>CM053785.1:365128452-366520952 GCA_028749045.1 Cupressus sempervirens
TAGATATATATATCTGAACTCAATTACAAAAGTTATACTAAGGAAGAAAATAAAATTATAGAAGATTAATTGCATTCTCAGTGCAAAATTTTTTAGAATTTCTATGTCAATTAAAGAGAAATATTATTGAGGAGAACTTACTTGATAAAATTACATGTTGATGGAATGAAGAAGAAGAAGAAGAGAATAAAAGTGGAAAAAAAAATGTAATACATACAAAGCAAGAGATAAGTGTTATACAAATTGATCAACTAATACAAAAAAATGAGCACAAATATATCACTAAGTATAGAACAACAAAAGTAATTGTTGTATTTTAATCTTCCCACCAAAATTCATAATTCATATTTCCCTTCCCGCCTTTGAAATGTCCATAATAAATACCCGTGGAAATATTAAAATACCAAGCTTCGAACCTTATAACATATTGTTTGCGGCCTGCAAGTTCTCTGCTGTCAGATCTGAGGATGATCGACAGTTGGCGCTATCTCGCCATCGAAAGCTGCACGAGATTTATGTTCATGACATGGCACCCTGATGACACGTGTCCGGTGGGTCCAATGGGCCGAGCAACATGTTTTGGCAGGTCAAAAAAGTTCCACGGCACCGTGGGCGCTATGTCGCTATCATGTGTTCATCAAAAAATCTTCATAGCGACATAGTACCCAACGAAAATGTCTTACGGCAGGCAGGTTATGTCACCGGGAAATGTTCACGGTGAACGGTCAGTTTCACGGGCCGAAAAGTTCAAAAGGCAGCAAGGCGCCATGTCGCCATCAGAAAACTCACGAGTTTTTCGATAGTGACATAGCGCCCGATTGGCTGGAGGGTGTTCTATGGTGAGTCCCAGTGTTCGGCAGGCAAGGTTCGCGACAACGAAAAAGTCACCACGGCGAGAGATTCGGGCAAGTTGTTGGGTCCCATTTTGTACCTCATCTGCCTAGTTGGTGGAGTTCGGTGCCATGGTGGCAAATCATTGGAAGACATGTGCAGATTAGAAGACATGTCATCGTTGGGTGCCATGGCACTATGGGAAGTTGGCCTCGATTTTCCCATAGCGACATAGCGCTTGGGTGCCACGTGTCCCCTCAGTAGGGTCAAAGTAGTACGAACCCTCCAGGTTGGTGCCTTGTCAGACCAAGGTGGTGCTTTGTTAGGCCAATGGGGAACAACCACGTATGCCAAGTCAGAATACAGATAGATCGTGGCACTGGATCTTCAACGCACTCAGTGCAGTAAAGGGGTAAGATCTCCACCGTCTGATTTGCAATGATCAATGGCAGGCACCATTGTGCTATGGATAAGCCGTACGAGAATTATGATAGTGAGTTGGTGCCTAGATAACATGTTTCCTCGTGGGTCTAGTTTTGGAGGCGCAGGAAATATAGATAGTTGGCACGTGACCGGTTCCCATTGATTGATACACTGAGGGGCAGGGGATAGTATCTATCTTGCTTGTTGGCAGATCAAGGAAAATCGACAGGAGGCGCCATGTCACCATGGTGAAGTTGCGCGACCTTTACCATAGCGACATGGCGCCCTTTCGCCACGTGTCAGTGGGGCCAGGTCTCACCAAGGTGCAGTTGCGGAGGTGATGCCAGGTATGCTGACAGTATTTCGCGGGCCCAGAGGTTGAAAAGCAAGCACAGAACATGACGAGTCTTCATGATCGTCAGATTAGGACAGATCAACGGAAGGCACTGTCTCGCTATGGTGAAGTTGTGCGATCTTTTACATAGCGACATAGTGCCCAGTCCAACATAGGGAATGGTCAACGCATGGGACCTTGAGGAGGTGGCAAAATAAAGAGAGATGATTGGCCTGTGTGGCCTAGTTGATACATAAGGAACTGTTTGACTTGCTTCGACCTCACAAATTCATGAGCTAGAAATAATGAACCAAGTTTCTTGCCATGAGATTTCGATCATGTGATCAATGCCACTGACTCAAAAGTGAATGCAAAGTGCAAGGACATTCTACCACCATTATAGATCTATCTACTATGTCAGGGGATGTTTTTTGGCACCGTTCTGTCTTCTCCAAGCTCTTTCTCAGAGGAATATCAAATTTTGGTACTCAAGACCACTAGATCTTTGATTGGATTTTTAGGGTGAGAAGTAAATGTAATGCAAAAAATCCTCAGTTATGCCTGAACTATAAAGGCAATTTTGTGATCTTTTCTTAAGAAGACTCCTTTTCTGATTTCTCTGCTACTACTCGTAGGTCTACAGTGTAAAATTCCCTTTGTCTCTGAGTTGTATAACATTCTGTATCATCTCCTTCAGCCATCAATGTGTATGTGCATCCGTCTTGCCTCTCATTGGTGTATTGTTGAGATCTGTGGCTTGCATACTGTGTCTATTTTTGACCTATTGGATAATATATAAGTGAATTCCTTTTCCTTGTGTTATTCAATTTGGTTTCCTGATTTGTATGTGGTTGTTGATTGACATAAGTCTGGGTGTGTATGTCTTTTGAATGTTATCTTGGTTTTTTAGTGCATATGTGGGCAAAAATGAGTCCGAACACTCTATTTTGGTGCATCAGCTCCTTAGATTAGACTAGGTAGATTTTCTTTCGTGCTCTCCTTCTCCCTTTTCCTCTCCAAGAGTAGATAGGTGCGCCCTGATAGTAAGAGGAAGCCAACCTTCTCCGGAGACTCAACCTCACAGTTCAAGTCCCACAGCTTGGAGGTTGTTTCCATGTGTTCACTAGGTTGTCCTCGCGCATCGGTCTTGGACAAGGCTGCAAACCTAAGTGACAATAGTTTTTGGCATGCCCGATGGGACATTTTTCAAATAAAATTTAAAGTCTACTAGTGTCAAGAAGAAAGAGTTTCAGAGATTAATGCTGAAGAGGTAGTGCTGGCTTTAGTATTCAAGCCTTCAAGAGGCTGATTCCTCAAAGTACTTGGTGACTCTAAACATCAAAAAATCTTGTTCCAGGCCAAAGTTGCAGCGATTCATGCCCAGAGCTGAAACAAGGGCGTCTTCTAGAGGTAAATTTCAATATCAAGAGCTTTCTCTTTCAAATCCTATAAGAAGGGGGACTAGAACTTCATTATCACCAATTAGGGGTGTAATAACAGTTAATATACCTGTAAGATCTGTCTCCACTCCTCCTATTGCTTGAACTCAGCCTAGTTAATAAATAAAAAAATTATAAATAAAAATGATTTAAAGAAGTCAAACTAAAGTAGAAGGAAGATTAAGGAAATGAAGGAGAAAAATGATCCCCAGCCAATATTGGATCCATCAAAATCAAGAATCAATAAATCAACACAAGATTTAGCAATATGTATTAGGGAATTTGGAACTAGTAGATATATATATCTGAACTCAATTACAAAAGTTATACTAAAGAAGAAAAGAAAATTATAGAAGATTAATTGCATTCTCAGTGCATAAATTTTTAGAATTTCTATGTCAATTAAAGAGAAATATTATAGAGGAGAACTTACTTGATAAAATTACATGTTGATGGAATGAAGTAGAAGAAGAAGAGAATAAAAGTGGAAAAACAACTCTAATACATACAAAGCAAGAGATAAGTGTTATACAAATTGATCAAATAATACAAAAAAATGAGCACAAATATATCACTAAGTATAGAACAACAAAAGTAATCAAACAGGAAGAAGTCGGAGTGGCTATTTTCAGTATGAATTAGTATAAAGCCTCTGGCCTTGACGAGTTCCCCCTTGCCTTCTTCCATGTCTTTTGGGACATTGTTAAGTATGATCTTGTTCATGTTGTAGGGACTTTTTCAGAATGGAGAACCTACTAAAGGAACTCAATCAAACCTTCATTGTTCTCATTCCTAGGACTGAGGAACCCCAAAGGATGGAAGACTTTAGACCCATGAATTTTTGTAATACTATCTACAAGATCTTTGCTAAAGTTATGCTGAATCACCTCAAGCTCCTCTTGGAAAAATTCATTAGTCCTCATTAGAATGACTTTGTGCCTGGGAGACAGATTCTTGGTGTGGTCATAACTACCCACAAGGTGATACACTTGATGGAAAAATCCAAAAACCAAGTATGGACCTTAAACTTGATATTTCTAAAGCCTATGATAAGGTCAGGCATGATTTCTTGTTTTCCATTCTCACCAAACTTGGCTTTAATGAGAGGGTCTTAAGAATTATTAAGAATGCTATGACTTCTGTTAACTTCTCAGTGATTGTTAATGGTGCCCCAAGAAACTTCTTCTCTTCTTGTTAAGGTTTTCATCAAGGTGACCTCTTATCCCCTTATCTCTTTATTGTTGTAGAAGAAGTATTAAGTAGAAACCTAGTCTCTTTATCTAACTTTCACAGAATTTAGGTCAGCAATCCTACTTCTCGATGCCTCCCCCAAGTCTTACAACAGTGTGTGGATGATACTTTTTTTTTCATCATCTCCTCAATCCATGAAGCCAGAGAGTAGAAAGACACCTTTAATATGTATGCTCTAGTCTTTGGCCAATGCATAAACTACAACAAAAGTAAAGTTCATTTTTTCAACAATGGTGCGAGTTTGCGAGAAAAGGTTACCAGTATCCTCGGATGCTAGGAGATGACCTTCTCTGACACTTATCTTGGTATACTACTCACTATTAAGGAAATCCTAAACCATTTCTAGAATGGTCTTGGGGAACATTTGGAAAGAAAGCTGGTGGGCTACAAAGGGAAAATATTGAGCAATGTTGGGAAACTATAACTCCTCTTAGCCTCCCTGCAAGGAATCTTAGTGTATTTCCTATCCAATTTTAAACTCCTAGGAAGATTCAAAGATATCATTGAGAAAATTTAGTGTAATTTCCTATGGTCTAGAATTGAAGAAAAGGCTAGAATGAGTTTGGTTAGTTGGGAGAGAGTTTGCAAACCTAAAGAGGATTGAATCTAAGAAGATTTGGACATTTGGATAAGGCTCTATTAACCAACATTGGTTAGAATTTGGTGAATTTCTAGGGTAGTTGGAGTAACATCATAACGGATAAATACTTTGAGGGATTGTCTTTCCACCAATTTACAGGGGCACAGGCTCTACCTTAGAGTTCTAAGGTTTGGAATAACATTGTCAACACCTGAAAGATCCTAAGAAAGGGATGTCACTAGATAATGGGGAATGGTAATTCAATAGACTTATGAGAAGATCAATGGATCCACAAGGACCCCCTCAAGAAAACTAAGTTTTCTCCTCTATGTGAGATGTGCACTAGAATGTATGGCCCTTGGACTCAAAACTTTACCACCTATGAAAGATAATGGATCACTTTTCAGAATCTCCAACCAAGGGAGTTGAGTTTAGCTCAAGAATTATAGGACCTCTTGCACACCTATATGATTCATCTTATCCTAGTTAAGGACTCACTAGCATGGAAACTCACACCCTCAGGGGAGTTTATTGTTAAGTCTTCTTATATTAGTAGGATGGTGGGGAAAGGGACCTCTTGCACACCTATAGGATTCCCCTCATCCTAGTTGAGGACTCATTGGTTTGGAAACTCACACCCTCAGGGTAGTTTACTATTAGGTTTTCTTATCTTAGCAGGTTCATGGGGAAAAGGGCATAGGATAATTGGAGAAAATATTGGCACCCTTGGATATACATAAAACAAACTTCTTTTGATCGTCAGCTCTGCATGGGTCGATCCTCACCATTGACAACCTCCAATGGCATGGTTGCCAACTTGTCAACTACTACATTTTATGCCTTGAAGATGTTGAATCTATTCCACACCTACTCATCTACTGTCCCTTTTCCATGGATGTCTGGAGGGAGGTTCTTGCTTTATGGGGGGTCAGTTGGTGTGTAGATAATGAGTTGAAGCAATTTTCCCATTGGGAGGGCCCAACAAACCACCCTTATCTTAGAAAACTTTGGTCAATTCTCCCACCTTATATCTCATGGAAAATATGGAAGGAGAGGAACAATAAGATTTTCAGGGAGCAAGCCGTAACTAGCTTGGGGGTGGCTCAACGAGTTATCAGGCTCCTAAAGGAATTTAGTAGGATCTAGTGTTGAAAACTACCCCCTCATCCCTCGAGTGAAGTTGATAGGAACTTGGCTTTGACTTGGTGCATGGGATCGATGGTGGCACAGTTAGACAATTCCAAATTCTAGGTAAGAAAGGAGATGGTTTGGCACCCCCCAAGCCCTAGATAAAGTTAAATTTTGATGGGTTGGCCATGATGGGTAGCACCACTATGGTGGGTATCCTCTAGAACAGCATATGAATGTTGGTGGCCACTTATTTGGGTAACTATGATGGAGGATCTAATAATAAAGTCGAGGTTATTGTGCTTCTCTGGGGTATGAGAATGGTGAGAATTCAAGGAGTCACCAAGTTGGTCATAGAGGAGGACGTTATGCTAATCATCAAAGCTACTAAGGGAGAGGGCAAATGCAATTGGTCAAAAAAATAATAATTGATGAAATATGAAGGATGATGGAAGATTATCAAGATATCCATGTGGCACATATATATCACAAAGGAAACAATGTGGTGGATGACCTTGCCAAAGCTGGCCACGAAATCATGTGATTAGTGGAATGGGATGACACTAGTTTATTGCCATCATCAATTCAAATGGTGATGGAAAGGGAGTGTAACTTCAATAATGACACATGAAATATCAAATTAGGTGGAAGGTTTCCTTTTCTAGATGTGGTCATGGGAATGTGGTTCTCAATAAAGGGTTTTTTTTGGAATGTTTAGATGTTGATTAACATTTTTGTTTCAACTATCATGAACGTTGATGACTGTAGTAAAATAATGTAGAGGGGGGATTCTGGGAGATTTAAAGAATGATTTTGTAATGATCATAAAGTTATTTTGGTTAATTCCCACAATTGGTACAACTAGCAACATTCATTTGCTAATGGAAATGAACTACCCACACATACTGTTCTAGGAGATTTTTGGTTTTTTGGGAAACATTGTGAATTCATGATGACTATGCAATGCCTTTTCATTTTCTCCATTGTATCTTGGTGTTTTATATTAACAAAGAGGAATAGGACTTGGAAAAGACTACTGAGGTCCAACTTGATCCATTTATGGGTTCTTGGTGGATGATTCGCTAAAAACCATCCTAGACAAACTAGTGAAAGTGGAGGAAGATGTGGTAGGGGAAGCTTCTGAGGAGAAGAAGAATGGTAACTAGGAGAAGGAAGAGGGCATCTATCCCCGATTCTATTGTGTTTTATTTCTATTTTTATGAAGATGTCTCTAAATTTTACACCCTACGAGGTTTTTTGGACTATGTCAATTAAATGAACCAATAGTAGTAATGCCTTTAAAAGCTACTAGTTTATTATTTAGTTTCTTATGCATAGTAGTTTAAGGAATATGGTTAATGACAATCCAACTCATAAATTTTTATGGTTTTTGATGTTTAAAGTTGGTATAGGTTAGACTACTCAGAGATTACCTCTACTTTGTTCTCAACTTTTTCTACTCTAGGGTCAGCCCCCCATCTTTTTGGCTGCTATCAACTAATTTAAAAAATATATAATCAAAGGACTACAAGAAGATTTTGAAAAATATGATTTGAAGAAATATAACATAATTGTCAACATTGAAAGAGATACATCAAAAGAATCAATACGAATGGGTAAATTATATGAATTAAATAAACAATTACAACAAAGTGAATCCATTGATTTAGCGTGGAAGGAAAGTCCTAAATTTTTTTACAGAGATTATGATGCATAACATATAGATGTAAATAATTAACATAATGATGGCACTGACAATGAGGAAGAATAATAATTAGAAGAGATGTTTTAAGAGCAATTAGAGGAATAAAATATTTAGGAAACTACATTAAGACTAAAGAAAATATAAAGTTCATCAATAAGATCCCTAATATTAAAAAATAGTTAATATATTAATAGTAGGTGAACAAACACAAGATACAAAATGAACCATGGAACCCAAAGTTGGTTCTATAAAAATTGAAGTTGTGAGAACATTAAAAGACATCACATCAAATGAAGTAGCACAAGATAAAAGGAAGAAAGAGTCAAACACAAAGAATGAAAATGATTTTGATAATCAACCTAAATTTGTTATACTAAAGATGAATTTTACAAAGTTGAGATACGATGATCAAAATTATATGCATAATGACTACAAGAGATAACTGAAGTTGGGATATTGCTAGGCTAGAAGAAAAGAATGAATCTTTTTAAAAAGATAGCTAATACATTTTCAAACCTACTTCCTAGAGTGTAGATTGAAAAGAAAGAATCAAGTGCAAAAAAGTTGCAAGAATATATAGAAACTATCAATAATGTTAGAATATTAAAACCAAGTTGAAGAATTTTTTCAAGAAGGACCAATTATGGAAAAAATAGTCAAGGTTTCAAGAATAGTATTGGAGAGAGATAAAATTACAGGAATTACTAGTTGAAGGATCAAAGGTAGTGAAGCTAATTTTGAAGGAAAATAACACCACAATTGAAGAATTATGTCAATTATTATTATATATGGATCTAATGAAGAATAAAATGAAGGAAAAATATTCTCTCCTAACTATATTATAGTTATAGGATGAGGATGACACTATTAACAGATTAATACACATAAAAATTCACATCATTGGCAAGGTCAAATTATGAGAAGAATGAAATAGAATCTTGGTGAAGGTCATGAGAAAGAAAATAAATATTCAAAAAGGAGAAATAACCATGTAAGGACCTGAGACATCATCATTTTTTCTTTCCTTTGGCATTGCTATCAAAGGGGAGAATATTGGCTAAGGGGGTGAAGCCATATAAGGAGAAGTTAACTAGAAAGGGAGAAGTGAGACTTGGTGTGAAATCATTGAGAGAAATGGGGAGAATGTTGGAGAAGTCAAAAAAAAGTAGACATGTGCAGGTAAAGGGCATGGATGATTATGTATAAAATAGCTTTTTGTAACATTGAAGGGTTTTCCATCAATAAAAAAGGGGGAAATTATCACTTGACAAAATCCTAGAGCACAATGTTTGAGATTTTCAAGGTTTTAATTGCTAGCAAGTAAAGATAAAGAGTTTTTGGAGTCACTCTCAGAATAGAGTTGTCAAAAATAGGGATGTGCTATCAAAAAACTAATGGAGCTATCAGAGTATAGGCTACACATTATTGAAGAATGAAAAACCTTATTGATGATGATATCGAAAAGTCATAAACAAATTAGAGAAGATTCATGAAGAAGTTTAATGAAACCCTAATTAGGACATGAATATAGAAATTAATTAGGTTAAGGAAGATTGTAAGTGAGATTAGAAAGAAGGATGTGTGAGGTTGGGGAAAAAGAGAATTTTTATAGTGGAGCTAAACAAAACATTTTTAAAAGGAAGGAATGAGCAGTGTGAACTAGGTGAAAGAGAAAAACAAAAAAGAGAGCTATCAAGTACTAAAGGAAGGCTAGTATAAGAAAAAATTCTTGTTATTTTATACTTAACAATTTATCAACAAGTCTATCAAAATCCTTTAACAAGGAGATCTTTAACATGATTTAGGAGTTCTAGTTTTGAGCTTATTGTAAACACTTTAATAGAGTGAACATTATATAAGGTGGATTAAATCTCTTTACAAAGTACTCTTTAATAGGACTAGTGGTAATATTGATAGGATATAAGATAATTTTAATAGGGTATAATCATCCAAAGATTATATTATTGTAATCTATTAACATGACAACTTGTTGTTGTATTGATGAGTTATGGGTATCATCACCACCACAATTTTTTTGTGTAACAAAGTGTTTTTGCGAGACCATAATATTATGTTATGAGTTTATGTTTTTGATATTCTATTTTAATTTTCTTACTTTATATTTTAGTAAATAACATTATGTTACAAACTCTTGGTAACACTATCAATTATAGAGAAGATACCAGTGAAAGTATCTAATGGACTACCCATTTATGTTATACAAAGTACTTAAGGTTAATTTTTTTGTGCTCTTAATTCATTCCCTCAAAATCACCCCCCCCCACTCCACTCCTTCATCCCTTCTCTTAGTACCTAAATCAAGATCAAGATCTACTTGAACTAATTTTCAAGGAAACAAGCCAAGACCAAGCACTCCTTTGACTCAACTATACTCTAATAGAGAAGATAGTAAGAAAAACATTGATTCAACTATATTCATAAAATTGTTATTTAGTATGATGCATCTCAAAATAACAAGGAAAAATATTATGAATACAATATATAACATTGATTCAACTATATTCATAAAATTCGTATTATGAATAAAATTGGATTTTAGTATGATGTATCTCAAAATAACCTTGATAAATAAAAGGGAAGATCAAAGAATTGGTAAAAGAAAATATGATTTCTTCATACAAGATCCAAACATACATAATATAATTATGTTTCATCATTTAGACTATAGATCATTGGGCATATAACAATGTCAAATGTGAAGTCAATTCTAATAGTCTTAATCAAGATTTTCTTGGCTACTACCTAATTTATATGAAATTACAAAAAGGATGAGTTAATCATCATTTATTTATTTTATTTTGAATAAAATTAGAAGGAAGAGTGCTATGGTTAAGAATTCTATTTGTAAAAAAAATATCTATATTTTATGTTAGATAAATAAATAAAAAATAAATGTAATTAGAGGTATTAAAAATATTCTTAAATCACCAAATCAAACATCACTAGAAGAGTATCATATTTCATCATATATCTACTAAAGATAATAGTGAATAGGGAAACAAGATTTTGACATCTTCTAAATTTGGTATGAAAATGGAGAAATAAGACTAATTAAAGTTAGAGAAGGGGTATATGGAGGTTTTTATTAAAAAAACATAGAAATTCAAGTAGCAAATTTTACAAAGGGAGTTAAATAGGTGAATTAACATCTCAATTATGGATATAACCAAATATTGAAACCATGTACTACCTAAAGAAATTTCTCTTTAATTTAACTCTAATTAATAAGAAAGTAAAAATAATACAATCTCTTTAGATTTTCAAAACTTAAAAAATAAGACCAACATACAATGTATAATATCTAAGAGCTACACAACCATGTATTTCTCTGAACCCTTGACTAGAGAAATCAAGAATGGGAAAATGAAAATCAAAATAATTTTAGACTCACTACACAAAAACACCCAACTATTTCCATCATAAATTACATTGTAAAATTAACTCAAAAATTGGCACACAAATATAGAATCAAGAGTGTGAATAGAAAACTAAAGAATATCCAAAAATTTCTAATAAAAATGACATTGGAATATCAACTAACAAAATGACCACAAATGTATTTTACTTGCTAAATACCATCAATTAAAAGAAATTTTCATTTATCATCCTATGTTTTCTTTTTAAATTAAATTTTAAATTAATTAAAATGATTTTTAAATTTTGAATAGTTCCTACAATATGATAGTTGAAGTTGCCACTTTTATGAGAAAATTTATCAAATAGTTTGTGTTATGTGTCTACACCTCTTCGTTTCACATGTCAAATATATGGTTCATAGACAAAAATGAGATTTTGAAAGTTGTGAGGTTCCTTGAAGGACGCAACCATGCCTTACCTTAAACTCTTGACTAGATAATCAAGAATTGAAAAATGAAAGCTAGAATAATTATTGACTAACTAAATGATTTTTTGTTTTAAACAACACCAATCCAAGTAAGAATTCTTGTAGTGGCATTGCAAGCTATGTATTGGTTAAGTAAATCCTAAATAATTTAATAATAATATATTTAGGAGATCATTTTAAAAATAAATGCTAAATATTATTACTTAAGATAATAAATATTTTATCAAAAAATGCTTCAAAAATTAATTAAAGAGAGAAAGAGTAATGAATTTAATAAAGATATTTTAAATTGCAAAAAGTGTGCATGAATATCCAAAAAGTAACAATATATTAAAATAGATTGTGATGAATGAGTTCCCTCACATGATTGTTCAATCAGTGCCCAAAATTTAGGGGAGAACTCTTTATTAGAGATTGAGTTCATTTCATAGGGAGTGGGATTTTTGGAGAAGGGATTTTTCAGAGAGAGGGTTTTGAGAGAAAAGAGAATTCTCTCACAATCTTTGAGTGGTTGTGTATTAGCATCAAATTTAGGTAGAATCTAGTGCTTCATTCACATAATGAATTATGTAATTTGATATTCCTGTCTACAACGTGTTTGTTGAATCTATTTTCCAACATTCGTCTATGATGAATCTTTCATTGTGATCTATTGATATTCATATCAAATTTCTATCTATATATGAGGATTGGAAATTAGAAAACCCTTGTTTTGTAAATTGAAAAGTTGTAAATTAATTAGGAAGGGTTTTGAAAAGAAATCAAAATTATAGGATATTAAAATCAATTAGTTTGCTAGAATTTCTCTATCAAAGTATTTGTATAAATTTCTTTAAAAGTATATATATTAAAATGGTTTCATGGAAAGGTGATTTTGTTTTATCTATATTAAATAATAATAATAAATAAATAAAATTGAATCCTTATATTTTAGGTGGGAGGGAGAGAGATTTTGTTTTGTAAAAAAAAATTATAATTTTTTTTAAATTTAGGGTGGGGGCAGGGCCACCAATCCCTGCACCCCAACCCCTATTACAACCTTAAAAGTTGCATGCAATAGGTAGTACTGCTACACACAATAGTAGTATAGTACTACTATTTGCGATAGTAGTGATACTTGCAGCCATAGGGATTGTAGACTGATAGGCCTATAAAGATGCCTCATGTTATTATTATTATTTTAAAAAATTTAATTTATTCAAAAATTTAATTTATGCTGTATTTAATTCATTTAAATTTAAATTTAATTAAAATAAAAAATTTTAATATTTAAAATTGAATGTAATTAAGTTGTAATTTAATTAAAGGTTAAGTTTTCATATGTTTTATAGGGATAATGTTTGTTTGTAAGTTCATGGTGATGGTGTGTTCAAATTTAAATGAGAAATGGGTTAAGTTATACAGGGAATATAGTAAACTTTATAAGACCAAAAACGTATAACGAAATGGAAACTTAAACCTAACTGTAAACTCAAACTATGTGTCTTAAAAGTCAAGAAAAACTATGAATTATATTGTTTGTTGAGTGTTTTCTTGTATGTTGAAATTGGGAATGGACTAGAGTGTTGATCAGTCCTAGGATGTTTACTAGAGGCTAGGAAGTATTATTTTGGTGATTATATATGATGATTATGTTTGGACTTATGTGTACCTTCTTGGATTAGTCCTGTTAGGATGATCATATTTCTGATGTTTTCCTTTGACTAAATAATTTGTATACTTGTCAATTACTTGTTTTGAGAACTGATGTATGGGTTTTGGTCTTTTGAGATCTTTCTACTTTGCTAAGCATAGGGTAGGTTATCTGTATGTTAAGTTGGGAAGTGTCTTGCAATGGAGGCCGAGGCCCTAAAGAGGTTGATAGGTAAACTATTGTAAGTAGTTAATAAGTGAAAACACTACACTAAAAGAGATTAAAATGACCCTAATAAGATTCTTTGTCTTTCCTCGCCCATGCCTTGAGTGCTAGTACAGACAAGGATGGAAGTATAGAGGAAGCTTGGTTGTGACCATGCATCGTTAGTATGCCTTATTAGTATGAAAGGATACTAGTGTCAGATAGAGTCACTAGGGGGACAAAGGATTAAAAGACTAGCTGGGTAACCTTAGAGTTGGTTTTTGCGATGACACTTGCCCACTAACAGTATAGATTCCCTATGTGTCTTTGTTTTCCTCTGGGTTTAGATGTCATTTTATCTTGGAACCTTTGAGTTAGATTAATTTTAGGGTTTTCCTCGACTTAGATATTAATTTTGATTTTTGGGATTGATATCCTATTTGGGACCTCCTCAACATGGTGGGAGTGGACCTTTTTGGGTTGCCACAAGGTCGAGTGGTAGTGCTTTTTACTTTTACCATTGAGATCTGTCCATTGATGCTGTGGTTGGAGTTCCTTGTTTTACATTTCCTTTCATTCTATCTTTGTGTGTTATGATGGATGGTTATATCTATTTAATGGATGATTTTACTTATTGTATTGTATCTTGTTTCATGGATATGAAAGGGATGATGTAATCTATTTTATAAATGTACATTCTTTTAGCCTTTCATACCCTGTGACATGTATAATGGATGATTGTGCATTCTGAATTTATTGCCAAGTGGCATTCGAAAGAATTGTATATTATTTAAATGTATTGGGCTTGTAGTTATTCTTTCATGTGGATGTATTATTTATTGGATTTAGTATTATTTAAATTTATATGCAATTCAACATCTTGGGATCCTCAAGGAATGTAATTTGTTATGTTTGCTTATGTATGATTGTATGTTATTGTTTGTACTACTTTATGATTGTTGTACATGTTATTCTAAAAAAAGATATGTTTGGAAAACTTAAAAAAACTTTAGGTTAGTTCTTTTGGATCCCTTAGCAGGGCATTACACTTTTGCCCTATCTCATTACCCTTTTAGTAGCCAAGATTTCTAAAGAAAGAGAAGTAACTAAATTTGGACATCTATGAATATTATGAAGGTCCCAAGGTAGGCATATAGAAGTTCAAATGGTAAAGGAGAGAGGCAATTGAATTGTTTTGTGTCTTTTATGTAGAGGGTCCTAATAAATTTTGACAGCTTTAGATTAAGAATGTGGAGAGCATTAGTGCTTTTGAAAAGATGAAAGGAAAATGAATAGACTAATGCACACAGAGGGTTGAGAAAAAATTGAATGGTAATAGCAAAAAGGGTCAAAAGTTACCAAACAAGGACATACTAAAAACTCTAATGTCACTAAAAATTTATGAAAAAAAAAAAAAATGTAGGAAATAGATAAGCCCTAGATGATGCAATCATGGTAAAGTGCCATGAGAAAAGGAAAAATGTGAAAATATTAGACAAGAGTACCTTTGAATCAAAAGTAGGATTGAGATAGAGAATAGAAATTTGGAGGTGAATCCAACATTTTATCTGCTGAAATGAATCATTATTTTTGGAAACAAGAAGATACAAGTGATACCCTTGATGTGAGGGAAGTATGCAGAGGCCATGTTTAGTAGTCTACAAAAGAAAATTATTAATGTGTCAATTCCTTACCACGACTTGCTAGAATTCCCATGTTGATTTTTCCACAATTTTTGTGTAAGAAAACAAAAAGACCTCATGGATAAATGCCCTCCAACAATTAATAAAATAAAATCTTAGAGTAAAAAATTGCATTCAACAGACAATGATATATGAAACATAGTTTTGTAGGAATACTATCTTATATTCACAAAAAGTCACAAGAAAACATTAGTCTCCCCATTAATTTTCTTCACCTTGAATTATTTGATTGGCAACTCATTCAAACCTAATCTGACTCCAAAAGTTATAAGGGCTCACCCCTTTAAAGTACTAAGCTTCAAGTTAGTAAAGAAACTTGTAAATTCTTCTTGGTTACCAAAACTTAGAGTTATATGATGGTGGTGCATGAGTACATAGGTAAATGAACAATCAACACCAGAAATAAAAGAAAATTTCCATTCCAGTTGTTTGTGTTGGATTTGTTATTCTAGTGTGGTTTTTATTTTTAGTTTATATTGAAATTTCCTAGATAGAAGATTAGAAAATGGTCTAATTGTTCTCAATCTTTTTATTGCCATAGTATTTCGACATTTAATAGGAAAATAAATAAAACTCATACAAAGGAAAATGGTGTAGCTAAATGTATAGAGAGAAAACTCAAAAGGAAACACCAAACAATAGTACAATCTACATAGGAAGTTTAGAAGTCACAATTTGGAAAGAAAACAAACATAAAAAATATTATGCTAAAGATGAAAGATCTAAGAAGAAATAAAATTGAAATGAAAAGATATGCAAAAATAGGGGGATTAGAAGATTAAGTGAAAGAAAGGCAAAGAGGAAGATCATAGATAAGTCAATGCTAATTTTTAAAGAAGGAAATTAAATCTTCATTGGAATAGAAGAAGACATTTTTGCGTGGAAGGTATAGGACCGAAGACTGAGGATATAATTATGTGTAGAGGAAAAAGGAGTAGTATCTAAAAAAATGAAACTACAAGAAGACACACAATGTAAATAAAAAATTATTCATACTATTGAGTACTTTCCCCTCCCCTATTTTTTCCATTCAGAGGAAGTGAAAGAAATTTCGTAGAAGAAGGAGGATGTGGTAAAGAAAAATGTTGATACTAGCGAAGAAGAGGAGATCTTGATAAAGAACCCTTGTGCTTCAAATGCTTTGAATAAAACATTACTCATGATTTTTTTATTGAACCTGATAATTCATTGCTGAAAGCATCTCCTAAAGAAATGGAAGAAAAGAATGTGGAAAATAGAGAAAGGATTTTCCCAATCGCCAATACAGTCAAGTTGACTGAGGTCAATATGGAGCTAATGGAGGACGATCTCAAAGGGGTGGAAATTTACCTCCATTAGGTGTGCTCCAAATTTGAAAGGAAATCTCCATGTATACCTTCATAATGGAGAAATGGACCTTCAATTCCATAAAAAATCTCAAATTAACTATACCCCTCTAAATGCAACAATGAAAGAAGTGAATAGGGTGAATGAGGGGCCTAAGATTGGTTTTATTGGGAATGATATGGAGAAGAACAATGTGTTGCAGGTGTTGATTATAGAACAAAGAACCTAGAAAGAACTACCAACAAAATTTTCAATAATTACCAAAAACTTGAAGAGGCTTCAATAAAGAGATTGAATAAAATTATATGTAACATTGATTTGAACGTGGATAAAATTATGGTGCTTCACATGGATGAACCTAAGGGTGTAGAAGAGTCTCCTAGTAAGAAAATAACCATATAAAAACTAAGGAAGCTCAAGGCCAAGAATGATGAGATGATAAAAGAATATGTCAAAGCGGGGCCATAGAAAAAAAGATGGAAAAGGAAGAGAAGTTGGCTCTTTAGCCAGCCTAATGTTTGGTTAGTTGTCTAGGTTATTGGCCTTTCTTGTCTTTTTGAGTCAAAAGTGGGTATGTAGTTTGGTTTTTTTCTCATCTTAGTCTTTTTTAGTGTTGTTTTAGTGGTGAGTTATTGGTGTTTGGGGTGTTTACTTTCTTTACCAATACATTTTGAAACTATTTAACTTTTTTTAAAAACATTTAGTGACTTTTGGGGTTTTGGGTCTCCTATAAAACACCTATTTTAATACTTAATCGAAAATAAATATCTAAAAAATATCATATACAACTAATAAGATAGTAAGAATTCTTGTGGTGGCATTGCAAACTATGTATTGGTTAAGGAAATCCTTTACTTATATGAATCAATAGTAAATTTTTAATAAGAAATTTGAAGCTCAAAAGTTTTTACACAAAGATAACCACATATATCCTTAGGTTGCAAAGGACAACAGCAATGAAAATCTAAATCGTAGAGGATGATGATAATGACATTTTTAACCTATATTGAGCATAGATTCTTATGTCCTATCTCATTACCCTTTCAATGGCCAAGATTTATGAATATGGAGAAAAAACTAAATTTTGACATCTATGAAGATTGTGATATTGCTATCAGGATTTAACTGTGTGATTTTGAGTCAAACTCATTGACCCATGTTTCATGAGTAGTGATTCAACACAAATCCATCTCTCATAAGAATAAATGGGACACTTAGCAATCATTGGATCTAGGTGATGTTTTATAATCTATGAAGATTATAAAGGTGCCAAGGTAGGCACAAAGAAGTTCAAATATTAAAGGAGAGAGACAATTGAATTAATTTGTATCTTTTATGTAAATGTTCCTTATAAGTTTTGACTTCTTTATATTGAGAATGTGGAGGGCATAAGTGTTTTCACAAAGCTGAAAGGGAAAGGAATAGTCCACCACACATAGAGGATTGAATAAAATTCAAGTGGTAATAGCAACAGGGGTTAGAAGTTTGTAAAGAGGGACATATGGTAAAATTCTAATACCATTGAACATTTTTGAAATAAAGACAATGTAGGAAATAGACAAGCCTTAGTTGATGCCATCAAAGAAAAGTGTCAAGGGAAAAGGGAAAAGTTGGAAAAACTAAACAAGTGTACCTTTGAATCAAAAGCAGTATTGAGATACATAATAGAAATTTGAAGTCAAATTCCACATTTTATCCACTTAAGTGCACCTTCATTTGTTGTAACAAGAACATATAAGTTGTGCCCTTGATGTAAAGGCAATATACAGAGGCCATGTCAAATAGCCTACCCAAGAAAACCGTCAACATGTCAGTCCATTTCCATCACTTGGACACCTCACATGCTCATATTTATACAAAAAACATTTTGTTGTAAAATAAATAGCCCTCTTGAAAAAAGGCTCTCCAACAATGAATAAAACAAAATTTTAGGTTAGAATAAAAAATTACATTTAACTAAAAATAATATATGAACCTTAGTTTTATAGAAATATTATCTTATATTAACAACTTTCGAGATTCAAACTTATTAAAAATAGTCATAAGAAAATATTAGTTTCTGCCATTAATTCTCTTCACCTTGAGTTATTCCATAGGAAAATCTTTCGACCCTAATCTTACTCCAAAAAGTTATAAGGGCCCACCCCCTTAGTGCTAAGGTTCAAGTCGATAAGGCAACTTTTAGTTCTCACTTACCCAGAATTAGAGTTACATGATGGTGGTGCATGAGTACAAAGCGGAATGAAAATTCAATACCAGCAAAACGAAAACATTTTCCTATTCCTGCTATTTTTGTTGGATTTGTTATTCTATTGTGGTTTTTTTTCCCAGTTTATGTTGAAATTTCTTAGCTAGGAGATTAGAAACTCATCTAATTTGTTCTCAAACTAGATTTTCCTTTTTTACTGCCGTAATATTTCTAAAAAATAAATAAAACTTATTCAAAGGCAACGTGCGTAGCTGAATGTACAGCGAGAAAAAAACAAAAGAAATAGTGATGAATACTGCAAGCTGCATAGGTAGTTTAGAAGTCACAAGTTGGAAAGAAAACGAACATAAATAAATATTATGCTAAAGATTGCAAGGTCAAAAGATCGAAGAAGAAATAAAACGTAAATGAAAGGATAAGCACAAAATAGAGGGAATTAGAAGAAGATTGCAGATAACTTAGCACCAAGTTTGAAAGAAGGCAATTAAGTTATAAAACTGCTACATGGAAGGTATAGGAGCAAAGACTGAGGAATATAGAAGTCTGCGTAGAGTGAAAAGAACCAGTGTCCGAAGCAAATTGTGACTACAAGAAGACACACAATGTAAATAAATAGCTCTCACACAATGTAAATAAAAACAGAGTTATTTGTAGTGAAAAGATCATACTCATTGAATTTGCAGATTTTATTTTAATCATTGTAAAGATGTACAAATTTTAAAAAATTTGAAAGACTTTATTATGTAGTTCTAATTTTAATACTAGGGGAAAGAGTTAGTTGTTGTTTATGTTTGAAAGATTTATTTCTTCAATTACTGTTTATCAAAAATTTCAAAAACTGATAATGGAGGTATTAATAGCTGATTACACATGTACTAAAGTTGATTAATTTTTAAAAATTTTGGTTACTGATTCTTCCATTTGTAAAAAAGCAGTATTTTCTGTGAGTCGCTATTGGGGGTGAATATGACTTAGGGCAAACAAAATGACACTTTTAGACCGCCTCCCACTCTCTATGAGTTCTACAGAGAGCTCAGCAAGAAAGTCGAAAAATTAGATATTCAAAAATAGACAAATTTTGAATATAGATTAAAAACTATAGATACACGAAGTTAAATGATTTTATTGATTTGCTGCAATTCCATCAGCTTGATAAGACAGTTTTTTTCCCCCTTGCATCAGATTGTTCCTAATACCATTTGATCTTTCAAATTATTGACTAAACAAATGAATTTCCGTCACTTCATTTAATTGAGAATGTGATTAAACGTTGAACAAGTATTGCTTAGCAACACCATGAAAGGTCGCGTCTTGCCCGAGGGAAGCGTAGTGTTTTAACCCATATTATATACGAGACCACTTACAATCCACTATCATTCGTGTTGTTGCACTGCTCTTGTTAGGCATTCTAGCAACCATGGCACTGTTTGGAATCTCGACTCTTCTTCACAAGATCAACACTGCAGTTACCGAGGGTGCATCAGAACAGAGAGCCCGAATGGACGATCATAACAACGATTCAACAAGAAACGTGAAAACGATAGTCTTGGACATGGAAAACACACTTATAAACGCAAGTTTCACTCCCCTCCCACACTACGACTTCACAGTCTCTCTCCAACCCCACTCCAACATCACATGCTACGTCCAGAAAAGGCCTGGGCTAGACCAACTTCTACAACAACTAGCAGAAACTAATTTCGAAATTGTGATCTTCACTTCAACCACCAAAGATTTCGCAGACCCAATTCTAGACAAGATAGAGATCAATAACACAATAGATTTGAGACTATACAGAGATTCCTGCAATATAGAAGCCGAAGAACAAGTACCCATCAAAGATCTTTCTAAGCTTGGAAGAGATTTCAAGAACATTATCATTGTGGATCACGAGCCGCAATGTTATAAACTTCAGCTGGAAAATGCTTTCCCGGTGAAACCATTTGAAGGCGACCTAACCGATAGAGATCTTCTGAGGGTCATAGATTTCTGTAAAATAGCAGCAAAGTGTAGGGACGTGAGGAATACCATACGGACATATGAAGCTTTGTGTAGGAGTGTTAAGGAATTAGATCCCCTTTGCAGTAAGAAGAAAATTATTGCGCTTGAATTCTTTGATGTTTTAGTAAAGGCAAGCCACGAGCCAATGCAACATTATGACTTTGTTATTTCCTTCATTCGTGATACGGCAACTGGGTTGGGAGAAATTGTCCCTTACTATGTCTTGAAAAGGCCTGGGGTAGAAATTTTCTTGGATGAATTGGCTAAGTATTATAAGATTGTGATTTTTACAGATGCCAAGAAAAAATATGCAGATCTTGTATTGGACAAACTTGATATTGATTTCAAAATAGAACGTCGTTTGTATAGGGATTCGTGCACTCATTGTGATGATGTTTATGTGAAAGATTTGACTAAGATAAATCCAAACTAGTCTCTAGAGTGTTTTTCCACCTAAATACATAATTGAGAGGTCATCAACTACCATTTGCTTAAGAATTATTTAAAATTGTAGAAATTGTCAACAATGTTGCAATGTTGTCAACACGGCCTAGAGGAGCAAAAATTGGGACAATCATGTAATATGATGATATAAAGACCAAATAATTCCTAGATTACCTAGTTGGACCATATCCAACCTACTTGGAAGATCCTAAGTTCTAAATGATAGAGTTTCTCAAAGATGCAAAATGTTGTCATGACAACATTTGTAGTTCTTGCAAAGTTGCATGACAACAAAGCTAAAAAGTTGCATAGCATGGAAAAAGAGGTTATATGGTTATGGTAACTAACAAAATACCCTAGAGAGACCTATATGACCTCTAAGAAGATCATTTCTTGAGGTTGGACCTTGTAAGGAGGAAGTGTTGGCATTGAAAACCATGTTTTTTGTCAAAATTTTGATAGTTTTTGTGCTTTTGGATTGCATGCTTATCATAATGAATTGAAGTTTGGATTTTGACTTTAGATTAGTGGAGTTCATGCTTGTATAGTTATTTTCCATTCAGATTGAAATTTTTTAGGTGTTCATTTAAGTAGGTTTTGAAATTCATTTGTAAATACTTTGTATATTGGTGCAATTTTGACCATTTTTACAAGAATGCCCCCAACCACCCCCCCCCCCCCCCCCCCACAACTCCCACCTTGAATTCCTAATGTGAGTTCTTCATGGATTTTAGAGAAATGGGAGTGAAACCAATGTACATAATGTACATTTTTTGGGGCCCTATAAATTTGGTTAAGCATTTTAAAACTAATGCCCTAGGTGAGTCTTGAGCACCTGACTAGGTAAAATCAGTGTTTGCAAGTGGCTAAAGGTGGATTGAAAATGATAGATAGTTCAATCCCTGTTGTGGAATGGGAGGGGGGAATTCTTGAAGATGCTAAGTTGATGGGGAGAAGTTTCTACAAGAATTTTTGTTGTCCTTTAGAATTGGACCTAGAAAATACTATCATAACCATCCTAAAACCCTTGTTTTTAGGCATGGTTATATCTTTCTGATATATAGATAGGTTGGAGACCTATACTCACAAGATATTTTATATTTTCCAAAATGGTACTTGGATCCATGATGAATTTAGCACCTTTTTTAGGGAAACTTGGGATTGTGGCCTAAAAAGTAAATTAGAAAGGCTAATTCAATTAGGCCTAATTGTTGCAACTTGGACAGATTTTCAAGAATTGGTAGAAAAACCTATTGGGATTGAGTCAATAAGGTTTAATGATGTTCAAAACATCATAAGGGAGTACCTAACTCCTTGAGGTTAGAAAAATTAGAAAGATTGATGAAAAACTCAAATTGACAAATAGCTTGAACAATACCTTTGGGGAGTGCAAGAAGCCAATGGATTGGTGTAACTTGGTGGAGAAGAATTGGAGGATATGATAGAGACACTCTAGTGATTAGAGAACTAAAGTGAACCCTAAGAGGATCCTAAAGGAAGAATAGGGCTAAGTTAGAAAACTACCCTAGCATTACATCACATCTATAGGGAATTCATTAGAAATTAGGTGTGACAAAAGTATAATAAATCAAATGTTTAATGCTATTATTTCTAAATGTTTGGCCACTTTAGAAATGAGTTTTGAGAGAAACACTGTAATATTAAAAAGCAAAAAGAAAACTTTATTGAGATTACTTATGAGACATTGTGTAGTATATGTCATCCAATGTTACTTGACAAAATTCTAGAACACCATGTTTGAGATTTTGAATGTTTTCATCACTTGAAATAAAGCTAAAAACATGGTAAAGTCACTATTGGAAATGAGCTACTAGAAAAATGGAAGCTATTAGAAAAATAGTCACACTATCAAAGTATAAGGTACATTATCAAAGTATGGTTCAAAAGTTATTGATGACAATATCAAAAATTCATATATGCCTTATAGAATATTTAGGAAGAATTTTTATGAAACCCCAATTAAGTCATAATTCTAGAAAAGAATTATATTAAAGAAGATTATAAGTAAGATCAGAAAGAAGGGTGTGTGAGGTGTGAGAGAAAGAGAATGTTAAAGTGAAGTTGAATAGAAAGTTACTAGAAGGAAGGAGTGAACATTGCGAATAAGGTGAAAGAGAAAAACTAATCTATCAAGCATTGAAGGAAATCTAGTGTAGGTCAAATTTATTGTTGTTTTATACCAAACAATTTTCCAAAAATATTATCCAAATCTTTGTAGTATTTAATAGAATTTAGGAGTTTTATTTTTGAACTTATTGTAAATCTTTTAATAGGGTGAACATTATATAAGTGGGATTAAATATCTTAATAAAGTAGTGTTTGACATGACTTTTGATACTTCTAATTGGACATTAGACACTTTTAACAATCTCTAGTCATTCAATAGATGATATTATTGTACGCTCTTAATAGGGTACTTTATTGCTATAGTGCTGAGTTGTGGGTATTATCCCCACTATAGTTTTTCCCTCTAACCAAGGGTTTTTGCTACCACAACATTGTGATATGAATTTATGTTTGTCAATTTTTATTTTTAAGTTCATTACATTATATTTCACTAAATATTATTAAGTTAAAGACTCTTGGTAACACTCTCAGTTATAGTAGGATATATCAGTGAAAGTATCTAAATGACTATTAGTTTATATTATATGAAATTATTAAGATTAACATTTATGTGGTATTGATTCCATCCCCACCCACCTCTTAGAACCCTACTTGATTCATTCCAATGATTTATATTAAGCATGTTTGGTTCTTACTAAGAAAATTTAAACAACTCAGAGTAGGTATGTGATTATGGAAGTTTATAGGTATCTAAAGTAGTTAGATGAGGCCCTATATGATGCTCATATAAAATACTTGAGCTGAGGAGTAATCTAAGAACCCCATTTGTAAAAAGAAAGAAACTAACCAAAGCATTACAAATGAGTATCAATTCCTAGATACACTATTGAAAGGAAGTTTGAATTTAGAAGAAGTTGATGCTACTATTGCTAACCTATTGAAAAGGAACAATGAAATATATGAAGAACTCATCCAAATGAAGAAGGAACATGAAAATCAAGCTCTAAGAATGAAATAATTTTTGGAAAGAATGAGAATTGTGAAAGCAACCAAAGCAAATCTTGAGATAGAGAAAAGATAAGGAGAGAATAAAAAATTATTGGTGTGGATATAGTCCAAGAAAGATAACAAAATGATATTCAAGTAATAAATGATTTGATATAAAGAATACATGAACAAATCAATAGCTGAAAGTAGAAATATAAGCTTAAACAAAGAGAATGAAGACTTGAGGAAGAGTCTAAAAGTTGAAAAGCAACTTAATAGAAGACTTATAGAAATTGAATAAAGCATGAATGAAATTTGTGAACAACTAAAAATATTGAAGAAATAAGATGACACTATTGGTCTAGGATATATCAGTAATAGTGCAATGGAGAAGAGAGAATCCTCCAAATATGAACAAAAACCTTAAAAAGAATCAAGTGATAGCGAGCAAGGTAAGACATTCAATGAACCTACTTATTATAATTATGGAAAATATCCACCTCAGCATAGTGAAAATGTGTGTAGAATTAAACAAGTAAGAATTGCATCATTCAATGGGTATTATAATAATTGTAACCAATTTGGTCACAAATGCTATGAGTGTGAATCAAATACTAATAGTGGAGTATTTAAGAGAATTTTCTATGGATATTGTTATAAATCCATCCACTCTGGAGACCAAGATGAAGAATGTAGAAGCCACATTTCAACAACGAGAAAATTAGTGTACTATCATAAGAAAAAAGCCAATATTGTCAAATTCTATCAATGTACAAAACTTGGACACTTGATCTCTTAGTAAAAAAAATGAACTATTCAACCCTGGAGGCCACTTAGATTAGCATGCCACATATGTTCAAAGTTTGGACATTCTACCTATAATTTAAGATATTAGTTTTCCACCAATAATGATTAGGATGTAAAAGGAAAGAGAAGTATAAATTAGGAATATGTTGAAGAAGAAATAGGTAAAATATTGAAAAATAAGGAAGATGATGCTACATCAATGGAGGACCCTATATCAAGTGACATATGGAACTTATTTTCTAACTAACAAAGTAACTACATAGGTACATAGATTTACATTGAAGTTATTAGAAAGAGTCCCTTAAGATGAGAATGAAATAGAAAAATTCAAAGAGTATATTTATCTATAATAATGACTAAGACTTAAAATTTGTTGATGGAAATTACAGAACCACTTTGGTTAACACGTTTACCACCAGCATGGAAGTTATTATCAGCCCAAAATAAATGATTTGTTATAGTAGTTGTTAGACACTTGATATATATATATATATATATATATATATATATATATATATATATATATATATATATATATATATATATATATATATAGATATATATAGACACCTATCATAAATAAATCACATTAAGAAAGATAATCATGAATAAACAAATTTATAGAGAATATTATTACATATGACAAATATCTACTTGGAAAATGGATTTTTTGTAGTCATTTAGTTATGAACCCTAGTTATGCAAAACCTTTGGATAAGTGACTAGAACAATAAAAGGGACATCATGGAAAGAAGAAGTGTATTAACTATTTGATTAGAGGAGGAGTAACCTAAGTATCAACTATTCTCTCTTAAATATATTGATGTAAATAGATCTAGAGTATTGTCAGGAATATGAACCAGAGTAATTTTTACTAAAGATGTGAGGTCATTCATCTATAGATATATAAGGGAGAAGGGATATCAAAAAAATTGAAATTGGTAATGAAGAAATAAGTACAACATATAAATAGATATATAAGGGACAAGGGATATTGGGTGATGACTTTGGACATTTGGAGACAAAAGGATTGACACATATAGTGCATATGCCAAAGAACTTTGAAGAAGACTAAATTAAATGTATGCTAAGAAGGATACACGTAGACTATGTGTGGATGAAAGGAGGTGAAAATATTGATAGTACAAAGGATATTATTCATGCAATCTGAGAAAGATACACATAGACTATGTGTGGATGAAAGGAGGTGAAAATATTGATAGTACAAAGGATTTTATTCATGTAATCACAATATTATTGGTAAATGGCAAAAAACGTGCGAAAGAACTAGACTCTAAATTAAAAATTTAAGAATTGATTAAATAAATAGCTAATAAAAAGGCCTTAACTATGAGTGGTATCTTGGACAAAAAGATGAAGTTTACATCCATGGTTATCAGTTACAATACTTATCAAGAAGAACGGTTGAAACAACATTCCCCATGGAGCTATACATCTTTCTTACAAAATTGTCACCAGGTATTTAATAAGTTTGACTTAGAAGAGATGTTGAGGGATAAATTGAGTATGAACCTAAATAAAATCAAGAAGAAAGGAATTAGGTATAGTTCATTATTAGTGTGTATATTCTTCTATGCATAAAATGAATTTCCAGATATCAAAATAGTAAATTGGATAGTAGGAGAACCGATTATAAATTGAATATGTAGGTATATTGAACAACTAGGAATGAACTATAGTGCGATTATGTGGAGTTAATCCACATAATTTTACGGTAAAATGAATGCAAGGTGTTGTATGCTACCCCATGTTTTTGAGATATATAGTAAAAAATTATGATTTTCGGTTAATACAAATACATGCTTAGTGAAAATAATAAATCCATGAACATTTTGGTTATCACCATTTGGATATGAAGCTATATAAAATAAATTGATAATGGTAACCAAAAAATTGTTAGAAGAACCAAAAGATATAGAAGCTAATTGGAATGGAAAATATGAAGATGTCTACAAAATAATAATACCTAAAGAAAAGAAATTGAAATGTGAAAGAAGTAGTAGATAGAAATAAAAAACAATGCCCACCACATATACTAAAATAAAGAGGAATTTGGCAAAAATAAAGAAAGCCACAGAACAACCACTGATAAAGAAACTGAGATTAAAATATATATATATATACATATATATATATATATATATACATATATATATATATATACATATATATATATATATATATATATACATATATATATATATATATACATATATATATATATATATATATATATATATATATATATATATATATATATATATATAAAAATGATTTAAAAAATTCAAACTAAAGTAGAAGGAAGATCAAGGAAATGAAGGAGAAAAATGAGCCTTAGCCAATATTGGGTCCATCAAGATCAAGAATCAAGAATTTGGCACAAGATTTAGCAATATGTATTAGGAAATTTGGAACTATTAGATATATATCAATTACAAATGTTATAGTAAAGAAGAAAAGAAAATTATACAAGATGAATTACATTCTTAGTGCATAAATTTTTACAATTTTCAAGTCAATTAAAGAGAAATATTCTAGAGGAGAACTTACTTGATAAAATTATGAGTTGATGGAATGAATTAGTAGAAGAAGAGAATACAAGTAGAGAAACAACTCTAATACATACAAAGCAAGAGATAAGTGTTATACAAATTGATCAATTGATACAGAAAAATGAACACAAATATATCACTAAGTATAGAATAACAAAGATAATCAAAGAAGAAGAAGTCAAAGTGGGTATTTTTCAGTATGAATTAGTACAAAGCCCTTGACCCTCATAGGTTCCCCCTTCTAATACTATCTACAAAATCTTTTCTAAAGTTATGGTGAATCACATCAAGCCCCTCTTGGAAAAATTCATTAGTCCTCATTCGAATGACTTTGTGCCTAGGAGATAGATTCTTGATGTGGTCATAACTACCCACAAGGTGATACATTTGATGGAAATTTTGAAAAACCCAAGTATGACCCTTAAACTTTATATTTATAAAACCTATGATAAGGTCAAACATGATTTCTTGTTTTCCATTCTTGCTAAACTTTGCTTTAATGAGAGGGTCCTAAGAATTATTAAGAGTATTGTGACTTCTGTTACCTTCTCAATGATTGTTAATGTTTCCCTAGGAAACTTCTTCTTTTCCTATCAAGGTATTCATCAAGGTGACCCCCTATCTCATTATCTCTCTATTGTTGTAGCGAAAGTATTAAGTAGAAATCTAGTCTCTTAATCTAACTTTGGAAGAATTAAGGGCATCAACCCTACTTCTTTGTGCCTCCCCCAAGTCTTACAGAAGTGTGTGAATGATAATTTTATATTTGGCATCTCCTCCATCCATGAAGCCAGAGAGTAGAAAGACACCCTAGATATGTATGCTCTAGACACTAGCCAATGCAGAGACTACCACAAAAATAAAGTTTATTTCTTCAACACTGGTGCCAGTTTGTGGGAAAAGGTTACCAGTATCCTTGGATGCTAGGAGGTTACCCTCCCTGACACCTATCTTGGTCTACTACTCATTATTAAGGAAATCCCAAACCATTTCTAGAATGGTCTTGGAGAACATCTGCAAAGAAAGCTGGCTGGCTAGAAAGTGAAAATATTGAGAAACACTAGGAAACTTCAACTCCACTTAGCCTCCTTGCAAGGCATCCTAGTACATTTCCTATCCTTTCTTAAACTACCATAAATATTTAGAAAGATCATTGAGACAATTCAACATAATTTTCTATGGTTCGAAATTGAAGAAAAGGCTAGAATGAGTCTGGTTAGTCGGGAGAAAGTTTGCAAACATAAAGCTCAAGGAGGATTGAATCTATGAAGAATTGGACACTTGAACAAGAATCTATTAACCAAAATTGGTTGGAATTTGGTGAATTTCTAGGGTAGCTGGAGTAACATCATAATGGCTAAATACTTTAAGGGATTGTCTTCCCACCAATTTATAGGGGCACAGGCGTTGCCCCAAGGTTCTAAGGTCTAGAATAACATTACAAACATCTAAAAGATCCTAAGAAAGAGGTTTCATTAGATCATGGGGAATAGTAATTCAACAGACTTCTAGGAAGATCAATGGATCCACAAGGATCCCCTACAAAAAATTATATTTTCTCCTCTATGTGAGATGTACAGTAGAATGCATGGCCCTTGAACTCAAGACTTTAACACCCCTGAATGAAAATGGATCACTTCTCAAAATCTCCAGCCAAGGGAGTTGAGTTTAGCTCAAGAACTACATGGTCTCTTGCACACCTATAGGATTCCCCTCATCCTGATTGAGGACTCATTGGTTTGGAAACTCACACCGTTAGGAGAATTTACTATTAAGTCTTCTTACCTTAGCGAGATGGTGGGGAAAGGGGCATAGGCCAATTGGAGAAAAGATTGGCACCCCTAGATACTACATAAAATAAAAAAATTTTGGTGGTCGACTTTACATGGGTCGATCCTCACTATTGACAACCTCCAATGGTGTGGTTGCCAACTTGCCAACTACTACATTTTATACCTTGAAGATGTTGAATCTATTCCCCACATACTCATCCACTATCCCTTTTCCATGGATGTCTTGAGGTAGGTTCTTGCTTTATGGGGGTTCAGTCGGTGTGTGGATAATGAGTTGAAGAATTTTTCCCACTGGGAGGGCCCGACTACCCAATCTTATCTTGGAAACCTTTGGTTCATTCTCCTAGCTTATATCTCATTAAAAATATGAAATCAGAGGAACAATAGGATTTTTAGGGAGCAAGCCACAACTAGCTTGGCGGTGACTCAACAAGTTATTAGGCTCCTAAAGGAATGCAATAGGATCTAGTGCTAGAAACCCCCCTCATCCCCTAAGTGAAGCTAATAGGAACTCAACTTCAATTTGGGAAGTGGAACCAATGGTGGCAAAATTTGGCAATTCCAAATTCTAGGCAAGAATGAAGATGGTTTGGCACTCCCCAAGTCCTGGATAAAGTTGAATTTTGATGGGTTGGCGATGATGGGCAGAACCACTACGAGAGGTATCCTCCAGAACAATATAGGAATGTTGGTTTCCAGTTATTTATGTAACTATAGTGGAGGTTCTAATAATAAAGTTGAGGCAATTTTGCTTCTTTGGGGTATGAGAATGGTGAGAACTTAGGGAGTTACTAAGTTGGTCACAGAGGAGGACTCTATGTTAATCATCAAAGCTGCTAAAGGAGAGGGAAAATGTAATTTGTTGATTAAAATCATTATTGATGAAATAAAAAGGATGATGGAAGATTATCAAGATATCCAAGTGGCACATATATATTAGGAAGGAAACAATGTGGCAGATGACCTTGCCAAAGCTGGCCACGTTGTCATATGATTAGTGGAATGGGATGACACTAGTTTATTACCATCATTAATTCAAATGTAGATGGAAAGGGAGTGTACCTTCAATAATGACACATAAAATATCAAATTAGGTGGTAGGTCTCTTTTTCTACATGTGGTCATCGGAATGTGGCACTCAATAAAGGGTTTTTTTTTTGGCATGTTTGGATGTTGATTAACATTTATGTTCCAACTATCATGAAAATTGATGACTGCACTAAAAGGACATAGAGGAGGGATTCAGTTAGATTTAAAGAATGTTTTTGTAATTATTATCAAGTCAGGTTTTTTAATTCCCATAATTGGTATAGCTGGTGACAATCATTTGCTAATAGAAATGAATTGCCAACACATACTTTTTTGGGAGATTTTTGGCTTTTTGGGAAACATTGCAGATCCATGATGACTATGCAATGCCTATTCAATTTCTCCATTGTGGCTTAACATTTAATATTTTGCAACTCCAAAACCTGGTGCAAGGCTATGTCATCAAAGGAGTAGGTTGTGGACCTGGGCGACGATCTAGGCACTAGCGACCATATTGAACAAGTGGGTGTGGAGGAGTGTATTAGTAACACTAAAGTTGCAATGGTCTACTTGCAGCAGGGGGGTCTTTTACCTTGTATAGAGTGCATTTTTAAACACAATGAGGCATCTCAATGCAATTCTATCAAACTTGGAAGGATAGAAAAGTTAAGGTTAATGGCATGACCTTTGAGATTTTTGAAGAAAACATTGCAAGGCCTAGGGATTTTCCATAGGATGGCAAGAAATGATGGAGGCAAGCTAAGGTCAATGAGGAGGTGATTTTGTGTAAATTCTTCAAACTAAGGAGGAACCAAGGGGTTTGCATGGTGGGTTTGTGTGGGCCACCCTTCCTAAGCCTTGGGATACCATTTTATATTTGATTATTAGATACATTACTTTGGAGGAATGTTTTCAGGTACTATATTATTATCATTTTCCTATCTTGAATTATTTCAGAAATCTAGACCTTATCTCCTTTCTATTTCTATTACTGCACTTGCTAGAGGATAACATCTTTAAGGCTAGAATTAAACATGAGGAGGGGAAACCCATCCACTTTATCCACCAGGGCCTAATAAATAACCTTTTCATCTAGCACCTAGCTCAAAATCCTCCTCTCTTTCTTAAACTCTGAGTGCTTTGGTAGTGAGGAGAAACCTGCTAAAAGGAAAGGACTCAACTAGGACATCAAACCTAGCCCCAACTCTATCAACCCATCCAATGTCTCTGATACCCTAGAAGCTACCCAAACTCATAGTGGGGGAGAAGACACCACTTCTCCTAGGAAGGCTAACCCCAAGGTTACTGGGATCAAAGGAAAACATAGTCATATCAAGATGTAGTTGGAGAGGCTTGAGTTGGCTGTGAGGGACTTGGCGAATAACCATACCACTATATGCCATAGGTTTGAAACTATGGTGGAGTTATTTTCCAAGGTTATGCGCTCCAAAAACACAACCCTCTACTTCCTATAGGATAACAAAGAGAAACATGACTTGGAAAAGACTACTGAGACAACTTGATCCATTTATGGGTTCTTGGTAGAGGATTGGCTAAAAGCCATCCTAGACAAACTAGTGAAAGTGGAGGAGGAGGATGCAGCAGGGGAAGCTTTTGAGGAGTAGAAGAATGCTAACCAAGAGAAGGAAGAGGGCATCTAGCCTAGATTTTGTTGTGTTTTATTTTTATTTTTGTGACAATGTCTTCGAATTTTACACCCCATGGGGTTTTTTGGACTATGTCGATTAAATGGACCAATAGCTGTGATGTCTTTAAATGTTGCTAGTTTATTATTTAGTTTCTTATGCATAGTAGTTTTAGGACTATGGTTAATGACAATCTGGATCTTAAAGTTTTATGGTTTTTGATGTTTAAAGTTGGTATAGGTTAGACTATTGGGAGGTTACCTCTGGATGGTTCTTAGGCTTTTGTACTTTGGAGTGAGCCCCCATCTTTTTGGTTTCTATCAACTACTTCAAAAAAAAGATAATCAAAGGACTACAAGAAGACATTGAAAAATATGGTTTGAAGAAATAGAAGATAATTGTCAACACTGAAAGTATCAATATGAATAGGTATATTATATGAATTAAATAAACATTAACTACAAAGTGAATCCATTGATTTAGCATAAGAGGAAAGTCCTAATTTTTTTGAGAGAGATTATGATGCATAACTTATAGATGTAAACAATTAACATAATGATGACACTGGCAATTCAGAAGAATAATAATCAGAAGAGATGTTTGAAGAGAAAATATAGGAGTCAAATATTTTGGAAACTACAATTAAGACTAAAGAAAATATAAAGTTCATCAATAAGATCCCTAATATCAGCAAATTGTTAATATTGTAATAGTAAGTGAACAAACACAAGATACAAAATGAGCCATGGACCCCAAAGCTGGTTCTATAGAAATAGAAGTTCCAAGAACATTAAAAGACATCACATCAATTGAAGTAGCACAAGAGAAAAGAAAAAAATATTCAGACACAAAGAATGAAAATGATTTTGATAATCAACCTAAATTTGTTATACTAAAGATGAATTTTGTAAAGTTGAGTTACGATGATCAATATTATATGCACAATGACTACAAGAAATAATTGAAGTTGAAAGATAACTAGAATAGAAGAAAAGAAGGAAACTTTTAGAAAAGAAAGCTAATACATTTTCAAACCTACTTCTTGGAGTGTAGATTGAAAAGAAATAATTAGGTGCAAAAATGTTGCAAGAATATATATACACTATCAATAATGTTAGAAAATAAAAAGCAAGTTGAAGAAATTTTTCAAGAAGGACCAATGATGGAAAAACTTGTCGAGGTTTCATGAATAGTATTGGAGAGAGACAAAATTAAAGGAATTACTAGCTGAAGGATTATAGGTAGTGAATCCAATTTTCAAGGAAAATAACATCACAATTGAGGAATTATGTCAATTTCTATTGTATATGGATCTAATGAAGAATAAAATGAAGGAAAAATATTCTCTCCTAACTATATTATAGTTATAGGATGAGGATGAAACTATTAATATATTAATACACATAAAAATTCACATCATTGGCATAGTGAAATTATGAGAAGAATGAAATAGAATCATGGTGAAGGTCACAAGCAAGAAAATACATATTCAACAAGGAGCAATAATCGTGTAAGGGCTCGAAACATATTGTCATTTTAGCTTGCCTTTAGTATGACTATCAAAGGGAGGAATATTGACAAAGGGGGTGGAGCCATGTAAGCAGATGTCAACTGGAAAGGGAGAAGTGAGACTTGGTGTGAAATCATTGAGAGAAATGGTGAGAATATTGAAAAAGTCAAATCAAAGTATACATATGCAGGTAAAAGGAATGGATGTTTATGTATAACAGAGGTTTTTGTAACTTTGAAGGGTTTTCCATCAATAAAAAGGGGGAAATTATCACTTGACAAAATCCTAAGCACAATGTTTGAGATTTTGAAGGTTGTCATTGCTGGCAAGTAAAGATAAAGAGTTTTTGGAGTCACTCTCAGAATAGAGTTTTCAGAAATAGGGACGTGCTATAAAAAAACTAATGGAGCTATTAGAGTATAGGCTACACATTATCAAAGAATGAAAAACCTTATTGATGATGATAATGAAAAGTCATAAACAAATTATAGAAGATTCATGAAGAAGTTTAATGAAACCCTAGTTAGGACATGAATATAGAAATGAATTAGGTTAAGGAAGATGTAAGTGAGATTGGAAAGAAGGATGTGTGAGGTTGGAGAAAAAGATAATTTTTATAGTGGAGCTAAACAAAATACTATTAAAAGGAAGGAATGAGTAGTGTGAACTAGGTGAAAGAGAAAAATAAGAGAGCTATCAAGTATGAAATGAAAGCTAGTATAAGAATAATTTCTTTTTATTTTATACTTTATAATTTATCAACAAGAGTGTCAAAATCATTTAACAAGGAGATCTTTAACATGATATAGGAGTTCTAGTTTTGAGCTTATTGTAAACACTTTAATAGAGTGAACATTATATAAAGTGGATTAAATATCTTAACAAATTACTCTTTAATAGGATTATTGATAATCTTGATAGGATATTAGATGATTTTAATGGGGTATAATTACTCAAAGATGACATTATTGTAATCTGTTAACATGACATCTAACTATTGTATAGATGAGTTATGAGTATCATCACCACCACAATTTTTCTATGTAATGAAGGGTTTTTGCAAGACTACAATATTATGTAATGAGTTTAAGTTTTTGATATTCTATTTTAATTTTATTATTTGATATTTTATTAAATAAATTATGTTACAAACTCTTGGTAACACTATCAATTATAGAGAACATATCAGTGAAAGTATCTAATGGACTATCCATTTATGTTATACAAAGTAATTAAGGTTAAATATTTTTTGCTCTTGATACATTCCCTCGACCCCCCTTCCCCCCTCCCTCCCCCCCCCCCGCCCCCCCCCCCCCCCCACCCCCGCCTTGCCCCCCTCTTAGTACCTAAATCAAGATCAAGATCTACTTGAACTAATTTCCAAGCAAACAAGCCAAGACCAAGCATAGCTTTGATTCAACTATATTCTAAGTAGAGAAGATAGTAAGAAAAACATTGATTCAACTATATTCATAAAATTGGTATAATTTAGTATTATGTATCTCAATATAACTAGGAAAAATATTATTTATAGAGTGAGTATGGTTTTAAATTTGATGGATTCACTTAAGAGTTGACATTGGTAGAAAAGAAAGAGAATACTGAGGTACATTACAAGAATGATGAATCATGACATATTATATTCTACTTTAGATTATTTTTAATCATCTAAATATAAAAAATATAAATTTTCAAAGATTATTTATGATATGAGTGTACATTTAGAAATGCATTCCATCTTAGAGTACACATTTTGGAATAAGAATCAAAGAAGAAGCCTATAGTGGCCATCTCATCATCAGAAGAGGAGTATGTGGTAGGTACATCAATAATATGTTAAGTAGTATGGATGCAAAGAGTTTTGAAAGATTCAAGACATGATAAATCTAACCTAATATAGTATATTCTGGTAACAAGTCCTCCATTGCACTTTCAAAGAATCACGTGTTTCAAGAAGGGAAAAAATAGATTGGAACTAGGTTTTTCTTCATTTAAAAGTTCCTCAAGAATAGAAACTCTTTTATATCATTGTAGATCTGAAGAAAAGATTATAGATATATTCATGAAGGCACTAGCACAATTACAATTACAATTTATGAGAGAAATTTTAGGAATGATAAATATCAATGTAATTAGTAATTGGTCTAGAAGCTAGTGGGAATGTTAGAAAGTTCTAGTGATTTCTACCGCCATCCATTTTTCAACATTCACTATAAGTGTTAGTTTAATTTATTTTTCATTATTATCAATATTTTCTTGGCTACTACCTAATTTATATGAAATTACTAAAAGGGTGAGTTAATCATTATTTATTTATGTTATTTTGAATAAAATCAGAAGGAGTGCTATAGTTAAGAATTCTATTTGTAAACAAAATATCTATATTTTATGTTAGATAAATACACAAAATTAAAATGTAATTAAAGGTATTAAAAATATTCTTCAATCAGTATCATATTTCATCATATATCTACTGAAGGTAATAGTGAATAGGGAAACAAGATTTTGATATCTTTTAAATCTTATATGGAGATGGAGAAATAAGAGTAATTAAAGTTAGAAAAGGGGTATATGGAGTTTTTAATAAAAAGAACACATAAATTCAAGTAGCGAATTTTACAAAGGGAGTTATATAGGTGAATTAACATCTCAATTATGGATATAACCAAATATTGAAACTATGTACTACCTAAAGACATTTCTCTTTAATTTAACTCTAATTAATAAGAAAATAAAAATAATACAATTTCTTTAGATTTTCAAAACTTAAAAAAGCATGCATAGTATAATATATAAGACCAACATACAACGTATAATATCTAAGATCTACACAACCATGTATTTTTCTGAACCCTTGACTAGAGAAATCAAGAATGGGAAAATGAAATCAGAATAATTTTTGATTTGCTACAAAAAAACACCCAACTATTTCCATCATAAATTACATTATAAAGTTAACTCAAAAAATGACACAAAAATATACAATCAAGAGTGCGAATAGAAAACTAAAGAATATCCAAAAATTTCTAAATAAATGACATTATAATATCAACCAAAAAAATGAACACAAATGTATTTTACTTGCTAAATACCATAAATTAAAAGAAATTTTCATTTATCATTCTATGTTTTCTTTTTAAATTAAATGATCAATTAATTAAAATGAGTTTTAAATTTTGAATAGTTCTTACAATATGATAGTAGAAGCTGCCACATTTATGAGAAAATTTATCAAATAGTTTGTGTTATGTGTCTACACCTCTTTGTTTCACATGTCAAATATATGGTTCATAGACAAAAATGAGACTTTGAAAGTTGTGAGGTTCCTTGAAGGACACAACCATGCCTTACCGTAAACTCTTGACTAGATAAATCAAGCTTTGAAAAATGAAAACTAGAATAATTATTGACTAACTAAAAATTTTTTTTGTTTAACCAACACCAATCAAATTAAGAATTCCTGCAGTGGCATTGTAAACTATGTATTGGTTAAGGAAATTCATTATTTATATGAATCAATAATAAACTATTTACTAAGAAATCAATAAATTTTATACAAAGAGCACCACACATATCATTAGTTTGTAGATGCAAACAACAATGAGAAAATACATATTTGAGGATGATGATAATGTCACTCTTAACCTTCATTTAGCATAGATTCATTTTGTACTGCCTGCCTCTAGTATCCTTTCAGTTATTATTGCCGAACTCTTTTAGGCCAATTTATGTTTATGCTTGATGATTAGTAATATTTTTTTCTAGATTATTAGATATTGCTTTCATACTCAGTTGATTATATGATGAGACTACTTTGGTACTAGTTAGTTCATGTATGCATGATTATACTTTGATGATGATTATTTACAGTGATTTCAGTTATTTGATGATGTTAGCAAGATTGATTATTTATACATTTTTTATATGGATACTTACCCCATACTACATGTGTATGGTGTGTGTGTGTGTGTATGTTTTCTTTATGTGTGATATTTTCGATGTGGTTATGAAAGGGAGTCGTGGTCACCTGCTAGTCGAGATCTACATGATGAACCACTTCCTACCATTGCCTATTTAGTTTAGAATATATCTATTTCTATATGTGTGGATTTTATGTAGATTGTAGATACCGGGTATTGACTTCCCTAAATTGTCAAGATGAGTGAACCCTATTGCAATATCTCAATGGTAAGAGAGGGGAGATAAATTCTTGAGTCCAAAACCTAACCTTAAAACTAATTGTCCTAGAAATTAGGACAAGTATCTGAGATGATTACCCTTCTGAATTCATTGTATGACATAAATTTGTGATTACAACCCCTGAGTTCAGTCTTGTATGTTGTATTTTATGATGGGTTTTCATATGTCATCTTGTAGGTCTTTGGTGATTTTTCTATTAATTAAGTCAAATTAAAAGAATATTTCATGATTTAATTTAATGGAAAATTATTAAGATAATTTCAATATTTAATTAATTGAGAAATTAATTAAATAGAAGAATTAAATTTAAAGAGAAATTTATAGTTCTAATTTTAGAGTGTAATAATATTTATTTAATTTAATAATAGTATATTTAGGAGATCATTTTTAAAAAAAATGCTAAATATTATCATTACTTAAGTTAATAAATATTTTATCAAAAAAAGCTTCATAAAATTAATTAAAGAGAGAGAGAGTAATGAATTAATAAAGATATTTTAAATTGCAAAAAGTGTGAATGAATATCTAAAAAGAAATAAAATATTAAAAAAGATTGTGATCAATGAGTTCCCTCGTGTGACTGCACAATTAGTGTCCTGAATTTAGGGGAGAACTCCTTATCAGAGATTGAGAGTTCATTTTGCAGGGACCAAGATTTTTGGAGAAGAGATTTTTCACAGAGAAGTTTTTGAGAGAAAAGAGAATTCTCTAACAATCTTCAAGTGATTCCATATTAGCATTAGATTTAGGTAGAATCTTGTGCTTCATTCATATAATGAATTATGTAATTCGATATGCCTATCTACATCTTGTTTGTTGAATCTGTTTTCCAAAATTCATCTATGATGAATCTTTCATTGTGATTTACTCATATTCCTATCTAATTTCTATCTATATATGAGGATTGAAAATTAGAAAACCCTCATTCTGTAGATTAAAAAGTTGTCATTTAATCATGAAGGGTTTTGAAAAGAAATCAAAATTGTAGAATATTCAAAATCGATTGTTTAATTAGAATTAGAATATATATATATGTATGTATGTATATATATATATAATGGTTTCATGGAAATGTGATTTGGTTTTATTTATATTAAAAAAATAAATAAATAAATCGAATCCTTATATTTTGGGTGATGGGGAGGGTGAGAGATTTTGTATTGTAAAACAAAAATTAAAAAAAAATTTTATTAAGGGTAGGGACATGGCCACCAATCCCCACACCCAAACCCCTGTTGTGACCTTAAAAACTATGCACAATAGGTAGTACTATTGCATGTAGAAGCAGTATAGCATTGTTGACTGTAGCCGTAGGGATTGCAGGCCGATGAGCCTCTAAAGGTACCTTGTGTTATTATTATTATTTTTTAAAAATTTAATTTATTTAAATTTTTAATTTAAATTTTGTGTTTAATTCATTTAAATTTAAATTTAATTAAAATTTATAGTTTTTAATATTTGAAATTCAATTTATTTAAATTATAATTTAATTAAAGGTTAAGTTTCCATATGTTTTATTAATAATGTGATATTTCACTTAGGGTTCTCATTGTTAATGATTAATGTAGTTAATTTAGTTATTAATTAGTTTTCAATGGAACACTATACAAGAAATTGATTATGGGAATTTTCTATTTAAAACTTAATAATATTAAATAATTGTCAATTAATTATTTATTAATTATTACTTGAAATTTAAGATCTTTATAGAGATAATATTTTTTTGTAAGTTTATGGTGATGGTGTGTTCAAATTTAAATGAGAAATGGGTTAAGTTATATAGGGAATATAGTAAACTTTATAAGACCAAAAATGTATAACAAAATGGAAACTTAAACCTATCTGTAAACTCAAACTATGTGTCTTCAAAATCAAGCAAAACTATGAACTAATTTTCTTGTTGAGTGTTTTCTTGTATGTTAGAATTGGGAGTGGACTAGAGTGTTGATCAGTCCTAGGGTATTTACCAGAGCCCAAGAAGTATTATTTTGGTGATTATATATAATGATTATGTTTGGACTTATGTGTACCTTCTTGGATCAGTCTTGTTAGGATGAATGTATGTGTGATGTTGTACTTTGAATAAATGATTTCTATACTTGTCAGTTCCTTGATTTGAGAATTGATGTATGGGTTTTGGTCTTTTAAGATTTTTTGCTTTGGTGAGCTTAGGGTAGGTTATTTGTATGTTAAGTTGAGAAGTGGCTTGCAATGGAGGCCGAGGCCCTGAAGAGGCTGATGGTTAACCCATTGTAAGTAGTTAATAAATGAAAACACTACACTAAATGAGAGTAAAATGAACTTAATAAGAATCTTTGTCTTTCCTCGAGCATGCCTAGAGTGTAAATATAGACTAGGATGGGAGTAGAGAGAATTCTTGGTTGCGACCATGCATCGTTAGTATGCCTTGTTAGTACGAAAGGATACTAGTGTCACATAGAGTCACTAGGGGGCTGGAGGATTAAAAGACTACCCAAGTAACCCTAGAGTTGGTTCATGCGATGACACTTGCCCACTAGCAATATAGATTCCCTATGTGTCTTTGTTCGCCTCTGGGTTTAGATGTCATTTTATCTTGGAACCTTTGAGTTAGATTACTTTTAGGGTTTTCCTTGACTTAGATATTACTTTTGATTTTTTGGATTGATATCCTATTTGGAACTTGATACTATCTCCCCACCATAGTGGTAGTGGTCCTTTTTAGGTTACTACGAGGTCGGGTGGTAGTGTTTTTACTTTTACCATTGAGATCCATCCATTGATGCCATGGCTGAAGTTCCCTGTTTTACATTTCCTTTCATTCTATCTTTGTGTATTATGATGTATGGTTATATCTATTTGATGGATGATTTCACTTATTGTATTGTATCTTGTTTCACGGATCCGAAAGGGATGATGTAATCTATTTTATAAATGTATATTCTATCAGCCTTTCATACCCTGTGACATGTACAATGGTTGATTGTGCATTCCAAATTTATTGCCAAGTGGCATTGGGAACAAATGTATATTATTTAAATGGACTGGACTTGTAGTTAATCTTTCATGTGGATGTGTTATTTATTGGACTTAGTATTATTTAAATTTGTATGTGATTCAACATCTTGGGATAATTTGTATGTTATTGCTTCTACTACTTTATGATTATTGTACATGTTGTTCTTAAAAAAAAATTTTTGTTTTGGAAAAATTAGTAAAACATTAGGTTAGTTCCTTTGGATCCCTTGGTGGTGTTAGAGTAAATAATTAATAATTATTTATTTATTCTATTTACTTAAGCTTACTTAGGTAAATACATTTCATTTATTAGTTGTAGTCTAGGAGTTAGTTATAAGTTGTTGACAATATGGGAGTTTGTTCTCTCCTAAGTCATACTTATCCTCTCACCTTGTTCGAGGACTTTCCACCTCATGTGGATGTATGCTTAGTTGTCACACTTATCTCCTAGTGTCTTCTAGCTTCTTCTAGGAGATTCCTGGAGCTCTTTATATTCAGGCTCCCTCATTGTATTTTCATCATATTATCTCATTTTGCATATTCTAAATACATATTTTCTTGTGTTTGCATACTTGTTTTCTCTCATGTTTGTTTAGGGTTTTTCTCTTGCTCCACGCTCTTCTCTACTTGGCTTCCCTTTGATAGGTTATTGCATGTAGGTGATCTTGGGCATCTTTGGAGTTAGATTTCATCAACTCCAACATGTTATTAGAGCCTTCCTGTTGCTACTTCGTTGAAGGATATTTGAAACCGTGATTTGAAGTCACAAACCCTAGTTTGTTTGTGCATTTTCTCTTCAAATCAGGGGAACAAAAAATTTTCAGAGCACTTTGGACCCAAATGGATGCTGCCATTGGATTCAAAAGGCACTTTTCAGCTAGCATAGGCTGAAAAAATTAACAAAAACATTGCATAGAGCATGCCACTACGGCTCCACCCTACGGCCATCACGAGGCTACCCACGCTCTGCCTGCGCCCCACTGCGACAGACTATGCCACCGCAATACCTCCATAACCCTGTCATCGCTGCCAGGCCTCCCCTGCATCGCTCTCCTGCAACCCCCATGAACTGAGCAACCAATACTTGCCACCCTCGCTCTGCTTCTGCAGTGCCTACCACCAACTCCTGTGCTCGTCTTCCACTCCAGGTCGACCTGTACACTTAGTTGACTAGTCAACTTGTGTGGAGGGCTATCCTGCTGACATGTGGATTTTCTCTTCTCCGTCAGCCGACCCATCAACAAACAGTTATCTGCCCAATCAGTAATTCGTGTGCAGTGTTCGTAGGTTTTGCTACCACTTGGCACAATGCGGGGGTGACACATGTCCTTGATGCCATGTGGCACACTGCCACATGGACCCGCCACATCACCCTTGCCATGTCAGATTTTACCACATGGACCTGCCACAGGGTGTGTCGCGTGGCTTCTTTTTGTTGTAACGGCTGACTAGCTATCAAATTAAATGTTGTGATCTGCTGATGCCAGCATGACATCACCTACATCATCCCTTACACCTGTCCAAGGTCATTTTGACATACTTGTGGTTTTTTGGCCATAACTTGAGCATACAGAGGTTTTTTTTTCAATCCAAAAGAAGCACCAAAAAGCTAGTTCTAAGATGGAGACATTAGTGCAGGTATTTTCAAGTTTTGATGCATTTTTTTGCTTGCTTTTTAAGTTGAAGTCTGAAGTGGTTTTTTTTTCACTCTGACATGCATATCTTTTGCATCCCATGTCAGTTTTTTGAAAACATTAAATTTTTGGAAAGCTGGTTTTGTCACTTTTTTAGAAATGTAATCTTTCTCCTTAGATTTTGACCCATGCTCTTTCTATCATATTTTTGACATTTTTGCTATATGGTGGATATCTTGGGTGTTTTAGGTCCAACGATCATTTTCCTAGCATGGTTTCTTTTATTTTTGGCTATACTTTTTTTTGTGCCATCTTTTTCTTTGTTTTGATCATTGTAGACATCATTCATAAGCACTTTTCTATACACACTGGGATAAAGTGTCACTTTTGCATTTTGGGTTAATGAATGTTGTTTTTGAGTCAATTGTACATGCAATATTTTTATAAAGCACCATGGGGGGGATAGTTGTTTGTTGTTTTAGGCCTTCTCCCTTTGTCAAGTGAGTGTCCCTTCCATGAAATTAGCCCCATGTAGCGTTGTTGTGATCGTGTCTTTATAGGTGTTTGTACCTCTTCGTCTCTCGTTGCTCTTGGTTTGTCTGCAGGAGATTTTTGGCCCACCTTATTAGTTGCCTGTCATCTCACCCCGTCTACATTAATGGGGGGTTATGCTATTGTTCTAATACATCTGTGGTTTGATGGTTTGATAGTGTGAACTATGTATTCAGTGGTTGATCCTATATATAAGGTGATTGCAGTGGCTGGCTACCTATGCATTTCAATGAGATGGATCATCTACCATATAGACATGCTTAGTTTGTGCCTTCGTCTTCCATGGAGGTTCTTTAGATCATCATTTTTCTTTTTTATGGTAGATTTTGTGGCTTCTTCATGCTTTAGTGATGCTCTTCACGATCACTTTTTGTTCCTATTTGAGGGGACATTCCCCTAGTTGGAGGCTTCTTTAGTTCTTCACTAGGTTCTTACCTCTTTTTGGGGGAGGGTTTTTCCCACATGGTTTTCTCTCTTTCCCCATTTTCAGAGGTTGCATCTTTGCTTTGTACATGGGTACCTAACATGGCCTCATTGTTGGGACCCATTCTAAATTTTCTTCTTAGTTTTATGAGCTTAAGGCATTTCCCTAGGTTTCAGTTAAGGGGGGGGTGTTAGAGTAAATAATTAATAATTAATTATTTATTCTATTTACTTAAGCTTACTTAGGTAAATCAATTTCATTTATTAGTTGTAGTCTGAGAGTTAGTTATAAGTTGTTGACAATACGGGAGTTTGTTCTCTCCTAAGTCATACTTATCCTCTCACCTTGTTCGAGGACTTTCAACCTCATGTGGATGTATGCTTAGTTGTCACACTTATCTCCTAGTGTCTTCTAGGTTCTTCTAGGGGATTCCTGGAGCTCTTTATATTCGGGCTCCCTCATTGTATTTTCATCATATCATCTCATTTTTCATATTGTAAATACATATTTTCTTGTGTTTGCATACTTGTTCTCTCTCATGTCTATTTAGTGTTTTTCCCTTGCTCCACACTCTTCTCTCCTTGGCTTCCCTTTGATAGGTTATTGCATGTAGGTGATCTTGGGCATCTTTGAAGTTAGATTTCATCAACTCCAATAGGCAGGGCATTACACTATTGGCCTATCTCATTACCATTTTAGTGGCCAAGATTTTTAAATAAGGAGAAGCAACTAAATTTGGACATCCATGAATATTATAAAGGCCCCAAGGTAGGCATATAGAAGTTCAAATAGTAAAGGAGAGAGGAAATTGAATTGTTTTGTGTATTTTATATAGAAGGTCCTAATAAATTTTGACATCTTTACATTGAGAATGTGGAGAGCATTAGTGCTTTTGTAAAGATGAAAGGAAAATTAATAGACCACCATGCAGAGAGGGTCGAGAAAAATTTGAATGGTAATAACAACAAGGGTGAAAAGTTAGCAAAGAGGGACATATGCTAAAAACTTTAATGCCACCGAAAATTTATGAAATAAACAAAATGTAGGAAATAGATAAGCCCTAGATGATGCAATCATGGTAAAGTGCCAAGAGAAAAGGAAAAATGTTGAAAATATTTAACAAGAGTAGCTTTGAATCACAAGCAAGATTGAGATAGGGAATAAAAATTTGGAGGTGAATCCAACATTTTATCCACTCAAATGCACCTTTATTTTTGGTGAAAAGAAGATACAAGTTGATGCCCTTGATGTGAGGGAAGTATGTAGAGGCCATATTTAGTAGTCTACAAAAGAAAATTATTAATGTGCCAATCCCTTACCACGACTTGCTACAATTCCCATGTTGATTTTTCCACAATTTTTGTACAGAAAAATAAAAATACCTCATGGATAAGTGTCATCCAACAATGAATAAAATAAAATCTTTGAGTAAAAAATTGCATTCAACAGACAATAAAATATGAATCTTAGTTTTGTGGGAATATTATCTTATATTCACAATTTTTGAATCTCGACTTACAAAAAAAAGTCACAAGAAAACATTAGTCTCCCAATTAATTTTCTTCACCTTGAATTATTTGATTGGGAACTCGTTCAAGCTTGATCTCTCTCCAAAAGTTATAAGGGCTTGCCCCATTAAAGTACTAAGCTTCAAGTCAGTAAAGAAACTTATAAATTCTTCTCTCTTACGAAAACTTAGAGTTATATGATAATGGTGCATGAGTACACAAGTAAATGAACAATCAACACCAAAAATAAAAACATTTTTCCATTGTAGTTGTTTGTGTTGGATTTGTTATTCTAGTGTGGTTTTTACTTTTAGTTTATATTGAAATTTCCTAGATAGAAGATTAGAAAATGGTCTAATTGTTCTCAATTTTTTGTTGCCATGGTATTTCTACACTTAATAGGAAAATAGATAAAACTCATACAAAAGAAAATGGTGTAGCTGAATATATAGCGAGAAAATTTAAAAAGAAATACCAAACAATAGTATAGTATACATAGGAAGTTAAGAAGTCACACTTTGGTAAGAAAACAAACATAAAATATATTATGCTGAAAATGAAAGATCTAAGAAGAAATCAAATTGAAATGAAAAGATAAGCACAAAATAGGAAGACTAGAAGATAAAGTGAGAGAAAGTAAAAGAGGAAGATCATAGATAACTTAGTGCTAATTTTTAAAGAAGAAAATTAAATCTTCATTGGAATAGAAGAAGACATTGTTGTGTGGAAGGTATAGGACCAAAGACTAAGGATAGAATTATCTGTAGAAGAAAGATGATGTGGTAGCCAAAAATGTTGATACTGGTGAAGAAGAGGAGATCTTGATAAAGAACCCTTGCACTTCAAATCCTTTAAATAAAACATTACTCATGATTTGTTTATTGAACCTAATAATTCAGCACTGGAAGTATCCCCTAAAGAAATGGAAGAAAAGAATTTCGAAAATAGAGAAAGGATTTTCCCAAATTCCAATAAGGTCAAGTTGACTAAGGTTAATTTGGAGCTAATGGAGTATAATCTCAAAGGGGTGGAAATTTACCTCCATTAGGTGTGCTCCAAATTTGAATGGAAATCTCCATGTATACCTTCAGAATGGAGCAATGGATCTTCAATTCCATAAAAAATCTCAAATTAACTATAGAGCTCTAAATGCAATAGTGGAAGAAGTTGTGAATAAGGTGAATGAGGGGCCTAAGATTGGTTTCATTGGGAATGATATGGAGAAGAACAATGTGTTGTAGGTGTTGGTTATAGAACTAAGACCCTATAAAGAACTACCAACACAATTTTTAATAATTACCAAAAACTTTAGGAGGCTTTAGTAAAGAGAATGAATAAAATTATAGGTAATGTTGATTTGAACATGGACCAAATTATGGTACACCACATGGATGAACCTAAGGATGTAGAAGACTCTCCTAGTAAGAAAAGAACCATATAAAAATCGAGGAAGCTCAAGGCCAAGAATGATGAGATGATAAAAGAATATGTAAAACTAGGGCCATGGAAAAGAAAATGGAAAAGGAGGTGAAGTTGGCTCTTGAGCTAGCCTAATGGCTCTAAATGCAACAATGGAAGAAGTTGTGAATAAGGTGAATGGGGGGCCTAAGACTGGTTTCATTGGGAATGATATGGAGAAGAACAATATGTTGTAGGTGTTGGTTATAGAACTAAGAACATATAAAGAACTACCTACACAATTTTTAATAATTACCAAAAACTTTAGGAGGCTTTAGTAAAGAGAATGAATAAAATTATAGGTAATGTTGATTTGAACATGGACCAAATTATGGTACTCCACATGGATGAACCTAAGCGTGTAGAAGAGTCTCCTAGTAAGAAAATAACCATATAAAAACCAAGGAAGCTCAAGGCCAAGAATGATGAGATGATAAAAGAATATGTCAAACCGGCACCATGGAAAAGAAAATGGAAAAGGAGGTGAAGTTGGCTCTTGAGCCAGCCTAATGTTTGGTTAGTTGTCTAGGTTATTGGCCTTTCTTGTCTTTTTGAGTCGAAAGTAGGTCTGTAGTTTGGTTTTTTTTTCTCTTCTCAGTCTTTTTTTAGTGTTGTTTCAGTGGTGAGTTGCTTGTTGTTTGGGGTGTTGACTTTCTTTTCTAGTACATTTTGAAACTATTTAACTTTAATTATTATTTTGTAGTGACTTTTGGGGTTTTGGGTCTCCTATAGAACCCCTATTTTAATACATAATCAAAAATAAATATCATATACAACTAATAAGATAGTAAGAATTCCTGTGGTGGCATTGCAAACTATGTATTGGTTAAGGAAATCCTTTATGTATATGATTCAATAATAAATTTTTAATAAGAAATTTGAAGCTCAAAAGTTTTTACACAAATAAACACACATATCCTTAGGTTGTAAGGGACAACAACAATGGGAAACTAAATTGTAGAGGATGACGATAATGACATTCTTAGCCTATATCTAGCATAGACTCTTATGTCCTATCTCATTACCCTTTTAGTGGCCAAGATTTTTGAATACGGAGGAAAAACTAAATTTTGACATCTATGAAGATTGTCATATTGCTATCAGGATTTAACTATGTGATTTTGAGTCAAACTCATTCACCCATGTTTCATGAGTAGTGATTCAACACAAATCCATCTCTCATGAGAATAAATGGGACGCTTAGCAATCATTGGATCTAGGTGATGTTTTATAATTTATGAAGATTATAAAGGTGCCAAGGTAGGCACAAAGAAGTTCAAATATTAAAGGAGAGAGACAATTGAATTAATTTGTATCTTTTATGTAAATGTTCCTTATAAGTTTTGACTTCTTTATATTGAAAATGTGGAGGGCATAAGTGTTTTTGCAAAGCTGAAAGGGAAAGGAATAGTCCACCACACATAGAGGATTGAACAAAATTCAAGTGGTAATAGCAACAAGGGTTAAACGTCTGCAAAGAGGGACATATGGTTAAAACTCTAATGCCATTGAACATTTTTGAAATAAAGAAAATGTGGGAAATAGACAAGCTCTAGTTGATGCCATCAAAGAAAAGTGCCAAGGGAAAAGGCAAAAGTTGAAAAAACTAAACAAGAGTACCTTTGAATCAAAAGTAGTATTGAGATACATAATAGAATTTTGAAGTCTGATACCATGTTTTATCTACTTAAGTGCACCTTCATTTGTGGTAACAAGAACATATAAGTTTTTCCCTTGATGTGAAGGCAATATGCAGAGGCCATGTCGAATAGTCTACACAAGAAAACCGTCAACATGTCAGTCCATTTCCACCACTTGGACACCTCCCATGCTCATTTTTATACAATTTTTTTAATGTTGGAAAATAAATAGCCCTCATGAAAAAAGGCTCCTCAACAATGAATAAAACAAAACTTTAGTTTAGAATAAAATATTACAATTAGTTTTATAGAAATATTACCTTATATTCACAACTTTCGAGATTCAAACTTATTAAAAATAATCACAAGAAAATATTAGTTCCTTCCATTAATTCTCTTCACCTTAAGTTATTCCATAGGAAACTCGTTCGGCTCTAACCTTCCTCCAAAAAGTTATAACGGCTCACCCCCTTAGTGCGAAGGTTCAAGTCGGTAAGGCAACTTTCAGTTCTCACTTACCTAGAAATAGAGTTATATAATACTGGTGCATGAGTATACAGGGGAATGAACATTCAATACCAGCGAAAGGAAAACATTTTCCTATTCCTGCTATTTTTGTTGGATTTGTTATTTTGTTGTGGTTTTTTTTTCCAGTTTATGTTGAAATTTCTTAGCTAGGAGATTAGAAACTCATCTAATTTGTACTCAAACTAGATTTTTCTTTTTCACTGCCATAATATTTCTGAAAAATAAATAAAACTTATTCAAAGGCAAGGTGCGTAGCTGAATGTACAAAGAGAAAATAACAAAAGAAAGGCATAGGTAGTTTAGAAGTCACAGTTTGGAAAGAAAATAAACATAAATAAATATTATGCTGAAGACTGAAAGGTCGAAAGGTCAAAGAAGAAATCAAACGTAAGATAAGCGCAAAATAGAGGAAATTAGAAGATAAAGTGAAAGAAGTGAAAAGAGGAAGATTGCAGATAACTCAGCACCAAGTTTGAAAGAAGGCAATTAAATATTCATTGGAAAACTACTACATGGAAGGTATAGGAACAAAGACTGAGGAATATAGAAGTCTGCGTAGAGTGAAAAGGATCAGTGTCTGAAACAAATTGTGACTACAAGAAGACACACAATGTAAATTAAAAAAAAGTTATTTGTAGTGAAAAGATTATATTCAATTTTTTATTTTTTATAATCGGTAAACAGGGTGAACTTTAGATTAATTATTATTTGTTGGAATTAATTATTACTATATATTGAGCGAAGGTAGATTCAAACCTAAGACCTCTACATGAGAGGCTCGCAAGTTACCGCTGCGTTGTAAGCTGCCTAATTTATAAAATTTATTTTAATCATTGTAAACATGTAGCAATTTTAATAAAATTTGAAAGACTTTATTATATAGTTCTAATTTTAATATTAGGGAAAAGAGTTAGTTGTTGTTTATGTTTGAATGATTTATTTCTTCAATTACTGTTTATAAAAAATTTCAAAAAATGATAACAAATGTATTTATAACTAATTACACATGTACTAAAGTTAATTAATTTTTAGTATTTTTGGTTACTGATTGGTCCATTTGTAAAAAAGTAGTATTTTCTGGTGAGTCGTTATTGGGGGTGAATATGCTTGAGGTGAACGTTTTAAAATGACACTTTTACACCACCTCCCACTCTCTATGAATTCTACAGAGAGCACAGTAAATGTAGGAAAGTCTAAAAATTAGATATTCAAAAATAGACAAATTCTGAATATACATTAAAAACTATAGATACACGCAATTCCATCAGCTTGATAAGACGACAGTTTTTTTTTTCCCTTGCATCAGATTGTTCCTAATACCATTTGATCTTTCAAATTATTGACTAAACAAATGAATTTTCGTCACTTCATTTAATTGAGAATTTCATTAACCGTCTTGCCCAAAGGAAGCGTACTGTTTTAACCCATATTATATAGGAGACCACTTACAATCCACTATCATTCGTGTTGCTGCACTGCTCTCGTTAGGCATTCTAGCAATCATGGCACTGTCGGGAATCTCAACTCTTCTTCATAAGATCAACACTGCAGTTACCGAGGGTGCATCAGAACAGAGAGCCCGAATGGACGCTCATAACAACAATTCAACAAGAAACGTGAAAACGATAGTCTTGGGCATGGAAAACACACTTGTAAACGCAAGTTTCACTCCGCTCCCACACTACGACTTCACAGTCTCTCTCCAACGCCACTCCAACATCACATGTTACGTCCAGAAAAGGCCTGGGCTAGACCAACTTCTACAACAACTAGCAGAAACTAATTTCGAAATTGTGATCTTCACTTCAACCACCAAAGATTTCGCAGACCCAATTCTAGACAAGATAGACATCTATAACACAATAGATTTGAGACTATACAGAGATTCCTGCAATATAGAAGCCGAAGAAGAAGTACCCGTCAAAGATCTTTCTAAGCTTGGAAGAGATTTCAAGAACATTGTCATTGTGGATCACGAGCCGGAATGTTATAAACTTCAGTCGGAAAATGCTTCCCGGTGAAACCATTTGAAGGCGACATAACCGATAGAGATCTTCTGAGGGTCATAGATTTCTGTAAAATAGCAGCAAAGTGTAGGGACGTGAGGGATGCCATACGAACGTATGAAGCTTTGTGTGGGAGCTATAATGTTAAGGAATTAGCCCTCCATTGCAGTGAGAAGAAAATTATTGTGTTGGAATTGTTTGATGTTTTAGTAAAGGCAAGCCACGAGCAAATGCAACATTATGACTTTGTTATTTCGTTCATTCGTGATACGGCAACTGGGTTGGGAGAAATTGTCCCTTATTATGTCTTGAAAAGGCCCGGGGTAGAGACTTTCTTGGATGAATTGGCTAAGTATTATAAGATTGTAATTTTTACAGATGCCCAGAAAAAATATGCAGATCTTGTATTGGACAAACTTGATATTGATTTAAAAATAGAACGTCGTTTGTATAGGGATTCGTGCACTCATTGTGATGATGTTTATGTGAAAGATTTGACTAAGATTAATCTTTCTCATAGGATTCGAGATTTGCATTTGAAGGATGTTTTCATGGTCGATGTTAATCCAAGATGTAAATTTCAAGCAGAGAATGGTGTTTTGGTGAAGCCATTTGATGGTGATATGGGTGATTGCTGAGTTTTATAAAAGTGCAGTTGAATGTAATGATGTGAGAGAAGCTATAAGAGTTCATACTGATTCTTCAGCTCCCACGTGTTTGGCAGCTCGCAAGTTGCAGAACTTTGCCAGAACTGCACAGTTGATTTTCCACCACTATCGCCATCTTCATCTCCCTCATTTCTCCCATCATGATCATTAGTGATTACGTTGCATTCATTTGATTGATTCCATGGATGTAAAAGCACTCTGTCGTTTCATGTATTTAAGAGAGCATTTGTTCTTTCACATTGATGTTTACGAAGTTTCCATGCTTTGAATGATTGTTATGAAACTCACACAGTTCGCATTTTGTATTCCTAGCTAGTTCTATCTGGTTGCACTAAGATGTATATGTTTAGAACATCACGTAAGGAGGTTATAATAAAAATGGTGGAAGAATGAAAATTTAATTTAAGAATGTCTAATGATATATGTGAACTACCATGGATCGCACAAAAAAGATCGATCCTTATGCCAGACTTAATTATTTTCCGATAAGAATCAGAAAGGGAGGACAGGAATGAACTTATTACATAATTTTTTTTTTCCCCTTCATTTTACGTTATTGGATGAACTTATGTTTTTTATATTTTTTAAGTAAATATTCAAACAATATGTTCACTTTAATAGATTAGTTTGAGCTGTTTTCTAATGTATATATGGTAGATTTTTTATTTACAAAATCCATAAAACTATTTTACTTCAATTCTATTCGCTCACACATTTGGGGTCTTATAAGGGCGGATTTCCAAGAAGCATACTCCTATTGTGCGGCAATATTTTTTAAAATATCTCATTCTATTATACAATATTTTTTATATGACTTTGTTCAACAAAATATTGTGAAATTTATTTTCACTTTATTTTATGTATTTAATTATTTAAATTATCTTAATTTATTTTTGTTAAAAATTTCACTTTGAAAAATCATATAATTGTGAATGCATCTTAATTAAAGGAAGAAGCAAATGAGTATGGAAGATATTTAGTTAGAAAGAGACTAAAGATTATGAAGGAGTTTTGATTGGAAGAGTCTAAAATCTAAGATAATAACATCACTAAAACTAAAATTTATTATTTAAATTTTTTTTGAGTCATACTAAATTATTTGTTTTTATTATGATAAATAATTTTTTTATAGTAATCAATTTTTTTTTATGCTTACTACATTATTTTCTTTTATTACGATAAACATCTTTTATTATGACAATCAATACCTTGATTTATAAGGAAAAATAAGTTCTTATATTTATATAATTTTAAAAAGAAGATTAATATTATATAAACATATTAACAATTTTCAAAATAGATTGATTTAAATATGAGGATATAATAGGGTTATGTAACATTTATGCCCCAAATGATTATAGGGATAGAGTTGTGTTATGGGATTGGTGTTCTTGTAACCTATCGAAAGCATCTTGGATATTTCTAGGAGATTTTAACATGGTGGAAGCCACATGTGATAAACAAGGAGGTTTGAAACATCAATGGAAAGGTAATGAGCTATATTTTTGGTGTAAATTCAAAATATGTTTTAATTTGATTGATCCACTGGAGAATAATAGGGAGAACTTTAATGACATTTAGTTTAGTTGGTGCAATAATCAAGGGGGAAGAATAGAGTATATTGTAGATTAGATAGGATTTACTGTGATTCTTCTTTTTTCTTTTCATTCCAGACTGAAGAGGGTCATTCTCCTATAACTGTGCTTCTTGCTGCAATATCAGATCATTCTCCTATTTCTGCAAGGATGCTAATAAATAAGGTTGATAATATTAATAGAATGAGTAACAAAGGAAAAAGTTTTATGTTAAATACCTCTTTATTGAAAGACCCTAATAATAAAGAGGCTATTAGAATGGTGAATTTTTTATCCAAATTATGTAATCAATCTATAAGACCAGTTAAACAATGGTGCCATCTAATGGAATCTTGGAAAACAAATTATTAGATTATTGGGAAAAAAATAGCCAAAGATAGAAATGAAGAAGAGAATGATCTTCAATTCAAACTTAATGAAGCTGAATTTGCTCTTCAAAATTGTCTAGATGACCTAGTGTAGCTAAAGAATTTGGTTTTCATCAAGCATCAAATAGGATTTCTTCATAGATATAAGATCCAAGGGCAAAGGATTCAGGCAAGAATGAATTGGCTTAGAGATGGTGATATAGGGTCCAAATTTTCTTTTAACATTATTAGGGCTAAACATAAGATAGAAAAGATTGATAATATTCAAATTGAGGGTGTTAAAACTAATGATCTAAAGGAGAAAAGATTGAGAATATTCAAATTGAGGGTGTTAAAACTAATGATCTAAAGGTTATTAAGGAAACATTTTACAATTTTTATTCTGAATTGTTCTCTTTAGAATTTGATCAAGATCAACATAAGCAATTGGGAGAATGTTTGAAGATGATCCCTAAGAAGGTCTCTGATAGTGAAAGTGATAAGTTGGGAAAGGTATTTCTCTGATCAGTGACTTAATGGTTAATAATAGGATTGGGTCATGGGATGAGATCTCTAGGAAGTTTGACATCCCCAATTCTCAAAGGAAGACATATACTCTTCTAACCAAAGTTTTATGCAAGGAGAAAGGTGGAAAGTTCATGGATATCAATACTTTTATTAGAAATGTAAAATGGAATGATGACACTAGTATTGACAACACCTCATTTAAACAGATTTATGATATGTTTAAAGCTGATCAATTTGTGTTACAACATATTGTTAATTGTTGGGGTCTTGATTGTCCTTTCTCAAACTGGAAATTATTTTAAAATTATTTTTGGAAGGGTTCATGTAAGCCTAAGGTTATTCATTTTAGATGGTTTTTGTTGATTAAGAAGCTTGCTATTGCATCTGTTTTGTCATCCATTAATGTTGAGTCTGTGATCTGTAATCTGTGTAATAGACTCAAGAGTTTTGAACATATTTTCTTTGAGTGTATTTATGCATCTAAAGTTTGGGTCATTTTCTTTGGTTATCCTATTGATTAGAAAAACAACAATGGTTTTTCTTGTTGTGAAATTTTGGTTGGTTATGTGAGATCTTTTGACTTATCTCTTAATAGATTTTGGTTTGGTCTTACTAGTGAAGTACTATGGCTTCTTTGGAAGGAAAGGAACAAGGAGGTATTTCAAAATGTGAGAAGGTCCCCTAGTGAGTTTAACCTTAAACTCACACATTTTTACATCATGTCATAGGTTTCCTTTTTCTTGGAGATTACAAAGTCTAGATTCATGAAGTGGATGCATGTTGGGATGTTGTTGATTTACAAAGATGAAGTTAAAGCTGCAAAATACATTGAGAGATACCAAAGTTTCCTTACACAAGCAAAAATTGAGGAGCTTAGCAATCTCCTAGAGAAATGTCATCTGGATGTTGATATGTAGACAAGTACATGTGTTGGATCCACTTTAGCACATATTAATGATACTAATCAACTAGAACATGAATATCAGAAGTTATAGTTATCTAGTGCAAGTATTATATATTGAAAAATTTTGTTATATCATATATGGTTTTGGATGTTTGTATTAGAAACATTATATTTGTATTAGAAACATTATATATAGTCCTACAGTTGGTTTAACCCCTCCTTCCAATTTTGTATAGTATTAATGGTTGGTTGTTTTTCAAATTGACAAGTTTTCTTGGATGTTGTTTAAACCTTTTCAATAAAAATAAAAAATAGATTGATTTATAAGATCTTTGAAACATTAAATTATATAATTTATATTTGACTTTATTCAATTTTTTTTACATTTTTTACTAAAATGAGTACAATTCTCAAGTGTTTCCTTTTCAAATGCACCACCAAATGTTTAAAGAATGACTCCAAAAGAAGAAATAAGGAAGATCTATACAAGGAAAAAATAGACACAAATTAGTTATCACTCATTCTCACAAGAATGAAGTAAAAATTTAGATAAAATTTTATATAACATCAATTTTATATTTGAAAATGTTGTGAATGAAGAAAATTGTGATTCTTTATAGTTATAAATACTTGAATTTTACTAATTAACTAAGAAAATGAGGTGATATTATTTTTTACAATTTAAATCTAAATAAATTGGAATAAAATAAAATAAAAATTCAATTTAATAATATTTATTTTTTATTTCAAAAAGTTTGAAGTTAGTTCAATAGTTTATACTATATAGATACATTTTTAAATTATATTAATTTTTTATCATTTAAATATTTTCATATTAATAATAATGTAATAATAAATTATCATAATCTTCAACTCTAGAATATGTTTAAACTCTTTTAAGAATATTCTTCTAATGTCTTTTTTTTTTTTTTTTTTTTCACTTTAACTCAATACAATAATATAAGTTGTTATTATTATTTGGATTATACTTCATGTACCTTCCTAACCCATCCAATTATTTTTAGAGTTTCAACTAGTCAAATTAAATTCAAGAATATTATTGATTTTCACTTATTTGGGTCATAAAGGATAATTTTTATAAATCAGAAATTGAATATTATTTTTTTTTGTTTTAATAATAGATTCTTTTATAATTATTAATTCTTTCATAATTATCAACTATTAAATTTAATATACTATTCTAAACTATTATAGCTTGTGGAAAATACAAGCCACAATGTGGCACTTATTTTTATTTATTCTTCTATTAAAATCTATAACATATATTCATTTCAAGATTTAATCTAAAATTATTAGTGGAAGTCTAATAGTATTCAAGAAATATTTTTTTTGAACACTTTAAAATGAATCTGATATCAAATAATATGATTTAGTAGAGATAGTTAGGTCACAAGGAATGAAATCATAAGAAAGAAACTCAATCATATAAGTAAATAAATTTTATCTAAATAAATGGGGTATCTAAAATGGGAAATTTTTAGAGCTTACTAATAAAGGTTTTGTGTCATCTATTTTAGTTGGAAAAGAATGTGAGAACAAAGGGGGATTATAAAGTGACACATAAAAGATTGAGGAGTGTGAGTTCTCTACGTTCAAGCATATCTTTTTTGTCATGCCTGACCTTACTCCTTCCTGTTTCTCTTCGTTTGTTTTAGTTTGTTGCTGTGATTCAAGTTCATTGCTATGATATTATCAAACTTTGTTTATCAATTTGTTAAATTTAGTTAGTTGAGTTTTGGTTTTGTGTTGATAGAGTTATAGTGATCATTATCTATTTATGTTAGTTTATTGTAATTAGGATTCAGCTATTTTGAATTGGCTGATTACGTTGATTCTTAGTGCATGTCTGAACTCGGAACTGATACTAATGTTTGAGTTCGATGGAAGTGAATTTAATTTGATGTTAGTTGCATGACTTTAACATTGAAGTAATATGTTATTTGGGCATAGTATTTTTAATTCGAATTATGTTAAGAATTAACTATATTCTTTTAAGATGAGCATGGATGTTTTATAGAGTTTTGGAAATTAAACACATTTAATGTGTGTATGACATATACATTTTGGTATTCCTAAGATTGATAATTTCTCATTTATATTGGTGTTTATGTTAATTTATGAGAAATTCATTTTGTAACTATTTGTGCTTGACTTGTGTAAACATGTGTGTGTGTGTGTGTGTGTGTGTGTGTGTGTGTGTGTGTGTGTGTGTGTGTGTGTGTGTGTGTGTGAATATTAATTCATATATATATATATATATATATATATATATGAATTAATATTTATACTAAGTTGATATCATGAAGATTCATTTTCTAAAACCCTAGTGGGTTTCAAATGCCATGAAAGGGTAATATGTTAATGGTTTTAAAAGCCAAAATATGGCGGTGGATTTGGACTATCATTATACTCCATCCTGCAATTGAATTTAATGCATGATTGTGGGAAATAGTGGCACTTAAGCAATGGGTCGGCCATTTCATTTTGGTTTTGAGATAGCCGGGTTTTGGGCCGCTTGCTTTGTGAAGTGAAACACTTGTGAGGCATTTTTGTGGAATAGGTAACATGGTTGGGAAGAAGCTAAGTTTTATGAGGCTAAGCATGTTGTATTGCACACAGCTTTTGTTATTCTTTTGTCGAGGTTGCTCTCTAGCTTTTCAATTTGGCATTTGGGGCTTTGGATACGAGCTATATTTTAGAGCATTGAGTTGGGTGTTTTGTTCTTCTTCTGAGATTTTGAGGTAGGGGGCCTTTCTTAAACCCTATCCTCCCTCTGTCGTGTGTGTTGCATTTTGAAATTGTTAACTATATTGTTAAAAGATGATTTGTTAAAGATTTCGCATATCAACACCCAAGGCTGGGTGTATGCAGGGTTCAACAATATATTTGATGAATTCTGTATTTTCCCAAATTTGGATGTGGGTATGGAGTAATCGCCATGCTAACATAGTTTGCTATAGCATTTTGTTAATTGTTAAGGAAATAAGTAATATTGTGATGCTTACGGCTTCCATCGAGTCGAGTTGTGTGAGAAATACATACTCGCGGCAGTTAGCTTGAAACTTATATTTGTTGAACTGCTTAGTTATGAGCCGTGGCATATTGTCAAATAGTTTGTAGGAATTCTATGCATAATATAACTTTGAATGTTTTTGCATTCACCATGTTCAGTCAGCATTATGAGAATTAGAATGAATGTATCTCTGTATCGCAGTAAGATTTGGGGTGTAAAACTTGAGCCTGTCTTATGAAATTCATATATATAGGAACGAGGTTCAGTCCAACTCACAGTGAATGTTTTAAAACATCAGTATTTATAGTTTTAAATGGTATGCGAGTTGTATGAACCTAAAACATAGACAAGCTTTCGAACATCTACATTAAACTGATGGCAGGCATTAGGTCAAACAGTTAGCTTGAAACTTTTAAAATATTGTAATAGCAATTATTGGCATATTGTATTGTGTGTTTATTATACCGTTGACAGTCAATGCTGTGGAAATTTGTTGTGTTGGAATTTCTTATCATCAACATTAAGTGTCATATGATAATTGGAAACTTGGTGTACTGTTGTTATCAACACTAGTCCTGATATCTTGTCAAATAGTTAAGAGGAAATTAGAAATAGGTCGATATATCATTGCGACAGCATAGTTTTCTCATTAAGTTATGAAAGAATGTAGAAAGGTATCAAGTTATAACAACTCTTGTTTATTGAATTGTGCGTATGATTTGGTTTCATTCACAATTGTATAAGGTATTTGTGATAGTAAAAAAAAAAAACTTAGCTGTTGTTACTTAGTGTCCAGAATGAAAATTATGTTGAATAATAAGTGTGCATCCTAAGACATGGTGAATTTCCATTCTAGTTAGTTACGGTTGTTGGTATGCTAGCAGTTTTTAAGTACCTATGTAAAAAGCATAATAATTTGATTCAGTTTCACAGTTTTGTATGTTATTAAGATTCTGGTTATGGGCAGTAACATATTGTTAATTAGTTGGTGCAATTAAAAAATTGGTGTTAGCTTATGAATTGTCCATAAGTAGAATTTGCATTTGGATATTGGAATTAATGTTGAATACATGGTATCATTATTGATTTTTTTTTAATATATAAAACATTATTTGGAGAAATCTGCCAGTCATGATTAAATTAGTTTAATTATGTTATGAAGCATTGCGATGAACATTCATATGATGTTATGAAATTAAAATTAGAAAATTAGAAATCTTTTATTATAAAGATGAATTTCAGTTCTTAATTGAAATAAAAGTTGTTGCAAGTAATGAGGCAGACTATGATATATGTTTTATGATATGTCATTTAAAGCAAGAATATCATATGCATTTTTGATTTGTTATCTTGGTCATTTCAAAGTTAAGTGTAGATGGTTATGTCAGCAGGAAAGTGAATGTATAATCTTAAGATTAAGTAAGTACCATTAAGTTGAGATAATAGTTTAATTGTATTTGTATGATTTTGATTTTATAGGTTTCTGTTTCTATTGTTATAATGATCTATATTTACTTTTGAAATTGGCAGAATAAGATAAGTTACAAATAGATGGAAGGATGTGGTATCATGTTTTATACTGATTTTATGTCTGTTGCATGTACATTCTTTGTATATTTGTTTGATGTGTACTTTAAGAATAGCTATGATGATCGTATATCGAGGTGGGTGAATTTGGTTTATCTTATTTACTTAATTAATTCAGTGATAACTTTAAAATAAATTGGGTGGGTTAATTACATATAAAAGATAATTGACCTTACCTATGACTTAAACCTATATGGTTAGTACGGAGAACAAGGCATATCTCTATTTTGTCATTGACAAGTATAATAGAGAATTAGCGTTATGTGTTGACTATGGGCATACCGTACATGGACGCAGAATCTTAGTGCCATAACGATGAAACCTCAGTATATATATGATTCATTTACGGGTTATTCTTAGTGCGAGTTTAATTTTACATTGTTAAGTAAATGTTTACTTCTTGCATATTAATTTTGGAACTACACTATGTTAAGTGGATCAGATATCTGCATTATGGTTATATATATGTGTGTGTGTGTGTGTGTGTTTTTATTCTAACATGTATGCAGGTGGATTATGCTTTTCAACTCAGTGTGTACTAAGCCCCCATTTTGTGTTGTGTTGCATTTCTATATGTTTTACAGGTGCTTCAAGTTGGTTAGCAAGTAGCTAAGGATGACTGTTGAAGTTTCTTCCTGATTCAGTTTTTAATTACTTGTAGGGTCCATATGTTGGACATTAGTGATTAAGAAAGGTTTTATACTTCATTATTGTACTAAACTTTATATGTATTCACATTATAATGGATATGTACTTGGATGTCATCATCTTTTGTTTTGAGGTTTTCAGATTGAGAGTGGTTCAATCTATGTATTTGTACTTATATTATTGATATAAAAAAAAATTGTTGTGTTTATTGTTCTTTGTTATATATCTATCGGTTTGTGCTAAGTATGGCATTACATTTGGTATTAGAACAAGGTTAGAATAACCAGGACTCTTGGGTTATAGTGTTTAACTCGTTATCGATGGGTATTAATAGTTGTTTGTTTGTAGGTTGCTATCATGCCTCAAGGACACAACATTCCTTAGGATAACCTTGCTGGCAGAGGCATAGGTAGGGGCAGGGGCCGTGGTAGAGGTCCTAGGCACCAGAATGATGTTGGAGTTGGTTAGTTTGATCAGAATGCTAGGGTTGGAAACAACCAAGATAACCAGGCAAACCAAGCTATTGTGTTTCAGAGAATAGTGGAACATCTACATAATATTGAGACTAACAACCAGATTCCTGGTAGGGGAGTGAATGATAAGAGACCTCTTGTGCAGGGTATTAACCTTCCTATAGAGGATGATCCACTAGCAATAGCTCATCTCAAGGATCTTTCCAAGAAGAAAGGGCCATTATTTTATGGTACAGAACAGGGTACAGCGGCAGAAGCTTGGCTACTAAATATTGAGTGATGCTTTGTCTTACACCATTACTTGAGTAACATGAAGGTAAGATGGATGGTTATGCATTTGAGGGGTTTTGGTTCCTTATGGTGGGAACAGGAGTTGGAGAAACTGGGCATTGATATCTCTCTTGTTACTTGGGACCTCTTTGTAGAGCGATTCAAGGAGAGGTTTATGTTTGAATATGTGTGTGAGGCTCATGCAGAGGGGTTCTTTCAGATTATGCAGTCTGGCTCTACAGTGGAAGCTTATGAACGTAGGTTCTACGAGCTTAAAAAGTTTTCTGGGTGGGCTGAAATAATAAGGCCATGATACAACACTTCATCAGAGGGCTTATGCCCAAGATTGGGGAGGAAGTGAGAACTTTTCGACCTTTGACTATGCAGGAAGCTTCGGAGCAAGAAAAGTTGAATGAGATGAAGTTTGGTTATCATGGGGCTTCATATAAAACTAGCATGAATCCACCTAGCTTGAATGTTAGTTTGAATCAAAAGCCTCCACAGAGTAGTTCGAAATCAGGGTATTCAGGTGGAAAATTCAAGAAGAAGAAATTTGGTAAGGATTCCAAAGGTTCTGAAAAGCCTAGACCATCTCAACCACCTCAGAGTGTACAAAGTAATAAATTATCTCCTAATCCTTCTGGTCAGAACATGGGATTCAGGAAATCTGTTGAGTGTTTTCATTGTGGACAGTTAGGTCATTACCAGTCTCAGTGCCCTAACTAGGACAAGCTGATTGTTGGACCTAAGCCAGCTAGGTCTAAAGTGATAGTTGGTGATTTTTCCAAGAACCATTGTATCTTTGCAACCCTGGATCAGAAGCAGGCCGAACACTAGAACACGGTTATAGAAGCTCAAGGTATGAAATTATCTATCTTATTTGACTCTTGAGCTACTGACTCATTTATTTCTTCTGCGTTAGTTGCAAATAGTGGAATTCTTGTTGTTAGGGCAAGGAACAGATGGCAAGTGGAGTTAGCATCAGGTTCTAAGGTGAACACTAATATTGTTGCTCCTGACTGTAAGAGTCGTATGAAATCTTTCACTACTTTAGCGAACCTTAGGGTTATACTTTTGGGATCGTATGACATAGTTTTGGGTATGGATTGGTTAGAACATCATCAAGCTATTATGAATTGCAAGGATAAGTCAATTAGTTGAGTGGATGATTTTGGATCAGCTAGGGTAATTGCTGGAATTAAGAGACCCATCTCTTTGCATACAATTTCTGCCAAGCAATTGGCAAGGTGTGCTCGGAAAGGCTACAGTTTGTTTGCCATTTTGGTAAATGATTTAGAAGATTCTATGGTTAAGAGTTCTTCTCTCGATCATCCAGTCTTGTAGAATTTTTTAGATGTTTTTGTTGAGGAGATTCTTGGAATACCTCCGAGAAGAGAAATTGATTTTTGAATTGATTTAGTGCTAGGAACGAAACCAATTTCCAAGACTCCTTACAGAATGACAGCTCAAGAACTAGTCAAATTTAAAATTCAGTTAGAGGAGATTTTGGAGGAAGGTTTGATTTGTCCTAATGTTTCGCCATGGGGTGCTCCAGTAATCTTTGTCAAGAAGAAAGACGACTCCTTCAGACTTTGTATCGATTATAGACAGTTAAACAAGGTCACTATTAAGAATAGGTATCATTTGCCTAGAATTGATGACTTATTTGACCAAGTCAAGGGTGCCTGAGTCTTTTCAAAGATTGATCTAAAATTCGGGTATCATCAACTTAGAATCCAAGAAGCTGATATTCATTAGATAGCTTTTCGCACCAGATATGGGCACTACGAATTCACATTGGTACCTTTTGGGTTAACTAATGCACCTTCTATATTTATGAGCCTAATGAATGCTATGTTTAGGACTTATCTAGATAAGTTTGTAGTGGTTTTTCTGGATGATATTTTAGTGTATTCTAACTCTGCTAAGGAGCATGAGCAGCATTTAGAGCAAGTTTTGGAATGCCTTCATAGGAACAGACTATATGCCAATCCTGAGAAGTGCAAATTCTTTAGATTGGAGATTTGATACTTGGGGCATATGATTTTTGGGGATGGGATTTCTGTAGATCCATCAAAAATTTGGGCTATTGTTGATTGGCCAGTACCTATGAATGTGTTTGAGGTTCAAAGTTTTATTGGCTTAGCAAGCTATTATCGCAGATTTATGTCAAACTTCTTTAGAATAGCACATCCTATCACATCTCTTTAGAGAAAAGGGAAGAAATTTTTGTGGATAGATGAATGTGAGGCAACATTTCAAAAACTTAAGGAATGTTTGACTAGTGCACTAGTCCTGGCAGTCCCAGATTCTGCTAAGGAGTTTGTGGTTTGCACTGATGCATCTTTGGATGGCATAGGAGCAGTGTTGATGCGGGATGGACATGTTATAGCTTATGATTCTAGAAAGCTAAAGAGTCATGAGGTGAACTATCCTACTCATGATCTCAAACTTGCTGTGATTTTCCATGCTTTGACCAAGTGTCGGCATTTCCTTTTGGGTCAATGGTTTAAGTTACATACTGATCATCGAAGCCTTTAGTATATTTTTACACAACCAGACCTCAATGCTAGGCAGTGAAGATGGATGGAGTTCTTGTGTGAATATGACTTTGAGATTAGATATGTCCAAGGGAAGGAGAACATGGTTATTGATGCACTTAGTAGAAGGCGACATGAATTATCTTCTCTAACCTTAATGGTGGATCTTAAGAATAAGATTTTGCAGAACCTTTCCACAAATCATTGGTTTCAAGATGTTAAGGCTGTTATATACAGTGGCAACATCTTGGAGGGGCATTTTGAGGGGTATTCAGTGAATTCTGAAGGTTTACTATTGTATAGAGGGTGTGTGTACGTTCCTGAGTTGGGTGATTTGAGAAATTTGATTTTGTTTGAGGCCCACAAAGCACCATATTCGGCTCATATGGGTGTCAAGAAAATCCATGCTGACCTTAAGTAGCATTATTATTGGCCTAGAATGAAGAGAGACATAGAAAATTTTGTGGCTCGATGCTTGGAATGTCAGTGAGTTAAGGCTGAACATCAGCACCCTGTGGGATTATTGCAGCCACATAGTATTCTATAATGGAAATGGTATACCATTTCGATAGATTTTATTATTGGATTGCCTATGAAAGCTCGTAGGCATGATGCTATTATGGTGGTAGTGGACCGATTTTAAAAGGTTTCTCATTTCATTCCTATTAGATCATCCTATAATGCAACAAAAGTTGCCAAGATATATATGCAACAGATAGTTAAGTTACACAAAATTCCTAAAAAGATTATTTCTGATAGGGATCTAGTGTTTACATCTTCTCTTTGGAAATCCATGTAGCATGAGTTAGGTACTCAGCTGAATTTCAGTCTAGCCTATCACCTAGAGATAGATGGACAAACTAAACGTGTCAACCAGATTCTGGAAGACATGCTTAGGATGTATATAATAGATAGACAGAATAAATGGGAGGAGTATCTACACTTGGTTGAATTTGCTTATAACAATGGATATCACAGTTCCATAGGTATGGCACCATTTCAAGCATTGTATGGTAGACCTTGTAGGACACCTCTCAGCTGGGATTATTTGGAAGACAAGACTCTTTTTAGGACCTGTTATGTTGCAAGATTTGGAGCAAAACGTTAAGAGGATCAGAGAGAATCTTATTACTACTCAAGATAGACAAAAGAAATATTCTAATAAGCATAGAATTGATCATCAATTCTTGATTGGTGATAAATTATTCCTCCGAGTAAGGCCGCATAAATGTCCAATTTGTTATGGAAAGGGATCTAAGTTAGCACCACAATTTGTTGGTCCATTTGAAATTCTAGAATGGATTGGACCCATTTCCTACAAACTTGCCTTGCCATCGAGTCTTTCACACATTCATAATGTATTTCATGTTTCAATTTTGCATAAGTATATACCTATTATTATTCACGTACTTGATTGGAAAAATTTGCAAATTTTGGATGGTTAGATCATGTTGGAACCAGTGCAGATCATGCAAAGCAGAACTATGAGTTTAAGAGGAAGAGAAATAAGATAGGTAAAAGTCCTATGGGACCCCAATGATGAAACAACTGCTACCTAGGAGGACATTGATATGATGAGAGCTGCTCATCCACACTTATTTGCTGATTTCCAAGAGAAAGTCAAGAACTAGTGAGGGAGGATGTCATGCCTGACCTTACTCCTTACTGTTTCTCTTCGTTTGTTTCAGTTTGTTGCTGTGATTCAAGTTCATTCCTATGATATTATCAAACTTTGTTTATCAATTTGTTAAATTTATTTAGTTGACTTTTGGTTTTGTGTTGATACAGTTATAGTGATAATTATCTGTTTATGTCAGTTTATTGTAATTAGGATTCAACTGTTTTGAACAGGCTGATTACGTTGATTCTTAGTGCATGTTTGAACTTGGAACTGATACTAATGTTTGAGTTGGATGGAAGTGAATTTAATTTGATATTAGTTGCATGACTTTAACATTGAAGTAATATGTTATTTGGGCATAGTATTTCTAATTTGATTATGTTAAGAATTAACTATATTCTTTTAAGATGAGCATGGATGTTTTATAGAGTTTTGGAAATTAAACACGTTTAATGTGTGTATGACGTATACATTATGGTATTCCTAAGATTGAGAATTTCTCATTTATATTGGTGTTTATGTTAATTTATGAGAAATTCATTTCGTACCTATTTGTGCTTGACTTGTCTAAATATATATATGTGTGTGTGAATATTAATTCATATATATATATATATACACACATTTATATATATATATATATATATATATATATATATATACATATATATATATATATATATTTATATATATATATGTATACATATATATATTTATATATATATGTATACATATATATATATATATATATATATGTATACATATATATATATATATATATATGTATACATATATACATATATATGTATACATATATACATATATATGTATACATATATATATATATATATATGTATACATATATATATATATATCTATATACATATATATATGTATACATATATACATATATATGTATACATATATACATATATATGTATACATATATATGTATATATGTATACATATATACATATATATGTATACATATATATGTATATATGTATACATATATATGTATATATGTATACATATATATGTATATATGTATACATATATATGTATATATGTATACATATATATATATATATATGTATACATATATACATATATATATGTATGTATATATATATATATATGTATGTATATATATATATATGTGTGTGTGAATTAATATTCACACACACACACACACACACACACACACACACATATATATATATATATATAAAGTTGATATCATGAAGATTCATTTTCTAAAACCCTAGTGGGTTTTGAATGCCATGAAAGGGTAATATGTTAATGGTTTTAAAAGCCAAAATATGGAAGTGGATTTGCACTGTAATTATACTCGGTCCTGCAATTGAATTTAATGCTTGATTGTGGGAAATAATGGCACTTAAGGAATGGGTCGGCCATTTCATTTTGGTTTTGAGATTGCCGAGTTTTGGGCTGCTTGGTTTGTGAAGTGAAACACCTATGAGGCGTTGTTGTGGAATAGGTAACATGGTTGGGAAGAAGCTCTGTTTTATGAGGCTAAGTATGTTGTATTGCACATAGCTTCTGTTATTCTTTTGTCAAGGTTGCTCTCTAGTTTTTTGATTTGGTATTTGGGGCTTTGGATACGAGCTGTATTTCAGAACATTGAGTTGGGGGTTTTGTTCTTCTTCTGAGATTTTGAGGTAGGGGGCCTTTCTTAAACCCTATCCTCCCTTTGTCATGTGTGTTGCATTTTGAAATTGTTAACTATATTGTTAAAAGATGATTTGTTAAAGATTTTGCATATTGACACCCAAGGGTGGGTTTATGCAGGGTTTGGCAATATATTTGATGAATTTTGTATATTCCCAAATTTGGATGTGGGTATGGAGTAATTGCCATGGTAACATAGTTTTCTGTAGCATTTTGTTAATTTTTAAGGAAGTAAGTAATATTGTGATGCTTACGGCTTCCATCGAGTCGAGTTGTGTGAGAAATACAGACTTGCGACAGTTAGCTTGAAACTTATATTTGTTGAACTACTTAGTTATGAGCTGTGGCATATTGTCAAATAGTTTTTAGGAAGTCTATGCATGATATAACTTGGGATGTTTTTTATTTGCCATGTTCAGTCAGCATTATGAGAATTAGAATGAATGTATCTCTATATCGCAGTAAGATTTGGGGTGTAAAACCTGAGCCTATCTTATGAAATTTATATGTATAGGAATGAGGTTCAGTCCAACTCACAGTGAATGTTTTAAAATATCAGTATTTATAGTTTTAAATGGTATGCGAGTTCTATGAACCTAAAACATAGACAAGCTTTCGAACATCTACATTAAACTGAGGGTGGGCATTTGGTCAAATGGTTAGCTTGAAACTTTTAAAATGTTGTAACAACAATTGTTGATATAGTTTATTGTGTGTTTATTATGCCGTTGACAGTCGATGCCGTGGAAATTTGTTGTGTTGGAATTTCTTATCATCGACATTAAGTGTCATATGATGATTGGAAACTTGACCTGTATTGCTGTTATCAACACTAGTCATGATATCTTGTCAAATAGTTAAGAGGAAATTAGAAATAGGTCGATATATCATTGCGACAGCATAGTTTTCTCATTAAGTTATGAAAGAATGTAGAAAGGTATCAAGTTATAACAACTGTTGTTTATTGAATTGTGCAAATGATTTGGTTTCATTCACAATCGTATAAGGTGTTTGTGATAGTAAAAAAAAAAAAAAAAAAACTTAGCTATTGTTACTTAATGTCCAGAATGAAAATTATGTTGAACAGTAAGTGTGCATCCTAAGACATGGTGAATTTCCATTCTAGTTAGTTACGGTTGTTGGTATGCTAGCAGTTTTTAAGTACCTGTGTAAAAAGCATAATAATTTGATTTAGTTTCACAGTTTCGTATGTTATTAAGATTCTGGTTATGGGTAGGAACATATTGTTAATTAGTTGGTGCAATTGAAAAATTGGTGTTAGCTTATGAATTGTCCATAAGTAGAATTTGCATTTGGATATTGGAATTAATGTTGAATACATGGTATCATTATTGATTTATTTTTTTTAATATATAAAACATTATTTGGAAAAATCTTCCAGTCATGATTAAATTAGTTTAATTATGTTATGAAGCATTGCGATGAACATTCATATGATGTTATGAAATTAAAATTAGAAAATTAGAAATCTTTTATTATAAAGATGAATTTCATTTCTTAATTGAAATAAAAGTTGTTGCAAGTAATGAGGCAGACTATGATATATGTTTGATGATATGTCATTTAAAGCAAGAATATCATATGCATTTTTGATTTGTTATCTTTATCATTTCGAAGTTAAGTGTAGATGGTTATGTCAACAGGAAAGTGAATGTATAATCTTAAGATTAAGTAAGTACCATTAAGCTGAGATAACAGTTTAATTGTATTTGCATGATTTTGATTTTATAGGTTTCTATTTCTGTTGTTATAATTATCTATATTTACTTTTGAAATTGGTAGAATAAGATAAGTTACAAATAGATGGAAGGATGTGGTATCATGTTGTATACTGATTTTATGTCTATTGCATGTACATTCTTTGTATATTTGTTTGATGTGTATTTTAAGAATAGCTGTGATGATCATATATTGAGGTGGCTGAATTTGGTTTATCCTATTTAGTTAATTAATTCAGTGATAACTTTAAAATAAATTGGGTGGGTTAATTACATATAAAAGATAATTGACCTTACCTATGACTTAAACCTATATGGTTAGTACGAAGAACAAGGCATATCTCTATTCTGTCATTGACAAGTATAATAGAGAATTATCGTTATGTGTTGACTATGGGCATACCGTACATGGATGCAGAATCTTAGTGCCATAACGATGACACCTCAGTATATATATGATTCATTTACGGGTTATTCTTAGTGCAAGTTTAGTTTTGCATTATTAAGTACATGTTTACTTCTTGCATATTAATTTTGGAACTGCACTATGTTAAGTGGATCAGATATCTGCATTATGCTGTTATATATATATATATATATATATATATATGTTTATTCTAACATGTATGCAGGTGGATTATGCTTTTATACTCAGTGTGTACTGAGCCCCCTTTTTGTGTTGTGTTGCATTTCTGTATGTTTTACAGGTGCTTCAAGTTGGTTAGCAAGTAGCTAAGGATGACTGTTGAAGTTTCTTCATGATTCAATTTTTAATTACTTGTAGGGTCCATATGTTGGACATTAGTGATTGAGAAAGATGTTTTACTTCATTATTGTACTGAACTTTATATGTATTCACATTATAATGGATATGTACTTGGATGGCATCATCTTTCATTTTGAGGTTTTTAGATTGAGAGTGGTTCAATCTATGTATTTGTACTTATATTAAGTTGATTTAAAAATAAAAATTTGTTGCATTTATTGTTCTTTGTTATATATCTATCGGTTTGTACTTAGTATGGCATTACATTTTTGCTTACCTTACCATGGTAAATAAATGAATTTTTATTTATTTATTTCACAATGGTAATTATCATTGCCAGAATGTAATAATCCATTTTTGAGATGGAAAGCAATTTGGGGTGATATATCAAAATGTTTGTAGTGCCTCTTACCACACCATACCCAATGAGGTATGACACTTAAAGTTGGGATCTACCAAGGTAATTTATAGAATTTTTATTCAATATTTTTCTTTTGATATTTTCTCTATATCTATTTGTTCCTCTATAGAATTGATAAATTCCCCCTTATGCTAATGAGTGTACAAGCATCCAAAAGTGATGATTGAGGTAACAATTAATGTGTTGTGTAGTCTAGCAGGTTGTAACATAGATGGTAGGAAGGGATGGGTATCAAAACTTGAATTCAACATTGATGTTTAAGATCATTCCCGGAAAGCATTCATTTACTCCCATTCACCAATTTAGAACCACATCACAAATTTTTTAAAGTACATACAATAAGTGAAGAATCTTCACCCCAACAACATGGATGGATTTGTACATCTATGCTTTTGAGGTAACTTTTTTGATGAAAAAATGCATAGGAAGTTTTAAACTTCCTATGATTTTGAAAAGACAATAATAAATGAGCATATAGATTTCTTTATGGATACATATAAAATTTAGAAGATTTGTGTAAGGATGTAAGAGCATATAAATAAGGTTAAGGACAACCTCAAATACACCAATTCATTTGCATAGCGGGTTAAACAATATAATGAAGATACCATTATGGAGGAGCATCCTTGGTGTAAGGGTAATTTTGCATCACCAAAAATATCATATAGTTTTTTGCAATAAGGGCTATCTCAGTGAAAGGTACTATTTCTACAAACATACTACTTAAATTTTTTATAAAAGAAAATTTCTTGAAACCATATTTGACTTGCAATTGTTTTTTACAACATAATCCAATATAATAGAATATGAATACTAATATCCTAGGTATAGTCAACCTCAATTTTTAGGGTTAAATTTTCTAGAACCTTCTTGGATAGTTAAAATTTGTTTTTATTTAATGAAGCCTCATAGAGTTATTGAGGATAGTTTTAAGGATGTTTATGATGGTTTGACTTGTAAAATATTGTAAATAAAAATGCCCATGTGGACGTGCATGCCATATTTTTTAATATTATAATTTTACTTTATTAGTGGTAATTGAAAGAAATATTGGAGTAATTACCATGTTGGGATAGTTGGGGGTTTGTAGAAGTGGGTTTTAGAGCCCTCTAGAGACAATTGTGATCGTTGAAGGAGCATCTTTATTGAGGAATTCATCTTATAGTAAGAGATTAAAGTGGGTAGGATTTTTAGTAAGGAGAAGTTGAAAAAGGATTACTAGAATAAACTAGACATTCTAAGGAGAATAAATTTATTTTTGGAAACTTAAAATTGGAACAATTTTTGATTTATTATTGATGTTAAATCTATGAATGAGACATATTTCTACCTAATCTAAATATCATATCTATTTGATTGATGAAGGGGATTTGAAAGTTACTCATAACTATAACACCTAGAGGAAAGGTTGAAGTTATGAAAAGGAGTTACAATGGATATTTGATTAGATAGAATTTGATTAAGAAAAGTAGTTATTTATGTCAATGAAGCTAAGCCAAGCTAAGTATAAGAGTAAATTAATAAGGAGTGTCGAATAATGCTAGTGTGAACCGTGCCACAGTTAGTGCTAAGAAACTCTATTCTTGACTAAGCATTAGCATTTATTGAGAAAGTTATTGATGCCAAGCTAGAAAGTAATAAACATTGACCAAGTATTTTAGTGTTGATCGAGTGTCAAAATTTAGTGATTTTCGAGTAATAGTAGAAGATCAAATTCAAAGGAATTGTAAGATCAAGCTAACTCAGTTGATTTCTTGGGAGATGTAAAATACATTGAGGATTAGATTGATTAGTTATATCATTAAATTCAAGGTGATGATTAGGTAAAGACCTAATAGAAGGAATCTAGAGAAGTTTCTAGAGGATGATCAAGAAGTTGTATAAATACATTGAATCGAGTTGAAGTTGATCATAAACCCTAAGATCTATGGTGGATGTAGAAAATGACAAAGAACAAATTGCCAATTTAAAGGGATATTGAACCAAACTTTTGGTTCCATATCCACTCAAGCCCAACCAAGCCCAACTAGTGTGTATTAGTGAGTTCATATATAGAGCAAGGTTGATAAGAAGCACACAAGAGGGTGAATGTGAAGCTAAAGGAGAAAGCTTGCAGATGTGATGTTGTTATTAATAAGTTATTTTGAGAAAAAGGTTTAAGTGTTGATGGGAAGTGTAGTCTGATTGCTTGAAGGGGTATCCAAGCAGATCAAGATCAAAGATGACAATGAAAGGCTTATCAATGGGCCAACATAAGGATTGAATAGAGATCTAAACTAGCGAAATTGAGTTGTAATCACATAGATCAAAATCTACTATTTTATTTCTTATCATTGTAAACAATTTTTTTTCAAATCCTTTAAACAAAGGTTGACCTAACAAGGTAAAAGCACAAACCTATCTCACCCTTTTGTAAAGGAAAAGGCTAACAAAAGTATAACTGTTCACCTTCAATGACATAAAATTGGTATTATTATTTAGAATTTGAAAATGAAGTAAACTAATGAAATGCATAAAAATGGATGAAGTTTAGGATTATAATTTTTAATAATTATTTGGAATAAGATTTAATATATTTTCCTAATTTCTATAGATAATTTTTTAGTTTTTAAAAAATGATGAAATTGGGGGTTTAGTTCCCACCACAAAACTATATGGAACTAAACTTATTTCTATTTGAACTTAGACTATGTTATAAATAACATATATAGCTAGAACAATAAAAAATAAAAAATGACTTTAGACCTATATTTTCTCTTTTGCAATGATTCAAATTTCAACTTAGCTAAAATTGATAGTTTTCACGTCCCACCACATTTTCAAAACAGATATATTCTAACCAAAAGAAAATTTATACATTCTAGAAGAGGAATCTCTCTCCTCTAGAATGCCATATAATTTTTAATTTTTTTTGATATGATTTAATATTTTTTTCTTTCTCAAAATTGACATCTTTTTTAGTGCAAAAGTGTAGGAGTTGTTGAAATCCAACTCCACAGCTCACTAAGATCACTTGCATGCAAATAACCTATCCAAGGGAAACCAAGAAGGAAGAAGTGGAGCTTGGAAAAACCCTAAATGGACATGAGAGAGAACATATTGCAAAATAAGGAAATTGTATTTACAATGAAAATGGAATCAAAAAATACAAAGAGAGAGCCTGAATATAAAGGCTTCATGGAAGCTTGTAGAACAAGCTAGAAAGTGGTAGAAGATAAGGTTGACAACTAAGCATCCACAAAAAGTTGGAACATGCTAGAAGGGAACAAACTCCCTTGTTGTCAACAAATCATTACTACAACTATTAACTACTAAAAATTAAATAAATACATTAACCTAAGTAAGTTTAAATAAATAGAATAATTAATTAATAATTAATTATTTAATCTAACACCCCTCCTTAAGTGCAACATAGGGGAATGCCGTAAGCTTACAAAACTAAGAGAAAATGTAGAAAAGGTCTCAAAAATGAGGAAATATTAGGTATCCATGTACAATGCAAAGAAATGCAACATTTGAAAATAGGGAAAGAGAGAAAACCACGTAGGAAAAACCCTCCCCAAAAAAGAGGTAAGATAGTGAAGGATTGAAGAAGCCTCCAACTAGAAAATGTCCCCTAAAATAGGAACAAAGAGTGATCATGAAGAGCATCACTAAAGCATGAAGAACCCACAAAATCTACCATAAAAAAGAAACTATTGATCTAAAGAACCTCCATGGAAGGAGAAGGCATGAACTGAGTGTGTCTATATGGTAGATGATCCATCTCATCGAAATGCATAGGTAGCCAGCCACAATAATCACCTCATGTATAGGATCAACCACTAAATACATAGCTCACACTATCAAACCATCAAACCACAGATGCATTAGAACAATAGAACAACCCATCCTCAATACAGAAGGGGTGAGATGATAGCAAACTGAGAAGGTGGGCCAATATCCTCTACAGATAGAACCAAGAGCAACGAGAGAGCAAAAGAGGTACAACTACCTATAAAGACATGGTCACACTGATGTTGCATGGGAAAACGAAAGGAAGAAGTCCTAAAATAGAAAACAACTATCACCCTCATGGTGCTTTATAAAAAAGTGCAAATACAACTGTCTCAAAATGATATTCGTGAACTTGAAATGCAAAAGTGACACTTTATCTCAGTGTGTATACATAAATGTGCTTACAAATGATGTCTACAATGATCAGAATAGGAAAATAGCTAATACAAAAGATAGTACAACCCAAAAAAAAATATCCCATCCCTTGAAAATGATCCGTGGACCTAAAACACCCAAGATATCCACCATAGAGAAAAATGCCAAAAACATGATAGAAAGAGCATGAGATAGAATCTGAAGAAAATGACATCATTTCTAAAAAGGTGAGAAAACTAGCTTTTGAAAAATATAATGTTTTCAAAAAACAAACATGGGACGCAAAAGATATGCATGTCAGAGTCAAAAATAGAACTTCAAACTTCAACTACAAATATGAGCAACTAAACTACGTCAAAACCTGAAAACACCTACACCAATGTCTCTGTCATATAACTAGCTTTTTGGCACTTCTTTTGGATTAGAAAAATACCTCTATATACTCAAGATATGGCCAAAAAATTGTAAGTAGGTTAAAAGGAACCCTAGAGAGGTGTAACAGGTTGATGATGTAGTGCTAATGTCAGCATTTCATGCCAAAAAATTTGATGGCCTAGTAGCTGTCACGGCAAAAAAAGGTTCCATATGGTAGCCACGTGGCAGGGTCCATGTGGCAAAGTGCCATGTGGCACCCATGCCACATGTCAGTCATGGACTGGTGCTCAAAACTACCAAATGCTATTGACTGTGTCCAACTATTTGCTCACTATAACTACCAACTATGTGAAACTGCCACACAAACAGGTTATTGGGAAGGCATTGCAAACTGGTGGCAGACGAGTGCTAAGAAGTGGTGATGCTAGTGGAGATTGGAGCTGGGAGGACCACCCAGCCATGGTGGCCAATAGGTTGCCTGTCGGTGGTGGTGGTGTTGCGGATTCACTGTGGCAATGCAACCGCTATGGGCTATGCGCTGGTGGGGTTGTGGTGACCGCTTGGCAGTGCGACACTTTATATATTTTTTTAAATTTCTTTTGCCAAAAATGTCCATAGAACCATATAGCTAGCCTTGCAGCTTAAAAATTTTTGCCTCTTGGAGTCCTGTCACCAAAATTAGAAATTTTTATATAAATCCTAATTGTAAATAGCCTTTCGGATCTAATGGCAGCATCTATTTGGGCCCAAAGTGCTCTGAAAAAATGCTCTTCCCTCGGATTGAAGAAAAATGCACAAATAAACTAGGGTTTGTGTCTCTAAATCATAGCTTCAAAAAACCTTCAACTAAGTAGTAGTAGAGAGGCTCTGATACCATGTAGGAGTTGATGAAATCCAACTTCACAACTCACCAAGATCATCTGCATGTAAATAACTTGTTGAAGGGAAACCAAGAAGGAAGAGGTGGAGCTTGGAAAAACCCTAAATGGACATGAGAGAGAACACATTTCAAAACAAGGAAGTTGCATTTACAATTAAAATGAAATGAGAAAATAAAAAGAGAGAGTCCAAATATAAAGGCCTCACAGAAGCTGTAGAACAAGCTAGAAAGTGGTAGAAGATAATGTTGAAAACTAAGCATCCACAAAAAGGTGGAACATGCTAGAAGGGAATAAACTTTTGTGTTGTCAACAACTCATCAATACAATTATTAAATACTAAATACTAAAAAATACGTGCTTGTAGAATTTTTTAATTACAGTATACTATATCTAATTAAAACACTATAGACTCTATATGAGAATATTCTTGACTTTAAGCTCTCTAAAATGGTGTTTATATGTTATAAAAAAAATCATAAAAAATAGTAAGAGTTATTCAAATGTCAATTTTCTAAAATAATCTTATTTCTTTAGTAATTGGATACAAACTAGTCTAAAACATGCATTTACAATTGGAAAAGTGTGAGACCATATATAACTTAGTTAGAATAAATTTATCAAGATCATATTTTTGAAAAAAAATGATTTTTGAATAGAAATACTCAAATTCAATCATTTTGATTTGTTAGCCTGAAAGGCGACACAACTTTGTATTTTTTCCTAACAATCTTTGGAAGACTTAACAGTCTGTGTAAATTTATCCTTTAACTAGGTGACATTCTAAATGGAATGATCAAAGTCCTCTTACAAGGCCACTCCTAATAGCATGATTAAATCCTCTATCTAGGTCACATTTAACAATTTGTACTGTAAACCTTTAGCATTGTTGGCTCCTAATAGAGCTCACTTTGAAAGAGTCAAAAAGAGTGACATGTTGATGGTGGTTTTTCCCAAATTATGTTTCCACATAGAATCCTTATGTCAAACTATGATGAATGTGTTATGAATTTTTTACATGTGTTGATGTTTTTTACTATGCAATACAAGTTACGTTTATGAAAATTTTATAGTGTAGACCAAGCAACAATAAGTTTTTGAAGTACTTGATAGAAACCAAAAAGATAGGTGGTTGGCCCCAGAGTACAAAAAGGATAAGAATTCAGTTGGAGGTTAGCTCCTAGTTATCTAACTTATACCAACTTTAAACATCAAAAACCATAATATGTTCGAAGTAGAATTGTCATTAGCCATAGTCCTTAAACTACTATGCATAAGAAACTAAATAATAAACTAGAAACATTTAAAAACATCATTGTTATTGGTCTAGTTAATTGACATAGTCCAAAAAACCCCATGGAGTGTAAAGTTTAGAGACATAATTATCAAAACTATTAAAAAACACAATAGATCCTGGGCTAGATGCCCTCTTCCTTCTCTTGGTTACCATTCTTCTACTCCTCGAGTGCTTCCCTCATTGCATCCTCCTCTACTTTCACTAGTCTATCTAGGATGGTTTTTAGCTGGTCCTCCTCTAAGAATCCATAGATGGAATAGGTTGTCTCAATTGTCTTTCCCATGTCCTTTTCCTCTTTTTTATCCTATAGGAAGTAGATGGTTGTGGTCATAGAGTGCATTACCTTGGTGGAGAACTCAACTAGGGTTTCAAATCTATGGAGAATAGTCGTATGCTTATCTGTCAGGTCCCTCATGACCTTCTCAAGCCTCTCCATCTGCATCTATGTGTGGCTATGATTATCTTTCTTCCTAGTTCCCTTAGGGGTTTCCTTCCTAGGAGGTAGGATAAATAATAGAACATTGATGTGTTTAATATTCAATAGTTCAAGTGGTACATATAGACATTGAGTAACTAATTCACCCACCCCAATTATTCTAAACATTTCTAAAATTTATGTTGGTCAATTATAGGATTGGAAAGAATATTTTGAGTATCAATATGTTGTAAATGCCAAGAGGGTGAACTTGGTGAAGGACAAGTTGAATAGTCATGGAAAAATTTGGTGGCAAGAGATTTAGTTAGAGATGAATAGAAGAGGAAAGGAGAAAATCACATGATGGAACTAGATAATGAAGAAATTGAAAATACAATTCATTCTCATATACTATGAGTATTATCTGCTCACAAAAATAGAAGGGTTGAAGCAAGAAGGAAGATGAATACAAGAATATACAAAATAATTCTGTGAAATAATTCTGTGAAAGTTGACAAGAAAATATTTGTCTGTTATTTGAATGCACTAAGGCCAAGCATTTATGAGAGGTTAAGTCTATTCAAACTAACCACTATTGAATAGACATAACAATTTTCTTTAAGTTATGGAGTCCTTGAATATTTTATGATATAGTTTCTTGATGCCTGAGCATCTTGGGTATATAGGAAATTTTATATCTCCCAAAAATATCCAATTTTCCTTTTCTATATGGGTTATCTCCATGTTGAGTTGCTATTTCTAAAAATTTACTATTTTTAGAAAATTAGTCATTGGAGCTTAGAATGTTCTAATTATTCCTTGGGGCTTCATTCTAGATGTATTTGGAAATATGTCTCGTTATTAGATCAAGCCTTGTTTTAGAGATATTGAAAATTTTGAGTTTTGAAAAAAGGGTATAGAAAATTTAAATTCATTTTTGAAGGATTTAGAGGCTTTGAATAGGGTCAAACCTCAAATTATAGGAGCTTATGCAAGTCAATAATTGTTGAGAAATTAATGGAATTTTAAAGATTGGATCATAATAGTCAATCTGAGTCTAGGATTAATTTTTTTAGTACTTTTTTGGGTGTTGAAAATTGCCTATTCAAAGAAGGCTCATTGGGTTTTCTAGGATAGTTCTAGGATGTATATGGTTGCTTTGGCTTGCTGAATATTGTAAGGAAAACACCATGTGGTTTAGCATGTCATATTTTTTAATATTTTAATTTTCTATTTTATTGTAGATAATTATAAGAAGCTAATTTCTTGCTCTTGTAAATTATAGTTATTTCTCTATTCTCTTGTATATGTTTGTATTAACAAGGGGAGAACCTATCATCATTCATATTGCATGACTTATTATGGAAGTTAATAGTAAAATTTTATATATCTATAGTTGCATAGATTCACCCCACCTTCAATTCCTCATTACATCAAAAACCTCATCACAACATTCTTAAAAATGCATGCCAAGAATATCATATACAAAGAAAGGCCCTTGTTTAGACTTCTAAGGAAATGCACAAAATTTATGCAAAGTATAATTTCATAGAATTTAAAGATGGTGTCAACTCATGGGACTTTAAAAGGATTTGGAATAGAAATAATTTCTCTAAGCCAAAAAAAACTAACACATCTTTTAGTTTTAGATTAAGGTAAAAATAGGCTTTGAAAGGGACCCGAAACCCTTAACAAAAAAGAAAAAAGAAAACCCATGAAGCACTACTAGCTTTTACAAGGACTTGAAACTTGCAGTTTAATAGTAACAAAATTAGGTTTTAGAAGGACCTAAAACCACAAAAAAGCACCATAAAACAAACCCAAGTTTTACAAGGACCTGGAACCTAGTTTATACAATAGAAAAAAACCAATTAAAATAACCAAGATCAGTGACCAATTATCAGGACCACAACAAAAAATAGAGACTAGATACTAGTGACACTATTAGATACTATTGTAGCTCTTTAATTATTTTGACCACCTCTTTCCCTAACTTCATAGTGCCTTGGATGGTATCAGTAACCAAACCTCTAGTAACCTCAGCTACCCTTTTCCTAAAGCTTCGTCTAGTTGTTTTACTTGGTTCACCTAGAGATATGATTTCTTCATTGGTATGCTTCCCCAAACTTGTAGTACTAGAAAAAATCCTAGAATTAAACTTCTCCATCTTATTACCACTTTCTTTGATTAGAAAACAAAGTTTATGTTCATAATCCTTTAGTTTCTTTAGTATATTACCCACTTGAAATTCCATCTAACTGATCTTAGCACTGTCAATTTCCTCCTCCTATTGCACTTTTTCCACTTTTCTTTTTAGACACATTATTTCATTATACATCCATGAGTTATCTTCTAGAGAGGTATCAGCTTTAAGCTTTGAAGTATGTAAGAAAGAAAGCATAGTATCCCTATGAGTAAACTCATTCTTCTCATTGCCTATTTCTTCCTTGCTAGAAGATTCATCCTTCTCTGTCCCTACATCTTCCCTCACATTCACATATAAGGGTCCTCCTTTTCCTTCACCATTTCTTCTTTTCCATCCCTCACTCCCTTGGAATGCTCACTCTAATTTTTCTCTTCACCATCATTACCCAACCCTGTATTTTTGTCATTACTTTCTTCCTCCTCATCCTTACCAATCTCACCTTTGCTTCCTAGGTAACCTTCCAAATTGGAGCTGAAATCTCCCACATCCCTATTCTCGTCCTCCAAATTTTTCTCTTCATTATTTTCTAACTTATCAGACTCAGTAATCGCTTCACATTTTACTGAGGGGTTAGCTAGGTTTCTTGCTTCAGACTCCTCCTTTTTCCCTTAAACCCTTCCTCACCCTTACTCTTCCTAGAGTAAGTTTTGCTAACATAGCCCTTCTTTTTTTCAAAAGGAGAAGAAGACACAATGGCCTTGTTTTTATAGTAATCCTTAATAAGTAAAATTAACCCTTCATGCAAAATCGGACAAGACTATTTTTTCCTATGAGCTTGCAAACTTTGGAGTAAAGAAAATCTTAGATAAAAAGGAAATGAGAGCCTATCCTTGTTCCTAAAGTGATTGAGGAAAACAAAATGAAGTTTATGAACATGCTTAGCTCTACCATCTAAAATAAAATATTCACAAATGCACAAGAGCACATCTTGCCAGATAACCTTAATCTGACCCAATTCATAAAAATCACCATTCTTCTCGAAATTCTTTTCCTCCTCATCTATTTTGGGAAATTTCTTAAAAGTTGCATTTGAAATATTCATTTTTTTACTAAACTTTATGCCTTCCTTAGGCAAACCCATCACCTCAGCTATGAACTCTTCAGTCAAATGCACTGTCACTCCATGTAGGGAAACCCTACCTTTGATCTAGTTTTTGAAGAATGCCTCTATAACATGAGGTTTATTACCATGAAGATGCTCCAAAAAAGTGGTGACATTACCCTTCTATAGAATATGCCAAACAGAAGCTTTGGCCTTCCATGCCTTACAATTTTTTGGGTCCTATTTCCTAGGTTCTTCACCCATTTCCAAAGACTTTGAATTACTGCAAATAGCCAAAGTTGAATGGACGTGAAGAAAAACTGATTTAATCAAAGGAAATAAATTCATTAAAACAACTAAGGAATGCATTAAAATAGCTACATGTGAAGCCAGGATAAAAATCATATTAATGTACTTCCTCGGGAACAGAACATTGATATCCATAATCTCACTCCCATATATCATTAAATTGCTAGTCTTAGCAAACCTTTCCCTCCATCACATGAGTTGTATCATAATTAATAAGGGCTTTCAAATCCATGCTCCTACTTAAGTCACCATGCCATGTCATCTTATACCCCTTTTGGATAGCGTGGTTGACAATCTAGTTAGCCACTGCATTACCTTCGTGGAAAGCATGAGATATAATCACTTTTTAAAATTTATTCATTAAAGATTTAATTTCCATAACACTATCTTCAATTATCCAAGCAATTGAGTTTTTATCATTAAGCATATTGACAATATTTAAGGAATCTTCTTCCATCTAGAAGTTCTAAAAACCAGTTTCCACTACTAGCCTCATAGTATATAGAGTTTTTGTAGCCTCCACTTTATGACTATTAGAGATACTGATAGTTATTGTAATAGAATCTATTATATTACCTATATGATCTCTCAAAACTCCTCCACAACTTTCTTTGCTTGGGTTTCCCTTAGCAGCACCATCAAAGTTCCCTTTAAGCCATCCAATAGGGGGAGCCTTCCATCTAGTCTTCAATCTTGGTTCTTCTTTTTTAATATTAGAACCTTTGGATAAAATTGAAGTGTCAATTTGAAAGTCTTGATCACATATTCTCTGAGACTTAAAATTTCCTTTATTGCCCTGACAATATTTTGGCCAAGCACCCACCCTGGCATTTCTTTATTTCTAAATTTTTTTAAATTTTTTTCTTTCCGAATACCCCACCAAAGATGGGGAAGAGTAATTTTTCATAGAAAATCAACATTATTATCCTTAGAAGGACATATCCAACTTTTAAAATAAAGTTCAACATTATTTTGATGGACCCAAGTTATGTTCCAATAATTGAGAATATAACTCCAAACTTGTTGACTATAAGAATAGTTTAAAAACAAATGATTTCTGTCTTGAAAACCTCTTTTACATAGATTACACCTATTAACCACACTAATGCCTCTTTTTTGCAAGTTATTCTAAGTAAGAATTTTTTTTTGAAGCAAGATCCAATAAAATATATTTATTTTTGGTATGAGACCCTTTATCCAAGCTTGAGACCATAAAGGTTGATTACCTTTCTGCTTAGATTTAAAAATAGAAGAAACTTTAAACTGGCCACTAGGATTAGCAGTCCATATCATCTTATCCTCCTGATAGGGACACAAAGAAAAAGAATTCAACATTATTTGAATGTTTGAAAACCCTGGTCAAGTTCAAGTAGGTTAACCTAACTATTATTATATCAATAGTATCCCACAAAAGTCTCATATAATTGCTTGCATCTGTCAACTTGGGTTCTATCCTCAAAGTCATCAATTAGAGGATGATCCATTAACCAAGGATCCTCCCAAAATCTTACTTTTTGCCCATTCCCAATTTTCCATGAACAACATTTGGCTAAGGTACTCTTAGTTCCTTGAATAGCTCCCCAAATAGCAGAAGGGGAAGAAACATTAGGAGATGTTAGGACATCAGATAAAGAATTAGCATTAAAAAGATACTTATGTTTCCATTCCATTCCTTATCATCATGATAAACTCTCCATCCTTGTTTCACCAGAAGAGCTCTACTCATACTTCTTATAGACTTGATTCCCAATCCACCTTCCCTGATGGGCTTACAAATTTGATCCTAGGCAATCAGAGCCATTCTCTTCCTTTCCTTAGTTCTAGTCCATAGAAAAATTCTTTGAATTTTATCAATAGTATCAAAAAAATTTACTGGTATTTTGAAAAGACTCAAAGCATAAGTAGGGATACTTTGGAGACATGCTTTAAGGAGGGTAATTTTACCAGCTTGACTCAAAAGGTTACCCTTCTAGCCTACCAATTTCCTGTTAAATTTCTTTATGAGATCTTCCCAAAAAGAATTAGGAGCTTTTGGTCCCAAAGGAAGACCCAAATAAGTACAGGGAAAGGATCCTATTGAGCACCCTAGAATTTTAGCAATTTTGTTCTATCTTGGGATAGGGGTATTAATAAAAAACAAAGAGCTCTTTTTCCAATTTACCAATTGACCTAAAGTAGAAGAGTACAAATTAAGGGCTTGCTTAAGATTTCTAGCTTACTTAACTTTAGCTTTGCCCATGAAAATAGTTTCATCGACAAATTGACCATGAGAACAAGTAAGATTTTGAAAAGAAGGCTAAAAACCTTTAATATCCCCTTGTAAGACCAATTTCCCAATATATGTCCCGAAGAAATCAGCCATAATAACAAAAAGAATAGGGGATAAAGGGTCTCCCTATCTCAAACCTCTAGATGGACTAAAAAATTTAGTGTAACAACCATTCACCAAGACAGCTACAAAAGTAGTAGAGATCAACTGATAAATAGCTCTTACAATCTTATGATCAAACCCAAAGGCCTATAAAATCTTAACAAGAAAAGCCCATTCAACTTTGTCATATGCTTTTGCAATATCAACTTTCATGATAAATCCCTAATTATTAGAACATGATAAAGAATGAATATTCTCATGAGTAGCAATGACAGAATTAAGAATTTTCCTACCTAGGATAAAACTATTTTGTTGAATAGTAATAAGAGAAGGAAGCACCAAGAATAACCTAGATGTGAGGACTTTTGAAATAATCTTGTAAAAGGAATTACAGAGACTAATAAGTCTGAACTAGTCTAGTGAATCAACCCCAATCTCTTTGGGAATTAGACATAGGAAGGTAGAATTGATTTCCTTAAGCAATCTTTTTTCCCCAAAAAATTCTTTAACAACATCACAAACATCTCTTCCAACTAGCTTCCATGCCTTCTAGAAAAAGAACATGGGAAAACCATCTAGTCTAGGCAACTTGTCCCCTCCTAAGGAGCAAATAGCATTTAAGATTTCTTCTTCCTTAGGAATGGAACCTAACAATTTATTCTTTTCCTCAGTAATTAAAGGAGGAATCACCTTCAAAAGATTAACCTCGTGAGTAGGATCAATATTAGGGTTAGCTATCATTAAAGAAGAAAAGAAGGAGACCATCTCTTCCAAAATATCCTTTTCCTCAGTAATCTTCAAATCTCCCTTTTTAAGATATGAGATATGAGTTTTGGTTATATGCTTTAGAGTAGAAAGATGGAAAAACCTAGTATTCTTATCTGCTTCATTCAGCTGGATCAATTTGGATCTTTACTTCCAATAGATTTTCTCTTTAGTAACAATGTCATGGTATTCTACCAATTTTTCATTCTCTTCTTTTACATGGTCAGAAGTATATCCTTCCTTCCAAATCTTGTCCTAGATAATTTGCAGATCTTCCTTAATGCTTTCTTTACTATAAAAAATATTACCAAAACATCTTTTATTCCAAATTTTAACCTCCTTTTTAACATTTCTTAATTTTGAGGCCACTCTAAAAGGAGCAATTCCTTCAACATCTATATTCCACCACTCAACCAACTTACTTTCAAACAATGCATTTTGCATCCACATTTTTTCAAACCTAAAAGGAATTTTTTTTTTGAGATTTATCTTATCAATAGAAAAAATCAAAAGGAAATGATTTGACCCAATTTTCGAAAGAGCCTCTAGTTTGCAAACAAACTCTTTAGTCCAATTAGGAGAAATAAGAGCTCTATCCAATTGAGCCTAAATGCAATCATTAACTAGCCTCTTATTACTCCATGTAAACTAAATTCCATGAAGATCCATATCCATTAAACCATCCTTGTTAATGAAGTCCATAAGATCTATATCCCTTCCAACTCACTCACATTACCTCCCTTTTTTTTATGATCATAAAGAGGAACATTAAAGCCCCCCGTGATAATCCATCGACCAAAGCAATCTTTAATATTTATATGAGAAAGAGTGTCCCATATCTTTTTCATAAGATTTTTGATATTTGGAGCATACATATTGACAATATACCAATCCTTATTTTGATCAATTCTAGTAATTTTAACCACCATGAAATGTTTACTAGCATTTAACACAGTTCTTGAGTAATAAGATTTCTTTCATAACATCAGATTTCCCCCTAAAGCTCCTTCTAAACTACATCATCAAGTTTATGACTACTATTCAAACCCCTAATATTCCAAGTAATAATTTTCATATATATATTTTTAGGGGTAAAATCTAGAATAGTTGCCTATCTTCCATCAACAATATTCTACATACTTTCCATTTCTCTACTTCTCCTAGAAGATTTCCTTATAGGTTTCTATGGAGTACCAACATTTGGTTTCATCTTAGCTTGTTGGTTGAGTTTACTACTTCAAGTCTCCACTCTAAGAATTGTATTTGATGCAGGAGCATCCAGAGGTATAAGGGCAATATTGTGTCACCCAAAAAAGATATACTTAGACTTAGTTTTTGTTTCATGTGTTTTCATTTTTGGATACCCATTTGGGTCAAATAAAGGTTCCAACTCTCACAGTTCCTCTATCAGTATTCTAGGATAGAGTATTTGAACACCTTGGGATACATGTAAATGCCAAAAAAAAATAGGAGTATGTAATTGAGCCATCATTTTGATGAGCTAGGAGGTTTAAATTGGCCGGATGAATGTAATTGTAATTTAGAGCATTCCAGAAAAAGAATCAGGTCAAAAGGCCCCACGGTTTGAAAGTTATCATAGTTTTTTGGGTTTTGGAGACCTCCTAAGAATGCTTCAAAGTCAGGATAGGGGGCATTAAATGACCTCTAAAAGGGTCAAAAAATGGGGGACGAGCTAAGCTCCTCCATAGGGATATAGAGTGCTTCGAGAGCTTTTCAAAAATGTAAACGGTTCATCAATCGGAGCTACGGTTCAAAAGTTATGCCTCCCAAAAGTTCGGTTACCATTTTTGGATTCTTCTAGATTTGCATCGACTTCTAACATAGCTTCTGGAGCCTTCTATTTGGTCGGTGGATGCCTACTAGTACTTTCTAGAATGTATTCCTAGTCCTTAACCCTCCGGGGTCTATTTAAGGATATTTCTGGCATTGTAAAAGGCAATTCAGAGTGGAGTTTGAGAGGAGGTACTAAAAGGAGAAATTATCTCTAGATTTATGCTATTGTAAGCCCTTAGGGCATGTTTTGCAGTCTATTTTCTCTGTACTGAATGTACTAGTTTATTTTCACAGTTAATACAATTTCCCTTTTCCTGTTGTGTCCATTTTGTGCTTGGGTTGTGTCCCCATCAGTATTACTCTTCTTTTCTATCTTTTTCCTTTGACTTGGTTTATGTTTAAGTTCCTTCCCTTCCTCCTTTATCTCCTCAAGTTCAAATTCATTCCTAAAAGGAACAATTTCTTTGCACATAGGCATCTCAAGAGACTTTGGGGTAACATTTTGATTTTCAATCAGCTGGAGATTTTGAGAATCTTTTGGCATCATTAGTTTACTAGAGTCAAACAAAATTTCCCCCTCCTCTAATTCATCCATCTCAACTAGATCTTCCCAGATAGCATCAATCTTCTAATAAATAACTACTTGTTTCATCAAATCCACCATATTTTCTATATATTGCTCAAGTGACATAGATTCAAGCATCATCCCAACCCCCTAATTTTTAATGTTCAACTTTTCATTCAAGGCCGAATTTGACATTTTACCAGTATCTTGAGATTCCAAATTCAATTTATCCTTCATAACTTTCATATGAGTTACTTTAGGTTTCTGAACTTTCTTCTAGACTTTTACTTCTTTCTTTTTATCTTCCTTTTCAGTCGTAGGATTGTTCTTGCCTTTATTAGGACAATTTTTCACCCAATGGCCTTGTTTTTTGAAGGAAAAGTAGGTATTTGGAAGATCTTCATATATAATTTCCTGTATTCTTTTATCCAGTTTTGAAATTAGTTCCACTTTTTCTAGGAGATGATTCAAGTTTTCCACTTTCACATATAATCTAGCACTCTGGAGTTTAGATTTTGATGTCATTGCATGATCCATAGCCACTAGTTCCCCAAAGGAGCTAGCAATTCCTTTAAAGATATCTTCATGCCAAAATTCTAAAGGAACACCAAGGAGCCTAACCCAGATCGGTGTGGTTAAGAAGAAAGCATCAGATAAATCCATATTTGGCTCCCATTTTTTAATAGCGAGAGTACTTTTGCAAAACAACCAAGCACCTCCACAAAGAACCATATTCATATCTTCTTTACAATTAAGAAAAAATGAGAAGAAACCATTAAACATAGGGGCTATATCAACTTCACCATGGATGAGCCATATCACACATCTTTTAGTTAAAACTACCAATTTTTTGGGTTCATTTTTTTATTTTTCTAGACATTGAAATGAATGATAAATAAAGTTGAGTTAGAAAATATCCAAATAAAGCCTCATATTTTGTATAGGAAAGGAAGATTTTTATTCTATCCATAAAGCATCAAAGTATCAAAATATACGAAAGTAACCAAGTTTTCAATCCTAAAAAATAGTCAGAGAAAATGGGAAAAACACATAGTAAATATGAATATGAGTACATATCAAGAAGCCATAGGATCTGAAGAGTGCACACATTTTTATAATATTAGTCTTAAATATTTTAATAAAATCCTTTGCGATACTGAAAATTTGTATCTCCAAACCCCAAATAAGAGACACAAATTTTAGATATTATAAAATGGATTCTATGGTATGATGGGTCTGATATATCATTTATGCTCTATATTTTTAAAAGTAAAAGTATAATTGGCCCTACTATATGTTTCTATGGTATGAGTAAATAATATGTAGTTCCCATATTTTGGTTCAAATTTATTAAAGGAATATTTCATAAATTTAATAAATAAAAATGATCTTAATTTATCTAGATTAAGTATTCCTTTACATAATTTGTAAATAAAGATTAAAATATGAGATGCAATTTATTAATATTTATTATATTATAAATTTCCTAATTTATAGTTTAATTTCTATCAAAGATCAATATATAAACTATTTAATATTAAAATATAAACATGCAATGTTGGATATTCTTTTTGAGGTTTTCTGATGGGGTGAGTTCCTTTGTATGAAGAATGATAGTTTTTGGCATGTAATTTACTTATGAGAATGCTAGAAAGTTTCTTACATGAATATAGCTCGTATTTAAGGGGCAATACACATTTTTTCCTTCTTCCTCATTTGTAGAACACATAGTGCCCTTATCTCTATAAAGGACAACAACATACTTTTAGATCTATTATCATTAAAAGTCTTTGAACATTTATGTAATTTGCCTTTCCAAAAACTTCATATCTTGTAAAAGAATTATAGTTTAATTTGAACAATTTTCTAAAGTGTGATACTATAAATAGCATAGATATTTTATCCTCACCATTATCAACTTTTCGCTTATATCTCCAAATGGACTTCTATGTGGAATAAGTGATTTTTAGGATTCATCAAGGTAACTTCTCCATTAATATGGATGTTGGAAAATAATCCATCTGAAGAAACAAACTCTCTAAAATTTCTAGCAACCTTTTGAGAAGGAAATATACCCCATTTATTATCTTTAGGATATAATGTTGATAAGAAATCTACAACTAATGTAACAATAGCTTCAACCAAATTTTTAATGACCTATGATAATTAATCTCACAACATACTTCTACTAACCAAAAATAATGAATAATACATATTAAATAGAAAAAAACTCTACAAATATATAATTAAATTTATTTTGACTATAGATAGATATATTTTGGACTGCTTCCATAAAATTTCAATTCCTTTTGAAGCTCTTATTAATGTAATTTAAGTAGAAGACCTACAAAGATTCCAAGTTTTAAAGAATTTAGCATTTCAATGAACATAAATTTTCATCAATTTAAGAAGGAAAGCATTATCCTAATTATTATCAATTTGATATTTGATTAGACATAAATTGTTAGCAGAATTAATACCCCTAATATTCTAGGTAATGATTTTCATAGTAACCTTGGAGAGTGACCAACTTATTGTGTTGACAATGATTTCTTGATAATTAGAGAAAAGATATTTAGACATAGTGAATATTTGCAAAATAAATCCAACACATGTTAAATAATGGCATGAATAATCCTCTTTAACATTTTTTCTTTTAGGAGGCTGACACTTGCCTATTTTTGTAAGACTACAAACAATGATAAATGATAGTTGTATTGTAAGCTAGGGTTATAGTTTCATGAAAATATTTACTTGTTAATGGGTCATAGAACCAGTAGACTTATATAAGCCATAGGAGGTACTTAAGACATGTCATAAAACCCATGAGGTATACTAGCCCATGGATGATAATCCCCTTCCTAGTATTAATCATCATGGCCTATGACTATTCAAACCTATGACCAAGCTGTAGTGACACTTGATACAAGATAGTATTTCTATTGCACGAGAAAATTGAACTATTAATTCTTGATACAAAAGCTAGACTCATATAATCGACATGAGGTGATTAAGGCATGTTGCAAACACTATAAGAGACACTAGCCATCTAGTAACAAGATAAAAATCTATCTAAAGAATAGATGATTTTTGAAAATATTTCTTAAGACCTTAATCATGTGACTCCCTATTTATCCCTTAAAGAATTAACCATACCCATTCTTGGGATATTTTGAACATTACTTGCATCCATATATTATTTGATGAATCTTATTAGAAACTTTACCTACCAACTCTTGTAGATTTTCTTTTACAACATGAATCAATATATATCCTCCACATTCTTTCAAATTTGTCTTTCCAAATGAAACCCTGAGTCTCTTTAGGTGGGATCCAAAAATTTATGAATGAATTGTCTATTTTTTATTATTTGGGAACACATAGTTCTATATTTCTAAAACCTAGAAATTGGATTATTGTAAGGGATGAACAAAATAATTGTAAATTTTTATGCTTAAAAATTATGAAAAGATTAGAAGGAAACAAAAAATATGGAGAAAACTATTTTTTTTTTTAGCATTATGTTGGAATAATAATTTAGTTGGAAGAGATTATTAGCATTAGAAATCATGGAGTACAAAGTATTTATGTTATTTCTAAGTATAAAGAACTAAAGTGATGGATTGGCCATATTGGTAGAAGATAAGATTGGATAGATTAATTTTGCTAAGTTTAAATGTACTAGAGATATGATAACCAAGCATGGAATAAATTATCATTAGTGGATTTTTTTGTGTTTCAGAGTTTGTAGTTGATATTTAAGAGTTTCCAGAGTCATACTAGTATATGTTTGGAGTCGCATCATATAGTTTGTAGTACATACAAAGATTTGATGATGTAAACAATGATAATAGTCAAAATAAAGTACTATTAGGTTTGGTTGTTTTGAATTAGTAATCTTGTGGAACAAAAGTCAGAGGATGAATTTGAATCTTATTGAATTATTTTGGGCCAATGTCAAGAGAGTTTAATTTATCATTTGGCACACTTACTCACAAAATTAAATTGATTTTGTAGCTAAATTTGGTAACATATTTAGGGAATCCTATAGACATGAAAGGATATATAAATGGAGCTCTAAATAAAATTTATATATGTTACACAAAATCATAATGATTGGTGATGCATGGATTTTTCAGGGAATAAGATTAAGTATGTCCTAGAAGTAATTCAAATCAGATAAATTGAGAAGAACAACATAACATCTATCAAGAAAGAGATTTCTAATATCAGGTCACTTATTTATTGAATCCTAATAGATTGGCTAGATAGACCCCTTAATCGAGCCACTCATAATAGGGGAAGCAAAATCCTAAAAGATTTTAAGATAAAATCCTTTTAACTAGGTGACTCTTAGAAGGATTTTTGAAATCCCCTAATTAAGTAGCTCCCAAGATGACTTTTTGTAAGATATATATATAATATAATATAGATACTCTTAACTTGGTATGCCCCTAATGGGGTGAAGTAATGCTTGTAAAAAGGAAAAACTTATTACTATAATAGTAAAACTTGTGGGTGCTAATTTCCATCAAGGTTTTTCCCTTGGAATAAGGATTTCCATGTGAAAAATCTTGTTGTTCTTTTGTTGTATATTGTGGATATTTGAGCTACTTTTATTTTGTATTATAGTTTATATCACATGTTGGTTACTGTGGAAGTTAATTATAAAATAGTATAGATATGTGGTTGCACCAATATAGAAAAAGTAAATCTATTGAATCTAAAGCCCTAGAGGAAAAATTAGTAGATAATGATTAGTTTTATGAAGAAAAGAAAAATATAAAGAAGGAGCTAGAAGCCTTATTAATAAAATTGGATCAAAAGATAGAAGTAAGAAAGGTTACAAATAACCCTCAGATATTTTAGAGGAATCCCTAAAAGATAAGAAATAAGTCTTTAACTTGATAAGATAGATGATTTTTTCAAGTCTAAACAAAAGGTTTATACTAGTATATAACAATATCTTCATGAAATTAATAAAGAGAGAATATGATATTTCAAGCTAAACTAAAGGCTGCAAATAATCTACTACATAAATTACAATAGGATTTATGCAAATAGTGATGAGAAGATCAAGAATGAAAGGATGTATGGAGATACATATGGCTTAGGATAAGTATATTATGAAGTGTTAGAAAGGTTTATACTAAGAAGGGGGTATAGGGGCAATGGGGACATGAGAATTTGTACTCACAAACTATTTACCAATTCAAACCTTCAACCATAAACACATTACTTTATTCACATTAATTGATAGTATTCATCTACTTAATAAACACTACAACATGAAATTGTTTACTGCTATGATGTAACAATGAAATAATAAAGAATATTAATAATAAACCATAATATTTGCATCCACACATGACACTGTGATTTTTGGTCTCATAGAAAGCCCTCATAAGTCTTCAATTAGTAAAACAATATTATTGGTTAAGAGCTACATATGTCACTTTCTATGTAACTCACCTAGTTAGAAGTTAGATGCATCTAATAGTCCTATTAGGAACCACTCTATTATAAGATTAAATCCCACTTACATAGTGTTCACCTTGCTAGAATACTTATAATAAGTTCAATCTACAACTTCGAGGTCTAGTTAAAGACTAAATGATTAAGGAATTTTATAATAAATCATAGAAAGGTCATTTGGTTGTCTATCAAGAAAGTAACCGAGCTATAAATTATTTTGATATAGGATCATCCTAGGCTTGCTAGAAATTCTATAGGATCATGTGGTTTGTCTTTGGAGTTGAGGAAATTAGTCAAAGAAGGAGGAGGTACTCAGTTGTTGAAGACACTCAACATAGATTGGGAGCTTAGTGATGCTAGTTGATGTGAATAGCTCTGTCATTGAAGGGACTTAGTTATCAAAGGAGGAACTCAACATATACTTTGGCTTGGTTTGCACTAGGAACTTGGTAGTAGTTTTACCTAAGTTGGCTCAGTTGATGAAGGGTTTAGTTATGCTCATGAGAGTTTCTAATGCCCACTGGTGGTTTCTAACACTTAGTCATGTATTGGTCTTTTTTGTGCCCAAGTTGTCTATAGTGTGAGTTAACCTTGGCATCTAATTTTGTTATATGTATTTAATTTTTGTTGTAGCCAACTTGTGGCTTCAATGGGCATTTAATGTAAGTGTTTATTTTAATTTGTAATGGGCTAGGCTAAATTGTGGCTTAGTTAGGTATAAGTAGGGGTGTCTTGTGAAGTCTTAAGGAAGATTATCATCTAGCTTAGAGAAGTGGATCTAGAAGAAGAGAAAATTTTGAGAAGGGCTAGTATCTAAGGCTTAGGAAACAAGGAGATTGCTTGGCGGGCTTGTGAGCACAAGTTGAAATCTTCCTTGGAGGTTTCTACAGAGAATGAATCTAGACTAGCTAGTGTTAAGTTGGATCTTGAGGGATCTTGTAGAACTATATTATAATTTCTATTGTATTTGGCCCTAACCCAAAAGGCCTTACAACTGAGAACATTGCATGTAAACAATTATTTTATGAATAAAGTCTTGAGAATTGGTATCAGATCTTGCATTGTTGTTGTGTTTCCGTTGTGTGGTTATTTGCAGGGATTCAAATTACTTTCAATAGGGGTAACCACATATTCTTGTTGCATCATATTTCCTCTCAAAGCCTTTCAGATCTATTATACCCTAATTTTTCTATCTCTATATATGTGTTCTATACTCTAATCTTAATCACACTTCACTTGTGCATTATTTCTTTGGTTCCTTGACTCTCAACAACTTAGAAAATTAAAAACCATAGCTTTTTTACTTGAATAACTTCTTATGCTTACAAACTATTGAAGACATAATTAGGGTTACAATTAGATTTGTCCTCAAATCTATCTAGATACTTCCATGATACATTTTCTTATTCTATTAGTTGTAACATAACCTTTTATAAATTCCAAGGTAGAATGATTTTCATTGAACTCTCCTTGCAATCTTCACATAAATCTTTATTACCAATATCCATACATTGTTTTACCCTACACATATTACTATGTAACTCATTTTTCCTTGTTCTAGGTTTGGTAAATTTTACCAAAACATAATAGGTTCAATCATTTTTTAATCTCTTTTGTTGTCGACTGACACACTTAACCTATTTATCACTATATACCAATAACTATATTTTACCAATAATGACCTAACTATCTTTGTACTAATTGGGTTCTGACATATCCTTTGTACTAATAACAATATAGTCTTCTAATAACTATTCGTTTGATTTCATTTTTACCAATAAGGTTACTTCTTACTAGTGGTTTTATTACTTACTTTCTTACATGTTGTCTTTACCTCTTTACTTATTTGACTAACCTATTCTTCCTCTCTAGTTGTTTGAAATCAATGACAGATATTTCCTTAAAATCGTCATCAGATGTGAACAATCCCCTCCTTTGGTATTTTTTTTTTTAAAGAGGGGTAAACACTTTGACCTAGAGCTATGAACCAATGAGGCCACAAATGGGGGACCTCATCCCCATTAGATTTGAACCTTGATGGAAATGATAACAATTCAACAACTGAACCATCACAACATGACACTATTGGCAATCCCCTCCTTTGGTATTAATGGAAATACAAATCTTTAATTTTTTTAATTACTATGTATGATGATAAGTAATATAGGTCAAAGAAGTTTAACTCCAAAAATTTATTTTATGCCCCATTGATAGTATTAATTAAAAACAAATAAAAAATTCTCCTACTTTTTGGAAGAAATATCAAAGACAACAAAATTTTATGTATATAGGGGTACATACCTCTTGTAGTTTATAAAAAATAAAATTGTATCAATATTTTGCACTATTCAATAAGGTCTCTAGTGATTCTTTCAGTGTGCTTAATCCAATCATATGACCTTGTAGGTCTGAGGCTAAGTCCTCCAAACTATCAATTATCCTTAATTCTGGTGTCTATATTAAAACCTTATCTTTTTTTACATGGGATTGCATGATATCTATACAAGATTAGGAGGGGGTGAATAAAGAACTATACAACTTTTATCCTTCAAATCAACTCCACCACATTCACCATATTGATCTTCTCATATCTAATTTAGGCATAACATAAATTGTAAAATCAAAAGCTATAATAAATAGATTTAACTATCAATCACATGCATGAAATGTAAACACATGACACATAAGATTTTGTTACCTAGAAACCCTCCAAGGTGAAGGTAAAACCAGGGTATGGATGACACCCACAAATCTTCACTACTACAGTAAAAAAGTAACTTTTTAGGGTTATAATTTTCATCACTTTTGATGATCTACCCCCTGAGGGATCTTCCCTAATAAAGGCTTTTAAGACTATTAGGTCTTACCCTGCCAAAAGATCTGACACTTATAATGAAGTAAGGACTCTGTTAGGATATTTACAAATTCTATTAAAACCACTCTTTTTAGAGATTTTCCATGATTCATTCTATTAAAATTGACTCAGTACCCAATCCTTTGGTCTACACTTTAATTTCTAATTATAGATGTCCTCCTTTCAATCTCTAATCTGATCTGCAATTTGATATAGCTTTTATCAATCCTTCAGTGCTTCATAAGGTCACTATACTCTGTTCTTCAAAACTTTCTCTTGCATGTAGCTTCCAAAACTTAACTTCTTCATTTCCTTTACAAACTTCATAATATCTTCTACGATAGATCACTTTATATGAAAATAGAGTTTAGAACTACCTATTTAAATAATTATGTAGAGTCTTCTTGATGCTTCTCCTTTTGCCTCTTTATCTGATTGGTTATTCATTCCTCACTGGGATTAGTGATCCATGTCAAAATGTGTAAAACCCTCTATAAAAAATTCTATGATCATTAAATGTCATGTCCATGTAGGCTTGAAATGGTTTACCTAAAAATTTGTATCATTCTAGACTTTTATGTTCCCTCTTTTTTACTTAGTACATACTATTTCTGATGCTTGATTGTAACTATTCTTTATTCTATTACTCATCATTAACTATATTAGGCTCTTTCTATATAACTCAACATCTATCTTCTCTATGTACGTAGCATTCACTAGGTTTGACTTGTACTAATAATACTTGGAAACCAAAGACTTTCTTGACTCTTATAGAGCTTAGCATATACATGATCATTTATAAGTATTTACATGACTTGGTCTATATAGAATAGCTTGGACATAGCGATGACCATCTAATTCTACCTTATATATGACTAAGTGTTTGACACTAATAGACAACAAGACTTAGAGATATCAACAATCTCCCCCTTTGAGATTAGTGGGAAAAAACACTTTGTGATAATTACATATTTATAATAAAAGAGTAAGAGTACACCCCTCAAGCATATGACTTGGTTATTGTAGAACTTTAAAATTTTCCTTAACAACAAAATATATACATCACAATTTACATGACTCAAATCAGTTTGATTATAATTATATCATACCTTATCTACTTTCTTCTCTCCAAACTCATTATATCCATCATCTATCTCCTTTTTTCTATTAATCGTCATTATTCCATATTAATCATATAATCTATCCCCCTTGTTTTTGACACTTATGTCTACTACTATTGTTGTTGGGGTGGTTGTTGCTAGGTTTGTGAGGCTCGAACAAAACCATATTTGTCAATAAAGGTTTTGTGAATTTAATTGATCATGGTAAGTGCATGATCCCATGTGATTCTTTATTATTCCAAAACATGAATTTTTAATTCCAAATTTTCTACTAAGTCAATTAAGTTGTTAGTAATCGAAAGAGTCTGATCTCTTTGAACTAGATCCTTTGTTGAAATCAGTTCTTGTTGCATAACCTTTAAATGAGGTATCAACACTGATTTTATAGAGATAAATTTGGCCCTCATTCTTCTATCCTCTATTTGTAGCTCATCCAACCTCCCTTGTACAAACAAAAATCTATTATAATGCATTGAGCTTGATTCAACTACTTGAGAGATAGAGCTACTTGATTGTTTGATATCAGCCTGAATCCTCTAAATGTTTGTTTGGGATACATTTGCGAATATAAGAACATCATAAAGTATATTGTAAAAATATTTTACTTTCTTTAGAATTTATTTTATTTTTTTGTATAAGTTCCTACAACTCAACTTTTCTAATTGCAATGGTAGTAGAAATTTTCTCGAATACTTTCTTCTCAAATTTCTTTTTAGACTAGGCCATTGGTTTCTCATTTGCCTCAATATCTTTATTGTTGACCTGTTCGAAAAATTGTACCAACTGAGAGATAATGGGGGCCTTCTCATCAATGGGGTGAATATCAAAAGTATCAACAAATATGTCTTTGATGTCATGCAACACTTGTTTCTATTTTTATCCCTCTTCATTTCTTCTTGCTTCTTCTTCCTTGCTAATATGTCTTGTAAGATGAAATTTTTCTCAAAAGTGAGATTATCTAGATCCCATTTTGGGATATCAATTACTTCATCTAGAATAATACTATTATCTAAATAATTTTCTTTTATTTCTTTCCCTTTAATTTTCTTTGGAGTGCTACTGCTTGGTACTACTATAGTAAGAGTAGGTGATGGGGTGTCACCACTTAATTTTTCTTGAATTTTAGTGTTGGGAACAACAATGGTAGCACTCGACACTACATTATTTATTTCCTCTCCTTCTTGTTTAGTCTCATTTTCTCCCTCATCCTGAGGTCCTAAGACATGTGGTCCTTCTTGATGTGTAGTAAAAACTTCTACATTGGTTTCCTTTTCTTGTTCCTCTACCTTTGAGGTAATCTTTTATTCATTAGTAGGAGTATCAAGTGTGGTATAAAAAATAAGTGATATGTTTCATTGTGTAACTCACACAATTGAGCTTTCTTCATCACTTTAATCTTCATCAATGGTTAGTTTTGCCACTTCTTTCTCCTATTGAACTCCTTTAGTAGTTAATATAAAAATACTATTCCATATGGTTCATTTTGTTGTACAATAACCTCAATCTTGTTCTATAGACTCATGAATGTTTGGAATTTAGGAACAAATAGGTTTCTCTGCTTCTCCAAAAATGTTATATGTTATTTATTTGACAATTCAAGTATAATCTTGGCCAATGTGCGTTCTCTTATTTGTTTCTCTAATTTTGATGTGTGTTGCCATCTTATTTCTAGTATACTATACAAATCACTTGGAATATTCTTTTCAACTTAATAGGACTCAATTCATTTTTAGCCATCATATCTATCATGGTTTCTTCTACCTTAGATTTATCATGATTTCTCAATATATCAGATTTCACAAATCTAAACTTGATAGACCTGGAGAACTTCTAATGTTGGCACATACCTTGTCAATATTTCTTGGAATTTTAGGCACAATGACTCAGTGATGTCCAAGTTCATCAGGCTTGGTATCCTATGCATCTTCCTGTTCAACTTCTTTCTTCTTCATGAGCCTTCGTATCTTTGTCTAGCTCACAATGGCTGACACTTTCAACTTTTCTATATTGGTGCCATTGGGTTTGGTGATCTTAATGACTCCATTCTTCATTGGTGGCTCAAAACTTACTACTAATACTACCTTGGTCCTCAGTCTTTGTGATCTAGGAGGAGATAGGGGCATAGTTGCTAATTTCTTTGTAATTTTCTTCACCTTAGGCTTTAAATGATTTGTTATTGGGGGGACCTGTGCTAGGAATTTCCCTTTTTTCTCTACACTTTCCTCCTCTTCCTCATCACAACTATCATTTTCTTCATCATCTCCAAGACCTTGGGTTACCATTAAAGGTTCATTGTCTTTTGTCCATTTTCCTAGCTTGTCTTCTATGGCTTCAATCATTTTCTTTCTCTTCTTATCTCTAGAAGTGATTTTGATATAACTATAATTCTAGCCTTTTCTTCTTCATACTTACTAAATGGTTTGGTATTTGTATCAATTTCTTCCTTATGTAGAGCATCAATACTTGAACTCACATGATGATCTTCAACTTCATAATCAAAAGGTTTAAACCATGCTTTGCTAGGCTTAACTGCATATACAAATATTCTATCAAAAAATATACATCATTGTAATTCTTCACCACTAACGTGATGTTGGGATCCTCATTATCTTTTTCATCTTTTTATTTGAATTCCTTGAAGTACTTATCCATAACATTTTCAAAATTTTCTTCCTTGAATTGTGTTATGTACTCACTAATCTATTTTGTAACTAGTTTTCCTTGTTCCCAAACAACATTTTCAATAGCAAGAAAGTAATTTTGGACACAGAAGAAAATGCACATAATTAATTATCCAAACTTAGACATCGAATTCTTTGCCTTCCTGGTTGATGTTAGGTTCTCTACCAATTGTGATCTTTATAACTTGACAAGATCATATTCACGATCCTTCATCACAATATTTCCATGCTTGGTTGACATCCATAAAAGGCATGTTATTTAGTCTACTCAACTAATAAAATTTGTGAGAGATGGCTCCCACTACAAAGTCAATCACTGGATAATAATGGTTGAAATAGACAATCCATTTGGGTATGTGTAGGATCATGGTGTACCAAACTATGGCATTAAGTGGTAGTGAAAAACCAGCAAACCAAGGTTATGCCAACTTGACACATAATTTTAAAGTGGTTCTGGACTTTATATCAAAAATTTGTAAGAAAATAATCTGTAGGAAATCGAATCTAGTTTCTAAACTACAAGGCCTTATCTAGAGAAAAAATTATTTGATTGGTCAAAAGTTTTGATTTTAATACAGTACTACAAAAATTTCAGGGCAAAAATAAAAAGCAAGTGTATGTCTGACCACCTTAATCATAATCAAATGATAATATTTTTAAATATAATTTTAGATATAAAAATTAGACTCATGCCTGGATGTGACGCTTATTTTTGGAAATTTTTATTCCAAATAAATAATTAATTATGAATTTTCTACTATACTATTTTCAGAATTAAAAAACTCCCATTTCTGACCACCTTAACTAGTTCAAAAAAAATCAAAATTAAGTTTTTCTTTTTTTCTTCTTATACTAGTCAAAGCATAGAACGTGACACATCTTTTGGATTTCACAAATCTTATATGGTTTGAAAGTTATAGCTATTTTTCAACCAGTATGTCAATCAACACTTTGTAGCTAACTCCATTAGAAAATAAGTAATAATTACTTATTAAACTTGTAATTTGACAAAACTTACATTTATGAAAAGCTAAGAAGATTCTTAAGAAACCCTTTTCATTACATCAAATTTTGGTTAAAAAAAAGTCGTCAGCTACATGCTTGAAGTAAAAAATACATAAGAACATGCGAAAAACACATTTTCGGGATGTTTTAAAGATGACCATATAAGGTTGGTATTGAAAGATATAGTAGGAATTATAAAGGTATTAATTGTTTTCATTTAGTATCAGGATGGGTGGGAAAAAAGTGGGAATAGATTTTGAAATTCTTTGATGCATTTCAGAACTACATATTTTTCAGATCGCCACTTTTTGGCACACCATGATCCTACACATACCCATTTCTATTCCACTTGGCTTTTGTATTATCCGTTTTCTTCTCATATTAGGAAATGCATAGTCATCTTCTTATCCATCATTTGATACCCGGTAACATTATTTATTGCTTTCTTTGAAATATCAATAGGTCCATTTTCTAACCACAACTTCGTGTCATGAATTCTACTCAGAACAACTTTAATCCATTGAATCTTAAAATTCCTTAGAAAATGAAGGGCACAAGTTATCCCTTTCCACTCAAGAATTTTGAACCCATCCTTTAGTATACCTTCATCACATAATTTCTCATATGCAACACAAATTTTAGAATCACCAACTTCACCAATCTTGCACATTTAACAACTTCTTACATTGTGAATCATAACAACCTTAGGTGGTATCAATGATAACGCATCTATTGAATCTCCTTTCATAGTAATATCTAGAATAGCATGAAAGTTAGGTGGAAGACAAGTATCACTCATCACCAATTGAACATTGCTTACCTCTACTCCTTGATTCTTTGCTATAGATGATGAAGAAGCCACATTCTTGTGTTAGGGTTTTGAAACTTCACTTTCTGAACTATTTGGCACAACCCAAAATTAATGCTCGACCACTCTTTCATTGCTAGTTTTATCCCAATTGCCTTAAAATCATTTTGCAAATTTCTCAAATTACTCTGTGCTCTCGACATTTGAATGCAAGGTGTGCAAATTATTTTCAAATTATTGATATATACTTCCATTCATTCAAGTTAGGGTCTCCATTAGTGCTATATCTTATGTTGGGTGGGATCCAACTGTCTTGGTTGATATAGACACTTCTAAACTTGATCTCCACTATATAGCTCGATCAATTCTATCTAACTCGATGTATACATCAGTGTTACATTGGGGTACTTGGTCCTTATTGAAATTTTTGGTCAATATAGATAATTTTACTAATGTTTGACACTCATTGTGTGAATAATTATTTTGCACTACTCTTTTCATAGATCTAGTTTTATGCATCTTTTCTCATGAAGATATGAAATTTTGCACATATTATGTTAGGAACTAATGTAAGATAATTTTTTAAGTGTAAAGTTCCTTACATACCTTTCTTGATCAATTTGAGATGTTGTGATCACCTTCTCCATTGGATTGGGTGAACATAACTTTATTTGATTAAATATTTTCTTCTTCTATTTTTTTCGTCTAGGTTTGACTCATCTCCTTTGTGTGTTCAACATCCACTTTTCTTTTACCTTCATTGTGTTCATTGTTTAGTTTTGGTTCTCAAATCCTATAGTTATTATTCACATGTCCAATCTTATGAAAATTAGAACAAACTTTCTTAGGTGCATTTCTCTGCCTTCTATTTGTCCAATATGGGTTTTCCTATGATTTGCATTCATATGCTCTATGCCAATATCCCTCAAATCTAGGTGTAGTAGGTGCATTTTTCATTTTCATTCCACATACATGTATTTTATATCATTTCTTCTTGTGGTAAAAACAATAACTAGTAAACTTAGGTTTAGGGTTTTCCATACAATTCCTACTTCTACAAATGTTGGTAGTATGTCCAAGTTTACCATAATGATAGCATGACAGTTTTTTCGTTTGACTTTGCATTTCTTAGCTTTGCACTCTTAGATGATTCTCCTTCTTCTAAATGTTTCTCTATATGTCCTACTTCTTAAAATGCTACTAGATGACCTAGGTGATTTTATCAATTCTACAAATTATCTTAATGCTTCACTAGGCTTGTTCTTTCTTAGATCTTAAATTATTCCTCAATGAGCCAGTCTGTGATCTCAAATTTTTGATCTCCATATCTTTCCTATTCAATTCTTGATTTTCAAGTGTTTGCACATCAGATGACCTTTCTTCAAGTTTGATGACTATTTGTCTTTCGTCTTCCACATCTACACCTTTGTCTTCTTCAACTTTCTTCTTCTATTCAATCACTTCACACAACCTAACTAACTTGATTCCATGTTCTCTTTTCAACCCTTCCAACTTCTTCATTCATGATATTGTTCTTCTCTAGTAGATCTATAATGGTTGCATTACTCTCATTAGAACTTATATTGTCAAACAATCCTTGTGTATCAACTTATTCATACATTATGTCATTCTATTCAATGGCCATATCCTTTGTCTTTCTAAGGGATTTCCTCAGTTCCTCTCTTCCTACTTCAAGTTGTTGCAGTATGAGTTGGATGTCAATCCCTTGATTATCAACAACCTTTGCCAATTTTTAAGCCTCCATATCCAAGTTCTAAACTCACAAGCTATTAGACTTCCTTCAAGAGAACCAATTCTCTGATACCAATTGTTAGAATTTATATTGGGAAACTAAGATATTGAGAGGGGATGAATCACGATCTATAAAAAAATTATCCTTCAAAACAACTTTACCACATTCACTATATTGACCTCCTCAAATATCTAATCTATACATTACATAACTTGTAAAATCAAATGTTGTAATAAATAGATATAACTATCAATCACATGCATGAAATGTGAGCACATAAAATATAAGATTTGGTCACCCAAAAACCCTCCAAGGTGAAGGTAAAACTGGGGTGGGGATGACACCCACAAATCTTCACTACTATAGTAACAAAGTTAACTTGTCAAGGTTACAATTTTGATCACTTCTGATGATCTAGCCTATGAGGGGTTTGACTTGATAAAGGCATTTAAGAATATTAGGTCTTACCTTGTTAAAGGACTTTACACTTACAATGAAGTAAGGACTCTGTTAGGAGATTTATAAAGGTTTGTTAAAACCCCTCTGTTAAGAGATTTTCCCTAATTCAATATGTTAAAACTAACTCATTACCTATTCCTTTGGTCTATTCCTTAATTTCTAATTATGGATCTCCTCCTTTCAATCTCTAATCTGATCTCCAATCTATTATAGCTTTGTTGAGTCCTTCACTACTTTATAAGGTCACTATAGTCTATTCTTCACAACTTTCTCTTGCATGCAACATACAAAACTTAACGTCTTCACTTCCTTCACACACTTTGTAATATCTTTTGCAATAGCTCACTCTACTCTATATAAAAATAGAGTTTGGATCTACCTATTTAAAGCATTTTCTAGAGTCTTCTAGGTCTATGCTTCCCTTTTTTCCTCTTTATCTAATTGGTTGTTCATTCCTCATAGGGATCGGTGATCCACCTCAAAATGCATAACAACATCTGTACAAACTCTACGATAATTAAATTTCATGTCTATATCATGTTGAAATGGTTTATCTCAAAGTTTTTATCATTCTATACTTTTATGTTTCCTCTGTGTTAGTTAGCACATACTATTTCAGATGGTTAGTTGTAACTGTTCTTCATTATGTTTCTTAGTGTTAACTATACTCAACTCCTTTTGTATAACTCGACATATATGTGCCTTTTCTACTCGGCACTCACTAGGCTCAACTTTTACTAAAAATACTTAGTGACCAAATAATTTCTCAGCTCCTATATAGAGCTCAACATATACATGATTATTTACAAGTCTTTACATGACTTGGCCTATATAGACTAGCTCTATCACAGTGATGACCATCTAACTCTACCTTATATATGACTAAGTGTTTGGCACTAATAGACAAAAGGACTTAGAGATATCAATAGTCTATACTAAATCCTTATGTTTTTATACATGGGATTGCATGATATCTATATGAGGTGTGATAATGTATTGCAATTCCAATATCCTTAGCCTTATTTTTTTTTCCTTGATTGTCAATTCTTTGACTCTAAAAATAATTACCCCCATTTTTTTTGTTAATGTTAAATTCAATATGAACATGAGGTAGCAAACTATTGGTATTCTATAATAGCTCATTATTCATTGCGGAAATATTACCTTGTATATATATTTTAAAATTTTAAAAATACATTAATTTTCATACTATTTTGTGTCTTTCTTCAATGAATCTTTCATCTTTTCAATGATCTTGGATAGCTCAACCTTCAATAAAATATTTTTTGTTAACAATTTTTGAACCATTTCTTTGTCAACTTTTTACTTTTCTTTCTTAGCCAATTTTTTCTCTATTTCTTTTCTAGATTTGTTGATGAAATCAATATGCACTTTTAATTTTTCTATCTAGGGCTCCTCTTCATCAAAAGTCATGTGTGGCACTAAATCTTGAAATAAATCCAATTTTTTGTTCAATATTCTTCATTTCAGATTCTTCATCTTTAATTTTTCTATGTTATCATTTTTCTTAATTGCTTAATTGTCTTCCATTTTATCTTTGTAGTTCCTAAATATCCTTGGATTAATTTTGATTATAGAAAACTATGGATCATCATCATCAATAGGTGGATCCTCCTCCTCCTTATTTCCTCTTACCTTTAGCATCTTTAATTTTCTTCTTCTTTCCTTCATCAATGTCTTTGTTTTATTTATATTTTTCCATTTGTGTTTAGTCTTCTAATTTTCTTGTCATCTTCCTCTTTATGCTCCTTTTTTTTGGTCTTCCTTATATTCTCCTCCTATTTTCAAGTGTGATTCTCTTTTTTGGTAGAGTCTTCTTTCTTCTCCTCATAGTTATTAGTGTCACCTAGGGTTTGTGTAGATTAATCAATTTTCTATCCATCTTGGATTTATTCCCCTATTTCATTTTCATTTTATTCATCCTTTACTTGATCAATCTCCATTTTTTTAGTGTAATTGTTCCTTAGGATGGGTCCAAGAAGTCAAGTCCCACTAGTGAGTGTCTACACACTTAAGTCATTTACCTAGTTCATGCCGAACTAGTAACATATGTCACGCAGAACATGTATATGATAGAGCATGACGAGTCACTCATGTGCCGAGTAGATAGTGTATGTCAAGTGATATAGGAGCTAAGCAAGCAATGCATGCTGAGTGACTGGAATGGCAAGCCACAATATAGAAATCAGTATATGCTGAGCATTAGAGACTTTAGATGTAGAGTAACATAGTTTTGACATAGTTGTTTGTAATGCACAACCTACTATGTAAACCATTTTTGAGCTGACTTAAAGATTGAATTATGATATTTTGAGATAAGGACGAATCTTAAGTTGGAATCCCTATGAATTACATAGAACCAATCATGAAAAGGGAAGGTTTAAGTGGCGAAATGGATGAATCATAGCTATTGATTTATACCTAGCCCTAAGTCACCTAGGTCTTCTTAAGGAGGAGAAACCCTAAAATGCACATGTGTGTGGAAGGAGTGAAGAGAGAAGTTTGCATGCACAAATAGAGCATTCATGGTGACTAAGGAATTGTGAATTGTAATAGCATTGTAGAATTAGTTAAAGGAGAATAGAGGAAAGGAAGAGTATACAATAGAGAGACATTTGATAAAAAAGGATCAAGAATAAATTAGTTTAGAGGTGATCTATCATCAAGAAACAAAGTACTAACCACAGGATCAATGCTGAGACATTCTAACAGTTGAATTAATTAAATCTGTTAACAGAGTAGTCCTAATAGGCTCTATTGAAATTCTTTAATAGGGTGCTTACTTAATTGTGAGTTAAAGTCCTTTAACAAGGCATACTTCTAATTGGGTGTTGAAATCATCTAATAGGGTGTGACCTAATAGTCTTTGTAAGCCTTTAATAGGGTAGACCTTTCATAGGGTGGATCATGTTTCATGATAAAACATTGTAACCTTCATTAGATACACTTTATTACTGCAGCAGTGAAGATTTGTGGGTGTCATCCCCACCCCAGTTATACCTTCTCATTGGAGGGTTTCTAGGTAATCATATCTAGTGTCATATATGTGTGAATGCTTATATGTTTACATGATTTAGATGTACATGCTTTACATGGCATTTTAGTTTACTTATTGAATGTATGAGATGGATATGTGATGAATTTTTTATGGGTCAAAGTTTAAATGACTGATTCAACCCCATCACCCACCCAGATATTTACCTTTCCAATTGTAATTCCAACAATTGGTATCAGAGCTTTGTTCTCTGAAAGAGAAGATTTGTAGCTTTGAGGAAAGATCTTGGAAATAGAAGTCTACAAGTTGGGAAAGATTATTGAGAATTATTGAATTGAAATACAACCCATTCTACATCAACTAAATGAAGCAAGAGAAGAACTAAAGAGATCTTTAAAGAGAAGGAAAGAAATTTATATTGAAGAGAATGACACACAATATAGAGAGATGGATACTACTAAGCTATTTTTTGATGGAGACTCCAATGTATTTGATGCAATAGTTACAAATCTAATGGAAAAGAATAGAGCCCAAGCTAAATAAATCAAAAATCTCAAGTTAGAGCAAGAATCACAAGCCATAGTACTATGTGAGGTGATTGAACATAAAAAGAAAGCTATGGAAGAAAAAGCCATGATTGAAGAAGAAAAAAGAGTTTTGACCAATAGACTAGAAGAGAAATCATCAGAGCTAACCAAGATTTCCAAAATGATATTGGATACTTTGAGCCAAATGATGAATGCCAACTATGAATTGAATGTCAAGGAAATTGAGATGATGACATTGAAGTTGTAGAATGAGCAACTAAATATTGACCTAAAAAGGGAAAAGGAATTTTCTAAAAGCTTCAACAAACCAAGTGAAGCCATCAAATACTTTTAGTAATTGATAAGATCCCCTAGACCTAATAATGATACATCTAGAGTGGGATGTACAAGCACTACAGAAGGTGAGTCATCCAAAAGTGCTGAAGAAAGGAGAAACAAAGGTAAGAATTCCAAACCTACTTGTCATAATTGTGGTAAGAAAGGACATACTGCTAATGTGTGTAGGAGCAAGACTGCAAATTAGAATGTCAAGCATAAGAACATGGTTCACTATTATAAGTGCAACAAGAAAAGGTAATCAGACACATGAATACAGACCTAAGACCATACACACTCAAAGGTTTGAAGGATATTTTATAACTTTCAAAAGTATGTACATAGAGTTTTTGAGTGCAGATCCAAACCCATGTGGTCATCAAATAGGCAAACAAAGGTAAGGAACAATGACAACTCTTATAAATGGGATTATAATATAGGGTATAGCTATCATTATTGTCAAGAGTATGGACATGTTCCTAAGAATTTTATTAGAACATATTTTAGAAGTGACTACAAAAGGTGGTTGAGTCAAACCACATGTTTTCATTGTTTAAAGATTGGTCACATCATTCAATTTTGTCCAACAAGGTCAAAGGCACCAAGTTGTGAATTCAATAAAGATAAAGGCAAAGGCAAGGCATATATTGAAAATTTCAGAGATCAAATGAACAAGACATGAAAGAAAAAGGAGGATTGCAGCAAATCAAGTGGAGAAGGGATCACTTCACCCAATGGGTCAGGTGATCACACCTCATTAAACTAAGAAATCAAGAGGTATGTGGGATTGATATTCAAAATTTATATCATACATCAATTCCAAAGGATTTAGTACTAAAAATATTACATAAGAATGAATAGAGATGCAAGATATTATTAGGAATCAAAGTAAAAACTTCAAGTTTTTCATGTTACTATCATGCATGAAAAAGTCAAATGCTAGAGGATGTCGAGCTAACAGACTGGTTAGTTGATGTTGAGCTTGTAATGGTTGTCAAACAAAAGAAATGCTAGTGGATGCCAAGTGAGCCTGAAAGTCTCCTATGATTGACGAGTAAAATGCTAGAGGATGTCAAGCTAACAAACTAGCTAGTTGATGCTGAGCTTGTAATGGTTGTTGAACAAAAGAAATTCTAGTGGACGTCAAGTGAGCCTAAAATTGGTCGATGCACTCAACATTAATTGCAATACTTCAAAGGGGTATTTGATCAATTTTTAGCTCATTTTTCATCATTTCAAAATCAAGGAAAAGAAAGGAGAGCAAGAGGCAATCTATAAATCCATCCAAAGAAATTGTAGAAGATTTGAATAGCGATTCAACACCATTTAATTAGATCTCGCAAGGTATTTGTCGAGTGCTAAGCTACACTGTTTATATTTTTATAAACCCTAGTTTTGCATAATGGCATGATCTAGTTCAAAGGGTGTAGAGGGTAAAGAGGTTTTGAATATTCAACTGGTTAGTAATGAAGTTAAACAACCAATTTTCAAAGCCATACCAGACATTTCTTATAAACAAGACCCCTCCAGTGCATTATCCATGATACCATCAAAAGTTTGACTGGTTCAAGATGTCAAAAAGTATTACAACTATAAGATTGGAAGTATTGGAGATATAGAAATAAGGGAAGCATATGATAAAATTTGTGAGAATGGTGTGTTAAGTGAAGAGTTCAAAATTGTAGAGAAGAAAAGGTTAACTCATGCCCTAGATTTTTTGAATGTTTTCAAAACTAAATGGATTAGGATTGAATTGAGCAAGATTCATGATAGTTCACTTTGGTTAGACAATGAGCTAGTTAAAATCACTAGAAGCATAATCCATAGGGTAATAGGGTATCCAACACTAGATCAGCCTAAGATGTTAAGGAGTAATTCAAAAGAGGTTATTGGGAAAAACATAGGAGCTATGTGAAATAAGAGAGGAATGACAATTGACACCATCACAAATCCTTTGATAGACTTTGTAGTAAGGGTAATTGTACATAAGTTTTACCAATCAAGTAGATTGAATAGTGTGTCCTATGTTGTAGTAGATGTTGGTTATAAGATTATGAAAAAGGATCACACATATGATCTTTTCGAGCTACAATTACAACAATTGATTGAAAACCTAGGAGCAATAAGGAAAATAATGAGTGCTTAGTGAAAATTTGGTTCTATCTTGATATGTATCTTCTTCTATGTTTAGAACACATTTCCTACATTTGGCATGATGGCATGGAAAACTAACATGTCAGTGACAATACAAATAGGTGAGTTCATTGAACAATTGGGTGAAAATTTTGAGTCAGTAATGACCAATTACTTTGAGGACTTTAAGTAGTCTATGAAGAAAAGATTGAGCATTTTAGTATCACTAGTGGAAAAACATTATGATGATGTTCATTTCCTAGTTGATGTTGATTACATATTTGTTCAAATAACAACTCCAAGGGTAAGATGGTTAAGAACATTAGGCTATGAAATTAATGTTGATGAAGCCTTTGTGGCAATAACTGCATTACTTGCAAAAGATATTGATAAAGATGCCAAAGCATTTGGAAAGTATGAAATGGATAAATCTAAGATTACCATGGAACTGAAGACTTCCTCTAACATAAAGAAAAAGGATAAATTAGTAAAGCAATTGAAAGCTAAATTTGGTGAAGGTTTTGAGTAGGAAGAGGATGAAGAAGAAGAGGATGATGAGGAAGAAGACACCTAGACCCAAGTACCACTTGCACTAACACAAGGAATGGGAGAAGATTAGAAAGAGGAAGAGATAGAAATTGTAGAAGGTGCTAAGGGAGAAGAAGTCGAGGAAGCACCTACTACTACTAATCAAAAGAAGAGAAAGGCTAATGTTCAACCAGTGATAAGGTCTAAGAAGATTGCAAAACCAAGCCAACCCAAACCTACTGCACCTACCACAAGGGCTAGTGCACGTGTTACTATGCAAAAGGAAAAAAGGAAGATCAAACTAGTAGAGAAGGAAGGAGGAGCTTAGAAAAGGACAAGGAGGAAATACATTGCAGAAGTTGAATCTAATGAGGAAAGAATGGAATCAGATGATAATAGCCAATTCAAAGTGGTGAGTCACAACCCATCTTTAGATCTACATAACCTATGTGAAAATGTTAAGAATAGTGTAGATCTATCAAGATTTTCTCATATTGATTTTGATAATCTTGGTAAAGTTGAAAAGAATCAAGTGGAGGAGGCTATATATGCCATGATGAAATTTTTTTAGAAAGCCCCAGTAGGGATTGCTAACTCTATGCCTAAAAGTTTATATGAGAGAGTGGAGAACAATGACATTATTGTTTGAACCTAGAAAGACAAATCAGGGAGACATCACTTGCTCAAGTGATGCCTGAACTCAGTAAGGCACAAATTGCTAAGGCCATGAAGAAATATGTAGTTATTTTTGTACCCAAATATAGAGCCTTCAAAATATTGCAAAAAAAATATTGAAGATGTTGTGAAGAAATCTACACAAATGTGGAAAGTCACATATGGGCTAGCTACATTAAAAGAAGGAGAGCATGAGCCTATTGAAGTTAAGGATGATGAAGACAGTGAAAATAATGAAGGCACAATTGAGGGAGGTACTAAAATGAATATAGATGACTAGGAAATAGGTGAGAAAGAGCAACACAAAGAAAGAGTGTACAAGATACACAGTTGCCTAATGTTAGCCCTCAACATATAATAAGTGTAAATAATAAAACAATAATAGTGAAGGATGTTTTTGATCTCACTACTCAGAACATCAATCCCCTAATAGAGGAAGATTTCAAAAAGATACTAGATCAATCTACACTACAAGCAAAATTGTGTTATAATCCTGTGTTAGTGAGTGTAGATGAAATTTAAAATCCAGTGACTAACACTACAAGGGAAGAGGTGAAAGTACAAGAACCACATACCATCACCCATCAAGTCACTAATGTACAACCTTTAGATAAAATATCAAAAGTCACATCTACAAAGGTTGATATAGTTGAAGTAGATAAAGTAAAAACTCAATCTTTCTTGGAAAAACACAATATCGGTGTATAGCCCATTGAAATTACTATCAAAAAGGGGGAGAATAAGTAAAGGGGGAGAATAAGAAAAGGGGAGAATGAGAGTAGACCTAAACAAAGGCAAAGCAAGAAAAGAACATCAAGCAAGTCAAAGAGTATTAGTTGAGACACATTTACTCAACAAGAGTATAGAATTTTGAGTACATAATAAGATCTATCAATTCAACTGGAGTTATCAAATTTTGAGGTATAAGTTCTTTAAAAAAATTTGAAAATTTGAAAATTTGTACAAAAGCTAAATAAGAGATATGTTATGCTCATAAGAATAAGGATATTAATGAATGACCACTTGTTTTTGACACTCGTGTCAAAGGGGGAGATTGTTCATCTCAAATTGGTTTTGACTAGTGAGTGTCTACACACTTAAGTCATTTACTTAGTTCATGTTGAACAAGTAAAATATGTCGAGCAGAACATGCATATGATAGAGCATGTTGAATCACTCGTGTGCTGAGTCACTGAAGTGTCAAGTAGACATTATATGTCGAGTGATACAGGAGCTGAGCAAGCTGTACATACTGAGTTACTCAGATGTCGAGTCATAGTATAGAAATTAGTATATACTGAGCATTAGAGACTTTAGATGTTGAGTAACACAATTTTGACATAGTTGTTTGTAATGGCACAAACTACTATGTAAACCATTTTTTAGCCAACTTAAAGATTGAATTATGATATTTTGGAGATAAGGACAAATCTTAAGTTGAAATCCTTATGAATTGCATGTAGCCAATCAGGAAAAGGTAAGGTTTAAGTGACAAAATGGATGAATCACAGTTGTTGATTCATACCTAACCCTAAGTCACCTAGGTATTCTTAAGGAGTAAAAACCCTAAATTGCATGTGTGTGTGGAAGGAGTAAACAAAGAAGTTTTCATGTGCAAATAAAGTATTCACGGTGGCTAAGAAATTGTGAATTGTAATAGAACATGCATATGATAGAGCATACTGAATCACTCCTATGCGGAGTCACTCAAGTGTCAAGCAAATAGTCTATGCTAAGTGATACGGAGCTGAGCAAGCTTTGCATAATGAGTTATTCAGATGCCAAGTCATATTATGGAAATTAGTATATGCTGAGCATCAGAGACTTTAGATGTCGAGTAACACAATTTTGACATAGTTGTTTGTAATGGCACAAACTACTGTGTAAACCATTTTTTAGCTGACTTAAAGATTGAATTATGATATTGAGATAAGGATGAATCTTAAGTTGAAATCCCTATGAATTGCATGTAGTCAATCAGGAAAAGGGAAGGTTTAAGTGACAAAATGGATGAATCATAGCTATTGATTCATACCTAACCCTAAGTCTCCTAGGTCTTCTTAAGGAGGAAAAACTCTAAATTACATGTGTGTGGAAGGAGTAAAGAGAGAAGTTTGCATGTGCAAACAAAGCACTCATGGTGGCTAAGGAATTGTGAATTGTAATAGTATTGTAGAATTAGTTAAAGGAGAATATAGGAAAGGAAATGTATACAATAGAGAGACATATAATCAAGAAGGATTGACAATACATCAGTTTAGATGTGATCTATCATCAAGCAACAAAGTGCTAACCATAGGATTAATGCTAAGACAATAGGTGAATCAGTTAAATATCTTAATAGAGTAGTCCTAACAGGTTATATTGAAATCCTTAATAGGGTGCTTACTTATTTGTGAGTTAAAGTCCTTTAACAAGACATACTTCTAACAGGGTGTTGAAATCCTTTAACAGGGTGAGACCTAATAATATTTGTAAGCCTTTAACATGGCAGACCTTTCATGAGGTAGATCATGTTTCATGATAAAACATTGTAACCTTTATTAGATACATTTTATTATTACAGTAGTGAAGATTTCTGGGTGTCATCCCCACTCCAATTTTACCTTCTCATTGGAGGGTTTCTGGGTAATCATATTTGGTGTCATATATGTGTCAATGCTTATATATTTACATGATTTAGATGTACATGCTTTACATGGTATTACAATTTAGTTATTGAATGCATGAGATGGATGTGTGGTGTATGTTTTTATGGGTCAAAGTTTAAACTACTAATGCACCCCTCCACTTTCAAAGATTTACCTTCCCTATTGTAATTCCAATAGTATGCATGTATGCATGTATGTATATAGGTACATGTTTGTGTATGCATATGTATATATACATACATACATACATACATGCATATACATATACATATATATACACACATATATACATATATATACATACATATATATACATATAGATATATACACATGGATATATACACATATATGCATATGTGTATGTATATGTATGTATGTATGTATATGTATCATCTTTAAATGGAAGAACTTCCATGTTAAGATTTTTTAGCCCTCTAAGTAAGTGGCCTGGGGTTATGTCAAGCACCTTGAATGGATCTTTTCATTGATTTGGTAGTTTTCCCCCTATTCTACCTCTCTCTCTCTCTCTCTCTCTCTCTCTCTCTCTCTCTCTCTCTCTCTCTCTCTCTCTCTCTCTCTCTCTCTATTTCCAACCTATTTTTGGTAACTAGAGCTATGAAACTAAAGACTTTGACTTCTGGGTGAAGGATGACTTGGTGGGTCAAGGTTGATCTTGACCCTAACCTAGGTCAAGGTTGACCTCAACCCTAACCTAGGGTAGGGTCAACCTCATCCATGACCCTAGGTCTCATTTTCAATTTTTGGAAGTTTTGGGATCTTCGGCTTCAAAAAATTTATTTTCCTACATCAACGTAAACTATTTTAGGTTTCAGAATGATAGACTCTTAAATTACATTTAATATAGGTAAATTCCTAGGGGTTAGGGTTAAATGGGATTTAATTCTCCTATTTTGGCCTTCTCTAGGAGTTTGTTCCCTAGATCTTTATATAAGTAAGTCTCCTTCCCTCATTTTAAAATCCACAAGCTATCCATAATTCATGAGTGCATCTACTATCTATAAGCTACAATCTACCTTCTATGAAGTGAAGATCTACTATCTATCAAGCATTCAAGTGTTCAAGCATCCAATTCATTAAGGGGGTCCATTATTAGCCATTGAAGGATTCAATCTCTATGAAGCCCTATTGTTGAAGATTTCTCCATCCACATTTATTCAATCCTTCTTCTATGTAAAGATACATTCAAGATTGGTGTTGAATATCGAATGCCATTGATTTGAGACATCCTACATACATTTGGAGCATTTGCACTTGTGGATTCAAGGATTTAGATCCTTCACAAGGATTTGAATATAAGCAAGGTGAATTGTTTCATTTACTTTGTTTATTCATATTACAACTTCATTTCAATTTCAAAGTTAATTCCAAACTGGGGTTTGACCAAGGAAAATCCCCAATTCAAACAAACAAACCCTTTTTCTTGTAGATACAGGTGTGGAACATCAAATTGAAAAGAAGATTTCTATACCCTTTTTGTCAAACTTGGGAGATCTATGAACATAAATTTTGTTCGAGCAGTGCAGGTCAAGGTCAATTTTTTGGTGTATAATTGTTCCTTAGGGTAAAATTGTGCTCCGCTATTAGGGTCAAGGTTGACCTCCTTCAAAGAGACAAAACATTTCTAGATTTTCTCTGTCTCGACATTTCTAGTGTAGAATAGGTTGTAGATTTTCTAGAAACTTTATATAGACATCAGAAAACAACACTTTATAGATTTTAGATTCAATTCTTTTATCTATTTTAGGATTTAAGCACATACTCCTCATAATAGAAAGACCATAAAACCTCCTTTCTCCCTATTCTAGATCACATGATCTATTTATTCATTGATCACTCTCTTGTGCTTAATCAATTTGGATCATCACATTAAAAATAGGGTTAAGAAAGGAAAGCTTATTTTCTTTCTATTTATTTTGGTGAACTTGACACACTTACCATCTTTTCTTTTGTGGAATTAGATGCCCTATTGTGTTTTGTAGTGTTATATTTCATTTCATATTTGCCAAGTCTTTTCTTGCATTAAGATTAAATTTTGTTTATGCTCTTGCATTTTAAAATTCAAAAATACAAAAGAAAATTGCAAAATTTCTTTCAAAATACAAAAATATTTATGCTTTATGTTTTCTTAGTTTAGTTCATTTATATTGCATTGGTTTATTAACTTTATCACTTCTAGTCCTACTTTTAATCTTAGGGTTAGACACAACCATTGACTTATGGGTATCTTTGAGCCTGAGTCTTCTTCTCCTTTCCCTAGGATTCTAGATGAGACTTTGATTCTTCTTGATTCTAATCCTCTTATGGAGGAAAAACTCTTCTCAGTCATCTCATGATGAGGATGATGATTTAAGAATTCCTCTTGAGAAAATTCAAAAACTTTCAAATGAACTTGATAAAATAGGTAATTGGCTTCTTTAAGAAAACCATAATCAAGATTCTATTCAAGCTATTGAGGCTCTTAAGAAAGTTCTTTATGATAGTGACCAAGGTGTTAATCTCTTGCATGGTATTACTCATCTTGTGTATTCCAATGTTAAACCTTTAGCTCAAGAAGCTTAAGATTTAGGGTTGTTTCCTCATGTCACTAGTGTCAAACCTTCTTCTGTTCCTCTTCCTAGTGTACTTACTTATACTCCTTCTTTGGTGACTATGACGGTTCCCTCTATGAGTGTTCCTTCTATGTCTATTCCTACATACTAACCTTCTTATCATACCGTTCCTTTTACTTATTCTTCTCCTCTACCAACTATAGTTCCTAGTGTTCCTCTAGTTGTGGTTTCCATTCTAGCAGGTTCTTACACTTTACCTAGTATATGTAATGTTTCTATTCCTCCTATTTCTTATCATGATTCTACATTTATTAGTTTGGCTCAAATCGTGTCATCTTTACAACAATAACTTACATCCTTGATTCAAAACAAGTTTAGTATCCCTACTTGTGACATGGACAATCCTTTGTCTCAGGATATTATTTGTACTCCCATTCCTTAGCAAACCAATATGCCTCATCTTGAAAATTATAAAGGCAAGGGAGACCGTGTTCATCATGTTAAAACATTTCAAATCCTTTGTAGTGACTATTCTCATGATCATGGGATTTTAGCTAAGTTATTTTCTTGAGATTTTTGTGACAAGGCTTTACAATGGTATTTTTCTTTGACTCCTTATTATATTAATTCATTTCCTCAACTTGCTAATGCTTTTATTCAACAATTTCAAAACAACATTGGCTTGTAAGTGTCTTTGACTGATTTGATGCATTGTAAACAAAATTCTAAGGAAAATATGACTGAATTTATTGGTAGATTTAAGCATTTGCATGCCTAGATTTCCCATCCTATTACTAATATTAATATTCAATGTATGTTTATTTCAAATTTGTAAAAGGATATTAGAGATAAGATTCTACTTTCTGAATTTTCTTCTTTTCAATAAATTTGTGCAATGCTTCATCATTATCAATTACAAGTGAGTCAATTTGAGAGCACCACTCCAATGGCTCATGTTCCTATTGATAAAAGTGATGCTACTCCTAATCCAAATAAAGTTAAAAAATTCAACAACTATGTAAAGATAAATAAACATGAAAATGTAGGTGCTAATCAAGTTGTTACATCTCACAATGCCACTTCTGCATCCACTTCTTTTCGATTAAATTGTACATTTACTCCTCTCTATTTCATCTTTATATTATTTTATCAATAGGTTGTTAACTACCAATATGATTACTTTACCTCCTATTTCACCTCTTTTACCTTTTATAATGGTGACTAAATATTTTGATTAGAAAGCTTTTTGTCAATATAATTGCTAGAATCATCATGATACTAAGAAATGTTATTCTTTAAAACATATGGTTTAGGACTTAATTGATTTTAATGCTTTGTCTATTGATAATTTTTATGGTAGTGGGAATAAATATGTTTCTCCTCATCAAAATTTGCAAGTTTATACAAATCCTTCACCTACACATGATAGTAATACTATTGTTCAGCCATCTTCTATGAATATTGTGTATGATTCAAACATGGATGATCTTAATCATGTGGTTAACCAAGTGGAGCATGTGGTTTAATCTATATCTCCACCTCAATCTCAACCTCCACTTCAATCTCAAGTTTTAGCTCCACCTCAACTAAAAAGCCTAAATTGAAGCCTCAAGGTAAACCTCGATAACAACCTAAGAAAAAATGGCCTTAGGAACTTTTGATTAACTTTGATGATTATGATACTATTAAAGCTCTTGATGGTCCCCTTTATATTTATGCTAAGATTTCTAAGATACCCACTCATGGTTGTCTAGTTGATCCTACTTCCTTAGTCAATGTTATTACAAAAGAATTTTTTTAATGATAATTTTGCAATGTGATTTTTTTGATAAATCAAATTTATGGATTCAATTTTGTAATGGTTTTCTTTATCCATCATTTGGTTCTATTAATTTTCTAGTTAAATTTTGTGGAAAGATTCTAAACACAACCTTTTTTGTTGTTCTTACTTCTAATCAATTTCAAGTTAAGCTTGGTTTACCATGGTTAAATACCATGCATGTTGTTGCTTCACCTGTTCATAAATTTTTTAAGTTTGTTTATGATGATGAAGTGAAGATAGTTAAACATAGTTTATATTATACCTCTAGGCCCAGGTATTCTTCTACCATTGACTTCTTTTGGCCTTCATTACCTAATTCATGTTAGGTTTTCAACCTCATCATCTTTTCCACTCATATCAAACCTATAAGAATCATAAGATTCTTGAGTTAAGTTTACCTCCTATGGATCTTAACCATGGTCTTTTTCCTACACCATCCACATCTCCTTTATCTATGGATTCTACAATTCTTAATTAAGCTCCTCCTGTTGCTTGTCAATCTGCTGATAATCCTCTTAATCCTCCTATAGAACTTATGAAGGATCCTATAATTTTTCCTCCTAGTTCTCAACAACTTTCATGTAAGGAAAAATTTAATCATTGCGCTAATGAACACACTAAAAAGCATCGTGCTGAAGCTAAAGCTCATAATTCTATTCTTCAAAAATCTTTACCTTCTTTGGATACAACTATGCATGATGTGTTAGAAGAATTTTTTTCTAATAATGATGTTAAGTTGCATGATTCTAATGATTATATTCATATCTTAGATCCTATTTTAATTAATTTAGATGAAGAAGATACTCTTGATGATGTTAATGATGAATATGAAACTATTGAAATTGACATTGATTTACCTAATATACTTTCCTCACAATTAACACTTACACCTAGTATTGAACATTGTGATTCTCAAGAGGATCCTTGTTTGGAATAGGCTATGATTCCTACTATGTTGGATATAGTCCCTCTTTCAAGTTGCCCACCTTTCCTAAACGATATACAATGAGATGGGGACAGTAGAAGACATGCTTGATTGGCTAGTCCTTCATGGTAGCCTTTTTTATGTGTTTGTCTACTATATTGTGCCTCTTCCATGATTTATTTTTAAAATTTTATTAGATTCTTTTATATGATATTTGTTTCTCTGTTAGTGCATGGTGATAAAAGAATCAAACCTGTTGTATTATTCCTCTATATGTATCTCTAATCTTCCATATTTTGTTTCATGTTATGTTGTACCTATGCAATTGATTGTACATATTTCCTTGTGTAATTTTCTTGGATTCACAACTTGGTAGCATTGATTCTTTTTAGTCTCTAGGTCATGGTCTGAAAAGATTCTCCTTTGTATTTCATATGTGATCTTTCCTCCTTTATTGATTGTAGTTCTAATTTCTTTGGGGAATGATGTAAATTCATTTGCAATAATATAATATATATATTATCTTATGATCATACTAACTCCATATTAGGTAGATCCCTTCTATGTTCCCTATATTTTTGTGTACTATTTTCCTTGATTTGTCTTTGTCTAGGGGTATCTCATAGTGGAGATGTAATTAGTGGAGTTTTTTATGTTTCTGTCAAAGCCATTGTTCTTGTTAAAGTGTTAGAAATGACTTCAACATGGGGGCATATGCTCCACTCACCTATTGCACACACACACTTTTTAATACATATATATTATTTTTCAAGATACTTTTTCTCCCTTTTGGATTAGTGACTAATTCTTAAACAATGGATCTATATTTTAGGATCTCTTGATCCCTCCAATTTCAAATAATTTTGATCCCTTAGGGTTGAAGGTGTCCTTAAGATTGGATCTCTTTTTCTTTTTGGTTTTACTCCAATAGAATAGAATATTCCTAAGAGTGAATCCATGATGGGTTGACTAGTGAATAGTAACATTCACTAGGTAGTTCAATTACATCTTTCTAGTTGCACACTTTCCTTGTATGGTTTACAATGGGACATAAGTTCTCATTGGGAAAGATAATCACACTCTTTTTATTTTTCTCTTTTTTCTAGAGATGTCTCTCTTTTTTGTGATCTTAGAGTTGACAAAAACTTAAGTCTACTGGGGCTTGAGGATCTCTTTATCTCTTTGGTTTTAATAAGATTATCTTTTCATTATGATCTACTTTACCAAGAGTTTTCATTAAGTCCATACTCTTTCTAAAATGGGGGCTAAATCTATCATCTTAAAATGGAAGCACTTCCATGTTAAGAGTGTTTATCCCTCAAAGTAATTGGTCTAGAGTCATGTCAAGTGCCTTGAATGGGTCTTTGCATGGATCTGGTAGTTTTTCCCCTATTATGCTTTTGTCTCTCTACTTCCAGCCTATTTTAGGCAACCTACTTTGTGAAACTGAAGACTTTGACTTCTAGGTCAAGGATGACCTTGTGGGTCAAGGTCAACCTAGACCCTAACCTAGGTCAAGGATGACCTTGACCTTGACCTAGGGCAGGGTTGACCTCGTCCTTGACCCCAGGTCTCATTTTCAATTTTTGCAAGTTTTGGGATCTTGACCTTTAGAATGTTTCTTTTTCCACTTTTCGGTCGGCTTTTTTGGGTTTCAAAATGGTAGACTCTTAAATTACATTAATCTAGGTCTATTTTTAGGAGTTAAGGTTAAATATAATTTAATGCTCCTATGTTAACCTTCTGTAGGAGTTAGTGCCCTAGATCTCTATATAGGGAAGCCTTCTTCCCTCATTTTGACATCTATGAGCTATCTATAATTCATTAGCGCATCTACTATCTACAATCTACCTTCTATGAAGTGAAGATCTACTATCTATCAAGCATTCAAGCATTCAACTGTTGAAGTATCCAATTCATCAAAGGGGTACATTGTTAGCTATTGAAGGACTTAATCTCTATGGATCCCTATCGTTGAATATTTCTCCATCCACATTCATTCAACCCTTCTTCTATGAAAAGATACATTCAAGATCGGTGTTGAAGATCTAATTCCATTGACTTGAGACATCCTACATACATTTAGAGCATTCATACTAGTGGATTCAAGGATTCAAATCCTCCACAAGAATTTAAATATAAGTAAGGTGAATTGTTTCATTTAGTTTTTTTATTCATATTACAATTTCAAGGTTAATTCAAAACTCCCCCCATCCAAACGAAAATGCCCTTTTTTCTTGCAGATATAGGTGTGGAACAATGAATTGAAGAATAACACATTTAGATACTTATTTTGTTGAACTTGTGAGATTCACAAACATAAATTTCATCAAAGTAGTGTAGGTCAAGGTTGAATTTTTAGGGTACAATTGTATCCCAAGGTAAGATTATGCCTCACTATTAGGGTCAAGCTTGATCTCCCTTCAAAAAGACAAAATATTTTTGGGTTTTCTCTATCTCGATATTTCTAGTCTGAAACAAACAACTAATTTTCCAAAAATTGTATACCGACATCAGAAAACAACACTTTCTAGATTCAAGTTTAGTATTTTTCTTTTATCTATTTTAGGATTTAAGCACATACTCCTCATAATAGAAAGACCACAAAACCTCCTTTCTCCCTATTCTCCATCACATGATCCATTTTTGCATTGATCACTCTCTTGTGTGTCATCAATTTAGATAATCACATTGAAAATAGGGTTCAGAAAGGAAACCTTATTTTCTTTCTATTCTCTATGTGTGTGTGTGTGTGTGTGTGTGTGTGTGTATTATATATGTATATATGTATGTATGTATGTATGTATGTATTTATGTATGTATGTATGTATTATAATATTGTCTTGTATGTTTACCTTATTGATGCTATAAAATATCAACACACACTCCTAGCTAGGGAGCATAAACATTGGAATAGATATTATGTCAACCTAATATTAAATATGGAAAGTTTGTGAATTTCTTTAGTTAGAAGGTATCCAATATTTAGATATCATCTGATGATATCAATAACAATGTCCTCTTGAATGTCAAGTCACATGACATTCACCAAGTGCTCAAAAATATTCATATGATATGTACAAGCATATCCTCAATGGTCCATATAAAGAACTTAATCAAGCATAAAATATATAATATATTATGATGTGTTTTAGACAGCATACAATATCTATCACAATAAAATATTATGTTATTGAAAAATCATAACCTTTTATAAAATTTTATGGGTGATAATCATTTGGAAGTCATGACTTCTTCGTAATGTACATAGCTAACATGCCCATAAAACTCATGTAGTCACCCACTTTGAATCCCTCTAAATATCAATCTTCAGAGCTCCATTTCCAAAGCTTCCTTTGAAGTATCAGACTCAATTTGAATTTGATATCAATCTCCCTTTTCTAGCAAGTACATACTTTGAGGAAGAGATCAAGTAAAATAACTCATATATTATGCATTAAAATAAAAATTAAATAAGAGATAGACTAAAATAATTTCCAATAAAATGTAAATAATTGTAAACTAACATCCTTATTTGTTATCCTACTTTTAGAATATTCCCCATTATTCCAATATAGTTTGACCTTTAATTTTTTTCATTAATCTAGATTATAATCTTATTAATTATTAATGTTCTTGTCCTAACCAAAATATTGCAATTTATTCATAAGGAAATCAATACCATTGTAAATGTAATCACTATCCATATTAACATTACTACATGTAATTACTATCCATTATTCCTATTCTGACTAGATATGGAAAGATGTATTTGTTCAGTTGGGGATTGGTTGGGTTATGAATAAGGATACTCATCAGTTTATATCTAGTTGATGGATTCCCACCCATCACCATCTCATTTGGTTTATCTAGCATGTCATTCCTCCCTATGTTTTCTATAATATATGGAAGGAAAGGAACAACCACATATTTAGAGAGAAATTCTCTCCTCCCACCCCACCAACAAGGTGGTTTTCCAAAAATAAATGGATCTCATAAGGGAGAGTGACCATATATGGAAATTGAAATTGCCTCCACACTTGCACATGTGTCTTAACAGGTGTTGGGCACAAATATCAGACATATCACATGTTGTGGAGAAATTGGATAGTTCAAAGATTGAAAAAAAAGACAAAGAACCAAATGGAAGCCACCCTCACTGAATTAGTGGAAAATAAATTTTGATGGTTCAAGAAGAAGTGATAGTGAAACCACTAGAGGGATTCTCGTGGATGAAAAAGGTATATGTAAAAGGGGTATTCTGGGAATTGTTGAAAAGTCTCCAATAATGAAGCTTAAGTGATTTCTCTCCTGTGGGGTCTAGAAATCACCCTTAATAACAAAATTTTGAACTTGATAATCAAAGGGACTCATTAATAACTATTGAGGCCATTAAAAGTGTGAATAGAATGAATTGGAACGCTACATAAATCATAAGAAATGCACAAAATCTACTAACTAGATTTAAAGATATTAAATTTTAGCATGTGTATAGAGAAGGGAATCAAGTGAGAATCAACTTGGAAAGGTATGCATATGAAATTATGAATTGACAAGTTTGGGAAAGTGATAATGATCTATCTACTACCACTAGATCTCTCACTCAACAAGAAAATCTTTTGAAATAATTATGAAAGTTTTAAAGAAGCAAGGTGCACCTATCCTTGTTATTACTATACTCCATTGAATGAGTATTATGATGATGGAAAGTTTTGATTTGAATGCTTTCTTCTAAATTATTTGGAGGACCTTGTTCACATTATGCTAAATTTAGGGGCAGATTGGGAGAAGGACCAATTAGTTTGCAAGGGGATATTAACTATGATAATTACAATACTTCATTCAAATTGTAGGTCTGCTACCTAGGAAAGATTTGGAGTGATTGTTCGTAGGCCTAAAGGACATGTATTTCCTATTTTGGATGGATTTTTGGGGTTGTTCTATAAAAATATGATGACCTAGTAGCTGAAGATAAATTATGATTTTAATAAATTAAGTAGGATACATAAGTTTCTTTCATGTACCAAAAACCTTCATTGTTACGACTAGAATTGGTAGGCAAGAAAGAGTTTTTCTCTAGTTTTTTTGAGAAAGTTGTGACAAGGTGTGAGTGGTACAACTATAGAGCTAAAAGAGGGAGAGGAGGATCTAGTTGTGGATCTCCATGAGGAAGAAGCAATGGAGAATTCTTATGCCAGGATTGAGCCACCAAAAATCAAAGAAAATGTCAGGAAGGACAAGGCAACATGGATGTATCTAAAAGAATATGGATTCATCCCTTTTAAGGAGAGGATTGAAGGACATGATGAAAAAGTGACCTAGAAATTTATGGATTTATCAAAAAACTTTTGATGATCCTTGATGAGGTTTCCTTTGAAGTCACTAAGGAGATAATTGCTAATTTTATGGGTCTGGCTATGGAAGGTAAGATCTAGAGGAAGCAACCCAGGGTTATGGATGAGATGAGCCTGCCAAAGTTCATCCATTCTAATGAAGGCCCTATACACTTGTGTGCTGGATTTATGATAGATCAACTCTTAAGAGTCATGGAATATGGTCTATTATGTTATCATGAGGTATGTCATTGTTAAGGATAGGGTTAAGGTGTGTTATTGTGACTACTATTTCCCTTTCCTTAATCACTTTAGGAATAATGAATGTATCTCTTTCTCTTGCTTCTTCATTTTATGGAAGACTATGTTTGGAACATTCACAAAAGTGTGAGGAAGGGAAGAGTTATACTATCTATCATCAAGGATTCATTTATCATTTTAATTTATTTTTTATAAGGGTCTCCATCCCAGAATCTATAGTCCAAAACCTTCCCTTCATAAGATTACTAAATTAGCCCAAGCCTCATCCCCTTCCTCCAAAACCTAGAGTAAAAGGAAACATTTGGCCACTGGTAAAAAGTTAAAAATAGATAACATAGAGGTATTTGATGTTGAAAGCACTAGAACCACTACTAAGAAAGGTACTAGTTGGTCAAGTAAAATATTGAGAGAGAAAAAACCCTTAGCCATCTTGGTTAAGCACAAACTTGATAATTATGAGTCCACAAACCCTATAATTGTGAGTCCATTGATAACTTGGGTAGGAAATTTTACCCTAAGCCTTAAATGAAAAGCACCAAAAGGAACTATGAGGATCAAGAGGAGGATAAGATTGGTATTTAAGGAAACAATTAAGGGGGTATGGTTGGGGAGAAAGATAGGCCTCTCCTATATAGGGTGTCTAATACTTTCAAAATGAGGACCAACATTTGAGAGTCTAAGAAGGATGAAACAATGGGGGAGTAGGGCATGGTCATGTTTCCAATCAAAATGGGTAAGCTAGGAGGCTAGGCTTAAGGAGGGTTCCACAAGGGAGGTGTAGTTCAGAAGGAGGTGAATACTGAGGGTACTAACACTAGAAAGGAGGCAAGCAAAATGGGAAAAAATGAAAATTATCACAAGAGTTTGGATACTGCTAGGTTGGAGGAGGCTATAACTATCCTAATCAATATGAATGAGCACTTGGAGGAAAATTTTGATAGGCTTTTTAAATTCTCTCTGGGGGTCATGCATTCGGCTACAACTAATCTTCACCTTACAACAAGTTGAAGGATGGAACTACTAATAAAAAGGACACAAAGACTGTTAAGTCTCTATATGGATCTCTAGCAATAAACTAGGTATAATTTTTCCTAGAGAACCAAAGGAACCATAGAAAGGAGAGTTATCTCCTTTTTGGTGTGCCTCTTTTTTGGTTTTTGTTTATGTTAGTTAGTTATCATCTAGCCCCAAGGGCTATTTATGTTGATATTTTATGGACTATTTGTATGCCTAGAAGGTATTTTAAGGCTAATTATATGTATAATGAAGACATTAATGTTGTTAGTAGTAGTAAAAAAATTAGAAACATATTAATCTAGTGGTTTTTGAAATATTAAGGAAGATGATTGGTTAGTTTATTGGTATTTACTCTTGACTAATTTTCAACTCTTTTTATTGTTTGGGCCAGACCCCATTTTGATAAATCTTTTTGCTATAAAAAACATTTCTACATGTGGTCCACTATGCTTGTGTGATTATCACAAATAGGTCTACATTGTCTCAATGGTCGCATGACTCTAATATCATTTTTGGGTACTCTTGACTATATTAATAATGGCCACATATATGAGTGTATCTCTATCCCCATCCATTTTTTGGGCACTAAGGTATTTTGGGCCCACTGGGAAAATTAATTTCTTTTATTTATAAAAAAAATATTTGTTATTTTTTGTACACCTTCTATTTTTCTCTCATAATTCTCACACATTGATCTTGCATTTAGATCTTGGAAAATAATAGCATATTGATGCTATTACTATTATGATGTAAGAACTTTGTCTATCACCTTATAATAGAGGGTCACATTCTTTTTCTGTTTGGACCCTTTGATTGTTATTTGCATCATTTTCTTATTTAATGATGTCAATTTTAGTGTGCAATATACATATAATTTCTTTCAATGATATGTATTTCCATGTCATCGGTTCATGGCATGTGAATTTATTGCTTCCAACATACAATCTAAAATGTAGCTCATATATAGGCTTTTTTAGATAGCCTACATCATTTTACATTTAAGTAGTCATTGAATCATTGATTCAGATGGGGAGGGCCCCTGCGAATATACTTACTAATTCATATTATTTATTGGGCCAAATTAATAAATGGTAACCCTTTTTGTTTAAAGTTCTTCTATATCCATTTTTGTCCTTGGGTTGTATTCTTATAAATGTTTTTATTATCCTTTTACATATTTAATGAGTATGTACAATATGTTCTTTTACCATGTTACTTCTATGCTGATGTGTTTGAATAATGAAGGGTCTCACAAAGCAATTGCTTCTCATCTTTTATTAATACATGTAGAATGTGTGCCTTTATAGTTGACCTTCATCAAATTTCTAGTTATGTATTTTAATTTTCTTCTACTTTATGTATTATAGGCCTCTCAATATAATTTGGAAATATTTTATAGATGATTATATGGTGTAAAATAAAATCAACTTATTTTTCCTTGATTTGAACCTTCTCTAATATCATGTTGAATAATATTGATTATTGCAAATGTAATAGCACTACCCATTCAGTATAAAATACCCATATGACCCCTAGGGATTCTTATTATCGTTGAATGATTCAAAATGAGTAATAAGATACCCTATGACCTCTTTTGACTCACACAAACAAATTATATATGCCCCTTGGGATCCTAAGACAACTAATGACATATGTTGTCATTGAATAGGTCAAAAGGGGTCATATGATATCCTATGACCCCTTGAGACATATGTTGTCATGGAATGGGTCAAACAGGGTAATAAGATAGCCTATTATCCCCTTCAATATATTTGAACAAATGAAAGATGTGTTTGGGGGTCCGAGGGCTCCTAGGATCATATATTGTCATGCAATGGGTCGAAAGGGGTCATAGAATACTCTATGACCCATTTTATCCCATTCAAACAAATGAGATGTGTCCCCTTAGGGTCATAGGACCCATAGGGACATATATTGTCATGGACTAGGTTGAAAGGTGTCATAGGATACCTAATGAGCCCTTTGTGTCCATTTGAACAAATATAATATGTCCCTAGGGGTCCTATAACCCCTAGGGACATATATTTTCATGGAATGGGTTGGAAGAAGTCATAGGATACCCTATGACCCCTTTCAATCCACTTGAACAAATGACATGTCCCTAGGGATCCTATGACCCCTAGGGACATATATTGTCATAGAATGGGTTGAAAGGGGTCATACGATGCCACATGAAACTTTTCAACCAGCTCAAACAAATATAATATATACTATTTAATTATTATAATACAAACTAAGTTATAATTAGTATATATTCACTATAGTATATAGCATACAAATTAATATATACTATAAAACTATATATATACATGTATATATATATATATGTATATATATATGTATTTATGTATGTATGTATATATATGTATATATATACATACATACATACATACATACATACATACATACATATATATATATATATATAGTTTTGTAGTATATATTAATTTGTATGCTATATACTATAGGGGCATATGCACCGAGTTGTGGTCCCAAAAAGGTGACAAGAATTTTTTTTTTTCCTATTTTAAAAAGCGCGTACGCGCTTTAAAAAAATAAAAAGTATATATGATGGGCTGCAAACCCGCAGCCCATCATTTTCATCAGTATTTTCTTCTACTCCTACAGCGAGCAGCGCGTACGCGAGTTGAAGAGTCAACATTTGCACCACCATTTGCCAAAATGCCTCCTCGTTGACAAAATCCAAGACCACAAGCGCACCCACAACGACGCTGTAAGTGATATAAACCAAACTTTGCATTGTTTGATATATTTTTCATATTGTTTTTTAAGTTTTTTATATTCTTTTGTAGGGTTTTTACAAATTTCATTTAGATTTGTTTATTTATTTGAATTTCAATTGATTTTTTATCAGGAAATGTTCATAATCAACCAGAAAATCCACAAGAACATCAAAACCCTCAAGAACCCCAAAACCAAAACCCTCCTCAAGAAGAAGAACAAATTCCACAACCCGAACCAATTGCAAGACCTCCACCAGGGACACAAGAAAATATAAGAAATTAAATAGAGAGAGGCAAAACTGAATTAGAAGGAATCATTGCTCGGTTGAAAGAATCTAGACAAACCAATCCAATGAGGGCTCAATTGGCATCATCCCTCGAATCCATTAACACTCATATAGCCTCAGTTAGTGGTTAGTTAGATATCTGGCGGGCTAAGAGGGATGAACAAAAAAGATTTTATGCAAATAAATTGTCATATGAAGATGTTAGAAAAAAGGAAATACCAAAAGGTAGTATATGTGCATTATTTAGAAAGCCTGGTGAGCAAAATACTATTAGAGAGGGTACTAAACAATTCCCCATCCATTGGTGCATACATGATGCTATTAGAAATAATTTTTGGGATAGATGGTGGATGGTTTTTGATGCCCCTCCTTGCAACAATCACGATATCCCCATGTATTTTTTGAAGAAATTATATTGTGAGTTTGTCCTTGGGGAGATCCCCAATTATTTTGATATGTTAGACTCCCAGGGTAGAGGTTGGGGGTCATCATTTGAGAGGCCAGGAGCACGTTGTGACCCTAATGTAGTTAGGGCAGTCGTGGTCCATCCACAGCACGAGCATGTGATTATTCCTTTAGTTGTGAAGGAACATGTAGAGGCCATCACTCTAGGGACCATTAATGTTTTGACGCAGACCCTCATCCATTCCACGATCCCATTAGTTGAGGGGGAGCCTTCTATACGTCGTGGTCACATGTGCACTTCATGCAGATCCCTATGCACATTTGGCACTCATGTCGGAGATGGTGCAGATGATGGGCTAGTCACCGATCAATTCCTAAACGAGACATTTGGCATTTGCACACAAGTAAATTACTAATTTGATCACATTTCATACGTATAGTGAATGATTAATTAATTAGGATTTATTGACATTGTTCAAAATTTAGGGTCAAAGTGTCCCTGGGCCTAGCAGCGATCCTCTAGGCCCATTTTTTGTCCCTTCGACGAGTCCTGAGGTATGTATCAATTAAATCATTTTAATTAATACATATATTTATTATGTAATCATATTAAGGATTGACCAAAAAAAATATGCATGTGCATCAGTTCTCCACAGGACCCTCAACCTTTACCACAGACGCAGAGCAGAGACATCATACGAGCTTCACACAGGTATAGTTGTTTCATGTTAATTTAATTCATTTGATTATATTTATTCCATGTTTCATGTTAGATATAACGTGTATTGTACGACATGCAGCTCATGATGTCAGACACACCTCCTCATCTACGACAGTCTGTTGATAGTGGAGTGGCCGCAGCTATGGCTAGCTCACAGCCACTAACGGAGGTATGAAAGAATTTTCTTCGTTTTAGTTTTTTTTATAATAGTTAATCTCAAAATTTCTAATGTTATTTATAAGTGATTATATTTATTGAATTTTTGTAGGGTCTTGTCACGCCTGATCGTCCACGAGCATTTGAGGTGGACTTACAAAGTGACTATTTGTTGGCGGTAAGAAAATAATTGATCTTGTGAGTACATATATTTGATTTCAATGTATAATAAATATTGATTCATATCTACTTTCTTTGTATCAGTTGGACCTGGAGAAGAGCCTCAACAAGAGGTCAAGTGAGCATGTCAGGAGGGCCCCGTCATCTCCACTGTCTCCCTCCACATGATGGAAGAGGATGTCGAGAGACTTGTTTCCTTCCCCTCGTGGGAAGGAAAAGATGTAGTTGAGATATTTGATACATATATATAGAGACTTGTTTCCTTCCCCATGTATATATATAGGCATCTGAGAGACATATTCGATACACATTTGATGTAAATATGACATTCTATATTTGATGTATGACATATTTGATGTATGACATTATTGGTTAATATATGATATGTTTGTTCATATACGACATTATTGGTTATCATAATATATTATGTGTTTGTTAATGTATATGACATTATTGGTTATAATTTTATATTATATGTTTGTTCATGTATGACGTTAAATTAGATATGTTCGTGTATGACATTAAATTAGATATGTGCATGTATGAAATTAAATTCAATTGCTAAGGAGTTTCCATTATGTCTACCAACTAGTAGATGTTCTTTTTTGCTTTATTAGTATTTCTCAAAAACTGCAAAGAAGTTGTTTCTGGTGAATAGTTGTAAACAATTGTGATCGTCGACTTCATGTACTCATGGCTTTGGCTGTGAACACTTGTAACTTTGGCTATAAGCATCCATGGCTTTGGCTATGTGCACTAGTGGCTTTGGTTGTGAGCATTTATGGCTTTGGTTGTAGGCACAATATAGCCTTGGTTGTAGGTTGTCTTTCTTGCTTCATGTCGAAGTTACCTTCAAGAATATCATTAGTCTAATATCATTACAATTAAAATACTATGACATAACACCTTGGAAATAATAGTCTTTAACCCATTACTTTACTTGTTAAAACATCATGTAGTATCTACTGTAGTCCTTCTACTCAAATATGTTTTCAAAAATACTTAGTATGGCAAAGAAATGTCTATGGAAAGCTTGTCAAATAGGATATTGAAGAACTAAATGTGGATAGTCATTAGTACCCATCAATAAGAACACAGACATCTTTCTCAAGCAAGCCATATGACATTAGCAAGTAATTTATAAATTTCCTTTGCAAATAACTAGAAGATGCTATGAATCTTAATACAGAGTTAATCACGAACTCATTATTCCATCCAAGAAGCATATATCACCCTAAGCCAATTAACCGACAGGATAAAAATTAATTCAATTTCAACAAAATTTTGAGTATAACAAGCATCTTAGGGATTCTTACAAGAATTAACACGATGTTCACAAGAGCATTACAAGTTCTTGTAATGCTATTTCACATATTGTAATCATATTCAGTTTTGAATGGTCATTTGTCTTACAAGCATAAATGTTCTTTAAGGTCTTTTAATTCTAGACATGAATTTTATTATGAAGCTTTTTTATGACAACCCACTCAATGCATATATTTTGTTCCACATTATGCTAATTTGACTTTCATTGGTTGATTTAGGTGTAGACATGACGTTATTCACTACCTTTTTTATATATTATTTTTTTGTAGTGAGGTTCTAGCCTAAATGAATGTATTAATCATTGAAGTTGTGAACCTTGGTCGAGATCCTTACAAATATATTTTCAAATTGGACCTCAAATAGTTTTCTCAGTCACCCCCTGTACACAGATACTGAAATTGTAGTTAATTACAAAATTAATACTGAATTAACACAAGTTTAATTGAGAAGTATTATGTTCCTCAATAGGCTAGATTATTATTGACCGAGAAGCTTTATCTTAGAGCAGTTGGTTTCCTAAATCTTTCGCGCAATGACAGTCTTATGGAATGTGGAATTAGGTCTGCTAGCCAAGGAACGTTCTTTAAAAGGTAGAGGAAACTCAAGACTCACGTGTTTCCAATCAATATAAATGTTTAAATCGCTTCTCTAATTTTTTCTATTTATGATCTTCTTAAAAATTAACTTTCTAAATGCATTGATGGGGAAAAAAAGATCTTCTAGGAACTAAAGGCTAATCATGTTTAATACTTACAATTCTCTATTTTTATCTAATAATTTAAAAAAGATTGTACAAGTGTTTTCAAAGAGCAACACTTGTCACTAACATCAGAAGAAGGAATATCCAAGGAGACTTACCACTGATCCCCCACCACCAAATTCAAGAGAAAACAAAATTCCACTACTAAAGAGATAGTAACAATGATTATCCCTAGTCTCTCCCTTATCACAAAATGATTACCATCAAAATTTGCATTTCCAATTGCGTCATGTGCGTTGATGCGATAGTAACATTTTCACTCTCTTACCTAATGTCTCCCATTTTTGAAACTCCTGGGGAAGGGCAAGGCCATCTTCTCAGTACTTCAAAATACAACGAGTTCCATTTTTTCACATATTGATAATCGTTGACTTAAAGTATAGTCGAAGTATTGACAGCCCATAGATATGCCCCGTCAAAGATCGCAGCCCTGTGGCATTTAGTGACCCTTAGGGACATTTTGGTTCAGTGTGCCTGAGAACATTCGAGCACTGAAGGGGATAGGAAGAGGTTGGGGATAGGGTTTACCCAGCCACCTGGAGCTAATGGAGCAGACAATTTGATCCCACAACGAAATATGAGAGAGATTTGGCAGTTGGCAACTTTGTACTGGCCAACACTACAAGTTTCAGCATCACTCGAGATGGCATTGTAGAATGAAAATGGAATGTGATCTCCAAAAAGTGAGAGAGGTTATTGTAGGTCTCTACAACACAGTCCCGTAGGAATTGGAATCTCATCCATATCTCACACGAGCTCCAAGATATGCCCCATCAAAGATTGCAGCCCTGTTGCATTTAGTGACCCTTAGGGATATTCTGGTTCGGCATTCCTAAGAACGTTCGAGCACTAAAGGGGACAAGACAAGGTTGGGGATAGGGTTTACCAGGCCACCCGAAGCTAATGGAGCAGACAGTTTGATCCCACGATGAAAGATGAGAGAGATTTGGCAGTTGGCAACATTGTACTGGCCAACACTACAAGTTTCAGCATCACCCGAGATTGCGTTGTAAAATGAAAATGGAATGTGATCTCCAAAAAGTGAGAGAGGTTATTGTAGGTCTCTGCAACACAGTACTGTAGGAACTAGAATTGCATCCATACCTGGCACGAGCTCCGAGATATGCCCCATCAAAGATCGCAGCCCTATGGCATTTAGTGACCCTTAGGGACATTGTGGTTCAACGTGCCTGAGAATGTTCAAGCACTAAAGTGGATAGCAAGAGGTTGGGGATAGGGTTTACCCAGCCACTTGGAGCTCATGGAGTAGACAGTTTGATCCCACGACAAAACATGAGAGAGATTTGGCAGTTGGCAACTTTGTATTGGCCAACACTACAAGTTTCAGCATCACCCGAGATGGCATTGTAGAATGAAAACAAAATGTGATCTCCAAAAAGTGAGAGAGGTTATTGTAGGTCACTACAACATGGTCCTGTAGGAATTGGAATCTCATCCATATCTCACATGAGCTCCAATATATGCCCCGTCAAAGATCGCAGCCCTGTGGCATTTAGTGACCCTTAGGGACATTCGAGTTTGGCGTGCTTGAGAATGTTCAAGAATTGAAGGGGATAAGACAATATTGGGGATAGGGTTTACCCGGCCACTCGGAGCTAATGAAGTAGACAGTTTGATCCCACAATGAAAGATGAGAGAGATTTGGCAGTTGGCAACTTTGCACTGGCCAACACTACAAGTTTCAGCATCACCCGAGATGGCGTTGTAAAATGAAAATAGAATGTGATCTCAAAAAAGTGAGAGATGTTATTGTAGGTCTCTACAACATGGTCATGTAGGAACTAGAATCACATCCATACCTCGTACGAGCTCCGAGATATACCCCGTCAAATATCGCAGCCCTATGGCATTTAGTGACCCTTGGGGACATTCCAGATTGGCGTGCCTGAGAAAGTTCGAGCACTGAAGGGGATAGGACAAGGTTGGGGATAGGGCTTACCCGGCCAGCCAGAGCTAACAGAGCAGATAGTTTGATCCCATGATGAAAGGTGAGAGAGATTTGGCAGTTGGCAACTTTGTACTGGCCCACACTGCAAGTTTCAGCATCACCCAAGATGGCGTTGTAAAAAAAAAATGGAGTGTGATCTCCAAAAAGTGGGAGAGGTTATTGTAGGTCTCTACAACATGATCTTGTAGGAACTAGAATCGCATCCATACCTTGCACAAGCTCCAAGATATGTCCCATCAAAGATTGCAGCCCTATGGCATTTAGTGACCCTTGGGGACATTCTGGATTGGTGTGCCTGAGAACATTCGAGCACTGAAGGGGATAGGATGAGGTTGGGGATAGGATTTACCTGGGCACGGAGAGCTAACAGAGCAGATAGTTCGATCCCATGAGGAAAGGTGGGAGAGATTTGGCAGTTCGCAACTTTGTACTAGCCGACATTGCATGTTTTAGCATCACCCGAGATGGCATTGTAAAATGAAAACAGAGTGTGATCTCCAAAAAGTGAGAGAGGTTATTGTAGGTCTCCAAAAAGAGTGTTTAAAAATGCAAAAATAGTGGGAGGTCCTTTGTATGGTTTGGGAGTTTGACCGTTAAAACTAGAAATTGTCCTAGTAGTAAGTGCTGGTAACAGTTTTGAAATTTGATTGTTGAATGTTGAGAAACCTCAAGTTTGGGATTTTTCTTGTTGGTTTGACTCTATAATAACCATTTCCATCTGAAAAGTTGAGTGTTGAAACCATTTAAGAAGTATTTGAATAGTTTTCCCTAAAATTTGAGTGCATAAAAAGGGGCATGTGATTGCTCCCAAGGTGGATTTAGTGTTTTCTCCAAACAAGAGTTGCATTTTATGTTCGAATTCATCTAATGTAACCAAAGTGAAGGTTTTTGAACCATTTTGGGGTGCTAGAGACGTTGCAAAGTAAGGGTTCTAGAAAGCCCTAGGGTAAAGGGGCTAGAAAGGAGGGTTTTGTAAAAACCATTGTAAAGTTGATCATGAAACCAAAAAAATAGAAGAATCCTTGCATTTGAGTCATTTCTTAAGACTTTTTTGGGTCATGGGAGTTCCAAAAGTCAAGGGATTGTGAGTTTCTTTGTAAATGGCCTCAAACTAGGCCTAGTTGGCAGACTGAAATAGCCAGTTTTGAGTGATATTTTACAAAACAAGTGTAGTTGGTTTTGTAGTATATTTTAGAGTGAGGAAAAGGGTATTTTAATCACCCAATAGTTTAGGAAGTTCTGTGGAGAATTTTGGATAAAACAACAAATTAGTGACTGGCAAGGGCTAGTTGGAACAAGCCTAGAAGAGGCAAAATTGAGAAAGTGTAAGAGATGAGTTGCTGAGAGTATGCAAGGAGTTGGAACATGTTAGATGATATGTTTTGAGATGATCCAAGGTGTTGAGGCCATGATATGATGCCAAGGATGAGTTTTGGTACTTGCATAGGGTGTTCCAACCAAGCTACAAATGCATAGGATAAGACCTTGTAAGGTACTTGCAAATTATGGTTCTAATGCCGAAAAAATAGAACTCCCACCAAACTTGGAAATTTACCTTATCTTTAATGTCAAGGACTAAGTTCAATATAAAGTGCCTACATTCATAGAAGGACAAACAAAATCAAAGGTTGAAGAAGTCACTATCCCATTATAATCTCAACCAAAAGCTGAAAAGGTTATGGATTCAAGAATCAAGAAGAAGACTTTTCATGGCACCTATATGGAGCATCTTATCAAATGGAAGGATCAACCAGAATTTGAAGTAACATGGATAGATGAGAGTGATTTTGGAAAGAAAGGTATTCCTACAAAATTCCTTCAGATTTATCCACCATGAGTTCTTTGTCACATGGGGAGAATGGTGCAAGAGCACCTAGTGAGTTTGAAAATTTTGGCCTAATTGGGGCTCTAGACCTAGTAGGTCAAGTAAGAAAGAAAAGGACATCTATGATTTGGGTTAGTGAGTGGAGTCTTGTGATGATTAGGAGAGTTTGGAAATATCAAGTTGAGGACCATATAATAACCCTAGATATTGCATTGGGGTTTGTGCCCAATTTTTCCTAGTAGAGAGAAAATGCCTTCATTTGAATATTGGGGTGATTGAAGTTGACATAGTCAATTGGTGTGCATAGATCCTAGGCAAGGGGATAGTTGGGAGATATCCTCTTAGGAATAGGGTCAGGAAGAAACCCTATAGGATCAGAAGAAGTCATTGGTTAGTTTGGGCATAGTGGCCTAAACTAGCAGGGTGGGTCTCCTTACATTACTATTGGTTAGAGAATTCCAATTTTTATTTGTTCAAGGCTAAGAGACATATAAAAAACTACATTTTCAATTATGATCTCAAGGCCTGTATGGCAGTCCAAGTACATGGATGGATGATGAAATAATTATTCTTGAATTGGCTAGACCACTTTGTAAGAACAATTCCATGTGGGGTGTTTCTCTCAAAAAGGTGTCTTCTAGTATTTGATGATCATGGAATCCATATGACATGGAAAATAATTGATAAAGCAAAGAATTTGGGCATAGATTATGTGTCACTTGTAGCGTATACCATCTATAGGTGTCATTCATTGGATGTTAGTTTTTTCTCACCATTAAAATCTTACTTAAAACATATTTTGAATGTGTGGTTGGCTAGGAACCCTCAAATCAATATTGGTCGTGAGGAGTTAGGAATGTTATCCAGCAAAGCCTCCAATTTGGCACTTACACCCGATAATATAATGAGTGGTTTCCATAGGATAGGGATATGGTCTTTGAATAGGGAGGTTTTAGTGAATGATATAGGCCCAAGAAAGTGCTTCATTGTTGATGAGGATGGAAAATAGGGATCTAAACCACAACCCACAAGTAGTGGATCAGAAAAAACAACTACTATAGATGATGCAAATATTGATGAGTTGTAAAGCGAGGGGGACGAAATCACTATTGAATCCTTCCTAAAAATCAATGGCTTATTAGATGAACCAATTAACACTTTGTTGAGGAGTTATGGACAAAATATGAAGGGACTAGGTACAATTGCACCTAAAAATACCCAAACAAAAAACTTGAACCAGCCAATGGACTATTATAGGAGATAAAACCTTGAGCATACAACAAACATTGATATTAGATTAAGCTTGCTAATGCAAGATTCACAACCAGATTGGTTGTAGGAGGTTGTCACAAACCTTGTGTAACCAAATACTTGTGGGGATGAAAATTTTTCCCTTTTAATTCCATCCTCACCACATGTTGACCCCAAGGACGTCATCTAATGCTTTGCAAATGGTGGCAACCATGATGAAATAAATAGTTAACAATTTTTTGATACCCAAGCCCAAAATGACTATGATGGAGATGTTGATTTTATACGTTACATACCACTAGACAGAAAACAACATAGTGGTTTACCTAGTAGATTCTTATAGCTACCAAAGAAAAGGATACAAAATTCTAACGAACAGGAGAGACTAAGAAGTTATTTGAGGCTAATGCCCAACATACCTCTTCTCCCATAGCATAAATCACATTCTGATATGTTCAATGCTCTAATCCCTAGATTAGCAAATATTCTTACTTAATAAGTGTAACCCCAAGCATTGTCACCATAGTTGGCAACAAATGGTGAGAGTCCCAATCAACTAGTGAAAAAAATGACTAAGTTGATGGAGCTAAATCCTATATTACACACATCTCGTAGTAGTGGACAGGAGGATGTTGGGATTGGGAGCATAGCACCTATTCCCTTTCCCAGTTTTATGGACAATTGATGGGAACTCAAGTAGATGGGAGAAATTCCAATTTTTTTGAAGTGATAAAGTTTTGTGATGTATTTAGAATATCTAAGATAGAATTATTTTTTATGTGAACTAAACCATTCTTACATTACTATTTAAATGTATTTTTATTGTTATAATAGTTTGATTGTTGGTCATGGTGTACTACTAGCATACCTAAAATTTTAATTAATTTTTTTAGTAAATTAAGTCAAGAGATATCTAATTTAAAATATGTAAAGTTTAGAAATATAAATAGTTCATCATAGAGATATTATAGAATTAATTTATTTTAAATAATAGAAATAATCATAACAAATAGATAGAAATAAAAAATAATAATTTTATACAAAAAGTTTTAATTTATTTTAAATAATTAAATAATAGAAACAACATAGAATTAATAATTCAGTATAATCATAAAAAATAGACACTAAACAATCCCAAATTCAAACATATGAAGGTCCAACTAGAATAATGACTTTAAATAACCAAATACCAAAGCCAAACAAAGGAAATGGGACTTTTACCTTAAATGAATAAATTACATGAAGAAGGGTGGCTGGCTGTTTGGAAATCTACTTATTTTTCTTCTCTCCCTCTTGTCATCCAAGAGAACATGCAATGAAAGAAAAATATCGTCATAATAAGAAAATATGAAAAATATTGTTCTAGCTTTAAAAAAATTGGAGACATCAAAACATAAAATCTAGATTCTAAACAAATCAAAACATAAAATCTATGATTTAAACTAAATCTCATCACTTACGCATCATAACAATACGGTCCACTTTAGTCATGTGGACAGTCTTGGGGAAGAGGTTGCAACAATGTATTTGGATCCAGTTGATCACTCTTTCTCTCTCTCCCTCTCTCTGTATTCAATCTAATGAGCCAACTGGATCTGCTCGACATTTTAATGTCTCAAGTATTGCCTCGTGGTCTGACTCGCAAACTTTCCAAAGATTCTTATTATGTCGTTTTCCACCATATTTTATCAAGTGGACATTTGATGAGACAAAAAGATTTGAATAATGAACAATCTTCCTCTCTGTTTTCCAACCCTCGAATAACCACAAGTTAGGGTTCTTCATAGAATATTGTCTAAGCCATGTGCTGGTTACAACCACCACACCAACATGGTACTCTAAACCTTCACCATCTATAACCGAGTGATCCAAAAAATTTTTGGCTTGAACACAATGACACAAGTAATAATCTATCCCTTCTTCATTGTCTTCAGGTGCAATAACAGCAAAAACATGGCCTGTAGTGACAAATGTACAAAATGCGGTCATTAATTTAGAAAATACTTGCATAAAAGTTATAAAGTTACATATTGAAATTACAGATATATATAAATATATATATTACCAGGTTGCACTAGATCAGACAAGCAGTCAAAGTTAATAGACGATTCCATCTGTACCATTTCCAGTGCTTGTGGGGGATGATAGGTGTCAATTGGGTCCAAAACCCGTATATCCCATTTGTCCACCCATTCAGTCGACTCACAGTCATCCCAATTTTCCTCTGCACATGATGGACAATAGCATGCCATTTTTCGTGTTTGGATACTCCATGAACCTGCATCAGAGCTTCTAAAAGAGTGCAACTCACTAGATCCTATTAGTGTGCAACAATCCTGATATGGTGCAATGTTAGTATTATCTATCAACCAAAAAAATCTATGAACCGTAGACTCACCTTCCTTACCTAGACCCATTGTAGCGTTACACCACTGGACGATGGATTTTACATCTGTCAATATTGCTCCATCTTTGTACTTTAGTTCTTCATGAGCTAAGGCTCTTTTGATGCATGCACCTGCACCATCGTGCTCTCCCTTTCCATGACCAGCCTCTATGAGATTACACATGTATTTAATTCTACACAACTTGTGCATCCTGCTCAACCAATAGAACATCCGTGCATTCTTGAATTGAGATGCACAATTGTTTGACCAAATAATGTGGTGACAATATGTGATGCACCTGTTAGCCAAATCTCCATAAAATAGTTGAAAACAACCATGTACGAACTCTGAAGAATGTGATCGATCATCAGTGATGTAAAAATGGTACTCCCTCAAAATCTTCTTGTCATCCTCTGTACTTTTAGGTGAATGCATGAATGTTATGTGAACAAATATGGAAACCTGTTGAGAATTATAATACTTTGCTTGCACCTCATTTTGTGGTTGTAGTGTGTAGTTCTCTACAAAATCTACAACCAAAATAATGGTATCCAGTAGAAACATATCCTTGCACAACTTGAATTGCAAATCCAGCCATCAAGCTCTATGGCTATGCCTTGCATGCTCGTAAATAATGTTTTCACAAAAAATCTTCATGAACTCATACACTGGAATCTTTTCAATGACTAAATCACATCTTTTACCATGTTTCCCATCTTTTAGAGAATATGTCACTGTCTTAAATTTTTTGTAATCTACTATTTCATTTCCAATTGCATGTGTACTATCCATATGTTGACAAGTTGATAAAAGTTGCAAAGAACCACAAAATAAGCACGTACCATCCAAGCATAATGTCTTGTAAAATTGTTGGCCGTCCCTTATTTCACATAAAATGTTGGATATGAATTCCCTTGAAGATCTTGGTGGCTCATTTATGTCACAATCCTGCAAAACAAACTAAGAATGCAAAATTACGCATATATGTCTAAAAACATCAAAATGGTTAGAAAATTCAATATGTATCCTACAACAACAAGTTGTGCGTGTGTGATTTATCTTCACATAAAAAGGTTTATCCATCTCAAAAAATCTTTGACTTATTCAAATTTGAGGATACATACCAATAAATTTTGCAAAAAATTGTGTCTGAGTTGTGTCCAAAAAATGTTTCGCATGTGGCTCGCAACTTTGGCTACCAATCCTCCTTGTTACAACATCTCTTTAATTAGGGGAAACACGTGTGTTATTTTTCCAAAAATCTTCGATCAATGATTTCAAGGCTTCACTAATTTTTTTATCCTTTCGCGGTAGTCTACCGCTAAATGTCCATAACTCATTTTTTGTTGGATCTTCCAATATCTCATGCCTTAGCATGGCTCTCCTTAGAGTACCTCTACCAATTTTTAATGTTTTTTTTGTCTTTCTCATGAGTCAAGCTTTCTTCATTTGGCTACTTACTATTGTCGATGTAAGTACTCATCTTGCGATATTACTATCTTTGGTGCGTGATTTAGAACCCACTTTGTCATAAGCATTCATTAGATTCTTTACAATGTTTTTTTCATTTGAATCATCCATCATTCTCAGCCCAAGAATCTTCATGATAGGTCTAAATTTTAAATTCCTCATCATTTCAACAAATAATTGGCATTGACCTGTAATATTTAATTCATCAAAAAAGAATCTCCACATACGATTAACTTTTCTTCGACAAGTACGCTTGCTAATCTTGTCAGGCATTGATTTCAAAATGTTACTATCAATATCAATCAAATATTTTGGTCTTCTAAAACGAATTCTAGAAGGTGTTATAATCTCTTCAATTCTCTTAACATTTTGAACATCAACATTAGATTGAGTGTATTGCGTACCTTGATTCGAAGATGATGTGCCTTGGCAATAAGATGCAAAAGATGGAATATCACCTACTTTGTGTTGATGTTGTGCCTTCAACATGACATGATGGAGTGTGTATATTATCGGATCTACAAATTAGTGTCTTTTCAACATGAGAGGACGATATGACTTCAACATTGGAAGATGGTGTAGCGAACGATATGACTCCAACATTAGAAGATGGTGTAGCTTCACAATTCAATTGTCTTCTTGAGCATAACAGTCTCATTCATTCTATTTGTCTTTCCAATTCTTCCTCTTTGTTTCTTGGTACCGGTGGTTCTTGATCCTCTTCGAAAGTCAATTCTTCATTATTGCTTTGCAATTTTCTTTGCTCACGTAGTAATTTCATTTTATCTCTTTTAATTGCCAAATCTCTCTCCCTATCTTCATTCGTTTGATTTTTTGGTTTCTTCCTTGGCATGATGATGATGTCTACATGTCAAATTATTCAAACATTTGAATTACTTAAAATGTGTAAATTACAAATTATTCAAATACATATAAAAATTATAATTATTTGAATGAATACACAATATATATATATATAATGACTTGTCAAATTTCTAACCATTTCGAAATAACATTTCATTGAAACATACAAATTTCAATGAATTCACTATATATTAAACAACATGTCAAATTATAATCAAATTTGTATCTATATATCAACAAACAATATTTAAAATAGATTGCACTAACCTTTTCTATACAAGGAATATTCAAAAAGTCTTCAAATCGTGTATCCAATGATTGAATTTGGTGTTTGCTAGCTTCCAAAAGTGTTTGCCACCTAGAAATAGTGTTTGTTAGCTTGAAATAGTGTTTGCCACCTTGAAAGAGTGTTTTCTATGTTGAAACCCATGATTTCTGTCGAGATAACAGAGTGCAGAATAGAACAAAAGCAGAGAATGAATGAAACGGGCCCCAAAGTTGCTTTTTGACTATTTTTAGGTGATTTCACATAGTGCGTAGGTGCTATAGCGCGTACGCACTATGTGAGAACACATCACTCTCCGCCCTCCCTACTCTCTCTCTCTCTCCCTACTCTCTCTCTCTTCCTACTCTCTCTCCCCTCTCCCATCCCCTACACTCTCTCTCTCTCCCCTCTCCCATCCTTTACTCTCTCTCGCTCTCCCTCTCCCATCGCCTACTCTCTCTATCTTTCTCACCCTCTCTCCTCTCCCATCCCCTACTCTTTAGATCTCTCACACACACTCCCATCCTCCCTCTCCCACTTCTTACTCTCGCTCTCTCTCTCCCCCATCTCCCTACTCTCTCTCACACTCTCACATCTTCTACTCTCTCTCTCCCATCCCCTAAACTCTCTCTTTTACAGATACACACTCCCATCCCCCTCTCTCTCTCCTCTCCCATCCCCTACTCTCTACTCTCTCTCTCCCATCCCCTACTCTCTCTCACACTCTCTCTCCCATCCCCTACTCTCACACTCTCTCTCCCATCCCATTCTCTCTCTCTGCCACCTCCTACTCTCTCTCACACTCTCTCCCATCCCCTACTCTCTCTTACACACACTCCCAACCACCCCTCTCTCCCATCCGCTACTCTCTCTCTTGGGCTTCTCTCTCTCTCTCTCTCCCCCCTCTCCCACCACCTACTATCTCTCTCTCTCCCTCTCTACTCTCTCTCTCCCATCCCCTACTCTTACTCTCTCTCTCTCCAATCCCCAACTCTCTCTCACACTCTCTCCCATCCCCAACTCTCTCTCACACTCTCTCTCATCCTTTCACTCTGTCTCTCTCATCTCGTACTCTCTCTCTCTGCCACCTCCTACTCTCTCTCACACTCTTTCCCATCCTTTCACTCTATCTCTCCCATCTCGTACTCTCTCTTTGCCACCCCCTACTCTCTCTCACACTCTCACACTCTCTCCCATCCCCTACTCTCTCTCTTTCATAGACACACACACACACACACTCCCATCCCCCTCTCTCTTCTCTCCCATCCCCTACTCTCTAGATTTTTCACATGCACTCCTATCCCCCTCTCTCTATCTCCCTCTTCCTACTCTCTCACACTCTCTCCCATCCCCTACTCTCTCTTACACACACTCCCATCTGTCCCTCTCTCCCATCCGCTACTCTCTCTCTCTCGGGCTACTCTCTCTCTCCCCTCTCCCATCCCCTAAACTCTCTCTTTTGTAGATACACACTCCCATCCCCCTCTCTCTCTCCCCTCTCCCATCCCTTACTCTCTAGATCGCTCACACGCACTCCCATCCCTCTCTCTCCTCCTCTCCCACTCCCTCTCCCACCACCTACTATCTCTCTCTCTCAAGTTCTCTCTCCCCCTCTCTACTCTCTCTCTCTCTCCCATCCCCTACTCTCACTCTCTCTCTCTCTCCAATCCCCAACTCTCTCTCACACTCTCTCCCATCCCCTACTCTCTCTGACACTCTCTCTCATCCTTTCACTCTGTCTCTGTCATCTCGTACTCTCTCTCTCTCTCTCTGCCACCTCCTACTCTCTCTCACACTCTTTCCCATCCTTTCACTCTATCTCTCCCATCTCGTACTCTCTCTTTGCCACCCCCTACTCTCTCTCACACTCTCTCCTATCCCCTACTCTCTCTCTTTCACACACACACACACACACACACACACACACACACACTCACACTCACACTCCCATCCCCCTCTCTCTTCTCTCCCATCCCCTACTCTCTAGATTTGTCATAGGAACTCCCATCCCTCTCTCTCCTCCTCTCCCACTTGCTCTCCCAGGTCACCTACTATCTCTCTCTCTCAAGTTCTCTCTCTCCCTCTCTACTCTCTCTCTCCCATCCCCTACTCTTACTCTCTCTCTCTCCCATTCCCAACTCTCTCTCACACTCTCTCCCATCCCCTACTCTCTCTCACACTCTCTCCCATCCTTTCACTCTGTCTCTCCCATCCTGTACTCTCTCTCTCTGTCGCCCCCTACTCTCTCTCTCACTCTCTCCCATCCTTTCACTCTATCTCTCCCATCCTTTCACTATGTCTCTCCCATCTCATACTCTCTCTTTGCCACCCCTTACTCTCTCACACACTCTCACACTCTCTCCCATCCCCTACTCTCTCTCTTTCATAGACACACACACTCTTATCCCCCCACTCTCTTCTCTCCCATCCCCTACTCTCTACATCTGTCATGCACACTCCCATCCCCCCTATCTCTCTCCCTCTCCCTCTCCTACCACCTACTAGATCTCTCTCTCTCAAGTTCTCTCTCTCCCTCTCTACTCTCTCTCTCTCTCTCCAATCCCATCCCCTACTCTCTCTATCTCTCTCTCCCCTCTCTCATTCCCTACTCTCTCTCTTTCACACACACCCATCCCCCCTCTCTCCTCTCCCATCCTCTACTTTTTCTCTCACTCGCTCTCCCTCTCCCACTGCCTACTCTCTCTCTCTCTCTCTCTCTCTCTCTCTCTCTCTCTCTCTCTCTCTCTCTCTCTCTCTCTCTCACTCACTCTCACTCTCTCCCTCTCTACTCTCTCTCTGCTACCCCCTACCCTCTCTCACATTTTCACACTCTCTCTCTTTCTCTCTTACACACATTTCCATCCCCCCTCTCTCTCTCCCTCTCCAACTCCCTCTCCCATCGCCTACTCTCTCTTCCATCCCCTACTCTCTCTTCCATCCCCTACTCTCTCTCAAGCTACTCTATCTTCCCCCTCTCCCATTCCCTACTCTCTCTCTTTCACACACATGCACTCCCATCCTCCTGTCTCTCGCTCTTCCTCTCCCACTCCGTCTCCCACCACCTACTCTCTCTCTCCCTCATCTCCTACTCTCAATCTCTCTCTCCCAACTTGTACTCTCTCTCACACTTCCTCTCTCTCCCATCCCCTACTTTCAATCTCTCTCCCCCCATCCCGTACTCTCTCTTTGCCACCTCTACTCTCTCTCTCTCATACTTCCTCTCTCTTGCATCTTGTACTCTCTTTGCCACCCCTACTCTCTCACATTTCCTCTATCTCCCATCCTATACTCTCTCTTCCACCCCTACTCTTTCTCAGTTCCTCTCTCCCCTCTCCCATCCCCTACTTTCTCTCTATCTCTCTCACACACACAAATAGCCATTCCCTCGACCCACCGCCCCTAGCTCTCTCTTGGTTTTGGTTTGTAATTTAGGTCTCAATAGTGCATGTGCACTATAGCACGTGCGCACTACCTCGAATTCAATAGAATTTTAATAGCGTGTGCGCACTATAGGGCGCACACGCTATTCAAAGCTTTGCATTAAAACCAAGCCTAAGGCTTAGTTTTGCCTTGGAGATCCAACCCAAAGGTTTGGAGTTTATAAACAGGTCTGAGACATGTTTTCTAGCAAACATACAAAAAATGATTGATTTTTCTTGTGTGCTCCCCTTCAAGATTCCTCCTGGTTAGGTATCGATAAGATCAGGTTACATAACATTATAGGTCTCTGTGTTAGCTCTCTAACCATATAATTCATTTTTAATTTGAACTATTTTAAGTCTTTCATCTATAATTTCTTTTGAATGTATGTTCATTTTTCGTCAAAAACCACCATGTACTAATTGGGCTGTAGATTTTAGCTCATTCATCGAATTTTGTAACAACTTAGTTTTTTAGAAACTAGACTCCATTCTACACACTTTGAAAAAAAGAAGTTTTTATTTTAGATTAGTTTTCAATCATTTCTAGGGGGAGCACACAGATATTTCATGTTTTTGGGATGGGTCTAATTAAAAAATTCATTAGAAAAAAAATACACATTATAAAATTACCTGAAAAATCTAGGATAAACTACATAGTGTTAGGTAACTTTTGACTGGAGCGATTAAAGAATTTTTTAAAAAAAGATAAAATTTTAGGGGGGCCACACTTTGTACTATGTTATGTTTTTTTGGAATAAACAGTACCACTTTCTGTGGCCCCCTTTTTTGAGGACCTAAAACTAAACCATTTTGAAAAAAATTAGTAGTTTAGAAACTAGATTCAAAGGACTACGACTTTTTTTTTTGTCATATCTTAAAATTTTGATCGTAACTATCTTCAAATTCTTGTTGAAGTCCAGAATTTGTTGATTTCAGGAAAAAGGTGTCCACTTATACCCCCCTTTTGGCACCACAACTTTGTGCACTTACCCATAGTGAATATATACTAATTATATATACATATACATATATATATATATATATATATATATATATATATAATAACTTTAAATAGTATATTAAATTTATACTATATAGTTACTATGTATTATAATTTATAATATAATATATAGTATAATATATCCTATAAACTATATATATTAAATATATGCAATAATTTGTAATTTAAAATAGAATTTAAAAAGCCGAATTTGTTGGCTTCTTTCATTCTATAAGAACCAAAATGACACAAAGTTGACCTCTTTAATTATAATCACATGGATCAAGAAGGGGAGAATCTCAACCTCTCACTAAGTTTGAATCCAAACCCTCCAATTTCCATGGGATTCCACTCACTAAGTATGGATGAAAAAGGATCAGACTGTGTTTGATTATCTTGGGTATTCTTTACTATTAAGATTGAGGGAAAAATTCAACATGATTTCGAAAATAATTTTGGATATTTTTAGACTCATTTTTTTCACATCACCAGTTTTCGGCCCACCATGATCATGCACATGTACTCATATGTCTTTCTTCCTTGAACTATAAAAATTAATCATGCACATGGATAAGAACATAATGTATCAATTAATTATGAAATAATTTAATGGGGGACAAAAGATGTGTTAAACCCTTGGTTACCAAGTGTTTGTTCTCTTCCTTGAACTTCATGTCTACACAAAAACCTACATGCAATTTCTTGATATCAACATCATCCATTTTAGATTTAACTTATAGTGTATGAATTGTTTTATATGTTCAATTATAATCACTTGTAGAGGTAATGATGATAGGGCTCCATTTTTTCAATCTTGTCTTCCTTGAGTGGGAAAAATTAAATTCTAGTGTTGGCTCCTCTTTAATGTCAATTTCAATTGGTGTATCTTTTTTTCTCCATATTAACTCAAAAAATACATATTTGGTCTAAATTCCAAATATTCTATAGTATTTTTCCTCTACTCGTTTCATAGTGCTCATCTAGGGTTGAAATATCTCTAGTTCAATCTTTAGATAGCACTAGGATCACAATTTCAACATAGATGATCGATCTTAAAAAATGTAAGGTGATAATGTAAAGGCTTATCACATATTTATCTTCCAAAAATCATACCAATAGATACATTTGTGATAAATTCTATTACCAATAACACATTTTTTGAATTGTAACAATTATGCAATAACTTGGTTCTTTATGCAATATTGATACATGTATTGACTGATCACTATATAGTTCCAAATGATAAGGAAATGATAACTAGTATCAATCAAATTTCATGAAGTATCTTACTAATATTTCTATTGCATCTAAACATACTAATACATATTAATTTATCTTATCTTTATAAGGGATAAGTAGATCTAATATATTTCTTCTACACTCCTAAGACAAACTTTCTTTCTTTCTTTGATGATGAGTCTTCCTAATAAGAGGATGGAGGTTTATCTATTGCTATAATGCTTTCTTCCTCTTAATCCAACTTTCTTCATGTTTTTCCTCAACTATTCTTGACTTAACACTATTTTCCCTTTATTATCTTCAATTTTGGGCTACCAATACCTATGGTTTGTACTAAGTGTCTACTTTTATGATAAATAAAGCATACAATCCCCTTTGTCCTCTAAGGTCTATAACTACCTCTTAGATTCTTAATCTACAATTGATCATCATATATCCAAAGTTTCCACACAAATTTCACATATAAGGAATTATTTAATTCTCTTCTCATTGTTCTTATCACTTTTTTTGGTATCTTTTTGAGTGAAACTCTAGATCTCCAATGTTCAATTTTGTGTCCATATTGATTGCATGTATAATAGTATCGTGAAAAATTCCCTCCATATAATATGATTCTTGATCTTGATCTACATTATTTTCCTAATGTCCAAATATTTTTCAATTGTAACAATATCCATTGGATGGTTTACCTCTTGGAACATTAATTGATCTATTCCTAAAAGAATTTGATGTATAACCATGATTTCCATTGTTGTAATAAGTAGGATTAGTAGGTTTCTTACATTGTGCACTAATAGGTTCTTTAGGATTTTCCAATAGGTTATCTACTCTACATTTTGATTATTTTCCAACTCAAAATTTATTGTCTCTTATATATCCTAATCCAATTGTATCTCTTGGTCTTCTTTATTTTTTTATTTCATGTCAACCTTTCCGATTCTTAGTTCATATGTCATGAGTCTCTCCTTAAATTCTTCTTCAATTTCATATTGCTCCTCACCATTTCAACCTCTTATCTTAAACTTTTATTTTCAGTGAGAATCTTTACATTCTTTTCATTTGATTCACTTTCTTGCTCACTCAATCTATTATTCTCCTATTCTAACCTTTGAATGATATCGTGCTTGTCTTAGATTGTTAGATCTCAAAGTTTATCTTTTCTATTTCAATATTTTCCTTGGCACCTTTAGTAATTCCTAGTCTCATAAGTAATTCAATCATTCTAAGGGATTGATTTTTGAGTTCCTTTATTGGCTTTAATTAGTTATGCTTCTAGGGTAATATTTCTTTCGATTAGATCTATAGTTGCTGCATCAACTTCTTCAAAATTTCTACTGGTCACTCTCACATAGCTCATAAATGTTATTGAATATTATCTACAACCATTCTAATAGTTATTTCCTTTTTGCAAATGAGGTTTTAAACTTCTTTTTCAAATCCTATATCTAATAGTTGGTTTCATCTAGCTTACTCTTCTAATTATCTTTCCCTTTTATACCTTTCCATATTCCTAGATCTATTCTCAAGATAGTAAACTTTTCCTATCATTTGTTGGAAAGGTGTGTATTGAGAGTAGGGTAATGGTCGAGGTGAATAAATACTCACAAATTGTTTACCATTTTAAATTTTTAACCTCGTAAACATATAACTACAATTCACATTAACCAATAGTTTTCATCTACTTCATAAATGTTGCAATGTGAACTATTATAAAATTATTCTTTAATAGTAAGATAGTAAAGAAAAATAATAGCAAACCATAAAAAAGTTCATACACATATTACAACATGATTTTTCATCTCATAGAAATCCTTAGAGGGATAATTTGTGGTGGGGATGGTACCCATAACTCTTCATTCTAGTAACAAGGTATGCCTAGTTAATCACTATATATGTCACCTTCCAAGTGACCCACCTATTTAGAAGTATGTGATACATTGTTAGATGTATCTAATAGTCCTATTAGGAACTAAACTATTAAGATATTTAATCCCAGTTATATAGTATTAATCGTGTTAGAGGATTTACAAAAAATTTAATCTAGAACTTCTAAGTCTAGTTAAAGACCACCCAATAAAGGAATTTTACAATAACTTATATAAACTATTAATTGTTTTATTAGATTATTAATTAACATGTAAATTTTTTTGTCTCAAACCTTGTTAAATCCATTACACACTCACTCTTCTTCCTCTTTATAGGTATTTTGTTCTTCGATAACAATTTAATTATGCTTTATTTCTTTGATTCATTGACTCTCAATACTTATCAAATAAAAAACTTACAAACCAATATTTTACTTCATATGCCTCTTATTTGTTTAAATTCTTAAACACCTAATTAGGGTTCCCATTATGTTGTGTTCAAATCTATTTGGATTCTTTCATAATATCTTTTATTATTCCATTATTTATAACATGCCCATTTATTATTTTAGAGGTGGTACATTGTTCATTAAACTCTCTCATGACCTTAAAATAAATATTTATTTACAATATCTATACATTATTTTTCTCCTATTATTTTACTATGTTAATATGTTTTCCTTTGTCCAAGTTCAGTGAAGTTTTTTCTATAACATAGTAGGTTCAAACATTCTTTAATCTATTCTATTATCAACTAGTAGACCTAAAATGTTTATCATTATTTATTTATAACTTTACTTAACCAATAATGAGCTAGCTTCCTTTATACTAAGAATCATATAGTCATTCGATAATTGTTTGTCCAAAATCCATTTTTTTGATATAGTTCATTCTTGCTAATAGTGTATTATGTATTTCCATGTTTTCTTCACCTCTTTACTAATTTGACTATCACATTATTCCTATATATTTGTTTGATATCAATGATCAATATATCCTTAAAATCGCCATCACATGCCAACATGGAGTTGGCAAGTCTTGAAAAGCCCAAATGGCCAAACATGATAGCATTTTTGCACTAAAGGTAGCCAAAACGTGTCTGAGTAATAAATCTTATAAACCCATTTATTTAAAATTTTGTAAAGTGGGATAGACTCCAAATGTACAAAAAAATAGACCGAATACTACTAAATGTTAAATTTTTTGTGATATGGAAAATGCTTCTAGTGTTTACAAGAATAAACCTAATAAATGTCATGGCTATTGAGAGAATTGATAAAGTGGAAGAATAAGTTTACTAAGAAATTAACAACCATCTAAACAACCAAACAAATTATTTGTAATAATTTTGCGAAGCATGTATAGATGTGTTTAAGCATACTCAATAGAAACCTTGGATTTTAAGTTTAAAGTATATTTGTAATCTCTTAGTACTTGAATGTGTATTTTCCAAATAAAACACTTGTAATTGTTGAAATTACTTAGGCGTGACAACCAAAGTTTAAGAAACATCCATTTAAATATAATGAGAATGATCTAATGGGTGCCCTATCTAACATGACCAATGGGGTTGTATATTTTGAAGATTTTATTGGAATACTTTAGAATAACTTGGGAGGTTGGTGAATTAGTTATCCACGGTCCAGATGTATAAATAAAAATTTTCACACCTTAGTGAACCCATAAAACATTATTCATCATGCATGCATCCATAAGATTATGCAATCACTTTAAAACTTGTAGGTTGCTGTCAAATCAACTTGTAGAAATGTAAACATGAAACATAATAGATTCATCACCACACCTAACGCAATGATTTATGTGGAAACCCAATTTGGGAAAAATCACTAGTAACATGCTACTCTTTCTAGAGGACTTTAGACCATTCACTTGGAATGTCAACTGATTAAAGGATTTACAAATGACTATTAGGTTAACCTTAATCCAAAGGATTTACCCTAGACTAATACAATTGTTAGAGAGTAATAGTAATGCTTACATTATAGCTCTTATATCTTGTGCACCCTTCAAGAATTCATATCCTTAAGCCTTCTTACCTAACATGCAATTGCAAACTCTTCTCTTAGGTCACTTGATGAAGCAAAACCCTTGACTCCTTGTCTTCCTTAGGTTCTCACACATGATAACCTTGGTTCATGACCAACCATTCCTATAAATAAGAAATTAAGATCTTTTTCTACTCATTCTCAATCATCCAATTTAGGGTTTGGATGGATTAGGTAGGATACAATGAATATACCCCACATTCCATATCTTTTCTAGAAACTTCTCCTAGAATCCTCTTTGAATTTTTCTAAAAATGGTTTACCATAAATCTATGCCTCCAACTCATCAATCTTATCTTCCACCTCATTCACATAATCTAAGAGAACAAACTTATCAGCTTAGATCCATCGAATTCACAATCTTTTAAATAATGCAACAGCTCAACATTATCTTGCTTCTAATGCTTGACACATATTTCATTTCAAAATCCTCTATAAAATCACTCAACACAAACTAAAGTTTACTAGTGCTTGGCATCAACTAAACTTTACTCGACATCCACTATTCTACTCAGTATATATTAGAATGAACTTTTACTTGGCTCCAACTAATTTTCTACTCATCTTGTACTAACTTTGCTTGGCACCTACTATCCACTCATTCAAGCTTGGTGGACAAACTTTGTGTAACATGTTCCTCTAAACTTTCTTAGTGTAACCATCCTTCGCAACCTTAAGTAGATTAATAATACATCATGTCACCATTATCTTAACTATTTCTTATACTCTTTAAAATAATCATAACTCAACCTTTCCTCTGGGTTCTATTGTTACATCTTTTGATCAAATCCTCTTCATCAATCAAATAAGTGATAGTACTCAAATCTTATAAGCAATTGTCTTACCAGAAAATAGAAGGTTTGACATTAGTGAAAAAAAATGATTGAGACATAAAATCTCCCTCTTTAAAAATATTTTTTCAATCTATTATCAACAATCCCCCTCTTTGGCATTGATAGCAAACTAAATTGATTAACCAAATGGAAAACACCTTGTTCAACCAAACTGACTAGGTTAAAATAGTAAGACCAATAAAATACCAAAAAGAAAATAATTCCTTGTATTTAAATATCTCCCTCTTTTAGAAACATCCATCTTCTAAATAGGTTACAAAATTCTTTCTTTTAACTCCCTCTAAGTTTCTTTTTGTATTTCCCTCTTACTAGGTAGATGTTAGGATTTCTCTTTCTTTTCTCTCCTAATCAATAACTGTCTCCTTCAAAAATTATCTCCCTCTAAGATCAGTAAAAAATCTCCATCTCTTTGACAACAATCTCTTGATCAACCAATTTCTCCCTCTTTGACAACAATGCCAAAGACTTGTCATCTTTAACATGATAGATATAAACTCTTTCAGTTTCTTCAATTTCTCCCTCTATCACCTTTCTTGTGATTGATTTGAAGTTCTAGTTCTTTGATTACTTTAGGCAATTCTTAAAGTAAGATCCATCAATGTGTAACATATGAACATCATCTTGTTTGATGTAGGGCACTCTTGTTACTTAGATAACCTTGGATAGGGGTATCACCCCTAGTTTACCTCTTAGATACTCATGAACATCCTTAGGTGATACTTCTATGAAGATATCAACAATTTTCTCTTTTGTGTTAACATATTCCATATTCACCTCTTTATCTTGAACTAATTCTCTCAAGTAATGATACTTGATTGCAATATGCTTAGTCTTTGTGTGCATCACTGGATTCTTTGATATATTGATAGCACTTGTATTATCACAATAAAGTGTTACAGGTTCTTTCATCTCTTCCTTTATTCCTTTGAGTAGCTATTTGATCCATTATTTTTTTGTACAATGTAGCTATTTGAACCATACAATGTTTGTACAATTTACAGTAACAACAACATGTTCAGCTTCAATAGTAGATTGTGAAGTGCATTTTTGGTTCTTGCTAGTCCATGTAACCAACCTCTTGTCTAAGAAAAATGCTCCTCCATTGATGCTCTTTCTATCATCAGTTTTTCTAGCCCAATCAACATCAATGTAGGTTCTTAATTAAAATTTCTCATTCTTCTTGTAGTATAGACTAAACTCTTTTGTTCCTTTCAGATATCTCATTATTCTCTTTATAGCCATCAAATGATTCTCTTTGGGATTAGCAAAGAATCTTTCAACTACCCCTACATATAATGCAATGTTAGGTCTACTATGTACTACATATTGCAATTTACCAATCATAGACATGTACAATGTTTGATTCACCTCAGTTGAATCATCATTCTTTGACAACTTTTGTCCTATCACCATAGGTGTACTTATTGGTTTGGAATCCCCCAATCCAAATGTTTTCAATATTTCCTTGACGTACTTTGATTGAGTGATGTATATACCATGTTTCATCTGATATACTTGTAAATCCATAAAGAATTTGATCTCTCCAAACATAGACATCTCAAATTCTTGCTTCATCTAATTTGCGAAATCCTTACATAAAGCATCTTGACATCCATATATGATATCATCAACAAAAATTTTAGATAACAATATACCTTTTTCGTTCTTTGTCTTCATGTACATATTCTTGTTGTCATTAGTCCTTTCAAATCCAATCTTCAAAAGATAATTATGAAGTCTCTCATACCATACTCTTGGTGCTTGTTTCAAACCATATAGAGCTTTGTGTAATCTGCATGCCATGTCCTTATTGTTAACATCAAAAAAACCTTCTCGATGTTCTATGTAAACTTCTTCTTCTAATATGCCATTCATAATTGCAGGTTTAACATCCATTTGGTAAACTTTAAAACCCTTGTATGTAGAATAAGCAAGTAAAGTTCTTACTCCTTCCAATCTAGCAATAGGAGAAAATGTCTCTCCATAGTCAATTCCTTCTTCCTATGCATATCCCTTGCAAACTAATCTTGCTTTGTTCCTTGTGATTTCACCATTTCCATCTAGCTAGTTTCTAAATACCCATTTGGTGCGAATCATATTTTTGTCTTCTGGACTAGGAACTAAAATCCATGTTTTTTTTTTCTCTATTTGTTCAATCTCTTCTTCCATTGCTTTATTCTAGTCCACATCTTCTAATGCATCTCTTACTGATTTTGGTTCCTTCATGCTCAACAAACATGCATCATTTCTCAATCTATTTCTTATCATTTGTCTAACATCTTTATCTCCAATTATTTGAGTTGCAAGATGATGTATTTTGACATACTTGGACAATCTTGGTTCAACTCTTGTTTCTTCATTTTGTCTTCCAGCTTCAAAGTCATTGTGTACATATTTGTTAGGTAGTTCAACATCTCTTTTATGTAAACTAATCTAAAAATCATAATGTGCTCCCACTTCATTCTGTAGCTCAGTTCCTAAATGCAGCTCAACATTCATAGGTTGTGACTCAGAAGTCACTGGAACTTGCTTTTGGTTTGTAGCTTGATTTGTATCATCTTCATCAGTAGGCATACCTTCATAAAAGTATATAAATCATTTGTATTATTTTGGTTCTCTCATAGTTTTAGTCTCATATACTTTTGTATATTCATCAAAGTTGGCATTTGCACTTTTCACAACTTTGTTAGAGTTAGTATTTAAACATTTATAAGCTTTACTTCTTGTGGAGTATCCTAGGAATATACCTTCATCACTTTTTGCATCAAGTTTACCACTCCTAAAGTCTTTAAGAATGTAACATTTACTTCCCAATACTTTAAAATATTTTACATTGAGTGAGTATCCATACCATAGTTCAAAAGGTGTTGAATGAGTACCTTTCTTGACTTGTACATGATTCAAGATATAAACAATTGTACTTACAGCTTCTCTCTAGTATTTCAAAGCAACATTCTTCTCCATCATGAGTGTTCTAGCACAATCTATTATAGATCTATCCCTCCTTTTAGCTATTCCATTTTTTGGAGGTGTTCTAGGTGTAGATGTCTATCTTTTGATTCCTCTATCATTACAGAACATCTCAAACTCATTTGATGTGAATTCTTCTCCTCTTTTAGATCTCAAACATTGCAGACTTTTACTAGTTTCCTTCTCAACTCTTGCTAAGTACCACTTAAACATTTGGAAAGCATCATATTTCTATTTTAGAAACATAACTATCATCATTCCAGAATAATCATCAACAAGTAGCATAATGTACTTATCTCCTTTGTAGCTTTGCACATTAATTGGCCCACACAAGTTAGTATGAACAATCTCTAATATTGCTTTAGAGGTATAAGTTTTACTCTTAAAATTTGAATTTGTCATTTTTCTTAACTAACATTGTTTGCACATTACATTATCAGGCTTCTTCAACTTAGGAAAACCTTTAACTTTTCTCATGTTACTGATACTAACCAAGTTATCAAAATTGACACATGACATAACCTTTTGTGCCACATCCACACATCATCAAATTTTACAACAAGACAAATAGCATCCTCTATGTCAAGATAGAATAGATTACTTCTAGTTTGACCACCCTTTCCAATCAATTTCCCATTAGTGTCATATATCTTAGCAATCTTTTTTTCAAACTCAACCTTACAACCTGCATTATTTAGTTGTGACACACTCAAAAGATTATAGTTAAGTCTTTCAACATAATAAGCATTATCACATAAAATCTTATTTGTGAGTTTGATAGAACCTTTTCCTTTTATCAAACATGCTACATCATTACAAAATCTTACACTATTTCCATCATAACAATTTAGGGTAATGAATTTACTTTTTTCTCCAGTCATATGATGTGAACACCCACTATCAATGATCCATCTCTCATTCTTGTTTACACAAGTCACAAGTGCAGTTGACTCATCTTCATCAGATTCATCCTTCATTGCAGCATAAACCACTTCATCATCATGTTCATAAGAATCATCCTTTGTTTCCTCTTCAATAATGTAGCATGAATTTTTTCCTTTGTCTTTGTAATCCTTGTTGTCCTTATCTCTTCTGCTCTTATATTTGTCACCACCTCTGTAGATCTTCTTCTTTGGACATCTAGCAACAATATGACCAACCGTATTGCAATTGAAACAAATGATAGATAATTTACCTTTGAACTTACCTTTACCTTTGTGGTATCTTCTTTCCAGTAGTGCTTCAAGCTATTCCACATCCTCCTCATCTGTATCACTATCATTGGACACATACTTCTTTCTTTTCTTTTTTTTTCTTCTATTCGGGTTATTTTAATGATACCTTAGCTTTGAAAGTAGATTTAATACTTTTAGGTTTGTAATTATCAAAGTTAGATAGCTCAAAAGCAGTGAGTCTACCTACCATACCTTCAAGTGATAGATCATTCCCTCGTATACATCTCAGTTCTTGAATCATAGAAACTCTAATGGCACATACAAGTAGTAGTGTTCTCAAGACTTTACTTAGCACAGTTCCATCATCTAATTTACTAGTAGCTCCTATTATTGTATTAACAACTTCTTTTATCCTTGCAACATATTGAGCAATATTTTCACCTTCTTCCATTCTCATATCATCAAACTTACCTTTGATACTTTTAGCTTTTTCTCTTAGAATATTTGCATCTCCTCCATAGATAGTGGTTAAGACATCCCACATTTTCTTTGCACTATCAAGACCTTTGATATCATCAAATTTAGTATAGCTTAGGGCAGAGGCAATCTCCAACATTGCCTAGTTTTGTACTTTCTTCTTTCTCATATCCTCAATAGTTGGGGCACCAACAGGATTAACATGCTCAGTGGTAATGGTAGATTGTGCATGATCTCCAAGTCCTCCAAGGTGTAGCTTCATCAAACTTTTCCATGTAGGAAAGTTATCTCTATTGAGCTTGGGTACTTCTCTTTTTAAGATATTGATCTTTTTTCTTCCAGTACCTTCAAACTAGTCCTCTTAAGCAGATTTCTCTGATGCCAATTAGTGGAATACTTTAAAATAACTTAGAGGGGGCGAAGTGGGGGGGGGGGGGGGGGGAGGGTGTGGGGTGTCAATCAATTATCCAAGGTCCAAATGTATAAATAAAACTTGTCATAGCTTAGTGAACCCATAAAACATTATTCATCATGCATGCATCCATAAGATTATGCAATCACTTTAAAACTTGTAGGTTACTATCAAATCAACTTGCAAAAATATAAACATGAAACATAATAGATTCATCAACACACTTGACACAATGGATTATGTGGAAACCCAATTTGGAAAAAACCACTAGTAGCATGCTACTCTTTTTCACTCTTCTAAAGTCATGCCCTATGAAAGACCAACTTTGTTAAAGGTTAAAATACACACTGTTAAATGTGACCCTATTAAAGGATTTCAATCACCCTATTAGGAGTGATCCTTGTTAGAGGACTTTAGACCATTCACTTGGAATGTCACCCAACTAAAGGATTTAGAAATGATTGTTAGGTCAACCTTAATCCAAAGGATTTACTCTAGACTGATACAATTGTTAGAGAGTAATATTAAGGCTTGATCTGATACAACTTCATTTGTTGATTATAGATCACTATTTATTCCTCCATTCTGCTTGGCCTTCATACATTACAGATCTAATAGCTTTTTCACCCTTCAAGCATTCATATCCTTAAGCCTTCTTGCTTAACATGCCATTACAAACTCTTCTCTTAGATCACTTGATGAAGAAATACCCTTAACTCCTTGTCTCCCTTACATTCTTGCACATGAAAACCTTGCTTCATGACCAACCATTCCTATAAATAGGAAATTAAGATCTTTTGTCCCTCATTCTCCATCGTTCAATTTAGGGTTTGAATGGATTAGGTAGGATACAATGAATCTACCCCACATTCTATATCTCTGCTAGAAACTTCTCCTGGAATCCTCTTTGAATTCACCTAAAAATGGTTTACCTTAAATGTTGTACCTCCAACTCATAAATCTTATCTTCCACCTAGTTCACATAATCCAAGAAAACAAACTTGTTAGCTTAGATCCATCGAATTCATGATCTTTTAAATAATGTAGCAGCTTGACATGATCTTGCTTCTAATGCTCGACACATATTGCATTGCTTGGCATCCTCTGTAAAATCACTTAGCATGAACTAAAATTTACTAGTGCTTGACATCAACTAAACTTTACTCAACATCCCATGTTCTACTCAACATACTCTAGAATGAAGTTTTACTCAGCTCCAAGTAATTTTCTTCTTGGCTTGCATTGACTTTGTTTGGCACCTACTATTCACTCGATCAAGCTTGGCAAACAAACTTTGTGTAACTTGTTCCTCTAAACTTTCTTAGTGTAACCATCCTTTACAACCTTAAGTAGATTAACAATATATCATGTCACCACTATCTTAATTGATTCTTATACTCTTTTACATAATCATAACTCAACCTTTCCTCTAGGTACTATTGTTACATCTTTTGATCAAATACTCTTCATTAGTCAAATAAGTGATAGTACTTGAATCTTATAAGCAATTGTCTTACCAAAAAATAGCAGGTTTGACATCAATGAAAAAAAATGATTGAGACATATAATCTCCCTCTGTAACAATCTATTTTTAATCTATTATCAATAGAATAGGATAATTTAGGATCTACCATGGTTTATAAGTAGTATGAGAAGTTGCATGATAATATGGTATTCAAGGGTGAACACCAAAAGGTTTTGGATTATTTTTTCACATATGATGTTCATTTCTCAAGTAATTCTAATAATGAGAAAGTTAGATATTCTCTTATCCAATTAAATTATCATTTCATGTACTTTTACTTGCTTTATAAGATCATAAAGGAGGCCATTTATGTAGCTACTATATTATTTTCTACCAAAGAAGTGCAACATTAGGAACTCCATTATAGGAAAAAGTCACCTAGTTGGCTAGATCAAAATGGGATAAAAGAGTGATGCCAATTAATGATATCATTGATCATAAGTTGGCATTTTTTACAATGGTGATTGGATATATGGTGTATAACTCAAACATAATAAATATCATACTATTTTTTTATGTTCTTATTTGTTAATGGATAATAATGTTGACTGCGATATTTTTTAATCTATGAAGGAGCAATAGTATCTACATTTGGAAATGATAAAAAAAGATAATAGATAACCATTGATGTATGTTTGATTACACGTGGTTTTATTCTTCCATTTTCATAATTTATTTCCTAGTGTTGGAAGTATTACATGGTCAATTGATACACCATTAGTTGGGTAAATAATGAGTTGTATAAATAATTTTTTGAACAATTTCAAGAGTCAAGTATGGAATACTTAACTAATTTTTAGAAGTAAATCCATTCAAGATAATTTATTCCATTTTAAATACCATAGAAGTATTAGGATGTTATATGCTTTATGGTAGACACCTATAGATTTCACATTTGAGTAGTAGAACTAAGCACCTCAAAGTTTGTTCCTATCGTATATGAGACACAAAAAGATATAGTGACCATCTATGTAAAGAATTTTCTTAATAGAATAGTAGGTTAAAGTGTTCCTAGGTTTGGAATATTTAATGAGAAAGACATGGACATATTAGACAATTGAACCAACTAGCGACTCAAAAGAAGTTCACAAAAAAAGTGGAACGATTTTTACCAAAGAATGGTTTAAATAAGGAGTCAACTTATAAGGAAATATCTAAATATAAGGTACAAAAAGTAGGCACATTTAATCCAACAAGAGTTGAAGAGGAATGAGTTAAATTTTTTTATGCTACAATAGGTAAATCACATTATAGTAGACAAAAAAGGAGTTCTATACTAAAATAAGAGAAATGTTCTCCCCTAACAAGTTACTAGTTAATAGGAAGCAAAAATTTGCTAAGCCTAATTACCCTGATCCTTCAAAGGTAAATAAGGTAGCTAAATTAGTGAAGATGAACAAAAAGAGGAAAAAGGAGAAATATCGTAATAAAAAAGAAGATAGAAAGAGTGAAAAGAAGGGATTGAATCTAAAGAGGGCCATAATAAGTTGAAGGTCACTAGAAACAAGTTAAAGGTTGTCAATGACCCTACAAGGAGGAATATTAAAATTTAAATAATTAAGTTTTTATCTCTTGATAAAATTATAAATAATGTGAGGAAATATGGCTAATTAAAGTGAACAAATATTATAATAAGTTTAATGACTAGGAACATAAGTATATTGAAAGAACAATTTTTTGGGAATGAAAAAACTCACTAAATCCCTAGTTGAGTTACAAGGTAAAAACCCCACATCTTTATAAAATAATATTGAAGCTAGGTGGTGCATTGTAGTGAAACAAAGATTCTAGTGAATTGAATATTTTCTAGTTCAATTACAATTGGATATTTGTAAGAAGTAAATTAAAGAAATTCTTGAGAAGCAAAAACCAAAAATCAAGAAGAAAAAGAAGTTATAAGGTTACTTAATAGTATAAGAGGTTAATAAGGTTACTTAATGGTGAATCTTAATCAGTCTAGGATGAGACAAACGTTATTCTCAATTTAATTTTAGTTTTTGAGGAGTAAGAAGAGAAAGAGGTGCATGAAATAGAAGATGAACCATAAAAATATGAGCCTAAGGTTACTCATACTAATGAGGATAGAATGTTTGAATTGTTCAAGCTACCATAGATGATATACCTATCCAAAAAATTCAAGATTGACATGTATATCATTTCACATTGATTATGTGATAACTAGTAATACCACGGGGAATACATTTATTGAAGTGAAAAAGTAGGTATCGATATTGTATGTTAGTAGAGGAGATGAAAAAAAAAATCAAGTGCAACTAAGGATGCAAAGACAAAATGTGAGAAAGAGAAGAAAACTAAAAGAGAAGTATTGGAGATAAGGATTAAAAAATAAAATAATTGTAACAACCTTATCTTCTCTAAATAAAATCTTTGATGAAGATCACATATGAGCCATTCAAGGGTCAATCAAGATCAATAGTCTAGCCTCTAGTGAATTAATGTGCATTTCCACAACAACTAAATCAAATGAGAAAATAGTGAAAGCATAAAAGAAAGATGCACAAGTAATAAACTTTATGAGTAACCTATTGCTTGAGTATATTCTCAAATTAGATTGTGATATATTTTCTACACTAATTAAATAATTAGACAACTTAGTGACTATTGTAAGGCAACAAATGGAAAGTTTAGAAGATGAAGCTATACATAAAGTGCAAAAGGACTATAGGAGGAGGATAGTGAAGAAATTGGTCAAATCCATTACACTTGATAGATTTTCATTATCAGTTGGTGTAAACTAGATAAAGGATATATTGCAGGAAGATGGTAAGTTACTTGCCATAGTTTATGATTTATAAAAATTAATTGTAGATATTAAAAGAAAAAAATCTAAATGTCAAGAGGAGTTCAAGAATCTAGTTCCTAGTTTTCATCTAGTGAGTGTTTGAGATGCCAATTTAAGAGTGTCAATATCTATTTCATGAATCATAAGCTCAAAACCTTTAATAATTATCAAAAGAAAAAAAATGACACATTATTACAGCTATAGATAAATTTGACTCTCAAATGGATATATTGAAAAAATTCATTGAAGAGGTACAATAGGTATTAGCATTATTGGATATGAGTATAGTTATTGCACTAGAACAATTTTAGCTTATTTTTTGAAATGTTAGGTAGTGATCATGGAAACTATTTAAAAGAATTGGGAGAGATAGATTTAGGTATTCAAAATTAATTTTTTATATTTATTTATTAGAATCTAAGAGCACACTAATAAATTTTTTAAACATTTTGTAAATCATTTTTTATTCCTTTTTTGTTGTTTGTAAAGATGGAGTGAGATGTCAATAAAGAATTGTTTCATTACAATAAGGAGAGTAAGTCTATGAATATGCAGGGGGCAGGGGGGTGGGAGGTGGGTTAATTTTGTTGTTAGAAACTTTGTTTGCTTACATACATAAACATAATTTCAATAAGTGTTTCCTTTAATTCTAAATAAGGAAATTGTTGAAATAATGATGAAGTTGGAAGAGATTATTGGCATAGAAGTTAAAGGTTGAAAAGTAGTTTTTCCATTAGTAGAAAAAAACATTTTTGATGTGATGGATCAGCCATGGAGCAATAATGCAGATATGATAGAGGTTTTAGAAATGATAAATTAGCAAATTATGAAAAAATATTCAATAATAAATATTTGAAATGTTCCAAAGAATACACTTAATATAGAAGAATCATTAGAGTCATATAAATGTATCTTTTGATTTGCACCACCACATTTGGAGTACAATAAAAGATTTTAAAAAATTGATTTGGTGATAATAGTTAGAACAATGTACGATGGAGTTAATTATTTTGAATGGGTAATTCAATGGATCAGTAGTTAAAGGATGACATGGAATCTTATTAAATAATTTTGGGCCAAGGAAGTGGAATTGATGAATTTATGTTTCACTTAAAAACTTGAAAATATTTTGGAGCCAACAATGGTATCACATTTAGAGTTTTCCCATAACATTTACAACTACATAAATGGAGTTATAACTCAAATTGATGTATGTTGTAAAGATTTATGATGGTTTTTATTGCATGTTTAGTGTTAGGGTACAAACATAAGTATTTTTTGGAAGTAGTTCAAATATATAAATTAAGAAAAATAACAATAGATATATAAATTAATAATAACATATCACTTTACTTATTGAATCCTTATGAATAATCAAGTTAAAAATCTTAACTTTGTCACTCATAACAAGGCTAGTAGGATCCTAATGGGTCTAATGATGAAATCCTCTAACTAGGTGACTCTAATAATGATTTTCAATTTAATTATCTCGATAACTTGTAACATTGCTTTTTGTAATAGATTTTAACTAAGCTAAAGGTACTCATGATAAGGCATGCCACTAATAGGGTGATTTAATGATCCTAACAAAGAAAATATTATTAATGTGATAGTGAAACTTGTAGATGATAATTCTCACCATGGTTTCGCCCTCTCAATAATGATTTGCATGTGAAAAATCTTTGTTTTCTTGTGTTGCATATTGGTGATGTTTGAGTTACTTTTCTTTTATATTATAGTTTCTATTACATGTTTTTTATTATTTAAGTTTATCATAAAATGTTATAGATCTATGGATGGACTAAATTACCCCCTCTCTTAGTACCTTATAACACAAGGACTTTAATTATATCACTATTGACATCAATCAAGTATGATACACCATTTTCAGGAATTATTAAAAGTATATTAAGATAGAATTAAGGTGCCTAAAACATCTAATTATTCCTATAATAATTACCAGAGAACTTAGGAAAGGGTACTTAATCCTCCAAATTGTAATTATGAGAAGAAAGTTCCTAATCAAGAAATATTTGAAATAGGGGATTCAGAAAAAACTTCAGGGAACAATCAATATTTTTTATAATATTTTCCCTTAAATCCCCATAGTCCCAAGAAAACATAAATTTGGATCAATACATAAATATTTACAACCACAAATCAATTATACAAAATAAATACTACATATAAAAGTGAAATGCCCCAAGGTATCTTTATCTTTCATGTTATTACTCTAGATATCAACTAATTAAGTTTTCCATGCTTCTATTAGAAGAAAAATATTCCAGAAGTAGTTTTAGTATATTTGTAAAAGTACAATGCCTAACCAAAAATAGAAATTATCAAAAGAACATAGGTCAATCTTAAGGAAAATTTCCCCATGGTTTGCAATGGTTTAAATCAAATCCAAATCCATCTATTCAATAAGCATAAGATGGTGTGAGATCTAAAAGGGTTAACATTGGAGGTTAAATCTCATTGGTTAAAATGAGGGAACATATTCAAGTGCCAATCCCAAAATAACTAATAGATAAGGAATTCCCCTATGTGCCTAAAATTTATCTTCTTCACGATTAAAATAGAAATAAAGAATCTACTAGCATTGCTAACATTAAAAAATTTATGTGCTCCCAACCAATATTAAGAATACTAAGATGATAATTTAAATTGTTTTAATCAAAACCCTCTATAATTGGAGTCTTCTAACCCAATGATCATTTTTACTTTTCATTTAATAGATAATTAAGTTTATATAATGTGACTTTCATTTTTAGATGAAAATTGATGTGTTATATTACTTTATATGGACCTTATATCTTCTTTTATGTTTCCGTCTCTCACATATATGTATAATCATTTTAAGATTTGTATGACATCAAAGAAGTAGTAAATAATTAAACACTTCTGAACTCAATTCCCGCTTACTTTATGCACATTTTAAGAAATTATGATAATATAATTTAATATTAAAAAATGTAATTACGTATAAATATGAAGTCATTTTGTTATCCTTCACACCACCCTGCTCCTGCCGCGCCCCCCTGTCCAACTACTCTCTCGCACACACAAATACATATATTTTCTTTCTTTATATATAGGAGTTCTATTTGGGCATGTTTTCACCCTGCCCCACAATCTTTTAAAGCTATTTTAGATATATGTAGATACTTATTAACTAGAAATAAATAAAAATTTAAATTGTCAAAAGTTAAAATTTAGCAACCAACAAGTGTCAATAGTGGCCAGTATTTGCGGTGAATAGTAATAAATTATTTTGAATAGAAATAAAATTATTTGAAATAATATATTATTAAGTTATTAATATCTTAAATAAAAATAAAAATAAAAATAAATAGTTACTAGTATCATAATTGTAGTGAATTGATATTAAAGCAAGTAGATTAAAAGAAGTAAGAGATTAATTATACCAAAAAATTTATCAATTACATAGATTATGATATAAAACAATCTTATTTATGGAAGTTCCCTTTTTATCAAATATTAAGTAGAATTTGTTAAAATGTTTAGCATGTATGCATATTTTAAGGAGGATTAATATTCTTTATAACTATAGTGTATAAAATTTATAAAAGAATTTGAGTTAAAATTATTTTTGTTTACAATTATGGTTCTTATTTTTTAATTAATTATTAAAATATTTCTCTATAATCAATTAATAACGTTTATAAAATAATTAAAGATGGGGAATAATAAACAAAAAGATTAAATGGGTCTTATGATCAAAATTAAATTTAAAATGTTATTATTGCATTTATTAAAAAGTAAATGAACAATCTTAAACAACATTAAACATTCAATGTATTTGATTATTTACTATAAACATAATATATGTTATTATATCATTTTCTAAGATCTTGCCCAAGAAAATAAATCATGGAATTAGCTTCTAAAAAGGGGTTGGCAAAATCAAAACAACCAATCAAATTGTCGATACTAATTTAAAAATGTCATTGTTGATTGGTGTAAATTAATTGAGATATAAAAAAAGGTGAATACAATAGTATACTTCCTATGAGAAATACAACAAGTGCCACGTAGTGACATGTATTTGCATTGGAAATTAATTATAATATAATTTTACTTCCAAAAATATTTATAATATAATTAAAATAATTATGCTATAGTCTAAAGGTATTCTATTATTTAGTTATTTCATATTAAATTTAGTATAATAAAAGAATAAAATTTATGTATGTTTGAATTTTTACTTTTCAATATATTAAATTATATTATAATTGTCTCTTATTATACTAGTATAGTTAATGAAAGTTATTTGTTCCTTTTATCACAAGATTTCAAGTATTAGAAATAATTAAAATTTTGGTTAATAAATAAGTAAATTTATTCATTTAATTTACTTATATGCTATAGTTGATAACAAAGAAATAGATTGAATTTTACGCAGTGTTCATAAAATAATTTGATTTATAGAAATTAATTCACTAATTGATATAAGAAAATTCAAATATATTTATTTTACTTTTGTTTATTAATAATAATAATATAAATTATATCTCATATGTCTTCATCTAGAATTGATTTTTATTTCATATGATTTTAGAATATTAATTTCTTTTAATCTATTTAAAGTAAAAATATAAGTATAATTATATTTTTAAATTATAATTACTAATTCAATATTTTACCATGTTGAAATATTTTGATTGAACATTTGAAATCATTATTTAAACTATTATTACTAGAATGATAGGATTTCAAGCTACAATTTACAACTTAGCATTACAATCCAATGAAAAGATTATTGGTATTAAACTTGTCTTTTCAAAAGTATATATTAAAGTCAATAATGAGATATGATGCTTAATGGTAATTAAAAAGACATTATATTATTTTAAAATTTAATTATTAAAATATTTATTAATTATGTTAAAATTTGTAAAATTAAAAAAATTTGATTGTATATGACTTAATTCTACACGAAACAATTCAAATTTTTAGTTATTACTTTGTGTTTCAAATTTTACATTACAATTATTTTAGGTTATTCCCTCACACTATCCTCTACAATATATTTGCCTTGTTCGAATCATTTGAATTTTAATGCTTTCAATTCTTATATATATCATTTAAAATTATATATTTTTCAATAATCGAATACAGAATTATATATTATATACTAATAGTTATATATTCATATTATTATATTTGTATGAAAAATTAGAAAATGATAAAAGGACATCACAAAAACAAATATTTACAAATTTTAATATAGAGAAAAATCCTACCAAAAATAACACAATATGGATATAAATTTGAGATGTTAGGAAAGATCCAAACTTATATTGTTGTGTCAAACTAATTTTCTTTTAGTACTTACATTAAAACAATCTGTCATTTCTCTTGAAATTAATTACATTCATCAATTTCAATTACTTCACTAAGACAATGATTGGTTATTAGATACAAGAAATTTATATTGGTTTACACTAAAATTTAAATCTGTATAAATAAGCTTAGTTGATTACAAAAGAATTTTATTTATCTCTTTAAAAAAATTAAAACATAATTTCATTTTTATTTTATGCATCTACAAATGAATAATTAGGTTATGTCTTATTTTCAAATTTGTTTTCTTAAAACATGTGAGAATATTCTTAAATATCACATTCTTACAAAAATCTCAAATAAATCAAAGATAATAATATCACATCTCATCTCTATAAGAAAGTTATAAAGAATTATCTTATTGTACTTGCGGTATGCAAATACTATTGCATTTACTTGTACTGATTAGTCAATTACTTTTCACCAATCATATCAATTTTTTTTTGTTTGCAAAATAGTAAAGTTTATGTCTTTATTTTTAAAGTCTTATTAATAAAAATAATATTTATTTGAGATCTTATTGATTGATATCAAATTGTCTTATAGGAGCCCCTTTTTGGGACATCTCCATATTCCATGTCTTATACCTTTTTTCACGTGAATGATATTATTATGATGAAGAAGTACATAGTTTTTGGTATGAAATTATCTCAGAAATAAAATAAAGTGGAGATTAATATAAAATAAAGTAGGGATTAACGTAAGGTTAGAATTAGTGACAATTTAATTTATATCCACATCTATAATAACTATTTTTATTTTAATAACTAGTTACTAGTTACTAATAGCATTACAATACAAACCTTAAATTTTAATTTCAAACATCATATAAAAAAGTAACCAATTCAATTAATAATTCTATGATAATTACTAAGGTAACTATCAGTTTAAATTTAAATTTAATAGAAAATACTTTAAAAATCATTACAACAATTTTCTAGCTATATAATTAATTATTTATCAATTACAACTGTAAGACGAGTACATGATGCAGAGCCACACCTTGGAAAACTCAGGAGGAATCAGACACTCAACTGAGTTTCTTCAAGGGGCATCTACAACCTCCAGGATCACACACTAAAATCAGATTCAAAACAAAACTTTGAAAATAAAATCTCCCAAAATATCTTCTTGCTACCTCCAGATAGACCTGCACTTAGACATGTACAACTTTTGAACCAGAGAATATTTTCTCAATCAAACTGTTGATATTTTGCATAACTAGGTTTCAAACAACATATAAAAAATTGAGAGAAATCCAATGGTTCAAACTTGAGATATTGACCCCGCATCAGAGTACATTTTTCTGCAAAACATTGCTTCTTGCTGTCTCTAGATAGGCCTGCACTCAGACATGAATAACTCTTGAACTAGATCAAAACTCTTCAATCGCTCTGGTGAAGATGGGCGTAATTAGGCCTATAATAACATATCCAAAGCTCATGAAAATCCAACGGTGCATTTGGGAGATATTACCCATGCACTGAGACTAATTTTCTGCAAACATACCGAATTCGACCCAAACTAAAACTTTTTAATCTTCTGCAAACTATCAACTTTTTTCTAGTGAAAAGATAAGAAAAATCCATTCAAAACTCAGACCATCGAAAAATTGCACAAAGACAAAAATGAAAAAATGTTCCATATCTCTCCAAATTCAATTTTTCTGTCTTACATAGCCGACTGGCTCTCTTTTTAAAACTGATTTTTTTTTTCCTATTAAAGGATGTGAAATATTTTCTTCTTATTTTAGAAAAGAAGAATGTCTTCTATCAAAAAAAAGGATAAGAATCTGAAACGTTCTTTTCCTACCAATATTAGACAGTCTAAATCAGGAATATTTCAAAAAACTGCCTACTACCTATTATTGGATTCTGAAAATCATTCAACACTCCACCTACGAATTAAAACTATTCTAATTTAAGATCCATACACCTGGTCCTAGGTGGCTATATCTGGAGAGCTTATCGAACTGCTACTCTAGGTATGCCACCACATGTAGGACATTATTACAAACTTCAAAAACTAAAAGCATTTAAAACATAACATTAAATTTCCTATTACATTTTCAACAATGTTGCCTCCTATAGTGTTTCTCTTCTCTACCACTGCAGCAGTACAGGCCACTAGTCACACTTGTTAATTAATTTGACTCTTACAGATATTTTGTGTATGGAAATTAAGATTAATATAGAATATATTTCAAACCCAACTGATTGGGTTTATGCTAGAGACTATAGTTTTCAACTCATTACTTTGCATTGCATTAATCATTGTGATAATAGTGCCCATTTCAAGATTTCCCCTTTAACCTATAGTGTATCAAAAATGTGCCATTAAACAAGATTATAGCTTTTTTCTTCCTATTTTGTGATTGAGTGACTTTCTTTTTCCCAAGAGTCTTTCCTTTTTTTGGCAAGAAAAAATACAGAATTTATGTCCACCTTCCACCTGTTGTATGCATGACCTTAATAAAGAACACTACTTCCAACAAACACATGTCTGGAGATGTGGCTTGATAGAGGACAAATGGTGTTGGGCATTATAGATGTCATACAAATCAAGTGTAAAAGACTTTCACTTGTTCACTTGTTTGTCTTCTCATTACAACATTTTAATCATCTACAGATACTCTACAATTTTTGTTTTATTCTTTCTATGTCATAAATTTCTATTTTGATGTGCCTCATTTTATTTCTAGTTTCAATATTAGGAATTATAGTTTCCTTGCCAAGTTTCATTTGTCAATTTTCTAGCCATCTAATCCATTCCACTTTTTAAGTTATCTATAAATATTTTACTTTATTTTTTACATGAGAAAGTTTAGCTCTTATGTGCTTTCTTTTAGTTCTTTTGGCCCTTTTTCCTCCAACAAATTATTTTGTAATTTCAAAAATCATAAGTTGGCTTACCAGTCAGTTATTCAAGAAAAATTTTCAATCTTTCAATCATGTTCTTCTCCATCCCTCTTCATTGAATTTATTATCAAGGCTTTGGATTCTTTCTTACTATGAATCCTTTCATATGTTATTAACTCAATACCAACATTTCCATCAACATCATCCTATTGAAAACCATGATGGATTGTAGAAACAAATGGATTTCTATAGTGGAATTATTATTTATCATCGTAGGTGTAGTGGGTTTGTTAAACAAAAATATATTTTCAACATTTGTGTTATCTATTATTTTAGGTCTCCTTTCATGAGTTTTTTAATGCCCCACCAAGGGATCCAAAAGAATTAACCTAAAGTTTCACTATGTATGGTAGATTTTTTTTTTTTTGAAACATGAAGGGTAACTCATTCACATCAAACACATAGTAGTGGAAGCAATAACATAAAATCAACTCTAAACATACATAACAGGTTGCATTCCTTAAGGATCCCAAGACGTTGAGTCACATTTAATCTAACTAATACTAAGTCTAACAACTACCACATTCACATGAAAGAATAAATAGAAAATCCAATGTCCATATTACACATTTGTTCTGAATGCCTCTTGGCAAATGAAATTCAGAATGCTCAATCATCTACTATACATGTCACAGGGTATGAAAGGCTTGAAAGATTAAATATATGTAAAAATAAAGATACATCATCCTCATTGAATCCATGATACAAGTGCAATAAAGTAAATGAAACCAATAACATACATGAGACATCCATCATCATAAAAGATATAACATCCATCGTAAAAGATAACCATATATCATAAAACACAATTAACTAAGTGCACGGTTCCTCCCAACCGTAAATAGAATCATTAGACCATCGTGGGCCCTAGCAATCCCTCCATGCATAACATCTCAAGTCACCAAAGAGATCATTGGTATTATCATAGCAGGAATGTCACTCCTAAAACATACTACATCATATGCAGAAAGAAATCTAACATGCTACGACATATGCATAAAGAAATCTAACATGCAAAAATTAAGCATAAGATAAGTCAATAACATCATCTATCATATGCTAGTCATCAATATAAGGATATGTGTCCATCATCATAATCCAAGAATAGAATGAAGATAACTGCCAATAAGAATGCATCAGCCACAGTGTCTCAAATGGATCTCAAATGATAAGAGTGAAAAAACACCACCACTTGATCGCATGGAACCTAAATGGCCCACTCCCATCATGCCGAGGAGATAGTCTCAAGTCCCAAATAGGATATCAAATCACACAACACAAGTACTCTCTAAGTCTAGGAAATCCTAAGAGCAATCTAACTCAAAGGCTCGAATAAGAAATGATATCTAATTCCTAGAGGCACACAAGACACGTAGGAAACTTACTATGTAAGTGGGAAAGTGTCATCAAATGAATCACACTAGAGTTACCCTGGTAGTCTTTCAATAGACCCTGGCCCCTTAGTGATCCCTATGCAACCACTAGTATCCTCTCATACTGACGAGGCATACTATGGAATGCAAGGTCGCAACCAAGTGTTCTCTCTACTCCCATCCTAGTCTGTACTAGCACTCGACACATGGGCAAGAACATACAATTTTCTTGTTAGGTTCATTTTAATCCGTATTTAGTGTAAATGTTATTACTTATTAAATAACTTACATTGAGTTACCTTGGCAGCCACTTAGGGCCCCGACCCCCATTGCAAGCCACTTCTTGACACTATAAGTAGATAACCTACCCTAGGCTCAAGAAATCACAAATCACAAAGCCACCTCAGTCCTATACAAGTGATTGGAAAGCATCAAAAGATGATCCAAAATAATCACATCAGTTCTCCACAAGCAATTGAAAAGCATCAAATGATAATCATGATCACAACAGTTCTCTATCGGCAACTGAAGGCATCAACGAAAATCAAGATATCCATCAGTCCTCATCAAGAAACTGTAAAGTATCCCAAAATAAACCACAATATTCATATCAATGATAAATCAAAATATCCATTGGTTCTCAATGAGCAACCAAAAAAGCATCTCAAAATAAATAATACTGATCAAAGACTCCAAAATGGTCAAGTCCAGAACATGTCACAACATGACATCATCAAGAATAGATCAACACTTCAGTCCCATCAAGGCAACTAGAAAGTAAACCAAGTATAACTGATCGATGACTCAAAAATGATTAGGTCAAGTGTCTCATACACATACATCTCAGCTTCACATGAGAAGATTGATGAGCACAAACGAATACTGAATATAAACATCTCATAGAGCATACCATCACATTACCATGGTTGGGTTTTAAAAAGATCGAGATCAAATAACATCAACATGCCATCACATTTGCCTAACTCCCAAGCCTCTGGTAGACGTCCTAACTGGTCAACACTCTAGGACCACCCAAACCCCAAACACATATAGCATAGAGAGAACCCAAAATGTAAGCACATGTTTTGGTTCTGTTAAAAAGACATAGTCGAGTTAAGTGCGGGGGTTTTAGTTTCAATTTTGCTATATTTTGAGTGTAAGAGATTCATCATTTAATCTGTAAGTCATCCTGTTTATCCCCTTGATAGAACTATCCTTCCATTATTTTAAAACAATTTTCTAAAATAATTAGAAAATAATTATTTACTTGGTTAAATTGTTGGACTCATTTCCTTTGACTTTCAACAAAACCACTCGCTTTAGTTAATGGTGCCCAATGTTACTAGCAATTAAATAAAACCCATTGATTCTAAGAAACGACTCCCATGATTTAATATAATATAATTAATCATTAGGAAAACGTAAAATACACAAGATACCCCTCTTGATTTAAATCAAATTTCTCAAAATAAACAAAGGGAAATAACACTTATGGGTTTTCACTTCGGATGATCTAAGATTTGATTAAAATCAATATTCAATGAGATATCCCTTAGTCAAATGTCTTCCTTTATTAATTAATTCTAATTAAATCTCATTTAATTAAATCAATTAATTATTGTATGTAACATTAATATTTAATCACAAATTCATGGCTCTAAACTACTTTAATAATAGCTTAGTTAATGATAACAAATAAATCTTACTATTATATCTCTCGATCATAGTAGTAACGATTTATATTAAATTATCATTAATCCAAAAATGCTATTACTATTTAGTAGAGTAAACAATATGTTAACATAACAATTATTATTAATTCGTTACCCTGAATAACCATTATTAGATAAGATTTTAAAACATATAATAATTAATTTAGTAATTATTATAACATTAGCAAATCATATGGAACAATGTTAATACAATAATAACATTCCTTGATGCATTAATTTAACATATTTATCAATATATTAAGCATTGAATAATACTAATTTCTCACTTGGACACAATTAAACCCTATTAAAAAATTAACTTATATTACAAAATGTTTTAATATAACTTAGAACATAATAGTTTTTAACACATTAACAAATAATGTTATACTGAAATTCGAATTATCAAACAAAATTCAATAAGATCTTCACATAAATGAGCCACGGCTTTGTTATTGGCCGTGCGGTCTATGCTTAGTCCGCGACTTTTAATTTCGAAGGCCGTGTGCTACCATCAATTAGAAGCCGTGCGGTCCAAAGGACATGCGCAGGCTTTTTTAAAGGTTTTTTTTTGAGCGATTAAAATCGCTGGGTGCTGTGATTAGACGCCACCATAATAACATATATTATTAACTAAAACCATGTTAAAAACTTCATAAAACCCATGCCCTGCATTATAAGTGGAAGCGATTTAAGGTTCACGAATAATCATGATCACTGGGTGCTTTAGGCCTGCGCAGCCAGAGATGATGTGCAGTAGTCCTCTGGACCTCCGCCCCCCGTCGGGTACTCTGTGACGTGCAGGTACCCACGAGGTACCCTGTGAGTGAGCAGTCAAGTGATTTTAAATCGCTGTATGATGATTACGCCGCCGACTTCGATAGGGGAGAGGAATCAGTAGTCGTGATAGCTAACTTTGTCAACATGTAGCCGCTACATGGGATGTTGTAAGACCTTCATTTTTCTTTTGAAATGTAAAATGGACATTGAACTACCTATAACTAAGGTTTGAAGGTGTGACTCATCACGCAACTCGTTAAAATAGTGCACCTAGTGAAATGTGTCTAAAAAATGACTTTTTGAACATTCGACCAAAGCTTAATCTAAAAATCTCTACTAATTGAATTTAAAATTGTCACTTGTTGTTAATAGAATATTGTATAACTATATAAAATGTAACATATATGCAACTTCAATTGACCAAATAGTTATTATTAATCATAAATATTTGTTATATATAACTTTTATAAATAACACAAAAAGACACATACTTTAACACAAAAAAATTATTTGTTGTTATAAAAATAACACATTATTATATAAAATACAACATATATCCAACACAAAGGGACCATTAGTTGAACACTAATTTTTTCTCACAATCTCACACATTTCATAAGAAAATACAAGGCATTTATTGGTATTCACCTTTTATATTTGTGATGATACATATTATTGATATGGTTTACTTTATGCATATACATTGCTACCCCAATAGTTGTACACATAAGAATAGTATGTCTACACTAAGATATCAATGTTTATTTAAGTGAGCATATTATGTTTTAAGTGACACACACATATTAGATAGCTATGATATTTTGTTTGAAACAAAAAGTTATTTATTTCACTCATTAATGAATTCATTTATTTATTTTTTCTATAACATTTATAAGTTTTCATGTGTTCAAATATTGGTATATTTTATATCAACATTTAGAATTTTTTATATTTACAAATAGATCAATTAATTACAATATATAGTAAAAATATGTTGGAAGATTGGACTCTATGTTCACAATAGGGTGATCGACTATTGGACCCCGCTCAACTATTGGGTCCTCTCCCCTAATTAAAGGTCGTGCAGTCTGTAAGAATTGACATAGCATAGCTAATATTAACCCGCCTATCACTTACAGGATGGTGACACATTGTTTAAAGGCCATTGGCTTAATCCTTAGTAGCCATGCGGTACTTCATCATAGGTACTTTGCAACCCGTGGTCATGTGGAACAGAGCAGGCACGTGCATTAAGGGTACCGCTAAGATTTACACAGTGAGTGGTGGGGGTGAGGAAATCCCCTCCCACATACACTTATTAACATTTATTTTATGTCATTTCTAAACATTTTTCCAAACTAATACATACATACATACATACATACATACATATATATATACAATAACTTTTGTTTAAACAATTCTATGAATAATACATATATTATTTGTTTTAGAAAAATTTAATACAAATCTTTCCCCACTCAATTATAACCTTAGATATGTATGTATATGTTTATCATTATTTATATATTTATATAAAATGATTCCAACAATCATCTGATGGCAACATTAAAACCAACTCTTTGAATTTTCCAAACATAGAATTCCCATATGTAAAAGCCATTCTTTTCAAATTCAAATCCTTGTCACAATAAATTCTCAGTTCTATTATAACTCGAACCTAAACCCAATTTAAAAACTAATTTCTTTCATCAATGGAATGTGGGTTTTCTAATTTGATTTTTCCTTGATTTCTATGCAAATAGAAAGAATCAACATGTATACCAAAATTCCATAATATAAAACATCCATCACAAGAATTATCCAAGCAATCATCTAGTAAACACGATGAAGATAGGAAGAGAGAAAGCATAATAGAATTTGCAAAACAATCATGAGTGCCTACCTAGACACTGATGCTAATTCGCTACGCCTTAGAAAATTGTAGAGAAGCTCTTCCTCTTAAAACCTTCTCCTTTCCGAAAATTCCTTCCTTCTCCAACATTCGTGATTCCTCCAAGGACCAAACCCCCCCGAGTGACTAGAACTGCTTGTTGAAGCATATGAGGATGTAGAAGCCTATGAGCTTGTAGGAGCATATGAGCTTGTCGAAGCATATGAGAATGTCAAGCATATGAACTTGTATATAAAGGCTTCTAAGATGCATCTAGAATGTGTCTAGAAAGAACTAGGAGATAAGCATGACAACTAAGCACATAACTTCCATGATAAGAAGATAAACATGATGAAGTGTTTAGAATTTTGTAGACACCATGTGCTCAAATAATGTGCTAACTCCTAAGTGTAGACAACACGTGCATAATTAGAGTGCAAACTCCTATGTTGTCAACATGACAACTCACAAGATTTCATATACTCCTATGTGAATAAGTACTAAAATAATACACATTACTTTATTTAATTAAATTTATTTATTCACTTGACTCTTTTTAAAATTAATTTATTAATTTTAAATCTCATGCACTCACTTTATTAAATCCACTTGTTTTATCTTAATATATTTTAATCACATGCATGCATCATGCAATCTAGAATCTTTTAATAATTTTAATATCTTTTCCACTTTTAAATTTATTTTTGAAACTTAATTGATAAAATATTTATTAACTTAAATAACAATATTATTTAGCATTTATTTAAAAATGTACTCTAAATATATTATTATTAAATTAAATTAATATTTTCACATTCCAAATCTAAACTTATAACTTTTATCTTCAAATTTAATTCTTTTATTTAATAAATATCATATTAATTTTCTATTAAATTAAACCATTAATTAAATATTTTAATTAGACTTAATTAATAGAAAATTCACCGAGAAAGAGTTCGACAATGATAGCAAAAATGTGAACTAGGGTAGGCACTATAGGTTTTCCACAAATAAAGTACCCTCTACGTGTGATTGGGTACGCATTCAGGTTATCTTGTAAGGGATACCTGTAGAATCATTTCATATTTTTCTTTTGAGCTCCTTAATGGCTATGGTACTAGAGGCAGGGGCTCTATCGTTATCCTCAAGCATCACAACCTTTTAAGGCTTCCAATACAATGGTTTGTGCATCATTCGTACATGGAAAGACCTTCAAAGAGAACATGACATTGGGCATGTCCACATGCAGGGGGCTAAGAATTAGAGGTCTTAAAAAGCATATATTGCTTGCATCTAATGGGAAGAAATTATGTCCCTCCAAGGGCATTATCTATGAGGCACAAGAGAGTATTGTGATAGGTATGTTTCCAATGAATTTAGTTTCTATTTTTCTTCTCGGTGTAACTCTCTTCATTGGTATGACCATATGGTAATGCTTATAGGATTTTTAAGTTGTATGTAATTGCTTCTGGTTCTTTATCTTCATAATTGTGTTGTTGGTCTTTAATTGATGGGGTTTGCTTTAAAATTCACATTTTCTAGGGACAGCTAGTCATTCATATATTAGATTGAATTACTATCCACCAACATCTTATATCATATGTTTGAGCTAGGGTCCAATTGGTTGGAAAGTAATATTTTATTATGTTAATAGACATTAGATTTCCACAATCCATTGATAATATTCTGGAGTTTTTCTGGAATTTGATTGTGTAGCATTTTTTAGCATCAACATTTTAGATCACACAAAAATTCCGAAACGTTCATCCTGATGATGGATCACTGTGTGTGATCCGAAACGTTGATGCTAAAAAATGCTACACAATCAAAATCCAGAAAAACTCTAGAATATTTTATTATGTTTTCAAAAATTATTACCAATAATAATTGATTGCTTGTAGGTTGGGTTGGTTTCTTTTGTGGGTGTGTGCTATTCGATCCAAATGTCATTGCCAACAAAGGCCCACCAGCCTTTGTACCTAAAATAATAGCTCACAATTATGAGTGATCATATCTTCCAACATTCCTACATTATGTGCCAACCAGTTAGCAATAATTTCCCATCCTTTGGAACTTCCATTCCTCAACAACCATAGGAGGGGTAGAACAACAATGGCTCTTTCAACACATGCATGCCTTTCTTCACTATGAGAGCATAAATTCATAGGAATAATTGAAATTCAAATTATCTAAAAATTATATAAGAAACTGAACAAGTACAAATATTGCACTTGCTATTGCGGTTGTTGGCATGCTTACATTGTCCTCTTTAAAATACCTCACAATCTATTATGGTTACTTATCCAACCAGCAATTGCTTTGTAACTACTAGAAGTTTATAACAAAACCTAAATGCAGATTAGCACTACATTGGCATTACTATGTAAGTTATTGCATGATTTTTGTTAAGCTCCAATATTGTGGTTATTGGTTGTTCTTCCACACTTGTACCTAATGTGTAGCTGCTCCCAAAAACTAAAACTAACACCCTCCATCATAGACATCTTTATCCTAACATTCTTTTCTCACAAACCAAAATTTAATCTCAATATATTCCCTTGACCACTAATTTCAAAGCTTCTTCAATCCCAAACTATACTAGAAACACAGGAAAAAATTATATGACAAGATTTCTAGATGTTGAGAGAATGTAATGGGAAGATGCACCCTTTACTTGTGTGATTGATTTTTGCTTACGAAGGACTTTTCACGGCTAAAATATAGTTCTTTAGATATGAAGAGAATAGTATGTGTGTGTAAGACTAAGCAACCAAAAGAAGTGCACAATCCACAATCACCTTCTGTAGTGAGAAAGGAATGTATAATATATGTTCACAAAAAAAGGTAAACTACGAAGGAGAAACCCAAGAACCATCTCAGTATATGGCTAAATGCTAGTATTGACCTCAGGTCTCCTGCAACTAAAGAAGAGACAAAAATGTGCACAATAAAAAAATAAACCATGTATTGTAAGGCATTTCCCTTGCAGTTGTTGGTGGAATGCCCCTCTCATCAACCAATAGATTCTGAAATGCTCCATGACAACAATACACTTTGCTCTGCCTGTATTGGAGGTAGGGACTGTAGCTGCCCACAACTCTTGTTAGATACAAGCAATTTTAATTAATTTATACTAAAATTTGCTTCTTTATAAATAAACTTAGCTAATTACAAAAAAAATTTATTTACCTTTACAATTTTTTTAAAATATAAGCTCTTTTTTATTTAATGTATCAACAAATGAATAATTCGATTATATTTCTCATTTTCAAATTGATTTCCTTAAAATATGTGATGGTACATAAAGACTTTACTTAAATATCACATTCTTCGAAAAATCTGACCAAAAAAAAAACGGTCTCACACTGCATCCCTGTGAGAAAGTTATAAGCAATTATCTAAGTTTATAACTAATTTGATTCTTATAGACATTTTGTGCAAGAAAATTAAGATTAATATAAAGAACAAATTTCAAACCTAATTTACTTGGTATCATATCAAATCGGAAGCGGAAAATAGACTGATTGTCTATTGTAATACCCATATCAACGAATTTAAACAATAAAAAATATTTCTTCAAAACCAGAAGGCATTGTTTCACACTAGTAAATCTAGAAGGGTATAAAATGTCTCTACCGTGATGGTTTTGTAGAGTGCAGCCCAATATTACATAGTAACTATCTTAGTAACATATTTGAGACCATCTCAGTCACTGCACTATACAACTTGAAGCTCTTTTTTCAGGCCTATTCTTGCTTCTAAATCTGATGGGTAATTCCTTTCCAAATTCCCTCACATCTTCATTTCCAACAGCAGCCTTACAAATCTCTAAAACCTCAGACAACTCTCCATCCTCCAAATCTCCATCAAATCTCTTCACCAAAACGGCATTCTCTTTCGCGAAGTTATACCCAACTCCGTCATGATCAACTATCAAAACGTCCTTCAAATCCACATCCAATACACTCTTGAGAGTCCCCTTGCTCAAACTCTTCACATGATCTTTTCCACTCCAAGGCGAATCTTTGTACAGACGCCTGTCAATAAACATATTGACATCAAGCTTGTCCAGAAAAACATCAGCGTCCTTATTGGGTGCCTCAGTAAAGACCACAACTTCATAAATATTTGCCAATTCTGACAAAAAATTGTCCACCCCGGGCCTTTTCATGACATAGTAAGGTAGATTCTGGGCACAAATTATGAAGTCATTTCTCTGAAGAGGCTCAAGGCTTGCCTTGATCAAAACATCAAACAATCCCAATACAACTGTTTTCGCTTTTGTCTTATGTTTTCTTCTTTCTTGGGATTTGAAATTGAGATTCCAGTTAAGCCCTAAAAAACTGACAGGCCTTTCTCTTTCCCTCTCACGCTCCCTCAAGTACTGAATTTCTGCATCAGCGGTCTTACTCAATTCATAGTGTATAGCAATGGCCTCCCTCACATCTTCACACTTTGCAGCCATGTTACAAAACTCCATGACTCTCCAAAGCTCCCTGTCTGATAAATCCCCGTAGAAAGGTTTAACGGGAAATGCATTTTCTGGCTGCAATTTGAAGTTTTGAGGATTATCATCAACAATTATGACGTTCTTGAGGTCCCTTCCCAATTTAGTGAGATCTTTATAAATGAGTCCTCTGCTACGACTGCACGAGTCTCTGTACAAGCGGTGTTTTATGGTGTTATGGATGTCCAGTTTGTTCAGAACGTCGTCTGCGTAATCTTTTGAGGCGGAAGTGAAGATGATGATCTCGAAGTTATGTTTTGCCAGTTGGAGTAAGAAGGTTTCGACTGCGGGTCTTTTCTGGACGTAGCAGAGATTTGGGTGCTCTTGAAGTTGTTCGACAACAACAGTGAAGTCGTAGTGGGGAGGTGTGGCAGCGAATGTTGCATTGATGAGGGTGTTGTCCAAGTCTAATACGATTGTTTTGGTCTTCTGAGATTGTGGTGGAGGAAGTATTATGTCTGGGTTAATCTCATCGATGCTCTTCCTTCTGGGTGGAGCAAGTATCATGTCCATTTTGCCTTTGTTGCTTGAAATTTAGGAATGAGAATAAGAATGTGAATAGGAATGACAATGGCCGAGCAAAGGTTTAATATAGCTTTTCCAAAGGTTACCATTTTCTAATTATCAAAGGACGCAACTAATTTGGCTTTAAAAGATCGGCTGCATTTCAGGCAAGTTAATAACAATCTTTAGAAACTTTTCCGAATTAATAGTAATTAAGTTTAAATACAAAAAATATTAAGAACAGATTTAAATTTATATATTTGATAAGAAATTAAGGTACTATGTAATATATCAGGGTGATGAGGAACAGTGGTGTTCCTTACATATAATGTCCTGTGCAGTCACCATTTACAAGTTGTCCTCATTCCTTTTCTATTTTACTTTTCTCTTCTTTAGATCATCTTGAATGGAACTACTAAAAGGATTGGTCTTATGCAGCATACCATTGTTGTAGGTGGAGAATACAATCAACTGCATTTTGAATTAGGCCTAATTTTTTATTGTGTTATCGAAGGCATTTAGTATTTTCATATTTTCCTCCCTAGAGGGTACCAAGTTCGTCAACTCGATTTGGTCTTCAAAAATTTCCCACATGTTTAGCTACTTCCAAAAATCACCAAGAACCTTGAGGAGATTGTCATTACATTTACTTGTACTCGAATCTTCAACCTTCCTTGAAGAGCTTCAATAATAACTTCTAACTATTATTTTTCTACTAGCTATCTAAATATGGATAATGAGCCATTTTCTCATAGCCTTTTCTCTGTGGAGGCAAAGACATAGGCAAAGACATATCTCATTCACTTTTATGCCTAGAGACTCCAAATTAGACAAAATAGTAGTAATTGATAGCCTAGTGGGAGAGGAGCTCTTCTAAATGTAGGGGTCACTAGGTTAGTTGAGATGGGTTTGAACGAGAGGGGAGTGTTGCAATAAAGAGGGAGAATCGGTGGTAGCATTTTTAGGGGTCAACATGAATTTAATTTACCAATTGGAAGATAACTCCTTGAATACATAAACCATATATTCCTTAGCAAGCTTAAGACCAGGGTTTATTGCTAGCTTTTTGGCTGGGGTTAATTGCTAGCTTTTTGGCTAAGGTTAATATAGGAAGAGGTAGGAGAAGGAGCAATCACCAAGATTTCAGGTTGAGGCTAGATAGGGATAAAAATGAGATTATTTATCTATGTCAAGATAGCGTGGCTGGGGACATCTTGAGGCATAATTCAAAAATGAAAATTGTATATTCTTAGGATAAGAATCTAATGTAATGGAAGTGCATCAATTCCTTGAATTTAGATACAAATTGAGATATAAGGGAAAACAATCTTAGAAAGAGAATCTTAATTTAATGCTCCGATATAAGTGGTTTATCTTAGAAAATAAATAAGAATAGAAAAAATCATATCTACCTTCCATTATGATGAATCTAATAAAAATGGATGCAATGAACTTACACTTGTCACAAAGCTTCTCTCTATTGAATTATTTTTCATTGTCAGCTATTTCTCACAAGGGTCAAGTAACCATTAAAATTCCTTTATTTTTAGCCTTTAATTATAAGACATACCTTTTCACTCCATGCTCAAACCCATCATAGCACCAATAGTTTCTCCAAAGAAAATAAAAGAAACTCCATAGATGGTGACCCTTCCATTAACCCAAGAACAAAAAAACTTCTTTGAAAGAGGAGTATTCAAACTTTCCATACCCTCAACATTCTTATCAACCTTGTCATCTTTAAAAAAAATTCACACTTTTTCATAGTTTTTGTATTCCTTACTAGTATTAAATTTGATTTTATTCAACCTCACTTTTCTTCTACAAAAAGAATTATAACTTAATAGAGAAGCTATACAAACTTCAAACCCTAAGGACAACCCATTGATTGAAATGTTAAGCTAATATAACCATTAAAGGTAAAGGAAAATCCAAAATCCAAAACACAAGCTCTTAGTTAAGTATTTAACATGTCTATTCTACAAAAAGATAACTCTTGTATTTATACAAGCTCTTTGTCAAGTATTCAACATGTCTATTCTACAAAAAGATAACTCTTGTATTTATTATTTTCAAGGCTGAAAATATTCCTTCAAATCTTTGCAAACATCACCTTAGGAAATGAAACCATGGAATCCCAAACACATATCTACTATAAACCTACCTTCCACTATAAATTTATCTATGATGTTTTTTTCCTCCTAGAAAGTATTTTAGCAGTTAAATTTCTCAAACATGGCATGACAACCAAATTTATTTTCAAATATGTGCATCAACTCCTAACACACCTTGCACCTATTGGACTTGTTTTCAATTATTTGTAAAATCTCTAGGATGGTATTAAAAAAATATCACTTTTTATTGATGGTTAGCCTCTACATGTGGATTGTTGCTGAATAATTTTCCAAGGAGTGAAAACCCCTCAGAAAAACCTTGTTAAATTCCAATTTTAAGTTACTTTTTGAGTAACTCAATCAAGGGTTGCTATATCATAAACAAGAGCTCTATGGGAGCAAGAGTCCCTACCTATTAGCATAAGACGAAAGAAACATGAATAATTTGGGGATAGTTTATTAAACCTATGAGTAATTAGTATATTTGGAAATTTTCAAATGAGAGAATATATGTGGTTTCAAATTGAGTCCATTATGTGCACCATAACTTTATGTAGATAGTATATGAAATGTCAGGAATATTAGCTCTAATGAACCAAAAAAAAGGTTATCTTTAAAACTAATACTAAATTTAAATAGGAGAAGAATTTGTAAGAAATTAAACAGTCAGAAACTATATTTTAAATACATTATCTTATACATGTTATTTAAAAAAGTGTCCTACTTTGAATTCTAATCAATATTGAGGTAAGTCTTAATACAAATATTAATTATATAATATTATATATTTTTTAGTTGTGAATTTTAGTTGATCAAATAACTTGAGTCAGTAGGTCCATAATGCCCCTCCAATAGAATCTATGAAAGAAAGCTATCAAATGATAAAATAGAATCTATGTGATTCATTTACTGATGCCAGAATGAAGGACTTTTTTTAAACGTGATGTGAATATCCAAGCTAGATAAGTAGGCAATTTAGGCATCAAATTTTGATTGGAAGCGAAATATTTCCTTTTGTAACAGGGATCATGCTACAATATCATGGCAGGAGTTCCTCTAGTTTTGGATGTAAGTGTAGACACCTAAAAATCCTTTAGAAAATAATATTTTTATTTTCTGAAAAAAAGTCCTGATGACATCATCATTAATTAATTAATTTTTATGCCATTAAATCCCTTTATCTTAATTAAAAATATTTAATTAAGGAATCCCTCCCTAAAATGTTTAAATCTTATTTAAACATTATTTCCTTATTTATTAATTATTTAATTAATAAATTGACCAAAAATCCTAAAATAAATAAAAAAATTATTTTTTGCCCAAAACTTGGCCAATCTTCTTGAGACCAATAACCTCTTCCAAAATCTTCTAATCCTTCTTTAATTTCGATTAAAGGCTAATCTCATCATTTCCTACCCCTAATCCCAACTCAAAATATTTAATTAAGATTAAATATTAATCCTCATGTTTATTAAAAAAGTTTTAATAAATATCTCATCAACCCAAACCCTTGAAATAAATAAAACTTTATTTATTTCCTAAAAATCTAATTTATCCTCATCCTAAGAAGTTCTAGACTCTTCTAGAAAGTCTTCATCCTCATCCTAGGAAATTCAAGACTCTTCTAGAAAGTCTTCATCCTCATCCAAAGCCTAGACTCTTCTAGAAGATCTCTTTAACCCTAATCCTAATCCCCTCCTAACCTTGTCACATTCCTTAAACATGGGTTAAGACTTACTAACTCAAGCCAAAGTTAACAAATATCTCCTCCTTCACCCACCCTCATTAAATGCCATCCACTTGCCTATCCCTAAGCTAATCCTAAACCATCCTCATCCATCCTCTAATCATTTGCACAAGCCTAAACAAGCTTAAAACCTTCCTAATCAAGTCCAAGTCGAAATTGCTTTCATCGCCCTCAAAATATCTCAACCATAAAACTTTATGAAGTCCACTAGGTCATAAATGACTCTTACAAGCCCTTTTATTGCTCTTACAAGTCATTATGAGGGTCTTTATGAAGATTTTATCCCTTGAGCCTCCTTTGTTGACTCATCCTTACCCTTTCCTCCATCCTCTCACCATGTGACATGTGTCACTCCTTGATTGGCTATAAGGAAGCACAATCCATGTGCTCTCCTCTCATGCAATCTGAGCCCTCCATAAGCTTTTTCCCATCCTTGCATCTTAGCCCTCAATCCCTCAAGCCTCTTGCCTATAAATTGGATCCTTCCCCTTTGCAAAAGAACACAATCCATGAAGTAAATTTATAATGCTATTTTGAGAGCCAAATCCATACTAAAGCCATCTATCCACACCAAAAATCCACAATCATCCATTGAAGCCTTTGGAAGCATATTGAGCATACATCCTATCCATTTAGATAAAGCTACTCAACAAGAGAGCTTCTTATTGAGAGAGTCCATTAATGGCTCATATTCTCAATTGAGAGCTCATCTTAGTCTATCTTGAAGTTTATGAATTTTGTTTAGTTTGTAGAAGCTTTATTTAAATTTGGTTTCTATTAGCATACTAACATTTGCTCATATACAGTAAGCCCTCTATTCATAAGTTGCAATCTGTTCACTTCTATGGCATATACCTTTAATGAGATCTGATTCCATGTCAATGTCCAAACCAACAAACATCATGTTCGACAAGACTCAAATAGCTGATATGAAATGTGGCAGAAATCTTAGAATCTAATCATAATCACTAACCCAAAATTGACTATCCAATTTGCATATAGTTGCTAACTACCAAGCATTTAAGTATATTGACAAGTCATATTAGAGGCCATATGATTAAGGACATATATTGTATTGTATTGATGCTGCAATATTTATGGTGTTTGATGTGCTTGAATAATAATGCTAAGATGCTTGGAAAAATATTGAAATGAATCTTTAATTACTTGAAATATATAAGAGTTTTGCCCTAACATACAACACCTTGACACACAAGTTAAAAAAAATTGAACTCAAATTAAAACATACTAGTTAATTAGAAAAGTTAACAAGAATCCAACTTCAAATACAAATTTTGAAAACTAAAAAAACTTTTTCTTACAAATGTGAATGGAAAAGCTTCTTTTATTAGCATATTTAGAAACACCATGTCAGATAACAACACTCAAATAACACTCATGAATGGTCTATTTATTATTATTATAGATAAGAACTTTTTCATTTTATAATATAATGCAATATGGTAGAACAATAAGGAAACAACATTCTAAACTTTGGCACAACATTGATTCATCACATCCCTTCACTGTCAAATAGGTTTCAGCATAATAATCTTCATAAAAATTTACCCTCAAGCATAAAATGGCTCAAAAAAGACTAATTAAGGCTGGTTCCACTTCCTCCATTCTTTGGATCATCTTCTTCACCTTTGAGTTTCATGTTGTCGACAATGTCTTTAATAATGCTTATAAAGGGAGTAGCACCAATGCCTAATCTCATAATTAGTAGGATGTCATATTTTTCGTAGTCTTGTGTGGGAGAACCATACGGGGCATCTATTAATCATCTTGGGAATCTATGTACATTCACATATTGTAAGGTCATGATCTCCTTTGATAATCGCTTAAAAAATATTTCTATATTAGTTTTTGTGGACTAGTCACAGAGATGCATTCGAAAAACATGAGTAAAATTGTTTACCTTGAATTAAATTAGCTCTCAGTAGACCATTCTTACCACACATAGGAGGCTCACAAACCTATTTGCAGAGAATGCATAATCTGATTTAGATTAAGTTTTTATAAAATTCAAGCGGTTGATGTAGGAAAGGAATTCATAACTAAAAATGAATTTTGCCAAATCAAAGAAGATAAGAAGAAATTTCTTGATTTTTTATACCTCTAAGAAAACATTTTCAAGTTTTCTAGTCCAATCACCCAAGGTTCAAATATGCACATTCAAATAATTGTCTCCTTGAGCTAATGTAATAAATAAGGGATGTCTGCTAAGCTATCTTTATTAGCAATAGGTTAAGAAACAATTATACTACTATTTAATGAGTATGGATAAGGTGTAAGATTAGCATTCAAATTTTGATATTGAAGGGTAGTTGATGAACATATATTACCCACTTTTGTACTTGAAACCTTGAGGTTTTGACATTTGCAGAGCTAGCACATTGCCTGGATAAATGGTTGTCTATACCAAGTGTAAACACTCTTTTAGTATTAGCAACAAAGATTCTCAAATTATTGAAAACTAAACATAGATGAAAAAAATGATCAAGCAATAATGATACGTTGATCATTTTAACAGATTTGTTTCTTGATCTGAATGCTCTAACTATTCGGTTTGCACCATATACTACCAAAATTGCAATAGACCAATTGAAAAAAATAGTAAGTCAACATAACTTAATTTTAAAATAAATTAGAATTTGATCTATTTCTAAGGTTGTATAAATTATTAGGAGGTCTACTGGAAATTTTATGCCTATAAAAGGACCCTGTCTAATTTCTTGAGATGTTTTACAATCATAACTTGGCACTTGGCATTGTATGCATAGTAATTTCTCACACTCCCCAAAGATGCCCTACAAACATGAAATTTTACAAATATCAACATATCTTGCATTGGAAGGCAAAAAAAAAAAGAAAATACTAAAATTATAACAACAATACCATAACTATATAAGGCATTGTAGCCATGGCTTCCCATACTAATAAATCTAGTTCAACTTTCTTTGCTTCCTCATATATTACATCCATCGCATCCCCAACACTAAGTCTACTTTCCATAGGCACCTAAAAAACCCAAATGGAAAAATAGAAATAGATACAATCTCATGCTAAAAATTGGATCTATTTGGTAGTAACATAGTTAGTAGAATGGAAAGAATATAGCCTACATTTTTCCTAGTACAGATGTGTTTGGCTTTGTCTTATACATTTTCAGTCATGTTTTCTTGGAACTTCTCCATGAACTGCATGATATCATATGTGCATATGTAACCTGAGAATAATAATAATAGCATTTAACATCCTATTCAGAACTATAAAAGAACTAACTGCCTTTTTTTGGGTATGGATATGTGTGGGCAGGACATAATTGAGGATTTCTCTCAATGTTCTTTAATTCATATAATGATATGTGTTTTGGGTAGGGTTGCTAAAACTCATGCTGTTTTGTCAGGGGCCATACATTGATAGTCATCCATATTTTAATACACCCAAGACAAATCCAAGGGAAATTAAAAGGTGGGTTTTCCCCAATCAGTGGAAAAGTTTGTCAAAAAACATAATACAAGAGGATTCGTTAAAAAAAAATGCAAAATGTTATCGCATACACTTTATTGATGATCTTCTGCCTAGAACTCTGTGACAACGTATTCCTTCAATTAGTGACATCAACTTGAACAAGACCAAGCATATACAACAACCTCTTGAAATGAAGGAAAAGATAGAAATAGATGCACTTGTCCATTAAGTTACAACCCTATGCTCTACTAAAGAAGGTATAATGGAAGATGACAACCAGTGGCATATCAATGGAGGATCTATATAATCTATTGGAGTTAGATGTTAAAGTCAGAAGAGAAACATGTAGACATCAAATAACTATAAGTGGACTTATTCTAGATAAAAGTAGTACACCATAAATGATCGATCTGTATAAGTTGAACTTGAAACCATGAAAATAATTTTTTTACTCTAGCTATTAGATTTCCAGAGTTTGTAAAGGTCAGTGTGCTCTATTCCAAGTTCATGTGCCTGTAATTTATTGGTACCAGTACACAAAATAATACTCCATCATGAATAAATTATAAGGGGAAAATATGTATTAGATCATAGATTATGAACTAAACTATTGTTGGTATCAATAAATAGTACAAAAATGATGTTGCATCATGTATGAATCACAAGGAAAATAAAATATATTAGATCATAGCATATGAATTAAAATGTTTATACAAATAAATTTAGTAGCAACCTGTATTAAATTTATCTGTGTGATTATCTCAAACGATACTCCATGAGATCCATCACCTATATGAGAATGAAAGAATTGGAAGAAAAACTATAATAGAGAAAAAAATATGACCTAGATAGAATGTTAATACAAATAGTTGCACACAATCCATACTTAAAAATAACTCTAATCAAATCATCACACCATAAAAGATCCTGATTTAAATCAATCTAGAGTTGGAAATCTATAAAATAACTCAAGCAAAATAATCTTGAAAACTGTCAATTTGAATCAAGCTGAGGTTTGAGAGTTCACAACAAATCACCACACAATCAAAGCATTCTATCTAAACCAATCTAATCTATAATAACTAACTATATAATTGATAGAAAATCAGTATATGATGAAAAACTTCAGCCTCAATTTGGTATTTATAACCTAATTAAAATCAAAGCAAGTCCCCAAACTATTCAGGGTTTAAATTGGAATGAGTCTCAGATATAAGCACGCTAACTATAGCTAATAGAAGAACAGTGCACCATGAAACCTGCCAATCTTAACAAGGTCAGGAGCTTTAGAGATATAACATTGACCTGCAACAAATCATTCCATGAAAGTTTTCAAAAGAATTAGATTGAGCTTTGAAAGCTAACCATAATTCATAGAAAATCACCACAACCATCAAATATTTTGAATCTGAAAAGTTGATTAGAGAATAATTATTTTTATAAAACAACCACCCAATGAAATCATTTAATTGATTAGTCCAAACATTAAACCTGAATTAGAATTCTAATCATTTTAACTTCCTATTTGACTTGGAATAATGCTTGAAAGAAGATTACTAGAGAGGCATCACGCCAACATTTCAACATGAGATAAAATAAACTATTAACAAGAGCAGTATATAAATTCATCCCAGTAATTTAATGAGGAAGTAAAGTTTGAATGTAAACAACATTTTTCTATAGATAGCAAAATTTTACACTTCATATGTTTGACTAAAAGTTATTTCTGTATGCCTCAACATAGGCCACCAAAATTGTGAAGTCTATGTTTGTGATTCAAAATTATTTGTGTACTATATATTGTTGATCAAAGCATTTTAAATGAGGCAAAAAAAATTCACATAGTAGTCATATCTATTGAAAACATTGACTAGAGTAGATCTCCGAGTTCTTCAGTCCATTCGATGTGACAGGGTATATTGAAGCCTTGCAAAGGTAAAAAGCGTGGCACATAGTTTATAAACTTGAGTTGACCTACAAAACATTACAAAGTGCGGCTTCATTTATTGGAGAAGTAGGTAACGGAAATAAATAATTGACAAAGAAAAACAAAAAGGAAGATGAATTAGTGAGGATGTCACTACTATAATGTGCTACGACATTTGAATAAGGAAATCTAACATGCTAGAAGTAAAGCATAAGATAATCCAATAAAAACACCACATCATCTACCATATGTTAAATATCATATGAATAGGAAATCCAACATGCTAAACCAATAAGCAAACATACATACATACATACATACATACATACATACATATGTATGTATGTATGTATGTATGTATGTATATGTATATATATATGTATGTGTCTATATATGTATATATATATATATATATATATATATATATATATATATATATATGTATATATGTATGTATGTATGTATGTATGTATGTATGTATGTATGTATACTTTATATATAGTTTAAGATATTTTGTTCATACTTTTTATACTTATCCTAAACATTAACATTCACCCCATCTAGATATTATATCTTTGTAGTCATAGTTAAGTGTCCCAATGATATTCTTTATGTTCTTGTCAAACTATCCAAGAAAAGAATTTACGAGGGGAATTTGTTCTCTTCCGTTGGGTACGATCCCATTATGGTCTTGATGCATTTAATAAATCCCTCCATCTTTTTATGGGGTTCTAATTTTGGGGCCTTAATGAAATCAATTGTGGTCTAAATTTTTTGATCCTATACTCAACCAATTGGTAGTTGAAGTGGAAGAAATTAGTGTTAATTTTTCCTAGTACACCTAACTCTTCGATGATTAGTTCTCTTATCTACATTATCTTTGTGAGGGTATCCCTCTATCATGTCAACTCTCACTCCTCATACTATCATCTGACTAGGGTGTTACTAATTTTGGATTATATATCTATCCCTTTATCAAATCTCCCTAAGAATGCGGCTCATTGGATATGAAGGTCCTTATTTATCATATCTATGAAAATATCCATCCATCTACCACCTATTCCTTTCTCTTCATTATTATTAACTCCTCAACCTCTTCTTATTAGACTAGGGTCCCTAGATGTGAGGGTATTGTAGCCTCTAAAGTGATTAGTGAGGTCAATTCTTGAAATAGGGCATTGAGACTCACATTTTCTTTCTTCAAATTTATGATATTTTGTTCATACTTTTTAAACTTATCCTAAACATTAACATTCACCCCATCTAGATATTATATCTTTGTAGTCATAGTTAAGTGTCCCAATGATACATCCATAATATTTTAATTTATAGGTTGGACATTTTCCTCATCACATTCATCAAGTGGGATTTATACACAGACTAAAAATTCTCCCCCGAGCTCATCTCTCATTCTATGCATAACCCTTTCTCTTTTCTTTGGACTTTTTTTCTAGAGGTTCATTGCCTTATATACACTAGTTAGGGACAAGATGAGTGGTAGACTAGTATGCCTCTTTTTCCATGTCTTTCCTACTAACCAATTTGGTGGTGAAGGACCCATCAACCCCAATGTTCCCACCTCTATCTTTATTGCTTGCAATGTCCTTGACATTTTTGTCTCTTCATTTGATAACTCCTCAAAGATCTCCCTCTCTAAATTACTTTCCAAAATTATGGCATTTGTATCCTCAAGCTTCTCTTCTCCCATGCAACTATTACCTGAGGAGAAAAAAAACTATTTCCTCTTCTAGGAAACCTAGGACCATGTGATCCTCTTCAACCTATTTCTTATCTTATTGGTGAGTCTTTTGTTGGACCTTTTAGAGTTCTTCTTCCTACTAGATCTGCTCCTCCATAAGAATGTACTCCCTCTAGAGTAGATCATTTTCCTTGTTCCAAAGTCTTTATACTTTGATTTTATCTTGTTCCTCCTACACTTATTAGAGGAGTGCCTCATCTTCTTTCCTTTTCATTTTATCATTCTCTTGGATATAAAAGTGCTCATATACTTCCTCTCTTCTTCCTCATGGTAAAATCCTTCTTTGACTTTCTAACAATATTCCTCATGGAGACAAACTTATACCACTTCTAATTCATGATTTATTAACCAAAACTCCTTCTCAAACAAAGCTTCATGGGTACTTCTTCCATAAAAAATTCATTAACATTTGTTCTAGCTAGATCATGAAAATCTATCATAGCTAGGATGTAGTGCCTATCCCAATTTTCTTTCTATTCTATTTCCAAACACTTTTAGGCTAGTTTCTATATTATGAACTTATTATAGATAGTGGTACTTGGTTACCTAGTTGGTTGATACTATTTTCATGATTTACTTATATATTTGATGAGATACTTTATAGTGCTTTGGATATTTCTAGTGTTATTGTGATTCATGGATATTAATGTGATGATTCTAGATGTTTGGATATGATGTTCTTAGTTAGATTCATGATGATGCTTTTTATGGATTATGGATACTTAACCCATACTTACATATGTATTATGCATGTGTTTCTTTTTCATTTTTTTGGTTGTGATTGAATTTTTTAGGGGAGGGAGTCATAGTCACTTGCTAGTCTAGATCCACATGATGTACTACTCCTCATCATTGGATGTTTAGTTTACATACATACATACATAAATATATATATGTATGTATGTATGTTTGTATGTATGTATGTATATATATGTATATATATATGTATATGTGTGTATGTATGTATGTATACTTTTTATATAGTTTAAGATATTTTGTTCATACTTTTTATACTTATCCTAAACATTAACATTCACCTCATCTAGATATTATATCTTTGTAGTCATAGTTAAGTGTCCCAATGATACACCCATTATATTTTAATTTATAGTTTGGACACTTTCCTCATCACATTCATCAAGTGGGATTTATACACAAACTAAAAATTCTCCCCCAAGCTCATCTCTCAACTCTCTCTTCTCTTTGGACTTTTTTTTCTAGAGGTTCATTGCCTCAACTACACTAGCTAGGGACAGGATGAGTGGTAGACTAGTGTGCCTCTTTTTCCATATCTCTGCTACCAACCAATTTGGTGGTGAAGGACCTATCAACCCCAACATTCCCACCTCCATCTTCATTGCTTGCAATGTCCTTAACATTTTTGTCTCTTCACTTGATAACTCCTCAAAGATCCCCCTCTCTAAATTAGTTTCCAAAATTAGGGCATTTGTATCCTCAAGCTTCTCTTCTCCCATGTAACTATTATTTCATGAGAAAAATCTATTTCTTCTTCTAGGAACCCTAGGACCATGTGATCCTCTTCAACCTATTTCTTATCTTATTGATGAGCCTTGTGTTGGACCATTTAGAGCTCTTCTTCTTCCTACTAGATCTGCTCCTCCATAAGAACATATTCCCTCTAGAGGAGATCATTTTCCTCATTCCAAAGTCTTTATACTTTGATTTTATCTTGTTCCTCCTACACTTATTAGAGGAGTGCCTCGTCTTCTTTCCTTTTCATTCTATCATTCTATTGGATATAAAGGTGCTCATATACTTCCTCTGATCTTCCTCATGGTAAAATCTTTCTTTCACCTTCTAACAATATTCCTCATGGAGAAAAACTTCTAATTCATGATTTATTACCCAAAACTCCTTCTCAAATAAAGCTTCATGGGCACTTCTTCCATAAGAAAATCATTAACGTTTGTTCTAGCTAGATCATGAAAATCTATCACAGCTAGGATGTAGTGCCTATCCCAATTTCCTTTTTTTTATATTTCCACACTTTTAGGCTAGTTTCTAAATTATGAACTTATTATAGATAGTAGTACTTGAATACTTGGTTCGTTGATACTAGTTTCATGATTTACTTATATATTTTATGAGATACTTTACAGTGCTCTAGATATTTCTAGTATTATTGTGGTTCATTGATATTAATATGATGATGTTAGATGTTTGGATATGATGTTCTTAGTTAGATTCACGATGATTCTTTTTATGGATTATGGATAATCAACCCATACTTGCATATGTATTATGCATGTGTCTATTTTTCTTTTTTGTGGTTGTGATTGAATTGGTTAAGGGAGGGAGTCGTAGTCACTTGCTAGTCTAGAATCACATGATGTGCTACTCCTCATCATTGCATGTTTAGGTTATATAGATAGATAGATACATACATACATAGACATACACACATACATGTGTGTGTGTGTGTGTGTGTGTGTACACACACACACACATATAGATATATGTGTATACACACACACACACACACACACACACACACACACATATATATTGTATGTATGTATACACATATATATATACATATATACATACATCTATGTATATACATATATGTATGTATATATACATATATACATACATATATACATACATCTATGTATATACATATATACATACATATATGTATATACATAGATGTATGTATATATGTATATATATACATATATATACATACATACATACATACATACATACATACATATACATATATACATATATGTATGTATATTACATATATACATATATATACATATATATATGTATATATGTATATGTATTAATATGTACATATATACATACATATATATATATGTAATATATACATATATGTATATATGTATATGTATGTATGTATGTATGTATATATGTATATATGTACATATATACATATAAGTATGCATACATACATATACATATATATGTCTGTGTGTGTGTGCGTGTGCATGTGCGTGCGTGTGTGTGGGTGCGTCTGATTTAGGGAAAGGCCTAGAGAATATATCTATAACATGTTGAATGCACTTAAATCACAACCTTCATAGCGCTTCTTAGAGTTACACATGCTCTATTCTAGGCTTTTACATGGTTGTAATTAGTAAGAAACATATTGAACATAGGGCTTAGCAACTGGCCACCATGCTGGTATGATTATTGAAAGAAATAAAATAACTTGCTCGACTGTGAGGCCTTCTAGGTTATGGCCTTGTACAATGAAATTATGAAATAAGAGTCCGAGATTGCATCCTTCCTCAAGTTATAATTTTTATTATCACTTATCTAATCCCAACTTACTTAAATTAATACTTACTACCTCTAATCAAGCTCCTTATATACCTAGCAAAGCCACAAGTCAACTAGTCGAGCATTTAATTACATTTTAGGACCAACTTTGGAAGAGCAAACCAAAACCAAAGAAAATAGAAACATAAAGTGATGTGCACTCAAAGGTGGATCCACACGTGCCAACGAGTCAACTCATAATTTTTCAACACACCAAACTAACTTAGAAAGTCATGCCAAATGAAACAACATGCCTCACAAGAAGAGAAACTAAGGAAACATGGACTACAAAGAATGACACAAAACTCAAGAACTATGAATGAACAAGACTTGTGCACTTAGAATGTAGATCACAAATATGTCCTCAACAAGATGTTAACTTTTCATGTGATGAAACCACAAGTAGTACTGACTACTTCGCAAACAACAGACTAGTATAGAACACAAAGAATATATTTAGTTGATGCAAGATTCCTTCATGACGTAAGATACTCCTACATAAATCTGTGTGTGTGTGTGTACGTGTGCGCACATGCTCATGCGTGCATGTGTGCATGCATGTGTGTGCATGTGTGTGTGTGTGTGTGTGTGTGTGTGTGTGTGTGTGTGTGTGTGTGTGTGTGTGTGTGGGTGTGCACGCGCATGTGCACACATGCATGTGTGTGTGTATGTGTGTGCATGTCCACACCCACACGCGCACACACATATGTACATTCTTAAATTTTATGTAGGTTACACGTATTGGGCATTGACTTTCTTGAATTTATGGGATGAGCATGCCCTATTACAATATCTCAATGGTAAAGAATGGGAGATAGCTTTCAAGTCCAAATCCTAACCCTGAGCCAGTTTATCTTGTGGTAAATGAAAAATATCTAATTTTTCTCTACCCTTCTAGATTCATCAAGATGACATGAATTCAATGACTTAAGACTTGAGTTTGAATTTTTATGGTTATCTAGTTGTAGTGATTATTAGGTGTATGCAGTCTACTTTTTCATTTAAGTGTTATTAATCAGGCTGAAGAATTAATTAAATAAATAATTTAATGAGAAAAATTTAGAGAAGAAAGTATTATTATATTATATTTAATTCATTGGAAAATTAATAAAATAGAAGAGTGAAATTTAAAATATTTAATTAAAAGTCTAATTTTGTAATTAAATAATTTTTTTTAAAAGCTAGATTTGGCATAATTATTTTACATCAATAATAAAACTAGAAATTTCATTTAAATTATAGATTTTAAATATTATTATTTGATTAAAATATTAAATATGTTTTCTAAATCATCTTGCAAATTAAAGCAAATTGGAATTGTAAAATAATATATTATTTTGTTAAAAGGGCACAAAGTGTGCATGAAAAAAGTAATTAAAAAAATGGAAAATAAAATTTAAAAGAGAAACATCAATTAGAAAATATAGAAACCCTAACTAGGGTTGGAAGTTTTTAATTAGGGATTAAAGCTTTTTTTTGCATAGACCCATTTGGAGGAGAAGGTAGATCTTGGCAGGTAGGATTTTCTCTATGGGATTTTTGGACATGAAATTCATGGGCACATGGATTCACTAGATTTTTTTAGCATCATACTAAGGTAGGAATTTGAACCAAATTATTTTTAAAATTCCTTAAGAAATTTTTGTCTTCTTCATTCCTGCAAAATGAGAAAACTTATTGTGTCAAATCTATGAAGACATTACATTATTTTTTTTAATAATATTTGTAGAGGAATATGAAAACCCTTGATAGAAATTGGATTGGACTTGAATCATAAACATCTATGGGAACTAGAAAATTGGAAACCCTCATAAAAATATCTAAAACTAGGGTTTGAAAACCAAAACTAGATTTGAAATTCAAAATTTTTGATTGATTGAAATTATTTTCCCTATCATGTTAATTTGGTAAATGTATGTCCAAAATAACATATATAAAATTAAATACTTAGCATTGTAAATAATATTTATTGTGGTAATTATTTAATCATTTTTTTTGCATGGAAAAAAATTAATTAAAAAAAACTATTGTTTGGAGGGTGGTGGGCCATGACTCCCCACCTCTCTATTCTCTATGTGTAATTTTGCATGAGGCATAAAAGTTATCATAGTAGTAGAGCTACCACATATAGCCTATCTGTCATAGTATCTACAACTGTCATGGTCACCTCAGCTGCTGCATGTAGCCTAACTACCATAGTAGGTCCCTTCATAAGGGCAAGTTTGTTTTCAAAAAAAATTAAAAAGGTTTTAATTATTATTATTTTTCTTTAAAAATAATAATGATATATTTATTATTAATTGTAGTTTTAAAATTTTTTTTTTATTAATAATTATATATTTTGGTATGCATTTTTTTCAAAGAAAGGAAATTGTTAGTTTAATTACCATTTTACATAGATGTTAAATTTTGATTTCAATGTAATTATACTCAATTGAAGTTGATATTTAATTTAATTTAATTTTATATTTACTAATTTTAATTATAATTTTATTTCTATAATTGGATCTTGGGAATATAATTAAATAAGAATCAGATGTAAGGTGTCAACTAAACTATTTTGTTATTCATGTGGTTATCATTGCACTCCTACAAAAACACAATTGATTTGGAGACTTAAATGCATTAAGTCGGGAAAATTAAATTCATTTTTTGATCAACCTTAACTTGAAACCTTTATCCAATGGTAAAAATTTTATGAAAGAAAAATTTGAACTTGACACAAGTCATTCATCATGAGATTCTATTTAGGACTAAAATGATTGTATGACTACTTTTGTTATAGATGCCAATTAAGATGTAATGTTTATCTTGCACTAGGTTTTTAGGGAAAACTAGTTTTCTGATCACATAGGAATGCTTACAAGAGGCTTGAGAAGTGGTACTTGGTAATGTTGTATTATAATGTCACTATATCCTAATCATTGTATTTCCAATTCAATATTCTATGATCATGTGTTACCTATTGCATATGTTACTTTAGTATGTTAGAAACACTAAATTAAAACAATCAAAAGCATTTGCATACTAGTTTAACAAAACTTCATGAGAGACAAAGTGAAGTCCTCAAATGAAAATATGAGCCATGGATAGGCTCTCTCAATGAGGATGGTCACTTGATGTAGAGGTGTGTCTAATAGCTAAGATGGCTTGATTATGTATGTATGCTCAAATGCTCAAATGGGCTTCAATGGAGGATTTTTGATAGATTTTGGTGAATGGATTTGATATAAAAATGGCTTCTCAAAATGGCATTATGGCTTCACTTTCTAGATTGTGTTGTTTTTGCAAAAGGGAAGTATCCAATTTATAGGCAAGATGCTTGAGGGATGGAGGGCTAAGATGGAAGGAAAGGAGAAAGCTTATGGAGGGCTCAGATTGAATGAGAGGAGAGCACATGGATTGTGCTTCCTTATAGCCAATCAGGGAGTAACACATGTCATAGGGTGAGAGGATGGAGGAAAGGGCAAGGATGATTCAAAAAAGGAGGCTCAAGGGATAATATCTTCATAAAGAACCTTCATAAGTGCTTTGTAAGAGCATTGAAGGAGAGTGTAAGATATATTTGAGGGTCATTTATGTTGGAGGATGAGGAATTTCGACTTGGGTTGGATTAGGAAGGTTTTTAAGCTTGCTTAGGATTGTGCAAATGATTAGAGGATGGATTAGGATGGTTTAGGATTAGCTTAGGGATATGCAAGTGGATGGCAATAAATGAGGGTGGGTGAAGGAGGAGATATTTGTTAACTTTGGCTTGGGTTAGCAAGTCTTAACCCATGTTTAGGGAATGTGACAAGGTTAGGAGGGGATTAGGATTAGGATTAAAGATAAGGATTCACATCTTCTAGAAGAGTCTAGGCTTTGGATGAGGATGAAGACTTTCTAGAAGAGTCTAGAACTTTCTAGGATGAGGATAAAAAAGGATTTTTAGAAAATAAATAAAGTTTTATTTATTTCAAGGGTTTGGGTTGAGGAGTTATTTATTAAAACATTTTTAATAAACATGAGGATTAATATTTAATCTTAATAAAATATTTTGAGTTGGGATTAGGGATAGGAAATGATGGGATTAGCCTTTAATCAAAATTAAAGAAGGATTAGAAGACTTTGGAAGAGGTTAGTGGTCTTAAGGAAATTGGTCAAGTTTTGGGCAAAAAATAAATTATTTATTTATTTTGGGATTTTTGGTCAATTTATTAATTAAATAATTAATAAATAAGGAAGTAATGTTTAAATAAGATTTAGATATTTTTGGGAGGGATTCCTTAATTAAATAATTTTAATTAAGATAAAGAGATTTAATGGAATAAAAATTAATTAATTAATTAATTAAATAATTAATTAATAAATGATGATGTTATCAGGGACTTTTTCAAAAAATAAAAATACTTTATTTTCTAAAGGATTTTTAGGTGTCTACATTTTGCCCCTCTTTGATGTGATGCCACAAGTGGCATGACATCAAAGATAAGAAAATAAGATGCCCAAGGCTAGAGTAGAAGAGGAGAGAATGGACTATGAGATGCCTCCTCAAGAAGGCAGCGGCGAGAGAAAGCGAGGCTTGACAACTTCTTGAAGAGTACAAGAATATTGGTGGGTGGGAGGATGAAGAGTGGCTTAAGAGAAGAGGTTTAGTTAGCTCAAACTCTCACTATGGGAGAATGATAAAGGGGAAAATTAGAGCCACAAGAGTAAATAAGCTTAAGACTTTCAGGATTGGGGGGGAGGATGAAGGAGCAGAGCGCTATAAAAAGGAATCTAGGATAGGAAGATGGATGATGTGATGATAAAGCTGATGCAACAGGATTTCAAAGAGTTAGATTGGCGAGAGATGGGTTTTAGAGATCCCTAGGACTAGGATTGTGGATCTTGAAAGATGAGGCTTGATGGATTGATTCAAAGAGATACTGATGCATAAGCTGGGGTAGGAGAGATAGATGCTAGATATGGATGGGGAATAATGGAGATGAAGAGATTTCATTGAAGCTTTTTGATCGGGGGGATACTTCAAAGAGAAGTACCACCATGTAGTTGAGCACTAGATTTGCTATAGGACTATTGGTTAATTGCCAAGGTTATCATGAATATCAAGGCCTTTTCACCAACTGTCCATAGGAATGATGGAATTGACTCAAAAAAAATACACAAGGATTGCCCCAGTAGCACACATGAATCCCAGAGGAAGCAGTGTGGAACTAACACTGGGTAACCCACAAGCAGAAAAGAAAAGAAAAACAAAAGACCTGATCAAAACCTTACACTCAGATTGCCCCATTTGCAGTATACCATGATATGGAAGATTGTGGCAACCTTGAGGAGGGAACAAAATGATTGCTTGGAAAAGATACTTCAAGACCCAAAGGGAAGATTCCAAATCAAAAGAAAGCAGAAATCCAAAAGAGAACCATTTGCCAATGAGATGGGTAGGATGAGGTACTAACGGACCAAGATTAGACATGAGGAAAGCTATATCCTACAAGGATCTATCGAAGAGCAACTAAGCTAATGGATCTGGATGAGTGATGCGTCTGGCAAGCTGAACTAAGAAGGATAACACTTTGGTGACAGGAGATCTACCTAAAGGATGCATTGGAATAGCTAACCAAGGTTTGTGCGATGTGTGCAAGATGTTGATCAATGATGAACTAACATGAAAGTTGGATAGATACAATGGTATTAAGCTAAAGAGGATGTACAAGGTTGTTCATGTTTGGGTTTTGTGAGATGGAAATGTTTTAGAGTGTGTTGGATGGATAGTTGGATAATTTGATGGTTTTGTGAAAAGCTTAAGGAAAATGGGATTCGTTTTGTGCATGTGATAGGATACAAACTAGCATACAAGATTATTTACAAGATGGAATATGGTACAAGTTTTGGACAAGATTTGGATATACAAGCTATGATACAAGGGATGATACAAGATTTAAAAGGTATGATACAAGCTTTGGTATAAGATTTACAAGCTGAGGTACAAGATTTACAAGCTGGACAAGAGGTATTTACAAGCTTCATTAGATGTTGGATATTTGGTTGGATCACCAAGGGAACAAGCAAGTGTTTTATGGGATTGTGAGTGAATGGATGAGGGATAGGACAGTGATAGGTAATGGATTAGTCTTAGTACACAAGGCAGCTGAATTACTAGGTTTTCACCAAGGTACCTATCCAAGGCACTTGAATTGCAAAGTTTTCACCATTGGACTCTTATTTCTCTTTACTATTTTTTTTGTATTTTTCAAAAGTTGGGTATACCAAGCATCTTCAAGCATAGAACTTCTTGAGATGAATGATGCTAGTCAGATCATTCAAGAGTTCTCCTTCCAGTGTAGATAGCTGATAGGCTCTAGAGCCAAAGGAGGCAGTGACAACATAAGGACCAAGCCATGTAGGTTCAAACTTGCCTTTCTTTTCTCGATCAACTTGGACTTTCATATTTTCTTTGAGGACCATGTCGCCCGACAGAAAGTGTCGGGGAAGCACCTTCTTATTGAAGTTTCTTTTGAGAAGAGATTGATAGACTATGAGGTGATCATAGGTGTGTTGCTACTTCTTGTTTGGGAGATCTAGCTAGGTGAGCCGAGCTACTCTATATTCTTCATCTGATATTTTCCCTTGCAAAGATATGCGCAAGGAGAGAAGTTTAATCTCTATGGGTAGTACCGCTTTGGCACCATAGACTAGGGAGTATGGAGTTGTTCCAATGGATGTACAGAAGGAGGTTCGATAGGCCCATAGGGCTGGATTTATTTGTAGGTGCCAATCGCAACTAGAATCATTGACAACTTTCTTTAGGATTTTGAGGAGGGTTTTGTTAGTTGCCTCTGCTTGGCCATTACCTTGTGGAAAATATGGGCTAGAAAAGTAGTGATGGATGTGGAGGGAAGTGCATAATTCTTCCATGTTGAGATTTTCAAAGTTACCTCCATGGTCGGTGAAGATGGTGGATGGGATGCCGAAGTGACAAACAATGTGGTACAAGATGAACTTGGAGACCTGAACTCCTATAGAAGAGACTAGGGGGACTACTTCCACCCATTTAGTGAAATAGTTTGTTGTTGTTATTATCCATTTATGTCCATCAAGTGAGAGAGGTTTAATAGTTCCAAATAGATCAAGGCCCCAACATGCAAAGGGCCAAGGTGGTGTAATAGGTTGTAGATCTTGTGCTGGAGCATGCACAAGATTGGCATGCTGCTGACATGGGAGACATTTTCTAACAAAGTCATAGGAGTCTTCTTCAATGGTAGGCCAATAGTAGTCTACTCTAAGGATTTTTCATGCTAGGACAATACCACTCATGTGGGCATCACAAAGTCTGGAGTGTACTTCTTTTAATGCGATCACGGCCTCATTTTGGTCTAAACACCTAGAGAGAGTATCGTAATAACCTCAGAAATATAGGGTATTAGCTATGATGACATAGCGGGATGATTTTTGGATGAGGTTTTGGCATTGGATTGACTAACCAAGATGCAAACATGATTTGAATCCTCATTTGCATAGGCGAGTGTGAGGAGTTGCTTGACTAAAAACTCATATTGTGTAGTAGCTTGGGGAATTTGCAAGAGTGAGCCAATAGTAGCCATAGTGTCTGCTACTTTGTTCTACATTCAAGGCACTTGTATAAACTAAAGTTTTGTAAAATGTTGGGTTAGCTGATCAACTAGCTCTTTGTAGGGTAATAGCTTTTCATCTTTGGTTTGATATTCATTTAGGACTTTCTTGATAATGAGCTGAGAATCACCAAAGATTTGTAACTCAATGATGTTCCATTCTGTGGCTATCTTTAATCCTACTATGAGAGCCTCATATTCAGCTATATTGTTGGTGCTAGGGAATTGTAGCTTTAAAGCTTTTGGAATGTAATCTCCTTGAGGTGTGACCAACAATATTCCTACCCCTAATCCATGAGATGTATGAGCCATCAAAATAAAGTTTCCATGGGGGATGTTCTTCAATTAGACAGATATGTTCATCTAAAAATTATATGATCAAAGGATATGTATCTACTAGAGGTGCATCAGCTAGGTGATTTTCTATAGCTTGTCCTTTGATTGCCTTTCTATCAACATATTGAATGTCAAACTCACTTAGTAGCATGATCCATTTCACTAAGTGACCTATGAGTGCGCTTCTTGACAACATATACTTGAGAGGGTCAATCTTGGAGACTAGTTGGATGGTATGACTTAGCATTTAGTTGCAAAGCTTTTGGGTTGAGAAGATAACTGCCAAACAAGCTTTTTCCATAGGAGTGTAATTGAGTTCATTACCAACTAGGGTAAAATTGATATAGTAGATGGCTCTTTCTCTATCGTAATTATCGTGTTGTGCTAGAAGTGCCCCTAGAGCAATAGGCGTTGCTGATATGTACAAGATGAAGGGACGACCAGGAACTAGTGGAACCAAGATAGGGGGATTGGTGAGATACTGCTTGAGTTGATCGGAGCTATGTTGACATAAAGAATCCCACTTGAAGTTCTCATCTTTCTTTAGTAGATATGCAAATGGCGTACACTTATCTGCAAGCTAGGAGATGAAGTGTCAGATGGATTGAAGCTTTCCCTAAAGAGTACAAACCTATCGTAGTGTCTGGGGAGGAGGCATGTCTAAGATAGCCTTGACCTTCTTGGGGTTGATCTCTATATCTTGTTTAGAAACTATAAAGCCTAGAAGCTTGCCAGATGTGACCCCAAAGACACATTTCTTGGGATTTAGCATGAGATGATATTTGGCTAACCTATCAAAGACTTTCTCTAGGTCAGCAAGATGATCCATGAAGGTGTGAGATTTAACCAAGATATCATCCATATAATCCTCCAAAATGCTATGGATAAGATCATGGAAAATGGCTATCATAGCTCTTTGATAGGTAGCCCCAGCATTCTTTAGGCCAAAAGGCATCATGTTGTAGCAAAAGGTTCCCCAAGGGGTAGTGAATGCTTTCTTATGCTGATCCTCTTCTGTAATCTTGATTTGATTATACCTAGAAAATCCATCCATGAGGGACAAAATTTCATGTCCAACTGTCAGGTCTACAATCATATCTATGTTGGGTAAGGGAAAATCATCTTTTGGACAAGCTTTGTTAAGATCTCTGAAATCAATGCAAATTCTGATGTCACCAGAAGGCTTAGTGACAGGGACCATATTGAAGATCCACTCTGAGTAGTTGACAGGTCAGATAACCTTAGCAGCTAACATTCTTTCTAATTCAACTTTGACTAGTAATGCCACCTTGGGGTGCATTTTTCTAAGCTTTTGTCTGACATGCCTAATCTTTGGATCGACTACAAGATGATGAACTACAAGCTTTGGATCAAGTCATGGAATGTCCTAATATGACCATGCAAATTGGCTGATGTTCTCTCGTAAGACCTCAAAGAGGAGGTCAGCTTGGTCTTGCAATAGGGATGCATCAATGTGAACAAGTCTAGGGATCTCTAAAGAACCAATGTTGACTTCTCTAGCATCCTCAATTAGAATAGAAGATACCTCTGGTCGATTATCTTGAGGAGGCAATGCTAAATCCTCATGTTCTGCTTGTGACTCTAGATTTTCTTGCTGAGGGGCTCTCTTCGCTGCCTTAGCTAGTCTCAGATTCACCTTAGTTCCAGTTTTGGGTGTATTGGAACTAGGTTGAGGATTTTCTCCAAAATACCCCTTGGGATCTAGCTTATAGATATAGGTAGAATCTGGCTTTGTTTTCTTGTGAAGAGTTTCAGCTCCCATGAACCTTAGAAGTGCTTCCTCTAATGTGAACTCATCAATGTGTATGATGCTTGGTTGGTCCCAATCTATGAGTTTAGGGTGAGCGAGTGGTAGGTCGATGAAATGGATGGATAGTTCTTGGAGAACAGAGTCTCCTAGGGAGATTTGGTCTAGGATATCATCGTAGGCTCTCTTTTCAACTTCCTCTGAAATTTCTTCAATTTCTACAAGGTCACAGTGGATGTTCAAAAATACATGACCATTCATATTAGTGCCCGTAGTTGTGGGTATGCCAAAGCCTAGACCTAACTTCTTTTCGCGTTTGTGTGCTTTGATGGGACACTGCATGCCTCTTTCCTCTGGTCCTAGACCACCACCTTGATAGTTCCATTTTTCAGTGATGAGCTTATGTGCTTGGGGATACTTCCAGCTGAAGTGATCAAGGTGTGCTTGATTTCTTGGAGGTGCATCCTTATGTAACCAATTGTTGATATCCAGAGTGAGCTCCTCATGAAGAGGGATTCTCGGGGATACAAAGGTTGTTGGGCCAAGATGTGTGTATCAAGGAGGTGGAGTCTCCTTGACTCTATGATATGTGGGTCATCCATGGGTGTGTGGATCAAGTGGCAATGCACCAACTGCAAATGCATCAAATAGGCTATACTCTCCACAACCTTTGTTGTTGATCTTTAGGGTAGATAGGGTGGAGGCGAGGATGGTTTGTGGGTCATTACAGGTGTTGGATGAACTGGCGATGGATTGGTCAATTTCAATGCCAGGGTAATGGTTTGTATATGAGGCTTCAACTGCATTGCAATAAGAAAAGGGTTTTGGATCAGCATGGATGGTCACTTTAGTGCCTTGATGCAAAAATTTGAGGCACTGATGATATGTGGATGGAACAGCCTTCATGACATGGATCCATGGGCATCCAAGGAGGATGTTAAATGGTAGGATTAGATCAACAACATGGAAAATTGTTTCCTGGATGACCAACCCAACCTTGATGGGTAGCAAAACTATTCCCTCGATGGTTCTCTCCAGATTATCATAAGCTTTAATGGTGATAACCTCATTGATGATATCTTCCTCAGTATACCCAGCTTTTTTTATGAATTTTAGGGTGCAAATATTCAAGGCTGATCAATTATCTATCATTACTATTTTTATGGCAAAATTAGATACCATAATGGCTATGCGAAGTGGAAGGGTGTGATCTGGCTCGACCACGGGTATGTCAGTGGGCTTGAATGATAAAGTACATGAGGATGAAAGGTGTCCAAAAAGATTACAAAATTAGTCGCATTGATATCCGAAGGGACACAGGATTCTATGAGAGCACTATCAAGGATGTCATTATACATAGGACTAGTGCAGAGAAGGTCTAAAATGGAGATTTGGGCTGGCATGTTCCCAAGGTGTTCTAAGATATTGTATTGGCTTTTTGATGGAGCTGATGATGTTGCTAGGGTTGATAGTGCTGATAGGATTGATGGGGCTACGATGTTCAATCACGCTCTTCGAGTGGTGACTACACACTCATTGTTTGGGCCTTGGATATTGATAACATTGACAGAAGGCTCTTTCTGAGATATACAACCTATGAGGCTACCATAGTCTATGTAGGATGAAGTGTGGTCATTGTTCTTCCCATGCCGTGTGTTTGGCTGGCGGTTGTTGGTGTTGTTGTTGTTGGTTTGGATGGGTGCTTTTCCAGGATTTTGGTTGTTGTGAGGAGGAAAAGAATTTTGATAGATCTGCAAGCCTGCATTGGGAGAGGTTTATGCTCCAATTGTGATTTCTTTCCAATCAATGAGGTCCTACACATAATCTTTCAGCTTCATGCATCTGAGGGTGGTGTGCCCTTTCACCCTATGAAACTTGCAATACTCATTGTCTCTATACCATGCAGCTTTGGATTGGCCTGGGTCGATTTGCTAGGTAGGAGGAAATTCGATGAGTTTTTCCTTGACTAATTTCTCAAAAATGACATCCAATGGCTCACCAAGGTGTGTATAGTTTTGAGGTGTAGGTTGGAACTTGGGCTTTAGTCCTGCAGCTACATTGATGGCATTAGCTTGATTGTTAGACCCTTGAAAGTTGGGCTTTGGATTGTGGCTTTGAAAGCTTTGTTGATTCTGCTGTTGGTTGTTGATAGCTTGTTGATTGTTTGGTTGATAAGGTGGGTTGGACTAATTTTGGGAAGGACCAACAATATTCACATGTCTGGTGTCAGTGACCACATTTGTTCCAATGTGCTTGTTTTTGTTCCAATACCTAGACTTGTCATTTGAATGTGTTTTATTTTGATTGGCTTGCTTGTAAATCTTGACCATACCATCTTTAATGAGTCCATGCTCAAGGATCATTCCTTTTTCTTTGATATCTTTGTAGGTCTACAAATAGTTCATGGTCATGTGGTGAGCTAAGCTGGGATTGGCATTATCAATAAAAATTTTCACCAAGTGGTGCTCTAGCAGGGTGCAATATATGGGGGTGGTAAGGGTTTGTCATCTTTGCAGATATTCACCGAGACTTTCTCCACCTTTTTTCTTGGTGTGGACAAGATCAACCACTAATAATCTTGTCTCAACAAGATGGGCATATTGGGCTACAAATGCCTCAGACTATTCAACAAAGTTTTTGATTGTGCCATATGGGATTCTATAAAACCATTCAAGAGCTGGTCCGACCAAACTTTTGGGGAAGAGGTGCAAAAGGAAGATGTCACTATATGCCACTTCTTGGCAGTGCATGTAAAATTCTTTGATATGTGTGACAGGGTCTCCTTTTCCTCTAAATTTGTCAAACTTGGGTATCTCAAAGTGTTTCGGAAATGGTGTCATGGTAATAGCTCTGTCAAATGGGTAAGGACACACATTCTCAAACTTGAAGGTTTTTGGGTCATTTCCCTCTTGGATGTTCTTCAAAATTGTCTTCATGGCTTCCCATTCTGAATTAATGGGTGATGGTTGTGCTGCCTCCACTGTAGGAGCACTCTGAGGGAGAGATGCGCTGAATGGTGCAATTGAATATGGATTGCTTTGAGGTATGGGTTGGTAGGGATTGTACATGGCTTGAGAAACTGAATGGTGGATGATGGGTTGTTGAGGTGGAGGTGGCACATATTGCTACATGTTTTGTGAGGCTTACTGTTGATATTGGATTTGAGGTTGGGATTAAGGAACATAAGCTAGCTGTGGGATAAATGGATTGCTTTGTGGAGGTAAGGTATAAGATGGTTGTGAAGCTTGGGGAAAGGATCGGGGAGCTTGTGGAACTTGACTTTGGATTTGAGGAGTTTGACCAATATATGTGGGTTGTGCCCCCATTTGGGAAGGTATCTACATGGAAAAAGAGGCCAAGTAATTGGTGGTTGGTGGTGGTGGATTTCCTCCTAGAAGTGGCCTAGAAAAATAGTTAGTAATAGGAGGTAATAGATTAGTTGGTGGTGGAGGTGGTAGGAATTGAAAGCCTGGAAATGGAACGGATGGGGTTTGATAGCTTGGTGGCTAGATTTGAAAGCTTGGTAGAGTGGTGGCAGGAGCTTGGGTCACTTGAGAGCTTGGCAGAACATTGGTAATAGCTTGTGGGGTTTGATAGCTTTTTAGAGTGAGGGCAATAGCTTATGGATTTGTGGCTGATGGCACTGAGCTCCAAGGACCTAGTGGAAATGATGGAATTGTGCTCTAAGCTGAGGTAAACAAGCTGGAGGTGATCAAAGGTTGATTACTTGGCCCCATGGGTGGCATCCTTGTTGTATATTGCTAAGGTTGGCCAAAGATGCTAGCACTGATTTGGGAGATGGGTGGATTTGGAAGGCTGGGTTGGAGAGTAGCAGCAACAATAGTGAAGGAAGTGAATGATCAGGTGTTTTGGGCAAAGGGGGTTTGGGATGGAGTGGTATGGAGCAACGGTGGAGTGGTGGTAGCTAGATTGGCTTGCGGAATGGAGATTTCAACTTGAGTGGAGGCTGGTATGTTTGGGTTTGTTGGATCATATGAGGTGGGTTAAGGCTCTTCTTTTGGTACATACAAAGGATGATTTGGGTCATAAGAGCCTATGGGTGGTGGCAGCTACCCAAACAGAGGGTGAGAAGGATCTAATAAGGGAGGAGGTCTTCCAAAATCAAAGGCTCCTACATTGTCCCTTTGAAATTTTGCCATGATTGTCTCTTTGTTCTTGTCTATAATGGCGTTCACCAATATCACATTTCCTAGTTGGTTCATGAAAGCTTCAATGTCAGTAGGTGATGGTATAGCATTCTCTGGGCTAAAGGATGGTTGAGTGCTCAAGGGGAGTGATGTTGTCTAATCCAAATGATAGGGCTCCATTGTTTCCTTCTTCTTCTTGGCTAAGCGAGTGATAGGTGGCATGAAAATGTTCCTAGGGATGAGGTCCAACAATGTTGATGGATGCAAAAGGGGGGAGGTTTTTCTATGCAAATGATTTCCTAGGCTGAGACAAAGCTATATGAAAAAACTAAGGAAGATTGGGTTAGGGATTCTAACTTCAAAGATATGTTGCCAAAGCACGGAAGGTCTTCTTTCCTATGTGCAAGCTTGGTGGTGGTTGTGTCAACTTAAGGGTAGACTAATAATCCCTTAGGAAAAACACGAGATTGACCACTTGTGGATCCCAACCTTTAGCTCAAGGTGATGAGGGATGACAAGTGACAAGGCTAGATTACCCTAGAAAAATCTTTATTAGAGGGATAACCCTGGTGAGACTAGTGAATTTGCACGATGATAGGAAAATCAAGTTCTGGCAATGTGACAACAATTTTGAAGGCTTGGATGTGAACTTTTTGATTGCTGGCTAGATGGTTTGGTTCTAAGGCAAGGAACTAGATGAGATGGATGAGCTATGCTTAAAGGGATAACCTAGAATGGCTGGCTTTCCTACAAAGATGACTCTAAAGTGAAACTTATGCAAGAAGATGTGGAGAAACAAGGGGGTCTAATCATAAAAATCATGCCTAGTTGGTAAGGCATAGGTAGGGTTAACTCCTAGATGTTTGCTAAATCTGATAGTGTGATCTAACCAGGTGTCTTGAAGGGCTTTGTCGACAACTTTGTCTTCTGCTTTGTGGAGTTTGGTAATTTGAGGGCTTGGTGTTACTTCCTTTCTCTTGGTTGAAATTTCTTGGTATACCTAAGATGGCTTGAGTTTGGCTTTGTGAAACTTCTGTTTGGGTTTGGGTTGTTCTGACATAAATTCCTGAATCTGTTTGGCTTTGAGAGATCATGGTTGTTTTGCTTCAACTTTGTTCAACTTTTGAAATAGGCAGTGACTACGCTAAGTGTGCCCTAAGCTAGGATTGACCGAGTTTGGAAAACATTCATTCAACAAGTAAAAGATCAAGCAATAGATAGGTACAACCAGATAGAAGTTTTGATTCTCAGAAGACAGTAACTATGCTATGGAGTGTGTATATTCTACAAATGTTTCGATCAATCACTTCAAACACATTAACATCCTAGATGGTTGTCTACAAGGTTGACAATTGGTTTAGCTAGGGAGTCCTCGATATACCCAAGGTACGTGAGGCCCAAATCTGTAGATGAAACCAAAACAATGTCACACAGTTGAGAGGAGCGGTAACCCACTTCTCCTCTTTCACTTCTCAAGGGTATAAAGTTCCTTGAGCATTAGCCCGAGTGACAGAATTTTGATCCCAAGAGAGGTGTCTTTGGATTCACCTCCTGATCTTTATACTCCGCGAATGCTGGAGTTGAGGTCATCCCAAGGGGTGATGAAATCCCCAAGCAGGCCTCCTAAAAGCTAAGACAAGATTTTGGATCCTAATCTTATGCACCCAAGATGGCCTCGAAAGATGACAAGGGGATAGAAGACTTGGATGATCTTGGGCTAAAAGACAGAGTTCTTTTCCAACTGACGCTTTAAGTTTTTTGATCTAGACCTTTTGAAAACACACATGATTTAAGATCCAAAGGTTCAATTCCAATTTGAAATGTGCCAACAAAAGAGAAGTGATCAAAGAATGAATACACCATGAAGATTTAGGGTCAACAAAAAGTAAACTCGCGTGCCTAGAGGCCCTCCACGTCAAGTATCAATTGATTTTCTTTAAGGCATTCAAGATTGAGTGTGAGTTTGTTTTAAGCCAAAAAAAAGGATGTGTGTAAAGCTTGATTTCAAGCACATGCCCAGAGGCCCTCCACATCAAGATTTGTTCAATTTTTATGCCCAAATGAAGTGTTAGTGAGACTAATGTGCATTCAAAAAAATTTCTATCTTAGAAAAACCAATAAAAATTGAAATGAGTGGAATTTAATTTTTGTGGAGCACTTAACACTTTCTTAGGTAGACCCATCCCCATATATGGTGCTGATATTGCAACCAATGGTTAGAATGATAGGTGATTAAAGAGGGTGAGTCCAACAACAAATTCACTCAAAGCGTCTTTATTTATTTTTATAACTTAGAAAGTTTCTAAAATGTGAATTCTTTTTATGCTCCAAAAGATAATCATTTGATCTATGGCATTCAAGATTGGATTTGTTATTTTAATCATGCATTCCAAAAAATTAAAAAAAAACTTGATTTTAATCCATGGCACTCAAGAAGGATTTTAGCAACATGCATTCAAAGACAAGTGATTAAACATTCAAGTTTTTTCCTTTGAGCATTCAAGATTGAAATTTTGCGTGTTGTTTTAAGAACTTTGAAGTGCTTTGTTTTAACCTTAGATTATTCAAGATTGTTTTGGACTCAAAAGTGAAAATGACTCTTTGGACTTTGGTTTTCATTCAAGATTTTGTGTTCTAGTTTGCATGTTTTAACCCTAAAAAAATGATATTCCTAGATTGTTTTGATACATGAAAAACCTAGGAAACATTCAAGATTTTGCAACAAGACATTTGTTTGAAACAAATAACAAAGCTTTTAGGAAAATTTTGGCAACCATTTAGGACTCTTAGTTTTCATGAGATTCTTAAAAGAACTTTAAAATATTTGCAAATGAGGTTCATTTTATCCTTGATTGATTCTTTGAGTTTGATTTAGATTTTAGGGTACACTTAGTGTTGATTTTGAACCTTTTGAAATGGAAACTTGAAATTCTTTTTAAATTTCAAAAAATGAAGTGTTCCTAACTTTGCATGAATGCATCTAAAACCTTGATGTTGCAAGGATGCAAATGATTGGATTGGTTTAGTTTCACTTGTTAAATAATTTTTTTGTTTTTTTGCAAATTTTTAGTTTTTAATGGATTTATGTATGATTTGGGGGTTCATTTTAAGCACTTCAAAAAAGTGTGTATGATTTTGCTTCCTTAAAAAAAAGGCCAAGATCCCTCAAGAAGAAGAAGAAGAAGTAGATGGAATAGAAGAAGAATATAGACAAGAAGAGGAAGAAGAATTCCAAGTGCTCCGTCCACCTATAAGCTTGAAAAATCTGCAAACACTATGAGATAGACTATGAGTTCCTTTGTCTTCTTCATCCTCATGTGGACCTGCAAAACTAATTTATACAATCCTACCAATCACAAAAACAAGCAAAATCAGCCAAAATTAGCAAATGACATAAAAAACTTGACTAAAAAAGCTAATGAAGATTACTCATGCGGGGTCCCACTGGGCGTGCCAAAATGTATATGCTACTTTAGTATGTTAGAAACACTAAATTAAAACAATCAAAAGCATTTGCATACTAATTTAACATAACTTCATGAGAGATAAAGTGAAGTCCTCAAATGAGAATATGAGCCATGGATAGGCTCTCTCAATGAGGATGATCACTTGATGTAGAGGTGTGTCTAATAGCTAAGATGGCTTGATTATGTATGTATGCTCAAATGCTCAAATCGGCTTCAATGGAGAATTTTTGATAGATTTTGGTGAATGGATTTGATGTAAAAATGGCTTCTCAAAATGGCATTATGGCTTTACTTTCTAGATTGTGTTGTTTTTGCAAAGGGGAAGGATCCAATTTATAGGCAAGAGGCTTAAGGGATGGAGGGCTAAGATGGAAAGATAGGAGAAAGCTTATGGAGGGCTTAGATTGAATGAGAGGAGAGCACATGGATTGTGCTTCCTTACAACCAATCAGGGAGTAAAAAATGTCACAGGGTGAAAGGATGGAGGAAAGGGCAAGGATGAGTCAACAAAGGAGGCTCAAGGGATAATATCTTCATAAAGACCCTTCATAAGTGCTTTGTAAGAGCATTGAAGGAGAGTGTAAGAGATATTTTAGGGTCATTTATGTTGGAGGGAGAGGAATTTCGACTTGGATTGGATTAGGAAAGTTTTTAAGCTTGCTTATGATTGTGCAAATGATTAGAGGATGGATTAGGATGGTTTGGGATTAGCTTAGGGATAGGCAAGTGGATGGCAATGAATGAGGGTGGGTGAAGGAGGAGATACTTGTTAACTTTGGCTTGGGTTAGCAAGTCTTAATCCGTGTTTAGGGAATGTGACAAGGTTAGGAGGGGATTAGGATTAGGATTAAAGATAAGGATTCACATCTTCTAGAAGAGTCTAGGCTTTGGATAAGGATGAAGACTTTCTAGAAGAGTCTAGAACTTTCTAGAATGAGGATAAAAAAGGTTTTTTAGAAAATACATAAAGTTTTATTTATTTCAAGGGTTTAGGTTGAGGAGATATTTATTAAAACATTTTTAATAAACATGAGGATTAATATTTAATTTTACATAAATATTTTGAGTTGGGATTAGGGATAGGAAATGATGGGATTAGCCTTTAATCAAAATTAAAGAAGGATTAGAAGATTTTATAAGAGGTTAGTGGTCTTAAGAAAATTGGCCAACTTTTGGGCAAAAAATAAATTATTTATTTATTTTGGGATTTTTGGTCAATTTATTAATTAAATAATTAATAAATAAGGAAATAATATTTAAATAAGATTTAAACATTTTTGGGAGGGATTCCTTGATTAAATATTTTTAATTAAGTTAAAGGGATTTAATGGCATAAAAATAAATAAATAAATTAAATAATTAATTAATTAAAAAATGATGATGTCATCAGGGACTTTTTAGAAAATAAAATTACTTTATTTTCTAAAGGATTTTTAGGTGTCTACACCTATGACATAGATAAGTTTTCATGTAAGCTCATATGTTGTAATTTTGTTACCACCTATTGACAGTATTTGGTATGTAATCTATTTGAGGTTTTAAGTTACTTGTATGGACCTGTGATGTTATAATGATTTTCATGAGGTGCATTTCTATAATCTTAGGGTAGGTTATCTATGTGTTTATTGGGAAGTAGCTTTCAAAGGGGGTTGGAGCCCTAAAGAGGCTTCATGGGTAACTCTTTGTAAATAGTGTTAATAAGTGATAACATGATCACTAATGGGGTTTTTAATGAATTAATAAGACACCAGTTTGACACCTCACCCATACCTTGAGTGCTAGTGTAGACTAGAATGGGAGTAGAGAGGGTGCATGGTTGTAACCTTTCTTCAACAATGTGCCTTGTTTGTATGAAAGAATATTGATTCCACTTCAAGTCACTAGGTGGCCAAGGTCTTGAGAGACTATTAGGGTAACCTTAGAGTTTACTTATGTGAAAGAACTTTCCCATATGTACATTAGATTTGATACATATTTTGTTACCTCTAGGATCATATGTCACCATCTGTAATTACTACCTTTTAGATAGACTTCTTTTAGGATTTTGAGACTTACATTCTTGTTATAATTTTTTTATTTCTATCCATTTGGGACTTGAGCTTATCTCCTTAGCATGGTGGGAGTGGGGCCACTTAGGTTCCATGAGGTTGGGAGGTAGTGATTCTTTTCCATTGAAATCCAATAGCTCGACATACCATTGATGCATATGTTTCATTCTTTCTACTTTATGATTATGTGTATGGTCATACTTGATATTTTATATTTCAATCATTGAGATCCTGCGAAATCATGTATCTTATCATGATGTATATTCTTTTAGCATTTTATACCCTATGACATGTGATATGGATGAATATGCACCATTATGTATTTGTATATTACTTTATAAGATGTATCATATGTGGTTAATATGATGACATGGTTTTGATTATTTGTTGAACATAAACTTAATTAAACTCTCATGTGATTCAATTTTATGGAACCCTTGATGAATGTAACTATTTTTTTTTCTTATGTTATATATGATGTGTATTTAATGTTATTTCTTCCATATTGTTATCTCTTTTATATTTTACTATTGCAAAAAATAAAATTGTTTAGCAAACTTAGCATCTTTTTAGTTAATTTCTCTTAAGTTCCCTAGTGGGGTGTTACACAATATTTACCAATTAGGAGAATCATTTTCTATATCCATGAGTTGTTCAAGTGTCCCTTTCTTCCATTATAGATTAGTCATATGAACAAATGCAACAATTAATAAAAAAATCAGGGACTAATTAATTAGAGAATATTTTAACAAAATAAAAGAATCTTATTATCTTAACACCCAAGTAAGTACATCAATAAAAAAAATGTATGTCAACATGTAACAATATTACCTTGAAAAATTCCTTGAATTTAGTTAAGAAAAAATTAAAAAATTAATTAATGCATGAATGTTATAAGGTTGACTAGAACCCTCTTATTCAAACCAAATGGAAAAATTCATAAAATATATGTTAATATATAGTATACAAGTGCTTAAACTCTGACGAGTTCTCTAAATATTATATACATAGTTCTTAGACTTGGGATCTATAATAACCCTTCAATAAAAGTTATAATACAAATAATGAATACATATTTAACTTCAAAGAAATAAGAATATTTTAACTAGGATTTAAATTTTATGAAGACATATTTCCGTAGGTAACAATAGAATCAAAATATTTATTTTTTAGGACCCTAAAACAAAATGAGAAATATAAAATACTACATATGGGTATGTGCAGGATCATGGTCAACCAAACTATGCTCTTAAGTGGCAATAAAAAATTTTAAAATCAGGGTTATGTCAACTTGACGTGCAATTTTCTACTTGTTATTAACTTTATATCAAAAATTTGAGAGAAAAGAATCTCTAGAAAATTGAATCTAGTTTCTAAACTACTAGGACTTATCTCAAAAAAATAAAAATTGATTGGTCAAAATTTTGAATGTTAATGCAATATTACAAAAATTTAAAAACAAAAATAAGAAGTAGACGTATGTTTGACCACCTTAATCAAAATCAAATGATAATATTTTTTAATAATATTCTAGATATAAGTAGTAGATTCATTCTTGGATGTGACACATATTTTTTTGTATTTTTATCCTAAATAAATAATTAATAATTAATTTTTGACTATAGTATTTTTGAAATAAAAAAACTCTTATGTCTGACCACCTTAACTAATTCAAAACTCTACAAAATTCAATTTTCCATTTTTTTTCCTTTTAGTAGAAGAAACATAGAATGTGATGCATGTTTTGGATTTAAAAAATGTTGTACCATTTGAAAGTTATAGTTGTTTTTCAAGTAGTGTGTCAGTTAGCACTTTATACATAACTTCAGTAGAAAATAAGTAAGAATTGCATTCTCAACTCATAATTTGACAAACCTTACATTTGTGTAAAGATAAGAACATTCTTAAGAAACCCTTTTCAGTTCATCAAATTTTGGTGAAAAAGAATTCGTTAGCTACATGTTTGAAGTAAAAATCACATAAAAATAGGCCCAATGCACATTTTTAGGATGTTTTAAAAGTTGACCATATAGGTTTGGTATCAAAAGATACAATAGACCTTATAAAGATATTAATTGTTTTCATTTAGTATCAAGGTGGGTGGGAAAAAAATTGGAATAGATTTTAAAATGGTTTGAGATATTTTAGAACTAAAGATTTTTCAGATCTCCACTTTTTGGCACACCATGATCTTGCACATACCCATACACAACATGTATATAGTATATAGTAAAAGTATTTGTAACTAAGGTTACATATAGAAAAATTCATAATCACTTATAAATATAACATAGTAAATGATTTGAACTAGAATAAGATGGCTCCTATATCTACTCCCATATGTGATGACTTTTCTAGGGTTCTCCCTAATACTTATAAAAGTTCTTTGATTATTGTTTCTAGTTTCACCCTTTGATGACTATTCTAATTGCATAGATTAAGGACACTCACTATTAGACCTAGTCCTCCATCTCCTCCTTTGACTGTTGCAAATGAGGATTTTTCTAGTGGTAGATGTCTAGCTTTTGTGATAAGGGATACTCATTTTTTTGGTTTATCTTTGACATCTACCAATGTGGGGTGTCTAATTATAGCTCTCCTATGGGTTTGGATGTTTGAAACAATTATTCTATAATGGTATCTTTTGCATGTGTTCATAAGGGTTTTCTATCCTTTGAGTTGTAGGTATGGTTGTTGGAAAGTTTTTTATTTACAAATGAAGGACTCCTTTCTTATCAGTCAATATATTTCTACCAAGATTTCTATTGGGGCCAATAAGGAGATTATTTGAAATTCCATTGTCTTCAATTCTCATAGGGCTATTCATCATTTTTATGGATTCTAATTGATTCTTCCACAACTTCATGATCTGATCTCTACAAAATGAGTGTGAATATTATTCAAAACTATTCCTATATCATAAATGGTAAAGGGTCATTTCATTACAAAATTTAATAACATTGAGGATAGAAATAGGGTCTTGTGTGGTATTTGTTTTAGTTAGAATGGAAAAATTATGTTGATGGTTCAACTATTGACTTCATATTTTAATTCCTAGCCTCCCTAACATACCTGTCCATCTATGGATCAATTCCATATTAGAGGAAGTGGGAGAAGATGAGAAATTTTGTGCTATTTGATACCAGGTCTTCTAAAATTTTACATTCCACATTTTCTAACACTATTGTTCACATATATGTTTCTAATTGTCTCCTTGCTAAGATGAATATTAATTCCTATATATGATTATAGACTCACAAGAATGACTGATGTCTTAATTTTTCATTGGTACTTAAGGCCATAGTTTGGTCCATAATGATCCTGCACATACCCTGAGGCCTCTATAGTTAATCGAGGACTAACAGGATTAGAAAATACATTGTTTTTTCAAATAATAGATCATGCCTAACTAAACATACCAAAACTTTAGGAGTAATGTCTAATTACTTAGCTAAATCAAAGGTCCTAATTCAAGGCTTAACTCTATGTAGAGACATAGGTATTAACAAATTAGTTATCCAAGGAGACTCATAAATTATTCTAAATGCATTAAGAATTAAAGATACCCCAAACTATTTTTTAGATTTTTAATCTTGAATATACCTTAGCCATTGGTGGTCAATTTGAACAAACAATCATAAAAGATATTTATAAGGTAATAAAGAAGAAGATGGAGAAGAGGTTCTAATAAAACAACCTAATATGATAATTATAAGTTAGACAATTATAATTGAAGGAAAATTTGTTTATAAATTCTATTGTCAAAAATTAACATGTTACATATAGTTGATATTGTGGAAGTTTAATGTTAATACATGAAATAATTTTAGTTATTCAATACTTTTCCTTATATATTATTTGACTCTAAAATTAAAGTTAATAGAAAATAAGTTACATTTTTTTTTATTATGAAGCTTACTTCTATTTGTTCTAACAAATTGATCATTATCCTAAGTTTATTTTAATGCTATATTCACAAAGAGTTATCAAGAGTAACGTTATAAATTCAAAAATAAAAATTACGCATTAAAATTGTTCAAATTACTTATCTCTAATCATTGGTGCCCAATTGAGATGATTTTTCAATCTAAAAACAATCTTTGATCTTGCATCATATTAGCTATCAAAAAAATTAAAAAAATCAACTATGTATTTAGTTGTTAATATATTCTTCTATATAAATGAGAACCCATCTATAGACAAAAATAAAAATGTAAATGAGAAGCTATCTACCCTTAAAGCTGGTAATGAGATGGGGCTTCCTACGGTCATCATATCTAGTAAAAAATATACAAATTCCCCTCCTATTACTCTTTATATAGAAATTGATAATGCAAATCAGAAGGTCAGAGATGAGAAATAGACCTTGGATGGGGAGAGAAAGTTCCTAATGATGCCAAAGAGAACATTGACTATCCCACGAAAAAAATTGTTGATGGCGATAATGAGTAGGTGAAGAGTAGTGGGAGAAATTTTCTCATCCACAAAGCCAAACTAAATGTAGATTCCTCTCTTTAGGTTGATTCATGGCTTTACAATGAGATCATCTTCCTAAAGAAAAGTGTAATGTAATTGCAAGACAAATTAGAAAATTAAAAAACCAAATGAATTGAGCTAGAAAGTAAGGTTGGGAATATCCCAAGAGAACTCATGACCTATGCACCAAGGTTAAAGCAACTAGTTAAGGATAGTGGAAAAATAATGGGCATGGTTGCCTCTAGTCTGTGTATAATGGTGATGCATATTGGAAGGAGAAGCAATCAGGAAATCATTTTCCCTTTTGTGATTGGTGGCCTAAGCAAGAGGACAAGGAAGAGCATAAAAAGAAATATTCAAATATCAATGCCACATACCTATTAATTTCTTAGTTTGATGAGGTATGATCACCTCACCCATTGGGTGAAGTGATCCCTTCTCCATTTGATGTGCTACAGTCATCTTTCTTCTCCCATGTCTTTTTCATTTTGTTTATGACATACATCTACCTTCTCTTTCCCTTTGTCAAATTCACAACTTGGTGACTTTGACCTTTTTGGGAAATACCTACTGATGTGACTAGTCTTCAAATAGCTAAAACATTTGGTGTGAATCAACCACCTTTTGTAGTCACCTCTTAAGTGTGTCCTGCTACAATTCTCAAGAACATGTTCCTATTCTTGACAATAATGACAACTATATCTTGTATTATAATCCTAGTTATAAGAGTTTCCATTGTTCCTTACCTTTGTTTGCCTATTTGATGACCACATGGGTTTGGATCTACACTCAAAAGCTCCATGTCCATACTTCTGACAGTTATAACAATATCCTTCAAATATTTGTATGTTCATGGTCTTGGTTCTACATTCATGTGCTTGATGACCTTGTTTGTTGCACTTATGACAATGAACCATGTTATTATGCTTGACATTTTGATTGGTAGTTCTGCTCCTACACACATTAGCAGTATGTCCTTTGTTACCAAAATTATGACAAGTAGGTTTGGAATCCTTACCTTTCTTGCTCCTTTCTTCATCACTTTTGGATTACTCTCCTTCTTTAGTACTTGTGTATCCTAGTCCCGATGTGTCATTATTGGATCTTAGGTGATCTCAATAATTACTCAAAGTATTTGGTGGCTTCATTTGGTATATTTAAACTTTCAAAAAATTCCTTTTCCCTTTTTAGGTCACTTTTCAAATGCTCATTTTGCAACTTCAATATTGTTATCTCAATATCCTTGACATTTAGCTCATAGTTGGCATTCATCATTTGACTCAATGTGTCCAATTGCCTGTTGGAAATCTTGGTTAATTTTGATGATTTCTCTTCTAGTTTGTTGCTCAAAATTCTTTTGTCTTCTTTAATCATGCCTTTTTCTTCCATAGCTTTCTTCTTTTGTTCAGTCACCTGACATAGTAGTATGGCTTGTGATTCTTGCTCTAACTTGAGATTTTTGATTTCCTCTACTTGGACTCTATTCATTTCTATTAGATCTACAACTGCTGCATCAAATTCATTTGAGTGTTCATCAACAAATAGCTTAGTAGTGTCTATCTCTTTTTATTGTGTGTCATTCTCCTCAATAGCAATTTCTTTCCTTCTCTTCAAGGATTTCTTTAAATCTTCTCTTGCTTGATTCAGTTGATGCAAAATGAGATGTATTTGAATCTGCTAATTCTCAATAGTCTTTCCCAATTTGTAGACTTCCATTTCCAAGATCTTTCCTCAAAGTTGCAAAGCTTCTCTTTCAAAGAACAAGGCTCTAATACCAATTATTAGAATTACAATAGGAAAGGTAAGCTTCTTGGTGTGGGGAGGGTGGGGGGGAGGGGGAGGGGTGGGATGAATCATTAGTTTAAACTTAGACCTATAAAACTTTCACCACACATCCATCTCATACATTCACTAAGTAAATTGAAATAGCATGTAAAGCATGTACATCTAAATCATGTAAGCATATAAGCATTCACACAAATATGATAGAAAATATGATTATGCAGAAACCCTCCAATGAGAAGGTAAAATTGGGGTGGGAATGACACCCACAAATCTTCACTACTACAATAATAAAGTGTATCCAATGAACGTTACAATATTTTGACCATGAAACATGATCTACCCTGTGAAAGGTTTGCCTTGTTAAAGGGTTACAAAGGTTGTTAGGTCTCACTCTACTAGAATGATTCAATAGTGATCATATAGTTAGCACTTCCCTGCCTGAAGATAGATCACCTCTAAATTGATGCATTCTCAATCCCTCTTGATCAGATGTCTCTTTGTTGTATGCTATCTTCTTTCCTTTGTTCTTCTCTAACTAATTCTACAATGCAATCTCAGATCATAACTCCTTAGCCACCATGAATGTTTTATTTGCACATGCAAAATTCTCTATACTCTCCTTCATTCACCTTCTTTGCACACTTGATAGTTTAGTGTTTGTCCTCCTTAAGAAGACTTAGATGAATTAGGGTTACGTATGAATCGACGGTTGTGATTCATCATTTTTGCCACTTAATCCTTCCCTTTTTTTGATTGGGTGCATATAATTGCAATGGGAATCCAACTTAAGATTCATTGTTATCTCCAATATATTGTAATTCATCTTTAAGTAAGCTCAAAAATGGTTTACATAGCTGTTTGTGCCATTACAAACAACTATAACAAAATTGTCTCACTTAGCTTCTAAATTCCTTGATGCTCGACATATACTGTCTTCTATTCTATGACTTGACATCTATGTGACTCAACCTACACTGCTTGCTTGGTTCCTAAATCACACGGCATACACTATCTGCTTGGCACATGAGTGGCTCGACATGCACTATGGAATTGGCATGCTCTATAATATACATGTTGTGCTTGACATGTACTACTTGTTTGACATGAACTAAGTAAATGACATAAGTGTGTAGACACTCATTTGTCAAAACCAATCTGAGATCAACAATCTCCCCTTTTGACATTAGTGTCAAAAAAACTTGGTCATATATTAATATCCTTAATGTTATGAGCATAACATATCTCTTGTTTGGCATATGTACAAAACTTAAAAATTTCAAAATTTTTTAACAACATAGATACTTCAAAATTTGATAACTCCCCTTGAGTTGATAGTATATTCTATATCCAAATTTTGTACTCCTACTAACTAAGTATGTCTCAACTAATACTCTTTGACTTCATGTTGTTTGTCTCTATTTGCTCTATTTCTCTTTTCTTACTCTCTCCTCTCATTCTTCCTTTTTCTTACTCTCCCCCTTTTTGATGCTGATGTCAATGGGATATACACTTATAGCGTGTTTTTCCAAGAAAGATTTATGGACATCTAGGATTATCTTGAGAGCTACATCCCAATTTTCACATGTTACATCCAAAGACTTGATTTGGATAGCAAGTTTAGCAGCAAGGTGAACTAAGCCATCTAATGTTGAAAGATTTGGGTCTTTCTTCATAAGTCTTTCAGTGTAGCCTAATTCCTTGTGAAAAATTTCCATGTGTGGGGTGAGAGTTGTTTGGATGCTAATCAATTTTTCCCTTATATTGGATCCATCTGCTAATAATGCAGCTAACTGACTTTGGGTTTGTAGCAAAGCTCTAAAGGGCTTTTCACTCTGAGCTAGATTCATTGGAAATTTTGCACTTGATGCATTGATTTGACATCCTTCACTCAAAATGTGACTTATGGTTTCTTGCGTAAAGACTGTTCAATTACATAGTTTAGTGTATAGTGAGAAAATGTTCTCAAGTACCTTCTTCACACTTTCTACTTTAGTTGCCAATGCAACTTGTGTTAGTGCTATGTCACCTGATATCTTTTCATTTAATTTGCTTTGAAATTTCTTTTTTGACCATTCTACTAATTTTGCATTGGTGTCTAGGTATAAATCACTAACCTTTTCCACTATATTTGTTAGATGTTCAATCAGTGGTTTGGTCTAATTTGGAGTTGGTAGACTGAATGCATCTAGAAAGATGTCTTTAATGTCCAACAATTTTTTCTTCTACCTGTGCTCCCTTCAGAGCAGTTCTTGATGCTTCTTTCTTACTAGGGCTTGTTGCAATATGTCCATCTACTCTATGGTCATTGTGTCATAATCATACTTATGTAACAAAATCTCTTCATCAAGGCTCACATCTCCATATTGTATCACTTCTACCTTTGATGAGCTTTGACTCGACATTGAGATCTACAATAGTGTTGGATCTATACTTAGCTTTTGAAGAGTATGACTTGAAGGTGTGCTAGATACTGGTACGGTTACCAGGGCTCGAATGGCTATTTGCTCTGTCACCTATGGTGTCAACCCAGTCTCTTCAGGCTTGTCCTTATGTTCCACAATGCCTTGACTTGCACCTTATACTTGTGTTATTGGTGTAGATAAGATTATCTAACCTGTTCCACTCTGTGTTTCTATAGTGGCTTGAGTTTCTACTATGTTATTCTCAATTGTATCAACCTTTTCTAATTAGCTTTATACTTTACTTAAAGATTTTGCACTAGTGACTTGAGGGATAATAGTAGGTGTTCCTTATGTATTCACCTCTTCCCTTGGAATATTAGTCACTATTTTTTGTAGTTCATCTACACTCACTAGAATAGGATTATCACATAATTTGGCATGTAGTATAGACTGATCTAGTATCTTCTTAAGATCTTCCTCTATAAGGGGATTAATGTACTAAGCTATGACTGAGCTATGACATTAGAAACATCCTTCACTATTATTGTTTCAGTATTCTCATTTGTTACATGTTGAGGAATGACATTAGGTTATTGTGTATCTAGTACACTCTATTCCTCTTGCTGCCCGCCTCACCTATTGCCTTGTCATCTATTTTCATTTATGTCCCTCCCTCAATAGTATTTTCATTGTTATCATCTTCTTCATCATCTTTCACCTCAATACGCTCTTGTTCACCTTCCTTTACTATAGCAAGCCCATAAGTTACTTTCCACATCTGTGTGGATTTATTCATAACATCTTCAATGTTATTTTGCAAAATGCTAAAGGCTCTATATTTAGGTACAAACCTTATTGCATATTTCTTCATAGCCTTAGAAATTTGTTCCTTAGTAAGTTTAGGCATGACTTGGGCAAGTGAAGTCTCCCTTATTTGTCTTTCAAAGTTAAAACAACAATGCCATTTCTACTCAACTCTCTCATATAAGGTTTTTGGCATAGAGTTAACAATATCTAGTGGAGATTTCTTAAAGTTTTCCATCATGGAATATATAGCTTCCTTCACTTGATTATTTTCTACTTTACCAAGATTATCAAAATCAACATGAGAGAATCCTAACAAGTCTACATTATTCTTAATATTTTCACACAGATTCTCTAGATCTGACAAAGTATTGTGACTCACCACTTTGAATTGGGTTAAATTGGGTGAACCCACAATACTGGGTACCACTTTTGTGGCATGAAGGAAATCACAAACTGATGCAAAATTCTCATATTGAATTTTATGTATGTTCACGTACTTACTAACTATGTTCTTGCAAACATAAAACAATTGCATGTTTGCGTGAACATATTTAGTTTCAATAAGGTATGTTCGCGTGAACATACCTTATTAATATGTTCATATGAACATATTTTAATGGTGATATTGACATTAAAACCCCTATTTTTCCATTTTTGCTGTTCATTTTTACAGCAAGGTGAATTTGACCTAGATGTTGGAGTGAACATATCAAATTGGTAAGTGAGCTACATCACTTTGCATCATTCTCCTCTATATTTTCATCATTGTGCTATTTTAGGTATGTTTATATGTTATTATTTGAATTTTTTAATATGTTTTCTAGGTTTTCAAAGCATATTTTTGTGTTAATTTAATATTTTTATTGTTTATTTATGTTAGTTAATTCTATTAATTTATCGTTCATAATTTTTTTTTGTATTTGTTACTTATATATGAATGTTATTAGAAAATACATTAGAAATTATTAAAAAACATTAGTGTAGAATATTAGAAAACAAATTGAGAAAAAAAATAGTGTTAAATTAGCTAAATATTAGAAAAACAATAATCTAGAATATTTTAAAAACTTTAATCTAGAATATCAGAAAAATATTAGCATAACATTAGGAACCAAATTTAGAAAAATATTAGTTTTATTAGAAAAACATTAGAATTTTTTTTTAAAAACATCAGTCTACAAAATAGTAGAAATATATTACAAAATATTAGAAATACATTACAAAATATTAAAAAAACAACAGTGTAGAATATTAGAAATAAAATTTAGAAAAATATTTGTTTTATTAGAAAAATATTAGAAAAGACATTACATTTAAATATTAGAAAACTATTAGAAAATATATTTAAAAATATTAGTCAATAAAATATTAGAAAAATATGGGAAAATATTAGAAAAGTCATTAGAAAATATTAGAAAAATATTAGAAAAAACATTAGAAAATATTAGAAAAATATTACAAAATATTTTTAAAAATATTACAAAATATTTTTAAAAATATTAGTCTATAAAGTTAGAAAATATTAGAAAAACATTACAAAATATTAAAGAAAAACATTATAAAATATTTTTAAAATTAGTATAATATTGGGAAACAAATTTTGAATTTTTTTAGTTTTATTAGAAAAACAATAGAAATAAATTACATTTATATTAGAAAAGCATTAGAAATTATTAAAAAACATTAGTGTAAAATATTAGAAAAATATTAATTTAGTATTAGCAAACAAATTTAGAAAAAAAATAAAGTGTTAAATTAGATAAATATTAGAAAAAAAATAGTCTAGAATATCAGAAAAACATTAAAAAATATTAAACATTAGAATATTCGAAAAATAAATTTGTATAACAATAGGAAATAGTAGTATTTAACATTAAAGAAAATAAATTAATATATAACATTAGAAAATATTCAGAAAGCATTATAAAATATTTGAGAAAAAATATTACAAAATATAAGAAAAAAAGATAAAAGAAAATAATAGAAAAAAAAAAAAAAATTTTAAAAACATCAATGTAGAAAATAAGAAAATATTAGAATTCTATCTCCAACCTTTTAACCTTAGCTCTAACCCTAACCCTAACTCAAACTCTACCCTAATTTCTAACCCTAACTCAAACTCTAACCCTAATCTAACCCTAACTTGAAAACTCTTTAATCCTAATCTAACCCTAGAATCGTAACCCTAATATAACTTGATAACCCCAACCTAACCCTAACTATAATAGAAACCTTGATCTAACCCTAGAACTCAAATCCTAATCTAACCCTAATTTAACACTAACCCTAACTAAAGTTACCCTAATCTAACCCTAGAACAGTAACCGTAATCTAACCCTAACTTGAAAACTCTAGTTCTAGGTAGAATCTAACCCTAACCCTAATCTAACCCTAACTGAAACCCTAATCTAACCATAACCCTAGAATTGAAACCCTAATCTAACTCAAATCCTAATCTAAATCAAACCTTAATCATATCCTAATCTAACTCAAACCCTAATCTAAACCCTAATCTAACACAAGCTTTAATCTAACCGTAACTCAAATCCTAATCTAGTCTTAACTAAAAATTAAAACCTTGATTTAACTCAAACACTAATCTAAATCAAACCCTAATCTAACTCAAACCCTAATCTAATCACAACCCTATAAATCAAACCCTAACCAAACCCTAATCTAACTCAAACACTAATCTAAATGAAACCTTGATGAAACCCTAGAATTTAACTCAAACCCTAATCTAATTGTAACCCTAGAAATCAAACCCTAACTCAAACACTAAACTAATTGTAACTACAAACTCAAACCCTAATCTAATCCTAGCAAAAAACTCAAACCCTAATCTAATTCAAACCCTAATCTAAATGAAATCCTAATCAAACCCTAATCTAACACAAGCTTTAATCTAACCATAATCCTATAAATCAAACCCTAACAAAACCCTAATCTAAATCATACCCTAATCTTTAACTCAAACCATAATCAAACCCTAATCATGAACCTTAATCTAATCTCAACCCTAGAAATCAAACCCTAATCTAACTCAAACCCTAATCTAAATGAAACCTTAATCAAACCCTATAATCTAACTCAAACCCTAATCTAATTGTAACCCTAGAAATCAAACCCTAACCAAATCTTAACCAAACCCTAGCTCAAACCCTAATCTAATCCTAACTAAAAACTAAAACCCTAATCTAAATGAAATCCTAATCAAACCCTAATCTAATGTACAAACCCTAATCTAACTATAACCCTATAAATCAAACCCTAACTAAACCTTAATCTAAATCAAACCCTAATCATACCCTAATCTTTAAGTCAAACCCTAATCTAAATAAAATTTTAATCAAACCCTAATCTAATCCTAACTAAAAACTCAAACTCTAATCTAACTCAAACCCTAATCTAATTGTAACCCTAGAAATCAAACTGTAACCAAACCCTAATCTAAATGAAACACTAAGCAAACCCTATAATCTAACTCAAACTCTAATCTAACTATAACCCTAGAAATCAAACCCTAACCAAACCCTAACTCAAATCCTAATCTAATTGTAACTGAAAACTAAAGCTCTAATCTAAATGAAATCCTAATCAAACCCTAATCTAACGCAAACTGTAATCTAACTATAACCCTATAAATCAAACCCTAACCAAAACCTAATCTAAATCAAATTGTAATCTAATCCTAATTGAAAACTCAAAGCCTTATCTAACTCAAACCCTAATCATAATCAAATCCTAATCTAATCGTAACCCTAGAAATCAAACCCTAACCAAACCCTAATCTAACTCAAACCCTAATCTAAATGAAACCATAATTAAACCCTAATCTAACTTAAACCTTAATGTAATTGTAGTCGTACCAAACCCTTTAATCAAACTCAAAGACTAATCTAACTCAAACCCTAAGTCAAACCCTAATCTAATCCTAACTGAAAACTCAAACCCTAACTCTAACTCTAACTCTTATGTATGATATATTGATGTGTTATAGATTAGATGATGTATGAAATTACATATCTTTTAAATAAAAAATTGTGTACAAGAATACATGTATATGTATATGTGTATTTACAATATATATTAGCTCCATCATTATAGATATGACTTCACACAATCAACCTGCTCATCATCCTTAGAGTGATGTGACTCCTCTTGTTGTGGATCTTGGTGCAGCTCTTGATGTTGCTCATGGTGGAACTCATGGTGGGGCTCATAGTGGGGCTGGTCATGTTGATGATCCTAGTGCAGCTCCTAGAGTGACTCGTAGTGTGGCTCCTACTGTGCCACCTTCATGCATTGCTATTGATGAATTATTTGCATTTGTAGAGTAGGAGGTTATTAGATTAGCATAGTCTATATTGTCCTCTGATGATGGTTAAAATAGAGACATATGTGTGACCATATGTAGGAGTTTATAGGATCTCATTGCTAGATTTAGAGGTCATCATTCATTTACCCCTATTGTATTTGTTGCCATATCTAGGGAGCTTAGAGCTAATATTTTAGGAGATGTATCTTTTGATGATGTCAAGAGGATAGCCACCAAAGACATCATCAAACAAGACCTATTTCCATTATATGAGGGTACACAAGGTAGGGTGAGATGCTATCGAGTGATATGATGCTATTGACAGTATAATCTATCCTTGTCTTTTGGCTGCACATGGTCGTTATCCTAATAATGATCAGATACCACTTTATTTTGCATAGCAATTATATGTCAAGTTTCACATGGGGCTCAATGTCAACTACTTAGACATTACATATTATTGTGGATAGGGGCATGGTCATATAGAAAATCATAACCAATATCATAATGCATAGTGTCTGCCACCTCCAAATGTGAGACAATTCATTGCATAGAGACTTCCTGTAGTGACTCCAGCACTAGCACCTATTGTAGATAGAGTTTTCATTGCTTCATAGAGGGGAACAATTGATAGTATTGGAAACATTTCATCTGTGGCTGCCAATATCACATTTGATTCTCTTGGTCACTATATTCACACTTGACAGAGTCATCTAGGTTGACCATCTTTGAAGGCATCTAGTAGCACTTCAGGAACCTCCCCTAATGAGGCATATAGTGCTATTGGACTACCAGTACCAGGAATGTTCATGCTCTTTTAAAATAGCACATGACACATATGGATTTAGTTCTATTTTTTTTGGAGGATTTATTCAAAGTATTAGTTATATTTCTGATACACAAGGGATACTAGTTCACTCAGTGATGGATGCCATTAGACACCATCAGAGTCCCATAGTTCCACAGGTGCAAACCACACCAGTAAGAGTCACCACACAGCATAGCTCACAACATTCTGCACAAAGCTCATGACACTCTACACATGACTCAGACATACAAGTTAGAGATGTCAGGATCATAGCTGAGGGCCTTGATGATTTTGGTGAGCAGTTACAAGGGCTATTTGATATTGATACTAGTCTGAGCATGGGATTTTCATCATACATGGACATGTTATTCCAACCCAACACTGATTCTTCACCATTACCCAACTAGTTACACACTCCACTTCATTCATCATTACTAGCAGTTGGAGATTATGGCGTTGAGGGTGGTTCAATAGGTGTTGGAGTTTCAGGAGATGATGTTGGTTTATTAGGGTGGGATGTTGACATTAGAGGTGCATCAATAGATGATATGATGGATTCTAATGATCATTCTTCACCTCCTAAGATATATATATATATATATATATATATATATATATATATATATATATATATATATATATATATATATATATATATATATATATAAGAGAGAGAGAGAGAGAGAGAGAGAGAGAGAGAGAGAGAGATGTGAAATTAAAAAATTTAGTTCAGATAGATATTTAAAAGTTATAATAAATCATGTAGGCATAGGTCACTAAGCACATGATTACATCTAGTGTTAGGTCAGGGAATGTATGTCAGAGAGATGATTCTATTGAGACACCCAGTAGTGCTCAAGTACAAGTTTTAAATAGTTTGTAAAGTTATTTATGTTTCAAACTATATGCACTTGTATTCATGTACATATGTATATATATGTTTAGATAGTTCTAAGGTATATATATTTGTAGGGCTCAGTTGTTGCACCTCGGCCACATGATATACAAGAGACTCGATTAGAGGATCATTCTATTCATATTTGTCTTGAGGGTTCCCTCCAGTAGTAGTAGATTTACACATATTTTGATGCATTTATATATTAGACTTTGTATATTCTGGAGACTTGCATGCACATGTGTATTTCAGTACCTTGATGACATGTACATTTTACTATTTATTTGACTATTTAGTACTTCAATAGTTGGATGACATGTATATGACTTTTTATATTTTACTACATACATGTTTCTTTAACACTTATAGTTTACATATGTATGTATTTCAGTAGAGATATTAGATGTAGATGTTTATTCTTGTGATGTACATACATATGTAATTTTTTGTATTTTATTAGAACATTCTTCATGAATTAGATTATACATTTCAAACATTAGATTTGTTTGTGATCATTATAAAATAATTAAATTAAGTTCTCTTTACCTACTTCAATAGTTAAATATGAAGAAGTTCCAAATTGATCTATGAACCTAATTTATAATTTTGAAAAATAATAATATAGAAGGGTGATTGAATTGAATTACTATAGGTGGTTAAAACTACTAAATTAACCCACATGATTTAGATTACAAATTTAAAACATTATATTTATTTGTAATCATTATAAAATAATCAATTATTAGAACTAAAGATATATATTTATTTTATGTGGATAAAAATATGCTAACTAGGTAAGCCAATACATTATTTTAAAATTTTTTTACAAAATATAATATTCTTAACAACCTTAATCTATGGTAAGTAATATTATTAAAATGTATACATTTAAAAACACATTAATAAACTGATAAACTAAGAGTATTATGCTACAATTAAACACATAATGAGATGAAATTCAATAATTTGAAAAGATGTTGATAAAAGAATTCTAACATATTAAATTATCTTTGATGCATATCTATCTAATGATTGTGTAAGTTCCAACTAACTTGTATTGCCTATTTAGATCAAGTTTTTATTATTATTCATCCATGGTAATTAATATTATCAAAATATATACATTTAAAAACACATTAATAAATTAATAAACTAAGAGTATGACTCTACAATAAACTAACATTAATATATAGCTTTTTAGTAAACTAATGATAACATAATCTTTAGTTTAGGATGGTAATTAATATTATTAAAATGAAAAATCTATAAATTCCAATTATTCATTAGTAGGACTAAAGATACATATTTGTTTTATGTGGATAAAAATATGCTACTATGTAAGCCAATACACTATTTTTAAAAACTTTTACAAACTATAATATTCGTAATAACATTCATCCATGGTAATTAATATTATTAAAATGTATTCATTTCAAGGTCCTGAAATTTGATATATCAATGCAAACAAATTTAAATTAATTCAAATTATTATAAAATAAACCTTAAGAAGAAGTAATATATCTAGAATGTTTAAGATAATATTATTGAATTAATATAACATTCATCCCTTCTAATTATCTACATTTAAAGGTCTTAAAATTTGATTTAAAATAAATTATCTACCATCTCAAAGGTCAGTTCAACCATAATGTACACTTACAACATGTAATATCTTCTCATGATCTTCACTACCTAGTCTCCACTTGTGATGTACATGCTTAAATTTGACTAGATGTAGACAAAGCCCTATAGCAATGGCCAAGTGGCTGTATTGTAAAACCTTGTTGTCAGGTTGATAATCAGAAAAATGTATTCCATGTTGGACTATTTTGTCTTGCTTCAAATATGTTCCCTGTATCACAATACAACCTACACCACAAATTTAAATATTTTAAAATTTGACAGATATAAAGTTACATAGATATATATAAATTCATAGATGTATGTGCACATGTATGTATAATACCTATGGGGAACAATATTTAATCACTTTCTTCAAGATCATATAACTTTTTCCTCTCATAGTACATCACAATAAATAATAACTAACACCTTCATGATTTCCAGGCTTAGCAATCACTGCAAAGACAGGTCTTGTAAAATAGGTATACATACATGTGTACAGTATATATAAGACAGTTCATTGATATTTAAATAACAAGTTGAGATTAATTTTTATGATACTTACCCACTTTTACCAATCTAGAGATATGATTATAATCATAAAAAATCAATGGAATATCATCAAAATCTTCATCATCTTTATCAAATGTATTAGTAACATCAAGTGGTACTGAAATCCATGCCCCTGTATATCCACATTTTTGATTGATGCATTCTTGATAGTCTTCGTCAATGCAACTTTCACAAAAACATGAATATTCTCTTGTCTTCAATGTCCAATTGTAATTATCTATACTCATGACTGAATGTAAGGAACATGTCTTTTCTATCATCTTGCAACTATACATGTTTTTTCTATTAACAACTAAAAGTTCATTACATTGAAAATATGTACAAATTAAATTTAAACTTCAACAAATTGAAAGATAAAACTTAGAAATGAAATTTTAAAACTTAATTGCATTAAATTTAAAGAAATGTACAGATACATACCTATTATCTCCCAAAAGAATCTATATGGTACTTGTCAACTCATTATCGATGATGTCCCAACATCGTCTGATACAAAATGTGTCTTAAACCATTCAAAAACATCATGTGCATCATATATATGAACTCCATGATAATTCATTTGATACTTTTGTAGAGCATGTTTGATGCAAGCTCCAGTACCATCATGTTCACCTTTTACATGCCCACTCTCAAAGAAATTCCATATGTGTTTTATATTCGCATTGCAATGATATCTACATAATGCATAAAATGGTCTAGATGATTTGAACTATGTGGCACATCCATCAGACCAAACATAACATTTATCAACATTTATGTCTCTTTCTTTCAAATAAGAAAAGAACATATTGAAGCAATGTTCTACATAGTGAATGTCATGTTCTTTATCATCACTTATATAAAAGTGATATTCCTTTTTAATGACTAGTGCTTCAATTGTACTCTAAACACCATCCAAATCTAACTATGCATGTCTATAACAAACATGTACCATAATAGTGACCTACTTAGAAAAGAAATAATCTGACTGAATTGCTTTCTGATGAACAAAGGCATAGTTCTCTACAAAATCAATGATTGATACAATCATTCCAAGCAGGAAATTATCTCTCAGTGTTTGAAACTATTGTGCTTTCCACTTTGCAAAAAATGCGTGATGAATATAAGGTTGAATAAAATTTTTAAATCTGTCCATAAATGTTACAACAGGTAACTCCTCTTCAACATATTCCAAACTTTTTGTCTCTTTCCCCAACTTTGTTTCATTCTTCACATACTTGTAACTTTTGCAATTCAATTTCCAAAGAAAATAGAGCCAATTGACCACATGTTTCATATAATCCTTTGATGCAATTTATTTGATTAGTTGTATCATCTATTTTGTCACATAGAATGGATGATATAAACTCACTTCTCCTACTAGGTGGAGTAGCATCAAAACCATATGTGTCTTCTACAACCTTTCAAAATACCTAATAGTGGAGATCAAATTCAATATAATGACGACAACAACATGTTTCAAACACTTTATTTGACCTCACAAAGTATGGCTTCAAATTTTCAAACAACGTTTGCCATATTTTTACATTAGGATGTTCACTACAAAATGACACATATAACTCATGTTGTGGTGTGTCCAACCAATGTTTTGTATGATGTTCATATTGACTAGATGCAATCCTATGCTTGATAACATGTCTACTATTTGATGAAGGATGAGTGTTATCAGTTTAAAATGATATGACTAAATTTTTTAATCCCTCATCAATCCCATCAAAATGAGGTGCTCTACACATGATTTCCCAATTGCCTTTCATAGTACTGTCATCCAAAATTAATCTTCTGTTAACATATTCTCTCATTTTTTTCCTACTAAAACCCATGTCAAATGAGATTGAAGATATTTTTCTATTTTGGGTCATATTCTTATTTACAATAGACATCAACATCATTTTTCTTGCCATGGCCTTATCTTTAGATCGAGACTATTTTCCTATGTTTCTCAAACCTTGTTTAATAGTTTCAATTACATTAGTTTGCATGTTAGAAAATCTTCTCTTCTTTGATGTTGTGTCTACACCTAACAATTTCAATGCCTCTTGCAACTTCTTTTTTTGTAAGCAAAAGCAAAAGCAGCTAAAGTTGTTTAGTTGTTTCAATGTTATCAAATTTAGTCATTATTTCTTTGATCTTCTTATTCATTGACCTTTTCATAGACAAAATTAAGGGTTGAATAGGAGCTACAAGTGTTCTCAATTTATCCACATCCATTTTAAGTAAATGATCTAAATTTTTAAGAGAAATTCCATTCTTTATAGATTGGGCAATATTTATGTGTTCACCCATACAAGTTCTTGCACTTGATCCCAACCTTTCTCTGACTTTTGTTATTGGAATTTCTATAGGGAGTGATCTTGAGCCTTCTCCAACATTCATTATTTGAGATTCTGTAGGGAAGGATTCTGACCCTTCTTTGGCTTTTTTCTTTTGAACCTCTATAGGGAGTGATCTTGAACCTTCTTCAATATTCATTATTTGAGATTCTTCTACTTCTGTTGAACCTCCTTCAACATTTCCTTCACCTTGTTAATTGTCTGCAACAAACTTATAAATAAATCAAATTAGATTAAAAATAAGATTGATACATAATTAAATTCAAGACCATAAGGAAAAAATTATATATATATATATATATATATATATATAAAATTACAGACCTTGTTTAATTCATTGATAACATGCCACAATCTTCTGAAGGTTTCTTTAATTGTTTTGCTTCATCAGATCTCTTCCTTGCATATTTGTTTTGCCTTCCTATAAAATTTTTGCAGTAACTTTAAAACATTTGGCTTCACTATCAATTTTTTGTCCTCACTGCAAGTGATGTCATGCTTATTGTTTTTTTGGCATGTTCACGTGAACACCAATTATTTTTACATGTTCGCATGAACACATCAAATTAAATTTTTGGTAGTTAGAATGTTTATGCTTGCACATTCATGTGAACATGTTAAATATGTTTGCGCAAACATAGTGTTCACACAAACATGTTAATTTATAAAAAAATTGGTACTATTTTCCAAAAAAAATGAAATTGGCTCTCTAGTGCATACCCTTGTTCACATCTTTTCTGGACATATTGTTGCTATTATTATCAGAGTATGTTAGACTAGTTTTATGTTGATGGATTAGTGGTATTGTTTTGAGACTATCAGACATTATGTTATGGATTCAGTGGTTATATGATGAGATCATTTAGACTTTGTATTTCATGTATGTATGATGATCATTACATTGCTTTCAGTTATTAATGATGATTATTTAGATGGTTTATTATCTCATGTGTTTTATTATGGATACTTACCCCATACTTGCATGTGTATGATGTGTGTGTTTTCTTATTGTATGGCATTTCTGATGTGGTTAAGGAAGGGAGTTGTAGTCACCTGCTTAGTCAGGATCTACACGATGCACCACTTCCTGCCATTGTCTATTTAGCTTAGCATTATATATATTGTATGTACATGCATGGTTTTTCTGCAGGTTGTAGGTACCGGGTATCGACTTCTCTGAATTGCCAAGATGAGCGTACCCTATTATACTATCTCAATAATAAGAGAAGGGAGATAAATTCTCAAGTCCAAATCCCAAACCCTTAAGCCAATTGTCCTAGTGAGGTAGGACAAGTATCTGGATATTTTACCCACCGAATGTGTCGGATGACATAATTCATGATTTTTAACCCTTTAGACTGATTTTGTGTGAATTGCTCTATGATGGGTTTTCATATTTTATCTTGGAGGTCTATGGTGAATTTTCAATTAATTAAGTCTTAATAAATAGATTTAATTAATTAATTAATTATTTTGGAGAAAATTAATATAAAATATCATGATCTTTGATATTTTTATTATAATTAATTAAATGTGAATTAATTGAGGAAAATGGATTAAATAAAAGAAAATTAGAAATTCAAATTAATAATAATAATAAAATAATAATAAAGTAATAAATAAATAATAATAATAAAAGTTATAAAAATTAAAATGAAAGTTATAAATATTTAAATAGAAATTATATAAAAAGTAAATTGGAGTTATAAGCTTGCCTAGGAATTAATGCACCTTTCTATTTCTCTTATGTCAACAACATGGGGGCTAGTGCATCAATTAGGCACATGGTGTCTACAACCCTATGACTCATCTAGAAGGTTGGAAAAGACACATGCTTAGTTGGTGACACCTTCTAGTTGTTTCTAGAGGCATTCTAGATGTTTCCTGAGACCTCTTTATATTCATGCATTCCTAGAAGCTTAGACACAACATTTGGAGAGCAGTTGGAGCATTGGAGGATTCGAGAACTCTGAAGAAGGGAGCTTGCTCTGCGAGTTTTCTGAGGAAGAGCAAATTAGCATCAGAATCGGGTAGATTCTTGTGATTTTACTTATACTATTTCCACATCTTGCATTCCCTGTCTTCTTTGTGTCTTCCATATGTCTTCTAAGGATTTTCCTATTTTTATTGTATGCATTCTCAATATGGGTAGTTAAATTTATTTGAGAATCTTATATGCATAGATCTGAAAAGAACACGAGGCTAGGGATTAAATTGTAGCCAAGCCATTAGATAAACTATTGATTAAATTTTGAGATCAAAGGTTCATGGGAAAATTTTGAGAATTGGAATTTATATATTGTGTATATATATATGTTTATATTTTGAAATCTGCAAATACATATACATATGTATATATAATTAAATATATATGTATACATGTTTATATGCGGTGATGTTTAAACTCTGCATGTACACACACACACACACACATACATATATACCTTAATATATATACACATACATATGTATATATATACATATATTTATTTATTTATTTAACTGAATATCATACGTTTAATCAAAAATGTTTTGAAAAAATGTTAAACTTTAATAAAATCGAAAATTGCATACCTGAATGGAAAATCACTTATGTGATTTTAAAGAAAAGTAATATGCATAAGTGGGGGGGGACGAGACCCGCGCCCCCATGCCACTGCGATCGCAGTGTACCGACCGTCACAGGTACTGTGACAGTAGGGGTACAGATTACCCGCTAACGCTGCAAGCCCTGCGACCGCAGGGTCTTGTGTACCGCCGACAGCATATATTTATATGTATGTTTATTATAGTTGTCTCATATGAAATTGGTTTTTTATTGTTATTAAATTTTTATATATTAAATGGTATTAATCAAAATTATTAATTCAATTTTATAAAATGCAATAATAATAATTATTTATATATTTATGTATGTATGTATATATATATATATTTAAATATATATATATATATATATATATATAGATGTATATATGTAATATGTAAATATGTTATTAATAAATTTTAAATTATTATTATTTGATAAATGAATTATGTTAAAGGCTCATAATGGTGAACTCTTTAATAATTTTCAACTATTAAGATTTAATTGTTCTAAATTATTAAATAAAGAATATGAAATTTAATTGATAGTTTGGTGGGGTCTATTTTCAAACAAAGATCATAATTGAAAGATGGATTTTTAAGGAAAACTTTTATTCATCTAAAATAATACATGTATAAAATGTTCCTCCATTCATTCTCTAAACTTGGAAACATAAACTGAGATCTCTACATTTAAATTCAAGTTTGTAAATTTAGCAAAACCAAAACATGTGTTTGCATTGTGTATTCTTTATGCTATTGTTTTGGGTTTTGGGTTGACTAGTGCTGACCAGTTATAGGACGTCTACTAGAGGCTTGGGAGTTATGTGATTGTGATGTCATGATGATGTTTTAATCTCAATATTTATAAACCCAACCATGGTTATGTAATAGAATGCTCTATGTATTGGTTGTAATTACTGAGAGTTATAGTTGAGATTCTTATGCATGAGACACTTGACTTAACCATTTTTGGTCATCGATCAATTATCCTTGGTTATTTTCTAGTTGCCATGATGGGGCTGAAATGTAGATTTATTCTTGATGATGTCATGTTGTGACATGCTTGACTCAACCATTTTTGGAGTCTTCTATCAGTATGATTGAGATATATTTTGGTTATTGAGAACCATTGGATACTTTTGATTATCAGTGAAGCTTCAATTGCCAATAGAGAGCTGTTGTGATCATGATTTTCTATGAATGCTTGCTCATGGAGACTTGATGATTTTATGCATATTTGATGATTTTGTTATGGATTATCTTTTGTGATTTTGAGATTTATGATTCCATGAGCTTAGGGTAGGATATCTGCATGTAGTGTCGGGAAGTGGCTTGCAATGGGGGTCGAGGCCCTAAGAGGCTGCCAGGGTAACTCATTGTAAGTTGGATTAATAAGTGATAACATTCACACCTAATACTAACTGAATGAACCTAAAAAGATAAGAGTTTTATTCTTGCCCATGCCTTGAGTGCTTGTACAGGCTAGGATTGGAGTAGTGAGAACGCATGGTTGCGACCATGTATTCCATAGTATGCCTCATTAGTATGAGAAGATACTAGTGGTTGCATGAGATCAGTATGGACCCGTGGAGTTTAGCTAACTACCAGGGTAACTTGTACGTGATAAATGCGATGACACTTTCTCGCTTGCATAGTAGGTTCCTACATGTCATTGTGTGCCTTTGGGATTAGATGTCGATTTTGTGTTTGGAACCTTTGAGGTAGTATACTTTTAGGATTCCTAGACTTATAGAGATTTATGCTATGTGTTTTGAATAGCCTGTTTGGGACTTGAGATTATCTCCTCAGCACGATGGGAGTGGACCACTTAGGTACCACGCAGTCGGGTGGTAGTGTATTTTCCACTCTTATCATTTGAGATTCATTGAGACATCATGGCTGATGCATCCTTCATGATGGTTGGTATGTATCCTTTCATTGACGATTAGCATATGTTAGATGATGTTATCTTATGCTTATTTTTGCATGCTAGGTTACTTTCTACTTATGATGTTGTATATGTTAGGAGTGATATTCCTACTATGTTAATACCAATGATCTCTTTGGTGATTTGGAATGTTATGCACAGAGGGATGGCTAGGATCCACGATGGTCTAATGATGCTATTTACAGTTGGGAGGAACTGTGCACTTAGTTTATTATGTTTGATCTTTATGATGAATGTATATATCTTCTATGATGATGTATCATGTGATTATCTTTACTTTGATGTATTATGGATTAGAACAAGATGATGTACCATATTTCACATATGTGTATTCTTTTGAACTTTTCATACCCTGTGACGTGTACAGTGGATGATTGAGCATTTGGAAATGTATTGTATAAACATTGGACTTATCATTATTATTTCATGTGGATGTTGTACTAGATGGATTCATGTATGTTAGTTGATTTAGATGTAATTCAACGTTAAGGGATCCTTAAAGAATGTAACCAGTTGTGTATGTTATGTTTACTTTTAGATGGACATTGCTATTGCTCCTATTATTGTGCATAAGTTATATGTGGTATTTACTTTCATGTTAAAAAAAAAAAAGCTACCAAACTTAGTGAAATTCTAGGTTATTCTTTGGATTCCTTAGCGGGGCATTACAAGCTCTTTTGACCCCCAAAATTGAGATTGAATGATCTCCTACTTTAAAATAAAAAATTCCAATTTATGCTACTCATAGCAAGCTTTCCAATAAATATAATTTTAATACATATTATATTCATTAAGACTTTCAAATATGAGTTTAACTCATTATCAGTTCATTACCGATTGAACATCAAATGACTTCGACACTTTAGGAAAATTTGTAAATTAGGTGAATTTTTTTTTGAAAAATATCTAGGAAATAGGTTGTTCAGATAGCTTTCTATTAAAAAAAATGAAAAATAGGTTTATGATAAATTGATTTCAAGTTATCTGTGTCAATACGAATGCATGTTTGAATTACGATTGATGTCACTTCAAAACTTCATAAACTATACAATATTCAACCAAATTGAATCAAACCAAATGAATCCTCTAGATATTGATGTTGCAAATCCATCACTGAAAGAATTACCTTATTATCATTTCTAGAAAAAAAGTTATGTGTGTCAAGTAGATTGTCACTCTTTAAAAATTGTGATTTTTCATATGTACCACTTTTAAGAGGAGAAGAAAAATTTGACTTAAATAATTTTTTTTAAAAAATTAAACAATATGGTTACAAAGTAGGAACAGAGTACTAGAAATCACTAGTTTACATTATGTTTAAATTATTCATAGTTTTTGAGATATAGTCACTAAAATGTGAGGTTTGTTTCAAAAATATTGATTTCCGTGCCAAAATTGATCAAAAAGTGGAACCCATTATTGTGGGATCACCCTATTGTCATCTAATTCAGTTTTCTCCTCATTTGATTCTACTTGTGCAGTGTACTTCCTCCTTGGCTTGTTCGAAACACCACCTTCCTGCTCGATTGGTTTTCCTTTCTCCTTGGCCTTTTGAGCAGTCACACATGCACTAGCCCTTGTTGTAGGTGTTGTAGGGTTGGCTTGGCTTGGTTTGATAGACTTCTTAGCCCTTGTCATTGGTTGGGCCTTAGCCTTGCTATTCTTTTTCTCCATGGGAGTAGGTGCTTCCTCGATTTCTACTCCCTCAACACCTTCAACAACTTCAGTCTCCTCTTCTTGGTCTTCTCCCATTCCTTGAGTAAGTGCAAGTGGTGCTTGTGCCTAGATATCTTCTTCCTCTTCTTACTCAGCACCTTCACCAAATTTGGCTTTCATTTTCTTCACCAACCTATCTTTCTTTTTAATAACAAAAGTTATCTTCAATTCCATAGTAATTTTAGACTTAGCCAACTCATAGTTTCCAAATGCTTTAGCATTTTTGTCAATCTCTTCTACCAGTAAAGTTGTGATAGATACAAAGGCTTCATCTACATTGATTTCATATCCTAAGGGTCTCAACCATCTTACCCTTGGTGTTGTTTCTTGGACAAAAGTGTAGTTGACATCCACTAGGGACAAATGTCATCATAATGCTTTTCTACTAGTGACACTAGAATTCTCAATATTTTCTTCATTGATTTCTTTAAGACCTCAAAGTAATTTTTCGTCAAAGTCTCAAAGTTCTTACCCAATTGTTCAATGTACTCACCTATCTGTTTTGCCACTAACTTATTTGTTTTCTAACCAACTGTACTAGATGTAGGAAAAGTGTTTTGAATATCAAAGAATATACATGTCAAGATAGAACCAAATTTTTATTGTGCACTCTTAGTCTTCCTTATTGCTCCTAGTTTCTCCATCAATTGCCATAATTGTATCTCTACAAGATCATATGTGTGATCTTTCTTAACAATCTTATAACCCACATCCATTACAATATAGGGCACAATGTTTAATCTACTAGATTGGTAGAACTTATGTGAGATTACCCTAACAATAAAGTCTATCAATGGATCAGTAATGGTGACAATAGTCATTCCTCTCTTGTTCCATACAGCTCCAACATTCTTTTCAATCACCTCTTTTAAGTCACTTCTCAATGCCTTAGGTAGATCTAGGGTTGCATACCTTGTAACCCTATGGATTATCCTCTTAGTTATTCTGATAGGTCCATTAGCCAGCCATAGTGAACTATCATGTATCTTGCTCAATACTATCCTAATCCATTCTGTTTTAAACACATTTGGGAAATCTAAGGCACAATTTAATCCTTCTCTTTCTATAATTTTAAATTATTCCTTTATTTTACCATTATCACATAGCCTATCATATGCTTGTCTAATCTCCATATCACCAATGCTACCAATTTTATAGTTATAACATTTCCTAACATCTTGCACCATTAAAATGGTTAGTGGTATCATCAATAATGCACCAGAGGGATCTTGTTTGTAAGTGATATTAGGTATGGCCTTGAATATGGGTTGTTTAGCCTCATTACTAACCAACTAAACATTCAAAACCTCCTTACCCTCTACATTCTTTGAACTAGATGCCATAATGTGAAACTAAGGTTTACAAAAATATAAATAGTGTAGCTCAGCTCTTGATAAATACCTTACAAGATTAGATGAAATGGTGATGAATTGTTGCACGAGTCTTCTACAATCACTTCTAAAGAATTTCCAAATTGCCTCTTGCTCTTCTTTCTCTTTCTCAATTTTGAAATGATGAAATATGAGTTGAAATAAATCAAATACCCTTTTGAAACCATGTAATCAATGCTGAGTGCTTATACAGCTATAAGCTCAACATCAACCAATTTCAAACTCACTCAGCATCTATTAATATTCCATTTGTTCAGCGTCATTATGAGCTCAGCATCAACTAGCCAATTTGTTAGCTTAGAATCATCTTGCATTTCACTCGGCACACATAGGAAATATTTCTTTCTTGGCAACAACATGAAAAAATTGAAGAATTTTTTGAATTCCTAATAATATCTTGCATCTTTGTTCATGCTTATGTAAACATTTTAGTACTAAATCCATTGGAACTAATGTATGATATAATATTTAAATATCAATCCCACATACCTCTTGATTGCTTAGTTTGACGAGGTGTGATCACCTGACCCAGTGGGTGAAGTGATCCCTTCTCCATTTGATGTGCTACAATCGTATTTCCTCTTCCATGTCTTGTTCATTTCATTTTTGACATTTTAAACATTTGCCTTACCTTTGCCTTTGTCAAATTCACAACTTGGTACTTTTGATCTTGTTGGGCAATACCTACTAATGTTACCAATCTTCAAATAGCTAAAACATGTCATTTGACTCAACCACCTTTTGTAGTCACCTCTGAAGTGTGTCCTAATATAATTCTTAGGAAGACCATATTCTTGACAATAATGATAGCTATATCTTGTATTGTAATCCTAGTTATAAGAGTTTTCATTTTTCCTTACCTTTGTTTGCCTATTTGATGACCACATGGGTTTGGATCTATACTCAAAAGCTTTATGTCCATACTTCCAATAGTTATAGCAATATCCTTCAAATTTTTGTGCATTCATGGTCTTGGTTTTGCATTCATGTGCCTGATGATTTTATTTGTTTCATTCATGATAGTGAACCATGTCCTTATGCTTGACATTCTAATTTTTAGTTCTACTCCTAGACACATTAGCAATATGTCCTTTGTTACCACAATTATGACAAGTAGGTTTGGAATCCTTACCTTTGTTGCTCCTTTCTTCAGCACTTTTGGATGACTCCTTCTTCAGTACTTGTGTATCCCAATCTTGATGCATCATTATTGTATCTAGAGAATCTCAATAATTTCTCAAATTATTTGATGGCTTCATTTGGTTTATTGAAACTTTTAGAAAATTCCTTTTCCCTTTTTAGGTCACTTTGCAATTGCTCATTCTATAAATTTAATGTTTTTATCTCAATGTCATTGACATTTAGCTCATAGTTGGCATTCATCATTTGATTCAATGTGTCCAATTGCATGTTGAAAATCTTGGTTAATTTTAATGATTTCTCTTCCAGTCTATTGCTCAAAATTCTTTTGTCTTCTTAAGTCATGGCTTCATCTTCCATAGCTTTCTTGTTCTATTCAGTCACCTCATGTAGTAGTATGGCTTGTGATTCTTTCTCTAACTTGAGATTTCTAATTTCCTCTACTTGGACTCTATTCATTTCTATTAGATCTGCAACTATTGCATCAAATTCATTTGAGTCTCCATCAACAAATAGCTTAGTAGTGTCTATCTCTCTATATTGTGTGTCATTCTCCTCAATAGCAATGTCTTTCCTTCTCTTCAAGGATTTCTTTAAATCTTCTCTTGTTTGATTCAGTTGATGTAGAATGAGATGTATTTCAATCTCTTGATTCTTAATAGTCTTTCCCAACTTGTAGACTTCCATTTCCAAGATCTTTCTTCAAAAATGCAAAGCTTCTCTTTTAGAGAACAAGGCTCTAATACCAATTGTTGGAATTAAAATAGGAAAGGTAAACTTCTGAAAAAGGAGGGGGGGAGGGGTGAATTAGTAGTTTAAAATTAGACTCATAAAAATTTCACCACACATCCATCTCATACATTCACTAAGTAAATTGAAATAACTGCAGTAAACTAAAATTAGACTCATAAAAATTTCACCACAAATCTTCACTACTATAGTAAAAAAGTGTATCCAATGAAGGTTACAATGTTTTGACCATGAAACATGATCTACCCTATGAAAGGTTTTCCTTGTTAAAGGCTTACAAAGACTATTAGATTTCACCCTACTAGTATAATTTAGTAATGATCCTATGGTTAACACTTCCTTCCCTAATGACAAATCACCTCTAAACTGATGTATTCTCAATCCCTCTTGATCAGATGTCTCTTTGTTGTATGCTATCTTCTTTCTTTTGTTATGATCTAACTATTTTTGCAATGCAATCGTAGATCATAACTCCTTAGCCACCATGAATGCTTTGTATACACATGCAAACTTCTCTATATTATCCTTCATTCACATTCTTCACACACTTTATAGTTTAGGGTTTGTCCTCCTTAAGAACACTTAGGTGACATAGGGTTAGGTATGAATTGACGATTGTGATTCATCCATTTTGCCACTTAATCCTTCCCTTTTTCTAATTGGCTAAATGTATTTTCATTGAGAATCCAACTTAAGATTCATCCTTGTCTCCAAAATATCATAAATCATCTTTAATTTGGCTAAAAAATGGTTTACATAGTTGTTTGTGCCATTACAAACAACTATAACAAAAATGTCTCACTCGACATCTAAAGTCTCTGATGCTTAGCATATAATATCTTCTATTTTGTGACTCGACATCTATATCTCTCGGCATACACAGCTTGCTGAGCTCCTAAATCACTTAGTATACACTATCTTCTTAGCACTTGAGTGACTCAACACATGAGTGGCTTGACACTCACTTGTTGAGATAATGGGTGTTGTACACATTGCATAATATTATTATATTTTATTTTATTTTATAATGTTGTTCCTAGATGGACGTGCAACATGTAAAGATTCCTATGGAATATTCTAAATGAGTTGTATTGTAACATTGTGATAATATTTTATGTAATTATTTAATATTGAGGAAAAGAATTAAATGCCTAATATTAAATGTGGGGTCGGTGGGTTAGGTAGCACATGGTTTTAGTGCATTGTTTATGTAATACCACTTAGTGGTTTTGTGAGACTTTCTACTATATAAGCAGCCACAAGGGTAGTTGTTGTAGAGAGAGGAAGAAGAGTGAGAAAGGCAAGAGTCAAGTGGGACAAGGCTTGACAGGTTAGCCAAGGGAGGATTTGTGAAGGTTGGAAGCATGGCATGGGATGTGTGAATTCATGTTTGTTCACATAGTTTGCTCAGTTGTGGCTATGGCCATGAAGGCTTCCATGGTTGTATTGCAATGGTATTTTTGCTAAATAATACATGGTGATGGATGCTTTTGGAGGCTGGGTTTTTCCCTAAATGAGGGTTTCCCAAGGTATATCTTGTGTCACAATTTTGTGGATATGTTGTCTATTCTCTTGCATGTAAATTTTAATTCCGTGTTTATTTTAGATCTATTATGGGTTATGTGGAAACAGTTATATTCTTTGTTGCCAAGTTTCCTTACAAGTGGTATCAGAGCTATGATTTTATTATTGTAACCCTAGATTGAATCCATGGGAATGCATCAGAGGATAAAAGAAAAGGGCAAGATATATGAATGATTTATTGCAGATCCAAGGGTTTTGAGTTTTTTGTTATGATGGGATGTTAAAAGATTTGGGCATGTGAAATTGTTGGACAAAAGTGTTTTTCAGATGTTTCATTTAAATGAGGGTTTTGGGGGGTGGCTTGTAGAAATGACCTCTTGGGTAAAAACAGACCTCACCATTAGATCCGGGTCAATATTTCCATAAATTTTGATATATAATATGTCCTAGTTTGGCCATGTTCAAAGGAAATGAAAGAGTTTTTTGGTTTCAGCCCATGATGGTCGTCAAATTTAATCCTATCAGAATTTTCATCACAGAAAAAATAAAAAAATGAAAAATCGTACTGAAAATGGTAAAAAAATTGTCTTAGTAAAACGGCCATAAGTTTCTCTCAAATATTAGATTTTAGAGTTCTTACAAGCGTTGGAAAGCTAATTCAGAGCACTACAACATGGTATAGGTTTGGTTCTGCGATTTTGAGATTTTGTCAAGTTTTAAGAGCCCTAAGGTCAGATGTTGTTTATTTTGAGCACGGATTAGGGCATAACTTGGGCATATGAAGTCAGATTTTGGACTTTGAGTAGTCAATGGAAAGCTCTTGAAGAGGTGTACACATTGGTTCATATTTGGTGCAGGTTTGGCATGATTTATTTGGTGATATATTTACCTGAATAGTTTATAGATATATTTTGACTATGGTAACATTGTGACTTTATGGCATTGGAGATTTAAGATTTGATATCATTGTATACTCAGTTCATTATTTAGATTGGTCTCATGATGATATGGTTATTAGTATTTGGTTTGGATCTGTACGATGACTTATTGGATCTACAAGTTGTGTAGTGTTGTAAGCGGTCTATACTTACAGGTTGCATCTATAGCTTGGTTATGGGTTCTCTTTGCCCATTGATCTTTCATTATTGATGCATATTCATATTGGCGGCTTGGATTTGGGTTGTCTATGCCCTAAGTCACATGATTTACTATTTATCTTCATGTAGAAGGGATGAGATGTTGTTACTAGGTATAGTCATGGTGGAGGATTGTGGTTGACTATTTTATGCTAATAGGTTGGACATATTGAGAGCCTGATGCTCGGTTCATGGATGTGATCATGGTGTCATGGATTTTTGCATGACATGATTGGATATACAGGTACATCCTTGATGTTCATTAGCTTGGATTTTTGATTTAGTTATGGTGGTATATCTTCTTGGTTGAGGATCATGGTTATTTGGTTTCTTTTAAGGAGCTCATGATGTGCACTTTGAGTTCTTTGATGGTTTGATGCCTTGGTTGATTCTCGTGGTTAGAGGATAGTTTTTCATCATTATGTCATGGATAGCTTAGATACACGGTTTAGTGGGAGCTTGTGACAATGATGAAGTGACAGTGCAGGATTAGTTCCTTGTTTGGTTTATATCTTCTTGGTTTGGAGAGGATGGATTTTATGATGCCATAGGTGACTTGGTACCACGATTGAGTGGGAGTTGTTGGCATTGATATATTTATTGAGTGTTTCTAGATGCTGGAGGTTTGTCTTGGATCTTGTTGCTGCAGAAACGTCTTTGACATTTGCATGGTGCACTTGTTATATTCATGGTGTGTGGAGATGGTTCTTCCTGGTATATGGAGATGGTTTTCTTCATGGTGTGTGGAGATCGTTGCATCTTGAAGACTCACAGGGTTCTTGGAAAAGGTGTAGTTTATGATTTTATTTGGCATGTTATCCTTGGTGTGAGGATGGTTTCATTATTATGTCATGGTATACTCTTGATATGCATTTTGAGTTGTGACATATCATGGTATGTTCATGTGGAGCATGTTATCTCTTTTGGTTGAGATGGTTAGATCATGTTGTCATGTTTATGTTTCTGAGGCCATGGTTGGAACTTTGACATTGATCTTGGTTTAGTTTCTTGGTATTGAGTACATTGATCATAAGCTAGATACTTCATGATATTGCTATGTTGCATTTGGAGTTGGCATAGATTGATTGGTTATAGGTGCTCATGGATACTTAGAGATGGTGGTGATGCTGATTTCTCTTGGATTAGAGAAGTATTTGTTGGGATGGTTGATGGTTTCAACAGGAAGTCCGAGGGGCAGTCACCTGATATGGACTTGAGAGGAGATTGTTCTTAGATGAGTCTTGGTTGGAGACTTGGGTATCTTGATGAACATTCTCATTACTCACTCTTGGTCTACTCGGCAGTTTGCTACTTGAGAGGTACAACACATTGTTTCTCTCAGTTGCATTATATTTATGCTTGTCTTTCATGGATATGGATCTTGAGCTATGGTACATGAGTTAGTTCTGGAGGGTTCATTTGAGAGATGGTTTAGCATTGGTTATCTCCATGTGCATATGTTGTTATGTTGGTTGAGTTTAGGAGATGGTTTTATATTTGGGCATATTACTTGGATTAGGAATGGTTATTCCTTGGTTTAGGAATGGTTTATTGAGTTTGATCTTCTTGTGAGAGGCTTACATCCATGATTAGTTATATGGTATGTTTTGGATGTTGTTGAGGCTTCTTGTTGGGGTTTTATGGAGGAGATCATACTTGCATAGTTTACATCTAGAGGTGTGCATAGAAGGACATGATATAGGTTATGATTTGCATGGTTTCTCTGGTCTTGGTTATCTTTTTGGATGTTCAGTTTTGCCTACATTGGATTTGAGATTGGTTGGAGATAGTGATCACTAGTTTGTGTTCATGTATGTCATGGTTATTTCTTTCTCTTTCCTCTATATGTTGTGGAGAATTTGGGAGACTATTGGAGACTTTTTATGAGAGTTTTTTCTTGTAGGATATTGGCTTATGTATTGTGGATGTCCTTGATACTACATGAATTCACTTCTTTGAGATGTTGTGAGAGGATTGGTTATAGATTTGACATTATCTTTTGCAGTGGGAGCTTCTTGGTATATATGTGGCAGGTATTTCTCTTGAGGCTTGTGATTGCAGGTTGTAGATTGAATATGTCGATGATATGAATTCACTTGTTATACCTTAAAGGTATGGATAGTTGGATGGGTTTGGCACTCGCTATGGGTGCTATTTCAACTATGGATATTTTGACAACTACGGATACATGTGATTACCTTTGGATTAGGTTTTTTTTGTGTGCTTGGAATTTTAGTTGGTATAGGATTTTATAATATTCTAATGTGACAGGTTGGATGGCTTTCTCTTTGGATGGCTTCTATGTATGTCTAATGGCAATGGAATAATAGGAGGTGAGATCATTCATGTTTGAGATGCTAGATACTTTGATTTTGTTGCAGGTACTAGGATGGAGCACTTGGTGTATTTTGATCCATGATGGTGGATGTGTTAGGAGGGATTGTTCCCTTGTTCATTTGTGTGGCTACGGATTGACCCTATGCAATGTATACAACAAGTGGGAGATTGTTGAGATAATGGGTGTTGCACACATTGCATAATATTATTTTATTTTATTTTATTTTATAATGTTGTGCCTAGATGGATGTGCAACATGTAAAGATTCCCATGGAATATTCTTAATGAGTTGTATTGTAACATTGTGATAATATTTTATGTAATTATTTAATATTGGGGAAAAGAATTAAATGCCCAATATTAAATGTGGGGTTAGTGGGTTAGGTAGCACATGGTTTTAGCGCATGGTTTATGTAATACCACTTAGTGGTTTTGTGGGACTTGCTACTATATAAGCAGCCACAAGGGTAGTTGTTGTAGAGAGAGGAAGAAGAGTGAGAAAGGCAAGAGTCGAGCAAGACAAGGCTTGACAGGTTAGCCAAGGGAGCATTTGTGAAGGTTGGAAGCATGGCATGGGATTTGTGGATTCATGCTTGTTCACATAGTTTGCTCAGTTGTGGCTATGGCCATGAAGGCTTCCATGGTTGTATTGCAATGGTATTTTTTCTGAATAATACATGGTGATTGATGCTTTTGGAGGCTAGGTTTTTTCCCTCAATGAGGGTTTCCCAGGGTATATCTTGTGTCACAATTTTGTGGGTATGGTGTCTATTCTCTTGCATGTGGATTTTAATTTCGTGTTTATTTTAGATCTATTATGGGTTATGTGGAAACGGTTATATTCTTTGTTGCCAAGTTTCCTTACATCACTATGGACTTAGCATGCTCTATAATATACATGTTGTGCTCGACATTTACTACTTCTTCAACATGAACTAAGTAAATGATATAAGTGTGTAGACACTCATTTGTCAAAACCAATCTAAGATCAACACAATTATCATTGTAAAAAACTATAATTTTGTAATATTTTTATTAGTTAAATTATTTTATATACTATATAAATTTATTGTTAAATTTTTTCTTTTGTGAAAGTAACTAGAGTTAAAAAAAATTAAGCAAAATTGTTGGCAATCTTGAATCATGGTACAACCTCAAAGAAGCACGTTAGACAAAGGAAAAGATAGTGGCTGAAAATAGGGGCTAACCCAAAGAATAGAAAGAAACAACTTGTTAAAAAATAGATTGTTCAAGATCTAGCCCAACCCCCATTTTAATTTAAAAAAACCAAACAACATAGTATCCCAACTACAGTATAAAAAACTATTAACAATACTATCCTAGTTACTACAAACTAAATTAAAACCAATATAAGGCATAATAACAAACAAAGTACTAATAGTAGTCCAAACAAAAACCATTAACTTAGCTCCCAAGGGTCAGGTGTTGCAAAAGTAGCATAAATTGAAATAGACACCAAAGGGGGTTACTACTTCCTTTTGTCCTTCTCTATTCCTTCTAATTTATCTAGTAGCAATTGGAGCCAATCATCCACCATGAACATGTACATGGAGCCCATAGTGTCCACCTCCACTTCTATTGTTAGGTCCTCTTTCACAACATGGATTAGGTGAAGGGTAGAGGCCACTGAGTGCATCACCTTCACAGAAAACCTAGTTATGTTATTAAATCTCTACTTGAGAAACTCTTACCTTCCAACAAGCCTATTCAAGTTCTTGTTAATATCCCCCTACACCACATTCTAAGTCTCAATGTTTCCCTCTAGGATTTGTTCTATTCTACTGGCCACATATTGGGGTGAGGTAAAAGTCTCTCCCTTTTTCACCCCCAGACCCCTCAATGGTTTTTCTCTTCAAAGTATTTTTAAAATGTGAAGGCATTGGGCTTAATTGGTAGTTATCATCTCCCCTTCCCTCAACTCACATCCTTTGCCTCTTTCCTACTCATTTTTTTCTAGGGTTTTTTTTTTCTTCTACTTTTTCTGGGGGTATTCATCTACCATTATCAGTGAAATCTAAATGAGGGGAACTTTCCACTCTGGGGCCATGGTCCACATTCACCCTCTTCTCCTTATGTCTAATGGACCTTCTACCACAAACCTCATTTTCAATATCCGAGTCTATAATTTTGATGCTCTTCTTCATTTTGATCTACTTCAAAATATTGGACTTTGAGGTTTGTTTGTCCAAGGTGGTCACCATCTTTGTGGAGTGCTAAGGGGTCAAAGTAGAGAGGATTAGGTTGGGAAGAATAACTTGCACACTTATAGGCTAAATGGGACAAAGGTTTGTATGAAATTCATATAGCTTATACAAAGGCCTAGTGAAGGACTGTGTAAGATCTAACCTTTTTCATTTTATCCCTAACCCTAAAAGTATTATCCTCCATCGAATGCAATAGAACAAAAGAAAAGGATATAAGGTCTCAATTGCAAATTGGTTTAATAGAGAAAAATCATAGTAATAGAATATATGGAATCTCTCCTCAATAGTGAGATATCTCATGATCACATAACATACAGGTCTTTCCAAGGGTCCAAGAGCTCCATTCTCATGAAACCATCATGAAAATAAATGAGGGCCTCACAAGGATGGAACAACTAATTAAGGCTCACCTCATTTGCAACATAGGTCTACTTTATCTATTTCTTTCCTTTGAAGGATAATGCACCTAGTTTGACAATCACCTCTTCATTAATAAAAAAAGAAGAAGTCATTCATAATCATTCTCCCATTGTTTTAGGTGTTAACAAACTGCATAGAAAATGCCTCATCATACCTTCCAATACATTCCATAAATGAAACTAAACCACCTTCTTTTAGGAATGTATATGCTGCCTCCTTGTAGATTTCAATAGAATTCAAATCGATATGAGAAGGGACACCACCCATCTCCTTTCTTGCACCAAGATTCTTGATGAAATCCTTATAGGTATCTGACATAACCACAAACTCATTCTACTAATTCAAACTATACATGGAAGTGAGAAATTTCAAGCTCATGAAAAATATGATAGCAAGGACCCAAATATGAAGGCTTAAAGAAATAAGGCCACTTAAGAGGCACAAACCACACAACCTCATATTAACCTTGGTACTCACCACCACATTTAAAAATCCATTTGCATACTTTCCAATGTGAGTAACATCATATTTTTAAAACTCTCCCTTTTTGTTTCTAACAAAATCCCACCAAATCTTATAAAAATCACAGTGCCAACTTTGGCAATCATATTTTTCCACATTTATGCCATCGAATCTTAAATTCTTTCCCATTAATGATACTACAATAACCTTAATACCAACCTTCCTTAATAATTACTATGCATTGAGTATCCAAGAAAATCACATCCACTAATGATTTTCTCCATATTTTGTATCTTTAATGACCAACTCTTGAATATGTGCTAACAACTCATTCGGCCTCCTACAAGTACATGTTTTATGTGTCATAGCAAAAAATTAGGGCCAAAATACACCAATTTTTAAAAAAATAACAACAACAGAATTTAATACATACTAACAATGAATATGTTACAAAAATATGATGACTACGTAATGTTGAGTTCAAGTCTTGAAACTACATGAATCGTTTACTAGAGTTTTAGGGTTTTCAGTCTATGATTAAAACATCTATTTGGGTAAAGGGAAATAGGTGTGGTTAAAGAACACAAATGGGGTTAACCCTCATTAATAGTTTAATTGATCTTACTTAACTATATGGAATGACACATCATTTTATTTGAACGATAGTATGAATTACATTAGGTTTGATTTGATACCAACACTTGTAACATTATGCTAGATCAATTCCCTGGATGCCTAGAGAAACACTTTAAAAGTTAATCTATCACTTTAATAATACTAAATCCAATTATTAACATAACCAATTAGAACTTATAAAAAATTAATTACCTATAATTGAATCAATTATGACATACAATCCATCTTCTAACATAACCCTAAACAACTGTTAGGTCATCTATGCAATCTCTAACCTATAACACATTCTAACATTAGCATGAACAAAATGCTAACCAACAACCCTTTTACAATTAAATATTATTATTGTTAAAACATTGTCCTTTAATCATTAAAATACTTAAATCATTCTTATAAGTCATATCCCCAACACTAAACACATTTAAGAAAAAAATTACTTCTCAACCTCCTAACTCTATCTAATCCTAACACATCACTTAACTAATAACTAACAGCCACATAATCTCCTCACTAAACTTTAATAAATCTAATTTCCAAAATATAAACATAACTAAAAATCCTACATAAAAACATCCTAATCATTAAATTAAATTACTAATTCCTAATCACAAAAATTAACCTACTAAATGAAATTTACAACCACTAATACTATCCTAACTATCCCATAAATCTCTACCTCCACTAACCGCTATGGCCACCTGCCCACTTGCCCATGTTCCCCATGCAAATGAGTGATCCCCAAGACCCTAAAAAGGACTTGGTGTGCTACCAAAAGTCTGTTAGGACTTGGTAACATGCCAATCCTCCAAGTAACACTTTGGGACAAGATGATGTTGTGTTGGTTTTGGGGAGAACATAAGTGTTGTGATGTGGAGCCTATTCAAACTCAAAGTTTTATTCAGCGCGGTTTTGTCCCCATATTATTTCTATGGAGGTTTGGGGGAAATGCCCCAAGGACAAGGTAAAAGGTGTTGGCTATTATTTTCCTATTAGATGATTTATTCTAGCCCTAATTTTGTAAGCAGGAAAAGCTTGTATAAAAAGGCTTAGGGTTAGGGATTTCATAATGTAATGGTGATATTGTAGCTTCTTGCAGCGGTATTGAGCTTGAAGGGATTGTGGATTGTAGTCACTAGATAATAATAATATTGGACTTGTTGTTGGTGGATGTAACCCAGGGATTGGGTTAACCATGTTAAATCTTGGTGTCTTGTGTTCTCTTTTATGTGATCTACTATTTTCTAGTATTGGTTATATTTGCATGTAATTGTTATTTCTTTTTGAGGTGAATCCTAACAAGTGGTATCAAAGCCAGATGATCATCATTTTGTTTTAGCGATCCTCTACAGGTTAGTCTCACGGTTGAGTAGGCATCTCATAGTTGAGTGGGAGTGATGACAGATGAGGGTAAGTTGAGGGTTGACAAGTTTACTAGGTAGAAATTTTAGTTATGGAAGATGCAAATGGAAGACTATCTTTATCAAAAGGATTTATGGAAGTCATTGGGAGGAAAGTCCAAAAAATAGGAAACTATGACAGATCAAGACTGGGAGATTTTAGATAGAAAGGAACTTGGAAGGATTAAGTTATGCATGGCACCATCACCAACATTTAATATTACAAAAGCAAAGATGATGGAAGAGTTGATGCAAACCCTAGTGAAACTGTATGAAAACCCCCCACTTCAAATAAGGTATTTCTAATGAAGCATTTATTTAATATGAAGAATGTAAAAGGTAGATCTATTGTGGATCATTTAAATGAATTTAATATTGATACCAGTCAGTTATATTCTGTGGGTATTAATTTTAATGAAAAAATTAGGGCTCTCTTGATTTTTTGTTCTTTGCCTAAAAGCTAGAATGGCTTGGTAATGGCTGTAAGTAATTCTATTTTTGGATCTAATACCCTAAAGTTTGATGATGTGATTAGTGTTATTTTGAGTGAGAAAACTTGTAGGAAAAGCTTAGGCGGATCTACACTAGGAAGTGCTTTGAATGCACAAAGTAGAGGCAAAATGACTGAGAGAGGAAATAATTCTAGAAATCATGGGAGATCAAGGGGAAAGTCAAAGGGGATGAGGTCTCAATCCAAAGGAGAAAGAGATTGATGGTACTATGGTAAACCAAGGCATAAGAAGAAAGATATTTGGACTCAAAATAAAAATGAAGGAGATAAATTGAAAGGGAACTAGGGGAAAACATGGTAAGTAAAAAATCCAAAGAGGATGCTTTGCTTTTCTCTTTAGAAAGTGTTGATGATTCATGGGTTTTAGATTTTGGTGTTTCATTTCATGCTACACCTCATAGAGGTTATTTTATTGATTATGTCCAAGGGGATTTTGGGCTTGTTTATTTGGGGGATAATGAACCCTATCAAATTGTTGGAAAGGGAAAAGTTAAGATTAACTTGCAAAATGGGAACCATTGGCTACTACATGAGGTAAGACATGTTCCAAGGCTAAGTAGGAATTTAATTTTAGTAGGGTTATGAGGGTTGTGTAGTTACTTTTAATGAAAAAAATTGGAAGGTTTCAAAAGGTTCCCTTGTAGTAGCAAAAGGTGTGAAAGGCACTTTATATCTTTGTATAGGTCCTATTTTTCCTTCTACTTTGATTGTTTTAGAGAAAAATGAATGTTCAAGAATAGTTGCTATAGTTTAGCAGGGAGAACAAATAGTTGATGTAGATTTTGATACAATGTTATGGCACCATAGACTTGGGCACATGAGTGAGAAAGGTGTGAACATACTTCATTCAAAGAAAGAATTACCAGGCCTGAAATGTGTCAATATGGATCTCTCTGAAAGTTATGTATATGCAAAACAAAAGAGAGTAAGTTTTGTGAAGACTAGGAAGGAAAAGAAAAGTGAGTGATTAGAACTTGTGCATAAAGATGTATGGGGACTGCCTTAGGTATCTTCCCTAGGCTGCTCTCATTATTATGTTACCTTTATTGATGATGCAACTAGGAAAGTTTGGGTTTATTTCTTTTGACATAAATCTGATGTATTTCAAACTTTTAAGAAATGGAAATTCTTGGTTGAAAATGGGACTAGAAAGAAATTAAAATGTCTTATATTTGATAATGGTGGTGAGTATTTCATTCATGAATTTTAAGATTATTTCTCCACTAATGGTATTCGTAGATAGAAAATTGTTCCAAGGACTCCACAAGAAAATGGAGTGGTTGAACACATGAACAAGACAATAATAGAGTGTGCAAGAAGCATGAGGTTGCATGCAAGGTTGCCCCTAAACATGTGGGAAGAGGCTATCAATACTATTGTATATTTGATTAATAAAGCTCCCTCTCCTCCTTTGGGCTATGGTATTCTAGAGGAAGCATTGACTGGCAAGAACATGAGTTATTCTTTTCTCAAGAACTTTAGTTTTGAAGCATTTTCTCATATAGATTCTAAAAATAGAACCAAGCTGGAAGCTAAATCAAATAAATGTGTATTTTTTGGATATAGCATTGATGAATTTGGCTACAGGCTTTGGGATTTTGAAAATCATAAAATTATAAGAAGCAGGGATGTCATATTCAATGAGAAAGTGTTGTACAAAGATCTGTTGCAACAACATGAGAAGAACGAAAATGATTATATAGTGCTGGATGATACTCCAAAAGATGATATTCAGTAGTTACTCATGATTTGCAACAATTGCAACAACAAATACCACACACTCTAGTGAATGCTAGATGGTCAACATGGCTAAGTAGACCTTCAAAAAGATTTTCTCCTTTCTTCCATTCTATTGTACTTACTGTTGTTGGTGAACCTGAATGTTATGATGAAGTTGTGTAGTTGGATATACAAAATCAGTGGGAGTCTACAATGAAAGAAGAAATGGACTCTTTGCTAAAAAATAAGACATGGGATTTATGCAAGTTGCCTGTAGGTAAAAGGGATTTAAAAAATAAATAGGTTTATATGTTAAAAGAAGAGGATGGAGGTAAGAAAATATTTGAAGCTAGGTTAGTTGTAAAAGGATTTGAATAGAAAAAAGGCATTGATTTTGATGGGATATTCTCTCCTATTGTTAAAATGACTTCTATTCACACTTTTTAAAGTATTGTGGCTACTGAAGATTTTCATTTTTAGTAGCTTGATATTAAAAAAACCTTCCTTTATGGTGACTTGGATGAAGAGATATTTATGGCATAGCCATAGGGATTTGAGGTCAAAGGTAAGGAGAACTTAGTGTGTAGATTGAAGAAGAGTTTATATGGCTTGAAGCAAGCACATCAGCAACGGTATCTAAAATTTGACAGGTTTATGCATGAGTATGGATATAATCAGTGTCATTCATATCATTGTGTTTATTTTAAGAGGTTGGATGATAATAGCTACATTATTTTATGTTTATATGTTGATGATATGCTGGTAGCTAAGTCTACCATTGATTACATTAAGGGGTTAAAGGAATAGTTAGCACATGCATTTTCTATGAAGGATTTGGGGGCACAAAAAAAATCCTTGGTATGAATATTTGCAGAGATAGGAATAAAAAGATATTGACATTATCTCAGGCTAATTATATTGCGAGATGTCTCCAAAGACACAAGGAAAGGAGGATAAGATGCCCAAGGTACCTTATGCTTCAATTGTAGGAAGCTTGATGTACGCTATAGTATGTACTAGGCTAGATATTGCACATGCAGTGAGAGTTGTTAGTAGGTATACGAGTCATCCAAGAATTGAGTATTGGCACAATGTTAAATGAATTCTTAGATATTTGAGAGAAACATCTAGTAAGTGTTTACATTTTGGGGGCTCGGCTACTAATTTATAGGGCTATGTTGACTCAGATTTGGTAGGGGACATTGATACCAGGCAAAGTACTAGAGGTTATGTATTTCCTATTGGTGGGATAGTAGTGAGTTGGGTTTCTCAATTACAGTAGGTTAATGCTTTATCCACTATAGAGGAAAAGTATGTTTTTGCTACCAAGGCAGCCAAGGAAATGATATGGCTTTAGTTGTTCATGGAAGAGTTGAGACACCCATAGAGGGATAATTATCTATTTATAGATAGTCAGAGTGTCATTCATCTTGAGAAGAATTCTACTTTGCATTCAAAGACAAAACACATATAGTTGCAGTACCATTTCATTTAGTCAATTTTAGATGATGGATAGTTAAAGATGGAGAAGATACATATAGATTAAAATCCAACTAATATGTTTACCAAGGTAGTAACAAGGGAGAAGCTAAACTATTCTTCAGCTGTAGCTAGTCTTCTAGACTGAACAAAGTAAAAGAACAATAGAGTCCAAAGTGATTTGATATTTCAGTGGGAGCTACATGTTTAGTAGTGCTATTATCAATCTCCAAGTGGGAGGTTATTTTTGTGGAGCTTGTTTACTCTCCCAGTGGGATATTGTTGTGATGTGGAGCCTAATCAGACTCAAAGGTTTATTTGGTGTGGTTTTCTCCCCATATTATTTTTACAGGGGTTTGGGGATGGCACCCCCAAGACAGGGTCAAGTCGCAAGACCCTTGCAAGCTCCTAGGGTAGCACCCTAGGTGTGTTCCCTATCACATTATAGGGTGGGGTTGAGGGGCAATGCCCCCATAGGGATTTTTGGGGGTAGTTCCCCCAAAGCCAAAAATGCACTTATACTTTAAAAGGTGTTTGCTACTATTTTTCCTATTGGACAACTTATTCTAGCCCTAATTTTTGAAGCGAGAAAACCTTGTATGAAAAGGGTTAGGGTTACAAATTTTATAATGTAATGGTGATATTGTAGCTTCTTGCAATGGTATTAAGTTGTAATGGATTGCAGATTGTAATCAATAAATAATAATAATATTGGACATTTTGTTGGTGGATGTAGCCTAAGAATTAGCTGACCCACGTTAAATCTTGGTGTCTACTATTCTCTTTTATGCAATATACTATTTTTTGGTATTGGTTATATTGGCATGTAACTGTTATTTCTATCTAAGGTTAATCCTAATAGTAAGCTTTGCTCAAAAATATATTTTTTTCATTCCCAACTTGCGCAAATAAAATTCGATGACCAAGTGGATGTAAGGTTACACATGGAAGGGATGTTCATGAAGCCTCCAATGTATAGGATAATGAATGAGGTGTTAGGAAGGATATTTGCCAAGTGGAGGTGGGTTAGGTGAGGGACAAGAAGATGGACCCAGCTTAGAAGTCTGAGAATATAGTTATCTTTTTTGTTTTTTGTTTTCAGTTAAACATAAACCTTCTATGGGTAGAGAAAATGTTGAGAGTTATGGGTGGTGTAGGATCCACTCATCCCTCCAAATTATTATTTTTAATATATTTGTTTATAGTTGTCATAAAGGTATTTTATTAGGAGTATTGACTTTAGTAGAGGTATACGACCAAGTCGGTGATTAAATCCTATTATTATATTGACTATTACATGATGAAACTTTTATGGGAGAAAATTAGTTTCCTGCCATACAATTTCCAAAGACCTACAAGGTCTCTTTGGAAGCGAATTTTAGTGATTTTTTCCTAATGACAAAAAGGTTACATGGGTATATTCTCAACTTTCTTAGCAATAATATTAGGTGCATTTCCAATAAGTTAGGAGTAAATTGTGAGGCTATATGTATGTGTTCCAAATTAAATTTAAATCTATTGGCCTACCATTATATCTATTAAGCAATTTTAAGATGCAATTATATGAGAATATATCAATTTGTACATTAAACTTAAATCAATAAATTAAGGAAATCTATACACATTTCATTTTTATTTTCTCATACAACACCATGACTTTACAATAATCAAATCTCTTTTCATTCATAATTGGAATCCGTGTTTACAAGAGGAAGAATTATGAAATGAACTAAAATTTGATGCTAAGCTACTCAAATACACTTAAAAGAAAGAATTGATGTGGAATCAATTTGAATCTTATTACCATACTATACACCTTGTTCATAAAATAATCTATTTTCTTATTATTGAAAATGAAACCTACAACATGGAATACATTATAGTAGATAACAATGGAGTTATGAATTCTTTCCTTCAACACATGAATACAATGATACAACAAGGAAGGTGTGACAATGAAGAAGTCTCCAACACAACTGACTCAAGAAAACTATTAACAATTTAATTCAATTTTTCTTCTTCATTGGAATCCATCAAAAATCTCTAAAGACACATAAAAAATACCATGGAGAGGTCACCTCCCAACCTAGACCTCAAGGAGGCCACCAATCGATCTAGGAGAAATAATAGCCAACTGAGTGGTATTAAAATCCAATCCAGAATACATAAAACACAACATAAAATCCCATCGAAGGTATTCACAAATTAGTTTCACCTTGAACCCATGACAAGGGGTGAAGGTGGAACTTCTATGTAGGAGATTCCAATGAAGAACATACAATAAAGATGCCTCTTCCAAGGCTATTTTTCACATACTACTTCCATAATCACATCTCCTTATCTCCCCCAAAATAAGATCAATATGTATTGGAAAGCAAGGGCCCATAAACCTTTTATTTATCCCTTTCCTCACCATGAGAAGAGAATCTACACTTCCATGGAGTCCAATTAACACCTTCCCCCACACATGGCCACTTATTCCCTATCCAAGAGTGAGTAATTTCATCACTCCCTTCACAAATACCTCAACAAAAGCCCTCAAAAAAAAGAACAAGGTTGCAAACAAACTCAAAATTTCATCCCTTAAATTAAAATACCACAAAATATACATTGCACATAGGCAAGATATTTACAAGCACACACTAAGCTATTGAAAAATAAGAACAATGATGCATGGAAATGGAGATCACCAATCTTCACAACATGTAATGTAAAGATAAGTTTGAGAAGAGATCTTTTTCCCTTGTTGGTCCAAATCCAAAAAGTAATTTCTCTAAAGATAGAGATTGGATGAACACCTACTAAATTATCCAATGGAATCTAAAAAGGCCTCCAAATCCCACCCACCTAATAGAAATAATTTTAGCTTTGACCCTAACTCCTTTGGCCTTCATCATGTCCCCTTCATAAATGCAAGACTGGGAAGGAGTGTGGGTTTGGGGAAAAGTCAATAGGTCATCCAATTTTTGCAACAATTGAAAAGTGGAATATTTAGAGAGTCACTAAAATCACTAGGGGATTCTAGAAATGTTAAAAATGTCCCCAACCCATACCTCTACCACTTAGGAACTTAGATTTCACAAAAATTGTCTCCTAGGACCACATTTTGTCCTCTAAAAGTGACTTGAAATTTTTGAATTCAAAAACCCTAATGGAAAGACTTTACAAGTTGCTTCTAATCAAGGGGGATTTAATTAGGCTCCTACTAGTCAGTTAGGTTAAGGGTTACATTTCTAACACTAGTTGACATGTCATTTACATGTATACACATGAAAAGTGTCAAGCGACACTATAAAAATCACATAACATAACATTTGACATGCCACTAATTGCATAATGAAATAACCTAATACATCCATACAAATTATGATCACGAATTAAATCACTTAACAACAATATTTGAATCTCTTCATTAGATTCAACCTTGGTTTTTATAGTTTGCACATAGGGCTGGCTATTGTTCCTCAAATAAATTTCCATAGTAACTTTCCTAAACACTAAATTCAAATAATAGTAGTTTGATAAAATCATATGTATATAATAACCAAATTGCATAATCAATTGACTGAAGCATTCTAAACCTCATTTTAATAATCTTTTCGATTTCTACATCTAATAAAACATATTTGATTGCATAATTGAAATACCATAATATATTCATCAATTTAAATTAAATTACTAGAATAAACACCATAATGCATGCATCTACTTAAAACATCATAATCATCATAATTAAAGCATATTGAAGTAATCATCACATGGTATAAATAATACTGATAAATGTCTAGTCCATTGAATATAATGTCTTAAAATATCAAATCATAATGTATCAAAATAAGTGTATCAATTGACCTATGATGGGTTAAGGTGAGGCCTCACATCATGGGTTAGCTGTCCCATCACTACCAATGTATCAAAAATTGCATTTACCTAATGGTACACATGTTGGGTGGACTTCTTAGTGATTCTCACCATATAGTTGTGGCTATCATTAATAACGTGGGATATATTCTAGCCCATGTTATTAGTTCCTTTCAGAGCCTCTATGATTAGTTTGGAGTCTCCATCAACAATTAGATTTTGAATTTCATGAAGGGGAAAAAACATGACTTCTCGAAACAACCCCATAGCTTCACCATATAAAGGGAGCAATTTCCATAGTAATCTTAACAAAGGGTGATACACTAATATCTCCCTTCCATCTAAAAATTTGTAAAGACTATTACTAAAGACCCATTGAATGCCAAACCTATGCAAGATACTCAACCAAACCTCCCTAGTATATGAATATAGAATCAATAAATGGGTGATAGTCTCTTCCTTAGCTTGACATAGGCTACATCTATTAACTAGTTACAAACCGATCCTCTTCATATTATCAATTGTTAGTATACTTCCATGTTGAACTACCCCCTAGAAGAAATTCACTTTGACAATGATCCCTGGGTTCCAAACATACTTCCAATATGTACATTCCTCTTGACCTATTAGAGTGTTATAGGTAGATTTAACACTAAAAAAGCTTGAGGCATTATTTTTCTAGACTATAACATCTTTCGTCAGGAATCTAGGACCTCAAGCCTTTTTTAGGAGTCTTTAGAGGTTATTGATCAATAGTTGGGCTAAAAAAAATTGTTTCAAAACAGCCCACTTCCCATTGCTATCTATACTCCCAAACTCTCATACCAATTCTATCTAAAAAGACTTCTTAAGAGGACTAAATTGGGAGTGAACAAGGATAAAATTTAATCAATTATTCTCCCAAAATATGTTCAATCTCCTGTCTCCCATAGTCCATCCAACACCCTATCTTAGAGTTTTCTTGTTGTTAACAATATTAGTCCATATTCTCAAGCCAACTGTGAGGCCACTACTTTCCAACTTATACTTGAACTCACCCCACCCCATGTATTTAGCTTTCATAATCCAACACTACCTTGTTTCCTCTTTGATCAATCTCCATCCAATCTTAGCCACTAGTTCTTTGTTGAGGTTAGTGATTCTTCTCAAGTTTAAACCCCCTTGTATCATGGGTTTGGAGACCTTATTTCAAGAAACCATACTTAATCTTGAGTGCTCATCAGTCCCATTCCAAAGGAAGTTATGGTGTAATTTCTCAATCATATCTCTAACCATAGTAAAAATTTTGAATTGGGATTATAAATACATAGGGATGCCTTGTACAAGGAAGCTGAAAGGAGTTGTAACCTACCTATAATACTTTGAATAGGCCCCTTCAAATTAGCCAAATTATTTTGGGTGCATTCCATAACAGTATTCTAGATTTGGGTAGAAACTTCCATAACCATGACGCACAATCCCAGATAAGTGTCTAGGAGCACAACCTATTTGCATTCAAGTTCCCTAGTAATTTTTTCCTATAAGATTTTTGAAGTATTAAAGAATTAGATTTTATTATTATAATAATTAATGTTCTAGTCAGAGACAAAAAAAATAGTCCCCCAATAGCTTCTTCTAGTGCTTGGCCTCTATGATGGATGTCCCAAAGAAGAACGTGTCATCCAAAAATTGTTAGATCATTTCTGGGGGGGAGGGTGGTGGCTGAATTACAACCTTTAAGGTGGCCACCCTCGGCCATTTCCAAGAAGTTTCTTCCTATCACTTCTTCAACAATAATGAATAGATATGGGGATAAGGGGGTCACCTTGTCGAAATCCCCTGTAGGTTTTGAAGAACTTTCCAAGCATACAATTCAAAAGAACAACAAATTGGACATAATTAATGGTGTCTTTCACTAGAGAAATAAATATCCAATCAAATCCTAGTCTAAAAAGCTAATCCCAGTCTACCTTATCATATGCTTTGGAGATGTCCAACCTTAATGTCATACCTGGGTTTTTTTCTCCTTTCCATCAAATGTATAACTTCATGGGAGGTGATGACAACATCCACAATTTTTCTACTTGAGATGAAGCCACTCTACAAGGAGCTAATGAATTTATTTAGGAGAGGTGTGGATCTATTCATGAGGATCTTAGAAAGAATTTTGTAGAGCATATTACATAGATTGTTGGGTTTGAAATCCCCCATACTTGTGGGTTCTACAATCTTCAAGACCAAAAAAATCTAAGCTTGTTTTAACTCTTTGAGAAATAATCCTTTATTAATGAATTCCCACACAACATGGATTAGGTGATTCTTTACAAGGTCCCAAAATTCCTTAAAATAGGCTAGGGGGAAACCATCCAAACCTAGAGTCTTGAAATCCCCCATGGAAAATACTGCCTCCTTCACCTCCTCCATCTCAACCTTTCTCAACAAATTTGCATTCATCACATTGTTCATCACTAGGATGATACACCTCAATAGTTCATCTCTCCTATTGTGGCCTCGGGGAGCCAAGTTCTAGTTGTAGCTATTCTAAAAGTACACAAAAGACTAGTTACTCATGTCCTTTTCCTTTGTGAACTCCTCATTCAAGTCATTCACAAGTTTGGTAATAGTGTTCCTCTTTCTATGTTTTGAGGTTGACTGATAGAAGAAATCAATATTACAGTCACCCTTTGCTGATAACTTGATACTATATCATTGTTTCCAATAAAATTCCTCATTCTTGGATATGTTGCTCGATTTCTTTCTCAACTCCCTCTCCTCATCTATAGTCTCTCCTGTTGGAAATGACTGAAAAGCTCATGAATGAAGAGTAATGGAACTGGTAAAGAATGTTTTCAATCATTGCTTTGTTATTAATGCCAAACTTGCTACTTGCAAGAATGACAATTGCTTTAGTGATCCAAATACTATAAGTTGATTGATTGACAAGGAGGTGGTAATCAATAAGATGTAACTAGAGTACCTAGAGAAAGGTTGAAGTTATGATGTTTTAATGAAGTATAAGGATTAGCTAAGCCATTGATGAAGTAGTGTATTGATGACATACTCTAAGACATAGAGGATGGACACAACAAGACATATCAAAGATGCAAGGATTAACCACATCCTAGTTAGTGCCGAACAAATTCTTAGTTGAAGCCAAGCAAAGTTCAACTTAGTGTGTGCCGACTGATCTTCAAGTGCCGAGCAGTCTTTAGGTGCCGAGTGAAGATCAGGTGCTGAGTAGCAGAAAAGAAATAGGCGCCGAGTAAGTTTTCAGGTGCTGAGCAAGAAACAAGTGCCGAGTAAAGATACAGGTGCCGAGAAAAGATACAAGTGCTGAGTAAAGATACAAGTGTTGAGCAAGATACAAGTGTCGAGTAACACAGAAGAAACCGAGCATCAGTAAATCAATAATGCCAAGTTGCTACATTATTTTGAAAATTGAAGATGCGGCAGATCTGAGCTAACATGGTTGTTATCTAGAATTTGGTGAATCAAATAGAAGATAAGAATGATGAGCTGGTGACACAGAATACTATGTAAAATGTTTTTGACAAAAATAACTATATTCTAGATGAAGTTTCTAGATAAGAGAAAGATATGGGATAGATACATTGTATCTTACCTAATCTATTGAAACCCTAAAGTTGGAGAGGGAGAATTGAATGGGAAAGGTCTTCTAGATTTCTATTTAAGGAGTCATAAGGTCACGAAGAAAAAAGAGAGGGTCAAGAATGAAAGCATGAAGTGCTAAAGGAGGTGCTAAGGTGGAAGAGAGCATAGATGCTCTTCTTCGATAGGTGACCATAGATATGATTTCATTGGTATGATGAGTAAGAAGACTCAAGGTGACGAAGCTTGAGATAACAAGCTTACACAGCTGAAGTGATTAAAGTCAAGAAAAGGATTGAACTGAAGTGTGATCTGTAATCTGCAAGATATGTTGTAAGTTGTATTAGGTCAAAAGCAATTATTGTTACTCTCTAGCAATTGTAATAGTTAGAATAAATTCTATGGACTTAGGTTAGTTTAATAGCCATGTTGTAAATCCTTTAATAGGGTGACATTCCAAGTGAATGTTCCAAATTCCTTTAACCAGGCCCATTCCTAACAGGATGATGAAATCCTCTAACAAGGTCACATTTAAAAATATGTTATAGCCTTTAACAGGGCAGACCATCAAAAGTGGTTGAAATCAATTGCGTAGTTATTTTGTGGGTATCATCCCCACTCCAGTTTTACCTTCTTATTCCTAAAGGGTTTTTGGGTTATCAAATTCTTAGTGTTATGGTGTGATGCATGTTTACTTTTCATAGTTGTTTAATGATCAACGCATGCATGATGATTTCAGTTATGCACCATTAAGGATTTGTAGAAAAAATATTATTAGGGCATTTGGACCTCGGATAACTGATTCACACCCCCCCCCCCTCTCAGTTATTCTAAAGAATTATAACACTCAATGTATCCCTTAGAAAGTGATCATTGATAGTCTCAAGATGGATTCATTTTCCAATTCGTTAGTTCTTTTATGATGATCTCTAGCTTCATGACAATCCTACACATAGAAGTCCCCTCCACTCTAGAGGTCCACCAAAGATTAATACATTCCCTAAAGTTTGGGTGAGAGTGCCACATACTCTCATATCTAAATAGCTTCATAGCTAGAGTGTTATAATTTTGCTAGTTGAAAACAATCATTTACTTATTTAAGAAAGATCTGGGAAAATCCCTGAGTGAGGTGGTTGAGAGAATATTTGAATTAGCCAATATCAACACTCTATCTAGTCTCACTTGGATAAGATTACTACATGACCTATTAATTGGACCAAGCAAAGGGGTACCTATAAATCAACATCCACTCAATAATTTTGTCTAATGAAATTGTTAAGATCATGCATATTATCTGTTGGTTTTTGAAAACGTTACCCATTTCCAATTACCCTGACGAGAACAAGACATATCTAGGGGCAGCTAAATCACATTTTCAACATGCCCATTCCATACACTAGGCCAACTATAAGGAATGGCCCTTCTTCTTCTTCAGGCTCTGCAAAACCTAGGTGGGTGAACCTATAGATTACTTATATAGTACCAGTTATCAAAGCATACACTGAATCTAATACAAAGCAGATAGAAACCCTTATTTCTCCTAATAACTTATGAAATAACATATATCTGCAGTAGCTAGATGCAAAACAATGAAATTCATAAGCTGAGTGAGGGCATTCTGTTTATAGCTCTTCAACATGAAAGGGAAATTCATTTGATTAAAGATGTTGATTCAAAATAACCTCAAAAATGCAACAGTATAACCAGTGATCCTATAACTGATCGGTGCCTAATCCATTGGGCAATTCCATGAATTCAAAACATACATCTGTGACATCAGGATGTATCTCATATACCCAGACATCAGATCTATCTAACCATCTTGTGATTTAGACATCAATGTTCATTCAGGTCTCATTCTCACAAAATATCCTTCTCAAACAACCAGTAACCTTGTTTAAACATATTGAGCATTTACTTGGCCCTTTGGTCCAATAGCAAAATACATCAAACATACAACCTGAAAGGGATGCAAATGGGTCTCAAATCTTTGTTCCAAAACCACATAAGACTTACAGATTGCTGAGACAAGAGACTAGAACCAGAACAAAACTAGTGAAATTGTTGCTCATATGTATTCATTTCCTTGAAACTATACATTCAGATGCATAAAATTAAAACATGAAACAACCTAATATCTCAGAACTATCTATATTATCTCCACAATGCTGTTGACATGAGAGTTCTGCTGAAGAAAAATGGTGTCACAGTCATGGAAACATGTCAAAATACTGGAACCAATGGTCTCATAGTGTAAAAACTGGAATCCCTAATGGTATCACAGCAATGAACTTTTTCTTCCCAGAAATTGGAACCCCTACAATGACAGAAAGAAATAAAGATATAGAAGAGAAAGAATTTCCAGATCTGATCTTTACTTGACAAGTGTCCACTTGAAATTCAATCTTCTAGCAACTGAAAATTTTTTCCTTCCTTCTCCATCTTGATCTGATTTGATTTCATCATTGCCTTGTAACTGATTTGCAAAATATCTCCTCCTAAATGATGAAATCCCTTATTTGCTAAATATCTGATTTGCATCAAAATGCTAATAAAACTTCATCTAACTGACTCAGAAATGCCCCCAGCTGAATTCTCCTTGTCTTTTATGCATATTCAAGCTATTAACTTGCCAAAAAACACAAATGAACTTCCTAGTCTTAAAACGGTTGCAATTCAAGTACCTGATAGAAAACCTTGTGTACCTCAAATAGACTAATACCTGTGAAAAAATTGACTCTAGAATCAGAAAGTTCATCTTCTCCCGATTCTGGCAATATATAACATCGCCTATCTGGCCTCTTGGAAACCTCCTGAAAATCATTTTGAAAATGACTCCTCCGCTAGAAAGTTCACGCTTGCACTCAAGACATTTTCAAAAATTTAAAAGTTTCTAAAGTTCAAACTTTGGAAAAGAGCCTCATTTAAATTTTTTTTAAAAATCCACGTCAACTATTTTCTTATTAAAATAATAATAAAGTATTATTATTTTTTATTCTTTAATATTGCCCCTTCTTCAATCCGGGTCAACCTTCAGTTGACCAGCCCTTTTGCCACATGCCAGCCTTTGATTGGCCAACCTATGCCATGTTAGCACCATAGGGACCTAGTGCCACGTGTCACCAAGGCGCATCCCCGCATTACTTAAATCCCTACAACTCCATATTGCGGGGATGCGCGGACTGTCGGATCTCACCACATGGCAAAATCTTGTGCCTCTGCTTGAGCTACTTGTTCTCGCCACATCATCACTAGCGGGACCCACGGTGCATCGTGGCACACAGGCGCATCCCCGCATTATTTATCTCCCGAGCATCTTGGAAATTCGAGCAAGTGTGCACCACTAGATTTAACACGTGTCGTCATCTCCTTTACCACCTCCGAATTCGCCAAGTCATCATTCCTGTGCATTTGATCCGAATTTCACATATTTTTCCCCTAATTGACGTCATCGATGGCTTCACTTGCGTGTTGCCTTTTCAAAACCATTGTCTTTTAAGACAACATACATATTATGCGCAAGTGTATTTAAAGAACTTTGAAACTCCCCCATTGGCGAATGTGGGATATATAGATTTTGCTCTATTTTTCCTTGTCTTGCGCTGACATGATCTCCAAAACTGGCATGGGCATCTCTGCACAGACTTTTCCATTTTCAAAACTGGCTCCTCTCTAATTTGCATTTTTTTTTTTTTTTTAACTAGTGGCTCTTTCTTGTTCAAAAGGCGTGAGTTGTCTTCTGTATGCATGGAGTTTTTCTTTTTATACTGGCGGCTTTATTTGTGCTTAGCTGCTGGACTTTTTAATGGTGTTGACTGCCCTTTCATGGGTGCCCTTCCTTGCACATTTTTTGCCTGGTACAAGCTCTCCACAATTTATGTGGGTTTCCATTGAAAAGGCGCCTCTGTTCACTGGTGATTCTTGTTCCCTTGCATGGCTCTTTTCCAACTGGTGTGGCGTCTTTTTCTTGGTGCCTTGCCTGCTGGGAGCTTCATTTTCTTATATGTTATGGCTATGGTTTTGAGCTTTCTATTAAAGCAATTTTGTTTTTCTCTAAGTCTACTACCACCTTCAGTGTGGGATGCTTAGAAGCTATCTCCTGCCTTTTCTTCTTGACTGTCGACTGCTTCATTTTCATTGAGAGAAAACTATGATCCCTGTGCAATCAATATCACTATTTACAGTAATACATGAACAACCATCATAGTAAAAAATGGTCTCCATTCACAACCTTGCTGATTACTGTATAAATATATACACCTCCAGATTTATGAGTTGCAGTTTGAATCAGCTCCAGAGATGTATTCAACTTTCTCTATTGGTATTGATTCTCGCTTCCACTTATAAATACTTCAATGCAATTCAAATGCAAGACCAATATGAGGGGAGTCTGGCATGAAAAATTCTTCACAATTTTCAGCAGCAATGTTTGCATCCAAAAGGAATTAGAAGTATTATTATTTTTTGTCTTAGGCAAAAGACTTGGCAATTATACCGAACATCATTCCTAATATATCTTTTAATATAGATATAATGTCACTTAAAAAAAGTTTTATTATATTGTCATGTGACCATTATATATCTCTTTTATTTTATCACTTGCGGGTATTATGCATAATGTATCTTGATTGATAAAACTAATCTTGAGGTGAAAAACTCAATAAGTTTACTATTTGGAAAATTAGAAATCTTGGATCCAGTGATATAACTCGGCCCTAATTTGTAAACTCTCCTGTGGATTTTCAACCTTCAATGCATTTTATGAACACGATCACCCATTTTCAGCATAAGCTCTCTTGTACTCAATATCACTACCAATTCTCGCCTTTTTAATCAATTTTGACAATTTGTAAATTTGTGCCTGGAGGCCAACTAGCTGGGCTTAAAAACTTACTCAATCAAGTAACCAAACCATGAAAATCGGTACAAGTGTTCAATCCTACACACTCTACCACAATACAAATTTTTAGCCCATGATGAATTCCCAGTCAAGAGATTTTAATTGCCGAACATCCATACTTCAATTACCCTGCAGGAAAACAATGTTAAAAAACATAAACTGGGCTCAGGTTCGGCATTATAAACTGGGTTATTGATCACTTGGGGTTCTGAAAACTAGGATATAAGTTCTTTGCCATGAAGAGAATATAATTCCATGTTTTGGGCTGATGACGAATCATAGGGCACATTTGGCAAATTTTCGAAAACAAGCACTTGGAAATTTTGACTGAGAAATGTGTCAAAAAGTAATTTTTTGGCAAATGTATGGACATATCAAAATATGCAAATGGATTTTAAATTACTTGAAAACTGAAACATAGGTTTTCTGTTATGGACACTAAACATCTTCAAAGTGGCTGGTCATGACACATTCCTGGGTGCGAGATATTCAAATGCAAACTGGGCCTCTGGTTGCTATTTGACACTTGGGCAGGATTGCAAATTTTGACACTAGCTCAAAATGGGACTTCACAAAATGGTTTGAAATGTCAGTTTAACTTCATAGAACACATAGACACACTAAATGAAATGTGTTAGAAACATTAAACACCTCTTAGGCCTCGGACTGACAACCAGGTACAATCTCATTTAAAAGCATTTAAGGGCTTGATTTCTCAATGGTACTAAAAATTGACCTTGCAATTTTTAGTCTCAACAGTGGCTCTGTATGGGGATGCATGTCCCTTGCGGGCATGGCAAGATTTTAGATCTCTGGGAGAAGTAGACCACACACTTGAACAGCAAAACTTTCTCGAACAACCATATTGAAAATAGGAAAACTACTCTTATCTATGTACAAGAGATGGCCCCAGGCCACTGAAAAGTTTCAGAACTTTTTACCTCTGTCATATACCTTATTTTCATTCACATTCTCCTAAGGCAAACTAAAACTCTCATTCTTCCTTGTCTTACCCAACAGACCATTATTCACAATCAGCTCAATAGGCAAAACAAAACTATCATCATTTTCATAGTGCGAATAAAAATCAGACATACTTTCTTCATCTTGCCCACTATGAAAAAATGGATCAGCATGACCATAACAAATGATATCAAGCTGAAACAGATCACTTCTAACTGAATCATGGATTCCTTTAACTGGAAACACAAACTCTTGGTACTCTATTTCATTCAACGAGTTACATGAATCAATTTGTAACTCACCTTGTGCCTCCGGGTGTGAAGAGTATGTAGAATATGACTTCTGCCTACTTGCAACCATGTTACTCATCAAGTCAGATTTATCATTTGCTAAAACCTCTTCACATTCTTCAAACAACTGATTAGTCACCAAAATTGAAAACTCATTCTGAAAGTACTCATCTAAACTATGTTGACCACTATCATCTTCTTCATCAAACTGAAAGTCAGAATACACCTTGAACTTATCTTCACAAGACCTATCAATGCATGAAGAAAATCTATAACCGGATGGACAACACTCACTATTTTCCACTTCATCATATGAAACATCAAAACAATGTTCGGCAAGATCAACATGAAAAGAATCTGAAACAACATTAAACTTCCCTTCATCAACATTCTCTACATGCAACAAATTGTCATGTGCAAAAACATTTGAGGTTTTGTTATATACACCTGCAAAGTCTAACAAAGATTGTTTGGATTCTACCTCTTTTTCCACATCAAACTTTGGGGAAATGATTTGACTGAATGAGAAACTATTATGAGAGAACATATGAAGATCCTTAGAGATACTTATGTGCTTTTCAAACTCACGAGCCAGCAAACCAGAGATTTCATCAGAACTCAAGAAGACTGCCTCACAAATCTTCTCATGGTTGTCATTGTCATCTGGACAACATGAAGAACTTACAACAAGAAGATCATTAGTGTAACAATATGGAAAATCAAAATTATTACAACATTCTTTCGTATCATGGAAATCACTAGATCTACTGTTGTTACAACTTTCTTCAACTTCATATGTACTGTAACAAAATTTATCTTCTCTTTTATATCCATTTTTTTCATGTTGATTTCTGTTACCTGATTCATTAACATTTGAATCCACCTCTTCACACTCAGAAGACAGATTATCTTGCTCTACGGATTCATTATATTCATTGCTACCTTGGCTTTCAGCACATTCGTTATCATTAGGAGATATTTCATGAAATCTATAATCACCACTTTCCATCTCCTCAATGAATTTTTTAGTTTGCAAAATTATTTGTAACCTTATAGATGCTGGCCAATCAACTGAATCGGGTACTAGAACATCAAGGAAAATATTTGGTAGGGAAGATTCCTCAGGTCTACAATGAAAAGGCATCTTACTGATTACTAACTTAAGCCTTAAATAACATTGTTCGACACTTAGACCTTGAGTACTGCCTACTTCAATTCTTATAAGACTGACAATCCTTTTGTAAACTAGTCTATTCAACATAGCAATGTTATTACTCACAATTTTTAAACTCTCAGAATTTGGTAAACTAATCTCAGATCTGAGATTTGACTCCATCTTACAAAAAAAATTTTACCTCTTCTTACTAGTGCTAAAAATCACTGAATAGAGGCACTGATTCTAACATTTGACTTTCATGAAAAGAAAACATGAAAGCCAAAATACCTCAAGTACTGATCGAAAACTTCGATCTACTGATCAGGCATAGGTGCAAGACTGAAAATCCTTTACACCACTGGTCAAAACGTTGTAGAGTCGCCACCTCTTTGCAAGAGGAAAAAAATAACCACTACTGTGATTGATTTTTTACATTTCAATTTCTTTATAACAACACATTTCAAACAACACTTTAAAACTTATTTTCCAAGATCTATCAACATTTTCAGATCTACCCATACATCTGAAAGTCCTTTAAAATTTTGCAATGAAATCAACTAGGAACAAACTGGTACAATGATTTGAGAGTCGCCACTCACACTTGGTGAGAAATAAAACATAATTTGTCACTTGAAAAATTTGAACCAGACTTTCAATGTAGGAGAAACTTGCAGATCATTGACATCCTGAAAAGAATTTACACTTTATAAACGAATTCTTGACTCTGAAACTTTCTCAATAGTACTGGAAAATTGGACTGATTGAAGATAGACATATGACAGTCATAGAACACAATTTTCATCCAATTTTACAACCTACTGCTGATCATGAATAAAGCTTAACTGGGGAACATGAAACTTCAACAAGGAAAAGAGAACACATCTTGCTATATATTTGCTATATCCAATCTGTTTCATGGCAGAGATTTTTATTCTTTCTATATGCAACTCCCCAGCAGAGTCGCTAGTTTGTTGGTGTTTGAAAATGTTATCCATTTCCAATTACCCTGATGAGAACAAGACATATCTAGGGGCAGCTAACTCCCATTTTCAACATGCCCATTCCATACACCAAGCCAACTATAAGGCATGACCCTTCTTCCTCTTCAGGCTCTACAAAACCTAGGCGGGTGAACCTATAGATTCCTTATATGGTACCAGTTATCAAAGCATACACTGAATCTAATATAAAGCAGATAGAAACCCTTATTTCTCCTAATAACTTATGAAATAACATATATCTGCAGTAGCTAGATGCAAAACAATGAAATTCATAAGCTGAGTGAGGGCATTCTGTTTATAGCTCTTCAGCATGAAAGGGAAATTCATTTGATTAAAGATGTTGATTCAACAAAATCTCAAAAATGCAACAGTATAACTAGTGATCCTATAACTGATCAGTGCCTAATCCATTGGGCAATTCCATGAATTCAAAACATACATCTGTGATATTAGGACGTATCTCATATACCTAGACATCAGATCTATCCAACCATCTTGTGATTCAGACATCAGTGTTCATTCAGGTCTCATTCTCACAAAATATCCTTCTCAAACAACCAGTAAACTTGTTTAAACATATTGAGCATTTACTTGGCCCTTTGGTCCAACAGAAAAATACATCAAACATACAACCTGAAAGGGATGCAAATGGGTCTCAAATATTTGTTCCAAAACCCAATAAGACTTACAGATTGCTGAGACAGGAGAGGAGAACCAGAACAAAACTAGTGAAATTGTTGCTCATATGTATTCATTTCCTTGAAACTATACATTCAGATGCATAAAATTAAAACATGAAACAACCTAATATCTCAAAATTATCTATATTATCTCTACAATGCTGTTCACATGAGAGTTCTGCTAAAGAAAAATGGTGTCACAGTCATGAAAACATGTCAAAATACTGGAACCAATGGTCTCACAGTGTAAAAACTGGAATCCCTAATGGTATCACAACAATGAACTTTTTCTTCCCAGAAACTGGAACCCCTACAATGATAGAAAGAAAGAAAGATATAGAAGAGAAAGAATTTCTAGATCTGATCTTTACTTGACAAGTGTCCACTTGAAATTCAATCTTCTAGCAACTGAAAACTTTGTCCTTCCTTCTCCATCTTGATCTGATTTGATTTCATCATTGCCTTGTAACTGATTTGCAAAATATCCCCTCCTGAATGATGAAATCCCTTATTTGCTAAATATTTAATTTGCATCAAAATGATGATAAAACTTCATCTAACTGACTTAGAAATGCCCCCATCTGAATTCTCCTTGTCTTTTATGCATATTCATGCTATTAACTTGGCAAAAAACACAACTGAACTTCCTAGTCTGAAAATGGTTGCAATTTAGGTACCTGATAGAAAACCTCGTGTAGCTCAAAAAGACTAATACCTGTGAAAAATTGAGCCCAAAATCGAAAAGTTCATCTTCTCCCGATTCTGGGGATATATAACATTACCTATGTGGCCTCTTGGAAACCTCCTGAAAATCATTTTGAAAATGACTCCTCCGCTAGAAAGTTCACGCTTGCACTCAAGACATTTTCAAAAATTTAAAAGTTTCTAAAGTTCAAACTTTAGAAAAGAGCCTCATTTAAATTTTTTTTAAAAATACACGTCAACTATTTTCTTATAAAAATAATAATAAAATATTATTATTTTTTATTCTTTAATATTGCCCCTTCTTCAATCTGGATCAACCTTCAGTTGACCAGCCTTTTTGCCACGTGGCAAGCTTTGATTGGCTGACCTATGCCACGTCAGTGCCGCAGGGACCCAGTGCCATGTGTCGCCAAGGCCCATCCCCGCATTACTTAAATCCCTACAACTCCATATTGCGGGGATGTGCGGACCGTCAGATCTCGCCACGTGGCAAAATCCTGTGCCTCTACTTGAGCTGCTTCTTCTCACCACATCATCACTAGCGGGACCTGCGGTGCCACATGGCACACAGGCGTATCCCCACATTATTTATCTCTTGAGCATCTTGGAAATACGGGCAAGCATGCACCGCTGGATTTGACACGCGTCGTCATCTCCTTCACCACCTTTGAATTTGCCAAGTCATCATTCCTGTGGATTTGATCAAAATTTCACATTTTTTTCCCCCCGATTGACATCATCTATGGCTTCACTTGCGTGTTGCCTTTTCAAAACCATTGTCTTTTAAGACAACATACATATTATTCGCAAGTGTATTTAGAAAACTTTGAAACTCCCCCATTGGTGAATGTGGGATATATAGATTTTGCTCTGTTTTTAATTGTCTTGCGCTGACGTGATCTCCAAAACTGGCATGGGCGTCTTTGCACAAACTTTTCCATTTTCAAAAATGGCTCCTCTCTAATTTGCATTTTTATTTTTGTTTTAACTCGTGGCTCTTTCTTGTTCAAAAGGCGTGAGTTGTCTTCTGTATGCATGGAGTTTTTTTTTTTAATACTGGTGGCTTTCTTTGTGCTTAGCTGCTTGGACTTTTTAATGGTGTTGACTGCCCTTTCATGGGTGCCCTTCCTTGCATGTTTTTTGCCTGCTACAGGCTCTCCACAATTTATGTGGGTTTCCATTGAAAAGGCACCTCTGTTCACTGGTGATTCTTGTTCCCTTGCATCGCTCTTTTCCAACTGGTGTGGCGTCTTTTTCTTGGTGCCTTGCCTGTTGGGAGCTTCCTTTTCTTATATGTTATGACTACGGTTTTGAGCTTTCTATTAAAGCAATTTTGTTTTTCTCTAAGTCTACTGCCACCTTCAGTGTGGGATGCTTAGAAGCTATCTCCTGCCTTTTCTTCTTGACTGTCGACTGCTTCATTTTCATTGAGAGAAAACTATGATCCCTGTGCAATCAATATCACCATTTACAGTAATACATGAACAACCATCATAGTAAAAAATGATCTCCATTCACAACCTTGCTGATTACTATATAAATATATACACCTCCAGATTTACGAGTTGCAGTTTGAATCAGCTCCAGAGATGTATTCAACTTTCTCTATTGGTATTGATTCTCGCTTCCACTTATAAATACTTCAATGCAATTCAAATGCAAGACCAATATGAGGGGAGTCTGGCGTGAAAAAATCTTCACAATTTTCAGCAGCAATTTTTGCATCCAAAAGGAATTAGAAGTATTATTATTCTTTGTCTTAGGCAAAAGACCTGGCAATTATACCGAACATCATTCCTAATATATATTTTAATATAGATATAATGTCACTTGAAAAAAGTTTTATTACATTGTCGTGTGACCATTATATATCTCTTTTATTTTATCACTTGCGGGTATTATGCATAATGTATCTTCATTGATAAAACTAATCTTGAGGTGAAAAACTCAATACGTTTACTATTTGGAAAATTAGAAATCTTAGATCCAGTGATATAACTCGGCCCCAATTTGTAAACTCTCCTGTGGATTTTCAACCTTCAATGCATTTTATGAACGCAATCACCCATTTTCAGCAAAAGCTCTCTTGTACTCAATATCACTACCAATTCTTGCCTTTTTAATCAATTTTGACAATTTGTAAATTTGTGCCTGGAGGCCCACCAGCTGCGCTTAAAAACTGACTCAATCAAGTAACCAGACCATGACAATCAGCATGAGTGTTCAATCCTACACACTCTACCACACTGAAAATTTTGAGCCCATGATGAATTCCCATTCAAGAGATGTTAATTGCCGAACATCCATACTTCAATTACCCTGCAGGTAAACAATGTTAAAAAACATAAACTAGGCTCGAGTTCGGCATTATAAACTGAGTTATTGATCACTTGGGGTTCTGAAAACTAGGATATAAGTTCTTTGCCATGAAGAGAATATAATTCCATGTTTTGGGCTGATGACGAATCATAGGGCACATTTGGCAAATTTTCGAAAACAAGCCCTTGGAAATGTTGACTGAGAAATGTGTCAAAAAGTAATTTTTTAGCAAATGTACAGACATATCAAAATATGCAAATGGATTCAAAATGACTTGAAAAATGAAACATAGGTTCTCTGTTATGGACACCAAACATCTTCAAAGTGGTGGGTCATGGCACATTCTTGGGTGCGAGATATTCAAATGCAAACTGGGCCTCTGGTCGCTATTTGATACTTGGGTAGGATTGCAAATTTTGACACTAGCTCAAAATGGAACTTCACAAAATGGTTCGAAATGTCAGTTTAATTTCATAGAACACATAGATGTACTAAATGAAAGGTGTTAGAAACATTAAACACCTCTCACGCCTCGGACTGACAACCAGGTACAATCTCATTTAAAAGCATTTAAGGGCTTGATTTCTCAATGGTACTAAAAATTGACCTTGCAATTTTTAGTCTCAACATTATCAAAGTAATCTTCAAGGCCTCCCAATTTCTCCATAGGATATAAAGAATTTTGGAAATCCATAGCACACATGATCTAGTTATTCTTCCCACACATAACATGTGATGCGTCTTCCCAAAATTGAAGTCTCCCACCTTGAGACTTAGAAGCATAGAAATTAATAAGAGAATGAAAAATGCCTTTTTCAATAAATTCACAAACTAGGAAATGGGGGTTAGAACTGATCTTCTTATTTGAGATCTTATTTGGGTCCCAAATAGTAGTGATACCACTAGAAGCATGAATATGAAAAACAAGCACTGAACCAGATATAGGGTAAGGTCTGAACAAAAATATGCATTGATATTTTAACTTCCTAAATGAGAATAATGTCCACTCTACTATCCCAAATGTTATTCTTAATAGCATATACTCTTTCCTAGGGATATTGAGCCCTCTAATGTTCTAGGAAATAAACTTTATCTTTGACATCTCCTTGTATCCTCCAAGATAAGCTAGGTACCTTGAGCTATGTCTCTTGCTTTTTATCTGAAACATGTGGTTTTCTCCAAAGGTCTTCCTACCTTAGCCTCCAAACCCACATCTACTCTAGTAGTTCCTCTTTCTTTTCTTTTAACTGTATCCCATTCACTATTAAGGTCAAACAACGACTATTCAAAGACCAATAAATGTTCTAAGTAATGCTAGATGGGGTAAAGAGGTTCTTGATAAAGTGGAATAATAACCATAAGAGATCCACCTTGGTCACCCCCAAGACCCTTGTCTCTCTCTCACAAGGGGATGAGCTCTTCAACTGCTCTAAAATCATAAAAACCCTAGGGCTACCCATATCTCACTTAGGTTAAGAGTGTGGAAGGACCTCATCCTCTCTCATAATCATATAGAAAGGAGCCTTCTCCCCATCGAATATCCATTATTGGGAATTATTCACTATCTCCTCATTCCCCCTAGAAGGTCGTGTGGAGGCACATGACCCATCCATAGGGACCTCACCCTCTTCATGCACTTTCACCCCAACTCCCTTTGTGGAGGGGACTTCAATCATTATGGTCTTATTTTCCAAAAGAATTATCTCTTTTAGACTGATATCTAACCCCTTACTTCCCTCTTTCATGTCATTGGTATCAAGGGGCTCTTGGAACTTTTCACTTAGGTATAAGGGAACCCAAGAATCACTTTCTCCTTCCCTTTCTAGTTTTTTTTGGGGGAATCAGTGACAATGTACCCAAATGTAGCACACTCCTAACAAAATAACTCTACATTATCATAAGAGATAGGTTAGAACCACTTCCTTCTCTTGACAGTGAGGGAGACCCTCATAGGTAGGGGTTGGTTTATAGAAACATTAACACATAATATTGCATAACCAATTTGGTCTTGGCAGTCATGGTGTTATTAGTTCTAATAAAGTGACCAAAAGAATCACCCATTCATTTGAAAATTTTAACATCCCAATATTTTAGGGGAAGCCCATATAAGAAAACCCAAACAATTGCCATACACAACAGATCTGTAACTAGGTTGAAACTGGGCTTCTATTTAGCAATGGTTAGAAGATGTTTATAATAGCACCAAGTCCCCACAATAACAATTTTTTTAGCCTCCATAGAGGAAAATTTGAATAGGAATAAATTCCTCGGCACTACTGATACATTGACCAATCCCTTATGTTTCCATCTTGCTACACTCCATTTCCTAACCATGACAAAAGATGGATGAAAAGCATCAAAATGACCTACCAAAACCTCGGTATACCTAGGGTTATTAAATCAATGATAGAATTTGGTAGACTAATGTATCGGCCATCCACACCCATGGTAACCATAGGTGACACATCCACCATTTTTTCATTCCTCTTCCCCATCATCACATTTTTTGAACCAACCTTAGGGACCGTGTCCATATTAGGACTATTTCCTCAAAGGGTTGATCAACCCTAGTTTCCCAAGAAGGACATATCTTCTAGAAACTGATTAGGACACTTAGGAAGAAACTAGAGCTTGTAGATTCCCTCACTAGGACCAAGACCGAGTCAAGCAATCTTGCAAAAGAGCCAAGGTTTGTGGGGGAGGGGTCCTCCGAAGAATCATTAATCATTAGTAGGAGTAGCAAGAAGTTATAGAGCAAGCCCAAGCAGAAATAATCAAATTTGTATTATAATAGATTGTTGGTATACTGCAAAAAAAAAAAAAATTTGAACAACACGTGTTGCAAACACATTAGCAAAAATTGGCATGCACATTATTAGGGTCTACAAAAGTACATTGACCAAATGTATGCTACGTAGAAACTACTATTAGCAAAGCTTTATTATAAAAATAGAGGTTGGCAAGGGGACATTTGAAGACAGTGAAAGCAAGAAATTTCCTTTATTGTGGAAGCTAATGGATTTATAGAGGATTGGCAATCTTCCTTCTAATAAATTAGTAAGTGCACATTCTATCGAGAATCTAATTAAGATTTTTAAGAAAAGTATCATTGGACCTGATAAACTATAGTGTGATTCCAAATATTAGCGAAAAAAGGTGAAGGCAATTGACTTTAAAAAAAACTTTTCTTTTTAATATTTGAATAAAAAAATTACTTGTTATTAATATTTATTTGTATTTTAATTTTAGCTAAAACATACAAAAATTTTCACAAGCAAAAATAAAATACTACATTTTTATTGCTATTTTTCTTGTGAAACTATTAATATATATTTAAGAAAATGTCATTTTTATTTAGTTATTATCTATTTCATAATTTCATTGTGTTCTCTCTCCTTCTACAAGTTAGATTTTAAAGAGGTAACTTTTCTTTCAAAGCATTCTTTATCTTCTTTAGGCCAATCACAATTTTCTTTAAAAACTTTGTCATTATTGTAAATAAAAATAAATGTCAAAAGTTATTGTACTATCATATTTTAGTTTAAGAAAACTTATAAAATAATAAGAAACAACACATACCTAAAAACAAAATACAAAAATAATAAAATACAGATAAGTCTTACCAACTAAACAAACATTACATCAACAAAACTACATCTATTCTCACTATAATAATAATCTATTATATAAAATAATTTAATATTATATCTAAATATTTAACAACAAATGTATACTTTAAATAAAATCACTTAAATATACTCAAATAAAATGATAACCAAACCCTAAAAATCATCCCTTAAAATCGCAAAATGTACTTATCACAGAAATCATGGGATCACTTATTCTCTTGGTTTCTCCAACTGAATTTATAAAAATACTCGAACTTAAGTGAGAACGCTATAGGCATTCTGTAACCATCCATCATAATAATTACCTTGAAGTCGAGGAAGGTGTTGCCAAAAACCTTCCTTTAGATTGAATGCAATGAAATCTGCACTTTCACCTTTCGTTAGAGTGCAGAAGCAGATATAATCTCCTACAAAGTTACACTGCTTCACCGATTTATCATTAACCTCCGAAAATCCTATATACGGAAAAATCAAGCCAACTGTGAAGGTACTTTTGATATTTTTATAAATTCTTTCCATTCCCAATGAAGCTTATTTGCCTCATCTTGACACAACTGCCATATAGCAATATACCTTCAATCAGAAATTCAATATGGTTACCTTAGTGTAGACTTTATATGTTGCCAACTATATTAAGAGAAAAGTTGACCAACCAAAATCTTGAATCAAATGTGATCAAATACTAAACATGTAATTAAGCTAGCCTAACCTATATTAAGAAATATCCATACGGCACTTTTTCTGAATTCTCGCTGTCTCTCTTTTTAATGAGTCTCTTCCACTTGCCTTTTCATGTTTCGCGTAGACTAATATATAGAAAGAAATGAGTGGAATATGTTGTACGAAGTAGTAATCTATCATAGTAATAAAATCAACAACAAAATAGACAGAGATTAAGTACAAGTAATCTGACGTACGTTCACATAATTATATAAAATGATGGTGGATGTTCATGTGACTCCGTTGAGTCTGGGAATCGCAGTTGTGGGAGGCGAAATGTTGGTAGTTGTCCCACGGAACACAAGGCTTCCTGCCCTCAAAGATACTTCGAAGTGGAGGTGGATGGGACTCAATGTTTCTGCCTACGACTTGCGAGGCGGAGCACGCGAGGAGATTACCATTACCAATGAATTTGCAGGGAGACTGAGCGAACAAGAGATTGATATTCATAGAATGATAGCGGACGCAGAGAAATTTCGCAGGGAGGATGAAGAAAGGAAGGAAAAGAACGTTGCCAAATATGAGCTCGGATGTTGCGTGGTGAACATGAGAAATAGGGGAAGGAAGCAAGTGAGTGAAGGCACTCTGGACGCTTCTGAGGCGAAGAAACTTCTCTCATCCATCGCTCAAGTCGAGGAATGGTTACTTAATCATCATCATGACAATTATGACAATGTGACGGTGGCTGATTTGAGAGACAAATTGGAAGAACTCGAATTGAACTGTTCGCACTTCTTCAATCGAAGAGGATGAGGTTTACTCATGAAGCGGAGGAATCTAATAATTAAGATAATAATTCAAGGAATAACACGTCGAAACAATAATAATAATGTAAACAATGACATTAATTTGTTGGCGCTTTGAAGTTACATGAGGATCTTCCCATCAGCACGTTTTCTCTTATTATTAGTCCCGCCTATAAATCGGCGGAGACTATAGTTTTCGATCTATTATTTATCATTAATCCTTATTTCGGTAGTCGTGCAGTTCATAAAAGATTATCTTTATACTATAGTCCAACTAAAAACTCTCATTAAACAAAATTTCTCAATTTAATTTTCTACTATATTATTGGATGTGTCTATTTTATCAGGAAGTCTTTTTATTTTCTAGTGAAGCAAATTTAGGTGAAAATACGGTTTCATGAAATGGTGGCATCTGGCAAAATCATAGAAGAACATGTCATCTTAGAGGTTTTGTGTGTTATTATGCTATATTAGCGACATGTCATTGCACTATCTTAAATTTAATCCACCTCATCCCCACAATTATCTGTGTAACTTTCATTCTTGGTGTAACAGTGAAATCGGATGTGGGTCTGAAGACTACGAGCTGGACCTTAAATTAGGTCACACCTTTCATTCATATCTGGAGATAATCTTCTTTCCTTACTTGACGATTCAAGTTTAAGTTTCTGAATGTTGAAAGAAATTATTGAAGGTACTTATAAATGATTGATATCTATTTGTCTTAAGCTATATGAGTATTTTCTCTTCAGAATTCTATAGGACTGCTATTTAGTTGAACATTGCTACTGCAAATTTTGTAGATTATATGACCTTTTCCATTAGATCTACTTTGGAACCTGCAAGAGTTCCATATGAGAGACAAGTTCCATATGAGAGACAAGCATCCTTGAGACTTTGAATCAAAACTTTATTTCAAAATATTAAAAATGCGAGGTTCTATTGAAATTCTATGAAACTAGGTTTCTATCCTCGCCAAATGTATAGAAATTTCATTGTAAGTAAATCTTCTTGGTTTGCAAGAGCCAAGGTTGAAGCTATAAATATGACCCACTACCCCATTTTTCCCATATTAGAGCTTTTGATTAAGAAGATGAAAGAAAACTCAGTAAACACAATTTTTATAAAGAACATATCCCATGATAAAGCTTCTTGTGCACAATTAGTATCAAATGATGAACTATGCTCTTTTTTAAAAATTGGTCTAGGACGATGGATATATATAATAAATAATGATGTTTCTTTCACTCATGTAGAAGTCTTATGTAGAATTCTAGCTTTTTGAAATGTGAATATGGTGTGTTTGAATAGTCCATCAAATTGCAAAGATAAACTCTATTGCCTTTTACTTTCAAGTTTTTATCATAATTGAAAATATTAACACTAACCTCTAAACAAAATTTAGTACTAAATATTTTAGAAAAAATCTGATTGGCTCTAACAAATAATTGAAAAAAATCTGATTGGCTCTAACACATAATTAATTTGATGCAATTATTGGGTTTCTATTAATATATATAGTATTGTGTACTTGAATTTATTTCTAGTTATAATAGTTTCTTTCTCTATCTACCTTTCTGAGGATACTTGAGGGATATCCCTAGTAGAAATCTGATGTACTTTTATCAAGAAGGAAATCTTGGATATATTTATAAATTATTCATTTTGTCTAGAATTGTAAAAGCATTAATGCTTATCAAAAAATCTAGTTCTAGTTCTTATCAAACATAGAGAAATTTATCAAATGTAGAGGAAAGTATGTAAAATGTTCAATATTCATAGAAACGAAATTAAATAGTTTTCTTCAATCAGAAGTATACAAATTTCTTAATTTTAACTTCTCAATGTTATAAGAGCATGTAAACGCCTCATTTTTTGTTCAAGGATAAAATTTCAAATATTCCTCTTCATTCAGGGTCTTATATCTACCTGTTTCAATTTTCAAATACAGTATTTCCCATGCTCCCGCTACAACTCAATCCAATTCTATGATATTTTCATATTAGAGTTCAACTACGAGTCATTCCATCAGAGTTGGTGACAACAAAGAGTATGATTTAAAAATGCAACTTCTATGGTCGTAGGATCAAAATCCTTAGAGGTTGTGTCAGGCTAAAGGCTCATAGAAGGGAAAAAATATTGATCGTCATTATTTTCCTATTGCTTGGTGTTCTAGCTATTTTCAAATTTGGTAACTTATGATAAAATGCCATGTTCTACTTTGATTATGATTTATGTACCATTGAGCTGCTAGTTTGATGCTAATTTTATGTTCTCTCTACAATTGTGAATTATGTTTCTAGAATTTCACATACTTGGAGATCTTGTATCCTTAAAAAGGTGAATTAAAAAGATGAACTAATGCATTCAGTTTCTATGTTTAGAAAAGAAAATTAATCAATTTCATCCTAATGTTGTGAGTGGGTAATTTTATTTGAGGGTATTTACATCTTAAATTAAGGCATGCATGACTTGTCATTGTTTCTTGCTACTATCATTTAATTTTTCTTTACTCTATTATTTATCACCATTTTTTATTGTCACTTTGCAGGTCATACTTCACAATGTCTTGCATATATCTCAGTTTTCTTATTTTTATTTGTTATGCAATCTAAAATTTCAAATATATAGATTTTATTATAGATTAAGTTCTTAAAAATCAAATACAATTTTAAAAATTATAAATAATTCAAAAAAATATTTTATAGATTGATTTAAAAATAAAATTTGATATGACTTCTATTCTATAAAATGATTTACAAATAAAACACTTATAAACAATTGAAATATATTTATGATAAAATTGTGTATATAAACATAAAAACCATGGAATAATGTAAACTACTAGTTATCGCATTGGAAATTCTACCCAACCTAGAGATTGTATTGTTTTACTTCTATTCCATTTTCTATTAGTGTTATAAATAATAATATTATTTTATTGTCATGGTATAACGATTAGTGTTTATATTTGATTGCCCCCAAATAAATTTAGCCCTGTATAACCAATAACTGTACACTAGTAATTATTCCTATAGTGATTTTATATTATATATTTACAGTCTACTTTGGAAGAATGTGTAACACTTCTATATTGTAGATTTCTATGATAGGAAATTACTCTAAATTGAAGATGAAATACATAGAATGTTGCAAATTTTCTAGATTTAATTGATAGAGCCAAATCAGAACCAATATATTAGAATAGCATGAAATATGCAGCACCATTGGAATATACTATTAATATTAAGAGATTTTAATTTAATATTATAGCACTTATTTTACTTTCAATTATGTATTTCTCAGTTTGTATTATGTCCCTCTTTAGCTTGATTCTTTCTTATAAGATTTGAGATTTTCTTTAGATGTTTAACATTGTGAAATGATTAATTTAACATTTTAAAAAAAATTAAAGAGATTGTGAAGAAGTACAGAGAATGAAAAATAATTAATTCACTAAAATTTGACCATTTTTTTTTGTGCAATGAGATGGTTTGGATCTCCATTACAAGCTATGTGGAGACTACACAACTACTTCTACTACCCAACATCACCATTAGTTATTAGGTCATCTCCTTAAAGGAGCCTATTAATCAATGTGTGAGGATTCTCTACTGGAAGCATCACGTTTCTTTGGTCATAGGCCAAAGCTGCTAAATTGTTAATCATCTCTGACGTGATGTGACTAGATGTTTCTACACATGTGTTGGTGAATGCTAGCTTTCATGGCTTCATTAACATTGTAGTAATATTACTCAAGGTATAAACAATAATTTCAATTTGAATCCAAGATTATAAAAATCAACATGAAAAATAATTTGTACCTTCTCATGTTCATAAAGATTCGTCACGAGCATGTTAAGCATATCAATCATTCAGTTTTCTTTCAAATTCTATGATGAGGCTTTCTTTGAATCTCAATGATAACATAAGATAGCATGCAAGCTTCCTTTAGGATGCATTATATTATGTCTCCTAAAATAAATTATATTATGTCTTTGATTTAGTGTATTATTTGTTAAAAATTATCTATCTCCTACAATGTAGTATCATTTTTAAAAAAAAATTATGCAGATAAACATATGTAATCGTATGGTCCTTGAAGTGTTCACAAAGACTGGTTGTAGCTCTGATACCCCCTTTCGCATTCGCTCAAAATTGAAAATGCTGAAGACACCTAAGTTAACTTATCTGATCGGGTGTTTGTATATATCACAATAGGTGAGACTCTTAAGACATCACACACTGATATCTTATCAATCTTTGTTCCCCTCAATTTCATCCACTTGAGAAGTTTCATCTTTCAATGCAAGAAGGCACTATGCAAAAATATGTGTAGCTCAGATATAGAACCCGCAGAGCTGTCATGCTACTAAATGACATTGTGGGAATTTTTGGGGGATTTGCATGGAAGGCTCGAATGATAGTATATGGAGAAGTGTGGGAGAAAGAGGGAACATATGAGAGGTGACATTCTCACCAACATCTCTTTACAAACATATAGAGTATGGGGTTTTCAAAGAAAATCACCATTCTCTTAGTCTTGGACTCTTAAATTCCAAACAATGGGGTCTACTGGATAAAATTTGCAACCAATGATGTGGGTGGACCACAATTCTATTTTTTAATCTAATTTACAAATATTGAATTACGGGGTTTATTGGGCTTAACTTATATCTCATTTTATTATTAGTAGACTCAAACTATAAGGTTTAGGGGACTATAGTTTCTTATTTAATCTATTTATTTAATCTATTAATTCAATTTGGAGACCCAATTTTATAAGATTTGATAGAATAACTGTAAATTTCAAATTATAGTTTTTAAAAAAAAAAATTATTTCATTTAAAAATTCAACCCTAGCTCAGTAGAGAAAATATTATCTCTATTAAAGCTACAAACTCCCGTCTACCTCTAGATTCACTAATTCAAGAGATTAAAAATTGTATATTATTCTATTTACAAACTCCAAACTATCTTGGATATAGTTTCAAAAGATTGTAAAATTTAAACAATATTCCAAACCATAGTGTTAGAAAAAAAAAGTTTATTTATTATTCAATTTTCAAACTCCAAACTATCTCCACCCTATTTAAATATATTTTTTATTCCACTTACAAAGTTAAATCATGGGATCCTATAGAGAAAAGTTTATTTATTATTCCATTTACAAAATCCAAACTATCTCCACACTCCAAAATTATAGAGATACAATTTATATATTTTCTTGTCTAAAAATTCAAACCATAGGATCAAGTCATGAACTGACCAATTCAATAGATTAAACTTTATATATTATTCCATGAACTAACCAATTCAATAGATTAAATTTTATATATTAGTCCAATCTCATGGGCTCCATTAGAGAAAAAATTATTTGTTATTAAATTTGTAAACTCCAAACTATCTCCACACTACAAGAGAAAATTTGTATATTATTCCATCTACAAAGTCAAACCATAACCTGTTCAATAGAATTAAGGTTCCTCGTTATTCATAAATTAGAAAACTCCAAATTACCTCCATACTATCTCCACACTTGCTAATTAAAAGATTAAATTTATATATTATTCTATTTACAATCTCAAATCAAGAGGTCCATTAGACAAAAAAAAGTTAGTAAATTTAAAAACTCTAAACTATCTCCAAAATATTCTAAGAGATAAAATTTGTATAGTATTCCATCTACAAAGTCAAACCATAAGGTTCAATAGAATAAATATTATTTTTCAATTGATAAATTTGCAAAATGAGTAGAGATTTAAATTCCTAACACAAGCCTTGTTAGCTTCATTAATATATGTGCCAATAACATATTTGGCCATCTTGATGCTCTTGTGGGAAGTCACACTTCCCTTTATTTCCCTAATTTGAGCTTTGAATTTCACCACTTCTAAAGATGTTGATTCTCACAAATGAAAAATGACTTAAATGATGTATGAAATGTTAGAATTCATGTTTATGAATAAATGTAATCTATTAATTCATTTTATATAAAATCAATTAGGTGTGTTCTAAATATTAAAAAAACATGAATTGTCTACAAAATCAAATGGTACCAGTAATAATTTAAAAAAAACATATAGATTCATTTGTGCACCATTAAGTATTAATATCATATCTTCTTTTCCTAATATACTTTTCTTTTCTTTTTGTATAAGATGGGACTCTAGCTCTATGAATCTCTTGTTATTATTACTAGTACTTGCACCTTTGAAAGGTGCAAGAGTTTTGCAGATAGTTTTATATATAAAATTTTATCACTATAGTGCTGATGTGGAAAATTTTCTCATAACATTTTGTGTCTATTAGGAAAAAAATTGGTTAGATAATTTTTATCTCTATTATTTTTGATTCCTTGGTACCCATAAAATACATCTAGTTAGAAATATCTTTCATTGAGGTTCATCCTACAATAATTTGTCTTCTTTGCAAGTTTTTCCAGTATCTTTGCACCCTTTTTCATCCATAACAAACTTTATAGTTTCTTGGTCAAAATTACTTGTTTTCTGATTATCCTCCTCCAAAAGAATGTGCGCTACACAAAATTGGCATTGTTATTAATGAAGTACAAACTATTGTAGTGATTTTTGTCACGATATGAGAGATAGAGTGTGGGAGTATCTGGGCTATCAAAATTAGAGTTTTGGGATACTTCATCCTTCAAATGGTGCATATGAATGTTAGTTCAAGTCACCCTAGAAGTTGAATAAATCTCATAATGGTCTCTGCAAATTCCATCTTCTACCATTTTTTCATAGCATTATTCAAAATTCATATCTTCTTTCTATAAAAGGAAAGGCTTAAAGTCTAAACTATACTTTAGAATGTAATGCACTACCATACTACAATACTATGAGAGTTTCTCTTAGTCACCTTCAAGTTTATTTACTAGGACTCTAGATAAGCAATTTCCAATTGGTAGTATTTCCCTCATTTTCTTCATCATCTAACAAGATGCTTAATTGAGATTGTTTTTGTGCTTCTTTGATGAACATTTTTTATTAAGGAAGAGATGGTTCTGGTAGAAAACTTATTTAGCATATAATTTAGTTATATGATGAGATGTATAATTCAAACTTAGACATAAACCATAAGAATTATATTTCAAAAGAGTATAATGTTATGCTCAACTATTTTGTAATGGTCTCAACCTCTGCATAAATTATCAAATTCATCCACGTGTGATCCTAGAAAATATGATGATGGTCAATTGTAGAATTCATTTAAATTTAACCCAAAATAATATAAATTATATGAATTGAAGTTTATGGACATGTAAATAATAAATTACCTCTTGAGGTGTAGGAGAGAAGTAGTTATAGTTGGAAGTGATGGGAGAGCTAAAGCCCAGGCTAATACATCTTTGGTAAGTTGTGAGAATCAATTAATAATATGTCTTCAATATATAGAAACCACTTCTATGCCCTTGGCATATTGTGAGGAGTCTATAAATGTATGTCTAAGATATATAGATACAATTTTACTTCTGGCACTGATAGGTACACTTTCTTATCTCTATTGAGTCCACACACATCTTTGATTAAACTAAGGCATTGTCACATTGAATAAATTTTTGATCATGTATCTATAGTGTTGATTTCATTTTGATATGTATTTAAATCCATTACTTTTGTTAGTTCATTATAAATTTATTGAGTGAGATTTCATATGTAGAAGTGAAATTCTCACTTGTTGTGCATAGTTTATGGTAATGCAACATTCAAGAATTATAAAATAACAAATGGAAAATGTCCAAATTATATATAAAGAAATGTTAACAATATAATGTAATTAAAAAATTATTATTAACAAGTCCCACGATGGCTTGTCAAAATTAAAGTTACAAATGATCCCCAATCTTTGAATATACTAGGTAGTTAGAATTAGATATCTTTACAATTATTAGCATATTAGAATATACATTTTATTTAAATTTAAAATTATTTATTGTTTAATTTAATTTATTTTTATCAAATAAAGCTAAATTATTTTATATAGAAAATGTTTATTTCATTAAATTTTTTAAGGGTGTGAATGTTTTTTAAATTATAATTGCATGTAAAGTACTTATAGAATGACAACATGAAAAATTTAATGTTTATTATAATTTAAAAATTTATGTAAATAGAAATTAAAATACGATAAATATATATAGTAGTCATAAAAACTTGATGGAAGCCATAGCTATTTTCAATGCTGTGAAGAATGCTTGCAACCTTGGTTGGAGAAGGCTTCTCTATGAATCTGAGTCATAAGTGGTGATACATCTATTGAATTGACAACATTCTAATGTTGTTAGTTTGAAGTTAGCTTTGATTGTGGACCAAATTCATAATTTGTGTACTTATTTGGAGTCTATTGCTTTTAGTCATATTCCCAGGGAATGGAATAATGTTGATAATTGTTTACATAGTGAGCTTCTGACCATATGTGTAATCGAAACATTGTTGATAAGACTCAACTTCTGATGGGCTTGTCCCATCAACTTAATCACTTGGTTGATCTTGACAGGGTTGTTTGTGACCCTCTCTCTCTTTGTTCTTATTTCTCTTTTAGCTTGAATAAATTTTCACCCCTCCTTTATTTTAATTTGGGTGAGAATGAAGATATTAATATAAAAATAAAAATAATTATAAATAATAAATTTTTTTTATAAAGGAAATGATAAAAATTTTATTATTATGATTTTTTTTATGAACTTTATTCCCTTGATATTTATATTTAATTTTATTTTATTTTTAAATTTCACTTTTATTTCATATACAAATACCAAGAATACTATGAACTTTTCTTAAATGTTTGCAACAATTGAATTACATGAATCATTAAAGTTTCCCACTTAGATTTGACCAATGATACTCTTACTTGTCTTTGATCTTTGTTCACAACTCTTTAAATTGGTCCACCCAAAGATTTGACTCCAAAAATATGATTTTATTATTATTGTTCTAACACAAAATTCATTTTAGCATCCAATGTTAAAATGTACAAACATTAATTTCTAGGTTAATATCAATCTAAATCTATCTTTATTCACAAGATATTATATGAATCCAACTAATATTTAACTTACAAGAATTTATCTCAATAATACTATGACATTTTCTTAGTTGTTTGCAATTTTTGTTTACTTAAATCATTGAAGTGATCTACCTAAGATTTGATCATGAGGAACATTATCCTCTTATTTATTTATTTATTTTTATCTTTGTTGAAAAATCTTTAATTTAATCCACCTAAATATTTGATGACCCTCAATTATTTTCATATTAGTTTAGAAATTATGAAATTGGTCATCCAATAATAAGATGAAACCAAATATGATTGACACACTTAAAAAATTGATAACCTTAATTAATTATCTTTAATTTTTGTTAAAATTTTATTAAATTTGTAGTGCATAAATTTAAAAAACTCAATTATGATTTGTAATTATTCACAAATCAAATTGATCTACCATAAATTTAACATAAATATTATATTTAATCCACCTAAAATTTTAATAAAGATTACCATCCCTCAACAAAGTCGTCAACAATCTAAGGGCTCCTATCACTACAAAATGTATTAGTAGAAATATATTTTTGTAAGAATTGTTGAACAAATTGCACTTAAATCTTTTTATATATATGAAACAAAAGGTACATGAAATAGTTATTAACAAGTGCCACATAGCGACTTAGTACTTGCCTTTAGATTTTATATAAATATAGTTTTAATTTAATAAATTTATTAGTTTCTATAAAATATTTTAATTAATAAAAATATTATATATTTATATTTTTCTATAATGATATTAATTATAATTACATATATACATACATACATACATACATACATACATACATACATACATACATACATACATACATACATACATACATACATACATACATACATACATACATATATATATATATATATATATATATATATATATATATATATATATCATGTTATACTATTATATTATAAAAAATATAATATTAAAATATAAACCAGCCCACTTACATTTTAAAAAAATATTAAAAATGAATCACCTTAATAAAAATCAACCATACAATCCATCAAACCTGAGCAATATAAGAGGTGAATGAATTCACCCAATCAAATCATAGAAAAATATTTTTTAAGAATTGCAAAGTTAAAAATCTTACATCTATGCTATGCAACATATTAGTTTGATAACAAAATTTAGAATCAATTAATTTTGAGTGGTACAAACCAAATAATTTAATCACTACTTAAAGCCTAAAATTTAAAGTGTGCCACAATAGTACTTAGCCTACTAGAAATTACTAATAAGAATTTTGAGTTTAACCGATTAAACTAAATCTTTTGATTCTACTTTGTAGAAGTTTTTGTGACTTTCTCCTCTTGATAATAAATCATAGATATTATATTTCTATCTATAAATTTTTGATCATGATAATAGATCATACAAATAACTTTGCACAATATAATTAAAAAATTGAACACATCATTCATAACATATTTTAAATATGTAAACTTATTAGTTATTCTAAATCATGTCATCAATAAAAGAATAAACACATTTTCTTTTGCACAAGAGACATGACTATCTCTGTAAAAAATTAATTAAAAAATGTAAATAAAATGAATTTTTTATTTATATTCAATTAGCGTTTAATAAGTAAAACTATGCATTGAAAATATTTAAACCAATCACTTTAAATAATATTGCAGTTATCTTTAAATTAAGAGTCATGTGATCGATCCAAGAGTATTATAGAGGTTGTTCAACTATATTTGGAGTGGCAATTGAATAAATCCAAGGTTTTGGGGCTAGGATCATGTTGGACCCAATATTCATAAGAAATTTTCTCCTCTAAAGATTTTGAATATGCATTTTAGTTAAAATGATTTTTAAAGTATCAGTATAAGTACAAATGGTAGTGGCCTATTTGTAATGTTAACTATATATTGGCTTTCCAAAAACCAAGAATGGCATTGCGCTCTACTATTTATTTATTACTAAAGATTCATATAATTTACACTAACAATTCTCTAGAATGAATGAGATTATAATAATGGATAATCTTATTTGGTGCCTATCTCCATTGCATAGCCAGATGGTAGAAGGCATGGCTCCCATTCACATCATTTGCATAGATATCTAAGAGGATAGGTGGTTTGTAAAAGACTTGGCGATAGCTGGTAAAGCCAACTTATTTGCCAATCAACATATTTTCTATAGTTAGGGTCTTCTACTTGTGAAGTACCAGTAGGGAGTGTGGCTTTAGGTGAAGTCTTAGGTGGAGGAGCTTCGGTTGGTGGGGCTTCAGAAGGAGAGGCTTTTGCACGTGGTTGTGTAGTTGGAGAAGCATCAAAAAGCATCTCTATGTAACTGGAAGCTGCAACTATGCTAGATAGTGTAAAGAATGCATCATTCAACATTAAGTTCCCTTGTGATCTCCAATTCCCTCATTCAAGAGGCTAAATTTTTCCATCACAAATTGTCTTGCTCGAGCTTTAGATTATTGAGGAATGTTTCGTGAAAATTATTTTCCTCTGTGATGGTTATCTACTTGCTAGGTGAACCCACAATAGTGGGTTACACTTTTTTGCCTAAACTGACACTGAACTATGAGTTTTTGAAAAAACTTTCACTTTCAAATGCAAATTGCCATTTAATAGTTATAAGTTTGAACATGATGTAAATTAGATTTTTTTTAGCATTTTCTATCTTGATTCTATATATATATATATATATTTCAAAAAATTGAATTTATTTTATTTTATTTTTTTCTCCCTTGGAAATTGGTATGTTATCAAAAAAGTTATTCTGAAAGAGTGATGTTGCTTTTGACACACATAATTTTTTTTGAAATAGATATCAATTTTATTCTTTCAAATATTATTTTCTAACATCCATACGAAAAGTGTGGAGGTAGTTTGATGTCTTTATCCATAGTATTTTATATTTTATTGGATTTTAAAGTTGACATAACACTAGTTTAGAGATATGTGGCTTTTGACACATGTAATTTATTTTACATTTACATTATTTCAAAATTTATTTTCTTCATTGAAAGAGGAATAAAATATGGAGATAGAAATTAGAATTTGTGAAACACGAATTAGAATTAGATAGAAATGGGATTTCGTATCCTCATTTATAGCCCATTTCATGGATTTCATCTTCCATCAAAATACCTAGAATTGGTCATAAACCCGTTTTAATTCCAATTTTTATTAAAATGGGCATACGATATTTTTTGAAAGCGATTTTTTTTCACATCCGCGAGCAGTTGTTTCATTTTTCCCGCTTGAATGTATCCATTGCAATGTGCTTGGTTTGCTCACTTGACAAAGTATGTCTCAGCTTTGTGCATTTTTTGCTTTGGATGAGGGTTCTACTCCATTCATATGGATTTCATTTTTTGCAGGTTGCAGAGGTTTTTCTCAGGTTGCAATCTTTAGTGGCAGGTAGGGCTTTCATAGCAGCTTCCATCGTCAGTAGGGCTTTTGTAGCAGCTTCCATCATTTTCTTCAAGTTGCAATCTTCATCGACGGTAGGGCTTTCACAACAGCTTCCATCATTTGGTAGGGCTTTCGCAGCAGCTTCCATACCATTTCTTTGGTAACTTAAACCCTTGACTGGAAACAAATCTTTGGTAACTTGTTCATGTCGATATTCCAATTCCAATTCTTAAATGTGCAACCAAATGGAGGAAATGTGCATTCTCATATTGAATTCTTGGTGAACCAAACGAGCCCAAATTGAATCCCAAAAACTGAAACCTTGATTTCAAGCTCTAGAATCCCAAATCAAGGATTTTGGATGCCAATTCTAAAATCATATTCTAGCAACCAAACGGGCCCTTAGTGACTATTTTTGTTTGAGCATCCAATATAGAGGTTTAGTTTTTATAAAATAGTTTTTTTCAATTCACGTAAAAAATGTATACCTAAATAATTCAAAATTTAGAAAATTCAAAGTCATTAGAAAGCTTGTTTAGAGTACTTCTATCATGAAAAATGACATGTCTTCAGTGCTCCATCTAAATCAGGTAATTGAGCCTAGAAGCTATGAAAACATTGGAAATATTCTAACATTTCGAGAAGACTTGTAATTAGCTAGTTTCAATAGAAACTAAGTTTCTGTCGAAACTATAAACATTAGTTTCCATAGAAACAAAATCTTAAAGTTTCTATTAAAACTAGAAAAGCAGGTTATGTGTGTGCTTAACTAACCTTAGGTAGTTTTGATGGAAACTACCTAGCTAGTTTCAATAGAAACTAAGTTTCTATCAATTAAGGCAGCTTTGATCAAAACTCTTGTCCCGCCTTTAGGGGTTTCTTTTTTTAATAAAAATTTTCATATATATTATTTTTGCGGTTTTTTTTTTTTAATTTTAACATTCAAATCCAATTAGATAACTCATATAGGTTAATTGGGAGGGAGGAAATATTTTGCAACTTGTCTATTTCAAAAATTTGGAAGAAGAATTTGTGACATGGGAAATAAAGATAAAATAAAAAGTAAATATGCAAGAAGAAGAACTCATGAACAAGAAGATGAAAATCATCAAGAAACTTTAGTAGGATACTATAGGAGGCAAGGTACACATGTGCAATCTTTTTTTCCAATGCATATTTAACATATAGTGTACAATCATATTCTAGGCTTTTTCTATGTATATAGTTAGCATTAGGGTTTATCCCATTAGGAATATGGAAAATAATAACTTACGATTACTATTAACTTAATATTAAGGGTTTTATTGAATTGGTATGTTATCCCTCAAAAATTGGTATGTTATCAAAACATTATTTTGAAAGAGTGATGCTGATTTTAACACACACAACTTTCTTTTCTAAAATAGATATCAATTTGATTCTTTTGAAAAAAAATTTCTAACATCCATACTAAAACTATGGAGGTGGTTTGATGTATTTTTCCTTAGTAGTTTATATTTTATTGGAGTTTAAAGTTGACATAACACTAGTTTAGTGATATGCGGCTTTCGACACATGTAACTTATTATATATTTACTTTATTTCAAAACTTCTTTTTTTGATTGAAAGAGGAATAAAATATGGAGATTTTAGCTATTTTTCAAAGAAATATTCTCTTAGTGACTATTTTTCTATGAGCATCCAATATAGAGGTTTAGTTTTTATAAAATAGCTTTTTTCAATTCACATTAAAAAATGTATACTTAAAAAATTCAAAATGTAGAAAATTTATAGTCATTAGAAAGCTTTTTCAAAGTACTTCTATCATGAAAAATTACATGTCTTTAGTGCTTCATCTAAATTAGGTAATTGAGCCTAGAAGCCAGGAAAACACTAGAAATATTCTAACATTTGGAGAAGACTTGTAATTAGCTAGTTTCAATAGAAACTAAGTTTCTATCAAAAATATAAACATTAGTTTCCATAGAAACAAAATCTTAAAGTTTCTATCAAAACTAAAAAAGTAGGTTATGTGTGTGGTTAACTAACCTTAGGTAGTTTTGATGGAAACTACCTAGCTAGTTTCAATAGAAACTAAGTTTCTATCGGTTAAGGTAGTTTCAATTGAAACTCTTGTCTTGCCTTTACGGTTTTTTTTTATTTTAAATATTGTCATATAAAAAATATTTGTGGGTTTTTAAAATTTTAACATTCAAACCCAATTAGACAATTTGTACAAGTCAATTGGGAGGGAGAAATATTTTCAACTTGTTTGTTTTCAAAATTTGGAAGAAGAATTTGCAACATGAGAAATAAAGATAATTGAATAACTAAATATGTAGGAAGAAGAACTCATGAACAAGAAGATGAAAATCATTGAAAAGCTTTAGCAGGATACTATAGGAGGCGAGGTACACATGTGCAATCTTTTTTCCAATGCATAGTTAACATATAGTGTGCAATCATATTCTAGACTTTCTATATGTATATAGTTAGCATTAGGGCTTATCCCATTAGGAATATGGTAAATATTAACTTAGGGTTACTATTAACTTAATATTAAGGGTTTATTGAATTATGAATATTTAGGATTAGGTTTTATTGATTTATGAATATTTAGGATTAGGTTTTATTAAATTATGAATGTTTAGGATTAGGGTTTATTACATTATGGTTTTTAAATTATGAATATTTAAACTTAGGGTTCATTTTAATTATGGTATTTTAAATCATGAATTTATTTAGGACGTAGTCAACTAGGACAACCTACTGAGGTTGGAGAAGGTTCATTCCAATTTCAAACAAGTATGTATGCATGCATCTCTTGCAAGTACAATTTCTCTCTAGATTTCTAGGTCTAGGAAAACTTTATATCTTTGATTTTTAATTTTAGAGACAAATCCCCTTACAAACTTGCTTGATTTTAGTTGTTATATCATTCACATGCAATAGCAGATGATGAAAATGTTGGACATGAGGAAATTGAAGATGAAGCAATGGATATCAAAGAAAGATCATCTGAAGGTTAGATAAAATTGAATTTAATAGTTCAGTTGTTATGTATATACACATATGTCCCCTAAAAATAAGTTTTATCTTAAGTCTTTATTTTAATTTTTCTTACAGCCCATGATCAAACAACAAATGAGAATGTTAATCTAGCTCAAAGATTGAAGAGAAAAACTAATCATAGAAACATAGATCATTTAATTAAAATGGATATGGAAAATTTGAGAGAATATGATAGTCAACCTACACATACTATGAAGAGGAAATTGAATAAAAAGTCTAAAGATATAATTGAACAATTTGACAATACTATTATCAATTTCACTTCTTAAAGATGAATTAAAAGAGTCATTGAAACTATTGGGTATAGATACAAGTGTAAAATAGAGGAAGACTTCTAAAATATAAAAAGATATTGTTGAAAGTGTTAAGGAACGGTTACATTCCATTGAGAAAAACTAGATTTGAAAATAAATCCATTGCACAAAGAGTGATACTCACTGTAGTGCCTGCCCTCATTCACATCTTTTCTCGACACATTATTGTTGTTATTATCAGACTATGTTAGACTAGTTTTATGTTGATGGATTAGTGGTATTGTTTTGAGACTATCAGACATTATGTTATGGATTCAGTGGTTATATGATGAGATCATTTAGACCTTACATTTCTTGTATGCATGGTGATCATTATATTGCTTTTAGTTATTGTTGATGATTATTTGGATGGTTTATTATCTCATGTGTTTTATTATGGATACTTACCCCATACTTGCATGTGTATGGTGTGCATGTTTTCTTATTCTATGGCATTTCTAATATGGTTAAGGAAGGGAGTCATAGTCACCTACTTAGTCGATATCTACACGATGCACCTCTTCCTGCCATTTTCTGTTTAGCTTAGCATTATATATATTGTATGTACATGCATGGTTTTTCTATAGGTTGTAGGTACCGAGTATCGACTTCTCTGAATTGCTAAGATGAGCGTACCCTATTATACTACCTCAATGATAAGAGAAGGGAGATAAATTCTCAAGTCCAAATCCCAAACCCTTAAGCCAATTGTCCTAGTGAGGTAGGACAAGTATCTGGATATTTTACCCACCGAATGTGTCGGATGACATAATTCGTGATTTGTAACCCTTTAGACTAATTTTGTGTGAATTGCTCTATGATGGGTTTTCATATTTTATCTTGGAGGTCTATGGTGGATTTTCTATTAATTAAGTCTTAATAAATAGATTTAATTAATTAATTAATTATTTGAGAAAATTAATATAAAATATTATGATATTCGATATTTTGATTATAATTAATTAAATGAGAATTAATTGAGGGAAAAAGAATTAAATAAAAGAAAATAAATAATTAATAATTAATAATAATAAAATAATAATAAAGTAATAAATAAATAATAATAATAAAAGTTATAAAAATTAAAATGAAAGTTATAAATATTTAAATAGAAATTATAGAAAAAGTAAATTGGAGTTATAAGCTTGCATGGGAGTTAACGCACCCTTTTCATTTCTCATATGTCAACAACATGGGGGTTAGTGCATCAATTAGGCGCATGGTGTCTACAACCCTATGACTCATCTAGAAGGTTGGAAAAGACCCATGCTTAGTTGGTGACACCTTCTAACTATTTTTAGAAGCATTCTAGATGTTTCTTGAGAGCTCTTTATATTCAAGCATTCCTAGAAGCTTAGAGATAGTGTTTGGAGAGAAATTGGAGCATTGGAGGACACACGAACTCTGAAGAAGGGAGCTTGCTCTGCGGGTTTTCTGAGGAAGAGTGGATTAGCATCATAATCCGTGTAGATTCTTGTGATTTTAGTTATGCTATTTTCACATCATGCATTCCCTGTCTTCTTCGTGTCTTCCATATGTCTTCTAAGAATTTTCCTATTTTTATTTCATGCATTCTCAATATGGGTAGTTAAATTTATTTAAGAATCTTATATGCATAGATCTAAAAAGAACACAGGGCTAGAGATTAAATTGTAGCCAAGCCATTAGATAAACTATTGACTAGATTTTGAGATCAAAGGTTTATAGGAAAATTCTAAAAATTGGAATTTATATATTGTGTATATATATGTTTATATTTTTAAATCTGAATACATATGTGTGTGTGTGTGTGTGTGTGTGTGTGTGTGTCTACATGCTGTGATATTTGAATTAAACTCTATATGTATACACACACACACACACACACACACACACACACATATATATATACATATATACTTATATATATATATATATATATATATATATATATATATATATATATACATACATATGTATATATACATATATATTTAATTAAAAGTCGAATGACATATATTTCGCAACGAGCGAATGTTATAAACAACACGCATTGCGATTTACATTGGAGGGAAGCATTTTTAATAAAATGCAATATAAAATATAATAAGTAAATTTGGAATGGGTGGGGGGCACATATTTCCTCACCCCCGCCGACAACAATGCCTATGCAGATTGCGGTACCACAGAGTACCTGCGGTCTCCAGTGTACCTACAACCGTAGTGCAGATTGTGGTACCATAGAGTACCTGCGGTCTCCAGTGTACCTACAACTGTAGTGTACCCTGCGATCCGCAGGTCATATATATATGTTGTGACCAGCAGTTATTAAACTTGCCGTGTGTAAAGTACGGTTGTCAAATGTTTTATTAATTTGATTTTTTTATATAATTCATTTTATAAATTGATAATTATATGGGTATATGTGTATATATATATATAAGTATATATATGTACATACATTATTAATAATAAATAATTAATATATTGATAAATGATTGGAATTTAAAGAGTAATTCTTTAATAACAAATATTTTTATAATGTTGAGCAATATAGGTTCAATTTAATCTTTTAATTTGGAAAGATGAATATGAAATGAATTTCAATTATTATTTTGAAAATGATGGGGGTCATTATCATCAAAATGTGTATATAAAAGACATTTAGAACATTTAGGAAATTGAGTCAAATGGTTTTTTGGGAGAAACTTTTATCTATCAATACAAAACATGGGTTAGGTAAAACATGAAATTTCTCCACTTGATATTTAAATTGGAAAACGTAAACTGAAACCTTTACATATAAATTCAATTTTGTAAATTTAGCAAAACCAAAACATGTGTTTGCATTGTGTATTCTTTATGCTATTGTTTTGGGTTTTGGGTTGACTAGTGTTGACCAGTTATAAGATGTCTACCAGAGGCTTGGAAGTTATGTGATTGTGATGTTATGATGATGTTTTAATCTCGACCTTTATAAACCCAACCATGGTTATGTGATGGAATGCTCTATGTATTGGTTGTAATTACTGATTGTTATAGTTGAGATTCTTATGTATGAGACACTTGAATTAACCATTTTTGGTCATCGATCAGTTATCCTTGGTTATTTTCTAGTCCCCATGATGGGACTGAAATATGGATTTATTCTTGATGATGTCATGTTGTGACATGTTTTGACTCAACCATTTTTGGAGTCTTTAATCAGTATGATTGAGATATATTTTCGTTATTGAAAACCAATGGATATTTTTTATTATCAGTGAAACTTCAGTTGCCAATAGAGAGCTGTTGTGATCATGATTTTCTATGGATGCTTACACATGGAGATTTGATGCTTTTATGCATATTTGATGGTTTTATTATGGATTATCTTTTGTGATTTTGAGATTTATGATTCCATGAGCTTAGGGTAGGATATCTACATGTAGTGTCAGGAAGTGGCTTGAAATGGGGGCCAGGGCCCTAAGAGGCTGCCAGGGTAACTCATTGTAAGTTGGATTAATAAGTGATAACATTCACACCTAATACTAACTGAATGAACCTAAAAAGATAAGAGTTTTGGTTCTCGCCCATGCCTTGAGTGCTTGTACAGGCTAGGATGGGAGTAAAGAGAATGCATGGTTGCGACCTTGCATTCCGTAGTATACCTTGTCAGTATGAGAGGATACTAGTGGCGACATGAGATCAGTATGGACCCATGGAGTTTAGTTAACTGCCAGGGTAACTTGTACGTGATAAATGTGATGACACTTTCTCGCTTGCATAGTAGGTTCCTACATGTCATTGTGTGCATCTAGGATTAGATGTCAGTTTTTGTGTTTGGAACCTTTGAGTTAGTATACTTTTATGATTCCTAGACTTATAGAGATTTGTGCTATGTTTTTTGGATAGCTTCTTTGGGACTTGAGATTATCTCCTCGGCACTAGATGGATTCATGTATGTTAGTTGATTTAGATGTAATTCAATGTTAAGGGATCTTAAAGAATGTAATCTGTTATGTATGTTATGTTTACTTTTAGATGGACATTGCTATTGCTTTCGTTATTATGCATAGGTTATATGTGGTATTTACTTTCATGTTTTTTTATAAAAAAAATGCTACCAAACTTAGTGAAATTCTAGGTTAATTCTTTGGATCCCTTGGCAGGGCATTACATTTGGTATCAGAGCCTGAGTTTCTACATTGGGAGCTCTAGGTATTTTGGAACAATTAGAACTTTGAACTAAAGTGTATCTGTTCAACTCGAAACTAGGTGAACTGAAATAGAACCTGAACTATTAATTGAATATTTTTCATACTTCAACACTTTGTTTCAAAATTGGAAATTTTTCTTAAACTTAAACATAGTAACTAAACTTAGTCTATTGTAACGTGTGATTGTAATAGTACTTTGTACTGTTGTAGAGGTCATGGTAGAGGTTGTGGTCATGGCAGAGCTATCAATGTCCATGAGTCTGCCTATGAGGGATCGGCTCATGTAGAGAGCAGGGAAGAACACACTAGTAGGCAGTAGGAAGAGAGCCGTAGAGAGGACCAAGCTGAGTCTGAAGAGGTTGGTTTGAGATAGATGATGCAGACTATTCTAGAACGTCTACCTCCTATTCAAGAATAGCCCAAAGCACACCAGATAGAATAAGAGCATAGACCCAGATCTAGGAGTCCTCGAAAGGATCGTCAGAGGTCCATTGTGTCCACTCAGATGAAGGATCTTTCAAGATCCAAGGTTAAGCCTTTCAATGGGCAAGGTTTTGGTTATGTGGTCGAGCAGTGGCTTATTTCCCTCGACAAGATTTTTGCCATGCAGGAGTTCGACAACAATGTTAAGGAAAAATTTGCAATCACTAATTTAGAGAATTTTGGGGCCACTTGGTGGACGATTGAGGAGAAGAAGCTAGGAATCGATATGAGAAGTGTCACATGGGAACTATTCTTAGAGAGTTTTCATGAATGATTCCTACCAGAGGGATGGAAATAGCAAAGGGCAGATGAATTTCATAATCTCAGACAGTACACTTTGTTAGTGATCGAGTATGAGCGTAAATTTTATGAGCTCACATCTTTTTCAGGGTTCAGTGAAAATTCAGCTCAGTTGACACAACACTTTATTAGGGGTTTGAATAACCATATAATTGGGGGTGTCAAGGTATTTGAGCCAAAAACCCTCAAGGATGCGGTATGTCGAGCTATCCTTGTTGAGAAAAGTGTCAACCTTGGTCAAGGAGGTTTTGTAGGAGTGCCAGTAGCATTAGGATCTAAAGGAAACTACAATTCCAGTGGTAACAAGAAGTTTTCCTTCTCTAAGGGGAAATAGTATCAGCAACAGTCTTAGCAAACACAACAACAAAAGGGATCGAATTCTCAGGCTCAAGGTGGTGGCAAAGGTTCTGATTCCAAGAACAACCACAATGCTCAACGCAATAAACAGAATTAGCCCAATCAACCAGCTCAGAGTAGCTAGTCTTTTGTTAGCAGGAATAGTCGTCAACAATCAAATGTACCACCTATGGGTAGAGGATCTGGCAGAAATACATAGTGTTTTTCATGTGGTCAGATTGGACATTATGCCACTCAATGTCCATAGTGAGCACCTCAGTTTTCAAGACCTAGGCCTACAATTTCAGAGCCTATAGTGGGTGATGCAAGTAGAGCTCATAGAGTTTTTGTAGCAATTGATCAGCGTCAGGCAGATCATCAAGGAATAGTGGTTGAGACCATAGGTGCTATTTGAGGTATATCTCTTTCAATATTGTTTGATTCAGGAGCTACAGATTCATTTATTTCACCATCTATAGTTTCTAAGTGTGAGCTAGATGCAGTGAAGCAAGATCATGGTTGGCAAGTGGAACTAGCCTCAGGCATTATGGTCTCCACAGATTCTGTAGTTCATAAGTGTGGGCTTAGCTTAGGAATCTTTGATACTACAGTGGATCTTCGAGTCATACCCCTTGGTTCTTATGATGTGGTTTTAGGCATGGACTGGCTTGGATCTCATAGAGCCAGTATAGATTGCAGGAAGAAGATTATTATGTGCCAAGATGACCAAGGCAATGATGTGAAGATAGTTGGGATACCAAGGCCTATATCTCTGCGGATGATTTCTACTATGCAATTGAAGCAGAGTTTTCGTAAGGGATGTCAGATATTTTTTGTTATGGTAAATGATCTTGATGAGGAAGATCCTATGAGGAAGACTTTAGATCACCCAATTTTACAGGAGTACGCAGATGTCTTTCCAAGTGAGATTCCAGGCATGCCTCTGAAGAGGGACATTGACTTTATTATTGATCTAATTCCTGGAGTGGAGCCTATCTCTAAAGCTCCTTATTGCATGACTACACAAGAATTGGGTGAGCTATGTCTTCAGCTAGAGGAACTTCTGGCCAAAGGGAGCATTCGACCTAGTGTATCACCATGGGGAGCTCCAGTGCTCTTTGTGAAGAAGAAAGACAGTTCTTTGTGCCTTTGTATCGACTACAGACAGTTGAATAAGGTGACTATTAAGAACAAGTATCCGTTGCCTAGGATTGATGACTTATTTGATCAGATCAAGGGAGCTACAGTATTCTCCAAGATTGACCTTAAGTCATGATACCACCAGCTTCGCATCAAGGAGGCTGATATTCACAAGACCACTTTTTGAACTCACTATGGGCATTATGAGTTCATAGTGGTACCTTTTGGGTTGACTAATGCTCCATCAATTTTCATGAGTTTGATGAATGGTGTGTTCTAATCTTATCTGGACAGGTTTGTACTTGTGTTTCTTGATGACATATTGATATATTCTAAGACTCAGAAGGAGCATGAGGAACACTTGCGGTTGGTATTGCAATGTTTGAGAGACAATCAACTTTATGCCAATGCAACTAAGTGTGAATTCTTCAAATTAGAGATTTAGTATTTAGGGCATGTTATTTTAGATGATGGGATTTTAGTGGATCCTACAAAGATTCAGGTGATAATAGATTGGCCAACATCGACTAATGTGTCAAAGATCCGTAGTTGCATGGGCCTAGCTGGTTATTATCACATATTTGTCCAGAACTTCTCTGGGATAGCACATCCTATCACTTCTCTTTAGAGGAAAGGAAAGAAGTTTGTGTGGATAGAGAAATGTGAGGAAGCTTTCCAGAAGCTCAAGGAGCTTTTGACCAGTGCACCAATTTTATCTGTACCTGATCTAGAAGGTGATTTTATGGTGTGTACAGATGCTTCTCTTGAAGGGATTGGGGTAGTGTTGATGCAGAATGGATGAGTGATTGCATATGAATCATGCAAGCTCAAGGATCATGAGTTAAATTATCCTACGCATGATCTTGAGTTAGTAGTAGTAGTTCATGCTTTGACAAGGTGGAGACATTTCTTATTGGGGCACAAATTTGAGCTACATAGCGATCATCGTAGTCTTTAGTACATTTTTACTCAGCCTAATTTGAATGCTCGTCAGGGGTGATGGATGGAATTTCTATGCGAGTATGATTTTGAGGTTAAGTACATTCAGGGGGGGGGAGAATGTGGTGGTAGGTGCTTTGAGTCACAGGAGACATGTAGTATCATCGATGACTCTTAGTGTGGATTTGATGAGTCGGATTCTTCAGGCACTTCCTACAGATTCTTGGTATCAGGAAGTGTACAGAGAGATTGATTCAGGAAAACCTTTGGAAGGTAAGTTCATAGGTTATGTTCGAGAATCAGATGGTCTTTTGAGACATTTGGGGAGGATTTATGTGCCATTTCTGGATGAGATTCACACCTTGATTGTAGCAGAAGCCCATCGTACACCTTACTCAGCACATCCAGGTGTCAAGAAGATGCATGCTGATTTGAGACTTTTGTTCTTTTGGTCTGGGATGAAGCAAGACATTGCTGATTTTTTGGCTAGGTGCCTTGAGTGTCAAAGAGTTAAGGCAGAACATCAGCACCCAGCTGGACTTTTGTAGCCAAATCTCATTCCTTCTTGGAAATGGGGTATCATCTCCATGGATTTCATAGTAGGATTACCTATGACTATTCGACGTCATGATGCTATCATGGTCACCGTTGATCGGTTGACTAAGGTGGCACATTTTTCACTGATCAGGTCTTCCTATATAGTAGCTTTTGTAGCCAATGTCTTCATGCATGACATTGTGAGATTACATGGTATTCTTAGAAAGATCATTTCTGATAGGGATCTGGTATTCACCTCTGCATTCTAAACATTGCTATAGCATGAGCTTGGAGTGTAGTTAAACTTCAGTTCAACATATCATCCAGAGACTGATGGTCAGACAGAGAGGGTGAATCAGGTTTCAGAGGATATATTACAGATGTATGTGATGGATAGACAGACACATTGGGAGGACTATCTTTACCGAGTGGAGTTTTCTTACAACAACAGGTATCACAGTTCTATTGGCATGGTACCATTTTAGGCATTATATGGACATCCTTGTCATACACCATTGAGTTGGGACAGTCTTGAGGATCGCATCCTGTTGGGTCCTGAGATGCTTTGTGATATGGAGCAATAGGTAGTGTGTATCCGTGAACATTTATCTATGGCACAGGATAGGCAGAAGAAGTATGCTGATGCTCATAAGACTAATAAGCAGTTTGCTGTGGGTCATAGGGTAAAAGCACAAACCTGTGTCACCTTTTATAAAGAAATTTGATATCAGAATGTGACAGTTTGACATTAGCGACAAAAAAAATGGTATTTGTGTTTAAAATATGAAGATGATATAAACTGATGAAATGTGTAGAATTGGATGAACTTTATGTCTATAATTTTTATAATTTTTTTGAGTAAGAATTTATTCATTTTATTTTATTTTAAAGTCCCTTTTTTAACTGTAAAAAATATAGGGTGTAGTTCCCGTCAAACAAGTATATTCAAATCATCTTTTTTTGTTTTGATTTGAAAATATCTTAGAGATGACATGTATAGCTAGTGCACAAAAAAAGAAATAATTATTTTTGATGTATATTTTCTTTGTTATAAGTACTCAAGTTTGACCTTATCAGAATCCAATAGTTTTTTCCTCCTGTCAAAACTTTCCTATCAAATCTATACCTTTTTGAAAAAAAATTACATATTCATCAAGAGGATTCTCTCCTCTAGAGATAAATATAATTTTTAATTTTTTTTGATATGATTTACTATTTTTTTTTCCTTTTTTGAGGGAGCATCTTCTGAAATGTTAAAATATTGACCTATAATACTTTGAGATTAAAGCATATTATAACTAATCAAAACACTAAAAAAATTATATATTGATGATATTGAAACTGAGATCTATAAAAGTGTATTTTTAGTTTTTGAAAAAAAATGAGCTTTGATGGAGAAATGAGATTTGACCAAAATAGGTTTTGGTATCACAAACCGTGACACAGATCTGTGCTTTTACCCCATAAGGTTTTCTTGAGAGTGCATCTGCGAAAGAGTCTGATCCGATACAAAAAGGGTTCTAAGCTAGCACCTCACTTTGTGGAACCATTCGAGATTTTAGAGAGAATTGGCTTGGTTGCTTACCGCCTTGCTCTACCGCCTAGCCTAGCTCGCATTCATGATGTTTTCCACGTTTCAGTGCTTCGGTAGTATATTCCTGATATTGTACATGTTCTTGATTAGAATGCTTTGCAGGTAGAGGATGGGTAGCTGGCTTTGGAGCTGGTTCGTATTCTAGAGCAGTGAGAGTTGACCATCAGTGGTCAAACCATCGAGTAGGTAAGGGTCCAATGGGACCCTACTGATGATTCTTTAGTTACATGGGAGGATGCAGCTAGATTGCGGGAGTTATATCCCTACTTGTTTGTATGCTTCCAGGAGTAAGCCTAATCTAAGGGGGGTGGATGTAGTGCCTGCCCTCGTTCACATCTTTTCTGGACACATTATTGTTGTTTTTATCAGACTATGTTAGACTAGTTTTATGTTAATGGATTAGTGGTATTGTTTTGAGACTATCAGACATTATGTTATGGATTCAGTGGTTATATGATGAGATCATTTAGACTTTACATTTCTTGTATGCATGGTGATCATTATATTGCCTTCAGTTATTGTTGATGATTATTTAGATGGTTTATTATCTCATGTGTTTTATTATGGATACTTACCCCATACTTGCATGTGTATGGTGTGTGTGTTTTCTTATTGTATGTCATTTCTGATATGGTTAAGGAAGGGAGTCGTAGTCACCTACTTAGTCAGGATCTACACAATGCACCACTTCCTACCATCGTCTGTTTAGCTTAGCATTATATATATTGTATGTACATGTATGGTTTTTCTGCAGGTTGCAGGTACCAGGTATCGACTTCCCTGAATTGCCAGGATGAGCGTACCCTGTTATACTATCTCAATGATAAGAGAAGGGAGATAAATTCTCAAGTCCAAATCCCAAACCCTTAAGCCAATTGTCCTAGTGAGGTAGGACAAGTATTTGGATATTTTACCCACCGAATGTGTCAGATGACATAATTCGTGATTTTTAACCCTTTAGACTGATTTTGTGTGAATTGCTCTATGATGGGTTTTCATATTTTATCTTGGAGGTCTATAATGGATTTTCTATTAATTAAGTCTTAATAAATAGATTTAATTAATAAATTAATTATTTGAGAAAATTAATATAAAATATCATGATATTCAATATTTTGATTATAATTAATTAAATGAGAATTAATTGAGGGAAAAGGAATTAAATAAAAGAAAATTAGAAATTAAAAATTAATAATAATAATAAATAAATAATAAAATAATAAATAAATAATAATAATAATAAAAGTTATAAAAATTAAAATGAAAGTTATAAATATTTAAATAGAAATTATAGAAAAAGTAAATTGGAGTTATGAGCTTGCATGGGAGATAACACATCTTTTTCATTTCTCGTTTGTCAACAACATGGGGGTTAGTGCATCAATTAGGCACATGGTGTCTACAACCCTATGACTCATCTAGAAGGTTGGAAAAGACCCATGCTTAGTTGGTGACACCTTATAGCTATTTCTAGAAGCATTCTAGATGTTTCCCGAGAGCTCTTTATATTCAGGCATTCCTAGAAGCTTAGAGATAGCATTTGGAGAGAAATTGGAGCATTGGAGGACTCAAGAACTCTGAAGAAGTGAGCTTGCTCGCAGATTTTCTGAGGAAGAGTCGATTAGCATCAGAATCCGAGTAGATTCTTGTGATTTTACTTATGCTATTTCTGGATCTTGCATTCCCTGTCTTCTTCGTGTCTTCCATATGTCTTCTGAGAATTTTCCTATTTTTATTGTATGCATTCTCAATATGGGTAGTTAAATTTATTTGAGAATCTTATATGCATAGATCTGAAAAGAACACGGGGCTAGGGATTAAATTGTAGCCAAGCCATTAGATAAACTATTGAGTAGATTTTGAGATCAAAAGTTTATAGGAAAATTCTGAAAACTAGAATTTATATATTGTGTATATATATGTTTATATTTTTAAATCTGAATACATATATATATATATATATAGATATATATATATATATATATATACATATATATATATATATATATATACATATATATATATATATATATATATATATATATATACATATATATATATACATACATATATATATACATACATATATATATACATACATATATATATATATATACATACATATATATACATATATATATATACATACATATATATATATATACATATATATATATATATATATACACACACACACACACACACACAATTATATATATGTGTCTATATGCTATGATATTTGAATTAAACTCTGTATGTATATATATATATATACACACATATATATATAAATATACATATATACTTTTATATATATATATATATATATATATATATATATATAAATATACATATATACTTTTATATATATATATATATATATATAAATATACATATATATATATATATACATATATACTTATATATAAATATACATATATACTTATATATATATATATATATAAATATACATATATACTTATATATATATATATATATGTATATTTATATATATATATATGTATATATATATATATATATATATATATATATATATATGTATATATATATGTATATATATATATATGTATATATATATGTATATATATATATATATATATATATATATATATATATAAGTATATATCTATATATATATATACATACATCTTTATATATACATATATATTTAATTAAAATTTGAATGACATATATTTCGCTACAAGCAAATGTTATAAAAAACGCGCATCGTGATTTACATTGGAGGGAAGCATTTTTAATAAAACGCAATATAAAATATGATAAGTAAATTTGGAATGGGCAGGGGGGACATATTTCCTCAACCCCACTGACGGCAATGCCTATGCGGACCTGCGATCTGCAGTGTACCCTGCGATCCGCAGGTCATATATATATATATATATATATATATATGTTGTGACCGGTAGTTATTAAACTTGTCGTGTGTAAAGTGCGGTTGTCAAATGTTTTATTAATTCAATTTTTTTATATAATTTGTTTTATAAATTGATAATTATATATGTATATGTATTTATATATATGTGTATAAATATATAAATATATATATATACACACACACACACACATTATTAATAATAAATAATTAATATATTGATAGATGATTGGAATTTAGAGAGTAATTCTTTAATAACAAATTATTTTATAATGTTGAGCAATATAGGTTCAATTTAATCTTTTAATTTGGAAAGATGAATATGAAACGAATTTCAATTATTATTTTGAAAATGATGGGGGTCATTATCATCAAAATGTGTATATAAAAGACATTTAAAACATTTAGGAAATTTAGTCAAATGGTTTTTGGGGAGAAACTTTTATCTATCAATACAAAACATGGGTTAGGTAAAACGTGAAATTTCTCCACTTGATATTTAAATTGGAAAACATAAACTGAAACCTTTACATATAAATTCAAGTTTGTAAATTTAGGAAAACCAAAACATGTGTTTGCATTGTGTATTCTTTATGCTATTGTTTTGGGTTTTGGGTTGACTAGTGTTGACCAGTTATAGGACTTCTACCAGAGGCTTGGGAGTTATGTGATTGTGATGTTATGATGATGTTTTAATCTCGATCTTTATAGACCCAACCATGGTTATGTGATAGAATTCTCTATGTATTGGTTGTAATTACTGATTGTTATAGTTGAGATTCTTATGTATGAGACACTTGACTTAACCATTTTTGGTCATCGATCAGTTATCCTTGGTTATTTTCTAGTTGCCATGATGGGACTGAAATATGGATTTATTCTTGATGATGTCATGTTGTGACATGTTTTGACTCAACCATTTTTGGAGTCTTCGATTAGTATGATTGAGATATATTTTGGTTATTGAAAAACAATGGATATTTTTGATTATCAGTGAAACTTCAGTTGCCAATAGAGAGCTGTTGTGATCATGATTTTCTATGGATGCTTGCTCATGGAGATTTGATGCTTTTATGCATATTTGATGGTTTTATTATGGATTATCTTTTGTGATTTTGAGATTTATGATTCCATGAGCTGAGGGTAGGATATCTGCATGTAGTTTTGGGAAGTGGCTTGCAATGGGGGTCGGGGCCCTAAGAGGCTACCAGGGTAACTCATTATAAGTTGGATTAATAAGTGATAACATTCACACCTAATACTAGCTGAATGAACCCAAAAAGATAAGAGTTTTGGTTCTCGTCCATCCCTTGAGTGCTTGTATAGGCTAGGATGGGAGTAGAGAGAATGCATGGTTGCAACCTTGCATTCCATAGTATACCTAGTCAGTATGAGAGGATACTAGTGGCCGCATGAGATCAGTATGGACCCGTGGAGTTTAGCTAACTGCCAGGGTAACTTGTACATGATAAATGCGATGACACTTTCCCACTTGCATAGTAGGTTCCTACATGTCCTTGTGTGCCTCTGGGATTAGATGTCAATTTTTGTGTTTGGAACCTTTGAGTTAGTATACTTTTAGGATTCCTTGACTTATAGATATTTGTGCTATGTGTTTGGATAGCCTATTTGGTACTTGAGATTATCTCCTCAGCATGGTGGGAGTGGTCCACTTAGGCACCACGCGGTCGGGTGGTAGTTTTTTTCCACTCTTATCATTTGAGATTCATTATGACATCGTGGCGTCCTTCATTGATGACTAGCATATGTTAGATGATGTTATCTTATGCTTATATTTGCATGTTAGATTACTTTCTGCATATGATATAGTATATGTTAGGAGTGACATTCCTACTTATGTTAATACTAATGATCTCTTCAGTGATTTGGAATGTTACGCACAGAGGGATGGCTAGGGCCCACGATGGTCTAATGATGCTATTAACAGTTGGGAGGAACCATGCACTTAGTTTATTATGTTTGATCTTTATGATGGATGTATATGTCTTCTATGATGATGTATCATGTGATTATCTTTACTTTGATGTATCATGGATTAGAGTAGGATGATGTACCATAATTCATGTATGTATATTCTTTTGAGATTTTCATACCCTGTGACATGTACAGTTGATTATTGAGCATTTGAAATGTAATGTATAGACATGGGACTTATCATTATTATTTCATGTGGATGTTGCACTAGATGGATTCATGTATGTTAGTTGATTTAGATGTAATTCAACGTTAAGGGATCTTAAAGAATGTAATCTGTTATGTATGTTATGTTTACTTTCAGATGGACATTGCTATTGCTTCCGTTATTGTGCATAGGTTATATGTGGTATTTACTTTCATGTTTAAAAAAAAAAAAATGCTACCTAACTTAGTGAAATTCTAGGTTAATTCTTTGGATCCCTTGGCGGGGCATTACGCTTGGGTTTTTTTTAAATAAGAAATTGTGGAAAAAAAGATAGATCTCTCCACTATCATCTCATATTGGGTATAGTTGAAAGCTGATATTAATGTATTATCTAAAAAGGAGAAATAATTTTTATGATAGTACATTAGAAGGAAATTGAGCAAGCTAATATGTAGAGTTCCTTGATTTGATAGGATTGTAGAAACAATTAAGCTTGGACAAACAATGTTTGGAAGATTGAAAACCTATTTTGCGAAAATAAATAGATCTTTTGAAATATGTTTTTTTTGATATCACATTGAATTTGATTTTTAAGTTATCAAGGGCTCCAAAAGATGATAGAAGAAAGTGGTGGTTCTCAAAATTCTTTTCATAAATGACCAAGCCAATTCATAACATCAATGTTATGTGACAAACCAAATGAGCATGCAATAGGTGAAATAGATTACATAAAAGGAACTCATGAAACATGTGGTAACCTAACTAAATTTCCATTGAGAGATGAAGATACTGATATGATGAGGATGGTAAAATGTAAGAGATGTAAGTACATCAAGTTAGAAACAAAAGTTGGAAAAGATTCAAGAAGGTTCGAATATGTAGAGGATGACATACTTGCTAGAGAATTATGTCAATTTTTTGTAAATTGGTTCAACCATATATACATCATGCTTTCTTTGCTAAGTGGCAAGTAGAATAGTTTCAAACACTAAGAGAAACTTTTCCACTCAGAAATTTTTTATCTATTGTTGATTTTGTAGAGAATTACTCTTTCATTTCTCAAAAACAACTTCAAGTGAAATATTGCTATACAGGGTAGGTTACTATTATGGTTCAAGTTTCTTATCAACACGCACAGATTGATTTGGGTGGTGTGGAAAGTATAGATGAAGGATGAGTCATTAAAAAAGAGTATCACTTTGACATTAGTGATGAAAAAGAACACAACACACTTTTTTGGAGCATTATTTTAAGACATTTATTGAATATTTGAAAAACAAACTCATAAAAATGGAAAAACATTTCGTATGTTCAATTGTATGTGCAACACAATTTAAATTATATAGACCATTTTATGCATTATATAGATATCATTGATACCTAAATATACCAAACATTTCAAACTTTTTTGAGAGTGGACATGGAAAGGGTGAGTATGATGGTGTAGGAGCTTGTATCAAACATGCTTTAAGAAAGTATCAAATGGACTATAAAGGATATCACATTAATAATTCTCATGATGTGGTTGAGTGGTACAAAACACATTTTATGGTGCCAACAAATATAGATAACATGCCATCACAAGTGGATTGAGTCATAACATTCAAATTTTTTTTGGACGTGTAAGGTATAAATTAATTTGAATATTATAATTGAACCAAATTTATATTTAATACATTAGGTGATAAATAAATTATATATACACATGTTTAAAACTCATTTTTTTATATGTACGTATGGACCTTACATTCAGTTGTTGAGATAGAAAATCAATGCATGCATGCAAGAGGCTAGGGAAGAAACAATCTTTGCATTTAGTTATGAGTACGTATAGTAATGTGTGGTTATTGTACACAAGAGAATACTCATTTTTTTGTCCTAGTTGCATTGATGAAAACTATGATGGTTTTATTAATCAAGAATGTTTATATGTTGGTGAATGGACTTTGGTGCCACTAGATGTTATCAATATGAATGAGGTTGAGGATGAAAACTATAATGATATTCCATTGATTTCTAGTGATTATGACCATATTTCTTGATTGAACAGAGTTGGTATGTATGTATATGTAGAAGTACATATTTGTTTCCTAATTTTGGTTAATTTAGTTAACATATATACTCATGTACATAACACATGGAATTTATATACATATACTTTATGTAGGCAATGTTTTTGCAGTGATGAAAAAACTTGAAAATGTAGAAGGTGTTAGCTATTATTTATGCTATTGCATCGTACAAAGAGAGAATCTAATTAAGACTATAATAAGTGATGAAATCATGTTTCCCACAAGTTATTATATGGTTGAATCATGTATGTACATCTATTTTTTTTTATGAATTCAATTTTATTGACTTATTTGATTGATGTGTGTGTGTGTGTGTGTGTGTGTATGGGTGCGCATGCGCACACACGCCCGCTCGTGCGCGTGTGTACATATATTTAGTAATTTATTCATCCATGTGATGTTTTTAAAATGTGTATGCATGTTATGTTTTTTTATAGGGAACATGTTTGAAGAAAAGTAAAGTACTTAAGAATGGGATTCATTTCATTGACTATCAACCTAACAATATGGTATATCAGTATAGGAACCATGTTATTGCCACTAGTCTAACTCTTCATCTAGTCAAAGGACTTGGAATATGTAAGTCGAGGCTTGATATTGATGATCATAGGAAAATATTAAATATTATCCAACAAAAAGATGACTCACTTGATATGAGCTAGAAACAACGTGTAATTTTAAATAACTTGAACATTTTGAAATTTGAAATTTGGTTTAACAATTTGAAATTTGGTTGAAGTTGATGATTTTAAATTTTAAATTAGGACTTGTAACTAATTATATATTACTTTTACTCTTTCACTTAACTTGTCAAGTTTAAATTGTTATTTGTAACTAATTATAGAAATTAGGAAGTTATATGTAACTAATTAGGACATGTTCCTTGAGGGGAAGAAATTCAAACACTTGTCTTAAGGGGATGAAATTAGGACTTGTGTCTTAAGGGGGTGAAATTAGGACTTGTATATAATTATATATTACTTTTACTGTTTCATTTAACTTGTGAAGTTTAAATTGTGATTTGTAACTAATTATAGAAATTAGGAACTTATGTGTAACTAATTAGGACATGTGCCTTGAGGGGAAGAAATTCAAACACTTGTCTTAAGGGGATGAAATTAGGACTAGACTTTAATCATATCTAAACATCACTTGTAATGTTAGGAATTAGGAATTATGTAACTCTATATATCTAACCCTAACCCTAACCCTATTAGGAATTATATAACTAATTAGGAATTTAATCATATCTAAATATCACTTGCATAGAACAAAATTAACCACATATGTATACATTAATTTCATAAACCAACATAATCTAACATAACATAACATTATCCAACATAATATAGTATAATCTAACATGTAAAAGAACATAATCAAACATAATCAAACATAACCAACATAATCTAAAATAATAGATCATTATCCAACATAATATAACATAATCTAACATGTGAAAAAAAAAAATATTTAATAATCCAAAATAATCTTTTAACATAATCTAACATAATAGAACATTATCTGACATAATCTAACATGTAAAAGAAATTTCTAGAGAATGCATATATGTAGGTCAATCATCAAATATGTATATGAACATGACCATAAACAGATGTATCGAACATTGTTCTTGAGTCTACAATATATGTATCAATCATCAAACAAATAACAAAAACATCTATAATCTGGATGAAAGTCTAGATCAAATAATCCATCTAGATGAAAGTCTAGATCAAATAATCTATAATATATAAAAACTATAGATGGTCAGGTGTAGGACTATCATCGTGATGTCTCCTCACAGTCTGGTATGAAGACGAACTATCAAGATGCTCACTAGGATGTGTTGACCCCTATATATTCAAGAGAAAGTGATATCAATGTATATAATTTCATATTAAATTAAAACTCATTTAAATTTACAAATTTCATGCAATTTATCTATTATATTTAAAACTCATATTAAAAACTCACCTAACCACTATTGACATCATTGAATGAGTCTCGACAATGTACACGATCTAGCATAAAAGATGGAGTAAAAAGAGGCATGTCCCCCTACAATATATATATACATGTACAACAAATCAAATTTAAAAATGTATAATTACAAAGGTACAATATGTATATGTGCATAAATTCTTAGTTGAACAAACAATTGAAATTTTAACATTAACAAAAAAATACTGATGTAGATGTTGGCATTTGATAATACTCAAGCTACTTAGCATCAATCGTGTCCACCAATATATCCAAATTTTGTTGGGCCTCATCTAGGTCCATCTCTGCATCTATGATAGCATGACTAGTGACTGACACATGTCCTAATGATGACAAGCCAAGTGGACTGACTAGATGAGATGGCATAGAAATAGAATCATCACGTGTCAAAAAATCCATCTATCCTATGGTTGGAAATCTAAATTCAACATCATCAAGGCCCACATTTGAACTCTGACCATGCCCTACACTAGATGAAGGGTTTGTACTAGTATGTATATATCCCTATGCAGCAAAAGAATGGTCAATAGATGGATCATGATGTGTACTACCACCATGACCAATGAGAGGAATGTTGTTGAGGACATGTACCAATACTACAATGGATACGATGTTCAACAATCGATATGGATATGCCAAGATGCATTGATACGAATCTATATGAATAAAATAGATCCTCAAAAAGACTAGTCATAGTATCTTGTGCAAACACTCTAGTGAGACCCTCTAAGCTAGATAGTCAAAAGATGTTTGTTGCACTATACAAGTCTCCTAAAGATGAAGCACCAGACAATGATCTGGAACATTGATGAGACATTAAATACTAGCGAACCTCATCACTCAAAATAGATCTGATAGTTGCAAAAATCTCTCCAACTTCCTGAATCATCCCAGCAACTGGGTCTTATGCATGGCCTCATCAACTGATGAAACTAATATAGGGGAAATAGCAGGTACCCTCTCTCTAAAAATCAACCTATGTATCTATGGTAGATGACCCAACTACCTATCAACTAGTCTACTACACCCATGTGCTAAATGCGATGGTAAATCAATGTAGTTCACCACCCTGCCTAAGAGAACCTTACAATAAAGTTATCATACAAAATAAAGTAGAATTTGGTCATTATTTGGATAATGACCATGAACAACAAGGAAGTGTGGATATATTAGTGCACACATCTATTGATCTGTACACTTAAGGGGACAATACCACTTCACATACTTTTATGAAACATAATATGGGAAACATTCCCTCTTCAATGTCTCTTTGGGCACTAAGCATTGTACCTACTATAGGTAAAGACCTAAAGAGACATTTCATCTCTTACTACCAAGGAAAATCTATATAATACTTGTAGAATATGGAGTAGCACCATGAATCACATCTCTAATATATGTGAGGTTGTGTAAGATGCTCTGACATGTACTATTGTATACATTACAACATGTCCCACTAGCCAAGGATTCATGAAGTCTTTGAATCTCTTGGTTAGTGTGATCATAAAACACATTGGGTGGGATAGGCTACTAATCTGGGGGTATGGACCACTGCTAGGGGCAAAGAGGCTACTTCTCAGGGGAGGCCAAGATGCTACTGCTCAGGGGGGTATAGGAGGTTGCTTCTTGGAGCGGATAGGAGGCTATTGCTTTGGGGGGGGGGGGTGGGGTTGATAGGAAGCTTTTGATCTTTCATGTGGAGGTCAATGTATGTATTATACCTGTGTATATAATGTGTAAACCTGAAATAAAAGTAAAAATATGACATTTAATAAACTTGAAATTTATTGTGCAATGACATTTATGAAACTAGAATTTTGTAAACATGAAATTAAACATATAATATGTGTAAACATGAAATGAACATAACAAACATACTACATGTGTGTTTTACATCCTAAATTAAAATATGACATTCAATAAACTTGAAATTTATTGTATAATGACATTTAAGAAGCTAGAATTTTGTAAACATGAAATTAAATAATACGTGTAAACATGAAATGAACATAACATACATGTGTACATGTGTGTTTTACTTCCTAAAAGTTTCAAATTTGAATGTTGTATGTGTGCATATATATATATATGATCACACTAATATTTAAGCTTAATATTTACCCAAAAAAACCATAACATGAACCATAATAAAATCCTAATCTAAACTCAAAAAAATTTGTAAACAAAACCTTAACCTTGAAAGCTTAATTATAGTCCAAATATCATTCTAATTAGGTAACCTAAATGCTCAATCTAGAACCCTTGCCACTATTTTAATTCTTCATCAATTTTTATATCATGTGTACATGTGACAAATTCATAAAATTGTTTCAATTAAGACTAGATAGAGTCCAGATCACATGGGTGGACTACTTGACACATAACTAGGTTAAAAATAGAACTAAATTGACTATACAATTTAATCAGTATATTCTCATGATCATGGCTAAGATTAGGGAAATAAGTAGGGCTATGGATAGAGTTACAGTTAGTGTTAGGTTTAGAGTTAATTTTAGGGTTAGGCTTAAAGCTAAAACATTAGGGTTAGGTTAAGACTTATTATTAGAGTTATAGTTAGGTTTAGAGTTATAATTGCTAGTACATATTGTTCTTGTTGCACGTGCCTCATAGAATAAATTAATTTGATTAGGGTTGGAATTCAAGATTAATGTTATATCATGATTATGGTTTATATTATGGTTAGGGCTAATTTTAGGGTTAGGATTTAGTATTAAGATTGAGTTATGGTCATTATTATTGTTTAATCATGGTATTTTCATTAAGTTAGGGTTAAGAAAATATTTAGACCTAGGGTTAGGAGTGAGTGTTTGGATATAATGTTCTATGTTAAGTAAGATATTATGGTTAGAGTTAGTGTTAGCATTATAATTGTGTTCATAATCATCATTAGTGTTTAATATTAGTGTGAAACTTAAGCTAGTGTTACAAGTAGAATTATGATTAGGTTTAGGATTTAGTGTTAAATTTTGAGTAAGTTAATATAATTAGGGTAATGGTTTAGTATTAGGATTAGGGTTTATGTTATGGTTATAGTTATGGTTAGGCTTAGAGTTAGGATTGTGGTTATGATTTAGAGCTATATCATTGGAATCATGATCAATGTTAGAGTTAATATAATGTTTAGGGATCCTTAGGATTATGTTTAGGGTTAGTGTAAATAGATTAAAGATTTTAGTTAGGATTCATATTAGGATTTTTTAGTGCTAAGAAGTGAGGATCACTTTAAAAATTTATAGTTAGTGTTCACATCATGGTTAGGTTTGCAGATAACTTTTGAGTTAATGATATAACTTTAGGTTGAGAGTCATACTAAAGTTAGAAAAATAGTTATAATTATGGTTATGGTATAGCCTACATGAATTAGATGAAATAAGTAGGATTATGGTTACAATTTAGATTTTATGGTTATGTTTAGAATATAGGTCAATTTTAAGGTTTATATAATATTTAGAGTTAAGATTAGGATTAAATGTACATGAGGGCAAGCATTGTGTTACATGACATTTAGGGTTAGGATTGTGGTTATGTTTAGTTTTTAGATTAGGTTTTAGTCAAGGTTTAATTAGACTAAAGATTAGGGTGAGGACTAAGGTGATGTTTATATTAGGGTTCATATCATGACCTAGGGTTGGAACTAATGTTAGGGTTAGTTCATTGAAATTATTATTAGGGGTAAGGTGAAGATTTAAACACAGAAACAAACACACGTGTATGTATGTGTGTGTTTGTGTGTGTGTATATGCATATGTACGTATAGATATATGTATGTATATGTATGTATATATATCTATGTATATGTATGTGTGTGTGTCTATGCTAAGCCATAATTTTCCTTTTTCTTTAGCTTTATGTTATCTCTCTACAACCCCACATTTTCTCTCTAACATATTCCCCCTACTCTCACTTCTCCCTTTAATACGAGGTTATGAGAGAAGGGGGTGATTTTTTAACTAACTAATTCCCCCCCCCCCCCCCCCCCCCCCCTCTCTCTCTCTCTCTCTCTCTCTCTCTAGCCTTAATTATCCTCTTCTTCAAGCTCTATACCATTTATCTTCCCATTTCCCTTCTTTTCCTACCTAATCTTTCCCTATACCCACTCTACTTTTCTCCATTTCTCTCACTTATCTCATTTCCTCATCTCCCCTTGCTCTCTCTCTCTCTCTCTCTCTCTCTCACACACACACACACACATAGACACATTTGAATATCCATCTATTTTATACCCTAATTACCATCTCTCTTTCTACATTATAGCTTTACATTTCATTCAAGTCTACCTCATCTCTCCCCTTCCCTTCTCCTATCTTGCTCTCTTTATAACCAACTATTTTTAATAACTTCTATCTATTACTTCATATTTTATCCCCATACCCCTCCTCTCCTTGCTCCTCTCTCTCTCTACTCATTCTCCACTCACTACTATCTACCTATTTCTTTGGGAAATCATGCAAGATACAAACATTTATTTGCCAACTGGGAGCCATTGCAATAAACAATGACATGCAAGCATAGATAGCTAACCCAATTCTGATGAGTCCCCTTTTTCAAAAATCTGAATGCATTCCTTAAGAATTGTAGGAAAAGAAGAAACCATGAAAGATGTCCCAATTTTCTTATGGAGAAAGGATGATTATGGGAAGTCTTCATTTTTGTGAAGTATGATACCACTGTTAACTATTTCTTCTTGAGAAAATTGATCGGAGATACTGGAACTTTGTTTAGAAACAAAAAAAAAAACTACCCAAATGGTGTTAAGAAGTCTTTGGTGACCTAATGGTACAACCACGGAAAATAAAATTTCTGAAATCACAATCCCCAAGATTCATCTTTGGACTTGGTTTGGAAGGACCTACCTATCCAAATATTTGTACCAAATGTGGATCTCATTTCTTTTCTAGTCATGTTAGCAATATATTACAAACATTACCATATGATTTCATGTGGAATTTGAAATTGGTTACATTTTCATTACAAGTGAGTAGTTATGTACAACACTAATATCCTGGTTCAAATTGAAATCAAAATCTTATAGTCATATTAGTTAATGAAATTATAAACCATGAAAAATAGAAACCTCGAAAATAAAAGCAAAACTATCATATATTTAAACATATTTTATAAAACAAAAACTTAAACAACTCATGAATGTTAAATATCAAATGTTTGAAAAATACACTAATAAATTTCTTAACAAATTATTTCTAAAAGTAATTTAAAAATTATTAAAGAATTAGAGAAATTATTAAGATTTGATCTTATAATTGTAATTGGTTATATCATCATATAATACAAAATGGATACAATTTTATTATATGGAATTAGTTATTTACCATTTAACAAACTGTATAGTTTGAGAAAATTAAAACTAAAGTATTCATAAAACTTAATATTTCCCAAGTTTCATGGTTATCTCGATCAATTTCACCAATTTCTAGTCCTTCACGAAATTGGTATGCACTACACATATGTATAAGGTGTTTTTATGTGGTGAATATTCATAATTTTACAAATTTTAGAAATTTTTTGCTAGTAATTTGGCTAATAATTTGAGATTTAGTGCAACCTAAATCGCCACATTTTTATTAAATTTAGTTCTAAAATATTTTAAATTGCTCAATAATTTATTTTTAAAAATAAAAATTAAACTCAAAGATTCACACAATATTCGATACATGATTAGATTTGATTCACCTAAATATTATATATTATCAAAGAAATTAAAAGTACTTCCCCAATAATTATCATAATTATTAGGTACTTTAGGGATATATTAACAATATTTAGTTTTCATTGTTGATTTAAAATATAATGTAATTATCCTCATAATTTCCATGAGATAAAACATGTTTAATTTTGATGTGTAATATTCCATGACAATTAGTGAACTTCCTATTATTATTGAGATTCGACCATATTTTCTACTCAAAAATTATTATTCCAAAATAATTGCCAATGTAAATAATATTTACAATAAAAAAAATATAGAGAGATTCACCAATAAAAATAATTTTTTTTCTCAAAATAATGAAAGATTCACCAATACTCTATGAAAAATAATATTATTTCTCTTACAAATATTTTTCATTATTTGCACAAATTTTTTTAAATTTAGTTTAATGGTCTAATTAAAATTTTAAGACTATTTTTTTAATATTAAGTTTAACTTCCCATTTCAATAATCAAACACAAGATCTTACTATTACAATGAAAAATAACAATTGATGCATGTAGATCTCTCTTTTAAAAAGACAATTAGCAATCATACATAATTACAAATGAGAAGTAAATATTCATTTTATGGAGAAAATAAAAATTACATTTCATGGAGAACAAATTGTGTTCATTTTTAAATGCTATGTTACAAGGCTTATGTTACTTGGTTTATATAATGAGCTTAAAGAAAATATACAATAATATAAAGATAAAAGATAGCATTGTTATTTGCATGAATCTAAAACAAAACTATGTATTTTTTAATTTGCTATATGTGCACTTATTTAAATTTTGGCTAAGATGAAATAGTTGTATTTATTTAATAGGAATTACGAATAAAACAGATATTGAGGTTTTTTTTTTATTTAGTACTATATTTTCATGTTAGATTTTAACTTTTTTTTTAAGTTTAAGATGGTCATTAACAATTTTATCTATTAAAATATAAATTATATATCTAAATATGTAGAGGATGTATTTATCTTTTCCAAAGTTAGGATTATTAAAGAATTATATTTATAGTATCAAGTTCTTAATCAATTAATAAAATTAAAAAATTATTATAAAAAAAATAAAAAATTGAAGGGTTACAACCTAGAGCTTTTTCATAGAATTATCGGTTTCTAGGAGAAGAATAAGGTCTTTGTTGGTAACATTTCACTTGTGGTGACATGAAAAACTATTGAACCTGTAAGTAGAATGAGCATGGATGGCACTAGAATTCCCTGAAAGACCAAAGTGTCTTTTAACATGACACCTTCAAGTTATTCTTGGATATTCAAAAAAAACCTTGACACTTCAAAGTGAATACACTTGGAAGTAGCTACTAGAGAAATGGGAAGTAGTTGCCAATATATGTTGGAAAGTTAGTTACTATAATTAGTTAGATTTTTATATTTTTATCGAAACACTAGTATCGGTCATTATTTCTTATGCTTAAAATAATTTTTTGATGTTATGAAGTGAAAAAATTATCTAAATGTAGTTAGTCATATTAGTCAATACTCAAATAGTTTGAGTCCCTAAGTATCACTAGAAGTAGATAAAATGTCACAATTTAGAATTATGATAATGCAATGGTGATTAATTATGTTATTGTTTTAGTTGGTATGAGATTTAGATTATTTTCATAAGGTTATTTTCTTAACACAAAATCAAATTGATGAGAAATAATGGATAATTAGGATTTAAGAAATTGAATTCTATTAAATATTCAAAGACTTAACAATATAGGGACAACATCCTAGATGTTCATCGTTACTTAGCATATTCTAATAAAATATTTTTGAAACATGTACCTTACTTAGTATGCATATGTTTTTGTCATCATAGTAGAGAAGAGGTTATATGGGCATGATCATATGTAAGGAACAAACAAGGAATAATCAAATATTAAAGATATCACTATAGTAAATTATAGTATAATCTCTATAACACTTGTATAAGTTGTAAATTGTTGTAAGGGTAGTGTGATCATTTTCTATTACAACTCCTAATAAGGTTTAGGCCTCTAAAATGGTCAAGTACTTTAAAAATAAAAAATATAATACATATAATAGATTCCTAATAGAGTCAAAACCTATTACAAGGTATTTTTGAGTAATATATTATTTTGTGGGTACCATCCTCATCAGGGCTTTCTCTTGACTAGGATTACCTTAGTTAACAAAAAAGGTGTTTTGAGTTTCTTTGTTTTAATCTCCTTATTACTATTTACTTCATTTGGTTAATAATTATTATGGTTGATTCTAAAATTTGTATTTGGGGAAACCATTTCAAAATATTAATCAATGTCCTAGTATTTCCTATATCTAAAAATTTGAATCAGATCTCAGTTACACAGATGAAGTCCAACAACTTAAAGAAGATGAAAATGGATCCAATAAATTTCCAAAGGAACTATGAAGTTGAACTTAAAGAACTAGATAAGGCTAATGGTGAAAATTAAAGATTGAAGATCAAGCTTAGAGATGCACAATATTTCATCAAAAAAAGGAAACTATTAAATCAAAAGTTAAAGATTTGAAAGGAAAGAATTAGTAGATTGGGTTAATGATTTATAATTGGGTATACAATTGAAATGAAGTGAATGAAATTATCAAATATGATGTTAAAATATCATCAATAAAGATGAGTATGTTAACTGATGATCATAAAATAAGGAGCTCTTAAAGATAATGTCAACTAATTAAAATATCATCTTATCAAGGTCAAATTAGAACTTTATGGCACAAAACTAATGTAAATGGAGTCTTGCATGTTGAGAATATATTTAATGTATTCTAGAATCAATTGGAAATAAGGATATCATATCAGATATTGAAAAAATTTAGAATGAAAACAAAAACATGAAACCTAAATTTGCATATCTTAGAACATAAATTCATTCTACAATATGTTTGATCATGAGAAGTTTAAATAATGCACGAATGGATAAGGAATTTTTTAAGTAGGATTTATGATTAGATTACCAAGATAGGATATAAACCTACAATGAACACCAAAGGGATATTTAATTTAGTGAGTTGACTTGATAATGTTGGTATTGTATATGTTACTACAATGATGGTTAAGAAAAAGGTTGAGAAGAATACTAGAACCAAATGGGATAGGAGATTTATGACCATATTAGATATTAGGAGAATCGATGTTAAGATCATTGCTGAGATCATAGGATATAAGATTCACTATAAAACTAGACAAAATTGAGCTTGAGTTGGAGTAATTTAAGAAATATATAAGACTATCATTGAAAAGGAGGATTCTGACAAATTTGATATCTAAGGACAATAATTAATTGAAAATTCAAGAATGACAAAATCATGAAAAGTGCCAATTCATATTCGATTAAATTACTCTTCATAATTGATTTCCCATCATGTATAAGTTTTGTAATATGTATCATCATACATGGAAAAATGATAGATGCACCATGGATCTAATCTCTAAACATTATCAGATGATATAAAAACATGATATTATCGTAGATCTATATAGAGTTTTTAATCAATTTTGGAAGGGAATGAAATAAAGATTTAGAATCCTTAGATCACCTATGGAGAAATATGTAGAAAGAATATGCTTTATGGTTGAAAAAGATAAAACTTGCATGGAGGTAGTAGAACCAAGAGATATATTTTTTCACCAATGGGGTATGAAGTTGACAAGGATACTCTTGATAAATATATAGAAGTAACACTTGAATTACTAAGGGACAAGGAATCTGGCATAAATGGAACATTTAAAGATATTCTTAGCTATTTTATGAAATAACTCTATAAGGGAACAAGGAAGATAAAAGTACAAAAATTGGTTGAGATAATTATTATGAAAGAAGGGATAACAAAAGAAAAGTGGGAAGAAGTCAAAAGATAAAGAAAATTTCACACTAGGACCAAGCTTGAAGGATCGAGTAATAAACTTGCAAAGGAGCCTATCACAAAGGTTGTTGGCACATCAAATGTTGGAGATGCCGAGGCTACAAAATTAAAGGTTAATATTGAACTCTACAATGCACCTAGGAGATATATAAGTACTCATGCATCTGGAAAGATATAAAAACCATAAACGAATAAGCCTTAAAGGACTCTAGCATAGAAGTAAAAGTCCTGAGTCCCTATCACTAAAATTTCTAAGGTCACAGAGAGAAAGAATGCAATAAAGAGAAGAAAATAGTGATAATTAAAGGACATGTTTAACATGTTACTAAAAATGAACCTAAATTTGCAAATTTATATTGAGCCATAGAAGAAAAATATAGACCTAACTTCAATACCATCACATCTAGAATTGAGCATGATGGTAAATTAAACCAACTTCAAAAACACTACTAGATGTATGAAAAGGATTAATAAGGTATAATTAAGTATTCTATTATTAAGTATCTATTTAAATTGAAGAGGAGATTATTAGAGGTCAAGGGTAGTACCCATCATCATTTATTTGACAAGTTAGATGAGAAGAGAATAAGACCATTGGAAGAGGATAAGAAAATAACAGAAGATAAATTATGTGAGCTCTACACCTTTGTCACATATGATGAGAAACATGATATATTAGATAAAATGAGACCAAAATTAATGGCAAACATGAGATTAATTAAGCTAATATTTTTCATGTATAAAGAAGGGCGAGATGAGTCTACAAGGGTAACAATAGATATGCTAAATGATCTTAGTATTAAAAATCACATAACACAAAATATAAGAGAGGATTAGTATATACATAACTAAGAATAAAATTTAAGAAAATGTTGCTAATGAGGATGATATAAAATAGTCTTTAGCATCAACAACTTGATTTCTTTGTGAGTAGGATACTAGTAACTTTAGATGCTACACCTAAATAGAAAGAACAAGTAAAAAATAAATATGAGAAAAACCTAGGAAGTACACTTGATATTGGTGAGATAATGGAAGAGGTCTAAAGAGTTTTGAACTCTTTTAAATACACCATGATCACTAAAATTGTTAAGCAATAAATTCAAAATATTGCATAAAAATTAGTGTTGCAAGAATAGATGTCTAACAATTTCTACTACATAACAAAATATGTTTGATTATAATATTTTTGTAAATACTTCATTGGCCATCATGTAAAGGACCCCACTTTCTATTTCAGTGAAATGCCTCCATCTACTTTGTCATTATAAACAAGAGGAATATTATTTGTGATCATTATAATGTTTACATTTTCATCTCATGTTCCTTTAAAATTGATTCCATGAGCAATAAATAGGGAATGAATCTTCCCAATGCCTATAAGAAAACCATCATACGAATTTACAACACCCTAACTTTGTCTCCTTCCATGAGTTTATTATCAATATGTTTCTATAAAAATAAAAATAAAACATTATGTTACATAATCAATTATGGAAGCCCCAAATATAAACACTACATTACCTTATTAGAAGATATATATATATATATATATATATATATCTCACCTCAAGTTTATAATGACCACTACTAGGAATACCATGCAACCTCTCTTCATATTCAACATAATTACTATCAACAATGCCTTATGTTTTTCATTTTTGTTTTATATGATTGCTCTAAATGTAGTTTAAATATCAAGTAAAGATAATGTATAAAGTAAAATAAAGAATGAAAATTATGATGAAGAAAAATATTCCACAAGAACTATTATATTACCCGAACTTCATCAGAAGTACTTTTATGTTGTAGATTCTTGTCAACCAATTCATCATGATCAACATCAATACCAACAACTATATTGTACATGTAGTTGAAACATCAAGAAAAAAATGGTCAAATACTTTGAAAATTATAGTTTATTTCTTGAATGAAAGATAGGAGGCTTGTATAAAACCAATAATATATCATCCATTCAACACCATAAAATTCTACAATCTAATAATATATCAAAGAACTAGCAACTAAGAGGGCTAGGAATAGGTCGATCTATAGTAGGAGATTTTGATCCATTCGTGTTGGAAGTTATTATAGTTGTATAACATCTTCTATCATCTACTTAGAGTTGTTATGTTGAAAAAAATTAATTGATGGTGGAAAGTAGCACCCATTTTCATCTAGATATTACTTCAGCCACTATCATTTATATTGATAGACATTAACAGTAATACATTTATCAATTCATGCAAAAAGAGTGGAAGAGACTTAAAATACATGGAAGTGAGGAACTATATGAAGTCACATTAAAATATAGTTTACTTGTAGCATAAGAGATGTCCCATATCATGAAACAATAGTTAGAACTATTTTATCTTACAAGTCATTCCAGCTATTTTGCAGCTATGTTGAATGATATTTGTTTTTTCTTATGAATGGGACATAGAGTCTTGATGGGATCAATGGGGTTGTACGATTCCAATAATATGAAACTCTACCACACATGAATCTCATATATAATGAGTTCTAGTTGATGTGAGTATATGACTAACAACAAATAAAGACTTGTCTCAAAAGTGTTGACACTGTTATATGTCCAAACTATACTAATTGGAGATGACAATAGGAGTCAATAGGTGTTTGGGATAATGAAACATTCTTTAAGGCTATCTTGGTAGAGAAAAAAAACCGCAACAATAAAATTTAGGTAACCACCTATGGTATACAACAAGTTTCCATGTTTTTTATAATGAAGTATATTCAAGGGTTTCTATAGTAGGTTTGAAGATGCTCATTGTTAGCCACAGTTGATGGTATATTGGTGATTTTTGGGAAGAATTTATTGCTTTTGGAAGATGATTCATCTCCTTGGTACTAGGAATTTTTTCTTTGTAGTAAATGATGGCATTTAGTTTTCTTCTACAACATGGCTGAACAGCTACTCTAATGAGGGTGTTATGTTGTAAGTTATATCTTATCTCTAGTGCTATTGTTAATGCACTTTTAGACTAGCTCCTTGCTAAGTTTGTACAACAGAGAATACTTACATTAATAAAATAGTATAGTTTTAAATATCATTTTCCTCTTGGATTAGAATGTGAATGGATTTTTTTAGCATTATAAAATGGAAAACATAGCACAAGAAGTAAAATTCTAGTGAAGATGAAACATAGGAACAATTTCAAATTTAATAATACTAGAAAAGGGACATTACAATGTTGTAAATAAAAAAATTGATATTAGACTGATAGAAAGTTATATGAGAAGATAATAATTGAATCTAGTTCATTGCAAGAGGAAAATGATATTTGAATCTACTTTAATCAAATTGGAGAAAAATTAAAGCCTCTTACCTTATTTGAATCCATGGAATTATACTCATTTCATACATAAACTATAGGTTGAATTGAGGTAGTCAAATGGAAAATTTTCTCAATGAGACTATGTAAGAAATTCATTATATATTTTATCCCTTCACTTGTCTTGACATGATTTGAAGAGGCTCTTACTAGCCATTGAACCAATGATTGTGAAATCTCCATTGTTGAACTAGATTTCCACTTGTTATTACTGCTGGATTTAGTAGGATCTAGTTTTGTCATATAGTTTACAACATCTTCAAAATATATTTCTTTATTAGTGTTCTCCACCTAATATAGAATTTCAATGTCAACTAATACTCAATTCATAAAAAATTAAAATAAATAGCTCACTGTAAATTTAAAAAAAAATTACAATTCAATGTTATCCATTTTAGCCTCCAACCCACCTCTACCATATGTATATTAAGCCCTCACACTATCTCTTTCTCCTGAATCTATTACTTGTAGTCAAGTATTCCTCATAAAACATGCTTTCTTTTATTCTTCCCACTTCTTTAGAGATAGAGTGGATTCCAACTTTTCTTTTCCTTATATGATTAGTTTTCAGCAATGGTATCTAAAAATATTCATGAGAAGTCTCACCTTGTTCTTGTAGTGTCTCCTAGAGATTTGCTGAACAATTATGTCAAAGGAATTTTTCATTTTTTGTATAACAAATTCCACATTTCATGGATCTTTCAACCATCTCAATATACCTCAACCATGAAAGTCTTCTTACCTTCTAATACTCTTTCTTTTAATTTCTTCTTTATATATCTATAATGAGCTTGGCTCAATCTTTGTCATTTAATACTAGTAGGAACATCTTCTCTTGAATTACCATTAATTTTTTTTGTTTATCCACCAATTTCATCCAAAATTATGGATGTAGGGACTGTAGTATGAGGTGGTACATAAAATTCAAGTGGATTCTCTTTGTGATGTTCATCAGGTTTCTCATCAAGATGTGTTATATCAAGCAACACGTCTGTAGGTGTTACATCAATCTCTACATTATCATCTTCTATATTCATTTGTACATCATCATGTGCTATATCCATCTCCTCATCAACATTTTCTATATCAACAAACTGTTGGCTACTATGAACTAGCAACATTATATGTTTGTGTTTAGTTTTTTTATCTACATTTTTTTTATTCTTATCTTCTTTCTTGTAATACAAATATAGATGGATCAAATTAAATTAATAATAATTTTTTGTTATTTGACATATGTGAAGATAATTTGAATGTAACATATAGATCAATTTATATTTAGAGAAGTATAGTTAAATGACAATGTGCAAATGATTATGGGCATAGCTATTAGAAAAATCTAATTATAAATGTAATGATATAATCCAAATATTCTTATGCCAAAAATTAAACATCTCTCAACTTGAAAATAATAGTTAATGCTACAGGAACACGATCGATGGGTTTCCACGATCAAGAACTAAGTTCTATCTATTTTTTCCTAACAACATGCTTATATAACTTAAAGATTTATAAAAAAAGTGTTTAAATCAAAGATTTAAATATAGTCAAAAAATTCTTAACACTTAGAAAGCTGAAATGATTAGATAAAATGAAGGCTTATTCGTACTAATGCTATCAAGAAAATTGTTCCTTTACAAAGATGGGTTGCGAGTAAGATTCAACCTAAGTTGAAGTGAAATTTCAAAATTATAGTCAACCCATAGAATTAGTTATTAGTATATTAATATATAGCATTGGTTCAACTTTAAAGCCTTTTTGGTTGTCAAAATTGAACATGAAGAATTGACATATTGGCATTTGTTTGAATGCATAAAATTGAAATTGAAATTCAAAAAGATTAAAATTTGGTATCTTCATTTACCCTCGAACACAAAAATTGATCTTCTATCTAAATAGGTGGACTTAAGAAAATTCACAAGTTGAATCCAATTTGGTTTATAGGTGGACTTAAGAAAACTCACAACCTAATTCCAATTTGGTTTGCCACTCACTCTATTCTACAAACATGAACAATAGAAGCATTAGAGATTATAGACTTTATTAGATTGATACCGTTATTCCCAATTCACACTAACAGAAGCTTGGTTTTTTGGAAGTTCTATCCCTCAAACATTTTTCCATTCCACTTTGAGGATAAGGACTATGCCTTGATGGCTTTCTCTAGTTTCCATCCTATTTAAATTCTTGCACAAAAATGATTTCAACATCTCCCCAATTTTTCTTTGTTGTTGTTTTCTAGTTTCTATCATGTTTGGGCTTCTTAGGTGAAATGATTTCCTCACTTGTATAATCATCTTATCGTACTACTCTTGATCTTGATATCTCTATTTGGTATTTATTTGATTTGGTCCTATCAATTAAAATTGTTCCCACATTGATGTTGCTTCTCACTTAAAAAAATGTCCACATTTTCACAATTATTATGTGATGCAATATAAATATAGTTTTCATTTTAGAAAAAATCTAGAGTAAAAAATTTCAAGATAGAAAATCCATAATATCAAATTTGAGAATAGAAAATTTGAAATAATAAGGTGTTTTTTAAGGGTGTCAATCTAAGTGAGTCAAAGTTTGGGTGAGAAGCTTTGTATGCTGTTGACTTTATGCATAAAACTATTTGTGGGGTTTTATGCACAACTTTTTATTTGGAATTGTGTTTTATATAGCTTTAATTTTCAATTTGTGTTTATCATTGGTCATATGCGAGGATAGTAGAATGCAAAAAAATAAACGGGCCAATAAGACTACTTTAGCTTGGTAACCAACTTAGTAGCAAAACATCAACTAAATAGAGATTGTGACTATTAAGATATAATTGCATTGCTTGCTAGGTTTATGTTACACTATGGAATCTGATATGGTTTCTTCAAAAATTTGTAACAATATTATAGGTTATTACTCATGATAAATTTTAACTGCACATGCTTTTTGAACTATTACTATAGGATAATGAGTTTGATCTTTTAATGTTTAGGATCCTCTTGAACATATTCAAGAGATGCCAAATAGAGGAATAATTAGTGGAATCATGTGAATATGGAATTTTATTTTAAATCAGATACATATCTTGTGCCAATGCATTTACCCTTGAGAATTCATCCTTGTATGTAACAAGTTTAGCTTTTGGGGTCTTAAAAGATTGTATCAAATTGTTGCTTTATCATTAATAGGAAATCTTCAATTTATTTAGAACTCTAGATTTACCTATATCTATATTTAATAAAATTTTGAATACAACTTATCTGACAACACCCAATCATCAGCTAGCTAGGGTCAAGTACGCCTTAACTTGGAATTTAAAATTTATCCTATTAGCATGAACTAATAAGAAATCATTTTATTTTAAAAGATCATCTGATTTTAGGGTTGAAGACAACCATTGCATAAGTATATACACCTAATGAGCACATAATTTGATCTCACTACTATAGCTTTTACCAAGATGATGTTCATGCTTTATCTTCACTCATGTTAAAGTAGATCAATAATTTATGTAGGCTAAAATCCAAAGATGAGCATAGCCTCCATATGGCCAACCAACTCAAATCCAAATTCCATTAAAATTAAAACCCTAGCAAAACATGTTGGAAGATAACTCATTAACTAAAACAAATGGCTAAAGATATGAAAAATATTTATTAGAAACATATGCAAACAAAAATAAGAAATTGGCACACATAATCTTGCAATTTTGTGGGAATAGTCCAAATGGGTAGAAGATGAAGATTGATACAAAGTATGACATCATATATTAAAACACAAGCAAAACTTACTCATCAATGAAGCTCCAATAAATGTTGTAAATTCCTCCTCAAATACTACAACAACTTAAATATAATACTACAACTTTATAGTCATAGGAATTCAATCTTTTAAGAATTTGCACTTTTTTTTTTTTTTCATATCGTATGGTAACAAATCAAACTATGATATCCTTGAAAAGAACCTCAAATAAGTAATGAAGATAAAGATAAAGACAAATTTTATTAATTTTCAACATGTGACCACCTAAAGGTCAATGGGATTGAAGATAGAATTTCTTTAATGTGTGCAGTAACCCACAACATATGGCAAAATCAAAAAACAAAGGTTCGGCTTGTTGTGATGTGAAGCCTAATCAAACTCGAAGGTTTATTTGGCATAGTTTCTCTCTAGATTATTTCTATGAGGGTTTGGAGGTAGTACCCCAAGACAAGGTCAAGAGGCAGTGCCCCTGCAAGATCTTGGGGTAGCACCCCAAGTGCAGTCCCTATCATAGTATAAGGTGGAGTCGAGGGGCAATGCCCCCATGGGGGTTTTTGAGGGTAGTACCCCCAAAGCCAAAAATGAATTTATATAGTAAAAGGTGTCAAATACTAGTTGTCTATTATTCTAGACCTAATTTTGTAAGAGGAAAAAGCTTGTATAAAAAGGCTTAGGGTTAGGAATTTCATAATGTATGGTGATATTGTAGTTTCTTGCAAAAGTAATGATCTCTAAGGGATTGTGGATTGTAATCACTCGATAATAATAATATTGGACTTTGTATTAGTGGGCATAGCCTAGAGATTGTGTGAATTGCATTAAATCTTTGTGTCTTGTGTTCTCTTATGTGTGATTTATTATTTTCTAATATTGGTTACAGATATGGCTTTGGTTCTTCATGGAAGAATTGGGACACTCATAGAGGGATAATTATTTTCTTACAAATAGACAAAGTGCCATTCATCTTGTGAAGAATTTTGGTCTACATTCAAAGACAACACACATACAACTATGATACCATTTCATCTAGTTAGTTTTGGATGCTGGACGGTTAAAGCTAGAGAAGATACATATAGATGATAATCTAGAAAATATGTTTACCAAGGTAGTAACAAGGGAGAAGATTAACTCCATTCCATCTTTGGTTGGTCTTCTAGACTAAAAAACATAAGAGAACAATGTCTAGGGTGGTTTGATATTCTAGTAGGAGCTACAAGTTTGGTGATGCCATGATTAGTCTCCAAGTGGGAAGTTATTATTGTGGAGTCTGATCAGTCTCCAAGTCGGAGATTGTTGTAATGTGGAGCCTGATCAGACTTAGAGGTTTATTTGGCATGATTTCTCCCTAGATTATTTCTATAGAGGTTTGGGGGCAATTCCCCAAGGCAAGGTCAAGGGGCAACACCCCTATGGGGTCTTGGAGCTACACCACAGATGCGCTCCCTATCATAGTACAAGGTGGGGTTGAGGAGCAACACCCCTATGGGGGTTTTTAGGCATAGCACCCTTGAAGCTAAAATGACCTTATATTATAAAAGGTATCAACTACTATTTTTATATTATTCTAGCCCTAATTTTGTAAGTGAAAAAATCTTGTATAAAATGGCTTAGGGTTAGATTTCATAATGTATGGTCATATTGTAGCTTCTTGTGATGGTATTTAGCTATAAGGGATTATGGATTTTAACCACTAGATAATAATAATATTGGACTTCTTGTTGGTGGACATAGCCTAGAGATTGGGTGAGCCACATTAAATCTTTGTGTCTTGTGTTATCTTTTGTGCGATTTTTTTTTTTTGTTGATATTGGCTATATTTGCATGTAACTATTATTTATGTCTAAGGTTAATCCTAACACAACTTGTACCAACAATAGTATGAGAGGAAAATGAACTAGTCCAGCTAGCAAGGTTATAACCAACACAACAATATTAATTATTTACCTCTAAGCATCAATAATTTATCTCATTTTTAATAATTCTTTGCTTCTTGTGATCCTACATCTATGCTCTAGTTAATGAAAGTAGATGTTTTAGTTTGGACTAGGATCTCCTATGTTATAGTATTATGAGGAATTAATGTGCGCACACACACGCACACACACACACACACACACACACACACACACACAGAGTAAGGGCCATATGATTATAATACAAATCATTCACCCTTGATTTAAAACTAACTAAAGAAAAATTTGACATATTCTATCAAAAGTGGTAGGCAATAAAAAATACTAGGGAAATGACCAAATATATTCATCAATGTTATCCTTCTTCTAAAAGAAAACTTTTTTTTAGCTTCATCACTACCTAATTAGTAGCCTAACCAAAGGAAACCTAACAACACAACTCCCATACTTGAGTGGGGCAAGCACATGTTCAAATTTTGAGGGGTGTGGATAGGCATACCTCATAATCTACATATAGCTAGGTACACCTTGTGGTCTTAGTGAAAATAAGTACATCGAACACTAGGCATAATGGACCTGAAAAGAACCTTTCCTTTCTTAAAAGTATAAACAAAACATTTTGGTTGTATAACCTCATAGCATTGTTTGAATCTCACAACAGTTCATACATCATTTGATTAGAAAGTCTGAAACAATTGCAACTATCAATTCATAAATAGAGGCTAAAGAAAATTTCCCTAACCAACCAAAATTTGGTTCTTAAAATCTATAATATAACTATAAAATTTATGTGATTCGTACCTTCTTGTGTAGCATGTATCCATGGGTAGCAACCAGCTAGAAACTATTTCATTTTCTTTTCACTCTGATTAGAATGAGGTGTTTTTTTGTTCTTGTAGTTCATATATTATACTTGTAGCTTCAACATTGTCAAATAAGGAATCTCCTTCTAGCATAAGGGTTGGGAAGAATGAAAGTAGATCAAAGTCTATTGTTCTAGGAATAATTATTTGACACACAATGATTGTGTTAATATGACTAGATGTTGACTTTTTGTTTATTTGTTTTCTAGTTTTGTGATGGTGTTGCAATAGACATCCTTTAGTTATAACTATGCACAATGGATGATGTTTCTGCTATTCACATGCTAAATGAATTTCAACTCAATAGATGCACAATAGTTGCATACTCCTACTTCTTAGTCATCAATTGTTTAGTTAATGTTAAACAATTCATTATACATCAGGTGCATATTACTGCTTCCTTTCATGAATCTTTCTAAATCTATCTAAAGAGATATATCTCTACCCCATTTATTAGGAGTTCTTGTCCCCCATAACTTAGGAGATGTTTTTCATGCATACTCTCCCTCATTGAAATCAATGTCAAAGGCTTCAACCACAATGTTAAAACATACCAAATGCTAATATGTTGCACCAAGTCTTCAACTAGCTCAAGTGTCCAAAGACACTGTTCAAAACCAAATACCAAGAGTCGTCAATAACTCTGCTCATCATAGCTACTTCCCCATATGGGAAGCATCAACATTTAGTCTAGGATAACAATAGTGCTCTATCTCATTGGGCTGATGCACTTTACTACATCACCTACTCAGAAGTAGACAAGGGCATAACCCAAAGAATATCTCTCAAGTACTCAAATTTATATTTGGGAAAAGGCTTCATAAAGATATCTACAGTATGATCTTTAGTACTCATGTACTCCAATCTGATTTCTTTTTCTACTGCTTTCTCTCTCAGTACATAATACTTAATCGATATATGCTTTGTCTTAGAATGTAATAGAGGATACTTAGACATACTTTGTACTTGTATTATTGAAGTATATGATAATAGGTTCTTTAAACTCAATTCAGATATCTTTTAACGTCTGCTTCATAAACATAACTTGATTATAGTTATTTGCTACTTCAATGTACTTTGCCTTAGTTATACTCTATGAGATACAATCTTGCTTATTTCTTAACCAAGAAATCAATCTTCCTCTAAGAAAGAATTCTCCACCACTGGTTCTCTTTCTGTCATCCAGACTGCCTGCTCAATTTGCATCAGTATATGCACATAGAGTGAAATCAATCAATCTATCATACCTAATTCCATAATTAGATGCTTCTTTCAAATATCTAAATATTCTCTCTACTTTTAAAAATGATACTACTTAGGATTATACTTTTTCCAACTTAGATTTAAACCTATTGGTCTACCATTATATCTATTAAGCAATTTTAAGATGCAATTATATGAGAATATATCAATTTGAACATTAAACTTAAATCAATAAACTAAGGAAATCTATACACATTTCATTTTTATATCTTCATAGAACACCATGATTTTACAATAATCATATCTCTTTTCATTCATAATTGGAATCCATGATTACATGAGGATGAATTATGAAATGAACTAAATTTAGACACTAAGCTACTCAAATACACTTAAAAGAAAGTTGAAGTGAAATCAATTTGAATCTTATTACCATACTATACACCTTGTTCATAAAATAATCTATTTTCTTATTATTGAAAATGAAACCTACAACATGAAATACATTATAGTAGATAACAATGTAGTTATAAATTCTTTTGTTTAACACACAAATACAATGATACAACAAGGAAGGTGTGACAATGAAGAAGTCTCCAACACAAGTGACTCAAGAACACCATCAAAAAATTCAGTCCAAGTTTTCTTCCTCATTGGAATCCATCACAAATCTATAAAGATACATAAAAAATACCATGGAGAGCTCACCTCCCAACCTAGACCTCAAGGAAGCCAACCACCAATCTAGGAGAAATAATAGCCAACTGAGTGCCATTAAAATCCAATCGACAATAAATAAAACACAACATAAACTCCCATCTAAGGTATTCACATATTAGTTTCACCTTGAACCCATGACAAGGGGTGAAGGTGGAACTTCCATGTAGGAGATTCCAATGAAGAACATACAATAAACATGCCTCTTCCAAGGCTAATTTTCACATACTACTTCGATACTCACCTCTCCTTATCTCCCCCAAAACAAGATCAATATGTATTGGCAAGCAAGGGCTCATACACCTTTCCTTTATCCCTCGCATCACCATGAGAAGAGAATCTACACTTCCATGCGGTCTAACTAACCCCCTCCCCCACACATGGCCACTTATTCCCTATCTAAAAGTGAGTAATTTCACCACTCTCTTCACAAATCCCTCAAAAAAAGCCCTCAAAAAAAAAAAAAAAAAGATTGCAAAAAAACCCAAAATCTCTTCCCTTACATTAAAATATCACAAAATATACATTGCACATAGGCAAGATATTTACAAGCACACACTAAGCTATAGAAAAATAAGAACAATGATGCATGGAAATGGAGATCACCAATCTTCACAATGTGTAATGGAAAGATAAGTTTGAGAAGAGATCTTTTTCCCTTGTTGTTCCAAATCCAAAAAGTAATTTCTCTAAAGATAGGGATTGGATGAACACCTATTAAATTCTCCAATAGAATCTAAAAAGGCCTCCAAACCCCACCCACCTAATAGAAATAAATTTAGCATTGACCCTAAGTCCTTTGGCCTTCATTATGTCCCCTATCATAAATGCAAGATTAGAAAGTAGTGTGGGTTTGGTAAAAAGTCAAGAGATCATTCAATTTTCGCAACAATTGAAAAGTGGAACATTTAGAGAGTCACTAAAGTCACTAGGGGGTTCTAGTAGTGTTAAAAATGTGCCCAACCCATACCTCTACTACTTAGGAACTTAGATTTCAATAAAATTGTCTCCTAGGACAACTTTTTGTCCTCTAAAAGTGACTTGAAATTTTTGAATTCAAAAACCCTAATGGCGAGACTTTACAAGTTGCCTCTAATCAAGGGCGATTTAATTAGGCTTGTACTAGTCAGCTAGCTCAAGGGTTACATTTCTAATACTAGTTGACATGTCATTTACATGTATACAAATGAAAAGTGTCAAGTGACACTATAAAAATCACATAACATAACATTTGATATGTCACTAATTGCATAATGAAATATCGTAATACATCCATACAAATTATCATCACAAATTAAATGAATTGAGAACAACATTTGAATCTCTTCATTAGATTCAACCTTGGTTTTTATAGTTTGCACATATGGCTGGCTATTGTTCCTCCAATAAATTTCCATGGTAACTTTCTTGCACACTAAATTCAAATATCAATAGTTTGATAAAATTATATGTATATAATAATATATAACAACCAAATCACATAATCAATTGATTGAAGCATTCTAAATCTCATTTTTGTAATCTTTTCCATTTCTGCATCTTATAAAACATATTTGATTGCATAATCGAAATACCATAACATATTCATCAATTTGAATTAAATTATTGAAATAAACATCATAATCAATGCATATACTTAAAACGTCATAATCTTCATAATTAAAGCATATTGAAGTAATGAACCCATGGCATAAATAATACTAATAAATGTCTAGTCCATTGAATATAATGTCTTAAAATATCAAATCATAATGTATCAAAATAAGTGTATCAATTAAGCTATGATGGGTTGAGGTGAGGCCTCACATCATGGGTTAGGTGTCCCATCACTACAAATGCATCGACCATTGCATTTACCTCATTGTACAAAAGTTGGATGGACTTCTTAGTGATTCTCACCATATAGTTGTGGCTATCATTAATAATATGGGATATATTCCAGCCCATGTTATTATTTCCTTTCAAACCCTCTATAATTAGTTTGGAGTCTCCTTCAAAAATTAGGCTTTGAATTTCATTAAGGGGGAAAAACATGACTCCCAAAAATAACCCCATTGCTTCACCATATGAAGGGAGTAGTTTCCATAGTAATCTTAACAAAGGGTGATGCACTGATATCTCTCATCAAATTAATGAATTCATGAAGACTATTACTAAAGACCCACTGAATGCCAAACCTATGCAAGATACTCAACAAAACCTCCCTAGTATAGGAATACTGAATCAATAAATGGGTGATAGTCTCTTCCTTAGCTTGACATAGGCTACATCTATTAACTAGTTACAAACCCATCCTCTTTAGATTATCAATTGTTAGTATACTTCCATGTTGAACTACACCCTAGAAGAAATTCACTTTGGGGATGATCCCTGGGTTCCAAACATACTTCCAGTATGTACATTCCTCTTGACCTATTAGAGTGTTATAGGTAGATTTAACACTAAAAAAGCTTGAGGCATTATTTTTCTAGACTGTCACATCTTTCATCACAAATCTAGGACCTCAAGCCTTTTTTAGGAGTCTTTAGAGGTTATTGATCAATGGTTGGGCTAAAAAAATTTGTTTCAAAATAGCCCACTTCCCATTGCTATCTATATACTCCCAGACTCTCATACCAATTCTATCTAAAAAGACTTCTTAAGAGGACTAAATTGGGAGTGAACAAGGATAAAATTTAATCAATTATTCTCCCAAAATATATTCAATCTCTTGTCTCCCTTAGTCCATCCAACACCCTATCTTAGATTTTTCTTGTTGTTAACAATATTAGTCCATATTCTCAAGCCAACTGGGAGGCCACTACTTTCCAAATTATACTTGAACTCACCCCACCCCATGTATTTGGCTTTCATAATCCAACACTAATTTGTTTCCTCTTTGATCAATCTCCATCCAATCTTAGCCATTAGTTCTTTGTTGAGGTTAGTGATTCTTCTCAAGTTTAAACCCCCTTGTATCATGGGTTTGGAGACCTTATTTCAAGCAACCAGACTTAATCTTGAGTGCTCATTAGTCCCATTCCAAAGGAAGTTATGGTGTAATTTCTCAAGCATAGCTCTAACCATAGTAAAAATTTTGAATTGGGATTAGAAATACATAGGGATGTCCTCTACAAGGAAGCTTAAAGGAGTTGTAACCTACCTATAATACTTTGAATAGGCCCCTTCAAATTATCCAAATTATTTTGGGTACATTCCACAACAGTATTCTAGAGTTGGGTAGAAACTTCCATAACCATAATGCACAATCCCAGATAAGTGTCTAGGAGTACAACCTATTTGCATTCAAGTTCCCTAGTAATTTTTTCCTATAAGCTTTTTGAAGTATTAAAGAAGTATATTTTAGTATTATAATAATTAATGCTCTAGTCGGAGACAAAAAAGTAGTCCCCCAATAGCTTCTTCTAGTGCTTGGCCTCTATGATGGATGTCCCAAAGAAGAACGTGTCATCCAAAAATTGTTAGATCACCTCTAGGGGGAGGCTGGTGGCTAAATTACAACCTTTAAGGTGGCCACCCTCAGCCATTTCCAAGAAGTTTCTTCCTATCACTTCAACAACAATAATGAATAGGTATGGGGATAAGGGGGTCACCTTGTCAAAATCCCCTCTAGGTTTTGAAGAACTTGCCAGGCATACAATTCAAAAGAACAACAAATTGGACATAATTAATGGTGTCTTTCACTAGAGAAATAAATATCGAATCAAATCCTAGTCTAAAAAGCTAATCCCAATCTACCTTATCATATGCTTTGGAGATGTCCTACTTCAATGTCATACCTAGGTTTCTTTTCTCTTTTCCATCAAATGTATAACTTCATGGGAGGTGATGACAACATCCAAGATTTTTCTGCTTGACATGAAGCCACTCTGCAAGGAGCTAATGAATTTATTTAAGAGAGGTGTGGATCTATTCATGAGGATCTTAGAAAGAATTTTGTAGAGCATATTACATAGATTGTTGGGTTTGAAATCCCCCATACTTGTGGGTTCCACAATCTTCAAGACGAAAAAAATCTAAGCTTGTTTTAACTCTTTGAGAAATAATCCTTTATTAATGAATTCCCACACAACATGGATTAGGTAATTCTTTACAAGGTCCCAAAATTCTTTAAAATAGGCTAGAGGCAAACCATCCAAACCCAGAGTTTTGAAATCCCCCATGGAAAATACTACCTCCTTCACCTCCTCCATCTCCACCTTTCTCAACAAATTTTCAGTCATCACATTGTTCATCACTAGGATGATACACCTCAATAGTTCATCTCTCCTATTGTGGCCTTGGGGAGCCAAGTTCTAGTTGTAGCTATTCTAAAAGTACACAAAAGCCTAATTACTTATGTCCTTTTCCTTGGTGAACTCCTCACTCAAGTCATTCACAAGCTTGGTAATAGTGTTCCTCTTTCTATGTTTTGAGGATGAATGATGGAAGAAAGCAATATTATGGTCACCCTTTGCTGATAACTTGATACTATATCATTGTTTCCAATAAACTTCCTCATTCTTGGATATGTTTCTCGATTTCTTTCTCAAGTCCCTCTCCTCATCTATTATAGTCTCTCCCTCAATGTATCCCTTAGAAAGTGATAATTGATAGTCCTATAGATTATTTTTGATCTCTTTAGTTTGTTTTAAAATGTCTCAAGATAGATTCATTTTCCAATTCCTTACTTCTTTTATGATGATCTCTAGCTTCATGAAAATCCTAAACATAGAAGTCCCCTCCACTCTAGAGGTCCACCAAAGATTAATACATTCCCTAAAGTTTGGGTGAGAGTGCCACATACTCTCATATCTAAATAGCTTCACACCTAGAGTGTCACAATTTTGCTAGTTGAAAAAAATCATTTACTTATCTAAGATAGATCTAGGAAAATCCCTGAGTGAGGTTGCTGAGAGAATGTTTGAATTAACCAATATCAACACTCTATCTAGTCACACTTGGATATAAAGAAGTGTTGAAATCCCTAGGACACATGATCTAGTTATTCTTCCCACACATAACATGTGATGCATCTTCCCAAACTTGAAGTCTTCCACCTTGAGACTTAGGAGCATAGAAATTGATAAGATAACAACTAATGCCTTTTTCAATAAATTCACAAACTAGGAAATGGGGGTTAGAACTGATCTTCTTACTTGAGATCTTATTTGGGTCTCAAATAGTAGTGATTCCTCTAGAAGCATGAATATGAAAAACAAGCACCCAACCAGATATAGGGTAAGGACTTAAAAATCACATAATCAATTGACTGAAGCATTCTAAATCTCATTTCAGTAATCTTTTCCATTTCTGCATCTGATAAAACATATTTGATTGCATAATTGAAATACCATAACTGTTAGTGTAGTTTTTTATTTTTCTTATTTTGCTAGGTTTTTCCTACACTTTTAATAATCTCGCTTAGGTTAATAAAGCATGTCTTATTAGGTGAATGGTTGTGAGGTGTCACCTTCCTACATGTGAGCATCAATTAGCTATCTTGGGAAGATACTTTGCTATCTTTAGTTTGATAGATGCTTGCTCCTCATTGGTTGGTGTTGCCACCTCCTCCCTCTTCCTAGCCTATATAAGCATGCTACCTGGCTTGTATTTGTATCTCTTATTTTTGCATCCTCTTAATGCTATTTTGCTTCCAGCATTTGCATTACTCTCTTGGAGACTAACTCTATGATGCTATTTTGATTTTGTATTATTTGCATTCATAGTTTAGATATTTACTCTTTGCACTAGTTTTCTGGGTTATTAATCTTTTCAGATTCTAACATGGTATCAGAGCTTTTCTATGTGCAAGAGTAGATTTTAGTTTCCTTATTTGAGAGATTCGGGGGGGGGGCAAATAAAATTTATTGTAGTTTTTTGAAAAACGAAGTATGCTCTTCTCTTGCATCTTTGGATGATCCTAAGAATCAGAAAAGTTTTGACAAAAATAGTTTTTCTCTGGGGTTTCAATCTCAAATCTGACAACCAACTTGCATATTTGGAGTTTTCAATCATTTTTGCAGGTTCCAACATGCCATTGATGCACTTAAGAAGTTGTTCCAGCATTTGCATGTCAAATTTTGGTTGCTGGGGTCGTTTTCTGATTTTTGGAGCCATTTTTTACTGTTAAAGGCGTCTGATTTACACTATAGCAACATCTTCTGTTCATCAACAAGAAAAACGCTTTCTGGGTTTTGTTCACAGCCCCGAAAAACCATCTGGGTATCTTTTAGATTTTGCATGCAAGTTGTATATTTTTCAGAATCAAACATGCAAAGCTACAGCCATACCCCTCTCCGTTGGCAGCTGCAGATTTGAATGCTATTTTGCTTCCAGCATTTGCATTACTCTTTTAGAGACTAACTCTATGATGCTATTTTGATTTTCTATCATTTGCATTCATAGTTTAGATATTTACTCTTTGCACTAGTTTTCTGGGTTATTAATCTTTTCAGATTCTAACATTTTCTGGGCTTGCCAGATATCATTGGAAAGTTGGTTCTGTGAGTTATTCAGTTACAGAGATCTTTTATCCAGATTCTACTTCAGGTTCTTTCTCCTCTGAGTTTTGCACTTTCGCACTCTAGCGGATTACTTGGATTCTACATGTCCTAGAATCTCTTCTTCTGTTCTTTTGGCTCACTCTTCTTTCTGACTTCTGAGCATTGTATGCTTCTATTCTGTTGCATTCCTTTTTATGTAAACGCACTGAGATAAAGTGCCTACTTTTGCATATTTGGGATCTTGTACACCTTGTGTTTGTCTATACTCGCACTCAGTTATAAAGTGCCATGGGGGTTATGATGTTTTTCCATTTTGTGCTCATCCACCTTTGTCAAGTGAATTTTTCTTCCATGACATTAGCCCATGCAGTGTGTCGGTGACACCGCCCTTTATCCTGTGCTTGTACTTCTATTGCACTATTGGTGTTCCTGATTCTTCTTCTTGCAGATGTTTTTGGCATTGCATTTCAGTGTTCCTGTCACCCCTCTCCCTGTTCAACATTATGGGGGGGTTCACTTGTTGTTCTATGCTTCTTTGGTTGATGGTTCATGCCTTCTATTTCCATGGAGGTTCTATAGATCAGCATTTTGACAGAGTTTGCAGCTTCATGCTTTAGAGATGCTTCATGCTCTTTTTGTTCCTCTCTTTGGGACATTTCCTAGATTGGAGGCTTAGTTTCCTTCATCTAGTTCTTTTTCTTGTATTGGGTACCTGATCAGGCCTTGTTGCCGGGACCCATTTCTACATCCACCTAAGCTTCGCTTATGGGGGGGTGTTAGTGTAGTTTTTTATTTTTCTTATTTTGCTAGGTTTTTCCTACACTTTTAATAATCTTGCTTAGGTTAATAAAGCATGTCTTATTAGGTGAATGGTTGTGAGGTGTCACCTTCCTACATGTGAGCATCAATTAGCTATCTTGGGAAGATACTTTGCTATCTTTAGTCTGATAGATGCTTTCTCCTCATTGGTTGGTGTTGCCACCTCCTCCCTCTTCCTAGCCTATATAAGCATGCTACCTGGCTTGTATTTGTATCTCTTGTTTTTGCATCCTCTTAATGCTATTTTGCTTCCAGCATTTGCATTACTCTCTTGGAGACTAACTCTATGATGCTATTTTGATTTTGTATCATTTGCATTCATAGTTTAGATATTTACTCTTTGCACTAGTTTTTTGGGTTATTAATCTTTTCAGATTCTAACAATAACATATTCATCAATTTGAATTAAATTACTGAAATAAACATCGTAATGGATGCATATAATTAAAACATCATAATTGTCATAATTCCAACATATTGAAGTAATGAACACATGGCATAAATAATACTAATAAATGTCTAGTCCATTGAATATAATGTCTTAAAATATCAAATCATAATGTATCAAAATAAGTGTATCAATTGAGCTATGATGGGTTGAGGTGAGGCCTCACATCATGGGTCAGGTGACCCATCACTACCAATGCATCGACCATTGCATTTACCTCATGGTACAAAAGTTGGATGGACTTCTTAATGATTCTCACCATATAGTTGTGGCTATCATTAATAATATGGGATATATTCCAGCCCATGTTATTATTTCCTCTTAGAGCCTCTATAATTAGTTTGGAGTCTCCTTCAACAATTAGATTTTGAATTTCATTAAGGGGAAAAAACATGACTCCCCAAAACAAACCCATAGCTTCACCATATGAAGAGAGTAGTTTCCACAGTAATCTTAACAAAGGGTGATGCACTGATATCTCCCATCCATCTATGAATTTGTGAAGACTATTACTAAAGACCCATTGAATGCCAAACCTATGCAAGATACTCAACCAAACCTCCCTAGTATAGGAATACCAAATCAATAAATGGGTGATAGTCTCTTCCTTAGCTTGACATAGGCTACATCTATTAACTAGTTACAAACCCATCCTCTTCAGATTATCAATTGTCAGTATACTCCCTTGTTGAATTGCCCACCAGAAGAAATTCACTTTGGGGATGACCCCTGGGTTCCAAACATACTTCTGGTATGTACATTTCTCTTGACCTATTAGAGTGTTATATGTAGGTTTAACACTAAAAAAGCTTGAGGCATTATTTTTCTAAACTCACATCTTTTGTCAGGAATCTAGGACCTCGAGCCCTTTTTAGGAGTCTTCATAGGTTATTGATCAAAAGTTGGGCTAAAAAAATTTGTTTCAAAATAACCCACTTCCCATTGCTATCTATATACTACCAAACTCTCATACCAATTCTATCTCAAAAAGACTTCTTAAGAGGACTAAATTGGGAGTGATAAAGGATAAAATTTAATCAATTATCCTCCCAAAATATGTTCAATCTCTTGTCTCCCATAGTCCATCCAACACCCTATCTCAGAATTTTCTTGTTGTTAACAATATTAGTCCATATTCTTAAGCCAACTGGGAGGCTACTACTTTCCAAATTATACTTGAAATCACCCCACCGCATTTATTTAGCTTTCATAATCCAACACTAGCTTGTTTCCTCTTTGATCAATCTCCAATCAATCTTAGCCATTAGTTCTTTGGTGAGGTTAGTGATTTTTCTCAAGTTTAAACCCCCTTGTATCATGAGTTTGGAGACCTTATTTCAAGCAACCAAACTTAATCTTGAGTGCTCATAAGTCCCATTCCAAAGGAAGTTATGATGTAGTTTCTCAATATTATATCTAACTATAGTTAAATTTTTGAATAGGGATTAGAAATACATAGGGATGTCTTGTCCAAGGAGGCTGAAAGGAGTTGTAACTTACCTATACGACTTTGAATAGGCCCCTTCAAATTAGCCAAATTATTTTGGGTGTATTCCACAACAATATTCTAGAGTTGGGTAGAAACTTCTATAACCATGAGGCTCAATCCCAAATAAGTGCCTAGGAGCACAACCTATTTGGATTCAAGTTCCCTAGTAATTTTGTCCTATAAGCTTTTTGAAGTATTAAAGAAGTAGATTTTATTATTATAATAATTAATGCTCTAGTCAGAGACAAAAAAATAGTCCTCCAATAGCTTCTTCTAGTGCTTGGCCTCTATGATGGATGTCCCAAAGAAGAACATGTCATCCAAAAATTGTTAGATCACTTCTGGGGGCAGGGTGGTGGCTGAATTACAACCTTTAAGGTGGCCACCCTCAGCCATTGTCAAGAAGTTTCTTTCTATCGCTTAACAAACAATAATGAATAGGTATTGGGATAGGGGGTCACCTTGTCAAAACCCCCTCTAGGTTTTGAAGAACTTGTCAAGTGTACAATTCAAAAGAACAAAAAATTGGATAGAATTAATGGTGTCTTTCACTAGAGAAATAAATATCCAATCAAATCCTAGTCTGAAAAGGTAATCCCAGTCCACCTTATCATATGCTTTTGAGATGTCCAACTTAAATGTCATACCTGGGTTTTTTCTCCATTCCATCAAATGTATAACTTCATGGGAGGTGATGACAACATCCAAAATTTTTCTGCCTAAGATGAAGCCACTCTACAAGGAGCTAATGAATTTATTTAGGAGAGGTGTGGATCTATTCATGAAGATCTTAGAAAGAATTTTGTAGAGCATATTACATAGATTGTTGGGTTTGAAATCCCCCATACTTGTGGGTTCCACAATCTTCAACACCAAAAACATATAAGTTTGTTTTAACTCTTTAAGAAATAATCCTCTATTAATGAAGTCCCACACAACATGGACTAGGTCATTCTTTGCAAGGTCCCAAAATTCTTTAAGAAAGGCTAGGGGGAAACCAGCCAAACCCAAAGTCTTGAAATCCCCCATGGAAAATACTGCCTCCTTCACCTCCTCCATCTCCACCTTTCTCAAAAAATTTGCATTCATCACTACGATGATACACCTCAATAGTTCATCTCTCCTATAGTGGCCTTGGGGAGCCAAGTTCTAGTTGTAGATATTCTAAAAGTACACAAAAGCCTAGTTTCTCATGTCCTTTTCCTCTATGAACTCCTCACTCAGGTCATTGACAAGTTTGGTAATAGTGTTCCTCTTTCTATGTTTCGAGGTTGACCAATGGAAGAAAGCAATATTATGGTCACCCTTTGCTAATAACTCAATACTATATCATTTTTCCAATAAACTTCCTCATTCTTGGATATGTTGCTCAATTTCTTTCTCAAGTCCCTCTCATCATCTATGGTCTCTCCCTCAATGTATCCCTTAGAAATTGATCATTGATAGTCCTCTAGATTATTTTTGATCTCTTTAGTTTGTTTAAAAATGTCTCAAGATGGATTCATTTTCCAATTCCTTATTTTATGATGATCTCTAGCTTCATGTAAATCCTAAGCATAGAATTCCCCTCCAGTCTAGAGGTCCACAAAAGATTAACACATTCCCTAAAGTTCGGGTGAGAGTGCCACATACTCTCATATCTAAACAATTTCAAACCTAGAGTGTCATAATTTTGCTAGTTGAAAACAATAATTTACTTATCTAAGATAGATTTGGGAAAAGCACTAAACAAGGTGGCTAAGAGAATGTTCCAATCAACTGATATCAACACTCTATCTAGTCCCACTTGGATAAGATTACTACTTGACCTATAATTGGACCAAGCAAAGGGGGTACCCATAAATCAACATCCACTAAATAATTTTGTCTAATGAAACTATTAAGATCGTGCATATTATCAAAGTAATCTTCAAGGCCTCCCAATTTCTCCAAGGGATATAAAGAAATGTTGAAATCCCCAACACAATGTATCTAGTTATTCTTCCCACACATAACATGTGATGCTTCTTTCCAAACTTGAAGTCTCCCACCTTGAGACTTAGGAGCATAGAAATTAATATGGTGACAACTAATGCCATTTTACATAAATTCACCAACTAGGAAATGGGGGTTAGAACTAATAATCTTACTTGAGATCTTATTTAGGTTCCAAATAGTAGTGATACCTCTAGAAGCATAACTACCTTCCTTTTATGAAAAACCATCACCAAACCATATATAGGGTAAGGTTTGGACAAAAATATGCATTGATATTTTAACTTCCTGAATGAGAATAATGTCCACTCTACTATCCCAAATGTTATTCTTAATAGCATATACTCTTTCCTAGGGATATTGAGCCCTCTAATGTTCTAGGAAATAAACTTCATCTTTGACATCTCCTTGTATTTTCCAAGATAAGATGGGTACCTTGAGCTATGTCTCTTGTTTTTTATTTGAAACATGTGGTTTTCTCCAAAGATTTTCCTACCTTAGCCTCCAAACCCACATCCACTCTAGTAGTTCCTCTTTCTTTTCTTTTAATTGTATCCCAGTCACTATCAGGGTCGAACAACAACTATTTGAGGACCAATGAATGTTCTAAGTTATGCTGGATGGGGGAAAGAGGTTCCTGATAAATTAAAATGATAACCATAAGATATCCACCTTGGTCACCCCCAAGACCCTTGTCTCTCTCTCACAAGGGGATGAGCTCTACCACTACTCTAGAATCATAAAAACTACAAGGCTACCCATATCCCACTTAGGTTAAGAGTGTGGAAGGACCTCATCCTCTCTCATAATCATATAGAAAGGATCCTTCTCCCCATCGGATATCCCTAGTTGAGAATTAGTCACTATCACCTCATTCCCCCTAGAGGGTCTCTTGGAGGCACATGACCCATCTATAGGGACCTCACCCTCTTCATGCACTTTCACCCCAACTCCCTTTGTGGAGGGGACTTCTATCATTATGATCTCATTTTCCAAAAGAATTGTCTCTTTCAGACTGATATCTAACCCTTTACTTCCCTCTTTCACATCATTGGTATCAAGGGGCCTCTTGGAACTTTCCACTTGGGTATAAGGGAACCCAAGAATCACTTTCTCCTTCCCTTTCTATTTTTTTTTGGTGCAATCAGTGACAATGTACACAAATGTAGCACACTCCTAACAAAAGAACTCTACATTATCATAAGAGATAGGTTGGAACCACTTCCTTCTCTTAGTAGTGAGGGAGACCCTCAAAGGTAGGGGTTGGTTTATAGAAACATTGACATAGAATATTGCATATCCAATTTGGTCTTGGCAGTCATGGTGTTATTAGTTCTAATAAAGTGACGAAAGAAATCACCCATTCATTTGAAAATTTTAATATCCCAATATTCTAGGGGAAGCCCGTATAAGAAAACCTAAACAATTGCCTTTCACGACAGATCTGTAGCTGGATTGAAACTAGGATTCTATTTAGCAAGGGTTAGAAGATGTTTACCATAGCACCAAGTCCCCACAATAACAATTTGTTTATCCTCCATAGAGGAAAATTTGAATAGGAATAGATTTCTTAGCACTGCCGATATGCTGACCAATCCCTTATGTTTCCATCTTGCTACACTCCATTTCCTAACCATGACAAAAGATGGGTGAGAAGCATCAAAATGACCCACCAAAACCTCAGTATACCTAGGACTATTGAGTCAATGATAGAATCTAGTACACTAATGTATGGGCCATCCACACCCATGGTAACCACAGGTGACACATCCACCATTTTTTCATTCCTCTTCCCCATCATCACATTTTTTGAACCAGGCTTAGGGACTGTGTCCATATCAGGACTATTTCCTCTAAGGGTTGATTTCTCCAGGAAGGACATATCTTCTAGAAACTCATTAGGACACCAAAGGGTGATAGAGAGACCATTGTTAGGAAGAAATTGTAGCTTGTATATTACCTTGCTAGGACAAAGACTGAGTCAGGTAGTCTTGCAAAAGAGCTAGGGGTGGTGGGGGAGGGGTCCTCCAAAGAATCACCAATCAATAGCAAGAGTAGCGAGAAGTTATAGAGCAGGCCCAATCAGAAATAATCAAATTTGTATTATAATAGATTGTTGGTGTACTGCAAAAAAAATTATTTTAAACAGCACGTGTTGCAAACACATTAGCAAAAATTGGCATGCACATTATTAGGGTCTACAAAAGTACATTGATCAAATGTATGCTATGTAGAAACTACTATTAGAAGCATACAAACTACTATTAGCAAAGCTTTATAATAAAAATAGAGGTTGGCAAGGGGACGTTTGAAGACAATGAAAGCAAGAAATTTCCTTTATTGTGGAAGTTAATGGATTCATGGAGGATTGGCAATCTTCCTTCTAATAAATCAGTAAGTGCACATTCTATCGTGAATCTAATTAAGATTTTTTAGAAAAGTATGATTGGACTTGATAAATTATAGTGTGATTCCAAATATTAGTAGAAAATGGTGAAGGCAATTGACTTTACAAATAACTTTTTTTTAATATTTGAATAAAAAAATTAGTTGTTATTAATATTTATTTGTATTTTAATTTTAGCTAAAACATACAAAGTTTTTCACAAGCAAAAATAAAATACTACATTTTTATTCCTATTTTTCTTGTGAGACTATTAATATATATTTAAGAAAATGTCATTTTTATTTAATCACTATCTATTTAATAATTTCATCGTGTTCTCTCTCTCTCTCTACAACATAGATTTTAAAGAGATGACTTTTCTTTCAAAGCATTCTTTAACTTCTTTAGGCCAAACACAATTTTCTTTAAAAACTTTGTCATTGTTGTAAATAAAAATAAATGTCAAAAATTATTGTACTATCATATTTTAATTCGAGAAAACTTATAAAATGTTAAGAAACAACACATACCTAAAAAATAATAATAAAATGATAAAATACAGATAAATCTTACCAACTAAACAAACATTACATAAACAAAACTACATCTATTCTCACTATAATAATAATCCATTATATAAAATAATTTAATATTATATCTAAATATTTAACAACAAATGTATACTTCAAAGAAAATCACTAAAATATACTCAAATAAAATGATAACCAAACTCTAAAAATCATCCCTTAAAATCGCAAAATGTACTTATCACAGAAATCATGGGATCCCTTATTCTCTTGGTTTTTTGAACTGAATTGATAAAAATACTTGAACTTAAGTTAGAACGCTATAGGCATCCTGTAACCATCCATCATAATAATTACCTTGAAGTCGAGGAAGGTGTTGCCAAAAACCTTCCTTCAGATTGAATGCAACGAAATCTGCACTTTCACCTTTCGTTAGAGTGCAGAAGCAGATATAATCTCCTACAAAGTTACACTCCTTCACCGGTTTATCATTAACCTCTGGAAATCCTATATACAGGAAAAATCAAGCCAACTGTGAAGGTACTTTTGATATTCTTATTTCTATCCATTTCCAAAGAAGCTTATTTGCCTCATCTTGACACAACTGCCATATAGCAATGTACCCTCAATCAGAAATTCAATATGGCTACCTTAGTGTAGACTTTATATGTTGCCAACTATATTAAGAGAAAAGTTGACCAACCAAAATCTTGAATCAAATTTGATCAAATATTAAACATGTAATTAAGCTAGCCTAACCTATATTAAGAAATATCCATACGGCACTTTTTCTGAATTCTCGCTTGCTCTGTTTTTAAGGAGTCTCTTCCACTTGCCTTTTCATGTTTTGCGTAGACTAATATATAGAAAGAAATGAGTGGAATATGTTGTATGAAGCGGTAATATATCATAGTCATAAAATCAACAACAAAATAGACAGAGATTAAGTACAAGTAATCTGACGTACGTTCACATAATTATATAAAATGATGGTGGATGTTCATGTGACGCCGTTGAGTCTGGGGATCGCAGTTGTGGGAGGCGAAATGTTGGTAGTTGTCCCACGGAACACAAGGCTTCCTGCCCTCAAAGAGACATGCGAACTCACCACGTCTTTAGACGATCAGGACTCTCTACATATTCGAGTTTTCCAAGGGGAGAGACTTTTAGTTGCAGACAACATTCCACTCGGAAACTTCGTACTGAAGGGGATTCCTCGCGCCCTCGCTCAAGTGCGAAGAGTGAAAGTGTGCTTCGAAGTGGAGGTGGATGGGACTCTGAATGTTTCTGCCTACGACTTGCGAGGCGGAGCACGCGAGGAGATTACCATTACCAATGAATTTGCAGGAAGACTGAGCGAACAAGAGATTGATATTCATAGAATGATAGCGGACGCAGAGAAATTTCGCAGGGAGGATGAAGAAAGGAAGGAAAAGAACGTTGCCAAATATGAGCTCGGATGTTGCGTGGTGAACATGAGAAATAGGGGAAGGAAGCAAGTGAGTGAAGGCACTCTGGACGCTTCTGAGGCGAAGAAACTTCTCTCATCCATCGCTCAAGTCGAGGAATGGTTACTTAATCATCATCATGAGAATTATGACAATGTGACGGTGGCTGATTTGAGAGACAAAATGGAAGAACTCAAACTGAACTGTTCGCACTTCTTTCAATCGAAGAGGATGAGGTTTACTCATGAAGCGGAGGAATTTAATAATTAAGATAATAATTCAACGAATAACACGTCTAAACAATAACAATAATGTAAACAATGACATTAATTTGTTGGCGCTTTGAGGTTACATGAGGATCTTCCCATCAGCACGTTTTCTCTATTTGCCTTATTTGGGTAGTCGTGCAGTTCACAAAAAATTATCTTTATACTATAGTCCAACTAAAAACTCTCATTAAACATAATTTCTCAATTTAATTTTCTACTATATTATTGGATGTGTCTATTTTATCAGGAAGTCTTTATTTTCTAGTGAAGCAAATTTAGGTGAAAATATGGTTTCATGAAATAGTGGCATTTGGCAAAATCATAGAAGAACATGTCATCTTGGAGGTTTTATGTGTTATTATGCTACATGCATAGCGACATGTCATTGCACTATCTTAAATTTCATCCACATCATCCCCACAATTATGTGTGCAACTTTCATTCTAGGTGAAACAGTGAAACTGGATGTGGGTCTGAAGACTACGAGTTGGACCTTAAATTAGGCCACACCTTTCATTCATGTCTGAGCATAATTTTCTTTTCTTACTTGACGATTCAAGTTTAAGTTTCTGAATGTTGAAAGAAATTATTCAAGGTACTTATAAATGATTGATATGAGAGACAAGCATCCTTGAGACTTTGAATCGAAAATTTATTTTAAAATATTAAAAATGTGAGGTTGTATTGAAATTCTATGAAACTAGGTTTCAATCCTCGCCAAATGTACAAAAATTTCATTGTAAGTAAATCTTCTTGGTTTGCAAGAGCCAAGGTTGAAGCTATAAATATGACCCTCTACCCCATTTTTCCCATATTAGAGCTTTTGATTAAGAAGATGAAAGAAAACTCAGTAAACACAAATTTTATAAAGAACATATCCCATACTAAAGCTTCTTGTGCACAACTAGTATTAAATGATGAACTATGCTCTTTTTAAAAAAATTGGTTTGGGAAGATGGATATATATAATAAATAATGATGTTTCTTTCACTCATGTAGAAGTCTCATGTAGAATTCTAGCTTTTTGAAATGTGATATGGTGTGTTTGCACAATCCATCAAATTTCAAAGATAAACTCTATTGCCTTGTTCTTTCAAGTTTTTACCATAATTGAAAATATTAATACTAACCTCTAAACAAAAATTAGTACTAAAGATTTTAGAAAAAATCTCATTAGCTCTAACACATAATTTTGGTGCAATTATTGGGTTTCTATTAATATATATAGTATTGTGTACATGAATTTATTTCTGGTTGTAATAGTTTCTTTCTCTATCTATCTTTTTGAGGATACTTGAGGAATACCCCTAGTAGAAATCTGATGTACTTTTATCAAGAAGGAAATCTTGGATATATTTATAAATTATTCATTTTGTCTAGAATTGTAAAAGCATTAATGCTTATCAAAAAATCTTGTTCTTAATTATAACTTCTCAATGTTATAAGGGCATGTAAACACCTCATTTTTTGTTCAAGGATAAAATTTCAAATATTACTCTTCATTCAGGGTCTTATATCTACCTATTTCAACTTTCAAATACAGTTTTTCCCATGCTCCTGCTACAACTCAATCCAATTCTCCGATCTTTTCATATTAGAGTTCAACTACAAGTCATTCCATCAGAGTTGGTGGCAACAAAGAGTATGATTTAAAAATGCAATAATAATTGTGAAACATACAACTTAACTATTTTGTATGGAAATTTATCGCAACTTCTGTGGTCGTAGGATCAAAATCCTTAGAGGTTGTGTCAGGCTGAACGCGCATAAAAGGGAAAAAAATCTTCATCATCATTATTTTCCTATTGCTTGGTGTTCTAGCTATTTTTAAATTTGGTAAGTTATCATAAAATGCCATGTTCTACTTTGATTATGATTTATGTACCATTGAGCTGCTAGTTTGATGCTAATTTTATGTTCTCTCTATAATTGTGAACTATGTTTCTAGTATTTCACATGTCTGGAGATCTTGTATCCTTAAAAAGAGGAATTAAAAAGATGAACTAATGCATTCAGTTTCTATGGTTGGAAAAGAAAATTAATCAATTTCACCCTAATGTTTTGAGTGGGTAATCTTATTTGAGGGTATTTACATCTTAAATTAAGGCATTCATGACTTGTCATTATTTCTTGCTACTATCATTTAATTTTTCTTTATTCTATTATTTATCACTATTTTTAATTGTCACTTTGTAGGTCATACTTCACAATGTCTTGCATATACCTCAGTTTTCTTATTTTTATTTGTTATGCAATCTAAAATTTCAAATATATAGATTTTATTATAGATTAAGTTCTTAAAAATAAAATACAATTTTAAAAATTATAAATAATTCAAAAAAATACTTTATAGATTGATTTAAAAATAAAATTTGATATGACTTCTATTCTATAAAATCACTTACAAATAAAACACTTATAAACAATTTAAATATATTTATGATAAAATTGTGTATATAAACATAAAAACCATCAAATAATGTAAACTACTAGTTATCACATTGGAGATTATGCCCAACCTAGAGATTATATTGTTTTACTTCTATTCCATTTTCTATTAGTGTTATAAATAATATTATTATTTTATTGTCATGGTATATCAATTAGTGTTTATATTTGATTGCCCCCAAAATAAATTTAGCCTTGTATAACCAATAATTGTACACTAGTAATTATTCCTAGAGTGATTTTATATTATATATTTATAGTCTACTTTGGAAGAATGTGTAACACTTCTATATTGTAGATTTCTATGATAGGAAATTACTCTAAATCCAAGATGAAATACATAGAATGTTGCAAATTTTCTAGATTTAATTGATAGAGCCAAATTAGAACCAATATATTAGAATAGCATGAAATATGCAGTACCATTGGAATATACTTTTAAAATTAAGAGATTTCAATGTAATATTATAGCACTTATTTTACATTCAATTATGTATTTCTCAATTTGTATTATGTCCCTCCTTAGCTTGATTCTTTCTTATAAGATTTGAGATTTTCTTTAGATGTTTAATGTCGAGATGTTTAACATTGTGAGATGATTAATTTAACATTTTAGAAAAAGGTCAAGAGATTGTGAGGAAGTACAGAGAACAAAAAATAATTAATTCACTAAAATTTGACCATTTTCTTTTGCAATAAGATGGTTTGGATCTCCATTACAAACTATGTAGAAACTACACAACTACTTCTACTACCCAAGATCACCATTAGTTATTAGGTCACCTCCTTAAAGGAGACTATTAATCAAACTATGAGGATTCTCTACTAGAAGCATTACGTTTCTTTGGTGATAGGCCAAAGCTACAAAATTGTTAATCATCTCTTATGTGATGAGACCAGATGTTTCTGCACATGTGTTGATGAATTCTAGCTGTCATGGCTTCATTAACATTGTTGTAATATTAATCAAGGTATAAACAATAATTTTAATTTGAATCCAATATTATAAAAAAATCAACATAAAAAATAATTTGTATCTTTCTCATGTTCATAAAGATTCGTCATGAGCATGCTAAGCATATAATTCATTAACTTTTCTTTTAAATTCTATGATGAGGCTTTCTTTGAATCTCAATGAGAGCATAAGATAGCATGCAAACTTCCTATAGGATGCATTATATTAAGTCTCCTAAAATAAATTATATTATGTCTTTAATTTAGTGTATTATTTGTTAAAAATTATCTATCTCCTATGATGTAGTATCATTTTTTTTTTTTAAAAATGCGGATAAACATATGTAATCGTATGGTCCTTGAAGTGTTCACAAAGACTGTAGTTGTAGCTAGATGATACCCCCTTTGGCATTCACTGAAAATTGAAAATGTTGAAGACACCTAAGTTAACTTATCTGATCGGGTGTTTGTATATATCACAATACGTGAGACTCTTTAGAAATCACACACTGATATCTTATCAATCTTTGTTCTCCTCGATTTCAACCACTTCAGAATTTTCATCTTTCAATGCAAGAAGGCAATATGCAAAAATATGTGTAGCTCAGATATAGAACCCGCAGAGCTGTCATGCTACTAAATGACATTATGGGAATTTTTGGGAGATTTGCATTAAAGGCTCGAATGATAGTATATGGAGAAGAGTGGGAGAAAGAGGGCACATATGAGAGATGACATTCTCATGAACATCTCTTTACCAACATATAGAATACGGGGTTTTCCAAGAAAATCACCATTCTCTTAGTCTTGGACTCTTAAATTTCAAAAAATGGGGTCCACTGGATAAAATTTGCAAACAATGATGTAGGTGGACTACAGTTCTTTTTTTTAATCTAATCTACAAATATTGAATTATGGGGCTTATTGGGCTTAAGTTATATCTCATTTTATTATTAGTAGACTCAAACTATGAGGTTTAGGGGACTATAGTTTCTTATTTAATCTATTTATTTAATCTATTAATTCAATTTTGAGACCCAATTTTATAAGATTTGATAGAATAACTATAAATTTCAAATTATAGTTTTTAAAATAATATTATTTCATTTAAAAATTCAATCCTAGCTCAGTAGAGAAAGATTATCTCTATTAAATCTAAAAACTCCAATCTACCTCTAGATTCACTAATTCAAGAGATTAAAAATTGTATATTATTCTATTTACAAACTCCAAACTATCTTGGATATCATTTCAACAGATTGTAAAATTTAAACAATATTCCAAAGCATAGTGTTAGAAAAAGAAAGTTTATTTATTATTCAATTTTCCAACTTCAAACTACCTCCACCCTATTTAAATATATTTATTATTCCACTTACAAAGTTAAATCATGGGATCCTATAGGGAAAAGTTTATTTATTATTCCATCTACAAACTCCAAACTATCTCCATTCTCCTAAATTATAGAGATACAATTTATATATTATCCTGTCTAAAAACTCAAACCATACGATCAAGTCATGAACTGACCAATTCAATAGATTAAAGTTTACATATTAGTCCAATCTCATGGGCTCCATTAGAGAAAAATTTATTTGTTATTAAATTTGTAAACTCCAGACTATCTCCACACTACAAGAGAATTTTTTTATATTACTCCATCTACAAAGTCAAACCGTAACCTCTTCAGTAGAATTAAGGTTTCTTGATATTCATAAATTAGCAAACTCCAAATTACCTCCACACTATCTCCACACTCGCTAATTAAAAGATTAAATTTATATATTATTCCATTTACAATCTCAAATCAAGAGGTCCATTAGAAAAAAGAAATGTTAGTAAATCTACAAACTCCAAACTATCTCCACAATATTTAAGAGATACAATTTGTATAGTATTCCATCTACAAAGTCAAACCATAAGGTTCAATAGAATAAATATTATTTGTAAATTGATAAATTTGCAAAATGAGTAGAGATTTAAATTCCTAATACAAGCCTTGTCAACTTCATTAATATATATGCCAAATAACATATCTAGCCATCTTGATGGTCTTGTGGGAAGTCACACTTCCCTTTATTTTCCTAATTTGAGCTTCGAGTTTCACCACTTTTAAGGATGTCGATTCTCACAAATGGAAAATGACTTAAATGATGTATGAAATGTTTGAATTCATATTTATGAAAAAATGTAATCTATTAATTCATATTTTATAGAATCAATTAGGTGTGTTCTAAATATCTAAAAAATTGAATTGTCTACAAAATCAAATGGTAGCAGGAATATTTAAAAAAACATATAGATTCATTCATGTACCTTAACTGTTAATATCATATCTTCTTTTCCTAATATACTTTTCATTTTTTTGTATAAGGTGGGACTCTAGCTCTACGAAACTCTTGTTATTATTACTAGTACTTGCACCTTTGAAAGGTGCAAGAGTTTTGTAGATAGTTTTATATATAAAATTTTAGCACTATAGTGCTAAGGTGAAAAATTTGCTCATAACATTTTGTGTCTATTAGAAAAACATTGGTTAGATAATTTTTATCTCTATTATTTTTGTTTCCTTGGTACCTGTGAAATACATCTAGTTCCTACAATAATTTGTCTTCTTTGCAAGTTTTTCAAGTATCATTGCACCCTTTTTCATCCATAAAAAACTTTATAGGTTCTTGGTTAGAAATACTTGTTCTTTGATTATACTCGCTACACAAAATTGGCATTGTTATTAATGAAGTACAAACTATTGTAGTATTTTTTGTCATGATATGAGAGATAGAGTGTGGGAGTATCTAGGCTATCAAAATTAGAGTTTTTGGATACTTCATCCTTCAAATGGTGCATGTGAATGTTAGTTCAAGTTACCCTAGAAGTTGCATAAATCTCACAATGGTCTCCCCAAATTCCATCTTTTTCCATTTTTTCATAGCATTATTCAAAATTCATATCTTCTTTCTACAAAAGGAAAGGCTCAAAGTCTAAACTATGCTTTAGAATGTAATGCACTACCATAGTACAATACTATGAGAGTTTCTCTTGGTCACCTTCAAGTTGATTTACTAGGGCTCTAGATAAGGAATTTCCACTTGGTAGTATTTCCCTCATTTCCTTCATCATCTAACAAGATGCTTAATAGAGATTTTTTTTTTATTCTTTGATGAACATTTTTTTATTAAGGAAGAGATGGTTTTGGTAGAAAAGTTATTTAACATATAATTTAGTTATATGATGAGATGTATAATTCAAACTTAGACATAAACCATAAGAATTATATTTCAAAAGAGTATAATGTTATGCTCAACTATTTTATAATGGTTTCAACCTCTGCATAAATTATTGAATTCATCCATGTGTGATTCTGGAAAATATGATGATGGTCAATTGTAGAATTCATTTAAATGTAACCCTACATAATATAAATTATATGAATTAAAGTTTATGAACATGTAAATAATAAATTACCTCTTAAGGTGTAGGAGACAAGTAGTTACAGTTGGAAGTGATGGGAGAGCTAAAGCTCTGGCTAATACATCTTTGGTAAGTTGTGAGAATCAATTAATAATATGTCTTTGATATATAGAAACCACTTCTATGTCCTTGGCATATTGTGAGGAGTCTATAAATGTATGTCTAAGATATATAGATATGATTTTACTTCTAGCACTGATAGGTACACTTTCTTATCTCTATTGAGTCCACACGCATGTTTGATTAAACTAAGGCATTATCACATTCATTATCCTTTTTCACAAGATTTTACGATACATACTGCTCCCAAACAAATTTTTGATCATGTATCTATAGAGTTGATCTGATTTTGATTTGTATTTAAATCCATTACTTTTGTTAGTTAATTATAAATTTATTGAGTGAGATTTCATATGTAGAAGTGAAATTCTCACTTGTTGTGCGTAGTTTATGGAATGCAACATTGAAGAATTATAAAATAAGAAATGGAAAATGTCCAAATTATATATAAAGAAATGTTAGCAATATAATGTAACTAAAATATACATACACACACACACACACACACACACACACACACACACACACACACACACACAGATATATATATATATATATATATATATATATATATATATATATATATTTATATATATATTTATATATATATATATATATATATATATATATATATATATATATATATATATATATATATATATATATATATATATATATATATGTATGTATGTATGTATATATGTATATATGTATATATGTATCTATATATATGTATATATGTATATATATATGTATATATGTATATATATATGTATATATGTATATATGTATATATACATACATATATACATATACATATATATGTATGTATGTATATATGTATATATATGTATATGTGTGTATATGTATATATATATGTGTGTATATATATATGTGTATACACACACACACACACACACACACACACACACACACACACACACACACACACACACACACACACACACACACATAATTTTCTCATTTGTTAAAGACCTTACGAGAATTGAGTAGTTAGAATTAGATATCTTTACAATTATTTAGCATATTAGAATTTAAATTTTATTTTAATTTTTAATTTTTAATTGTTTGATTTAATTTATTTTATCAAATAAAGCTAAATTATTTTATATAGAAAATGTTTATTTCGTTAAATTTTTTAAGGGGTGTTTATGTTTTTTAAATTATAATTTCATGTAAATTACTTATAGAATGACACCATGAAAAAATTAAAGTTTATTATAATTAAAAAAATTATGTAAATAGAAATTAAAATATGAAAAATATAAATTGAAGTTATAACAACTTGATGGAGGCCATAGCTATTTTGTATGCTATGAAGAATGCTTGTGACCTTGGTTGGAGAAGGCTTATCTATGAATATGACTCATACGTGGTGATACATCTATTGAATTGACAACATTTTGATGTTGTTAGTTCGAAGTTAGCTTTGATTGTGGACCAAATTCATAATTTGTGTACTTCTTTGGAGTCTGTTACTTTCAATCATATTCCCAGGGAACGGAATAGTGTTGTTGATTGTTTGGTGAAGTGGGCTTCTAACCATATGTGTAAGTAGGCTTATTATGATTTTTTTAATGTACTTTAGTCCCTTGATATTTATATTTAATTAAAAAAAAAATTCTTTTTCACTTTTATTTGATATACAAATACCAAGAATACTATGAACTTTTCTTAAATGTTTGCAACCTTTGAATTACATGAATCATTTAAGTTTCCCACTTAGATTTGACCAATGATACTCTTACTTGTCTTTGATCTTTGTTCACAACTCTTTAAATTGGTCCACCTAAAGATTTGACTCGAAAAATATTATTTTATTATTATTGTTTTAACACAAAATTCATTTTAGCATCCAATCTTAAAATGTACAAACATCAATTTCTAGGTTAATATCAATCTAAATCTATCTTTATTCACAAGACATTATATGAATCCAACTAAGATTTAACTTACAAGAATTTATCTCAAGAATACTATGACATTTTCTTAGTTGTTTGCAATCTTTGTTTACTTAAATCAATTAAGTGATCTTCCTAAGATTTGATCATAAGGAACATCATCCTCTTATTTATTTATTTATATCTTTGTTGACAAGTCTTTAATTTTACCCACCAAAAGATTTGATGACCTTCAATTATTTTCATATTATGTGAGAAATTATGAAATTGGTCATCCAATAATAAGACAAAATCAAATATGATTGACATACTTAAAAATTTGATAACCTTAATTAATTACCTTTAATTTTTGTTTAAAAAATATTAAATTTGTAGTGCATAAATTTAAAAAACTAATTATGATTTGTCATTATTCACAAATCAAATTGATCTAACAAAAAATTAACATAAATATTATATTTAATCCACCTAAAATTTTAATGAACATTACCATCCCTCAACAAAGTCCTCAAGAATCTAAGGGCTCCTATCACTACAAAATGTATTAGTAGAAATATATTTTTGTAAGAATTGTTGAACAAATTGCACTTAAATCTTTTTTTATATATGAAACAAAAGGTACATGAAATAGTTATTAACAAGTGCCACATAGTGACTTAGTACTTGCCTTTAGATTTTATATAAATATAGTTTTAATTTAATAAATTAATTAGAGTTTATAAAATATTCTAATTAATAAAAATATTATATATTTATATTTTTGTATAATGATATTAATTATAATTATAATTATAATTTTATTTATTAATAGAATTATATATATATATATATATATATATATATATATATATATATATATATATATATATATATATATATATATATATATATATATATATATATATATATATATATATATATATATATATATATATATATATATATATATATATATATATATATATATATATATATATATATATATATATATATATATATATATATATATATATATATATATATATATATATATATATATAAAATTTGCATATATATCATGTTATACTATTATATTGTAAATAAATTATAATATCTTTATAATAATAATATTTCTTATATGATTATTAATATAAGAAATATTTATTTTAGCATTTTTAATCGAATGACAAAAATTATATTATAAAAAATGTAATATTAAAATATAAACCAGCCCACTTACATTAAAAAATATATTAAAAATGAATCACATTCACCTCAATAAGAATCAACTATACAATCCATCAAACCTGGGCAATATAAGAGGTGAATGAATTCACCCAATCAAATCTTAGAAAAGTATTTTTTAAGAATTGCAAAGTTAAAAATCTTACATCTATGGTATGCAACATATTAGTTTGATAACAAAAGTTAAAATCGATTAATTCTGAGTGGTACAAACCAAATAATTTAATCACCACTTAAAACCTAAAATTTAAAATGTGCCACAATAGTACTTAGCCTACTAGAAACTACTAATAAGAATTTTAAGTTTAACCGATTAAACAAAATCTTTTTATTCTACTTTGTAGAATTTTTTGTGACTTTCTCATCTTGATAATAAATCATAGTTATTCTATTTCTCTCTATAAATTTTTCATCATGATAATAGATCATACAAATAAATTTACACAATATAATTAGAAATTTGAACACATGATTCATAACATATTTTAAATATATTTTGTAAACTTATTAATTATTCTAAAGCATGCCATGAATAAAAGAATAGACACCTTTTCTTTTGCACAAGAGACATGATCTGTCTCTGTAAAGAAATCATTAAAAATGTAAAAAAAAAAATTTTTTATTAATATTCAATTAGCATTTAATAATTAAAATTGTGCACTGAAAATATTTAAACCAATCACTTTAAATAATATTGCACTTATCTTTAAATTAAGAGTCATGTGATTGATCCAAGAGTATAGGTTGTTCAAGTGCATTTGGAGTGGCAATTGAATAAATTCCAAGGTTTTGGGGCTAGGATCATGTTGGACCCGATATTCATCAGAAATTTTCTCGTCTAAAGATTTTGAATATGCATTTTAGTTAAAATGATTTTTAAAGTATCAGTATCAGTACAAATGGTAGTGGCCTATTTGTGATGCTAACTATACGCTGGCTTCCTAAAAACCAAGAAGGGAATTGCACTTTGCTATTTGTTTATTATTAAAGATTCATATAATTTACACTAACAATTCTCTAGAATGAATGAGTTAACAATAATGGATACTCTTATCTTGTGCCTACCTCCATTGCATAGCTAGATGGTAGAAGGAATGAATCCCATTCACATCATTCACATAGATATCTAAGAGGATAGGTGGTTTGTAAAAGACTTGGCGGTAGCTGGTAAAGCCAACTTATTTGCCAATCAACATATTTTCTATAGTTGGGGTCCTTCTACTAGTGAAGTACCAATAGGGAGCAAGGCTTTACTTAGAGGAGTCTCAGGTGGAGGAGCTTCGGTTGGTAGGGCTTCAAAAGGAGGGGCTTTTGGAGGTAGTTGTGCAGTTGGAGAAGCATCAAAAAGAAGCTCTGCATAATTGGAAGTTACAATTGTGCTAGATAGTGTAGAGAATGCATCATTCAACATCAAATTCCCTCATGATCTCTAGTTCCCTCATTCAAGAGGCTAAATTTTTCCATCACAAACTATCTCTATTTTCTATTTTAACACACGTGACATGCATTAGTCCTTGCTCAAGCTTTAGATTATTGTGGAATGTTTTCTGAAAGGTATTTTCCTCTGTGATGGTCATCTACTTGCTAGGTGAATCCATAATAGTGGGTTATACTTTTTTACCTAAACTAACACTAAACTATGAGTTTTTGAGAAAACTTTCACTTTCAAATGCAAATTTCCATTTAATGGTTATAAGTTTGAAGATGACATAAATTAGAGTTTTTTTTAGAATTTTACATCTTGATTCTAAATATATATATTTTTTTAAAAATTGAATTTATTTTATTTTAATTTTTCTCCCTTGGAAATTGGTATGTTATCAAAAATGTTATTTTGAAAGAGTGATGTTGCTTTTGACACACATAACTTTTTTTCTAAAATATATATCAATTTGATTCTTTTGAATATTTTTTTTAACATCCATACTGAAACCATGAAGCTGGTGTGATGTCTTCATCCTTAGTTTTTTATATTTTATTGGAATTTAAAGTTGACATTACACTAGTTTAGAGATATGTGGCTTTTGACACATGTAACTTATTATATATTTATCTTATTTCAAAATTTATTTTTTTGATTGAAAGAGGAATCAAATATAGAGGTTGTAGCTATTTTTCAAAAAAAAATTCTCTTAGTGACTATTTTTCTATGAGTGTCCAATATAGAGGTTTAGTTTTTATAAAATAGCTTTTTTCAATTCACGTAAAAAATGTATACCTAAATAATTCAAAATGTAGAAAATTCATAGTCATTAGAAAGCTCATTTAGAGCACTTTTATCATAAAAAATGACATGTCTTCAGTGCTCCATTTCAATCAGGTAATTGAACCTACAAGCCAGGAAAACACTGGAAATATTCTAACATTTGGAGAAGACTTGTAATTAGCTAGTTTCAATAGAAACTAAGTTTCTATCAAAACTATAAAGATTAGTTTGCATTGAAAAAAAATCTTAAAGTTTCTATCTAAACTAAAAAAGCAAGTTATGTGTGTGATTAATTGACCTTAGGTAGTTTTGATGGAAACTACCTAGATAGTTTCGATAGAAACTAAGTTCCTATCGATTAAGGTAGCTTTGATCGAAACTCTTGTCCCACCTTTAAGGGTTTTTTTTTTTAATAAAAATTGTCCTATAATTAATATTTGTTGTTTTTTTAAATTTTAACATTCAAATGTAATTACATAATTCATACAAGTTGATTGGGAGGGAGGAAATATTTTACAAGTTGTCTGTGCAACATGGTAAATAAAGATAAAAGAACAAGTAAATATGCAGGAAGAAGAACTCATGAACAAGAAGATAAAAATCATCAAAAAAACTTTAGCAAGATACTATAGGAGGCAAGGTACACATGTGCAATATTTTTTCCAATGCATATTTAACATATAGTGTACAATCATATTCTAAAATTTTTGTATGTATATAGTTAGCATTAGGGTTGATCCCATTAGGAATATGGTAAATATTAACTTAGGGTTACTGATTAAATTAATATTAAGGGTTTAATTGAATTGCTATGTTATCCCTCAAAAATTGGTATGTTATCAAAAAATGTTATTTTTAAGGAGTGATGTTTCTTTTGACACACAACATTTTTTCTAAAATAGATATCAATTTGATTCTTTTGAATATTGTTTTCTAACATCCATACTGAAATCATGGAGGTGATCTAATGTCTTTATCCTTAGTATTTTATATTTTATTGGAGTTTAAAGTGGACACAACACTAGTTTAGATATATGTGGATTTTCACACATGTAACTTATTATATATTTACCTTACTTCAAAATTAATTTTTTTGATTGAAAGAGGAATCAAATATGGAGATTGTAGCTATTTTTCAAAAAGAAAATCTCTTAGTGACTATTTTTCTATGAGCATCCAATATAGAGGTTTAGTTTTTATAAAATAGCTTTTTTCAATTCAAGAAAAAAAATGGATACCTTAAAAATCCAAAATGTATAAAATTCATAGTCATTAGAAAGCTCGTTTAGAGTACTTCTATCATGAAACATGACACATCTTTAGTGCTCCATTTGAATCAGGTAATTGAGCCTAGAAGCTAGGAAAACACTCGAAATATTCTAACATTTGGAGAAGACTTGTAATTATCTAGTTTCAATAGAAACTAAGTTTCTATCAAAACTATAAACATTAGTTTCCATAGAAACAAAATCTTAAAGTTTATATAAAAACTAAAAAAGTAGGTTATGTGTGTGGTTAACCTTAGGTAGTTTTGATGGAAACTACCTAGCTAGTTTTGATCGAAACTCTTGTCCCACCTTTAGGGTTTTTTTTTTTTTTTTTTTTATAATAAATATTGTTATATAAATAATATTTTTGGTTATTAAAAAATTTAACATTCAAATCCAATCAGATAATTTGTACAAGTCAATTACGAGGGAAGAAATATTTTACAACTTGTTTGTTTTCAAAATTTGGAAGAAGAATTTGTGACATGGGAAATAAAGATAAAAGAACAAGTAAATATGCAGGAAGAAGAACTCATGAACAACAAGATGAAAATCATCAAAAAACTTTAGCACGATACTATAGGAGGCAAGGTACGCATCTGTAATCTTTTTTCCAATGCATATTTAACATATATTGTATAATCATATTCTAGACTGTTTGTATGTATATAGTTAGCATTAGGGTTTATCCCATTAGGAATATGGTAAATATTAACTTAGGGTTACTATTAACTTAATATTAAGGGTTTATTGAATTATAAATATTTAGGATTAATTTTTATTGATTTATGAATATTTAGGATAAGGTTTTATTAGATTATGAATATTTAGGATTAGGTTTTATTAAATTATGAATGTTTAGGATTAGGGTTTATTAGATTATGGTTTTTAAATTATGAATATTTAAACTTAGGGTTCATTTTAATTATGGTTTTCTAAATCATGAATTTATTTAGGATGTAGTCAACTAGGACAACCTACTGAGGTTGGAGAAGGTTCATCCAAAGTTCAAACAAGTATGTATGCATGCATCTCTTGCAAGTACAATCTCTCTCTAGATTTGTAGGTCTAGGCAATCTTTATATCTTTGATTGTTAATTTTAGAGACAAATCCCCTTACAAACTTGCTTGATTTTAGTTGTTATATCATGCACGTGCAGTAGTAGATGATGAAAATGTTGGACATGAGGAAATTGAAGATGAAGAAATGGATATCAAAGAAGTATCATCTAAAGGTTAGATAAAATTGAATTTAATAGTTCACTTGTTATGTATATACACATATGTCCCCTAAAAAGAAGTTGTATCTTAATTCTTTATTTTAATTTTTCTTGCAGCCCAAGATCAAACAACAAATGAGAATGTTAATCTAGCTCAAAGATTGAAGAGAAAAATTAATCATAGAAACATAGATCATTTAATTAAAATGGATGTGGAAAATTTGAGAGAATATGATAGTCAACCTACACATACTATGAAGAGGAAATTGAATAAAAAGTCTAAAGATATAATTGAACAATTTGGCAATACTGTTATCAATTTCACTTCTTAAGGATGAACTAAAAGATTCATTGAAACTATTGGTTATAGATACAAGTATAAAATAGAGGAAGACTTCTAAAATATAAAAAGATATTGTTGAAAGTGTTCAGGAAGGGTTACATTCCATTGGGAAAAATGAGATTTGTAGATAAATCCATTGCAGGAAGAGTGATACTCACGTCTATATTTAATAAGAAATTATGTAAAAAACAAGATATGTCTCTCCACTATCATCTCATATTGGGTATCGTTGAAAGATGATATTAATGTATTATCTAAAAAGGAGAAATGATTTTTATGATAGTACATTAGAAGGAAATTGGGTGAGCTAATGTGTAGAGTTCCTTGATTTGATAGGATTGTGGAAAAAATTAAGCTTGGACAAACAATGTTTGGAAGATTGAAACCCTATTTTGTGAAGATAAATAGATCTATTGAAACATGTTGTTTTTGATATCAAATTGAATTTGATTTTTAATTTATCAAGGGCTCTGAAAGATGATAGAAGAAAGTGGCGGCTCTCAAAATTCTTTTCATAAATGAGGGAGCCAATTCATAACATCAATGTTATGTGAGAAACCAAATGATCGTGCAATAGGTGAAATAGATTGCATAAGAGGAACTTGTGAAACATGTGGTAACCAGACTAAATTTCCTTTGAGAGATGAAGATACTGATATGATGAGGATGGTAAAATGTAAGAGCTATAATAACATAAAGTTAGAAACAAAAGTTGGAAAAGAATCAAGAAGGTTGGAATATGTAGAGGATGATATACTTGCTGGAGAATTATGTCAAATTTTTCTAAATTGGTTCAACCATATATATGTCATGCTTTCTTTGCTAAGTGGCAAGTAGAATAGTTTTAAACACTAAGAGAAACTTTTCCACTCGAAACAATTTTATCTATTGTTGATGTTGTAGACAATTACTCTTTCATTTCTCTGAAACAACTTCAAGTGGAATACTATATACAAGGTAGGTTACTTTTATGGTTCAAGTGTCTTATCAACATGCACAAATTGATTTGGATTGTGTTGAAAGTAAAGATCAAGCATGAGTCATTAAAAAAGAGTATCACTTTTACATTAGTGATGACAAAGAACACGACACACATTTTGTGAAACATTGTTTTAAGACATTGAATACTTGAAAAACAAAGGCATAAAAATGGAAAAACATTTTGTATGGTCAAATGGATGTGCAACACAATTTAAATACGATAGACCATTTTATACATTATGTAAATATCATTGATATCTAAATATACCACACATTCAGAGTTTTTTTGAGAGTGGACATGGAAAGGGTGAGCATGATGGTGCAGGAGCTTGTATCAAATGTGCTTCAAGAAAGTATCAAATGAACTATAAAGGATATCACATTAATAATTCTCATCATGTGGTTGAGTGGTACTAAACACATTTTATGGCGCCAAAAAATAAAAATAACACGCCATCACAAGCGGATTGAGTCATACGATTCAGAGTTTTTTGGGATATATCAGGTATAAATTAATTTGAATATTATAATTGAATCAAATTTATATTTAAAACATTATGTGTTAACTAAATTATGTATACACATGTTTAAAACTCATTTTTTATATGTATGTATGGACCTTACATTCAGTTGTCGAGATAGACGATCAATGCATGCATGTAAGAGGGTAGCGAAGACACAATCTTTGCATTCAGTTATGAGTACATATAGTAATGTGTGGTTATTGTACACAATAGAATACTCAAATTTTTTTCTTAGTTGCATTGATGAAAACTATGATTCTTGCATTTATCAAGAACACGTATATGTGCATGAATGGACTTTGGTATCACTAGATGTTATCAATATGAATGAGTTTAAGGATGAAAACTATGATGATATTCCATTGATTTCTAGTGATTATGACCATATTTCAGGATTGATCAAAGTTGGTATGTATGTATATGTAGATGCACATATTTGTTTCATAATTTTGGTTAATTTATTTAATATATATACTCATGTACATAACACATGGAATTTATATACATATGCTTTATGTAGGCAATGTTTTTGTAGTCATGACAAAACTTGAAAATGTAGAAGGTGTTAGCTATTATTTATGGTGTTGCATTATACAGAGACAGAAGCTAATAATGACTAGAATAAGTGACGAAATCATGTTTCCCACAAGTTAGTATATAGTTGAATCATCTATGTACATCTATGCTTTTTATGAATTCAAATTTATTGACTTATTTGATTGATGTATATATATATATGGATATGTGTACATATTTTCAATAATTAATTAATCCATGTGATGTTTTTAAAATGTGTATGCATGTTATGTTTTTGTACAGGGAATGTGTTTGAAGAAAAGTAAAGTGCTTTAGAATGGGATCATTTCACTGATTATCAACCTAACAATATGGTATTTCAGTATAGTAACCATGTTATTGCCACTAGTCTAACTCTTCATCCCATCAAAGGACTTGGAATATGTAAGTAGAGGCTCGATATTGATGATCATAGCAAAATATTAAACATTATCCAACAATGAGATGACTCACTTGATATGAGCTAGAAACAACTTGTAATTTTAAATAACTTGAACATTTTGAAATTTGGTTGAACTATTTGAAATTTGAAATTTGGTTGAAGTTGATCATTTTAGGACTTGTAACTAATTATATATTACTTTTACTCTTTCATTTAACTTTTCAAGTTTAAATTGTGATTTGTAACTAATTATAGAATTTAGGAAGTTATATGTAACTAATTAGGACATGTTCCTTGAGGGGAAGAAATTCAAACACTTGTCTTAAGGGGATGAAAGTAGGACTTGTGTCTTAAGGGGGTGAAATTAGGACTTGTAACTAATTATATATTACTTTTACTCTTTCATTTAACTTGTGAAGTTTAAATTGTGATTTGTAACTATTTATAGAAATTAGGAACCTATATGTAACTAATTAGGACATGTGCCTTGAGAGAAGAAATTCAAACACTTGTCTTAAGGGGATGAAATTAGAACTAGACTTTAATCATATATAAATATCACTTGTAATGTTAGGAATTAGGAATTATGTAACTAATTAGGAATTTAATTATATCTAAATATCACTTGCATAGAAAAAAATTAACCACATATGTATACATTAATTTCATAAACCAACATAACCTAACATAATCTAACATGTAAAAGAACATAATCTAACATAATCCAACATAATAGAACATTATCCAACATAATATAGCATAATCTAACATTTAAAAAACACATAATCTTTAATAATCCAAAATAATCTTTTAACATAATCTAACATAATCCAACATAATAAAACATTATCCAACATAATCTAACATGTAAAAGAAATGTCTAGAGAATGAATATATGTAGGTCAATCATCAAACATGTATATGAACATGAACATAAACACATGTATCGAACATCGTTCTCAAGTCTACAATATATGTATCAATCATCAAACAAATAACAAAAACATCTATAATCTAGATGAGAGTCTAGATCAAATAATCTATAATATATAAAAACTATAGATGGTCAGCTGCAGGACTATCATCGTGATGTCTCCTCACAGTCTAGTCTAAAGATGGACTATCAGGATGCTCACTAGGAATTTTTGACCCCTATATATATTCAAGAGAAAGTGATATCAATGTACATAATTTTATATTAAATTAAAAATCTTTTAAATTTACAAATTTCATGCAATTTATCTATTAAATTTAAAACTCACCAGTCCACTACTAACATCATTGAATGAGTCTCGATGATGTACAAGATCTAACATAAAAGATGGAGTAAAAAGAGGCATATCCCCCTACAATATATACATACATGTGCAAAAAATAAAATTTAAAAATTTATAATTAAAAAGGTACAATATGTATACATGCATAAATTCTTAGTTGAACAAACATTGAAATTTTAACATAAACAAAAAAATACCTGTGTAAATGCTGGCATTTGATAATACTTAGGTTGCCTAACATCAATCGTGCCCACCAATATATCTAGATTTTGTTGGGCCTCATCTAGTTCCATCTCTAAATCTATGGTAGGATGACTAGTGACTAACACATGCCCTAATGATGACAAGCCAAGTGGACTTACTAGATGAGATGGCATAGAAGTAGAATCATCACGTGTCAAAAAGTCCATCTATCATGTGGTCGACAATCTTAAGTCAACATCATCAAGGCCCACATTTGAACTCTGACCATGCCCTACACTGGATGAAGGGTCTATACTAGTATGTATATGTACCTTTACATAAAAATAATGGTCAATAGGTGGATCATGATGTGTACTACCACCATGACCACTTCCTGGTGATCAATGAGAGGAATGTGTCTGAGGATGTGTCCCAATACTACAATGGACATGATGTTGAATCAATTGATATGGATATGCTGAGATGCATTGATATGAATCTATATGAATATAATAGATCCTCAAAAAGATTAATCATAGTATCTTGTGCTAGCACTCTAGTGAGACCCTCTGAGCTAGTCAGTGAAAGGATGTCTGCTACACTATACAAGTCTCTTGAAGATGAAGCACTAGATAATGATCTAGAACATTGATGAGACATCAAATACTGGCCAACCTCATCACTCAAAATTGATTTGATAGTTGCAAAAAAATCTCCAACTCCCTAAATCACCCCCATAACTAGGTGTTATGCATGGCCTCATCAACTGACAAACCTAATATAGGGAAAATAGTAGGTGCCCTCTCTCTGAAAATCAACCTATGTATCCATGGTAGATGACCTAACTTCTTATCAACTAGTCTACCATGCCTATGTGCTAATTGCGATGGTAAATCAATGTAGTTCACCACCCTGTCTAAGAGAACCTTACCATAAAGTTGTCATACAAAATAAAGTAGAATTTGGTCATTATTTGGATAATGACCATGAACAACAAGGAAGCATGGATATATTAGTGCACACATCTATGGATTTGTACACTTAAGGGGAAAATACCACTTCACATACTTTTGTGGAACATAATGTGGGAAACATTCCCTCTTCAATGTCTCTTTGGACACTAAGCGTTGTACCTACTATAGTGAAAGACCTAAAGAGATCTCGTGTCTCTTACTGTCAAGAAAAATTTGTATAATACATGTAGAATATGGAGTAGCACCATGAATCACATCTCTAATATATGTGAGGTTGTGTAAGATGCTCTGACATGTACTATTATATACATTATAGTATGTCCCACTAGCCAAGGATTCATGAAGTCTTTGAATCTCTTGGTTAGTGTGATCAAAAAGTATGTTGGGTGGGATAGGCTACTAATCTGAGGGAATGGGCCACTCCTAGGGGGGGAGAGGCTACTTCTTAGGGGGGGACAAGTTGCTGTTGCTTGAGGGGGATAGGAGGTTATTGCTCAGGGGGGATAGGAAGTTGTTGCTCAGGGGGGATAGGAAGTTGTTGCTTGGGGAGGGGTGATAGGAAGCTATTGATCTTCCATGTGGAGGTCAATGTATGTATTATGCACATGTATATAATGTGTAAACCTGAACTAAAAATAAAAATATGAGATTTAATAAACTTGAAATTTATTATGCAATGACATTTATGAAACTAGAAATTTTTTAACATGAAATTAAACATATAATATGTGTAAACATGAAGTGAACATAACATACATAGTACATGTGTGTTTTACATCCTAAATTTAAATATAACATTCAACAAACTTGAAATTTATTGTATAATGACATTTAAGAAGCTAGAATTTTGTAAACATGAAATTAAATAATATATTTAAACATGAAATGAACATATGTTATGTACATGTACATAGAATTTTGTAAACATGAAATGAACATAACATACATGTGTACATGTGTGTTTTACTTCCTAAAAGTTTCAAATTCGAATGTGATGTGTGTGCATATATATATGATTACCCTAATATTTAAGCTTAATATTTATCGAGAAAACCCCTAACATGAAGCATAATAGAAGCCTAATCTAAACTCGACAAAAAGTGTAATAAAAACCCTAACCTTGGAAGCTTAATTGTAGTCCAAATATAATTCTAATCAAGTAACTTAAATGCTCAATCTATAACCCTAACAATTATTTTAATTCTTCATCAATTTTTATATCATTTGTGAATGTGACAACTTCATAAAATTGTTTCAATTAAGACTAGATAGAGTCTAGATCACATGGGTGGACTACTTGACACATAACTAGGATAAAAATAGAACTAAATTGACTATATAATTTAATCAGTATATTGTCATGACTATGGCTAAGATTAGAAAAATAAGTAGGGCCATGGCTAGAGTTAGAGTTAGTGTTAGGTTTAGAGTTAATTTGACTGTTAGGCTTAAAGTTAAAAAATTTGGTTTAGGTTTACACTTATTATTAGAGTTATAGTTAGGTTTAAAGTTATAATTGCTAGTACATATTGTTCTTGTTGCAAGTGCCTCATAGCATAAATTAGTTTGATTAGGACTAGCATTCAAGGTTAATGTTATATCATGATTATGGTTTATATTATGGTTAGGGTTAATTTTAGGGTTAGGGTTTAGTATTAAGATTGAGTTTAGGGTCAATAATACTATTTAATCATGGTATTTTCATTAAGTTAGGGTTAGGAAAATATTTAGGCCTAGGATTAGGAGTGCATGTTTAGATATAGTGTTCTATGTTGAGTAAGATATTATGGTTAGAGTTATTGTTAGTGTTATAATTATGTTTATAATCATCATTAGTGTTTAATATCAGTGTGAGACTTACACTAGTGTTACAAGTAGAATTATTATTAGGTTTAGGATTCAGTTTTAAATGATGAATAAGTTAATATAATTAGGGTCAGGATTTAGTATTAGAATAAGGGTTTATGTTATGGTTATAGTTATGGTTAGGCTTAGAGTTAGGATTGTGGTTAAGATTTAGAGCTATATGATTGGAATCATGATCAATGTTAGAGTTTTTATAATGTTTAGGGATCCTTAAGATTATGTTTAGTGTTAGTGTAAATAGATTTAAGATTTTAGTTAGGATTCATATTAGGGATTTTTAGTGATAAGAAGTGAGGATAACTTAAAAAATTTATAGTTAGTCTTCACATCATGGTTAGGTTTGGTCATACTAAAGTTAGCAAAATAGTTATAATTATGGTTATGGTAAAGCTTACATGACTTAGATGAAATAAGTAGGATTATGGTTACAATTTAAATTTTATGGTTATGGTTAGAATCTAGGTCAATTCTAAGGTTTATATAATATTTAGAGTTAATATTAGGATTAAATGTACATGAGGGTAAGCATTGTGTTATATGACATTTAGGGTTAGGATTGTGGTTATGTTTATTTTTTAGATTAGGTTTTAGTCAAAGTTTAATTAGACTTAAGATTAGGATGAGGACCAAGGTGAAGTTTATATTAGGGTTCATATCATGACCTAGGGTTGGAACTAATGTTAGGGTTAGTTCATTGAAATTATTATTAGGGGTAAGGTGAAGATTTAAACACACAAACAAACATACACACATACATAGGTGTGTGTGTGTGTGTGTGTGTGTGTGTGTGTGTGTGTGTGTGTGTGTGTGTATCTATGTATATGTATGTATATATATCTATGTATATGTATGTGTGTGTGTGTCTATCCTAAGCCTTAATTTTACTTTTTATTTAGCTATATTTTATCTCTCTACCACCCCCATTTTCTCTCTACCATATTTCCCCCTACTCCCACTTCTCCCTTTAATACGAGGTTATGAGACAAGGAGATGATTGTTTAACTAAATAATTCCCACACACACTCTCTCTCAAGGCTTAATTATCCTCTTCTTCAAGCTCTATATCATCTATCTTCATGTTCCCCTTCTTTTCCTACCTCATCTTTCCTTATACCCACTCTACTTTTCTCCATTTTTCTCACTTATCTCATTTCCTCATCTCCCCCTACCCTCTCTCTCTCTCTCTCTCTCTCACACACACACACACACACACACACACATTTGAATATCCATCTATTTTATACCCTAATTACCATATACATTGTACTTTACCCCTCATTCATGTCTACCTCATCTCTCCCCTTCCCTTTGCCTATCTTTCTCTCCTTATAAGAAACAATTTTAAATAACTTCTATCTATTACTCCCTATTTTCTTCTCATACATCTCCTCTCCTTGCCCCTCTCTCTGCTCACTCTCCACTCACTACTATCTACCTCTTTCTTTTGAAAATCATGCAAGATACAAACATTTATTTGCCAGATGGGAGCCATTGTAATAAACAATGAGATGCAAGCATACATAGCTGATCCAATTCTGATGAGTCCCCTTTTTCAGAAATCTAAATGCATTCTTTAGCAATTATAGGAAAAGAAGAAACCATGAAAGACGTCCCAAGTTTATTATGGAGAAAGGATTATCATGGAACGTCTTCATTTTTGTGAAGTAGGACACTACTATTAACTATTTCTTCTTGAGAACCTTGATCGGAGATACTGGAACCTTGTCTGTAAACAAATTTAAAAAAACTACCCAAATGGGGTTAAGAAGTCTTGGGTAACTTGATGGCACAACGATGGAAAATAAAATTTTTGAAACTCAATCTATGAGACACAATCCCCCTAAATTTATCTTTGTACTTGGTTTGGAAGGACCTACCCATCCAAAGATTTGCACCAAATGTGGATCTCATTTTTTTTCTAGTCATGTTAACAATATATTACAAACATTATCAGATGATTTCATATGGAATTTGAAATTGGTTACATTTTCATTACAAGTGAGTAGTTATGTACAACACTAATAACCAAGTTCAAATTGAAATTAAAATCTTATTGTCACATTAGTTAATGGAATTATAAACCATGAAAAATAGCAACCTCAAAAATAAAAGCAAAACTATCATATATTTAAAAATATTTTACAAAAAAAAAAATTAAACAACTCATGAATGTTAAATATCAAATGTTTGAAAAATAAACTAATAAATTTATTACTATATTATTTCTAAAGGTGATTTGAAAATTATTAAAGAATTAGACAAATTATTAAGATTTGATCTTATATTTGTAATTGGTTATATCACCATATAATACAAAATGGTTACAATTTTATTATATGGAATTACTTATTTACCATTTAACAAACTGTATAGTTTGAGAAAATTAAAAGTAAAGTATTCATAAAATTTAATATTGCCCAAGTTTCATGCTTTTCTTGATCAATTTCACCAATTTCTGGTCCTTCACAAAATTGGTATGCACTACACATGTATAGGGTCAGTGGTGAAAATTCATAATTTTAGAAATTTTTTGCTAGTAATTTGCCTAATAATTTAAGATTTAATGCAACCTAAATCACCACATTTTTATTAAATTTAGTTCTAAAATATTTTAAATCACTCAATAATTTATTTTATTAAAAAATTTAAACTCAAAGATTTGCCACAATATTCGATACATGAATAGGTTTGATTCACCTAAATATTATATATTATCAAAGAAATTAAAAGTAATTCACCAATAATTATCACAAATATTAGTTACTTTAGGGATATATTACCAATATTTAGTTTTCATTGTTGATTTAAAATATAATGTAATTATACTCATAATTTCCATGAGATAAAACATGTTCAATTTTGTTTCGTAAGATTCCACGACGATTAGCAAAATTTCTATTATTATTGAGATTTGTCCATATTTTCTACTCAAAAATTATAATTCCAAGATAATTGCCAATGTAAAAAATATTTAAAATTAAAAAAATTGAGAGATTCGCCAATAAAAATAATTTGTTTTTTCAAAATAATGAAAGATTCACCAATACTCTATGAAAAATAATATTATTTCTCTTACAAATATTTTTTCATTATTTGCACAAATTTTTTTAAATTTAATTTATTGGTCTAATCAAAATTTTAAGACTATTTTTTTAATATTAAGTTTAACTTCCCATTTCAATAATCAAACACAAGATCTTACTATTACAATGAAAAATAACAATTGATGCATGTAGATCTCTCTTTTAAAAAGACAATTAGCAATCATACATAATTACAAATGAGAAGTAAATATTCATTTTATGGAGAAAATAAAAAGTACATTTCATGGAGAACAAATTGTGTTCATTTTTAAATGCTATGTTACAAGGCTTATGTTACTTGGTTTATATAATGAGCTTAAAGAAAATATACAATAATATAAAGATAAAAGATAGCATTTTTATTTGCATGAATCTAAAACAAAAATATGTATTTTTTAATTTGGTATATGTGCACTTATTTAAATTTTGGCTAAGATGAAATAGTTGTATTTGTTTAATAGGAATTACAAATAAAACAAATATTGAGGTTAATTTTTTTATTCAGTACTATATTTTAATATTAAATTTTAACTTTTTTCTAAAGTTTAAGATGGTCATTAACAATTTAATCTATTAAAATATAAATTATAATCTATATATGTAGAGAATGTATTTATCTTTTCCAAAGTTAGGATTATTAAAGAATTATATCTATAGTATCAAGTTCTTAATCAATTAATATAATAAATAAATTATTATTAAAAAAATTAAAAATTGAAGGGTTACAACCTAGACCTATTTCATAGAATTATCAATTTTTGGGAGAAGAATAAGGTCTTTGTTGTTAACATTTCACTTGTGGTGACATCAAAAACCATTGAACCTATAAGTAGAATGAGCATGGATGGAACTAGAATTCCCTGAAAGACCAAAGTGTCTTTTCACTTGACACCTTCAAGTCATTCTTGGATCTTGAGAAAAAAACCTTGACACTTCAAAGTGAATTCACTTGGAAGTAGCTACTAGAGAAATGGGAAGTAGTTGACAATATATGTTGGAAAGTTAGTTACTATAATCAGTTAGATTTTTATTATTTTATCAAAACACTAGTATCGGTCAATCTTTCTTATGCTTAAAATAATTTTTTGATGTTATGAAGTGAAAAAATCATCTAAATGTAATTAGTAATATTAGTCAGTACTCAAATAGTTTGAGTCCCTAAGTATCACTAGAAGTAGATAAAATGCCACAATTTAGAATTATGATAATGCAATGGTGATTAATTATGTTATTGTTTTAGTTGGTATGAGATATGGATTATTTTCACAACGTTAGTTTGTTAACACAAAATTGAATTGATGAGAAATAATGGATAATTAGGATTTAAGAAATTTAATTCTATTAAAAATTCAAGGACTTAACAATATAGGGACAACATCCTAGATATTCACCCTTACTTAGTATATTCTAATAAAATGTTTTTGAAACATATACCTTACTTATTATGCATATGTTTTGGTCATCATAGTAGAGAAGAGGTTATATAGGCATGATCATATGCAAGGTACAAACAAGGAATAATCAGATATTAAAGATTTCACTATAGTCAATTATAGTATAATCTTTATACCACTTGTATAAGTTGTATATTTTTGTAAGGGTAGTGTGATCATTTTCTATTACAACTCCTGATAAGGTTTAGGCCTCTAAAATGGTCAAGTACTTTAACAAGAATGAATATGCTACATGTATATAATAGATTCCTAATAGAGTCAGAACCTATTATAAGGTATTTTTGAGTAATACATTATTTTGTGGGTACCATCCTCATTGGAGCTTTCTATTGACTAGGATTACCTTGGTTAACAAAAAAGGTGTTGTGAGTTTCTTTTTTGTAATCTCTTTATTACTATTTACTTGATTTGGTTAATAATTATTATGGATGATTGTAAAATTTGGATTTGGGGAAACTATTTTAGAATATTATCAATGTCCTCCTATTATTTCCTATATCTAAAAATTTGAATCAGGTCTTAGTTACATAGATCAAGTCCAACAACTTAAAGAAGATGAAAATGGATCCAATAAATTTCCAAAGCAACTATGAAGTTGAACTTAAAGAACTAGATAAGGCTAATGGTGAAAATTAAAGATTGGAGATCAAGCTTAGAGATTTAAAGATCTGAAAGGAAAGAATTAGTAGATTGGGTTAAGGATTTATAATTGGGTATAAAATTGAAATGAAGCGAATTAAATTCTCAAATATGACCTTAAAATATCATCAATAAAAATGAGTATGTTAATTGATGAGCATAAAATAAGGAGATCTTAAAGATAAGGTAAACTAATTAGAATATCATCTTATCAAGGTCAAATTAGAACTTTATGACACAAAACTAATGTAAATGGAGTCTTCCATATTGAGAATATATTTATTATATTCTAGAATCAATTGGAACTGAGGATATGATATCAGATATTGAAAAAATTCAGAATGAAGACAAAAACTTGAAACCTAAATTTGCACATCTTAGAACATGAATTCATTCTATGACATGTTTGATCATGAGAAGTTTAAATACTACATGAATGGATAAGGAATGTATTAAGTAGGATTTATTATTAGATGATCAAGATAGGAGATAAATCCAAAATGAACACCAAAGAGATATTTAATTTAGTAAGTTGACTTGATAATGTCGGTATTGTATATGTTGCTACAATGATGGTTAAGAAAAGGTTGAGAAGAATACAAGAACCAAATGGGATAGGAGATTTATGACCATGTTAGATATAAGGAAAATTAATGTTAAGATCATTGTTGAGATCATAGTATATAAGATTCACTATAAAACTAGACAAAATTGAGCTTGAGTTGGAGTAATTTAAGAAACATATAAGATTGTCATTGAAAAGGAGGATTTTGAAAATTTTTATATCTAAGTACAATAATTAATTGAAAATCAAAGAATGAAAAAATCATGAAAAGTGCCAAATTTTCAGATTCGATTGAATTATTCTTCATATTTGATTTCCCATCATGTATAAGTTTTGTAATATGTATCATCATACATGGAAAAATGATAGATGCACCATGGATCTAATCTCTAAACATTATCATATGATATAAAAACGTGATATTATCATAGATCTATATAGAATTTTTAATCAATTTTGGAAGGGAATAAAACAAATATTTAGAATCCTTAGATCAACTATGGAGAAATATGTAGAAAGAATATGCTTTAAGGTTGAAAAAGATAAAACCTACATGGAGGTAGTGGATCCAAGTGATATATTTTTTCACCAATGGGGTATGAAGTTGACAAGGATACTCTTGATAAATATGTAGAAGTAACACTTGCATTACTAAGGGACAAGGAATCTGGCATAAATGGAACATTTAAAGATATTCTTAGCTATTTTATGAAATAACTCTTTAAGGGAACAAGGAAGAAAAAAGTAAAAAAATTTGTTGAGATAATTATTATGAAAGAAGGGATAACAAAAGAAAAGTGGGAAGAAATCAAAAGATAAAGAAAAGCTCACACTAGGACCAAGCTTGAAGGATCGGGTAATAAACCTACAAAGGAGCCTATCACAAAGGTTGTTGGCACATCAAATGTTGGAGATGCTAAGGCTACAAAATTAAAGGCTAATATTGAACCTTACAAAGCACCTAGGAGATATATAGGTACTCGTGCAATTGGAAAGATGTAAAAATAAAAAATGAATGAGCCCTAAAGGACTCTAGGATAGAAGTAAAAGTCCTAAGTACCTATCACTAAAATCTCTAAGGTTGCAGAGAGAAAGAATGCAATAAAGAGAAGAAAATAGTGATAATTAAAGGACATGTTTAATATATTACTAAAAATGCACATAAATCTGCAAATTGATATTGAGCCATAGAAGAAAAATATAGACCTAACTTCAAGACCATCACATCTAGAATTGAGCATGATGGTAAATTAAACCAACTTCAAAAACACTACAAGAGGTATGATGAGGATTAATAAGGTATAATTAAGTATCTAGTTAAATTGAAGAGGAGATTATTAGAGATCAAGGGTAGTACCCGTCATCATTTATTTGACAAGTTAGATGAGAAGAGAATAAGACCATTGGAATAGGATAAGAAAATAATAGAAGATAAACTATGTGAGCTCTACACCTTTATCAGATATGATGAGAAACATGTTATATTAAATAAAATGAGACCAAAATGAACAAAAAACATGAGATTAATTAAAATAATATTTTTCATGTATAAAGAAGGGGGAGATGAGTCTACATGGGTAACAATAGATATGCTAAATGATCTTAGTATTAAAAAATCGCATAACACTAAATATAAGAGAGGATTGGTATATACATAACTATCAATAAAATTTAAGAAAATTCTGAAAATGAGGATGATATAAAATAGTCTTTAGCATCAACAACTTGATTTCTTTGTGAGTGGGATACTAGTAACTTTAGTTGCTACACCTAAACAAAAAGAACAAGTAAAAAATAAATATGAGAAAAACCTAGGAAGTACACTTGATATTGGTGAGATAATAGAAGAAGTCTAAAGAGTTTTGAACTCTTTGAAATACACCATGATCACTAAAATCGTTAAACAACAAATTCAAAGTATTGCGTAAAAAGTAGTGTTGCAAGAATAGATGTCTAACAATTTCTATCACATAATAAATATGTTTAATTATGATATTTTTGCAAATACTTCATTGGCCATCATGTGAAGGTCCCTACTTTCTATTTCAGTGAAATGGCTCCATCTACTTTGTCATTGTAAACAAGAGGTATATTATTTGTGTTCATTATAATGTTTGCATTTGCATATCATGTTCCTTTCAAATTGATTCTATGAGCAATAGATAGGGAATGAATCTACCCAATGCCTTCAACAAAACCATCATGCAAATTTACAACACCCTAACTTTGTCTCCTTCCATGAGTTTATTATCAATATATTTCTATAAAAAAATAAAAAAAAACATTATGTTACATAATCAATTATGGAAGCCTCAAGTATAAACACTACATTACCATGAACACATACCCTACATATAATATTATGAAAACATTTTTAGACATTTGATCCGTAAAACAAGGATGATCTATCTTATTAGAAAAAATATATATACAACTAAAATATATATATATATATATACCTTACCTCAAGTTTAGAATGACCACTACTAGGAATACCGTGCAACCTCTCTTCATATTTAACATAATTACTATCAACAATTTCTTCTATTTTTCATTTTTCTTTTATATGATTGCTCTAAATATAGTTTAAAAATCAAGTAAAGATAATGTATAAAAATAAATAAAGAATGAAAATTTGATGAAAAAAAATATTCCACAAGAATTATTATTTTACCTAGACTTCATCAGAAATACTTTTATGCTGTAGGTTCTTGTCAACCAATTCATCATGACCAACATCAATACCAACAACTATATTCTACATGTAGTTGAAACATCAAGAAAAAAGTGGTCAAATATTTTGAAAATTATAGTTAATTTCTTGAATGAAAGATAGGAGGCTTGTATAAAACCAATAATATATCAGCCATTCAACACCTTAAAACTCTACAATCTAATAATATATCAAAGAACTAGCAACTAAGTGGGCTAGCAATAGGTTGATCTATAGTAGGAGATTTTTATCCATTCCTATTGGAAGTTATTATAGTTGTATAACATCTTCTATCATCTTCTTGGATTTGTTATGTTCAAAAAAATTAATTCATGGTGGAAAGGAGCACCCATTTTTGCTTAAATATCACTTTAGCCACTATCATTTATATTGATAGACATTAATAGTAATACATTTATTAATTCATGCAAAATGTCATGCCCAAAATTTACTGACAAGAATAACACAACAATTATTTTTTTTTTTTTTTCTTTTTGCTTCCTAAGGAATACCTCAATGTTCAATATAACAATACCAATATCTTTCCAAAAATTCTTCATGGACGTATACTTGATGGTGCTATATCCATAACATTACATAAGTATGAGAGGCTATCTCTACATAAGATAGTGATACATCAAATTTATAATATAATTAAATACCCGATGGATCCTATGATATTCTTTTTCTTGCATACACATACCTACCTAAATAGTATTTTATCATTAATATACTCTAACCAAAATGTTAACTTAGTGATTATGCATTATTGACTAGCTTGCTAAAATTATTTATTAATTATAATAATCTTTTTAAAAATTTAATAACTAATCCAAATGACACTAACATACCACTCTTAAATAATATAATCCTACTTAAGATACACTTACTCACAAATTATCACCACATAATCTTTTTAAGACATTAATACTGCCCCTATACATTAATAAAATTTACATTGAAAAAGACACACTTTGCCCAAATGATTAAATAATTTAAATAAATTAAAAGAACAACTATAATTACCTATCTAAAAATACTCTCCCCTTCCAAGGTGACATCAACCAACTTGCCCTAGCGGTCTTACCGAGGTGGGATGACCTTCAATGCTATGGAAGGTGCAGGCGCCAAGGTGGGAAGGTTTAGTTTGGATCTACACTTCTTCTTGACCCGAAAGCTCACCAATGATTTGCTGGAAAGGAGATATCTTGTGTGGAGACCCTGACACATGATAGGGTGATGGGATGCTGAAAAGGCGCTCACATCTCCTCCTCTAGCGAAAAGTTTAGACAATAAAAATCTATCTTTCCTCAAAACCAAGGCATATTCATAATGGCAAGACAAATCTAATACCAAGGTGTCATGATGCTGACTCGGGTCATGTTTCAACACATAATTTACTCCTTCCCTTACTCCAAGTGGATTCCAACTTGCAAATCTCGAGTCATTACATCCTGCACTTTCCAAACCAAACTAAAATAGATCTTATCATTTCCCAAGAGATGGCATCTAAGAGGATAGTGAGGTCATCTTTTTGGCAAACGTGTTTGACTTCCTTAGCCTCAAAGGATAATAGGCGCCAAACTTAGCCCTTGCAGCATGGTATAAAAGTTATGTTTTATTTTTCTTTCAAGGTAGGTAACGAATTTATGGGGGGTCTATCCTATGTCAGTGGGGATATCCTGCATCACGTATCTTCCAAGGCTTAGAAATTTGTTGTTGACACTAGGGTAGTGGTGGGGAACCCCACGTCCTCCAAGTCTTATCATAGTTTCACTTTTAGATATTCTCTCATCTGTAGATAATCACTAGGTAATGAGGGGTAGAGGTAGGGTAGGAGTCATGTGAGTTCCCTTATTTCAAGGCCAAATCGCATGTATGAACCTATGCAATCTTAGTTTATAAATTTAATTTTAATAAAATGTCTCTCTTCCCAATACAGGAGTAAGTACAGACAGCTTTGGGCTAAGGACCAAAAAAACATTATAATATATATTCTTTTGAAGATTTGTGCTTTATGGTATGGGGTCGATTTGGACAAGAGAGGAAAATATAACATTTAAAATTTTCTACTTCCCTTCTACTCATGTGGTCTGATCCTTGCATGGGTCAGTGTGTTAGTTTCTTTTTAAGTACTTATAAATTCGTGACTTGTCTTCACAAGTTTGAGTCACGGAATGTTTATGAACTGTATTTTCAAGAAATTAATGCTAGCCTATTATCTCTTATAACCATTATTATTTTATTGTCTTATCTAAATGAAGAGATGCTAAGGAATATTCTACTGAATATTATATTGGTCTGTAATAAGCAGGGGTTTTATTATTTTTTTCATACTCATACAATTTCCAGAGAAATAAAATGCACACTTCTAGATTTAACTTATTGTTCACCCATATTTGCATCTTAGTTATTATTATTATTTTTTTTTTTGACTCTTACTCAAAGTTTTATGACATGGAAACTAAGGATAGCATTGAGTATTAGTACTAATACCAATAGACGATTAAGGCATTGAATATAAATCTCCATTGAATTATATCAATATCCATTGTGTTTTATAACTTGAGAGTCAAATCTACTATCTTTTGCATGATCTACCATAAGTGAATGCATCTTACAACTATTATTCAAAATATAATTATGACTATTTCTAAGCATGAAACTCTCTCATATATGACTGAGAAGATAATCAAGTATTCTCATTGAAACTAAGAACATAAAGATCTTATAATGAAAATAGTTAGCAGAACCTTCAAATTACTTTCGTTTCTCCCATGAACTCATACCCCATAGTAATATATACAAAATAGAGATTTGTTTTTATAGCCCAATACAAAAGAAAAGAAACTATACTTTTACAAATAAAATATTTGATGCCAAAATAATATCTCCTACTAGCTTTTCCATAACTCATGAAGCTTCAACTGATCATTTCTTAACAAGTAAGATACATATACAACATTTTCAATTATTTTCTCTACATATACATTAGATAGTAATGATAAAATCTCCTTTCATCACAAAGAGACGACATGAGACCTTTCGAAATCATATGAAACATGATCATTGAAAGACATGAACACTGATCATCATGATCATTGAGAACATGGACAAGCTAGTGAATCCTCCTTAAAGATTGGGGGGCACAATGTCAAGTTTTCTCATCCAAACATCAATATGCAAGATGGTCAAGCCATTTCCATTGCTCCCTTGGGCACAAATCTGCAAACGCATCACAAGGAAACAACAAGGACCATGGGCGTTTTCCACCCAACCATAGGCCTCCAAAGAGACCACCCCCGCACTAGGGGAACAAGGCTCAAACTGAGATTCACACATACATCACCAAATTTTGCATGAAGATTCAACACAAAACACAGTCAACACCCTCCCATGGCTTGCACAATGATTCGCCATTGGAATCATAAAACGTTGGGGGAAGGTGGGCTCTTCAAGGGGGAGAAATTTTAACATCATAAGTATCATATTGCCAAAGTATTTTGCATCTCAAGGCCACCACAACAATAAACAACACATGGTCACTGCATTGCCTCTCAAGGCCTCCAAAACAACCATCTTCTCCTCATCCACCAATCCTCCTTGTACCTCCCAAACAACAAGATTCATGGCCATGAAGGAGCCCATGCTCCATAACAACAACCTCATCATGAGGTAAAAACAAAATTTCCTTTCTCACCTGCAATGTCAAGCCCAACTCATGCCGTTCACCCAAGGCTTCTCTGCCCTCCCAAGGGTGAGTGAAGCCTTCACACCCATATTCACAATCAACACTCACATTTAAACAAGACAAATGAAGAACAGCAAAGCAAAACCAAGAAAGGATCTCCAAAAGCACAAAACACATTCACTTTCCATTCCAACAAAAACAAAACCAAGAAGGTGAACTAAGAAATTTACAAGAACATCACACATTCTCACTTTGTCACAATACATGATCAATTCTCATAATGCAACAAGAACACCACACTTTTAGACAATACCCAAAAAATCCATATCACAAGATTTACAATGCAAATGCATACTCTATTAATGAACTCTCACACTTGCAGATTTGTTTAACCATGCTAAAAGCAAGAAATGAGAACGAAACATGTTCTGAGACACCAACCTTAGTCCAAGCTATGGTAAGGATAGTTGTAGTAGAGCTTCCTTAATCTCCCTCCAAAAACCTAACAGTCTCTAAAATTAGAGAGTGGGTAGACACCCCACTAGTATGGCCAAGACCCTCTAATAAAGCCTTCTCACTAACTTATTTTAGAAAAAACACTAAGCCACTACTTCTTACAAACTTGTCTCCTCCAACTTTTCTATTTTTGACTAAGTGGGAACATGGATATGACAACTCCAAATTCGAATTGATGGAAGAATGCATGGGTAAAGGGGCTCCCTAGGCTATCTAGGCACTCACATGATCAAAAATAGGTCCTTGACATGATGTACTATCATATGGGTAACTTATTTTCACCTAAAGACACTTAGGGACCACCTAATGACCCCTAAAAACCCTAGCCAAATCCAAATTCGAATTTCCTTTGATTGAGACTCCTCATGGCATTTTTTTCTATGTGAGGTTAACTTGGGTACAACATTGGGGTTAGGTTTAAGTTAGGTTACTTCTTGTCAAACCTTGAATGACATGGCATCTCTACATGGACAACACAAGTGTCAAATGACACACACAAAACAACACATTGCATTAAAAGTGACTTAACTCCAATAATGCATGAACTAAGCTATTACACACATATAAATTCACATATACAAAATAAAACACATTACAATGAGGTTTGAATCTTTTCCACTGATTCAACCTTGGCTATGTCATGTTTGTAGTAGTTTGAGCCTTAATTCCCCTTTAAACGCATGGTCAAATTCCTGCACACTAAACTCAAGCATCAGTAGTTCACGAAAATCATGTAAACAATAAGTACTTAAGTGAAATAATAACTATCTCATTCAACATTAGACTTGCATATATTTCATCATCTCAAATTAACTTTTCCTTTCTTAATCATTTCAAATATAACCTTCAAAATATTAAAATATCAAAACCTACATATCACATTCGACATTTGAGTTCCATACTTCATTCTTTTTAATTAAATTACCTTTTTTAATAATTTCCATTTAAAATGCTCAAAATACTATAACATCACACTTTACTTATCATAACATGGTCAATTTAATATTTTGAATAGCTTCATAGTCTCTTTTTTATCATTACGACAAGATGTTGAATCCACAACTATTGGATCCCTAGGTATGCGGGTTAGGTCTCAATGCATAACAAAATTTACCTTTTTACTCTAATTTCCACTTTAAACATTACATTCTTACATTACAAGCATTTCTACCATTCAATTTCTATTAAAGAAATGTCAATAGCTTAAAATATGAATAGAATCATTAAATGCATCAATTAGGTCATAATATGCATAAGTAATTGCAGATCATCAAAATGTAGATATCAAAATGACATAACCCTACAGTCTCAAAAGTGTATCAATACATAGGATTAAAATCACCGTAATACAATTATCTCATTGGTACTATGACAGATCGGGTGAGGCCTCACATCATCCCCCCCTAGGCATGAACCTCCTCCTGGAGTTCATCCACTAGGTGTCTGTGTTGTGTTATTGCCTAGGTTGTACTTATCAGAGCTGACCCTACTTGAGTCTCCTATTGTTGGTGCCCAATAATCCAATCCTTACTTTACTAAGGTCTAATTGCTAAATTTCTTATGTCCTTGCTTAGGGTCCTCAACATAACAAGCATCTATAGTCTTAACTAGTTTAATATACATAATATACCTATGGTAAAAGAGGTTGATCCTTATTCCATAATTATGACATACAAAGGGTGGTGTCTTAAAAATCTTGTGTAGCAGCTTTACAATGGATAATCAAAAAGTTTAGAGGTACATAAATTTTCTAGATGGTTTGTCAAGGATCTTCCTTGGTATGGCCTTTTCAATAATATTCTTACCCACACAATTCGCACGAAATTTCCTCAAAAGTAACAAAAAGAACAATTTTACCGAAAACAACATAGATGTGGCCACATTGGTAAATCCCAAATAACACAAGACATGTCCCTGAGGCACAATGGGACCAACATAAAAAAAAAAAAAAAAAACAAGAAAAATAATAAGTGTCAAATTGTCACTAAGAAAAACAAAAATTGCAAAATTTGAACAAAGGACTAACAAAATTTTACATTGAATAACAATTTCACAAGCATGATGTGGCCATACCATGGTTCCTTGATGTTGAAGAGGATAAATGTGTGCTTAATGGAACTAATGGCTTAGTAAGAAGTCTCATATCTCCTATGTTTCTAAGTGCTTCATCCATAGATTGTGGTTTAATTGGGTGTACTAATACATCTTATACCAAGTTGTCATTTATTGCATATGTTGAAATGTAATGGGTTAGGCTCCTAGTGTTGAAACTAGATTCTGCTAATAGTTGATCTCTGAAGGAAATGTATGCTTATGTGACCTTGTCATAAAAATATCATGTATCAATGATTCAATTTAACATCTTATCCTTGAGGGTAAGCATGGTATCTATAAAGTATCATATAAATTCCTTTTGAAACCTAGATTTCCAATTTGAATTGTGTCCAAATGGATGCACCTGAATACGTAATTATCCAGCTTATCCAACATGTACACTAAGATCATAACTCCTAGATGATTAATATCTACTCAAGTCAAGAGTTCTATATGATAGTGTAATGAGTAGCAATCATACTAAGGATTTCAACTATCGATTACATCGTATATCTAATATAGGAATATCACTTCTTGACACTTGCAATTTTGACTATACCACACAATGATATCACAAATGGATTATTGTTTAGTATCGTAGCCCCTTAAAAAAAAACAATAATTCCTCTACTATATATATGCGGTACGCCATGACCACCTCAATATTAATCATTTGAGGTCAATTTTCTCTTCTACCTACATTGTAACAAATCTTACATCTAGGATATCATTTTATCATGTTTTGATATGGTTATGCCCTCCAACTATTATCATTTTCCACACTAATTTAAATGTTATATTTTTATGACACCTTGACCCTTCAACATTATTATTAATGATAATCAATTATAACTGTCATAGATGTACAATTAATCATAAATAATTAATGCTATTAGTTATAGGATTAGTGTTAAACTAGGCATACTATATATGTATTCCATTAAATATAATAGATAGGATACCTTGTACTCTTATATTTATAATACCCAAAATTGGTCTAAGAACTAACTTGCTCTTAATCTTTCGAATGATCAACAAAATCCTAATTTATTAGGCATTTCTAGTCCTAATTGACTCTACTTTTTTTAAATATAAATTGTAAAAAAATCATTAATCTACAAAAATCACTATATAAAAAAATTAATTAATAAATATAAATAAAATAATAAGCTCATGAATATCGACATCTTGGCTATTAAACCCACTAAATCAATTAATTTAATTAAAATTTCCTAATACTTTGATTATATTAATTTTGACATTTTCTAAGATTACATAAAAAATGAATTTATTACTTATTTGACTTAAATATCTACATATATTTATTATTTGAATTTAAATAGTCAAAATATGACACATAATTTTAACAAAATCTCCAAAATCTTCTTTTGATTTGTTTTTATAAAAAAAAATGGAAACATTGAGTGATTTTAAAAAGAATAAGGAAACAAATCAATTAACTCTCTCTCAAATGGAAACATTGAGTGATTTTAAAAAGAATAAGGAAACAAATCAATTAACTCTCTCTCAAATGGAAACTTCCATTCCAACATGGACACTCACTCAATCTCCACCATTCATCTAACTGATATACACCATTGATTTATTTTGGATTTCTCTATAAATTGGGAACTTATGCTTCACTTTTGAGAGGATGAAATTTTTTTTTTAAGTGAATAAACTCTGTCAATTTCAGTACTCCACATTTGTGCTTTCAAAAGCTTTGTTGCATTTTCATTCAATACTTTCATTTTAGTTGTTAAATTGTATACATGTTTTAGCTTAAATGTTTTCTTACTAAATTCTTACATTAAATTTGTATTTCATCTAGTTTATATTCATTTACTTGCATGGAAAATCTTAGATAAATCTTACATTGTTTTTTTTTGGTTACAGATCTTTCATTCTAGTTCAATCTATGGTCACTAAGTTCTCTTGCATGCAGTGACATTATGAAATGCATATTGGGACATTTTTTTGACACATACTATTAAATTAGTATTCTTTTATGAAGAAGTACAAGTTTAGCTATTGTTAAAAATGTATAGGTTCTCTTAATATTCTTCAATTAAGCATGAAACTTAATTCAGAAATCAATTTAATAAAAATAAAAGATTATATTTTTGTTTAAACTAGAGTAAGATCTATTAAAGAAATTTGATCGTTTAAATGGGAATCCAATCTTTGTTTGTTGTTGATTTTTTTAAAGGTAACATTTAAATTTTACATTTGTTTATGGACCCATTAATGCCCAGTGCTTCAACAACCTGGCCTCTGATACCAAAATGTCATGCCCAAAATTTACTGACAAGCATAACACAACAATTCTTTTTTTTTTTTTTTTGCTTCCTAACGAATACCTCAACATTCAATATAACAATACCAATATCTTTCCAACAATTCTTCATGGACGTATACTTGATGGTGCTATATCCATAACATTACATAAGTATGAGAGGCTATCTCTACATAAGATAGTGATAAGTCAAATTTATAATATAATTAAATACCCGATGGATCCTATGATATTCTTTCTCTTGCATACACATTCCTACCTAAATAGTATTTTATCATTAATATACTCTAACCAAAATGTTAACTTAGTGATTATGCATTATTGACTAGCTTGCTAAAATTATTTATTAATTATAATAATCTTTTTAAAAATTTAATAACTAATCCAAATGACACTAACATACCACTCTTAAATAATATAATCCTACTTAAGATACACTTACTCACAAATCATCACCACATAATCTTTTTAAGACATTAATACTGCCCCCTATACATCAATACAATTTACACTGAAAAAGACACAATTTGCCCAAATGATTAAATAATTTAAATAAATTAAAAGAACAACTATAATTACCTATCTAAAAACACTCTCCCCTTCCAAGGTGACATCAACCAACTTGCCCTAGCAGTCTTACTGAGGTGGGATGACCTTCAATACTATGGAAGGTGCAGGCTCCAAGGTGGGAAGGTTTAGTTTGGATCTTCACTTCTTCTTGACCCGAAAGCTCACTAATGATTTTCTGGAAAGGAGATATCTTGTGTGGAGACCCTGACACATGGTAGGGTGATGGGATGCTGAAAAGGCGCTCACATCTCCTCCTCTAGCGAAAATTTTAGACAATAAAAATCTATCTTTCCTCAAAACCAAGGCATATTGATAAGGGCAAGACAACTCTAATACCAAGGTGTCATGATGCTGACTCGGGTCATGTTTCAACACATAATTTACTCCTTCCCTTATTCCAAGCGGATTCCAACTTGCAAATCTCGAGTCATTACATCCTGCACTTTTCAAACCAAACTAAAACAGATCTTATCATTTCCCAAGAGATGGCATCTAAGAGGATAGTGAGGTCATCTTTTTGGCAAACGTATTTGACTTCCTTAGCCTCAAAGGATAATAGGCGCCAAACTTAGCCCTTGCAGCATGGTATAAAAGTTATGTTTTATTTTTCTTTCAAGGTAGGTAACGAATTTATGGGGGGTCTATCCTATGTTAGTGGGGACATCCTGCATCACGTGTCTTCCAAGGCTTAGAGATAGGTTGTTGATGCCAGGGTAGTGGTGGGGAACCCCACGTCCTCCAAGTCTTATCATAGTTTCACTTTTAGATACTCTCATCTGTATATAATCACTAGGTCATGAGGGGTAGAGGTAGGGTAGGAGTCATGTGAGTTCCCTTATTTCAAGGCCAAATCGCATGTATGAACCTATGCAATCTTAGTTTATAAATTTAATTTTATTAAAATGTCTCTCTTTCCAATACAGGAGTAAGTACAGACAGCTTTGGGCTAAGGACCAAAAAAACATTATAATATATATTCTTTTGAAGATTTGTGCTTTATGGTATGGGGTCGATTTGGACAAGAGAGGAAAATATAACATTTAAAATTTTCTACTTCCCTTCTACTCGTGTGGTCTGATCCTCGCATGGGTCGGTGTGTTAGTTTCTTTTTAAGTACTTATAAATTCGTGACTTGTCTTCACAAGTTTGAGTCATGGAATGTTTATGAACTGTATTTTCAAGAAATTGATGCTAGCCTATTATCTCTTATAACCATTATTATTTTATTGTCTTATCTAAATGAAGAGATGCTAAAGAATATTCTACTGAATATTATATTGGTCTGTAATAAGCAGGGGTTTTATTATTATTTTTTATACTCATACAATTTCCAGAGAAATAAAATGCACACTTCAAGATTTAACTTATTGTTCACCCATATTTGCATCTTAGTTATTATTATTATTATTTGTTTTGACTCTTACTCAAAGTTTGGTGACATGGAAACTAAGCATAGCATTGAGTATTAGTACTAATACCAATAGACGATTAAGGCATTGAATATAAATCTCCATTGAATTATATCAATATCCATTATGTTTTATAACTTGAGAGTCAAATCTACTATCTTTTGCATGATCTACCATAAGTGAATGCATCTTACAACTATTATTCAAAATATAATTATGACTGTTTCTAAACATGAAACTCTCTCATATATGACTAAGAAGATAATCAAGTATTCTCATTGAAACTAAGAACATAAAGATCTTATAATGCAAATAGTTAGCAGAACCTTCAAATTACTTTCGTTTCTCCCATGAACTCATACCCCACAGTAATATATACAAAATGGAGATTTGTTTTTATAGCCCAATACAAAAGAAAAGAAACTATACTTTTACAAATACAATATTTGATGCCAAAATAATATCTCCTACCAGCTTTTCCATAACTCATGAAGCTTCAACTGATCATTTCTTAACAAGTAAGATACATATACAACATTTTCAATTATTTTCTCTACATATACATTAGATAGTAATGATACAATCTCCTTTCATCACAAAGAGACAACATGACACCTTTCGAAATCATATGAAACATGATCATTGAAAGACATGAACATTGATCATCATGATCATTGAGAACATGGACAAGCTAGTGAATCCTCCTTAAAGATTGGGGGGCACAATGTCAAGTTTTCTCATCCAAACATCAATCTGCAAGATGGTCAAGCCATTTCCATTGCTCCCTTGGGTACAAATCTGCAAATGCATCACAAGGAAACAACAAGGACCATGGGTGCTTTCCACCCAACCATAGGTCTCCAAAGAGACCACCCCCGCGCTAGGGGAACAAGGCTCAAACTGAGATTCACACACACATCACCAAATTTTGCATGAAGATTGAACACAAAACACAGTCAACACCCTCCCATGGCTTGCACAATGATTCACCATTGGAATCATAAAACGTTGGGTGAAGGTGGGCTCTTCAAGGAGGAGAAATTTTAACATCATAAGTATCATATTGCCAAAGTATTTTGCCTCTCAAGGCCACCACAACAATAAACAACACATTGTCACTGCATTGCCTCTCAAGGCCTCCAAAATAACCATCTTCTCCTCATCCACCAAACCTCCTTGTACCTCCCAAACAACAAGATTCATGGCCATGAAGGAGCCCATGCTCCATAACAACAACCTCATCATGAGGTAAAAACAAAATTTCCTTTCTCACCTGCAATGTCAAGCCCAACTCATGCCCTTCACCCAAGGCTTCTCTGCCCTCCCAAGGGTGAGTGAAGCCTTCACACCCATATTCACAATCAGCACTCACATTTAAACAAGACAAATGAAGAACAACAAAGCAAAACCAAGAAAGGATCTCCAAAAGCACAAAACACATTCACTTTCCATTCCAACAAAAACAAAACCAAGAAGGTGAACTAAGAAATTTACAAGAACATCATACATTCTCACTTTGTCACAATACATGATCAATGCTCATAATGCAACAAGAACACCACACTTTCACACAATACCCAAAAAATCCATATCACAAGATTTACAATGCAAATGCATACTCTATTAATGAACTCTCACACTTGCAGATTTGTTTAACCATGCTAAAAGCAAGAAATGAGAATGAAACATGTTCCGAGACACCAACCTTAGTCCAAGCTATGGTAAGGATAGTTGTAGTAGAGCTTCCTTAATCTCCCTCCAAAAACCTAACAGTCTCTAAAATTAGAGAGTGGGTAGACACCCCACTAGTATGGCCAAGACCCTCTAATAAAGCCTTCTCACTAACTTATTTTAGCAAAAACACTAAGCCACTACTTCTTACAAACTTGTCTCCTCCAACTTTTCTATTTTTGACTAAGTGGGAACATGGATATGACAACTCCAAATTCGAATTGATGGAAGAATGCATGGGTAAAGGGGCTCCCTAGGCTATCTAGGCACTCACATGATCAAAAATAGGTCCTTGACATGATGTACTATCATATGGGTAACTTATTTTAACCTAAAAGACACTTAGGGACCACCTAATGACCCCTAAAAACCCTAGCCAAATCCAAATTCGAATTTCCTTTGATTGAGACTCCTCATGGCATTTTTTTCTATGTGAGGTTAACTTGGGTACAACATTGGGGTTAGGTTTAGGTTAGGTTACTTCTTGTCAAACCTTGAATGACATGGCATCTCTACATGGACAACACAAGTGTCAAATGACACACACAAAACAACACATTGCATTAAAAGTGACTTAACTCCAATAATGCATGAACTAAGCTATTACACACATATAAATTCACATATACAAAATAAAACACATTACAATGAGGTTTGAATCTTTTCCACTGATTCAACCTTGGCTATGTCATGTTTGTAGTAGTTTGAGCCTTAATTACCCTTTAAACCCATGGTCAAATTCCTGCACACTAAACTCAAGCATCAGTAGTCCACAAAAATCATGTAAACAATAAGTACATAAGTGAAATAATCACTATCTCATTCAACATTAGACTTTCATATATTTCATCATCTTAAATTAACTTTTCCTTTCTTAATCATTTCAGATATAACCTTCAAAATATTAAAATATCAAAACCTACATATCACATTCGACATTTGAGTTCCATACTTCATTCTTTTTAATTAAATTACTTTTTCTAATAATTTCCATTTAAAATGCTCAAAATAATATAACATCACACTTTACTTATCATAACATGGTCAATTTAATATTTTGAATAGCTTCATAGTCTCTTTTTTATCATTGCGACAAGATGTTGAATCCACAACTATTGGATCCCTAGGTATGCGGGTTAGGTCTCAATGCATAACAAAATTTACCTTTTTACTCTAATTTCCACTTTAAACATTATATTCTTACATTACAAGCATTTCTACCATTCAATTTCTATTAAAGAAATGTCAATAGCTTAAAATATGAATAGAATCATTAAATGCATCAATTAGGTCATAATATGCATAAGTAATTGCAGATTGTCAAAATGTAGATATCAAAATAACATAACCCTACAGTCTCAAAAGTGTATCAATACATAGGATTAAAATCACCGTAATACAATTATCTCATTGGTACTATGACAGATCGGGTGAGGCCTCACACAAAAAAAAGTGGAAGAGACTTAAAATTCATGGAAGTGAGGAACTGTATGAAGTCACATTAAAATATAGTTTACTTGTAGCATAAGAGTTGTTCCATATCATGAAACAAAAGTTAGAACTATTTTATCTTACAAGTCATTCCAGCTATTTGGTAGCTATGTTGAATGATATTTTTTTTTTCTTATGAATGGGAGATAGAGTCTTGATGGGATCAATGGGGTTGTACAATTCCAATAATATGAAACTCTATCACATATGAATCTCATATATAACAAATTCTAGTGGATGTAGCTATATGACCAACACTAAACAAAGACTTGTCTTAGAAGTGTTGACACTAATGTATGGAATATTCTCCTTGAGAGAAAGAGTTCAAATGTTAGCTAGTGGTTGTCTATGCTAGCTAGCTGAATAGCCCAATGTACCTGTGCCCGCAGCAAAATTTGTTTAATTTGGTCTGCCTCAGGGGTCTCCTGCCACCACTTTCGACATTCGCTTCCACTAAGACTCTCAAACTGGATAGTGAGATAGGTGAGTTCCTCCTTGGTTTTATGTTTCTTGCTACTAGAACTGGAAGGGCTTGCAACTCAAATCCCTGATGCCAAAAATCTTGAATTCTTCTCCATATTTGCCGCCAACTGACTCTTCCACGGCTTTCACTTTCCCGCTGACTCCATGCAACAATGACTTATTTCTTCTTATATAGATTTCCCCTTGTCTGTTACACATGCAATCTCACCCCATGAAGGAGGTAAAAGAACGTGTCGTAGAAAATCTGACTACACCAGCACTCCTAGAAGGCAGCCAGTAACTTCCGAAATAATCTCAATCTTGGCAAAAAACCTAATGCGCTGGATGGAAACTATGGAAAATAGCATGCTCCTGATAAGTCTCGTTCTACTACTTCCACGAGCTCCAGAAAGTTTGTGTCTGCTAGCAAGTTTAATAGATCAAAAGATTCGGCAAACTCCATTACGACATGAGTGCATCATCAGAGAACAACCAACGATGAATCCGCCTCATTTTAGAGCAGAAGAAAAAACATCCAAAATCAACTTTGAATGATTGTCAACTCCTCCCTTGAAGAGTTGAAGAGATCTATAGCATGAAGATGACAAAGGATGAGGCAATAATGCTGATCCACACACGTCCGACAGCAACGGACTTCGATCCAGCGTCCAGTGAATCTAGCGAGAGAGTTATGAAGAAATGATGTTAAGCTTGCGGGGGCTTTTTTCTATAGGAGGAAAACTTTATGCCTGCGGACAGCTGCCTGCGGGGCTTTTAAGAGCCTACGGACAGACTGTCCGCGGGACCTTACACTCCTGCGGAGTTTCTTTGCCTGCGGGACTTTCACTGCTCGTGAACCCGTGGGACTTTAACTGCCCACGAATAGGCAGTTGCCCGTGGGACTTTTCAGTCTATGGGCCTTCCTATCCATGCCCCCCCCCCCCCTTTTTTTTTCAAATTTTTTTTTTTTTTCAAAATTCGCATACATCATTTAACAGCGGTACCTCCGGATGACGTTGCTGCCAAAGAGTGTTGTAATGACGACGAGGGAGGATTCAATGATGGCGAGAACTTTCTTGCACGATATGGTTTCAATTTGGATCCGTTAACTGATTGAGCTATCTCCTGTCCGTCCAAGGTTGCCAGTTTGATTGCCCCAGTGTTGCCAATTTCCTAGATCTGATATGGTCCAACCCATCGCACTTTGAACTTTCCTAGCTTGATTTCATTATGGTTCTCATACTTCAGTACTAACTGTCCCAGCTAGAATCTGCTACATTTGAGATGCTTATCATGCCAGAGTCTTATGATGGATTCAGCGTCTTATGCCCACATTCCAAGGGAGTGGAATAGGGCGGCTGATAACTTGGCAAAATGGGCATCTAGAAATATAGATGGTTGGAAGCTTGATGAGTGGGATTAGCTACCAGGAAAGTTATGTCAGGACTTGGAGAGGACTTCGGCTGAGGATGTAAGTGGAATTAGGGAGAGATGATTTAGTTTCTATCTTTTTTGTGGTCTTTAGTGTTTCTTGGGGCTTTGTCCCTTTGTTGTTTTGTATTTCTTTGTTCTAAAGTTCAATAAAGTTTTTACCCCTCTTTTTCTCAAAAAAGTTGACACTATTGTATGTCTAGACTATACTAATTGGAGATGAAAATAGGAGTCAATAGGTGTTTGCGATAGTGAAACATTCTTTAAGGCTGTCTTGCTAGAGAGAAAAACTACAACAACAAAATTTAAGTAACCACCTATGGTATACAACAAGTGTCTAAGTTGGTGATAATGAAGTATATTCAAGGGTTTCTATAGTAGGTTTGAAGATGCTCATTGATAGCCATAGTTGCTACTATATTGGTGATTTTTGGGAAGAATTTATTGCTTTTGGAAGATGATTCATCTCCTTAGTAGTAGGCATTTTTTCTTTGTAATAACGATGGCATTTAGTTTGCTTCTACAACATGGCTAAACAACTACTCTAATGAGGGTGTTCTATTCTAAGTTATATCTGACTCTCTAATGTTGTTAATGCACTTTTGGACTAGCTCCTTGCTAAGTTTGCACACCAGAGAATACATACATTAATAAAATAGTATAGTTCTAAATATAATTTTCCTCTTGGATTAGAATGTGAATGGATTTTTTTAGCACTATAAAATGGAAAACATAGCACAAGAAGAAAAATGTCAACGAAGATGAAACATAGGAACAATTTCAAATTTAATAATACTAGAAAGGGAACATTACAAGGTTGTAAATTAAAAAAAATGATATCAGATCGATAGAAAGTTATATAAGAAGATAATACTTGAATCTAGTTCGTTGCAAGAGGAAGATGCTATTTGAATAATACTTTAATCAAATTGGAGAAAAATTAAAATCTCTTACCTTATTTGAATCCATGGAATTATGCTCATTTTATACATAAACTATAGGTTGAACTAAGGTAGTCAAATGGAAAAATTTCTCAATGAGACTATGTAAGAAATTCATTATGTATTGTAGCCCTTCACTTGTGTTGACATGATTTGAAGAGGCTCTTACTAGCCATTGAACCAATGGTTGTGAAATCTCCGCTGATGAACTAGATTTCCACTTGTTATTACTACTAGATTTAGTAGGATCTACTTTTGTCATGTAGTTTACAACATCTTCAAAATCTATTTCTTTATTAGTGTTCCCCACCTAATATAGAATTTTAATGTCAACTAATACTCAATTCATAAAAAATTAAAATAAATAGCTCACTATCAATTTAACAAAAAATCACACTTCAATGTTATCCATTTTAGCCTCCAACCCATCTCTACCATATGTATATTCAGCCCTCACACCATCTCTTTCTCTCTTGTCTCTATTACTCTTAGTCAAGTATTCCTTAGAACACATGCTTTCTTTTAATTCTTCCCACTGTTGGAAATGATTGAAAAGATCATGAGGGATATTGTTGAAAATGATTGAAGAGATCATACATAAAAGTAATGGAACTGGTAGAGAATGTTCTCAAGAATTATTTTGTCATTGATGTCAAACTTGCTACTTGTAAGAATGACAATTGCTTTAGTGATCCAAATACTATCAATTGGTTGATTAACAAGGAGGAGGCAATCAATAAGATGTAACTAGAACACCTAGACACAGGTTGAAGTTATGATGTTGTAATGAAGTACAAGGATCAGCTAAGCCATTGATGGAATAGTGTATTAATGACATACTCTAATACACAGAGAATGGGCACACTAAAACACATCAAAGATGTAAGGATTTAGCTAAGTCATTTTGTAAAAACTAACTAAGTTTATTAGAGAGAGAGCCGAGCAAGCTAGTTAGTGCCAAACAAATTCCTAGTTGAAGTCGAGCGAGTTCAACTTCAGTAAGTGTTGAGTGATCTTCAAGTGCCGAGCAAGAAATAAGTGCCAAGAAAGAAAAAAGTGCCGAGCAAGATATAGGTGCCGAGCAGATACAGATGCCGAGCAGGATACAAGTGTTGAGTAACACAGAGGTGCTGAGCATCAGTAAACCAATAATGTCGAGTTGCTGCATTATTTTAAAGATCAAAGATTTGACATATCTAAGCCAACAAGGTTGTTATCTTGAATTCTGTGAATCAAATAGAAGATAAGAGTGATGAGCTGGTGGCACAGAACACCATGTAGAAAATTTTTGGAGAATACAACTGAACTCTAGACGAAGTTTCTAGATAAGAGCAAGATATGGGGTAGGTATGTATTGTATCCTACCTAATCAATTTGAAACCCTAAAAGTTAGAGAGGGTGAATCGAGCGGAAAAGGCAATCCAAATTTCTATTTAAGGAGTCATAAGGTTATGAAGCAAAATAGGGCGAAGAGGAAAAAGCATGAAAGCATATAGTACTGAAGGAGGTGCTAAGGAGTAAGAGAGAACTATTACTTTGCTTCAACAGATGACCACAGATATGGTTGCATTGGTATGATGAGTAAAAAGAATTAAGGAGACAAAGCTTGAGATGACAAGCTGTCAGAGCTAAAGTGATTAAATCCAAGCAAAAGCATTGAACTGAAGTGTGATCTGTAATCTGCAAAATATGTTGTAAGTTGTATCAGATCAAAAAGTCATTATTATTACTCTCTAGCAATTATAATAGTTAGTTTAAATCCTATGGACTTAGGTTGGTTTAATAGCCATGTTGTAAATCCTTTAACAGGGTGACATTCCAAGTGAATGTTCTAAAGTCCTTTGACCATGCCCATTCCTAATAGTATGGTGAAATCCTCTAACAAGGTCACATTTAACAGTGTGTTGTAAGCCTTTAATAGGGCAAGCTTTTAACAGGGCATCACTTTAGAAGAGTGAGAATTAAGTAGCATGTTACTGGTGGTTTTTCCCAAATTGGATTTCCACGTAAATCACTGTGTCATGTGTTGATCTTGCATGTTTTATCCCTGCATATTGATTTATTGTAATTTTCTAAGATGATTGATTTAAGTTTGGATGGATGAAAAGTTTATGGGATCACTATAATTTGTGAAAAAGTATTATTAGGGAATTTAGACCTTGGATAACTGATTCACACCCCCCCGCCCCCCTTCTTAGTTATTCTAAAAAAATTCTAACAATTGGTATCAAAGCTCTATTGCTGATTTAGTTTAAAGGGACTAGAAGCAAAAAAGATCACAATGCCGAAGAGAGAAGTTTCCAAGCTCAACAAAAACAACTATTTTGTATGGAAAAGTTTGATGAAGCTACATCTTGGATCCATAGGAGATTATGCCCAAAATTCAATTGTTACTGAACATGTTGATCCAACAGGTACTCTTACTACAGAAGATTTGAAAAACAAACAGGAACACAATCAGACAATGCTGGAGATTGCTTCTGCACTCAACTATGCTAAATTTGATGATATCAAAGGATGTGACACTGCATTCAAAATGTGGAAAGCCCTATTAGACATCTATAGAGGAGATCAAAATGTCCAAAGAGAAAAAAGAGAAAGCCTCAGAGGAAAGTTTGATGATATGAAAATGGAGGAAAGTGAGAATGTTGCTCAGTATGGCACTAGAATAAAGGAAGTGGTAAGTGCAATAAGCTGTTTGAGTGGTCAATTGGATGAAGATACTATTAATAGTAAGTTCTTAAGAACCTTGCTACCTATCTATGCTATTAGAGTATCAACAATACAAGAACTAAGATGTGTACCAGGGAACAATCTAAGTTTTGAAGGAATAGTGGGTAGACTCACTGCATTTGAGTTATCTAACTTTGACAACTACAGACGTCAGATTGTTGAATCTGCTTTTAAGGCCAAGCTATCACTAAAAGATGTTGAACAGGTGAAATCAAAGAAAGGAAGAAAAATGAAATATGTATCCAATGACAGTAGCACTGATGAGGAAGATGTGGAACAACTGGAAGCATTGCTAGCTAGAAGATTTTATAGAGGCAAAGGAAAATTCAAAGGTAAGACGCCTATCATTTGTTTCAATTGCAATGAAGTAGGACATATTGCTACAAGGTGTACATAGAAAAAGGATTATAAGGAAGGCAACAAGTATAAATATAGAAGAGAAGATGATAGGAGAGATTACAAAGACAAAGGCAAGAAGTGCTATATTGTTGAAGAGAATTATGATGATCATGATGATGAAGTTGTTTATGTAGCCATGAAGGACCAATCTGATGAAGAAGAACCTACAACACTGGTAACATGTATGAACAAGAATGACAGATGGATCATAGACAATGGATACTCACATCACATGACAGGAGAAAAAATTAAGTTTGTCAACTTTACTCAGTATGATGGAAATAGTGTTAGATTTGGTAATGATGCTCCATGTCAAATAAAAGGAAAAGGCTCCATTAAGCTTACAAAAAAAATTTCACATGATAATGCATACTATGTTGAAGGATTAAACTACAATTTGTTGAGTGTCTCACAGTCAGGAAATGTACGATGGAAAGTAAAATTTGGAAACAAAACTACAAAAATCTATGGTACTAATAGTAAATTGATAGGTAAAGGAGATCAAACAAGAAGTAATCTGTTTTACCTTGATATGGATGATGTTTCTTGTTTTGTTGCAAAATTCAATGATGAATGGTTATGGCATAGAAGGCTATGTCATGTCAACTTTGACAATCTGGTCAATATCAGTAAAATGAAGAAAGTCAGAGGTTTACCTAAACTGAAGAGGCCTAACAATATCATCAAACAATATCAGCTAGGAAAGATGACAAAGTCAAGTTTCAAAAGTAAAAACTATGCATCTAAAGAAGTACTTGAGTTAGTCCATACTAACTTATGTGGTCCAATGGAAGTACAAAGCTACAAAGGAGATAAATATATAATGTTGTTTGTTGATGACTATTCCAAGATGATGACTGTTATTTTCTTAAAGAAAAAATCCGATGCTCTTCAAATGTTTAAGTGGTATGTGGCTAGAGTTGACAAGGAAACAAGAAAGAGTTTCTAATGCCTGAGATCATACAGAGGTGGTGAATTCACATCAAATAAATTTGAGATATTTTGTAATGACAAAGGAATCAAAAGACAAATGTCAGCTCCTAGAACTCCCCCACAAAATGGAATTGCTGAGAGAAGAAATAGATCTGTGATTGACTGTGCCAGAACATTAATGATGGAAAAGACTATTGCTCTAAAATACTAGAGAGAAGCTGTAAGTGTAGTTGTTCATACACTGAATCGTGTACAAGTCAAGAAAGGTACAAATTCAACACCTTTTGAATTATGGTATGGTCACTCACCCAATGTAAAACATTTCAAATTATTTGGTTGCAAATGCTTTATCCTTAAAGATGCTAGAAATGGAAAATTTGATGCAAAAAGTGAGGAAGGTATATTCCTTGGTTACTCCACTAGAAGTAAAGCATATAAGTGTTTGAATACTAACACTAACAAAATTGTGAAAAGTGCAAATGTAAACTTTGATGAGCATACAGAAGTCCAAGCTGAAGAACCAAAGAGAATGGATGAATACAGAACCTTTATGTATTCTTATGAAGGAATGCCTATTGACGAGGATGCTATAAATCAAATTGGGATTCAACAAAAAATTTCAGTTTCAGCCGAGTCACAACCAGTGAATACCAAGTTACATTCAGAAGCTGAGTTGCAGAATGAAAGAAATGCACAATCTGATCCTGAAAATAGTACACATGAAAGAGATGAAGAAAAACCTAAAAACTTAGTGCATAGTGACCCTGAATCTGAAAGATCAAACATGGAAACAAGGACAAAACCAAGATTATCCAAATATGTAAAAAGACATCACCCTACTTAACAAATAATTGGTGACAAAGATGCAAGACCAATGACAAGGAATAGACTAAGACATGAATCATGTCTAATCAACAAACTTGAATCTAAGATAGTATATGGTGCATTACAAGATGATGACTGGTATAAAGCTATGGAAGAAGAGATTGATCAGATAAAGAAGAACAAAACCTAAAGTTTGGTTCCCAGACTAGTTGACAAGAATGTGATTGGCACCAAGTGGGTATTCAGAAACAAGTTAGATGAGAATGGTGAGATTACTAGAAATAAAGCTAGACTAGTATGCAAGGGTTATGCTCAAGAAGAAGGATTAGACTATGGGGAAACATTCGCCCCTGTTACTAGAATGGAAGGAGTAAGAACTTTACTTGCATATGCTGCATATAAAGGTTTTGAAGTCTACCAAATGAATGTAAAGTCTTCTTTTTTAAATGGTATATTGGAAGAGGAAGTCTATATTGAACAACTAGAGGGATTTGTTGATGAGAACAATAGGGATATGGTTTTTAAATTACATAAAGCACTCTATGGTCTAAAACAAGCACCCAGAGCATGGTATGAGAGACTTCACAAGTATCTAGTGCAAATAGAATTTGAAAGAATTGATGATAATAGCAACGTGTACATCAAATCAGAAGAAGGTAAGGATATTATTGTATCTAAAATCTTTGTGGATGACATAGTTTTGGAGGAAATGAAATGCTTTGTAAAGGCTTTTCTGACAAAATGAAACATGAGTTTGAGATGTCTATGTTTGGAGAAATCAAATTTTTTGTTGGATTGCAAGTACATCAACTAAAACATGGTATATTTCTGACACAATTAAAGTATATCAAAGAGATACTTAAAACATTTGGATTGGAAGAATCCAAACCAGTTAGCACACCAATGGCAATAGGAAATAATCCAAAAATGATGAATCAACTGAAGTCAATCAAACAATGTACAGATCCATGATTGAAAAACTACAATATGTTGTACATAGTAGACCATACATAGCATTACCAATTGGAATAGTGGTTAGATTCTCTACTAATCCCAAAGAAAATCATCTCATTGTAGTTAAAAGAATAATGAGATATCTCAAAGGAACTGATAACTTTGGTCTATATTACAAAAATAATGAGAAGTTTGAGCTCAATGCATATACAAATGCAGATTGAGGAGGCAACATTGATGACAGAAAAAGCACAAGTGAAGGTGCATTATTTTTAGGTAAAAGGCTAGTTATTTGGACTAGCAAGAAACAAACATGCACATCCTAGTCCACTGCAAAATTAGAATATACCTCAACATGCACATTTCATGTATCTTTCAACCATCTCAATATACCTCAACCACGAAAGGCTTCTTACCTTCTAATACTCTTTCTTTTATTTTCTTCTCTATAGATCTATATAGAACTTGGCTCAATCTTTATCATCTAATACTAGTAAGAACATCTTCTCTTGAACCACCATCAATTTTTTTTGTTTATCCACCAATTTCATCCAAAATTATAGACGCAGTGACTATAGTATGAGGTGGTACATCAGATTCAAGTGGATTCTCTTTGTGATGTTCATCAAGTTTCTCATCAAGATGTGTTATATCAGGCAACACATCTATAGGTGTTACATCAATCTCTACATTATCATGTTCTATATTCATTTGTACATCATCATGTGCTATATCCATCTCCTCATCAACATTTTCTATATCAATAAACTATTGGCTACTACAAACTAGCAACATTGTATGTTTGTGTTTAGTTTTTTTTATCTACATTTTCTTCATGCTTATCTTCTCACTTGTAATACACGTATAGATGGATCAAATTAAATTAATAGTAATTTTGTGTTATTTGACATATATGAAGAAAATTTGAATGTAACATATAGATCAATTTATATTTGGAGAACTATAGTTAAATGACAATGTGAAAATTATTATGGGCAGAGCTATTAGAAAACTCTAATAATAAATGTAATAATATAATCCAAATATTGCTATGCCAAAAATTAAACATCTATCACCTTGAAAATAATATTTAATGCTAGGGGGACATGGTCAATGGGTTTCCATGATCAAGAAATAATTTCTATCTATTTTTTTTCTAACAACATGCTTATATAACTTAAAGATTTATTAAAAATGTGTTTAAATCAAAGATTTAAACATAGTCAAAAAATTCTTAACACTTAGAAAGCTAAAATGATTAAATTACATGAAGGCTTATTTGTACTAATGCTATCAAGAAATTTGTTCCTTTAGAAAAATGGGTTGTGAGTAAGATTCAAACTAAGTTGAAGTGAATTTTCAAAATTATAGTCAACCTATAGAATTTGTTATTAGTATATTAATATATAGCATTGGTTCAACTTTAAGGCCTTTTTGGTTGTCAAAATTGAACATGAATAATTGGCATATTGGCATTTTTTTGAAGGCATAAAATTGAAATTGAAATTCAAAAAGATTAAAATTTGGCATTTTCATTTACCCTCAGACACAAAGATTGATCTTCTATCTAAATTGGTGGACTTAAGTAAATTCAAAAGTTGAATCCAATTTGGTTTATAGGAGGACTTAAGAAAACTCAAAACCTAATTGCAATTTGGTTTGCCACTCACTCTATTCTATAAACATGAACATCAATAGAAGCATTAGAGATTATAGACTTTATTAGATTGATACTGCTCTTCCCAATCCACACTAACAGAAGCTTGGTTTTGTGGAAGTTCTATCCCTCAAATATTTTTCCATTCCACTTTGAGGATAAGGGTTGTGCCTTGATGGCTTTCTCTAGTTTCCATCCTATTTAAATTCTTGCACAGAAATGATTTCAACATCTCCCCAATCATTCTCCGATGTTGTTGTCCAGTTTCTATCACGTTTGGGCTTCTTAGTTGAAATGATATCCTCATGTGCATAATCATCTTAGGGTACTACTCTTGATCTTATGTCTCTATTTGGTATTTATTTGATTTGGTCTTATGAATTGAAATTGTTTCCACATTGATGTTGCTTCTCCATAGTTTTCCTTTTAGAAAAAATCTAGAGTAACAAATTTCAGTATAGAAAATCCATAATATCAAATTTGAGAATAGAAAATTTGAAATAATAAGGTGTTTTTTAAGGGTGTCAAGCTAAGTGAGTCAAAGTTTGGGTGAGAAGCTTTGTATTCTGTTGACTTTATACATAAAATTATTTGTGGGGTTTTATGCAGAACTTTGTATTTGAAACTGTGTTTTATATAGCTTAAGTTTTTATTATCATTGGTAATGTGCAAGGATAGCAGAATGCCAAAAAATAAAGGAGCCGATAAGACTACTTTAGCTTAGTAACCAACTTAGTAGCAAAACATGAATTAAATAGAGATTGTGACTATTAAGATATAATTGCATTCCTTGTTGGGTTTATGTTACAGTATGGAATTTGATATGGTTTCTTCAAAAATTTGTAACAATATTATAGGTTATTACTCATGATAAATTTTAACTGAACATGCTTTTCGAACTATTACTATAGGGTAATGAGTTTGATCCTTTGATGTTTAAGATCCTATTGAACATCTTCAAGAGATTCCAAATAGAGAAATAATTAGTTCTTTCATGTGAAGATGGAATTTCATTCTAAATCAAATACATATCTTGTGCCAATGCATTTATCCTTGAGCATTCATCCTTGTATGTAACAAGTTTAGCTATTGGTGTCTTAATAGATTGTATCAAATTGTTGCATTATAATTAATAGAAAATCTTCAGTTTCTTTAGAACTCTAGATTTACCTTTATCTATATTTAATAAAATTTAGAATACAAGTTATCCGACAAAACTGAACCATCAGCTAGCTTGGGTCAAGTATGCCCTAACCTGGAATTTAAAATTTATCCTATTAGTAGGAACTAATTAGAAATCATTTTGATTTTAAAAGATCATCTAATTTTAGGGTTGAAGACAAACATTACAAGTATATACACCTATTCAACACATAATTTGATCTCACTTTTCTAGCTTTTACCAAGATGATGCTCATGCTTTATCTTTACTCATGTTAAAGTAGAACAATAATTTATGCAGGCTAGAATCCAAAGATAAGCATAGCCTCCATATGCCCAACCAACTCAAATCCAAATTCCATTAAAATTAAAACCCTAGAAAAACATGTTAGAAGATAACTCATTGACTAAAACCAATGCCTAAAGATATGAAAAATATCTATTAGAAATATATGCAAACAAAAATAAGAAATTGGCACACATAATCTTGCAGGCTTGTGGGAATAGTCCAAATGGGCAAAAGATAAAGGTTGATACAAAGTATGACATCATTTATTAAAACTCAATAAAAACTTTCTCATCAATGAAGATCCAACATATGGTGTAAATTCCTCGTCAAATACTGCAACAACTTAAATATAATACTACAACTTTATAAACATAGGAATTCAATCTTTTAAGAATTTGCACTTCTTCTTTTTTCATATTGTATGGTAACAAATCAAACTATGATATCCTTGAAAATAACCTCAAATAAGTAATGAAGATGAAGATAAAGACAAATTTAATAAATTCTCAACATGTGACCACCTAAAGGTCAATGGGACTGAAGATAAAATTTCTTTAATGTGTGCAATAACCCACAACATATGGGAAAATTAAAAAAATAAAGGTTCAGCTTGTTGTGATGTGGAGCCTAATAAAAATTGAAGGTTTATTTGGCATAGTTTTTCTCTACATTATTTCTACAGGGATTTGGGGCAACACCCCAAGACAAGGTCAAGGGGCAATGCCCCTACAAGATCTTGGGGTAGTACCCTAGGTGCACTTCCTATCATATTATAAGGTGGGGTCAAGGAGCAATGCCCCCATGGGGGTTTTTTGGGGGTAGTGCCCACAAAGCCAAAAATGACATTATATAGTAAAAGGTATTAGCTACTAGTTTTCCATTATTCTAGACATAATTTTGTAAGACGAAAAATCTTCTATAAAAAGGATTAGGGTTAGGGATTCCATAATGTATGGTTATATTGTAGCTTCTTGTGGAAGTAATGATCTCTAAGGGATTTTGGATTGTAATCACTTGATAATAATAATATTAGACTTGGTATTTGTGGGCATAGCCCAGAGATTGTGTGAATCACATTAAATATTTGTGTCTTGTGTTCTCTTCTGTGTGAATTTTTATCTTATGATATTGGTTATAGATATGGCTTCAATTCTTCATGGAAGAATTGGGACACTCATAGAGAGATAATTATTTGTTTACAAATAGAAAACGTGCCATTCATCTTGTGAAGAATTTTTCTCTACATTCAAAGAAAACACACATACAACTACGATACCATTTCATTTGGTCAGTTTTGGATGATGGATAGTTAAAGCTAGAGAAGATACAGAAAAATGATAATCTAGAAGATATGTTTACCAAGGAAATAACAAGGGAGAAGATTAATTCATCTCCATCTTTAGTTGGTCTTCTAGACTGAACAATATAAGAAAATAACAATGTCTAGGGTGGTTTGATATTCTAGTGGGAGCTATAGGTTTAGTAATGCCATGATAGTTCTCCAAGTGGGAGGTTATTATTATGGAGTCTGATCCATCTCCAAGTGGGAGATTGTTGTGATGTGGAGCCTAATCAGACTCAGAGGTTTATTTGTCATGATTTCTCCCTAGATTATTTCTACAGAGGTTTGGGGGCAATGCCCCTAAGACAAGGTCAAGGGGTAGTGCCCCTATAGGGTCTTTGAGCTGCACCACAAGTGTGCTCCCTGTCATAGTATAGGGTGGGGTTGAGGAGCAATGCCCCTATGGGGGTTTTTGGGGGTAGAACCCCTAAAGCTAAAATGACATTATATTATAAAAGGCATCAATTGCTATTTTTCTATTATTCTAGCCCTAATTTTGTAAGTGAAAAAATATTGTATAAAAAGGCTTAGGGTTAGATTTAATAATGTATGGTGATATTGTAGCTTCTTGTGATGGTATTGAGCTATAAGGGATTGTGAATTTTAACCACTGGCTAATAATAATATTGGACCTATTGTTGGTGGACGTAGCCTAGAGATTGGGTGAACCACATTAAATCTTTGTGTCTTGTGTTATCTTTTGTGCAATTTTTTTTTTTTTGATATTGGTGGTATTTGCATGTAACTATTATTTATGTCTAAGGTTAATCCTAACACAACTAGTACCAAAAATAGTATGATAGGAATATGAAATAGTCTAGCTAGCAAGGTTATGACCAAGACAACAATATTAATGTTTTACCTCTAAGCATCAATAATTTATCTCATTTTCAATAATTCTTTTCTTCTTGTGATCCTACGTCTATGCTCAAGTTAATGAAAGTAGATGTTTTAGTTTGGGCTAGCATCTCTTATGTTATAGTGTTATGAGGAATAAATGCACACACACACACATACACACACACTATAAGGGCCATATGATTATAATACAAGTCATTCACCCTTGATTTAAAACTAACTAAAGAAAAATCTAACATATCCTATCAAAAGTGGCAGGTAATTAAACAATACTAGGGAAATGACCAAATATATTAATTAATGTTATCCTTCTTCTGAAAGCAACTTTTTTTCTAGCTTCATCACTACCTAATTACTAGGCTGACCCAAGGAAGCTTGACAACACAACTCCTATACTTGAGTGGGGAAAGCACATGTTCAAATTTTGAGGGGTGTGAATAGGCATACCTCATAATCTACGTATAACTACGTGCACCTTGTGGTCTTAGTGAAAATAAGTACACCGAACACTAGGCATAATAGACCTGAAAAGAACCTTTCCATTCTTAAAGGTATAAACAAAAAAATTTTGTTGTATAACCTCATAGCATTGTTTGAATCTCACAATGGTTCATATATCATTTGATTAGAAAGTCTGAAACAGTTCCAAATGTCAATTCATAAATAAGGGCTAAAGAAAATTTCCCTAACCAACCACAATTTGGTTCTTACAATCTATAATATAACTATAAAATTTATGTGATTTGTACCTTCTTGTGCAACATGTATCCATGGGTAGCAACCAGCTAGAAACTATTTCATTTTCTTTTCACTCTGATTAGAACAAGGAGTTTTTTGTTCTTGTAGTTTAGATATTATAATAGTAGCTTCCACATTGTCAAATAAGGAATCTCCTTCTAGCATAAGGGTTGGGAAGAATGAAAGTGGATCCAAGTCTATTGTTCTAGGAAGAATTATTTGACACACAATGATTGTGTTAATATGACTAGATGTTGATTTTTTGTTTATTTGTTTTCCAGTTTTGTGATGGTGTTGCAATAGACATCCTTTAGTTATAACTATACACAATGGATGGTGTTTATGGTACTGATGATAGAGATTCTTTTCTCATAATACAAGCAGATAGTCAAGGTTTAGTGCATCTAGATGTGACAGAGGTTAAGGAGGATTCTCTCTCACCTAGAAGATGAATTTTCCTTTTTCTTTCCCATAATTGTGAGGCTTTAATTGTTCCTCTTAAGAGTGATATTCCAAAGCAATTTTTGAGTGCTAGTTCTTCATCAATGCTAGTTTCTCCACAACCAATTTCTTAGCCAAAGGACCATAGAAAAAATTTAGTTGTGACAAGATTATATAAACCTCGGACCATTAAAATAAGAAAATTTTCCAGCCCCAATTCCTTGCTCACATGCAATTCAGTTGGAACAAATATACTGCAATCTACATCATTTTATACTCCATTTTTCAACACATACTTCTTTTTAAAAATTTAATAAATCACATGACACATCAACACATAATTAATATGTGATTCCTAAAATTCAGCCTTCCTCTTTGTATAATGAACCTTCATTGGCTAGTAGAGAGTCTAAAGGCCAATGAACTAGTCACTGGAAGTCCCACTTCAAGGAATTGAAATAACTAATGAATAACTAATGAAATAACTAGTTTTTGAAGAAAACCTCTATAACATGAGGTTTATTACCATGAAGATGCTCCAAAATTTTGGTGACATCACCCTTCTATAGAATATGCCAAATAGAAGCTTTGGCCTTCCATGCCTTACAATTTTTTGGGTCCTATTTTCTAGGTTCTCTGCCCATTTCCAAAGACTTCAAATTACTGAAAAAAGCCAAAGTTGAATGGACACAAAGAAAAAATGATTTAATCAAAGGCAATAGATTCATTAAAATAACTAAGGCACACATTAAAATAGCTACATGCATAGCCAGGATAAAAATCATATTAATGTACTTCCTCAGGAAGAGAACACTGATATCTGTAATCCCACTCCCATATATCATTAAATTACTAATATTAGCAAATATTTCCCTCCATCACATGAGTTGTATCATAATTAATAAGGGCTTTCAAATCCACACTCCTACTTAAGTCACCATGCCACATCATCTTATACCCCTTTTGGACATCGTGGTTGGCAATCTATTCAGCCACCGCATTACCTTCATGGAAAGAATGAGATATAATCACTTTTTCAAATTTATTCATTTAAGATTTAATTTCCATAAAACCAACTTCAATCAACCAAGTAATTAAATTTTTATCATTAATCATATTGACAATGTTTAAGGAATCTCCTTCCATCCAAAAGTTCCAAAAACTAGTTTCCACTGCTAGCCTCATAGTATATAGACTTGTTGTAGCCTCCACTTTATGATTTTTAGAGATACCAATAGGTATTATAATAGCATCTATTATATTACCTGTATGATCTCTCAAAACTCCTCCATAACCTACTTTTCCTATGTTTCCCTTAGCATCACCATCAAAGTTCCCTTTAAGCCATCCAATAGGGGGAGCCTTCCATCTAGTCTTCAATCTTGGGTCTTGGTTTTGCATATTAGAACCTTTGGATAATATTGGAGTGTCAATTTGAAAGTTTTGATCACATCTTCTTTGAGACTTAAAATTTTCCTTTATTGCCTTGACAATATTTTGGCCAAGCACCCACCCTAGCATTTCTTTATTTCTAAAAGTTTTTTTATTTCTTTCTTCCTAGATACCCCACTAGAGATGGGGAAGAGTAATTTTCCATAGAAAATCAACATCAGTATCCTTAGAAGGACATCTCCAACTTTTAAAACAAAGTTCAACATTATTTTGATGGACCTAAGTTATGTTCCAGTAATTGAGAATAGAACTCCAAACTTGTTGACTATAAGAACAGTTTAAAAACAAATGATCTATGTCTTGAAAACCTCCTTTACATAGACTACACCCATTAACTACATTAATGCCTCCTTCTTTCAAGTTATCCTGAGTAAGAATTTTGTTTTGAAGCAAGATCCAATAAAAGATATTTATTTTTGGAATGAGAGCCTTTATCCAAGCTTGAGACCATAAAGGTTGATTACCTTTTTCCTTAGATTTTAAAATAGAATAAACTTTAAATTGGCCACTAGGATTAGTAGTCCATATCATCTTATCCTCTTGATAGGGATACAAAGAAAAGGCATTCAACATTATCTGAATGTTATGAAAACGTTGGTCAACTTCAAGTAGGTTAACCCAACTATTATTATGCCAATAATGTCCCACAAAAGTCCCATATAATTGCTTGCATCTATCAACTTGAGTTCTATCCTCAAACTCCTCAATAAGAGGATGTTACATTAACCAAGAATCTTCCCAAAATCTTACCTTCTACCCATTTCCAATTTTCCATGAACATCCTTTGGCTAAGGTACTCTTAGTTCCTTGAATAGCTCCCCAAATAGCATAAGGGGAGGAAACATTAGGAGATGATAGGAAATCAGATAAAGAATTAGCATTAAAAAGATACTTATGTTTTCATATAGTACTCCATTCCTTATCATCATGATAAACTCTCCATCCTTGTTTTTCTAGAAGAGCTCTATTCAAACTTTGTATAGACCTGATTCCCAATCCACCTTCCCTGATGGGCTTACAAATTTGATCCCAAGTGAACAAAGCCATTCTCTTCCTTTCCTCAGTTCTAGTCCATAGAAAATTTCTTTGAATTTTATCAATAGTATCAAAAAATTTCACTAGTATTCTGAAAATACTCAAAGCATAAGTAGGGATACTTTGGAGACGGGCTTTAAGGAGGGTAATTTTACTAGCTTGACTCAAAAGGTTACCCTTCTAGCTCGCCAATTTCATGTTGAATTTCTTTATGAGATCTTCTTAAAAATAATCAAGAGCTTTTGGTCTCAAAGGAAGACCCAAATAAATATAAGGAAAGGATCCTATTGAGTAGCCTAGAATTTTAGCAATTTTGTTCTGTCTTGGGATAGGGGTATTAATAAAAAACAAAGAGCTCTTGTTCCAATTTACCAATTGACTCGAAGTAGAAGAGTACAAATTAAGGGCTTGCTTAAGATTTCTAGCTTACTTAGCTTCAACTTTGCCCATGAAAATAGTGTCATCGAAAAATTGACCATGAGAACAAGAGTTTGAGAAGAAGGTTGCAAACCTTTAATATCCCCTTGTAAGACCAATTTCCCAATATATCTCCCCAAGCAATCAACCATAATAATAAAAAGAATAGGGGATAAAGGGTCTCCCTATCTCAAACCTCTAGATGGACTAAATGTTTAGTAGAACAACCATTCACGAAGAGAGCTATAGAAGTAGTAGAGATCAAATGTTATAAAGATCTTACAATCTTATGATCAAACCCAAAGGCTTGTAAAATCTTAACAAGAAAATCCCATTCAACTCTGTCATAGGCTTTTGCAATATCAACTTTCATGATAAATCCCTAATTATTAGAATACAATAAAGAATGAATATTCTCATTAGCAGCAATGATAGAATTAAGAATTTTCCTGCATGAGATAAAACCATTTTGTTGAACAGCAATAAGAGAAGGAAGTACAAGTAGCAACCTAGATTTGAGGACTTTTGAAATAATATTGTAAAAGGAATTACAGAGACTAATAGGTCTGAACTAGTCTAGAGAATCAACGACAATCTTTTTGGGAATCAGACATAGGAAGCTAGAATTGATTTCCTTAAGCATTCTTTTTTCCCCAAAAAAATCCTTAACAACATCACAAACATCTCTTCCAACTAGCTTCCATGCCTTTTGGAAAAAGAACATGGGGAAACCATTTGGTCTAGGTGACTTGTCCCCTCCTAAGGAGTAGATAACATTTAAGATTTCTTCTTAGGAATGGAACCTAAAAATTTATTCTATTCCTTAGTAATTAAAGGAGGAATCACCTTTAATAGATTAGCCTAGTGAGCAAGATCAATATTAGGGCCAACTATCATTAAAGAAGAAAAGAAGGAGACAATCTCTTTTGAAATATCCTTTTCCTTGGTAATCTTCAAATCTCCCTTTTTAAGATATGAGATACAAGTTTTGACTCTATGATTTAGAGTAGAAAGATGGAAAAGCCTAGTATTCTTATCTCCTTCATTCAGCCAGATCGATTAGGATCGTTGCCTCCAATAGATTTCCTCTTTAGTAACAATGTCATGGTATTCTACCAATTTTTCTTTTCTTTTACATGGTCAGAAGTATATCCTTCCTTCTAAATCTTGTCCTAGATAATTTGGATATTTTCCTTAATGCTTGCTTTACTCTCAAAAATGTTACCAAAACATCTTTTATTCCAAATTTTAACCTCCCTTTTAACATTTCTTAATTTTGAGGCCACTCTAAAAATAACAATTCCTTCAACATCTATATTCCACCATTAAGCCAACTTAATTTCAAACTATGGATGCTCCATCCACATTTTTTCAAACCTATAAGGAAATTTTTTCTTGAGATTTATCTTATTAGTAGAAAAAATCAAAGGGAAATGATCTGACCCAATTTTCTGAAGAGCCTCCAATTTGGAAACAAACTCTTTAGTCCAATTAGGAGAAATATGAGCTCTATCCAATCAAGCCTAAATCCAATCATTACGTAGCCTCTTATTACTCCATGTAAATTGAATTCCATGAAGATCCATATCCATTAAACCCTCCTTGTTAATACCTCCCTTTTTATTTCATGGTCATAAGGAGCAACGTTAAAGTCCCCCATGATAATCCATCGACCAAAATAATCTTTACTCTTTATATCAGAAAGAGTGTCCCATATCTTTTTCCTAAGATTCTTGATATTTGGAGCATACATATTGACAATATACTAATCCTTATTCTGATCACTGCTAGTAATTTTAACCACCATGAAATGTTTACTAGCATTCAACACAGTTCCCGAGTAATAAGATTTCTTCCATAACATCAGAGTTCCCACTAAAGATCCTTATGAACTTCTTGCTTTTAAACAATAATTTTAAAAAGATTTAATTTGTTTAGCTTTCTCCTTTTCCATCTTTTGTTCTTGTAGTAATAGAAAATCTGGTTTATGCTCTCTAACAAGATTCCTAACAACATCAAGTTTATGACTACTATTCAAACCCCTAATATTCCAAGTAATAATTTTCATATCTATTTTTTAGGGGTAGAATCTAGAATAGTTTCATGTCTTCCATTAGCAATATTCTGCATACTTTCCATTTCTCTAGTTCTCCTAGAAGATTTCCTTCTAGGTTTCTCTAGAGTGCCAACATTTGGTTTCACCTTAGCTTGCTGGTCCAGTTTACTACTTTGAGTCTCCACTCCTTAGGGAATTGGATTACTCTTGTTTTCTATCTTTTCCTTTAATCAATTTATGTTTAAGTTCCTTTCCTTCCTCCTTTATCTCCTCAAGCTCAAATTCATTCCTAAAGGGAACAATTTCTTTGAACATAGGCATCTCGAGAGACTTTGGGGTAACATTTTGATTTTCAATCAGCTAGAGATTTTGAGAATCTTCTGGCAGCATTAGTTTACTAGAGTTAGACAAAATTTCCCCCTCCTCTAATTCATCCATCTCAACTAGATCTTCCTATTTAGCATCAATCTTCTGATAAAGAACTAGTTGTTTCGTCAAATCCACCATATTTTCTATATTTTTCTCAGGTGATGAAGATTCAAGCATCATCTCAACCCCTTTATTTTCAATGTTCAAATTTTCATTCAAGGATGAATTTAACATTTTACCAGTATCTTGAGATTCCAAATTCAATTTATCCTTCATATCTTTCACTCTTTCATATGAGTTACTTTAAGTTTCCAAACTTTCTTATGGACATTTACTTCTTTATTTTTTTCTTCCTTTTCAGTCTTAGGATTGTTCTTGCCTTTATTAGGATAGTTTTTCACCCAGTGGCCCTATTTTTTGCAGGCAAAGTAAGTATTTGGAAGATCTTCATATATAATTTCTTGTATTCTTTTACCTAGTTTTGAAATTAGTTCCACTTTATTCTAGGAGATGATTCAAGTTTGCTACTTTCACATATAATATAGCACTCTAAAGTTTAGATTTTGATGTCGTTGGATGATCCATAGCAACTAGTTCCCTAAAGGAGCTAGAAATTCCTTTAAAAATATCTTCATGCCAAAACTCTAAAGGAAGGCTAGGGAGCATAACCCAGATCGGTGTGGTTAAGAAGAAAGCATCAAATAAATCCATATGTGGCTCCCATATTTTAATAGTGAGAATACTTTTGCCAAATAACCAAGGACCTCCATAGAGAACCATATTCATATCTTTTTTACAATTAAAAACAAATGAGAAGAAACCATTCAACATAGGGGCTATATCAACTTCACCACGGATAACCCATATAACATCTCTTTTAGTTAAAGCTGCCAATTTTTTGGGTTTATTTTTTATTTTTTCTATACATTGAAATGAATGATAAATAAAATTGAGTTAGAAAATATCCAAATAAAACCTCATCTCTTGTATAGGAAAGGAAGATTTGTATTCTATCCATAAAGCATCAAAGTATCAAAATATAAGAAAGTAACCAAGTTTTCAACCATAAAAAATAGTCAAAGAAAATGGGAAAACAACATGGTAAATATGAATATGAGTACCTATCAAGAAGCCATAGGATCTAAAGAGTGTACATATTTTATAATATTAGTCTTTAATATTTTAATAAAATCCTTTGCGATACTAAAAATTTGTATCTCCAAACCCCAAATAGGAGACACAAATTTTAGATATTATAAAATGGATTTTATGGTATGATGGGTCTGATATATCATTTATGCTCTATATTTTTAAAAGTAAAAGTATAATTGGCCCTACTATATGTTTCTATGGTATGAGTAAATAATATGTAGGTCCCATATTTTGGTTCAAATTTATTAAAGGAATATTTCATAAATTTAATAAATATAAATCATCTTAATTTATATATATTATGTATTCCTTTACATAATTTATAAATAAAGATTTAAAAAATTGGATGAAATTTATTAATATTTATTATATTATAAATTTCCTAATTTATATTTTAATATCTATCAAAGATCAATATACAAACTATTTAATATTAAAATATAAACATGCAATAGTTGGATATTCTTTTTGAGGTTTTTTGATGGGGTGAGTTTCTTTGTATGAAGAAGGATAGTTTTTGGCATGTAATCTACTTACGAGAATGCTAGAAAGTTTCCTACACGAATATAGCTCATATTCAAGGGGCAATAGACATTTTTTCCTTCTTCCTCATTTGTAGAACACATAGTGCACTTATCTCTATAAAGGACAACAATATGCTTTTAGATCTATTATCATTAAAAGTCTTTGAACATTTATGTAATTTTCCTTTTCAAAAACTTCATATCTTGTACAAAAATTATAATTTAGTTTGAACAATTTTCTAAAGTGTGATACTATAAATAGCATAGAGATTTTATCCTCACCATTATCAACTTTTCCCTTATCTCTCCAAATGGACTCCAATGTGGAAGAAGTGATTTTTAGGATTCATCAAGGTAACTTCTCTGTTAATATGGATGTTGGAAAATAATCGATCCGAAGAAACAAACTGTCTAAAATTTCTAGTAACCTTTTGAGAAGAAAATATACCCCATTATTATCTTTAGGATATAATGTTGATAAGAAATCTACAACTAATGTAGCAATAGCTTCAACCAAATTTTTAATGACCTGTGATAAAGAATCTCATAACATACTCCTACTAACCAAGAGTAATGAATAATACATATTAAACAAAAAAAGACTCCACTAATATATAATTAAAAAAAAATTTACTATAGATAGATATATTTTGAAGTGCTTCCATAAAATTTGAATTCCTTTTGAAGCTCTTATTAATGTAATTTAAGTAGAAGACCTACGAAGATTCCAAGTTTTAAAGAATTTAGCATTTCAATGAACATAAATTTTCATCAATTTAAGAAGGAAAACATTATCCTAATTATTATCAATTTGATATTTTATTAGACATAAATTGTTCGCAGCATTAATGCCCCTAATATTCTGGGTAATGATTTTCATAGTAACCTTAGAGAGTGACCAACTCATTGTGTTGACAATGATTTCTTGATAATTAGAGAAAAGATCTTCAAACATAGTGAATATTTACAAAATAAATCAAACACATGTTAAATAATGGCATGAATAATCCTCTTTAACACTGTTTCTTTTAGGAGGCTAACACTTGCCTATTTTTGTAAGACTAAAAACAATGATAAATGATAGTTTTATTGTAAGCTAGGGTTATAGTTTCACCAAAATATTTACTTGTTAATGCATCATAAAACTAGTAGACTTATATAATCCATAGGAGGTACTTAAAGACATGTCATAAAACCCATGTGCATACTAGCCCACGGTTGATAGTCCCCTTCCTAGTATTAGTCATCATGTCCTACGACTATTCAAACCTATGACCAAGCTCTAGTGACACTTGCTACAAGATAGTATTTCTATTTCATAAGAAAATTGAACTATTAATTCTTGATACAAAAGCTAGACTTATATAATCGACATGAGGTGATTAAGGCATGTCACAAACACTATAAGAAACACTAGCCATCTGGTAACAAGATAAAAATCTATTTGAAGAATAGATGATTTTTAAAAATATTTCTTAAGACCTTAATCATGTGACTCCCTATTTATCCCTTAAAGATTTAACCATACCCATTCTTGGGATATTTTGAACACTACTTGCATCCATATATTATTTGATGAATCTTATTAGAAACTTCACCTACCAATTCTTGTAGATTTTTGTTTACAACATGAATCAATATATATCCTCCACATTCTTTCAAATTTTTCTTTCCAAATGAAACCATAAATCTCTTTAGGTGGGATCCAAAAATTTATGAATGAATTGTGTATTTTGTATTATTTTGGAACACATTGTTCTATATTTCTAAAACCTAGAAATTGGATTATTGTAGGGGATGCACAATAATATTGTAAATTTCTATGATTAAAACTTATGAAAAGATTAGGAGGAAACAAGAAATATGGAGAAAGCTATTTTTGTTTTTTAGCTTTATGTTGGAATAATAATTTAGTTGGAAGAGATTATTAGCATTAGAAATCACGGAGTCCAAAGTATTTATGTTATTTCTAAGTATAAAGAATTAAAGTGATGGATTGGCCATATTGGTAGAAGATAAGACTGGATAGATTAATTTTGCTAAGTTTAAATGTACTAGAGATATGATAACCAAGCATGGAATAAATAATCATTAGTGGATATTTTTTGTGTTTTAGAGTTTGTAATAATTTCCAGAGTCATACTAGTATATGTTTGGAGTCACATCATATAGTTTGTAGTACATACAAAGATTTGATGAAGTAAACTAATGATAATAGTCAGAATAAAGTACTATTAGGTTTGGTTGTTTTGAATTAGCAATCTTGTGGAACAAAAGTTAGAGGATGAATTTGAATCTTATTGAATTATTTTGGGCCTATGTTAAGGGAGTTTAATTTATCAGTTGGCGCACTTACTCGCAAAATTAAATTGATTTTGGAGCTAAGTTTGGTAACATATTTAGGGAATCCTACAGACATGAAAAAAATATATAAATGGAACTCTATTATATATGTTACACAAAATCATAATGATTTGTGATGCATGGAGTTTTTAGGGAATAAGATTAAGTATGTCCTAGAATTAATTCAGATCAGATAAATTGAGAAGAACAACATAACATCTATCAAGAAAGAGATTTCCAATATCAGGTCACTTATTTATTAAATCCTAATAGATTGGCTAGATAGACCCCTTAATCGAGCCACTCATAATGGGGTGAAGTAATGCTTCTAAAAAGTAAAATCTTATTACTATAATAGTAAAACTTGTGGGTGCTAATTTCCATCAAGGTTTTTCCCTTTGAATAAAGATTTCCATGTGAAAAATCTTGGTGTTCTTTTGTTGAATATTGTGGATATTTGAATTACTTTTCTTTTGTATTATAGATTAAATCACATGTTGGTTACTATGGAAGTTAATTGTGAATTATTATAGATATGTGGTTGCACCAATATAGAAAAAGTAAATCTATTGAATCTAAAGCCTTAGAGGAAAAATTAGCAGATAATGATTAGTTTTATGAAGAAAATAAAAATATAAAGAAGGAGCTAGAAGCCTTGTCAATAAAATTGGATCACAAGATAGAAGTAAGAAAGGTTACAAATAACCCACAAATATTTTAGAGGAAGCCCTAAAAGATAAGAAATAAGTCTTTAACCTGATAAGATAGATGATTTTTTCAAGTTTAAACAAGAGGTTTATACTAGTATACATCAATATCTTCATGAAATTAATAAAGAGAGAATATGATATTTCAAGGTAAACTAAAGGCTTCAAATAATCTACTACATAAATTACAATAGGATTTATTCAAATATTGATGAGAAGATCAAGAATGAAAGGATGTATGGAGATACATATGGCTTAGGATAAGTATGTTATGAAGTGTTAGAAAGATTTATACTAAGAAGGGGGTATAGGGGCAATGGGGACATTAGAATTTGTACTCACAAACTATTTACCAATTCAAACCTTCAACTATAAACACATAACTTTATTCACATTAATTGATAGTATTCATCTACTTAATAAACACCACAACATTAACTTGTTTACTACTATGATGTAACAATGAAATAATAAAGAATATTAATAATAAACCATAAGATTTGAATCCACACATTACACTATGATTTTTTGTCTCATAGAAAGGCCTCATAATTCTTCAATTAGTAAAACAATATTCTTGGTTAAGAGCTACGTATGTCACCTTCTATGTGACTCACCTAGTTATAAGTTAGATGCATCTAATAGTCCTATTAGTAACTACTCTATTATGAGATTAAATCCCACATACATAGTGTTTACCCTGCTAGAATACTTATAATAAGTTCAATCTACAACTTCAAGGTTTTATAATAAATTATAGAAAGGTCATTTGGTAGTCTATCAAGAAAGTAACTAAGATATAAATTATTTTGATATAGGAGCATCCTAGGCTTGCTGGAAATCCTATAGGATCATGTGGTTTGTCTTTGGAGTTGAGTAAATTAGTCAAAGAAGGAGGTACTCATTTATCAAAGACACTCAACATAGATTGGGAGCTCGGTGATGCTAGTTGATGTGAGTAGCTCTATCATTGAACGGACTTGGTTATCAAAGGAGGAACTCAACATATACTATGGCTTGGTTTTCATTGGGAACTCGGTAGTAGTTTTACCTGAGTTGGCTCAGTTGATGAAGGCCTTAGTTATGCTCATGAGAGTCATTGATGCTCACTGGTGGTTTCTGACACTCAGTCATGTCTTGGTCTTTATGGTGCCAAAATTGTCTATAGTGTGAGTCAACCTTGGCATCTAATTTTGTTATATGTATTTAATTTGTGTTGTATCCAACTTGTGGCTTGCATGTACATTTAATGTAAGGTTTTTTTTTAATTTTTAATGGGGTGGGCTACCTTGTGGCTTAGTTGGGTATAAGGAGGGGTGTCTTGTAGAGTCTTAAGGAAGATTAGCATCCAACTTAAAGAAGAGGATGTGGTAGAAGAGAAAATTTTCAGAAGGGCTAGTAGTTGATGCTTAGGAAACAAGGAGATTGCTTGGTGGGCTTACGAGCACAAGTTGAAATCTTCCTTCGAGGTTTCTACCAGAGCATGGATCTGGACTAGCTAGTTTTGGGTTGGATCTTAAGGGATCTTGCAGAACTATTTTGTAATTTCTATTGTATTCGGCCCTAACCCAAAAGGCCTTACAACCAAGAACATTACATGTAAACAATTATTTTATGAATAAAGTCTTGAAAATTGGTATTAGATCTTGCATTTTTGTTGTATTTCTGTTGTGTGGTTGTTTGTAGGGATTTAGATTACTTTCAATAGAGGTACCCTCATATTCTTGTTGCATCATATTTCCTCTCAAAGCCTTTCAAATCTATTATGCACTAATTTTTCTATCTCTATATATGTGTTAAATATACTCTAATCTTAATCACACATCACTTGTACATTATTTCTTTGGTTCCTTGACTCTCAAAAATTTAGAAAATTAAAAACCATAACTTGTTTACTTGACTTACTTCTTATGCTTACAAACTATTGAAGACCTAATTAGGGTTACAATTAGATTTATCCTCAAATCTATCTTGATACTTGCATGATACATTTTCTTATTCTATTAGTTGTAACATAACCTTTTATAAATTCTAAGGCAGAATGATGTTCATTGAACTCTCCTTGTGATCTTCACATAAATCTTTATTACCAATATCCATACATTGTTTTACCCCACACATATTACTATGTAACTCATTTTTCCTTGTTCTAGGTTTGGTAAATTTTACCAAAACATAATAGATTCGATCATTTTTTAATCTCTTTTTTTATCGATTGACACACTTAACCTATTTATCACTATTAACCAATAACTGTATTTTACCAATAATGACCTAACTTTCTTTGTACTAATTAGGTTCTGACATATCCTTTGTACTAATAACAATATAATCTTTTGATAACTATTCACTTGATTTCCTTTTTACCAATAAGGTTACTTCTTACTGATAATTTTATTACTTACTTCCTTACATGTTGTCTTTACCTCTTTACTTATTTGACTAACTTATTCTTCCTCTCTAGTTGTTTGAAATCAATTACAAATATTTCCTTGAGATTGTCATCAGATGTCAACAATCCCCTCCTTTGGTATTAATGGAAATACAAATCTTTAATTTTTTTAATTATTATGTATGATGATAAGTAATATAGGTCAAAGATGTTTAACTCAAAAAAATTTTTTTCTGCCCCATTGATAGTATTAATTTTTTTTTTAAAAAAATTCTCCTACTTTTTGGAAGAAATATCAAAGACACCAAAATTTTATGTATATTGAGGTACATACCTCTTGTAGTTTATAAAAAATAAAATTGTATCAATCTTCTGCACTATTCAATAAGGTCTCTAGTGATTCTTTCAGTGTGCTTAATCCAGTCATATGACCTTGTAGGTCTGAGGCCAAGTCCTCCAAACTATTAATTATCCTTAATTTTTGTTTCTATACTAAAACCTTATCATTTTGTACATGGGATTGCATGATATCTATATGAGGTGAGAGGGGGGTGAATAAGGATCTATAAAACTTTTATCCTTCAAATCAACTCTGCCACATTCACCATATTGACCTTCTCATATCTAATTTATGCATAACATAAATTGTAAAAATCAAATTCTATAATAAATAGATTTAACTATCAATCACATGCATGAAATTTAAACACATAACACATACGATTTTGTTACCTAGAAACCCTCCAAGGTGAAGGTAAAACCAGGTTATGGATAACACCCACAAATCTTCACTACTATAGTAACAAAGTTAACCTGTTAGGGTTATAATTTTTATCACTTTTGATGATCTACCCCATGAGAGGTCTACCCTAATAAAGGCTTTTAAGACTCTTAGGTCTTATCTTGACAAAAGATCTTACACTTATAATGAAGTAAGGACTCTATTAGGATATTTATAAATTATATTAAAACCACTATGTTTAGAGATTTCCACAATTCATTCTATTAAAATTGACTCGATACCCAATCCTTCAGTCTATGCTTTAATTTCTAATTATAGATCTCCTTCGTTTAATCTCTGATTTGATCTCCAATTTGATATAGCTTTTATTAGTCCTTCAGTGCTTCATAAGGTCACTATACTATGTTCTTCACAACTTTCTCTTGCATCCAGCATCCAAAACTTAACTTCTTCATTTCCTTTACACACTTCATAATATCTTCTATGATAGATCACTCTATATGAAAATAGAGTTTAGAACTACCTATCTAAATAATTATGTAGAGTCTTCTTGATGCTTCTCATTTTGCCTCTTTATCTGATTGATTGTTCATTTCTCATTGGGATCAATGATCCATGTCAAAATAGGTAAAAACCTTTGTAAAAAATTCTATGATCATTAAATGTCTTGTCCATGTAGGCTTGAAATGGTTTACCTAAAAAGTTGTATCATTCTACACTTTTATGTTCCCTCTTTTTTACTTAGCACATACTATTTCTAATGCTCAGTCGTAATTGTTCTTTATTCTATTACTCAACATTAACTATATTAGATTCCTTTTGAATAACTCGACATCTATGTTCTCTATCTATGTAGCATTCACTAGATTTAACTTGTACTAAAAATACTTGGAAACCAAAGACTTTCTTGACTCTTATAGAGCTCAGCATATACATGATCATTTACAAGTCTTTACATGGCTTGGTCTATATAGAATAGCTCAGTCAGAGTGATGACCATCTAACTCTTCCTTATATATGACTAAGTGTTTGACACTAATAGACAACAAGACATAGAGATATCAACAATCCTCCTCTTTGACATTAGTGGAAAAAAAGCTTTGTCATAATTACATATTTATAATAATAGAGTAAGAGTACACCTCCCAAGAATATGACTTGGTTATTATAGAACATTAAAATTTTCCTTAACAATACAATATATACTTCACAATTTACATGACTCAAATTAGTTTAATTATAATTATATCATACCTATTTTTTTTTCTTCTCTCTGAACTCATTATATCCATCATTTATCCCCTTTTTTCTATTAATCATCATTATTCCATATTAATCATATAATCTATCCCCCTTGTTTTTGACACTTATTTCTACTACTATTGTTGTCGAGGTGGTTGTTGCTAGGGTTGTGAGGCTCGAACAAAACCATATTTTTCAATGAAGGTTTTGTGAATTTAATTGATCATGGTAAGTGCATGATCCCATGTGATTCTTTTTTATTCAAAAACATGAATTTTAAATTCCAAATTCACTGCTAAGTCAATTAAGTTGTCAGTAATTGAAAGATTCTGATCTCTTTGAACTAGATCCTTTTGTTGAAATCAGCTCTTGTTGCATAACCTTTAAATGAGGTATCAACATTGATTGTATAGAGATAAATTTGGCCCTCATTCTTCTATCCTCTATTTATAGGTCATCCAACTTCCCTTGTGCAAACAAAATTCTATTATAATGCATTGAGCTTGATTCAACTACTTGAGAGATAGAGCTACTTGATTGCTTCATATCAGCTTGAATCCTCTAAATATTTTCCTAGGATTCATTTGTGAATCTAAGAACATCATTAATTATATTGTAAAAATATTTTACTTTCTTTAGAATTTATTTTATGTTTTGTACAAGTTCCTACAACTCAACTTTTCTAATTGCAATGGCAATAGAAACTTTCTCCAATACTTTATTCTCAAATTTATTTTTACACTAGGCCATTAGTTTCTCATTTGCCTCAATATCTTCAGTTTTGACCTTTTCAAAAATTTGTACCAACTAAGAGATAAAGGGGGCCTTCTCATCAATGGGGTGAATATCAAAAGATCAACAAATATGTCTTTGATGTCAAGAAACACTTGTTTATATTTCTTATCCCTCTTCATTTCTTCTTGCTTCTTCTTCCTTGCTAATATGTCCTGTAAGATGAAAATTTTCTCAAAAGTGAGATTATCTAGATCCCATTTTGGCATATCAATTACTTCATCTAGACTAATACTATTATCTAAAGAATTTTCCTTTATTTTTTTCCCTTTAATTTTCTTTGGAGTGCTACTACTCAATACTACTATAGTAAGAGTAGGTGATGGGGTGTCATGACTCAATTTTTCTTGAAGTTCAATGTTTGGAACAAAAATGGTATCACTTAGCATTACATTATTTGTTTCTTCTTCTTGTTCAATATCATTTTTTCCCTCATCCTGAGGTCCTAAGATATGTGGTCCTTCTTGATGTGTAGTAGAAAGTTCTACATTGGTTTCCTTTTCTTGTTCCTCTACTTCTAAGGTCATCTTTTATTCATTAGTAGGAGTATCAAGTGTGGTACAAAAATAAGTGATATGTTTCATTGTGGAATTGACACAATTGAGCTTTCTTCATCACTTTAATCATCATCAATGGTTAGTTTTGCCACTTCTTTCTCCTGTTGAACTCCTTTAGTATTTAATCTAAAAATATTATTCCATATATTTCATTTTGTTGTACAATAACCTCAATCTTGTTCTGTAGAATCATGAATGTTTGGATTTCAAGAACAAATAGGTTCCTATGCTTCTCCAAAAATGTTATATGTTATTTATTTGAAAATTTAGTCATAATATTGGCCAATGTACCTTCTCTTATTTTTTTCTCTAATTCTGATGTGTGTTGCCATCTTCTTTCTATGTATCTTCCTCTTCAACTTCTTTCTTCTTCACTAGCCTTCTTATCTTTTTCTGGCTCATAGTGGCTAACATTTTTCACTTTTCTATATTGGTGGCACTAGATTTGGTGATCTTAACCACTCCTTTCTTCACTGGTGGCTTGAAACTTACTTCTACAACTGCCTTGGTCCTTAGTCTTTGTGGTCCAGGAGGAGACAGGGGTTTAGTTCCTAATTTATTTGTAACTATCTTCACCTTAGGCTTTAAATGATTTTTTATTGGGGGGACCTATGCTAGGGATTTTCCCTTTTTCTCTACACTTTCCTCCTCTTCCTCATCACAACTATCATTTTCTTCATCCTCTCCAAGACCTTGAGTCACCATTAAAGGTTCTTTGCCTTTTGTCTATTTTCCTAGCTTCTCTTCTATGTCTTCAATCATTTTCTTTCTCTTCTTATCTCTAGAAGTTATTTTGATATCAACTATAATTATAGCCTTTTCTTCTTCATACTTTCTAAATGGTTTGGTATTTTTATCAATTTCTTCCTTATGTAGTGCATCAATATGTGCACTCACATGATGACCTTCAACTTCATAATCAAAGGTTTAAGCCATGCTTTTCTAGGCTTAACTACATGTACAAATATTCTACCAGAAAATATAAATCATTGTAATTCTTCATCACTAACATAATGTTGGGATCCTCATTATCTTTTTCATCTTTTTATTTGAATTCCTCAAAGTAATTATCCATAACATTTTCAAAATTTCCTCCATTGAATTGTGTTATGTACTCACTAATCTATTTTGTAACTAGTTTTCCTTGCTTCCAAACAACATTTTTAATAGCAAGAAAGTAATTTTGGACATAGAAGAAAATGCATATAATTAATGATCCAAACTTAGACATTGAGTTCTTTGTCTTCCTAGTTGATGTTAGGTTCTTTGCCAATTGTGATCTTTATAACTTGACAAGATCGTATTCATGATCCTTCATCACAATATTCCATGCTTGGTTGACTTCCATACAAGTCATCTTATTTAGTCTACTCAACTAATAAAATTTGTGAGAGATGACTCTCACTACAAAGTCAATCATTGGATATTAATGGTTGAAATAGACAATCTGTTTCCATTCCACTTGGCTTTTGTATTATCCTTTTTCTTCTCAGATTAGGAAATGCATAGTTGTCTTCTTATCCATCATTGGATACCTGGTAACGTTATGAATTACTTTCTTTGAAATATCGATAGGTCCATTTTCTAACCACAACTTCATGTCATGAATTCTACTTAGAACAACTTTAATCCATTCAATCTTAAAGTTCCTTAGAAAATGAAGGGCACAAGTTAACCCTTTCCACTCAAGAATTTTGAACTCATTCTTTAGTACATTTTCATCACATAATTTATCATATGCCACAGAAATTTCTGAATCACCAACTTCACCAATCTTGCACATGTAACAACTTCTTACATCATGAATCATAATGACCTTAGGTGGTATCAATGATAACACATCTGTTGAATTTCCTGTCATAGTAATATCTAGAATAGCATGAAACTTAGGTGGAAGACAAGTATCACTCATCACCAATTGAACATTGCTTACCTCTACTTCTTGATTATTTGCTATAGATGATGAAGAAGCCATGTTCTTGTGTTAGGGTTTTGAAACTTTACTTTTTGAACTATTCAGAAGAACTCAAAATTAATACTCAATCACTCTTTGTTTGCTAGTTTTACCCCAATTGCCTTAAAATCATTTTGAAAATTTCTCAAATTACTCTGTGCTCTTGACATTTGAATGCAAGGTCTGCAAATTATTTTCAAATTATTGATATATACCTCCATTAATTCAAGTTGGGGTCTCCATTAGTGCTATATCTTTTGTCGGGTGGGATCCAACTGTCTTGGTTGATATAGACACTTCTAAACTTGGTCTTCGCTATATAGCTCTGTCAATTCCATCTAACTCGATGTATACATCAATGTTACATTGGGGTACTCGGTCCATATTGAAAATTTTGGTCAATATAGACAATTTTACTAATGTTTGACACTTGTTGTGTGAAGAATTCTTTTGCACTAGTCTTTTCATAGATCTAGTTTTATGCATCTTTTCTCATGAAGATACGAACTTTTTCACATATTATGTTGAGAACTGATGTAAGATAATTTTTTAAGTGTATAGTTTCTTACATACCTTTCTTGATCAATTTAACATGGTGTGATCACCTTCTCCATTGGATTGAGTGGCCTTAACTTCATTTAATTAAATATTTTCTTCTTCTACTTTTTTCCTCTAGGTTTGATCATCGTCTTTGTTTGTTCAACATCCACTTTTCTCTTACCTTTGTCATGTTCATTGGTTAGTATTGGTGCTCGAGTCCTACAATTCTTATTCACATGTCCAATCTTATGAAAATTAGAAAAAAATTTCTTAGGTGCATTTCTCTACCTTCTATTTGTCTAGTATGGCTTTTCCTATGATCTACATTCATATGCTTTATGCCAATATCCCTCAAATCTAGGTGTACTAGGTGTATTTTTCATTGTTGTTCCACATACATGTATTTTATGTCATTGCTTCTTAAAGTAAAAATAATAACTAGTAAACTTAGGTTTAGGGTTTTCCATACCATTCCTACTTCTACAAATGTCAGTAGTATGTCCAAGTTTTCCACAATGATAGCATGGATGTTTTTTCTTTTGACTTTTCATTTCTTAGCTTTGCACTCTTAGACAATTCTCCTTCTTCAAAATGTTGCTTTGTATGTCCTACTTCCTAAAAAGCTACTAGATGACCTAGGTGATTTTATCAATTCTTCAAAGCATCTAAATGCTTCACTAGGCTTGTTCTTTCTTAGATCTCAAATTATTCCTCAGTGGGCTAGTTTGTGATCTCAAATTTTCTATCTCCGTATCTTTCCTCTTCAATTCCTAATTTGCAAGCATTAATTAATTCATCATGTCTAGCTGAGTGTTTGTAAGCTTTTGCACATCAGATGACCTTTCTTCCAATCTTATGACTATTTATCTTTTGTCTTCCATATCTACACCTTTGTCTTCTTCAACTTTCTTCTTCTATTCAATCACTTCACACAACCTAACTAATTGGATTCCATGTTATCTTTTCAACCCTTTCGACTTCTTCATTTATGATATTTTTCTTCTCTAGTAGATCTATAATGGATGCATTACTCTCATTAGAATTTATATTGTCAAACAATCCTTGTGTATCAACTTATTCATAAAGTATGCCATTCTATTCAATGGCCTTATCCTTTCTCTTTCTAAGGGATTTCCTCAGTTCCTCTCTTCCTACTTCAATTTGTTGTAGTATGAGTTGGATCTCAATCCCTTGATTATCAACAACCTTTCCCAATTTGTAAGCCCCCATATCCAAGTTCTAAACTCACAAGCTATTAGACTTCCTTCAAGAGAACCAATTCTATGATACCAATTGTTTGAAGTTTAATTGGGAAACTTAGATATTCAAAGGGGATAAATCATGATCTACAAAAAAATTATCCTTCAAAACAACTTTACCAGATTCACCATATTGACCTCCTCATATATCTAATTTATATATTACATAACTTGTAAAATCAAATGTTGTAATAAATAGATATAACTATCAATCAAATGCATGAAATGTAAGCACATAAAAGATAAGATTTGGTTACCCAGAAACCCTCCAAGGTGAAGGTAAAATTGGGGTGGGGATGACACCCAAAAATCTTCACTACTACAGTAACAAAGTTAACTTGTCAAGGTTACAATTTTGATCACTTCTAATGATTTACCCTATGAGGGGTTTGACTTGCGAAATTCTTTTAAGACTATTAGGTTTTACCTTGTTAAAGGACTTTATACTTACAATGAAGTAAGGACTCTGTTAGGAGATTTATAAAGGTATGTTAAAACCCCTCTGTTAAGAAATTTTTCCTAATTCAATCTGTTAAAACTAACTCAATACCTGTTCCTTTGGTCTGTGCCTTAATTTCTGATTATGGATCTCCTCCTTTCAATCTCTGATCTGATCTCCAATCTAATATAGCTTTGTTGAGTCATTCACTACTTCATAAGATCACTATAGTCTAATCTTCACAACTTTCTCTTGCATGCAGCATACAAAACTTAACTTCTTTACTTCCTTCACACACTTCATAACCTCTTCTACAATATCTCACTCTACTCTATATAAAAATAGAGTTTGGATCTGACCATTTAAATCCATTTTTAGAGTCTTCTAAACACTTCCCTTTTTTCCTCTTTATCTGATTGGTTGTTCATTCCTCAATGGGATCGGTGACCCACCTCAAAATGCATAACAACATCTGTAAGAAACTCTACAATCACTAAATTTCTTGTCTATATCATCTTGAAATGGTTTACCTCAAATTTTTTATCATTCTATACTTTTATGTTTCCTCTATGTTACTTAGCACATACTATTTTAGATGGTCATTTGTAACTATTCTTCATTATGTTTCTCAATGTTAACTATACTCAACTCCTTCTGTATAACTCGACATCTATGTGCCTTTTGTACTTGGCACTCACTAGGCTCAACTTGTCCTAAAAATACTCTGTGACCAAATACTTTCTTAGCTCCTATATAGAGGTTAGCATATACATGATTATTTACAAGCCTTTACATGACTTGGCCTATATAGAGTAGCTCTGTCACAGTGATGACCATTTAACTCTAACTTATATATGATTAATTGTTTGGCACTAATAGACAACAAGACTTAGAGATATCAATAGTATATACTAAATCCTTAGGTTTTTATACACGAGATTGCATGATATCTATATGAGGTGTGATAATGTATTGCAATTCTAGTATCCTCAACCTTATTCTTTCTTCCTTGACCATCAATTCTTTGACTCTAAAAATAATTTATGACATTTTTTTTCTTAATGTTAAATTAAATATGAACATGAAGTAGTAGACTATTGGTATTCTATAATAGCTCATTATTCATTATGGAAATATTACCTTGTATATATATTGTAAAATTTTAAAAATACATTAATTTTCATACAATTTTGTGTTTGTCTTCAATGAATCTTTCATCTTTTCAATGATCTTGGATACCTCAACCTTCAATAAAATATTTTTTGTTAACAGTTTTTGAACCATTTCTTTGTCAACTTTTTTCTTGTCTTTCTTAGCCAATTTTTTCTCTATTTCTTGTCTAGATTTGTCGATGAAATCAATATACACTTTTAATTTTTCTATCTAGGGCTCCTCTTCATCAAAAGTCATGTGTGGCATTAAATCTTGAAATAAATCCAAATTTTTGTTCAATATTCTTCATTTCAGATTCTTCATCTTTCATTTTTCTATGTTATCATTTTTCTTAATTGCTTCATTATCTTCCATTTTATCTTTTTAGTTCCTAAATATCCTTGGATCAATTTTTATTATAGAAAACTATGGATCATCATCATCAATAGGTGGATCCTCCTCCTCCTTATTTCCTCATACCTTTAGTGCCTTTAATTTTCTTCTTCTCTCCTTCATCAATGTCTTTGTTTTATTTATATTTTTTCATTTGTGTTTAGTCTTCTAATTTTCTTGTTATCTTCCTCTTTATGCTCCTTTTTTTCATCTTCCTTATATTCTCCTCCTATTTTCAAGTGTGATTCTTTTTTTGGTAGAGTCTTCTTTCTTCTCCACATAGTTATTGGTGTCATCTAGGGTTTGTGTAGATTAATCAATTTTCTATCCATCTTGGGTTCATTCCCCTATGTCCTTTTCATTTTATTCATCCTTTACTTGATCAATCTCCTTTTGTTTAGTGTAATTGTTCCTTGGGGTGGGTCCAAGAAGTCAAGTCCCACTTTTGGGCAAAAAGTGGAAGCAATTTTCCTATTTTAAAATTTTTCTATAACTTGATATCCAAATTTGAGGCACATTAAGATTGAATCTCGGAAAACATCAATAATAGAAAATTTAGTGCTCTAAGTCTAGTTTTCAAATATGTAATTTGTTGGAATACCCACATGTTATAGATTATATTTAGGTATTCATGTTCCAAAATCACCTTTTCAAAATTTATATTTTAGGCTCAAATCACACGTGTATGACCACCATTGTTTGGAGCCAAAAAATGAATTTTTGTCATTCATTTTAGGCCAAAGGTACCTAACACATCAAATATTTATGAGAATATTTATTCTTATTTCTTTATGTAATTTTCTTAATAAATTTTTATTTGACCATAAAGTGGATTTTGAGAACCTCTAGTGTACAACCACCATAATTTGAGCGAAACCCCACCTTTAATTTAATTTTTTTTTAAATATTGAAGTACATTCTATATAGATTGAGGATATATAAGTCATTATTGAAAAAATGTAAAATATAAAATATTATTAAAGTTTTAGTTAATCATAATATTTGAAGTTTTGACCTACTAACTTGGCTTAATAAATATTGCAAAAATACTAAAATAAATCATATCACTATAAAATTTACTTTTTTAAAATCTAGAGAAATGATAGTATCATGAGTTTTTGTTTTGTTAAAAATTTCATTAGGAAAGTCCCCCAAAAATTATGACAAAGGATAAATTTCATGTTCCTATGCTTTAGCCAAATTTTTGCTAGCACAAGCATAGGCTTGGTCCTACCAAGTCTATCCCAAGCTAAAAATTAATGCAATCCATGACTTGTGAAATTCAAATTTTAAGAAATTGGTGCATGTTTCAAAATAGGTACCCCTTGGTTGTTTCTAGATGCAAGCGATACCCCTTCATGAGACATGTCTATTCATAATTAGATAATTAATATAATAATAAATTATATATATCTATATATATACATATATATATATCTATCTATATATATATATACATATACATGTATATATATATATATATCTATATATGTATACATGTATACATATATATATATATATACATATATATGTATACATATATATACATATATCTATATATATATATATATATATATATACATGTATATGTATACATATATATACATATATCTATATATATATATATATATATACATGTATATGTATACATATATATACATATATCTATATATATATATATATATATATATATATATACATGTATATGTATACATATATATACATATATCTATATATATATATATATATATACATGTATATGTATACATATATGTATACATATATATATGTATATATCTATGTGTGTGTATATATATATCTATATATATATATATATATATATATATATATATATATATATATATATATATATATATATATATATATATATATATATATATATATATATATATATATATACATATGTATACATATGTATATATGTATACATACATATATATATATATGTATACATATATATATACATATGTATACATATATATATATGTATACATATATATATATGTATGTATACATATATATATATATGTATACATATGTATATATATATGTATACATATGTATATATATATGTATACATATGTATATATATGTATACATATGTATACATATGTATATATATATGTATACATATGTATATATATATATATATATATATATATAAATATATATACATATGTATACATATGTATACATATATAGATATATGTATACATATATATATATATATGTATACACACACACACACACACACACACACACACACACACACACACACATATATATATATATATATATATGCACGCATGCACATATACATATATATACATACATTTATGTGTTGATCTCAAATTGGTTTTGACTAGTGAGTGTCTACACACTTATGTTTTTTACCTAGTTCATGCCAAACAAGTAACATATGTCAAGTAGGACATGTATATGATAGAGGATGACAAATCACGCATGTGCCGAGTCACTCAAGTACTGAATAGATAGTGTATGTCGAGTGATATAGGAGTCGAGGAAGCAATGCATGTCGAGTTACTCAGATGGCAAGCCACAATATAGAAATCAGTATATGGTGAGCATTAGAGACTTCAGATGTCAAGTAACATAATTTTGACATAGTTGTTTGTAATGGCACAAACTACTATGTAAACCATTTTAGCCAACTTCAAGATTGAATTATGAATTGCATGCAACCAATCATGAAAAGGGAAGGTTTAAGCGGCAAAATGGATGAATCATAGCTATTGATTCATACCTAGCCCTAAGTCACCTAAGTCTTCTTAAGGAGGACAAACCCTAAACTGCATATGTGTGTGCAAGGAGCAAAGAGAGAAGATTGCATGCACAAACAAAGCATTCATGGTGACTAAGGAATTGTGAATTGTAATAGCATTATGGAATTAGTTAAAAGAGAATAGACGAAAGGAAAAGTATACAATAGAGAGACATCTAATAAAAAAGGATCAAGAATACATCTGTTTAGAGGTGATCTATCATCAAGAAATAAAGTGCTAACCGCAAGATCAATGCTGAGACATTCTAACAAGTAAACCAATTAAATCTCTTAACAAAGTAGTCCTAACAGGTTGTATTGAAATCCTTTAATAGGGTGCTTATTTAATTGTGAGTTAAAGTCCTTTAACAAGGCACACTTCTAATAGGGTGTTGAAATCCCCTTATAGGGTGAGACCTAATAGTCTTTATAAGCCTTTAATAGGGTAGACCTTTCACAGGGTAGATCATGTTTCATGATAAAACATTGTAACCTTCATTGGATACACTTTATTACTGCAGTAGTGAAGATTTTTAGGTGTCATCCCCACCTCAGTTATAGTTTCTCATTGGAGGGTTTCTAGGTAATCATATCTAGTGTCATATATGTGTGAATGCTTATATGTTTACTTGATTTAGATGTACATGCTTTACATGGTATTTTAGTTTACTTATTGAATGTCTGAGATGGATGTGTCATGAATGTATTTATGGGTCAAAGTTTAAACAATTGATTCACCACCCCCCCCCCCCCCCCCCCCCACGCCCCCTTCTGAAAGATTTACCTTTCCTATTGTAATTCCAAAAATTGGTATTAGAGCTTTGTTCTCTAAAAGAGAAGCTTTGTAGCTTTGAGGAAAGATCTTGGAAATGGAAGTCTACAAGTTGGGAAAGATTATTGAGAATCAGAGAATTGAAATACAACCCATTCTACATCAATTGAATGAAGCAAGAGAAGAACTAAAGAAATATTTAAAGAGAAGGAAGGAAATTTCTATTGAAGAGAATGACACACAATATAGAGAGATGGACACTACTAAGCTATTTTTTTATGGAGACTCCAATGAATTTGATGCAATAGTTGTAGATCTAATGGAAAAGAATAGAGCCCAAGCTAAAGAAATTAGAAATCTCAAGTTAGAGCAAGAATCACAAGCCATACTACTATGTGAGGTGACTGAGTAGAAAAAGAAAACTATGGAAGACAAAGCCATGATTGAAGAAGACAAAAGAGTTTTGACCAATAGACTAGAAGAGAAATCATCAGAGATGACCAAGATTTCCAACATGTAATTGGATACTTTGAGCCAAATGATGAATGCCAATAATGAATTGAATGTCAAGGACATTGAGATAATGACATTGAATTTGTAGAATGATCAACTAAGTAATGACCTAAAAAGGGAAAATGAATCTTCTAAAAGTTTTAACAAACCAAGTGAAGCCATAAAATACTTTGAGAAATTGATGAGATCCCCTAGACCTAACAATGACACATCTGAAGTGGGATACACAAGTATTGAAGAAGGTGAGTCATCCAAAAGTGCTGAAGAAAGGAGCAACAAAGGTAAGAATTCCAAACCTAGTTATCATAATTGTGGTAAGAAAGGACATACTACTAATGTGTGTAGGAGAAAGACTATAAATCAGAATGTCAAGCGCAATAACATGCTTTAGTGCCATAAATGCAACAAACAAGGTTATCAGGCACATGAATGTAGACCTAAGACCATGCACAGTCAAAGATTTGAAGGATATTGTTATAAATTTTAGAAGTATGGACATAGAGCTTTTGAGTGCAGATCCAAACCCATGTGGTCATCTGATAGGCAAACAAAGGTAAGGAACAATGACGACTCTTATAACTAGGATTATAATACAAGGTATAGCTGTCATTATTGTTAAGAGTATGGACATGTTCCTGAGAATTGTATTAGAACACATTTTAGAAGTGACTACAAAAGGTGGTTGAGTCAAACCACATGTTTTCATTGTTTAAAGATTGGTCACATCATTTGATATTGTCCAACAAGGTCAAAGGCACCAAGTTGTGAGTTCAATAAAGATAAAGGCAAAGGCAAGGTAGATATTGAAAATTTCGGAGATAAAATGAACAAGACATGGAAGAAAAAGGAGGATTGCAACACATTAACTGGGGAAGGGATCACTTCACCCAATGGGTTAGGTGATCACACCTCATCAAACTAAGCAATCAAGAGGTATGCGGGATTGATATTCAGAAGTTATAGCATACATCAGTTCTAAAGGATTTAGTGCTAAAATGATTACATAAGCATGAATAGAGATGCAAGATATTATTAGTAATCAAAGTAAAAACTTCAATTTTTTCATGTTACTACCATGCATGAAAAGTCTCCTATGATTTCCGAGTAAAATGCTAGAGGACGTCAAGCTAATAGACTAGCTAGTTGATGCTAAGCTTGTAATGGTTGTCAAACAAAAGAAATGCTAGTGGATGTCGAGTGAGCCTAAAAGTCTCCTATGATTGTTGAGTAAAATGCTAGAGGATGTCAAGCTAACAAATTGGCTAGTTTATGTTGATCTTGTTATGGTTGTTGAATGAAAGAAATTTTAGTAGATGTTATGTGAGCCTAAAATTGGTTAATGTCAAGCTTATAGCTATGTAAGAACTGAACATTAATTGCAATACTTCAAAGGGATATTTGATCAATTTTTAGCTCATTTTTCATCATTTCAAAATTGAGGAAAAGAAAGGAGAGAAAGAGGCAATTTGGAAATCAATCCAAAGCAATTTAGAAGATTTGAATAATGATTCAACACTATTTCATCAGATCTTGCAAGGTCTTTATCGAGTGTCGAGCTATGCTATTTTTATTTTTATAAACCCTAGTTTTGCATAATGGCATGATCTAGTTCAAAGGGTGTAGAGGGTAAAGAGGTTTTGAATGTTGAACTAGTTAGTAATTAAGTTAAACAACTAATTTTCAAAGCCATACCAGACATTACTTATAAATAAGACCCCTTCAGTGCATTATCCATGATACCATCAAAAGTTTTAATGGTTCAAGATGTTAGAAAGCATTAAAACTATAAGATTGAAAGTACTAGAGATATAGAAATAAGGGAAGCATATGATAAACTTTGTGAGAATGGTGTGTTAAGAGAAGAATTCAAGATTGTAGAGAAGAAATGATTAACTCTTGCCCTAGATTTTTTGAATGTTTTCAAAACTGAATGGATTAGGATTGTATTAAGCAAGACTAATGATAGTTCACATTGATTAGACAATGGGCCAATTAAAATCACTAAAAACATAATCCATAGGGTAATAGGGTATCCAACCCTAGATCAACCTAAGACATTAAGGAGTGATTCAAACGAGGTTATTGAGAAAAACATACCTGGGCTATGTAGAATAAGTGAGGAATGACAATTGACACCATCACAAATCCTTTGATAGACTTTGCAGTAAGGGTAATTGCACATAAGTTTTACCAATCAAGCAGATTGAGTAGTGTGCCCCATATTTTAGTAGATGTTGGTTATAATATTATGAAAAAGGATCACACATATGATCTTGTCGAGCTATAATTACAATAATTGATTGAAAACCTAGGAGCAATAAGGAAAACAATGAGTGCTCAATGAAAATTTGGTTCTATCTTGATATGTATCTTCTTCTATGTTTAGAACAAATTTCCTACATTTGGTACGATGGCATGGAAAACTAACAGGTCAATGACAATACAAATAGGTGAGTTCATTGAACAATTGGGTGAAAATTTTGAGTCAGTAATGAATAGTTACTTTGAGGACTTTAAGTTGTCTATGAAGAAAAGATTGAGGATTCTAGTATCACTAGTGGAAAAACATTATGATGATGTTCATTTCCTAGTTAATGTTGATTATACATTTGTTCAAGTAGCAAATCCAAGGGTGATATGGTTAAGACCATTAGGCTATGTAATTAATGTAGATGAAGCCTCTGCAGCAATAACTACATTACTTGCAAAAGATATTGATAAAGATGCCAAAGCATTTGGAAAGTATGAAATAGATAAATCTAATATTACCATGGAATTGAAGACAAGCTCTGTCATAAAGAAAAAGGATAAATTTGTAAAAAATTTGAAAGCTAAATTTGGTGAAGGTGCCAAGTAGGAAGAGGATGATGAGGAAGAAGACACCTAGACCCAATTACCACTTGCACTAACACAAGGAATGGGAGAAGATTAGAAATAGGAAGAGATAGAAATCGCAGAAGGTGCTGAGAGAGAAGAAGTCAAGGAAGTACCTACTCCTTTTGATCAAAAGAAGAGAAAGGCTAAGGCTCAACTAGTGAAAAGGTCTAAGAAGATTGTAAAACCAAGCTAGCCTAAACCTACTACACCTACCACAAGGGCTAGTGCACATGTCACTACACAAAAGGCAAAAGATAGGATCAAACTAGCAGAGCAGGAAGGAGGAGCCCAAAAAAGGCCAAGGAGGAAATACATTGCACAAGCTCAATCTGATGAGGAAAGAATATAATCAGATGATAATAGCCAATTCAAAGTGGTGAGTCACAACCCATCTTTAGATCTAGATAACCTATGTGAAAATGTTAAGAATAGTTTAGAGCTGTTAGGATTTTCTCATATTGATTTTGATAATCTTGGTAAAGTTGAAAAGAATCAAGTGGAGGAGGCTATATATGCCATGATGACAAATTTTAGGAAAGCCCCACTAGAGATTGCTAACTCTATGCCTAAAATTTTATATGAGAGAGTGGAGAAAAAATGACATTATTGTTTGAACCTAGAAAGACAAATCAGGGAGACATCACTTGCTCAAGTGATGCCTGAACTCATTAAGGCACAAATTGCTAAGGTCGTGAAGAAATATGTAGTTAGATTTGTACCCAAATATAGAGCCTGCAACATATTGCAAAATAATATTGAATATGTTGTGAAGAAATCTACATAGATGTGGAAAGTCACATATGGGCTAGCTACATTAAAAGAAGGATAACATGAGCCTATTGAAGTTAAGGATGATGACGAAGATGAAAATAATGAAGGCATAGTTGAGGGAGGTAATAAAATGAATATAGATGACCAGGAAATTTGTGAGAAAGAGCAAAAAGAAGAAATAGTGTACAAGATATACAGTTGCCTAATGTTAGCCCTCAACATATAATAAGTGTAAATACTAAAAAAATAATAGTGAAGGATGTTTCTAATCTCACTACTCACAACATCAATCACGTAATAGAGGAAGATCTAAAAAAGATACTAGATCAATCTACACTGTAAGAAAAATTGTGTGATAATCCTGTGTTAGTGAGTGTAGATGAAATTCAAAAACAAGCGACTAACACTACAAGGGAAGAGGTAAAAACACAAGAACCACCTACCATCACCCATCAAGTCACTAATGTACAACCTTAGATAAAATATCAGAAGTCACATCTAAAAAGGTTGATATAGTTGAAGCAAATAAAGTGGAAACTCAAGCCACTATTGATAGACAGAGTCAAATAGGTCAGATAGATTTATTTGTACCTGTAGCACAAGTACAAGGTGCATCACAAGGCATTGTGTCAAAATAGGACAAACCTAAAGAGACTAAGTTGACACCAAAGCTGAAGGAGCAAGTAGCACATCAAGCCCTAGTAACCTTACCAGAATCTGGCACTCCTAGTCACACTCTTCAAAAGTTGAGCAAAGATGCAACACCATTGCAATTCTTAGTGCTGATTCCAAGTTCATCAAACATAGGAGAGGTAATACAATATGGAGATGTGAGGCTTGATGAAGATTTTTTTTTACCAAAGTATGATTATGCCACAATGAAAATAGAGCAGATGGGTATATTGCAAGAAGCCCTAGCTAGAAAGAAGCACTAGGAACTACTCAAAAGGAAGCATAGGTAGAAGAAAGCTTTGCTAGATATCAAAGACATCTTTCTAGATGCATTTAATCTACCTACTCCAGATGAAACCAAGTCACTTATTGAACAATTGAAAAATATAGTGGAAAAGGTAAGTGATGCATACCTTGATACAAATGAAAAATTATTAGAATGGTTTGAAAATTAATTTCAAAGTAAAGTGAATGATAAAATATTAGGCAATATAGAACTTACACAAGTTGCATTGGCAACTAAGGTAGAGAGTGTGAAGAAGGTACTTGAGCACATTTTCTCACTGTACACCAAAGTGTGCAATCCAACACTCTTCACACAAGAGATAAGGAGTCACATTTTGAACTTGGAAAGCCAAATTAATTAATCAAGTGCAAAATTGCCTATGAATCTAGCTCGAAGTGAAAAACATTTCAGAGCTTTATTACAAACATAGAGTCAGTTAGCAGCATTGTCTACAGATGAAGCTAACATAAGGGCCAAATTGATCAGCATACAAACAACATTGACTCCTCACATGGAGATTTTGCACAAGGAGTTAGGCTATGCAGAAAATCTTATGAAGAAAGACCCCAATCTTTCTACATTAGATGGACTAGTCCATCTTGCTAGCGAGTTGGCCATCCAAATAAGTCTTTGGATGTAGCGTGTGAAAATTGGGATGCAACTCTCAAAATTATTCTAGAGGTCAATAAATATTTCTTGAACAAACATAGTATCAGTGTATAGCCCATTAATGTTAGTGTCAAAAAGGGGGAGAATAAGAAAAGGAGAGAATGAGAGTAGACCTAAGCAAAGGCAAAGCAAGCAAAGAACATTAAGCAAGTCAAAGAGTATTAGTTGAGACAAATTTACTCAACAGAAGTACAAAATTTTGAGTACATAATAAGATCTATCAACTCAATGGGAGTTATCAAATTTTGAGGTATAAGTTCTTTACATAATTTTAAAAATTTGAAATTTTGTACATAAGTTGAATAGGAGATATGTTATTCTCGTAAGAATAAGGATATTAATGCATGACCAAGTGTTTTAGACACTCATGTCAAAAGGGAAGATTATTGATCTCAAATTGGTTTTGAGTAGTGAGTTCCTACACACTTAAGTCATTTTCTTAGTTCACGTTGAACAAGTAACATATGTCAAGAAAAACATGTATATGATAGAGCATGTTGAATCACTCATGTGCCGAGTCACTCAAGTGTCAAGCAGATAGTGTATGCCAAGTGATACAGGAGTCGAGCAAGCTATGCATTCCAAGTTATTTAGATACTGAGTCATACTATAGAAATCAATATATGCCAAGCATTAGAGACTTTAGATGTTGAGTAACACAGTTTTGACATAGTTGTTTGTAATGGCACAAACTACTATGTAAACCAATTTTGAGCTGACTTAAAGATTGAATTATGATATTTTGGAGATAAGGATGAATCTAAAGTTGGAATCCCTATGAATTTCTTGTAGTCAATCAAGAAAAGGGAAGGTTTAAGTGACAAAATGGATGAATCACAACTATTAATTCATACCTAACCCTAAGTGACCTAGGTCCTCTTAAGGAGGAAAAACCCTAAATTGCATATGTGTGTGGAAGGAGAAAAGAGAGAAATTTGCATGTGCAAATAGAGCATTCATGGTGGCTAAGGAATTGTGAATTGTAATAGAATTGTAGAATTTATTAAAGGAGAATAGAGGAAAGGAAGAGTATACAACAGAGAGACATTTGGTCAAGAAGGATCAAGAATACATCAGTTTAGAGGTGATCTATCATCAAGCAATAAAGTGCTAACCATAGGATCAATGCTGAGACATTCAAATAGGTGAATTAGTTAAATCTGTTAATAGAGTAGTCCTAACAGGTTGTATTGAAATCCTTTAATAGGGTGCTTACTTAATTGTGAGTTAAAGTCCTTTGACAAGGCACACTTCTAACAGGGTGTTGAAATCCTCTAACAGGGTGAGACCTAATAGTCTTTGTAAGCCTTTAACATGGTAGACCTTTCATAGGGTAGATCATGTTTCATGATCAAACATTGTAAACTTCATTAGATACACTTTATTATAGCAGTAGTGAAGATTTGTGGGTGTCATCCCCGTCCCAATTTTACCTTCTCATTGGAGGGTTTTTGGTAATCATATTTGGTGTCATATATGTGTCAATGCTTATATGTTTACATGATTTAGATGTACATGCTTTACATGGTATTTCAATTTAGTTATTGAATGTATGAGATGGATGTGTGGTGAATGTTTTTATGGGTCAAAGCTTAAACTACTAATTCACCCCTCCCCTTTCCAAGATTTACCTTTCCTATTGTAATTCCAACAATATGTGTGTATATATGTATCTATATAGACACATGTTTGTGTATGCATATATATCTATTTTTGTGTGTGTGTGTGTCTACACACACACACACATACATACATATACATATACATATATATACATATACCTATATATACATACATCTATATACATATAGATATGTACACACATATAAACACACACACACACACACACACACACACGTGTGTGTGTGTGCGTGTGTGTGCATCATCTTAAAATGGAAGCACTTCTATGTTAAGAGTGTTTAGCCCTCTAAGTAAGTGGCTTGGGTTCATGTCAAGAACTTTGAATGGATCTTTTCATGGATCTGGTAGTTTTTCCCCTATTCTACTTCTCTCCCTCTCTCTATTTCCTGCCTATTTCTAGCAACTAGCACTATGAAACTAAAGACTTTGACTTTTAGGTGAAGGATGAGTTGGGGGGTCAAGGTTGATCTTGACCCTAACCTAGGTCAAATTTGACCTCAACCCTAACCTAGGGAAGGTTCAACCTCGTCCCTGACGCCAGGTCTCATTTTCAATTTCTTGAGGTTTTGGGATCTCAAGCTTTGAAAAGTTTCGTTCCTGCTTCTTGATCAGATATTTTAGGTTTTAGAATGATAGACTCTTAAATTACATTTAATATAGGTATATTCTTATGGGTTACAGTTAAATGGGATTTAATTCTCCTATTTCAACCCTCTTTAGGAGTTAGTTCCTTAGATCTCTATATAAGGAAGCCTCCTTCCCTCATTTTGACATCCACAAGCTATCCATAATTCATGAGTGCATCTACTATCTATAATCTACATTCTATGAAGTGAAGATCTACTATCTATCAAGAATTCAATTCATTAAGGGGGTCCATTATTAGCCATTGAAGGATTCAATCTCTATGAAGCCCTATTGTTGAAAATTTCTCCATCCATATTTATTCAATCCTTCTTCTATGTAAAGATACATTCAAGATTGGTGTTGAATATCTAATGCCATTTATTTGAGACATTGTACATACATTTGGAGCATCTATACTTGTGGATTCAAGGATTTAAATCATCCATGAGGATTTCAATATAAGGAAGGTGAATTGTTTCATTTACTTTGTTTATTCAAATTACAACTTCAATTAAATTTCACCATTAATTCCAAACTAGGGTTTGACCAAGGAAAATCCCCCATCCAAACAAACAAACCCTTTTTCTTGTAGATAAAGATGTTGAACATTGAATTGAAAAGAAGATTCGTATACCCTTTTTGTCAAACTTGGGAGATCTACGAACATAAATTTTGTCTGAGCAATACAGGTCAAGGTCAAATTTATGGTGTACAATTGTGCCTTAGGGTTAGATTGTGCCCCGCTATTAAGGTCAAGGTTGACCTCTTTCAAAGAGAAAAATTATTTCTAGATTTTCTCTGTCTCAATATTTCTAGTGTGGAATAGGTTGTAGATTTTCCAAAAACTTTATAATGACATCAAAAAACAACACCTTCTAGATTCTAGATTAAAGTCTTTTATCTATTTTAGGATTTAAGCACATACTCCTCAGGATATAAAGACCATAAAACATCCTTTCTCCTCATTCTGCATCACATGATCCATTTCTTCATTGATCACTCTCTTGTGCTTAATCAATTTGGATCATCACATTGAAAATAGAGTTAAGAAAGGAAACCTTATTTTCTTTCCATTTATTTTGGTGAACTTAACATGTCTAGCATCTTTTCTTTTGTGGAATTAGATTCCATGTTGTTTTTTGTAGTGTTATATTTCATTTCATATTTTTCAAGTCTTTTCTTGCATCAATATTAGATTTAGTTTATGCTCTTGCATTTTAAAATTCAAAAATACAAAAAAAAAATTGCAAAATTTCTTTCAAAATACCAAAATATTTATGCTTTATGTTTTCTTAGTTTAGTTCATTTATATTGCATTGCTTTATGAACTTTATTACTTCTAGTCCTACTTCTAATCTTAGGGTTAGACACAACTATAGACTTATGGGTATCTTTGAGCCTATGTCTTCTTCTCCTTTCCTTAGGATTCTGGATGAGACTTTGATTCTTCTTCATTCTAATCCTCTTATGGAGAAAAAATCTTCTCACTCATGTCATGATGAGGATGATGATTTAAGAGTTACTCTTGAGCAAGTCCAAAAAATTTCAAATGAACTTGATAAAATGGGTAATTGGTTTCTTCAAGAAAACCATAATCAAGATTCAACTCAAGCTATTGAGGCTCTTAAGAAAGTTCTTTTTAATAGTGACCAAGGTGTTAATCTCTTGCATGGTATTACTCACCTTGTGCATTCCAATTTTAAAACTTTAGCTCAAGAAGCTTAAGATTTAGGGTTGTTTCCTCATGTCACTAGTGTCGAACCTTCTTCTGTTCCTCTTCCTAGTGTTCTTACTTATACTCCTTCTTTGGTGACTATGACAGTTCTCTCTATGAATTTTCCTCTTGTGTCTCTTCATACATCATAACCTTCTTATCATACCATTCCTTCTACTTATTCTACTCCTCTGCCAAATATAGTTCCTAGTGTTCCTCTAGTTGTGGCTTCCATTCTAGTAGCTTCTTACACTTTACCTAGTATATGAAATGTTTCTATTCCTCCTATATCTTCTCAAGATTCTAGATTCATTAGTTTGGCTCAAACTATGTCATCTTTACAACAACAACTTACATCCTTGACTCAAAACAAGTTTAGTATCCCTACTTGTGACATGGACAATCCTTTTTCTCAGGATATTATTCATACTCCCATTCCTCAACAAACCGATATGCCTCATCTTGAAAATTATAATGGCAAGGGAGACCATGTTCATCATGTTAAAACATTTCAAATCCTTTGTAGTGACTATTCTCATGATCATAGGATTTTAGCTAAGTTGTTTTCTCAAAATTTTCATGACAAGGCTTTACAATGGTAGTTTTCTTTGACTCCTTATTCTATTAATTCATTTCCTCAACTTGCCAATGCTTTTATTCAACAATTTCAAAACAACATTAGCTTGTAAGTGTCTTTGACTGATTTGATGCATTGTAAACAAAATTCTAAGGAAAATTTGACTGAATTTATTGGTAGATTTAAGCATTTTCATGCTTATATTTCCCATCATGTTCCTAATATTGATATTCAATGTATGTTTATTTCAAATTTGTAAAAGGATAAGATTTCGCTTACTAAATTTACTTCTTTTCAATAAATTTGCGCAAGTGAGTCAATTTGAGAGCACCACTCCAATGGGCCGTGTTCCTATTGATAAAAGTGATGCTACTTCTAATCCAAATAAAGTTAAAAAATTCAACAACTATGTAAAGATAAATAAAAAAAGAAAATGCACTTGTTGATCAAGTTGTTGTTGCATCTCACAATGCCACTTCTGCATCCACTTCTTTTTTATTAAATTGTACATTTACTCCTCTCTCTGAATCTTTACATTCTATTATGAAGAGGTTGTTAACTACTAATATGATTACTTTACCTCTTATTCAACCTCTTTTAGCTACTATAATGGTGGCTAAATCTTTTGATCCAAAAGCTTTTCGTCAATATAATTGCCAAAATAATCATGATACTAAGAAATGTTATTCTTTAAAATATAAGGTTTAGGACTTAATTTATTCTAATACTTTGTCTATTGATAATTTTTATAGTAGTGTGAATAAATCTATTTCTCCTCATCAAAATTTGTAAATTTATACGAATCCTTTACCTACACATGATACTAATACTATTGTTCAACCATCTTCTATGAATATTGTGTATGATTCAAACATGGATGATCTTAATCACATGGTTAATCAAGTGGAGCATGTGGTTCAATCTATATCTCCACCTCAGTCTTAACCTCCACTAAATTGAAGCCTCAACCTAAACTTCGATAACAACCTAAGAAAAAATGACCCCAGGAACTTTTGATTAAATTTGATGATTATGATACTATTAAAGCTCCTGATGATCCCCTTTATATTTATGCTAAGATTTCTAGGATACCCACTCATGGTTGTCTAGTTGATCCTACTTCCTTAGTCAATGTTATTACAAAAGAATATTTTTTTATGAAAATTTTGCAATGTGATTGTTTTGATAAATCAAATGTATGGATTCAAATTTGTAATGATTTTCTTTATCCATAATTTGGTTCTATTAATTTACCTATTAAACTTTTTTGGAAAGATTGTGAACACCACCTTTTGTGTTGTTCCTACTTCTGATCAATTTCAAGTTAAGCTTGGTTTACCATGGTTAAATTCCATGCATGTTGTTGCTTCACCTATTCATAAATTTCTTAAGTTTTTTTATAATGATGAAGTGAAGATAGTTAATCATAGTTTATATTATACCTCTAGGCTCAGGTATTCTTCTACCGTTGACTTCTTTTGGCCTTCATTACCTAATTCATGTTAGGTTTTCGACCTCATCATCTTTTCTGCTCCTATCAAACCTATAAGAATCATAAGATTCTTGAGTTATGTTTACGTCATATGGATCTTAACCATGGTCTTTTTCCTACACCTTCCACATCTTCTTTATCAATGGATTCTACAATTGTTAATTAAGCTCCTCCTATTGCTTGTCATTCTACTAATAATCCTCTTAATCCTCCTATAGAAATTGTGTAGGATCCTATTATTGTTCCTCCTAGTTCTCAACAACTTTCAAGTAAGGAAAAGTGTAATCATTGTGCTACTGAATGCTGTAAAAAGAATCATGCTCAACCTAAAGCTCATAATTCTATTCTTGAAAAATATTTACTTTCTTTGGATACAACTATGCATGATGTGTTAGAAGAAGTTGTTGTTAATAATGATGTTAAGTTGCATGATTCTGATGATTCTATTCATATCTTAGATCCTATTTTGATTAATTTAGATGAAGAAGATATGCTTGATGATGTTAATGATGAATATGAAACTATTGAAATTGACATTGATTTACCTAATATACTTTCCTCACAATTGAAACTTACACCTAGTATTGAACATTATGATTCTCAAAAGGATCCTTGTTTGGAACTGGCTATCATTCCTACTATGTTGGATATAGTCCCTCTTTCAAGTTACCCACCTTCCCTAAATGATATACAATGAGATGGGGAGAGTAGAAGACATGCTTGATTGGCTAGTTCTTCATGGTAGTCTATGTTATGTGTTTTTCTCCTATATTGTGCCTCTTCCATGATGTATTTGCTAAATTTTGTTAGATTCTTCTATACGATATTTGTTTCTCTGTTATGTCAAGGTGATAAAAGCATCAAGCCTGTTGTATTATTCCTCTAAATGTATCTCTATTCTTCCATATTTTCTTTCATGTTATGTTGTACCTATGCTATTGTTTGTACATATTTCCTTGTGTAATCTTCTTGGATTCACAACTTGGTAGCATTGATTCTTTTTGGTCTCTAGGTCATGGTCTAAAAAGATTCTCCTTCATATTTCATATGTGATCTTTCCTCCTTTGTGATTGTAGTTCTAATTTCTTTGGGGAATGATGTAAATTCATTTTCAATAATATAATATATATATTATCTTGTGATCACACTGACTCCATAGTATGTAGATCCCTTTTGTGTTCCCTATATGTGTATGTACTATTTTCCTTGATTTGTCTTTATATGGGGGTATCTCATAGTGGAGACATAATTAGTGGAGTTGTTTATGTTTCTGTCAAAGCCATTTCCCTTGTTAAAGTGTTAGAAATAAATTTAACGTGGAGGCATATGCTCTACTCACCTATTGTGCACACATACTTTTTAATACATATATATTATTTTTCAAGATACTTTTTCTCCCTTTTGGATTAGTGAATAATCCTTAAACAATGGATTTATATTTTAGGATCTCTTGATCCCTCCAATTTAAAATAATTTTGATCCCTTAATGTTGAAGGTGTCCTTAAGATTGGATCTCTTTTTCTTTTTGGTTTTACTCTTATAGAATAGAATATTCTTGAGTCTAAATTTGTGATGGGTTGACTAGTGAATAGTAACATTCACTAGGTAGTTCAATTCCATCTTTCTAGTTGCACACTTTCCTTGTGTGGTTTACAATGGGACATAAGTTCTCATTGGGTGAGATAATCACACTCTTTTTATTTTTTTCTTTTTTCTAGAGATGTCTCTCTTATTGTGATCTTAGAGTTGACAAAGACTTAAGTCTATGGGGGCTTGACAATCTCTTTATCTCTTTGCTTTTAATAAGATTATCTTTTCATTATGATCTACTTTACCAAGAGTTTTCATCTTGTCCATACTCTTTCTAAAGTGGAGGCTAAATGTATCATCTTAAAATGGAATCACTTCCATGTTAAGAGTGTTTAGCCCTCTGAGTAATTGGTCTAGAATCATGTCAATTGCCTTGAATGGGTATTTGCATGGATCTGGTAGTTTTTCCCATGCTCTTCTTTTCTCTCTCTACTTCTAACCTATTTCTAGCAACCTGCTTTGTAAAATTGGAGACTTTGACTTCTAGGTCAAGGATGACCTAGTGGGTCAAGGTTGACTTGGACCCTAACCTTGGTCAAGGATGACCTTGACCTTGACATAGGGCAGGGTTGACCTTGTCCCTAAGCCCAGTTCTCATTTTCAATTTAAGGAAGTTTTGAGATCTTGAGCTTTAGAAATTTTCTTTTTCCACTTGTGGGGTTTCTTTTTTGGGTTATAGAATGGTAAAATCATAAATTACATTAATCTAGTTTTATTCCTAGGAGTTAAGGTTAAATGGGATTTAATGCTCCCATGTTAGCCTTCTCTAGGAGTCAGTGCCCTAGATCTCTATATAGAAAAGTCTTCTTCCCTCATTTTGAAATCTATGAGCTATCCATAATTCATTAGCGCATCTACTATCTACAATCTACCTTCTATGAAGTGAAGATCTACGATCTATCAATCATTCAAGCATTCAAGTGTTCAAGTATCCAATTCATCAAAGGGGTTAATTGTTAGCTATTGAAGGACTCAATCTCTATGGAACCCTATTGTTGAAGATTTCTCCATCCACATTTATTCAACCCTTCTTCTATGAAAAGATACATTCAAAATTGGTGTTGAAGATCTAATTCCATTGACTTGAGACATCCTACATAAATTTGGAGCATTCGTACTTATGGATTCAAGGATTCAAATCCTCCACAAGGATTTCAATATAAGTAAAGTGAATTGTTTCATTTACTTTGTTTATTCATATTACAATTTAAGGGTTAATTCCAAACTCTCCCCATAAAAAAAAAAAGCCCTTTTTTCTTGCAGATATAGGTGTGGAACAACGAATTGAAGAGCACATTCAAATTCTTATTTTGTTGAACTTGGAAGATTTGCAAATATAAATTTTGTTAGAGCAGTGCGGGTCAAGGTTGACTTTTTAGGGTACAATTATGCCCCAAGGTAAGATTGTGCCCCGTTATCAGGGTCAAGCTTGACCTCCCTTCAAAAAGACAAAATATTTTTGGGTTTTCTTTATCTCGACATTTCTAGTCCAAAATAGAATGCTGATTTTCCAAAAATTGTATACAGACATCAGAAAACAACACTTTCTAGATTCAAGTTTAGTATTTTTTATTGATCTATTTCTGGATTTAAGCACATGCTCCTCATAATAGAAAGACCATAAAACCTCCTTTCTCCCTATTCTCCATCACATGACCCATTTCTACATTGATCACTCTCTTGTGCGTAATCAATTTAGCTAGTCACATTAACAATAGGGTTAAGAAAGAAAACCTTATTTTCTTTCTATTCTTTGTGTGTGTGTGTGTGTGTGTGTGTGTGTGTGTGTGTGTGTGTTTTTGTATAATAATATTGTCTCATATGTTTACTTCACTTATGCTACAAAATATCAACACACACTCCTAGCTATGGAGCATAAATATAGGAACAGATATTACGTCAACCTAATATTAAATATGGAAAGTTTGTGGATGTCTTTAGTTAGAAGGTATCCAATATTTGGATATCATCTAACAATATTAATAGCAATGTCCTCTTGAATGCCAAGTCACATGACATTCACCAAGTGCTCAAAAATATTCATACGATATGTACACACATATCCTCAATGATACTTACCCTAAGAACATTCATGGTCCATATAAAGAACTTAATCCAACATATAATATATAATATATTATCATGTGTTTTAGACATCATACAATATCTATCACAATAAAATATTATGTTATTGAAAAGTCATCACCTTCTATAAACTTTTATAGGTGATAATCAATTGGAAATCATGACTTCTTCATAATATACATAGCTAACATTCCCATAAAACTCATGTAGTCACCCACTTGGATTTTTAGAATCCCTTTACATATCAATCTTCAAAGCTCCATTTCCAAAGTTTCCTTTGAAGTATCAGACTCAATCTAAATCTGATATCAATCTCCCTTTTCTACCAAGTACATACTTTGAGGAAGAGGTTAAGTAAAATAACTCATATAGTATGTATTAAAATAAAAATTAAATAAGAGAGAGACTAATATAATTTCCACTAAAATGTAAATAATTGTAAACTAACATCCTTATTTGTTATCCTACTTTTAGAATATTCTCCATTATTCTAATATATTTTAACCTGTAATTTTTTTCATAAATCTGCCTTATAATCTCATTAATTATTAATGTTCTTATCCTAACCAAAATATTGTAATACATTCATAAGGAAATCAACACTATTGTAAATGTAATCACTATCCATATTAACATTACTACATGTAATTACTATCCATTATTCCTATTCTAACCAGATATGGAAAGATGTATTTATTCAGTTGGGGATTCGGTGCGTTATGAATAAGGATACTCATAAGTTTATATCTAGTTGATGGAGTCCCACCCATCACCCTCTCATTTGGTTGATCTAGAATGTCATTCCTCCCTATGTTTTCTATAATATATGGAAGGAAAGGAACAACCACATATTTAGAGAGAAATTCTCTACCCCTAAATGGATCTTATAAGGGAGAGTGACCATATATGGAAATGGAAATTGCATCCCCACTTGCACATGTGTCTTAATAGGTGTTGGGCACAAATATTAGACATATCACATGTTGTGTAGAAATTGGATAGTTCAAAGATTTAAAAAAAGACAAAGAACCAAATGGAAGCCACCCTCACTAAATTAGTGGAAAATTAATTTTGATGGTTCAACAAGAAGTGAGATTGCAGCCACTGAAGGGATTCTCATGGATCAAAAAGGTATATGCAGAAGGGGATATTCTGGGAATTGTGGGAGAGAGTCCAATAATGAAGCTTAAGTGATTTCTCTCCAATGGGGTCTACAAATCACCCTTAATAAATTTTTTTTTAACTTGATAATCAAAGGGACTCCTTAATAACTATTGAGGTCATTAAAGGTGTGAATAGAATGAGCTGGAATGCTACATAAATCATAAGAAATGCACAAAATCTACTAACTAGATTTAAAGATATTAAATTTCAGCATGTGTATAGAGAAGGGAATCAAGTGGCAAACAACTTGGTAAGGTATGTACATGAAATTATGGATCGACAAGTTTGGGAAAGTGATAATGATCTATCTACTACCACTAGATCTCTCACTCAACAAGAAAACCTTTTGAAATAATTATGAAAGTTTTAAAGAAGCAAGGTGCACCTATACTTGTTATTACTATACTCCATTGAATAAGTATTATGACGATGGAAAGTTTCAATTTGAATGCTTTCTTCTAAATTATTTGGAGGACCTTGTTCACATTATGCTAAATTTAGGGGTAGATTGGGAGAAGAATAAATTAGTTGGCAAGGGGATAATAAATATGATAATTATAATACTTCATGCAAATCATAGGTCTGCTACCTAGGCAAGATTTGGAGTGATAGTTCACAAGCCTAAAGGACATGTATTTCCTATTTTGAATGGATTTTGGGGTTGTGCTATGAAAATATGATGACCTTATAGCTGAAGATTAATTATGATTATAATAAATTAAGTAGGATGCATAAGTTTCTTTCAAGTACCAAAACCTTCATTGTTGTGACTAGAATAGGCAGGTAAGAAAGAGTTTTTCTCTAGTTTTTTTGAGCAAGTTGTGACAAGGTGTGAGTGGTATGGCTACAGAGATAAAAGAGGGAGATCTGGTTGTGGATCTCCAAGAGGAAGAAGCAATGGAGAATTCTTATGCTAGGATTGAGCCACCAAAAATCAAAGAAAATGTCAGGAAGGACAAGGCAACATTGTCATGCCCAAAATGCAAGGGCAAAAACAAACGCAACAATTTTTTTTTAAATTTTAATAATTAAATTCACTAAGTTTGATATGTTGGTGTCACAGTTAAAGTATAGGTTCACTACATTTCATCTTAAGTTTATAATCATGAGTAGGAATAAATTGTCAAATTTAAACTCTCATTATTAAATTGATATCAACATTTATTCATTATTTTATTAACAATATATTCAAAATTTATTTTAATCACAATTTTATTTAAATCTATAATTCTATTAGAAGTAAAACATTTCTAAAGATAATAACAATATAAATTAAATAAAATATGACTAGGTAATAAAATAAATCAAAATATCATAATCTACTAATCCAACATTAAATAATACTAATAAAAAAAAAATTACTTAAAATGAAATTAATGAAAACTTAATAAAACATTAAAATTACTAACATAATGAAAACTAATTAATATTTATAAACTAAAACTAAACTAAGTCACTTACATAACATTTAAACTAACTAACTTTTTATCAATTAAGTTTACTAAGATCTAAAAATTATAATAATTGCTAATTAATGTTAAAAGAAAACATATAAAATGAATTACTTAACAATACTTAACAAATAAAAAAAACTTTATTACTAATCATATTAACTTAAAAACATACTAACCTAAATTTTTTTTTTTTTTTAAATCCTACTTACACTATCTACATTTAAAATAAATTTCATGACAAAATTAACTAAAATTTTTAACTTAATTTAAAATATATATACTAACCTACATCCTACACTACCTACCTACTTATCCCCCCTACCCACCTATCTCATCCACTAAGCAACATCCACCTACCCCCCAAGTGCTTCCCAAAGTAATGGTATGCTGACCTAGCATAGAAAAGACTCTCCCCCAACCTTAGCACGTGGTCCAAGGAAGGATATAATTTGTAGGCCAATGAAAGAATTCAAAAATAAACAATGTCAGACTTCATGTATGACTTGCCTTGCCAATCCTAACTAGTATATCAAACAAGACAAGGGTGCATGGGTACCTACTTCCCAAAATTACAATTTCATATGCCCACTAAAGACGAAGGTGTTAATGTTAAAAAGAAAGTTAGGTGCCTTAGGAATAAGGATAGAGTAGTTATATCAAAAAGTTTGTTTGGTAGAGGTAAGATATTAGTTATTTAGGATTCTTTATTTCTTTTTGTGTATTAATAGTATTGTTTATTTTCTTTTCTTTTTGTTTTGTTTTCATTTAAATAATCAATATTAATAAACTTCAAAAGAATATTAACATAATCTTTTAGATGCTCTGTTGTAGGGAAGGAATTAAATCTTTCTCCCCATACAAAAAGAAGTGAGCATTTTTACTTTTGTAAATGTAAAATTTTTTTCAAGTCTTTATTTTTGCTAAGTATGGATTTTTCAAAAAAATTATTTTTAATAAAAAGGGGGATATTTTTTTTTTCTAAATGGGTTTATAACTTAGAGTTCAATAGTTTGTTTCCACAATAATGCAAGATCAATTTTTATCTCCTATGAAGCACAAAAATGAATTAAAGACTCAACAATATCAAATTTTTCTTAACATGTTTGAACTTATATTTTGCATAATTGTATAACACTATTTTATCCATTTTTCAATACAACATGTATATAATTGAATTACAAGAAGAACCCAAATGCAAGAATATTACTAAATCTCTTTTCTATTAAACCACCTGATTCAAAGGCTTTGCTAAAAAAGAACTAGTAAGAAAACCTAACATCATTGCCACTTTAACAATAATTTTAAAAGTACATTTTAAACAGGATAATATCTTGAGGAGAAATCTCCCAATACAACTAAAATTTCAATAACCATCTAAATTTTTCTTCTTAGCCCTTAACAAGGGATCCATTTTGAAATCTGAAATACATCATGGTGATCATGGAGAGAACAAAAACTGACCAAGGGACAACCCATCATAACATAAAGACAAAATTAGACATTCACTCCCATACTAGGTTTTCACAACAGGTTCAACATTGAACCAAAACTAGGGAGAAGGTGGATTTTTCTAACAAGAGATGTCAAGCACAACACCAAAATAGGTGCCCTGTTAGGGCTATAACTTAATAAATTCCATTCTTCCATTCTTACATTCCAAAACTCATACGTGGTTTGTGCTGACGAGTAGGGGCCCATAACACCCTACCCTCTCTCCCTCTTCTTGTCCTGAGAAGACACTCTACACTGTTGGAGTCCAACTAAAGACCTTACCCCATATATGGCCATTTCTACCCTATTCTAGAGTGAGTAATGCCAATACACCCATACAATCCCTTCGAAAATTCAAAACAAAACACAAACTAAGACATCTAAGAAAACCAGTTTCCCATCCCTCCCAAACATTCTCAACACACACACATACATACATATGCAATGAAACTAAAACATAAAACACAACATGAAAAAAAAGAGGTGAAGTATTCCTACCTTCAAAAATTAGGTTATGACAAATGAACAAGTTTGACATGAGCTTTTTTTCTTCTCCTTCTCCCTCAATTCTGAAAATCTCTCTAAAACTAGAGGTTGGGTGAACAACCAAACCCTTTCAAAAATGCCTCTAAATAATATGCTAAACTCAACCACCTCTAAAAGAAATAACTCCCCCATTTGCACAAAATTTCTAGAGGCTTCTAACCTAAATAGACCTAAGGTTAACCTCAAGGTGGTGTTAAAGGCATTCAATTCATGATGAAAACTATCAATTTTCACAATAAAGAAAAAATCAGGTTTTTAAGTGACCATAAAAATCAACAAAAGGGGCTAAGGGGATGGAAAATGCCCACAAACCATACCCATACTGCTTGGGTATTAAGATTTCATGATTTTAGGCCTTAGGGATTAGTTTGGGACCTAACAAATGCTAGGAATTTTTAGGACTATCTAACAACCTTCAAAATGCAGATTAAACACTAATCTAGATTAGGGGTAGTTAATCTTGATTTAAAACCTAATTAGCAAAGAGGTCACTAACTTAGTTTGTCTTAGATCTTTAGGTTACTCAGTTAATCCTAACTATCATGCTAGAAAGTATATACAATTCACGAGTATCAAGCAACACTATAAAAATACTATTACAAAACATTAACATTTACTAATTACAGAATGATACATTCATACATCTCATGATATAAATAAAATACAAACAATGGGGTTTCCAAAAATGGTACATAGGGTTTAGTTTCGTTTCTCCATTAGGTTTCTTAGCTAAAATATCCTGCACACTCATTGCACACATCAGTAGCTCAAGAAATTCACACAAACATATGTATAAAACATATCAAGGAAATCTCATAAATTAAAACATTCATCTTTTAAATAATCAGTTGTTTATCTCATTCTACTTATATTCTCAATCATTAAAATTGCATAAACAAAGTGTTAATCCTTCATTCACTTACTTTATCAAAATACATGTTCATAAAACATTAAATGATTAATCAAATACCTAAAAATAAATATCACACAACATGAAATAACATAATATGTTTAGTGTATCCAATAGTGTCTCAACATATCAAATCTTGAGTATCAAAATAATAAAGTATCAACTATGCTATGATGGGTTGGGGTAAGGCCTCACAAACATGGACCTATCTAAAAGAATATGGATTCATCACTTTCAAGGAGAGCATTGAAGGACATGATGAAAAAATGACCTAGAAATTTGTGGATTTATCAAAAAACTTCTAGTGAGCCTTGATGGGGTTTCCTTTGAAGTCACTAAGGAGATAATTGCTAATGTTACGGGTTTAGCTATGGAAGGTAAGATCTAGAGGAAGCAACCCATGGTTGTGGATGAGATGAGCTTGCCAAAGTTCTTCCATTCTAATGAAGGCCCTATACACTTGTGTGGTGGATTTATAATAGATCAACTCTTAGAGTCATGAAATATGGTCTATTATGTTATCATTAGGTATGTCATTGTCAAGGATAGGGTTAAGGTGTGTTATTGTGACTACCATTTCCCTTTCCTTAATCACTTTAGGAATAATGAATATATCTCTTTCCCTTGCTTCTTCATTCTATGGAAGACTATGTTTGGAACATTCACAAAAAGTGTGAGGAAGGGAAGAGTTATACTATCTACCACCAAGGATTCATTTATCATTTTAATTTTTTTTATAAGGATCTCCATCCCAAGATCTATAGACCAAAACCTTCCCTTCATAAGATTACTGTAATGCCTCGCCAAGGGATCCAAAGAATTATCCTAGAATTTCACTAAGTTTGGTAACATTTTTTTTTTTTTATAACATGAAAGTAAATACCACATATAACTTATACATAATAATGGAAGCAATAGCAATGTGCATCTAAAAGTAAACATAACATACATAACCGATTTCATTCTTTAAGAATCCCTTAACGTTGAGTTACATCTAAACTAACTAACATACATGAATCCATCTAGTACAACATCCACATGAATAATAATGATAAGTTCAATGTTCATACATTACATTTCCAAATGCTCAATCATCCACGGTACATGTCACAGGGTATGAAGGCTTAAAAGAATATACATATGTGAAATAAGGTACATCATCCTATTCCAATCCATGATACATCAAAGTAGAGATAATCACATGATACATCATCATAGAAGACATCTACATCCATCATAAAGATCAAACAAAATAAACTAAGTGCATGGTTCCTCCCAACCGTTAATAGCATCATTAGACCATCGTGGGCCCTAGCCATCCCTCTGTGCGTAACATCCCAAAGCACCGAAGAGATCATTGGTATTATCATAGTAGGAATGTCACTCCTAAAACATCTTACTAACATGTAAAGTAAAGCATAGGATACCATCATCTAACATATGCAAATCATCAATATAAGAAACATACTAGTAAATACATCCATCATAAGGTATATTATCTATCATAATGCTCCAAGAACATAATGAAGAATAAATACCAACCAAGGATACTCCAGCCACGATGTCTCTGACGGATCTCAAATGATAAGAGTGAAAATACACTACCACCCGACCGCGTGGAACCTAAGTGGTCCACTCCCACCGTGCTGAGGAGATAATCTCAAGTTCCAAATAGGATATCAATTCACAAAGCACAAATCTCTATAAGTCCAAGAATCCTAAAAGTATACTAACTCAAAGGTTCCATCACACAAAACCGACATCTAATTCCCAGAGGCACATAAAGACATGTAGGAAACCTACTCTGCAAGCAAGAAAGTGTCATCGCATTTATCACGTACAAGTTACCCTAGAAATTAGCTAAACTCCACAGCTCCATATTGATCTCATGCGGCCACTAGTATCCTATCATACTGACGAGGCATACTACGAAATGCACGGTCGCAACCATGCGTTCTCACTACTCCCATCCTAGCCTGTACAAGCACTCAAGGCATGGGCAAGAACATCAAAAAAATTATCTTTTTAGGTTCATTTAATCCCCATTTAGTGTGTAAATGTTATCACTTATTAACCAAACTTACAATGAGTTACCCTGGCAGCCACTTAGGGCCCTGACCCCCATTGCAAGCCACTTCCCGACACTACAAGTAGATTACCTACCCTAAGCTCATGGAATCATAAATTTCAAAATCACAAAAGATAATCCATAATAAAATCATCAAATATGCATAAAAGCATCAAATATCCATAATAAAAATTATCAAACCTCCAAGATAAGAATCATCAAATCTCCATGAGCATCCGAAAAGCATCCATAGAAAATCATGACCACAACAGTTCTCTATTGGAAATTGAAGGCATCACTGATAATCATAAGTATCCATTGGTTCTGAATAACCAAAATATATCTCAAAATAAATCACAATATCCATTGGTTCTCAATAAGCAACCAAGAATATCTCAAAATCATACTGATTGAAGACTCCAAAATGGTTGAGTCAAACATGTCACAACATGACATCATCAAGAAATAAATCCACATTTCAGTCCCATCATGGCGACTAGAAAATAATCCAAGGATAACTGATCGATGACTCAAAAATTATTAGCTCAAGTGTCTCATACGCATACATCTCAGCTTCACACATGAAGACTAATGAACAATAACAATCAGCAAATACAAACATTTCATAGAGCATACGATCACATTACCATGGTTGAGCTTATAAAGATCAAGACCAAATAAGATTAACATGCAATCACATCTCATAACCCCCGAGCCTCTGGTAACAACCTAGGACTGGTCAACTCTAGTCAACCCAAAAAACTCAAAACAAGAAGCATAGAGAATACACGATGCAAACACATATTTTGGTTTACTAAATTCACATAGTTGAACAATGTGTATGTGTTTTCAATTTTTTATTTGCAAGTATATTTCAAGTGTCTAAGTTTCATCATTTGACCTACAAGTCAACCCATTGTCCCCAAAAGCATTATTCTTTCATTATTAAGAATTGCATTCTAAGAATAACTTAAGGATAAATATTCACTAAACTGATCATCATTGACCTCTAATTAAATTCTTCTCTTTATTTAACTAAGATCCAAATTCTAATTCATTAACTCTCCTTTAATGTTACTACAACTTTTGAGATAATCAAATGATCATTATTGATTTATAAAAGAACCAATTATCAATCTTCGAATAAGAAGAAGATAACTTTATTTATCTCAATCCATTAACATAGGTACACCATCTATGACCTATTAACATCTAATCATCTTAATTAAGACTTAATTAAATATTATTAAAATTTAAGCCTCTTAATTCAATCATTAACATCATTGACAATCATATAATATCTAAAGTCATAATTCAAGTCATAAGACTTATCAACTTCAATATAGATAATCTACAATCTCGTTAAAAGAATTATGTCAATTAGATCTCTATTACATAACTTAATTATTAATTAAATCTAATTAACTCTCATTAATTGATTTAATTAAGAATTGCATAACCATAGCAATGTTCCAATTAATATTAGTTGACTAATAAGCAACTAGAATTCTATAAGTTGAAAGTCAACTATAATTCAATACTCAAATGATCATATTAAGAATTCAATAATAATAATCTGGTTAATAATTAATAACAAGCTATATTGGAAATCTTATTAATAATTCTATACTAACCAAATTCATCACTCTTCAACAAAGTTCCTATTTATATTTTAATAATAACAAGTTATAATAAATCTCCAATACCAAGTATTATTATCTCAAATAAGTTTCCCCTATGTATGTTGACTTAGTTAATTGATACTCCTCCAAATTATTAACCAATTCAATTTGATTAATATCTTTTACAGAACTTCAATCATTAACTAATCTCTTCTAGATTAACTCTGATCGTATTAATTGATAACTATTTAAAACTATTTATACTATTATTTATTAATAGTTTGTTAGACCCAACAAACATTAATAAATAATAAACTCATCAAAACTATTATTAATCAATCTAGAGAACTTTACGTAAGCTTCATTACTTTAATCTTAATACCATTAAGGTATATCAATAATTATAACGTATTAACAATTCAGATTATAACTAGGTTATTAAATGTTATAACAATGATTTTGACCCTTGTCAATTAAATCCAATATCATTAAAGTCTCCTCATTTAAAAATGTAATATAAAATTACCATTTCTAAATTATTTAATATATATTAAATAGCATTTAATATACATTATAAAAAGTCCACTATATAAACTATATTAAAATCTTTTTTCTTTTAATTTTTTTTGATTTAAAAATCCATTTACTTAGATTGACTAATAATTAATTACACTTCTTCTACTATTAATTAATCTTAATTGAATTTGATTTAATTAGATTAGATAATAAACCATATAAAACTAATGCATATTAATAAGATTCTAATAAAGAAAGATTTCAATAATATCTTTAATTCATTTCATGCTTTGATATATTATTTTTGTGAAGTTTAAGCATAAAGAACTCTTGGTTATGGGAAATGGAGAAATATCTGTTCTTGAATAAGACAGTCCCAGTATGACGACCATATCTCCCTAATGAACCGTTGGATCAGACTGAAATTAAAATATGTTTGAGAAGGCCAAGTTGCACCAATTCTGACTGGAGCGATCGAATAAATTCGATCACGATAAAAAGTTATGAACGACTGAGTTCGAATCTATCCAAGGAGCAATGACAGGACAATCTGTGATGAATTAAGAATTTCCTCTTAAAATGTAATTGTTCTCTAAATTTATCTAATAATTTCACTAATGGATTTGGCCATAAATCTTGAATCCATTTTCAAATCTATTTCAATTTGATTCTAATTCGAACCCAAACCCGTTTAGATCTAATTTCTTCCTCAATTGGATCTAAGATTTTTCTATTATTTTCTTCTAAACCAAATAGCATATCTAGATTCCTATTTCAATTATAGATTTAATCACAGAGAGTATTCAGATACATATAACAAACATGATGAAGACAGGAAGAGAAATAGTGCAAATAGAATATGTGATTATCACGAGTGCACCTGGACACTGATGCTAATTCGCCATGCCTCAGAAGTCCATAGAAAATCCCTTCCTTCTCCATCATTGCAATTCTTCCAAGATCCAAGCCAACCGAGAATCTCCAAGTGACTAGAAGTGCTAGAAGAAGCATAGAAGCATGTAGAAAATATATGAGCATATGAACTCCTCCCATGCATATAAGCTTTGAAGCTTCCATTCAACTTCCATGAATGCCTAAATATAAAGAGCTCTCAAGAAACCTTTGGAATGCTTCTTGAAACCGCTAAAAGGTGTCACCAACTAAGCATGGGTCTTTTCCAACATTTTTGATGAGTCATAGAGTTGTAGACACCTTGTGCTTAATTGATGCACTAACCCCCGTGTTGTTGACACATGTTAATTTTCATGCAAGCTTATAACTCCAATTTACTTTTTAAATAATTTCTATTTAAATTTTATAACTTTCATTTTAATTTTTATAACTTTTATTATTATTATTTTATTTATTACTTTATTATTATTTTATAATTATTATTAATTTTAATTTCTAGTTTTCTTTTATTTAATTCTTTTTTCCCAATAATTCACATTTAATTAATTACAATCAAAATATCAAAGATCATGATATTTTATTAAGTTTCTCAAATAAATAATTTATTAATTAAATCTATTTATTAAGACTTAATTAATGGAAAATTCACCATAGACCTCCAAGATAAAATATGAAAATCCATCATAGAACAAATCATACAAAATAAATCTAAAGGGTTAAAAATCATGAAATATGTCATCCGACACATTCGGTGGGTATTCAACTCAGATACTTGTCCTAATTTTTCAATTAGGACAAATGGCTTAAAAGGTTGGGATTTGGACTTGAGAATTATCTCCCCTCTCTTAATATTGAGATAATGTGATAGGGTATGCTCATCTTGGCAATTCAGGAAAGTTGATACCCGGTACCTACAACCTGCATAAAAATCATGCATGTACAAGCATAATATATACTAAACTAAACAGGCAATGGCAGGAAGTGGTGCATCGTGTAGATCCCGACTAGCAGGTGACTACGACTCCCTTCCTTAACCACATTAGACACACCATACAAAAACAAACACACAAAGAAAACACACACACCATACACATGCAAGTATGGGGTAAGTATCCATAAGAAAACACATATGATAATAAATCATCTTACTAATCATCATTAATAACTAAAAACACTGAAAATAATCATCATACATACATGAAATGTAGAGTCTAAGTAATCTCATCACATATCAACTGAATCCATAGCACAATATCTGATAATCTCATAACAATGCTTCTAACCATCAACATAAAACCAACCCTAAAAGAGTTCAGCAGTGATAACAAAATGCGAACCAGGGGCAAGCACTACAATTACTAAATTAGCCCAAACCCCATCCCCTTCCTCCAAAACCCAAACTAAAAAGGAACATTTGGCCATTGGTGAAAAGTTAAAAATAGATAATATAGAGGTCTTTGATGTTGAAAGCACTAGAACCACTACTAAGAAAGGTACTAGTTGGTCAAGTAAAATATTGAGAGAGAAAAAGCCCTTAGCCATCCTGGGTAAGCACAAACTTGATAATTATGAGTCCATTGATAACTTGGGTAGGCAATTTGACCCTAAGCCTAGAAGGAAAAGCACCAAAAGGAACTATGAGGATCAAGAGGAGGATAAGATTTTTAGTGAAGGAAATGATTAAGGGGGTATGGCTAGGTAGAAATATAGCCCTCTCTTATATAGGGTGTTTGATACTTTCAAAATGAGGACCAACATTCTATAGTCTACGAAGGATGACACCATGGGGGACCAGGGCATGGTCATGTTTCAAATCAAAATAGGTATTCTAGGAGGCTAGGCTCAAGGAGGGGTCCACAAGGGAGGTGAAGTTCAAAAGGAGGTGAATACTGAGGGTACTAACACTAGAAAGGAGGCAAGCAAAATGGGAAAAAATAAAAATTATCATGGGAGTTTGGATACTGCCAAGTTGGAAGAGACTATAACTACCCTAATCAAGAAGAATGAGCACTTGGAGGAAAAGTTTGATAGGGTTTCTAAATTCTCTCTGAGGTTCATGCATTCAGCTACAACTACTCTTCACCTTAATACAAGTTGAAGGATGGAACTACTAATGAAAAGGACATGAAGATTGCTAAGTCTCTATATGGATCTCTAGCAAGAAACTAGTTACAATTGTTCCTAGAGAACCAGAGGAGCCATAGAAAGGAGACTTGTCTCCTTTTTGGTGTGCCTCATTTTTGGTTTTTGGTTATGTTAGTTAGCTATCATCTAGCCTTGAGGGCTATTTATGTTGATATTTTATGGACTATTTGTATTCCTAGAAAGTATTTTAAGGCTAGTTATATGTATAATGAAGACATTAATGTTGTTACTAGTAGTAGTAAAATTAGAAAGATCTTAATCTAGTGGTTTTTGAAATATTAGGGAAGAAGAAAGTTGGTTAGTTTATTGGTATTAAATCTTGATTGATTTTCAACTCTTTTTGTTGTTTGGGCCAGAAAGCATTTTGATAAATCTTTTTACTATAAAAAAACATTTCTACACGTGGTCCATTATGCTTGTGTGATTATCACAAATAGGTCTACATTGTCTCAATGGTGACATGACTCTAATGTCATTTTTGGGTACTCTTGACTATATTAATAATGCCTACACATATGAGTTTATGTCTATCCCCATCCATTTTTTGGGTACTAAGGTATTTTGGGTCCACTAGGAAAATTAATTTGTTTTATTTATAAAAAAATATTCATTGTTTTCTACACACCTATTTTTCTCTCATAATTCTCACACATTGATCTTGCATTTAGATCTTGGAAAATAATAGCATATTGATGCTATTACTATTTTGATGTAAGAACTTTTTCTATCACCTTATAATAGAGGGTCACATTCTTTTTCCAATGATCTGGACTCTTTGATTGTTATTTGCACCATTTTCTTATTTAATGATGTCAATTTTAGTGTGCAATATACATATAATTCCTTTCAATGATATGTATTTCCAATTTCATCAATTCATGGCATGTGAATTTGTTGCTTCCAACATACAATCTACAATGTAGCTCATATGTAGCCTTTTTTAAATAGCCTACATCATTTTAGGTTTACGTAGTCATTGAATCATTGATTCAGATGGGGATGACCCCTACAAATATACTTACTAATTCATATTATTTATGGGGCCAAACTAATAAATGGTAACCCTTTTGAAAAAAAATTCTTCTATATCCATTTTTGTCATTGTGTTGTATTCTTATAAATATTTTTATTATCCTTTTACATATTTAATTAGTATCTACAATATGTTCTTTTACCATGTTACTTCTGTGTTGAGGTGTTTGAATAATGAAGGTTCTCACATAACAGTTGCTTCTCATATTTTATTAGTACATGTAGAATGTGTGCCTTTATAGTTGACCTTCATCAAATTTCTAGTTATGTATTTTGATTTTCTTCTACTCTATGTATTATAGGCCTCTCAATATAATCTGGAAATATTTTATAGATGATTATATGGTGCAAAAAAAAATCAAATTATTTTTCCTTGATTTGAACCTTCTCTAATATCATGTTGAATAATATTGATTCTCGCAAATGTAATAGCACTACCCATTCACTATAAAATACCCATATGACCCTTAGGGACATTTATTATCTTTGAATGGTTCAAAATGAGTAATACAACACCCTATGACCTCTTTTGACTCACACAAACAAATTATATATGCCCCTTGGGATCCTAGGACCCCTAATGACATATGTTGTCATTGAATAGGTCAAAAGGGGTCATATGATACCCTATGACCTCTTTTGACCCATTCAAACAAATATGTCCCTTAGGGTCGTATGAACCCTAGGGACATATGTTGTCATAGAATGGGTCAAACAGGGTGATAAGATAGCCTATGACCCCCTTCAATATATTTGAACAAATTAAATATGTGCTTGGGGGTCCCAGGGCCCCTAGGATCATATGTTTTCATGCAATGGGTCAAAAGGGGTCATAGAATACTCTATCGCCCATTTTATCCCATTCAAACAAATGAGATATGTCCCCTTAGGGTCATAGGACCCATAGGCACATATCTTTTCATGGAGTGGGTTGAAAGGGGTCATAGGATACCTAATGAGCCCTTATGTCCATTTCAACAAATATAATATGTCCCTAGGGGTCCTACAACACCTAAGCACATATATTTTCATGGAATGGGTTGGAAGAAGTCATAGGATACCCTATGACCCCTTTTGACCAATTTGAACAAATAACATATCCCTAGGGATCCTAGGACCCCTGGGGACATATATTATCATGGTGATCTATTTTCCCCTTTCAAATAAATGAAATATGTCCCTAGCGGTTCTAGGACCCCTAGGGACATATATTTTCCACCAACTCAAAAAAATATAATATATATGAAATGTCCCTTTACTGATTTTTTATGATATTTCCAGCCTCAAATCAGAACTTTAAAATCAAACAACCAATATTACAAAGATCTGCCAATTTTCCAATAAAACCCAAATCGGGTATGTCCAAATTAGTGCCAAAAACTTCACAACTTCACAAATTATTAATAAATCTGAAAATGGACATTTTTACAGAGATTTCAGTAGCATAACAGCCTACAAAATGAAATTTCTAGATTTGTATAGCCCTTACACAACAGATCACAAATGTAGGGCAAAACTATGCTCAATCGGGCTCCCGAAATTAACACAAAAATGCCCGAAAACACCACAAAACACTCATAAATTATCTCAGAAGTTTAATCACGACCCAATACATATATTCAGCTCTATTTTAACATCATAAAGTCTGAAATACAACAGCAAACCAAACTGATATGAAACACTCAACTGAAAACCCAAATTCAAACCAAAAACAACCCCGAAAACACCCAAATCGGCACTATTCAGCACAAGGGCAAACTCTGTATGAGCATGCACATGGAATGGCTTCAAACTCCCATCCTTATCCTTCCTGGAAACCTAAAAACTCCCGTTCTTGGGTCTCCTTCTCCACAGGTTTGGCAGCCTCTGAAGAACAACAAGAAAATTATCAAGAATCAAGATGTAGAATGAGCCCAAAATGCCTCCAAACCCCTTTTAAAGAGGGCATAACCCTAACTCACGTCCAAGAGGGGTTAATAAAATATAATTTAATAATAATTTTTATTTATTAGTCCATTGGTTTCCAAAGATTAACCCTTTTTTCCGAAATTTCACCTTTTTGGAGCCTGCCTGCCTTAACAAAGTTTATTTATTTATTTTTAATTATTTGAATAGGGGACATGACAAGTCCTCCCCTTCCAAATATTGCTTGTCCTCAAGCAATGAAGTTTGGAATTCTCAAGAATATGTTCTCCTTCCCAAGTTGCATCCTCTAGTGGTAATACTTTCCATTTGACCAAATGCTCTGTGATGCTCCTATTTCTCAACCTTTTCTCTCTTGTATCCAAAATCTCTTCTGGTATCAAAACTAATTTCCCTTCATCATCAAGAGGTGGTAATTCTGTAGATACTATGGTTTGCTAGCCTAGAACCTTCTTTAAGCAAGATACATGAAAAATATTATGTATTTTGCTGTTTGGTGGGAGCTCCAATTCATAAGCTACCTCTCCTACCTTCTTGATGATTTTATAAGGCCCATAGAACCTTGGCTTGAGTTTCTCTGCCCCACTTCTCTTCAAGGTGCTTTGCTTATATGGCTGCAACCTAACAAATACCAAATCTCTCACCTCAAAAGATCTTTCAATCCTTTTCCTGTCAGCATATATCTTTTGTTGGTTTTGTGCATGTTGTAGATTATCCTTGAGGGACCTTATTATGTCTTGGCTTTGCTTGATGAAATCACTTGCTGCAGGTACTCTGCTATCGAAAAGTATTAGATCAACAAAGGAAAGGGCATCGTAACCATAAAGAGCACGAAAAAGAGGCATACCAATAGACATGTGATGAGATGTATTGTAACAATACTCCCCTAGGTGTAACCATTTCACCCAAGCATGTTGTTGATTTGAAACATAGTTCCTCAAATATCCTTCTATCCATTTATTGACTATCTCTGTTTGTCCATCTGTTTGAGGGTGATAGCTAGTACTGGGAGTGAGTTCAGTTCCTGCCAAATGAAAGAGCTCCTTCCAAAAAGAGCTGAGGAATCTACTGTCCCGGTCACTAACAATGTTTCTAGGCAAACCATGTAATCTAAAAATTTCCTTGAAGAACAATTCGGCCACTTGTGATGCCTTGAAATCAGATGTGATAGGAAAGAAATATGCATACTTAGTTAGTCTATCTACCACCACATATATGCAATCCTTACCTTGAACCTTGGGCAACCCAGTGATGAAATCCATGGAAATACTTTCCCATTTTTGTTCAGGAATAGGAAGTGGCTGCAACAACCCTGCAGAAAAATTTTGCTCACTCTTGCTTTGTTGGCATACCATACATTCCTTAATGTGTTTAAAGACATCCTCCTTCACACCCTTCCATGAAAACCGCTCTCGAATTTTTCTGTATGTCTTGAAGTATCCCTGGTGACCAGCCAAAGGTGTGTCATGAAAGGCCCTCAATATCCTCTCCTTAGTTTTTGACCCTGGCACTAAGAAGATCCTATTCTTGTAATAAATCAATTCATCAACAACCTTGTACCTGTTATCATCCACTAACTTATCCAAAATCTTGGTGGCAAATGAATCTTTAGCATACTCTAAAATTATGGAGACTTTCCAATCAGCAAAGATAGATGATAAGGAACACAAAGTGGGCTTTCTTGAGAGAGCATTAGCAACCACATTATTCTTTCCTTTCATGTATTCAATATCAAAATCATAAGCTTGCAATTTGCTTACCCATTTTTGTTGACGATCATTCAAATCCCTTTGGTTCAAGAAGAACCTGAGGCTATTATGGTCTGTCTTTACAATGAATCTCCCACATACCAAATATTGTCTAAACTTATGAAGTGCATGCATGATTGCCAACATTTCCTTATCATAGATGGAGTACCCTTTCTCTGATTGATTTAATTTTTGACTCTCAAATGCTATTGGATGTCCCCTTTGAGTTAGGACAGCCCCTATACCTTCTCCCGAAGCATCACATTCAACAACAAAAGGTAAAGAGAAATCTGGAATTGCAAGCACAGGGCATGAACTCATTACCTCCTTAAGCTTATCAAATGTTTTTTGTGCCTCTTCTGTCCAAACAAAAGCTCCTTTCTTTGTCAAATCAGTCAAGGGGGCAGCAAGCTGAGAAAATCCCTTGGCAAATCTCTTATAGTAGCTACACAACCCGAAGAAACCTCTCAACTGTGTAAGATTAGTGGGTGGAGGCCAATCCAAAATTGCTTGGATTTTTTGTTGATCAACCTGTACTCCTTTAGAGCTTATAATATGTCCCAAATATAGGATCTCTGTCAAACCAAACTCACATTTAGATAGCTTAGCATAGAAGGATTGCTGCTCCAAGATTCCCAAAACAGTGTCTATGTGCTTTAGATGGTCTTCCCATGTTTTACTGTCTATCAAGATATCATCAAAAAATACCAAAACAAATTTTCGAAGATGCTGACTGAATACCTTATTCATACAAGATTGGAATGTTGCTGGTGCATTAGTGAGTCCAAATGGCATAACAAAAAATTCAAAGTGCCCATAGTGACATCTGAAAGCAGTCTTTTCCACATCTTCACTCCTCATTCGGATTTGATGGTAGCCTGATCTTAAGTCAATTTTTGAGAAGTATACAGCACCATGTAACTCATCAATGAGTTCATCTATGCATGGTATGGGATACATATTTTTTATGGTCTTCTTGTTTAGAGCCCTGTAGTCTATACACATTCTCATTGTACCATCCTTTTTCTTGACAAGTACCACAGATGATGCAAATGGACTAGAGCTAGGCCTTATGAATCCCATGTCCAGGAGTTCTTTAATAGTTTTTTCAATTTCTTCCTTATAACCTCTTGGATGGCGGTATGGGGTTGTTATAACTAGTTTGGCACCCTATTCTAACTCTATAACATGCTCAAAACCTCTATCTGGTGGTAATCCTGGAGGCAAGTCATTGAAAACTATACTATGCTTATCAAGAATATTTTGAATTTCAAAATGGAAATTACCTTGATTCTTGGGAGAGCTTGTTGGTTGGATTATGACTCCTGGTGCCCATGTTACTTGTCCTCTTCGAAAAGTCCTCTCCATCCTCTTTGCAGAGACCGCCTTAGGTGCTCCATTCGATAACCCTCTCAATATGACTTCTTTCCCATTGGAATGAAATTTAAACTCCATAGTTTGATGGTTCATGTAATAGCCTCCGATAGAGTGCAACCATTGAACACCCAATACAAGATCTGTCTCCCCAATACCAACCACATAGAAGTCATCACATAACTCATAATCTCCTAAGGTCATCTTGAGTTGTTTCACCACCCGTGTGCAAGGCATAGTGAATCCATTAGCTACAGTAACATTGAATCCCTCAAAATCTTCTGCTTTAAGCCCTCTTTTCATGACAAATCCCTCATCAATAAAATTGTGAGTTGCCCCACTATCAAGAAGAACAGTCAACCTTTGCCCTGCTAGTACCCCTCGAATTCGAAAGGGATGGTATCTTGGGACTCCTGATAATGCTGCTAAAGTGCCATCCTTGCTGATTTCTTTTACTTTCTCTTCTTCTACCTCCTCCTTAGTATCATGAAATTCCTCATGCTCATCTGAATCAAATTCTGAAGCAACTTCAATATAGTGCACTTGACCTTTCCCCAAACATCTGTGTCCTGGAACCCATGGTTCTCTACAAGTAAAACAAAGCTTTTTCCTTCGTAATTCACTCCTAGTCTCTTCATCTACCTTCCTTTTTGCCACATTTGTCACATCTTTTGGTGGTAGTGTTGGGAAAGCCTTTTTCTGAAAATTTCCCTTATGTTGCCAAAGATTTGGGGGTTTTTGATTAGTGATTGATTTCATAGGCATGTAAGTTTCAAGTTGCAAGCTTCTTTTGATAGCTTCCTGTAAGGTTGAGGGTGAGAAAGCCTTAACCTAACCCTTAACAGAATCTTCTAAACCATCAAGGAAAAGATAAATGATCCTCTTTTCACTCATATCAGGTACCATAACAGCCACTTTTTGAAATTCTTCTATATACTCATTAACTGATTTGGTTTGCTTCAACTTTGACAATTCTTTAAAGTACTCTTCATCATCCTTGAGGTCAAATCTATCTATCACCCTTTGACTGAAATTTTTAAATGTAGTTACCTGATCGTGACCTTGAGTAGTCATTCCATGATACCACCAATCATAGGCTGCATCTTCCAAGTGTAGACTTGCAAATTGAATAGCATCACTCTCTTTCATGGGGTTAAGTGTGAAGAAAGTTTGTAATTTTTGTAGCCATGCAATAGCTGAAATTTTATTTTTTCCATCAAAAGTAGGCACTGTAAACTTGCTTATTTTATTTTTGAGCTCTCTTCCACTTGTGTCATGCTCCCTCCTATTTTCTTTCTTGGGCATCAAAGCGTTCATCATATCCACATATTCTCTAAAAGGAACTGAACTACGAAAGTCATCATCTAAGCCATTGTAAGTAGCTCTTAATGTAATCAAATTACCTGTAACCTCTTCCACTAGATTAATGGCTGGATTTGGTACTGGTGGCTCATCTGCAGGCAAGAAAATGGATTTGGTTGATTTAGATGGTGTGGATCTCCCATTTCTCAGCTCCTCTGAAGTGCTCCCTTTCTCATTAATAGATGCAATTCCTTGTAATTTTTCTGTCAATATCCGCAAAGCCTCTCTAGTTTCCGCCAAACCATCCACTATTTGCTTCTGAGTATTTTGGATGTCTTGGAAGAATTTCTTTGCCATCTCATCTGGATCAGCCATACTTTTTTCTTCCTTGGATTTTGTACTTTTGCTTTCAACTGGGGGTTTAATCAAATTTTTTTTATTCTTTTCTCGCTGCAAATATCTTTTTTCTCTTTCACTTAGTTGCATGCAATCATAAAATATGACATGCAAGATCTGGGTAGTTATCAAAACTTGACATGCAAGATCTGGGTAGTTGTTAAAACTGACATGCAACTTCTACAAACCCTCAGGCTGGCAAGATCACGGCTCTGATACCACTAAAATGTCCCTTTACTGATTTTTTATCATATTTCCAGCCTCAAATCAGAACTTTAAAATCAAACAACCAATATTACAAAGATCTGCCAATTTTCCAATAAAACCCAAATCGGGTATGTCCAAATTAGTGCCAAAAACTTCACAACTTCACAAATTATTAATAAATCTGAAAATGGACATTTTTATAGAGATTTCAGCAGCATAACAGCCTAAAAAATGACATTTCTAGATTTGTATAGCCCTTACACAACAGATCACAAATGTAGGGCAAAACTATGCTCAATCGGGCTCCCGAAATTAACACAAAAATGCCCGAAAACACCACAAAACACTCATAAATTATCTCAGAAGTTTAATCACGACCCAATACATATATTCAGCTCTATTTTAACATCATAAAGTCTGAAATACAATATCAAACCAAACTGATATGAAACACTCAACTGAAAACCCAAATTCAAACCAAAAACAACCCCGAAAACACCCAAATCGGCACTATTCAGCACAAGGGCAAACTCTGTATGAGCATGCACATGGAATGGCTTCAAAATCCCGTCCTTAGCCTTCCTAGAAACCTGCAAACTCCCATTCTTGGGTCTCCTTCTCCACAGGTTTGGCAGCCTCTGAAGAACAACAAGAAAATTATCAAGAATCAAGATGTAGAATGAGCCCAAAATGCCTCCAAACCCCTTTTAAAGAGGGCATAACCCTAACTCACATCCAAGAGGGGTTAATAAAATATAATTTAATAATTATTTTTATTTATTAGTCCATTGGTTTCCAAAGATTAACCCTTTTTTCCGAAATTTCACCTTTTTGGAGCCTGCCTGCCTTAACAAAGTTTATTTATTTATTTTTAATTATTTGAATAGGGGACATGACAATATACTCTCTCTCTCTCTCTCTCTCTCTATATATATATATATATATATATATATATTAAATATATGCAATAATTTGTAATTAAAAATAGAATTTCGAAAGACAAATTTGTTGGCTTCTTTCATTCTATAAGAACCAAAATGACACAAAGTTGACCTATTTAATTATAATCACATGGATCAAGAAGGAGATAATCTTAACCTCTCACTAAGTTTGAATCCAAACCCTCCAATTTCCATGGGATTCCACTCACTAAGTATGGACAAAAGAGGATCAGACTGTGTCTAATTATCTTGGGTATTCTTTAGTATTAGGATTGGGGGAAAAAGTCAAGATGATTTCTAAAATAATTTTGGATATTTTTAGACTCATTTTTTTCACATCACCAATTTTTGGTCCACCATGATCTTGCACATCTACTCATATGTCTTTCTTCCTCCAACTATAAAAATCAATAATGCACATGGATAAGAACGTAATGTATCAATCAATTATGAAATAATTTAATGGGGGACACAAAATGTGTTAAACCCTTAGTTTCCAAGTGTTTTTTCTCTTCCTTGAACTTCATGTGTACACAAAAACCTGCATGCAATTTCTTGAGAGCAACATCACCCAGTTTAGATTTAACTTATAGTGTATGAATGTTTTTGTGTTTAATTATAATCATTCATAGAGGTAATGATGATAGGGCTCCATTTTTTCAATCTTCTCTTCCGTGAGTGGGAAAAATTAAATTCTAGTGTTGGCTCCTCAATGTCAATTTCAATAGGTGTATCTTTTTTTTCTCCATATTAACTTACAAAATACATATTTGGTCTAAATTCCAAATATTCTTCAGTATTTTTCCTCTACTCATTTCACAGTGCTCATCCATGGTTAAAATACCTCTAGTTCAATCTTTAGATAGCACTAAGATCACAATTTCAACATAGATGATCAATCTTAAAAAATGTAAGGTGATAATGTAAAGGCTTATCGCATATTTATCTTCCAAAAAGCATACCAATAGATACATTTTTGGTAAATTCTATTACCAATAACACATTTTTTGAATTATAACCATTATGTAATAACTTGGTCCTTTATGCAATATTGATACATGTATTGACTGATCACTATATAGTTCCAAATGATAAGGAAATGATAACTAGTTTCAATCAAATTTCATGAAGTACCTTACTAATATTTCTATTGCATCTAAACATGCTAATACATATTAATTTATCTTATCTTTATAAGGGATAAGTAGATCTAATATATTTCTTCTACACTCCTAAGACAAAATTTCTTTCTTTCTTTGATGATGAATCCTCCTAATAAGATGATGGAGGGTTATCTTTTGATGTAATGCTTTCTTCCTCTTAATCCAAACTTTCTTCATGTTGTTCCTCACCTATTCTTGATTTAACACTATTTTCTCTTTATTATCTTCAATGTTGGGCTACCAATACCTATGGTTTGTTATAAGTGCCTACACTTATGATAAATAAAGGATACAATACCCTTTGTCCTCTAAGGTCTATAATTACCTCTTGGATTCTTAATCTACAATTCATCATCATATATCCAAAGTTTCCACACATATTTCACATATAAGGAATTATTTAATTCTCTTCTCATTATTCTTATCACTTTTTTTGGTATCTTTTTGAGTGAAACTCTGGATCTCCAAAGTTCAATTTTGTATCCATATTGATTTCATGTATAATAGTATCATGAAAAATTTCCTCCATATAATATGATTCTTGATCTTGATCTACATTCTTTTCCTAATGTCAAAAAAAATTTCAATTGTAACAATATCCATTGGATGGTTTACCTCTTGGAACATTAATTGATCTATTCCTAAAACAATTTGATGTATAACCATGATTTCTATTGTTGTAATAAGTAGGATTAGTAGGTTTCTTACATTGTGCACTAATAAATTTTATAGGATTTTGCAATAGGTTCTCTACTCTATATTTTGATGATTGTCCAACTTAAAATTTATTGTCTCTTATATATCCTAATCCAATTGTATTTCTTGGTCTTCTCTATCTTTTTATTTCACGTCAACCTTTTTCATTCTTAGTTCATATGTCATGAGTCTCTCCTTAAATTCCTTTTTAATTTCATATTGTTCCTCACCATTTCAACCTCTTATCTCAAACTTTTATTTTTAGTAAGAATCTTTACATTCTTTTCATTTGATTCACTTTCTTGCTCACTCAATCTATTATTCTCCTATTCCAACCTTTGAATGATATCATGTTGGAAATGATTGAAAATCTCATAAATGAAGAGTAATGGAACTGGTAAAGAATGTTTTATCATTGTTTTTTTACTGATGTCAAACTTTCTACTTGCAGGAATGACAATTGCTTTAGTGATCCAAATATTATAAGTTGGTTGATTGACAAGGAGGTGGCAATCAATAAGATGTAACTAGAGTACCTAGATAAATGTTGAAGTTATGAAGTTGTAATGAAGTATAAGGATCAGCTAAGCCATTGATGAAATAGTGTATTGATGGTATACTCCAAGACACAGAGGGTGGAATCACTAAGACACATGATGTAAGGATTAACTAAGTCCTCATTAGTGCCAAACAGATTCTCAGTTGAAGCTGAGCAAAGTTCAACTTAGTGTGTGCCAAGCAGTTTTCAAGTGCCGAGTGAAGGTCAGGTGCCGAGTAACAGAAAAGAAATAGGTGTTGAGTAACAGAAAAGAACTAGGTGCCAAGTAAGTTTTCAAGTGCCAAGAAAGAAATAGGTGCTGAGTACGTTTCAAGTGCCGACCAAGACATAACTGCTGAGTGAATTGCAAGAGCTGAGTTTCACAAAATTTCTTCTGGTGCCAAGCATCAGTAAATCAATAATGCCGAGTTGCTGCATTATTTTGAAAATCAAAGATTTTCTAGATTTGAGCTAACATGGTTGTTATCTAGAATTCTGTGAATCAGATAAAAGATAAGAATGATGAGCTGGTGGCACAGACCACTATGTAAAACATTTTGGGAAAATACAATTGGATTCTAGACAAAGTTTCTAGATAAGAGCAAGATATGGGATAGATACAGTGTATCTTACCTAATCTTTTGAAACCCTAAAATTGGAGAGGGAGAATCAAGTGAGAAAGATATTCCAAATTTCTATTTAAGGAGTCATAAGGTCATGAAGTAAATAGAGGTGGTCAAGCATGAAAGCATGAAGTGTTAAAGAAGGTGCCTTGGTGAAAGAGAGCATAGATACTTTGCTTTTATAGGTGACCATAGATATGATTGCATTGGTATGATGAGTAAGAAGACTCAAGGTGACGAGGCTTGAGATGAAAAGCTGACAGATCTGAAGTGATTAAAGCCAAGCAAAGGATTGAACTGAAGTGTGATCTGTAATCTGCAAGATATGTTGTAAGTTGTATCAGATCAAAAGCCATTATTTTTACTCTCTAGCAATTGTAATAGTTAAAATAAATCCTATGGACTTAGGTTGGTTTAATAGCCATATTGTAAATCCTTTAACAGGGTGACATTCCAAGTGAATTTTCCAAAGTCCTTTAACCAGGCCCATTCCTAATAGTATGGTGAAATGCTCTAACAAGGTCACATTTAACAATGTGTTGTACCCTTTAACAGGGTAGGCCTTTAACATGGCAGACCATCAGAAGTGGTTGAAATCAATTGTGCAGTTATTTTGTGGGTAGCATCCCCACTCCAGTTTTACCTTCTTATTCCTAGAGGGTTTCTGGGTTACCAAATTCTCAGTGTTATGGTGTGATGCATGTTTACTTTTCATAGTTGTTTAAATGTTCAAATTGCATGCATGATAGTTTCAGTTATGTGCTATTAAGGATTTGTAGAAAAAGTATTATTAGGGCATTTGGACCTTGGATAACTGATTCACCCCCCCTCTCCCGCTCTCAATTATTCTAAATAATTATAACAATTGGTATCAGAGTGTTGCTACTGACTTAGTTTAAAGGGACTAGCAGCAGAAAAGATCAAAATGCCTAAGAGAGAAGTTCCCAAGCTCAACAAAGATAACTTTGTTGCATGGCAAAGCTTGATGAAGCTACATCTTGGATCCATAGGTGATTATGCCAAAAACTCAATTGTTACTAAACATGTCGATCCAACTGGTACTCTTACTGCAGAAGATTTGAAAAACAAATAGGAACATAATCAGACAATGCTGGAAATTGCTTCTGCACTCAACTATACTAAATTCGATGATATCAAAGGATGTGACACTGCATTCAAGATGTGGAAAGCTCTATCAGACATTTATGGAGGAGATCAGAATGTCCAAAGAGAAAAAAGAGAAAGTCTCAGAGGAAATTTTGATGATATGAAAATGGAAGAAAGTGAGAATGTTGTTCAGTATGCCGCTAGAATAAAGGAAGTGGTAAGTGCAATAAGATGTTTGAGTAGTCAATTAGATGATGATACTGTTAATAATAATTTTTTAAGAACCTTGCTCACTATCAATGCTATTAGAGTATCAGCTATACAAGAGCTAAGATGTGTGCCAAGAAACAATATTAGTTTGGAGGGTATAGTGGGTAGACTCACTGCATTTGAGTTATCTAACTTTGACAACTACAGACCTGAAAATGTTGAATCTACTTTTGAAGACAAGCTATCATTGAAAGATGCTAATGAGGTGAAATCAAAGAAGGGAAGAAAGATGAAATATGTACCCAGTGACAGTAGCACTAATGAGGAAGATGTGGAACAATTGGAAGCATTGCTAGCTAGAAGATTCCATAGAGACAAAGGAAAATTCAAAGGTAAGCTTCCTATCATTTGTTTCAATTGCAATAAAGTAGGACATATTGCTGCAAGGTGTACACAGAAAAAGGAATACAAGGAAGGCAACAAGTATCAACATAGAAGAGAAGATGATAAGAAAGATTACAAAGACAAAGGCAAGAAGTGCTATATTGTTGAAGAGAATTCTGATGATAATGATAATGAAGTTGTTTATGTGGCCATGAAGGACCAATCTAATGAAGAAGAGCCTACAGTAATGATAACATGTATAAACAAGAATGATAGATCGATCATAGATAGCGGATGCTCACATCACATTACAGGAGATAAAAGTAAGTTTGTTAACTTTACTCAGTATGATGGAAATAGTGTTAGATTTGGTAATGATGCTCCATGTCAAATCAAAGGAAAAGGCTTCATTAAACTTATAGAGAAAATTTCATGTGATAATGCATACTATGTTGAAGGACTAAACTACAATTTGCTAAGTGTCTCATAGTTAGGCAATGTAGGGTGAAAAGTAGAATTTGGAAACAAAACTGCAAAAATCTATGATACTTATGGTAAATTGATAGGAAAAGGAGATCCAACAAGAAGTAATCTATTTTATCTTGATATGGAAAATGTTTCTTGTCTTGTTGCAAAATTTGATGATGTGTGGTTATGGCATAGAGGGTTATATCATGTCAACTTTTTTAATCTGGTCAATATCAGTAAAATGAAGAAAGTCAGAGGTTTACCTAAACTGAAGAAGCCTGACAATATCATGTACAAACAATGTCAGCTAGGAAAGATGACCAAGTCAAGTTTCAAGAGTAAAAACTATACATCTAAAGAAATAATTGAGTTAGTCCATACTAACTTATGTGGTCCAATAGAAGTATAGAGTTACAAAGGAGATAAATATATAATGTTGTTTGTTGATGACTATTCCAGGATGATGACTATTATGTTCTTAAAGAAAAAATCTGATGCTTTTCAAATGTTTAAGTGGTATGTGGCTAGAGTTGAAAAAGTAACAAGAAAGAGTTTGAAATGCCTGAGATCAGACAGAGGTGGTGAATTCACATCAAATGAATTTGAGATAGTTTGCAAAGACAAAGGAATCAAGAAACAAACATCAGCTCCTAGAAATCCCGCATAAAATGGAATTGCTGAGAGAAGAAATAGTTCTATGATTGACTATGCCAAAACATTAATGATGGAAAAGATTTTTTCCCTAAAATATTGGAGAGAAGCTTTAAGTGTGGCTATTCATACACTAAACTGAGTACAAGTCAAGAAAGGTACAAGTGCAACACCTTTTAAATTATGGTATGGTCACTCACCTAATGTAAAGCATTTCAAAGTATTTGGTTGTAAATGCTTTATCCTTAAAGATGCTAGAAATGGAAAATTTGATGCAAAAAGTGATGAAGGCATATTCTTTGGTTACTGGTAGAAGTAAAGCATATAAGTGTTTAAATACTAACACTGAAAAAATTGTGGAAAATGCAAATGTAAACTTTGATGAGCATACAGATGTCTAAGTTGAAAAACCAAAGAGAATGGAAGAATGTAGGACCTTTGTGTATTCTTACGAAGGAATGAATGTTGACGAAGATTCTATCAATCAAATTGGAAATCAACAACAAGTTTCAGTTTTAGCCGAGTCACAACCAGTGAATGTCGAGCTACATTCAAAAGCCAAGTTGTATAATGAAGGAAGTGCTCATTCTGACTCTGAAGTTAGTACACATGACAAAGATGTAGAACTACCTGACAACGAAGTGCATAGTGATCCTAAATCTGAAAGAATCAAACATGAAAACAAGAACAAAACCAAGATTGTCCAAATATGTGAAGAGGCATCACCCTACTGAACAGATAATTGGTGACAAAGATGCAAGACCAATGACAAGGAATAGACTAAGAAATGAATCATCTTTGTTAAGAAAATTTGAACCTAAGACATTGTATGATGCATTAAAAGATGGTGACTAGTATAAAGCTATGGAAGAAGAGATTGATCAAATAAAGAAGAACAAAACTAGGAGTTTGGTTTCCAAACTAGTTGACAAGAATGTGATTGGCACCAAGTGGGTATTCAGAAACAAGCTAGATGAGAATGGTGAGATTACTAGAAACAAATTCTAGACTAGTATGTAAGATTTATGCTCAAAAAGAAGGGTTAGACTATAAATGGGGAAACATTTTCTCCTAGTGCAAGAATGGAAGGAGTAAGAACTTTACTTGCATTTACTACATATAAAGGTTTTATAGTCTATCAAATGGATGTAAAGTCTTCTTTTCTGAATGGTATATTGGAAGAGGAAGTCTACATTGAACAACCAGAGGGATTTGTTGATGAGAAAAATAGGGATATGGTTTGTAAACTACATAAAGCACTCTATGGTCTAAAAAAAGCACCTAGAGCATGGTATGAGAGACTCCAAAAGTATCTAGTGCAAATAGGATTTGAAAGAACTGATGATAACAGCAACATGTACATCAAATTAGAAGAAGGTAAGGATATTATTGTATCTAAAATATTTGTGGATGACATAGTTTTTGGAGGAAAAGAAGTGCTTTGCAAAAGTTTCGTAGACAAAATGAAACATGAGTTTGAGATGTTTATGTTTGGAGAAATCAAATTTTTTTTGGGTTTGCAAGTACATCAACTAAAACATGGTATATTTATGACACAATCAAAGTAAATAAAAGAGATACTTAAAATGTTTGGATTGGAAGACTCCAAACTAGTCAGCACACTAATGGAAACAGGACATAAACTATCCAAAAATGATGTATCAGGTGAAGTTAATAAAAAAATGTACAGATCCATGATTGGAAAATTGCAATATGTTGTACATAGCAGACCAGACATAGCATTAGCAGTTGGAATAGTGGCTAGATTCTCTGCTAATCATAAAGAAAATCAGCTCATAGCAGTAAAAAGAATAATGAGGTATCTCAAAGGAACTGATAATTTTGGCCTATATTATAAAAAGAATGAAATGTTTGAGCTCAATGCATACACAGATGCAGATTGAGGAGGCAACATTGATGATAGAAAAAGCACAAGTGGAGGAGCATTATTTTTAGGTAAAAGACTGGTTACTTGGACTAGCAAGAAGCAAACATGCATGTCTCAGTCCACTGCAGAATCAGAATATGTGGCAGTAGCAGTCAATTGCACAAATATTGTGTGAAAGAAGAGGTAACTAAACTTGTGATATTGTATTGTGATAATACAAGTGCTATAAACATATCCAAGAATCCAATAATGCATGCAAAAACCAAGCATATTGCAATCAAGTATCACTATGTCAGAGAATTGGTAGAAGAAAAACAAGTGAAAATGGAGTACATTCACACAAAGGAACAAACTGCAAATGTCTTCACCAAACCATTGCCCAAGGATGTTTATGAATATCTTAGAGGCAAGTTGGGGGTAATGCCCCTAACTAAAGCAGTTTAAAAGCAACAAAGAAGCTGCCTTGCATCAACAGGAGCAAATTATTGAAATATCGGAAGAATGATGTAGAGGATGACAATAGGAGCAGAAACTCCAAATCAAGCACAAGCATGGTGACAGAGGGAGAAAACATGAGATGCAAAGCTTATATTTTGCATGTTAAAGATGCTACATCTTTGGCATTTATGTTAAAGAGGGAGATATATGGAGAAAACTAATCAATACAAAGTAAGAGGGAAATACTTATGAGGGAGATATATATGAAAGAGGGAGATTTATGAGAAATTGAAAGGTAAAGATATGGAGATATATGAGATCAATAGTAAAGGATGCAGTAGTCAAGAATAGAGCAGAATGTAGTAGAAATCATATATAATTTTGGTGGTAACTAAGTTGAACAAGTGACCAGTTTGGTTTGCCATCAATGCCAAAGAGGGAGATTGTTGGAAATGATTGAAAAGCTCATAAATGAAGAGTAATGGAACTGGTAAAGAATGTTTTCAATTATTGTTTTGTCATTGATTTCAAACTTACTACTTGCAGGAATGACAATTGCTTGAGTGATCCAAATACTATAAGTTGGTTGATTGACAAGGAGGTGGCAATCAATAAGATGTAACTAGAGTACCTAGAGAAAGGTTGAAGTTATGATGTTGTAATGAAGTATAAGGATGAGCTAAGCCATTGATGAAATAGTGTATTGATGACATACTCGAAGACATAGAGGGTGGACACACTAAGACACATGATGTAAGAATTAACTAGGTCCTAGTTAGTGCCAAATAGATTCTCAATTGAAGCTGAGCAAAGTTCAACTTAGTGTGTGTTGAGTAGTTTTCAAGTGCTAAGTGAAGATCAGGTGCCAAGTAACAGAAAAGAAATAAGTACCGAGTAATAGAAAAGAAATAGGTGTTGAGTTACAAAAAAGAAATAGGTTCCAAGTAAGTTTTCAAGTGCTGAACAAGAAATAGGTGCCGATTAAGTTTTCAAGTGCCGAGCAGGATATAAGTGCCGAGTGATATTAAAGTGCCAAGTGAATTGCAAGAGTCAAGTTTCACAGAATTTCTTCTGGTGCTGAGCATCAGTAAATCAATAATGCCAAGTTGCTGCATTATTTTGAACATTGAAGATTTTCCAGATTTGAGCTAACATGGTTGTTATCTAGAATTCTGTGAATCAGATAGAAGATAAGAATGATGAGCTAGTGGCACAGAACACTATGTAAAACATTTTTGGTAAATACAATTGGATTCTAGATGAAGTTTCTAGATAAGAGCAAGATATGGGATAGATACATTGTATCTTACCTAATCTGTTGAAACCCTAAAGTTGGAGAGGGAGAATTGAGGGGAAAAGATATTCCAAATTTCTATTTAAGGAGTCATAAGGTCACGAAGCAAATAGAGGTGGTCGAGCATGAAAGCCTAAAGTGTTGAAGAAGGTGCTAAGGTGAAAGAGAGCATAGATACTCTGCTTTGATAGGTGAGCATGTATATGATTTCATTGGTATGATGAGTAAGAAGACTCAAGGTGACGAAGGTTGAGATGACAAGCTGACAGATCTGAAGTGATTAAAGCTAAGCAAAGGATTGAACTAAAGTGTGATCTGTAATCTGCAAAATATGTTGTAAGTTGTATCAAATCAAAAGCCATTATTGTTACTCTCTAGCAATTGTAATAGTTACAATAAATCCTATGGACTTAGGTTGGTTTAATGGCCATATTAAAAATCCTTTAACAGGGTGACATTCCAAGTGAATGTTCCAAAGTCCTTTAACTAGGCCCATTCCTAACAGTATGGTGAAATCCTCTAACAAGTTCACATTTAACAATGTGTTGTAGCCTTTAACGTAGGCCTTTACCAGGGCAGACCATCATAAGTGGTTGAAATCAATTACACAGTTATTTTGTGGGTATCATCCCCACTCTAGTTTTACCTTCTTATTCCTGGAGGGTTTCTGGGTTACCAAATTCTCAGTTTTATGGTGTGATGCATGTTTACTTTTCATAGTTGTTTAAATGTTCAAATTGCATGCATGATAGTTTCAGTTATGTGCTATTAAGGATTTGTAGAAAATTTATTATTAGGGCATTTGGACCTTGGATAACTGATTCACCCCCCCGGGTCTCAGTTATTCTAAAGAATTATAACATATCGTGCTTGTCTTAGATTGTTCTCTCAAAGTTTATCTTTTCTATTTCAATATTTTCCTTGGCACCTTTAGTAATTCTTAGTCTCATAAGTAATTCACTCATTCTGAGGGATTGATTTTTAAGTTCCTTTTTTGGCTTTAATTAGTTATGCTTCTAGGGTAGTATTTCTTTCCATTAGATCTAAAATTGCTGCATCAACTTCTTCAAAATTTGTACTAGTCGCTCACACATAGCTCATAAATGTTATTCAATATTATCTAGAAACATTCTAACAATTATTTCCTTTTTGCAAATGAGGTTTTCAACTTCTTTTTTATATCCTATATCTAATAGTTGGTTTTGTCTAGCTCTCTCTTCTAATTATCTTTCCCTTTTATACCTTTCCATATTCCTAGATTTATTCTTAAGATAGTAAAATTTTCCTCTAGAGAACTTAACTATAATATCATTTGTTGGAAAGGTATGTGTTGAGAGTAGGGTAGGGGTCAAGGTGAATAGATACTCACAAATTGTTTACCATTTTAAATTTTTAACTGTAAACATATAACTACAATTCACATTAACCAATAGTATTCATCTACTTCATAAATGTTGCAACGTGAACTATTACAAAACTATTCTTTAATAGTAATATAGTAAAGAAAAATAATAGTAAACCATAAAAAAATGCATACACATATTACAACATGATTTTTGGTCTCATAGAAACCCCTAGAGGGATAATTTGTGGTGGGGATGGTACCTGTAACTCTTCACTCTAGTAACAAGGTATGCCTAGTTAATCACTACATATGTCAGCTTCCAAGTGACCCACCTACTTAGAAGTATCTGATACATTGTTAGATGTATCTAATAGTCCTATTAGGAACTAAATTATTAAGATTTTTAGTCCTACTTGTATAGTATTAATCATGTTAGAGGATTTACAACAAATTTAATCTAGAACTTCTAAGTCTAGTTAAAGACCACCCAATAAAGGAATTTTACAATAACTAATAGAAACTATTAAGTTTTTTATTAGATGATTAATTAACATGTAAATTTTTTCCTCTCAAACCTTGTTAGATCCATTACACACTCACTCTTCTTCCTCTTTATAGGTATTTTGTACTTCAATAACAATTTAATTATGCTTTATTTCTTTAATTCATTTACTCTTGATACTTATCAAATAAGAAACTTAAAAACCAATATTTTACTTCATATGCCTATTATTCATTTAAATTCTTAAACATCTAATTAGTGTTCCCATTATGTTGTGTTCAAATCTATTTGGATTCTTCTATAATATGTTTTATTATTCCATTATTTATAACATGCCTATTTATTATTTTAGAGGTGGTACATTATTCATTAAACTCTCTCATGACCTTCAAATAAATATGTATTTCCAATATCTATACATTATTTTTCTCCTATTATCTTACTATATTAATATGTTTTCCTTTGTCCAAGTTCAGTGAAGTTTTTTCTATAATATAGTAGGTTCAAGCATTCTTTAATCTATTCTATTATCAACTAGTAGACCTAAAATGTTTATCATTATTTATTTATAACTTTAGTTAACCAATAATGAGCTAGCTTCCTTTATACTAAGAATCATATAGTCATTCAATAATTGTTTGTCCAAAATCCTTTTTGTTGATATAGTTCATTCTTACTAATAGTGTATTATGTATTTCCATGTTTTCTTCACCTCTTTACTAATTTGACTATCACATTCTTCCTATATCTTTGTTTGAAATCAATGATCAATATATACTTAAATTTTCCATCACATGCCAACATGGAGTTGGTGAGTCTTCCAAAGCCCAAATAGTCAAAAATGATAGCATTTTTGCACTAAAGGTAGCCAAAACATGTTCGAGTAATAAATCTTATGAACCTATTTATTTAATTTTTCATAAAGTGGGACATACTCCAAATGTATGAAAAAAGAGACTGAATACTCGGCATACACTATTCTACTTGGCATACATTAGAATGAAATTTTACTTGGCTCCAACTAATTTTATGCTCATCTTGCACCAAATTTTCTCGGCACCTACTATCCACTCGGTCAAGCTTGGAAGACAAACTTTTTGTAACTTGTTCCTCTAAACTTTCTTAGTCTAACTAGCCTTTGCAACCTCAAGTAGATTAACAATACATCATGGAACCATTGTCTTAACTAATTCTTATACTCTTTTACATAATCATAACTCAACTTTTCCTCTAGGTTCTATTGTTATATTTTTTGATCAAATCCTTTTCATCAATCAAATAAGTGATAATACTTGAATCTTATAAGCAATTGTCTTACCAGAAAATAGTAGGTTTCACATCAGTGAAAAAACAATGATTGAGACATACAGTCTCCTTCTTTAACAATATCTTTTCAATCTATAATCAACAATCTCCCTCTTTGACATTGATGGCAAACCAGACTGATTAACCAACTGGAAAACACCTTGTTCAACCAAATTGACTAGGTTAAAATAGTAAGACCAAAAAAATACCAAAAAGAAAATAATTCCTTGTAGATAAATATCTCCCTCTTTCAATAACATCCATCTTCTGAATAGGTTACAAAAATATTTTGTTAAACTCCCTCTGAGTTTCTTGTTGTATTTCTCTCTTACTAGGTAGATGTTAGGATTTCTCAAGTTCTTTGCTCTCCTGATCAAAAATTGTCTCCTTCAAAAATTATCTCCATCTAAGATCAATAAAAACTCTCCATCTCTTTGACAACAATCTCTTTATCAACCAATTTCTCCCTCTTTGACAACAATTCCAAATACTTGTGATCTTTAACATGATAGATATAAACTTTTTTAGTTTCTTTAGTTTCTCCATCTGTCACCTTCCTTGTGACTGATTTGAAGTTCTAGTTCTTTGATTAATTTAGGCAATTCCTAAAGTAAGATCCATCAATGTGTAACATATGAACATCATCTTGTTTGATATAAGGCACTCCTCTTGTTACTTCAATAGCCTTTGATAGGGGTATTGCCTCTAGTTTACCTCTTAGATACTCATGAGAATCCTTAGGTAATACTTCTATAAAGATATTAACAATTTGCTCTTTTGTGTTAACATATTCTATCTTCACCTCTTTATTGTGAACTAATTCTCTCAAGTAATGATACTTGATTGCGATATGCTTCATCTTTGTGTGCATCACTAGATTCTTAGATAAATTGATAGCACTTGTATTATCACAATAACATGTTACAGTGTCTTTCATCTCTTCCTTTATTCCTTTGAGTAGTTGTTTGATCCATACAATGTTTGTGCAATTTATAGCAATAACAACATATTTAGCTTCAGTAGTAGATTGTGAAGTACAATTTTGTTTCTTGCTAGTCCATGTAACCAGCCTCTTGCCTAAGAAAAATATTCCTCCACTGATGCTCTTTCTATCATCAATGTTTCCAGCCCAATCAACATTAGTGTAGGCTATTAATTAAAATTTCTCATTCTTCTTGTAGTATAGACCAAACTCTTCTATTCCTTTCAAATATCTCATTATTTTCTTTACAACCATAAAATGATTCTCCTTGGGATTAGCAGAGAATCTTTCAATTATTCCTATAGATAATGCAATGTTAGGTCTACCATGTACTACATATTGCAATTTACCAATCATAGACATGTACAATGTTTGATTCACCTTAGCTGAATCATCATTCTTTGACAACTTCTGTCTTGTCACCATAGGTGTATTTATTGCTTTGGAATCTTCCAATCCAAAAGTTTTCAATATTTCCTTGACATACTTTGAGTGATGTATATACAATATTTCATCTGATATACTTGCAAACCCACAAAGAATTTGATCTCTCCAATTATAAACATCTCAAATTCTTGCTTCATCTAATTTGAAAAATCCTTGCATAAAGCATCTTGACCTCCAAATATGATATCATCAACAAAAATTTCAGATAACAATATACCTTTTGCTTTCTCTGTCTTCATGTATAGATTATATCTCATATGTCTTCATCTAGAATTGATTTTTTCTCATATGATTTTAGAATATTAATTTCTTTTAATCTATTTAAAGTAAAAATATAAGTATAGTTATATTTTTAAATTATAATTACTAATTCAATATTTTACTATGTTTAAATATTTTGATTGAACATTGGAAATCATTATTTAAACTATTATTACTATAATGATAGGATTTCAAGCTACAATTTACAACTTAGCATTACAGTCCAATGAAATGATTATTGGTATTAAACTCATATTTTCAAAAGTAGATATTAAAGTCAATAATGAGATATGATGCTTAATGATAATTAAAAATTTATGACTGTATATGACTTAATTCTACATGAAACAATTCAAATTTTTAGTTATTACTTTGTGTTTCAAATTTTACATTACAATTTTTTTAGGTTATTCCCTCACACTATCCTCTACAAGATTATTTCCTTATTTGAATCATTTGAATTTTAATGCTTTCAATCCTTATATATGTTTTTTTTCATTTGAAATTATATATTTTTCAATAATCGAATACAAAATTATATATTATATACTAATAGTGAAAAGAAGTACATGGTTACATAGTTTTTGGTATGAAATTACCTCGGCAATAAAATTAAGTGGAGATTAATATAAAATAAAGTAGGGATTAATGTAAGGGTAGAATTAGTGACAATTTAATTTATATCCATGTCTATAATAACTATTTTTATTTTAATAACTAGTTACTAATACCATTACAATACAAAGCTTAAATTTTAATGTTAAACATCATTTCAAAAAGTAACTGATTCAATTAATAATTCTATGATAATTACTAAGGTAACTATCAGTTTACATTTAAATTTAATAGAAAATTCTTTAAAAATCATTACAACAATTTTCTAACTATATAATTAATTATTTATCAATTACAACTGTAAGACAAGTACAAGCCACTAGTCACACTTGTTAATTATTTTGATTCTTATAGATATTTTGTGCAAGAAAATTAAGATTAATATAGAAGATATTTCAAACCTAACTAATTGGTTTAATGGTAGAGACTATAGTTTTCAAATCGTTACTTTTCTTTCCCCTTTAACCTATAGTGTATCAAAAATGTGCCATTAAGCAAGATTTTTTTTTTTTTCTTCCTATTTTATGATTGAGTGACTTGCTTTTTCCTAGGAGTCTTTCCTTCTTTTTCAAGAAAAAATATAAAATTTATGTCTACCTTCCACTTGTTGTATGCATGACCTTAATAAATGACACTAATTCCAACAAACACGTGTCTAGAGATGTGGCTCGATAGAGGGTAGATGGTGTTGGGCACTACAGATGTCATATAAATCAAGTGCAAAATACTTTCACTTGTTCATTTGTTTGTCTTCTCATTACAACATTTTAATCATTTACAGATACTTTGCAATTTTTGTTTTATTCATTATATGTCATAAATTTCTATTTTGATGTGCTTGATTTTATTTCCAGTTTCAATATTAAGAATTACAGCTTTTGTCAGTTTTCTAGTCATCTAATCCATTCCACTTTTTAAGTTATTTGTAAATATTTTACTTTATTTTTTAAACAAGAAAGTTCAGCTCTGATGTGCTTTCTTCTAGTTCTTTTGGCCCTTTTTCCTCCAACAAATTATTTTGTAATTTCAAAAATCATAAGTTGGCTTACCAGTTAGTTATTCAAGAAAAATTGTCAATATTTCAATCATGTACTTCTCCATCCCTCTTCATTGAATTTATTATCAAGGCTTTGGATTCTTTGTTACTGTGAATCCTTTCATATGTTATTAACTCAATACCAACATTTCCATCAACATCATCCTATTGAAAACCATGGGTTGTAGAAACAGATGAATTTCTATAGCAGAATTATTATTTATCATCGTAGGTGTAGTGAGTTTGTTAAACAAAATCTATTTTCAACATTTGTGTTATCTATTATTTTAGGTCTCCTTTTATGGGTTTTCCACAAATAAAGTACACTCTATGTGTGATTGGGTATGCATTCAGGTTATCTTGTAAGGGATACCTGTAGAATCAGTTCATATTTTTCTTTTGGGCTCCTCAATGGCCTATGGTACTAGAGGTAGGGGCTCTATCATTATCCTTAAGCATCACAACCTTTTAAGACTTCAAATACAATGGTTTGTGCATCATTCATACATGGAAAGACCTTCAAAGAGAACATGACATTGGGCATGTCCACATGCAAGGGGCTAAGGATTCAAGGTCTTGAAAAGCATATTTTGCTTGCATCTAATGGGAAGAAATTATGTCCCTCCAAGGTTCCATAGATTCCCTTGACCACTAGTTTCAGAGCTTCTATAAGACCCATATCAACAAATTTAAACAATAAAAAAAAATTCTTCAAAACCAAAAGGCATTGTTTCACACTAGTAAATCTAGAAGGGTATAAAATGTCTCTATCGTGATGGTTTTGTAGAGTGCAGCCCAATATTACATAGTAACTATCTTAGTAACATATTTGAGACCATCTCAATCACTGCACTATATAACTTGAAGCTCTTTTTTCAGGCCTATTCTCGCTTCTAAATCTGATGGGTAATTCCTTTCCAAATTCCCTCACATCTTCATGTCCAACAGTAGCCTTACAAATCTCTAAAACCTTAGACAACTCTCCATCCTCCAAATCTCCATCAAATCTCTTCACCAAAATGGCATTCTCTTTCGCAAATTTATACCCAACCTAATCATGGTCAACTATCAAAACATCCTTCAAATCAACATCCAATATGCTCTTGAGAGTCCCCTTGCTCAAACTCTTCACATGATCTTTTCCACTCCAAGGAAAATCTTTGTATAGATGCCTGTCAATAAACATATTGACATCAAGTTTGTTCATAAAAAAATCAACGTCTTTATTGGGTGCCTCAATAAAGACAACAACTTCATAAATATTTGCCAATTTTGACAAAATATTGTCCACCCCGAGCCTTTTCATGACATAGTAAGGCAGATTTTGGGCACAAATTATGAAGTCATTTCTTTGAAGAGGCTCAAGGCTTGCCTTGATCAAAACATCAAACAATACCAATACAACTATTTCCTCTTTTGTCTTATGTTTTCTTCTTTCTTGGGATTTGAAATTGAGAGTCCAATTAAGCCCTAAAATTTTGACAGACCTTTCTCTTTCCCTCTCACGCTCCCTCAAGTACTGAATTTCTACATCAGCGGGCTTACTCAATTCATAGTGTATAGAAATGGCCTCCCTGACATCTTCACACTTTGTAGCCATGCTACAAAACTCCATGACTCTCCAAAGCTCCCTGTCTGATACGTAAGGAAGCAAAGGTGCATGAAATCACTTCCTACACTAATCTTTGAGAGGACGATTATGCAAATTCAAATAACTATTGCAAAAATCTCAAGAAATGCATAATAACATAATCAAAATAACAAAGAACACATAACATAGTGATTACCATGGGGAAACCCTTTTGGGAGAAAAAACCCACCCTCCAAAACTCGCACAATGTATTATCAAACCAAGATGATTATAATACACTTGCAATGCAAGTTCTTACAGGAGTGCATCACCACAACTCAAACTCGGAGAGACTCCTTCTAGCACTAGTTTTGTAAACTGAACTCAATCACCCAAACACCTCCCCAAGCCCTCCACTATCGAAAAACAACTAGGTTAAAATAATAATCCTATCCACAATTTTTTCTCTTAGTCTAGATCCCCATGCTTCTCAATGCTTCCATTTGAACACATCTTCCTTTTGAGCACTCATTTACAACCAATAGGCTTCTGTCCTTTAGGCAATGGTACAAGGTCCCATATTTGATTCCTCTTAAGAGCTACCATTTCTTCATCCATAGCTATTTTCCAAGGCTCTAAATCATTCATACCAAGAGCCTCTTCTACAGATCTCAGTTCATCAATATTAGCATTCAATGCAAATATGCACCTCCAATCATTAGGAGAATACCCATACCTTTTATGTGGTTTCCTTTGTCTAGTAGATCTTCAAACAAGATTTGGTTCAGGTTCAGGAGGTTCAATTTCATAATTAGGTTCTCCCTCTTCCTCTAATGATTCAAAACTCATAGAGCTCTCTTTAACATCTCATCTTTCTAAGGGCCTCGATTCAACTTTCTCAGGTGTAGCAGGAAGTTGAATCACATCTTTCTTTTTTTCAATCTATTCTGGCTACATTGTAACAAAAGAGGGCTTAGTTTCTCTAAAAATAACACTTTTGGAATAAAATACCTTTTGTGCAACAAGATCCCAAAGTTTGTATCCTTTCACACCATAACTATATTTGATGAAGATACATTTGACAGCTTTGTTGTCCAATTTTGTCTGCTTCTCCTTTGGCACATGAGCATATGCTTCGCAACCAAACACTCTTAGATGTCTAAGTGAAGGCTTGTGGCCCGACCATGCTTCCATTGGAATCTTATCAACAAGAGCTAATATAGGATACCTATTTATCAAATAGCAGGCAATGGCTATAGCTTTAGCCTAGAACTTTTGTTCTAGTCGAATACCACTAAGCATACTCCTAGCCTTCTCCATCAGGGTCCTATTCATTCTTTCTACAACTCCATTCTACTGTGGAGAATATGGAGTTGTCTTCTCTCTTTTAATACCACAATCCTTACAAAATGTGTCAAAATAATTGGAGAAAAATTCACTACCATTATCAGTTCTCAAACATTTTATTTTCTTTCTAATTTGCAATTCAACCATTGCTTTAAATTCTTTGAAATGACTGAAAACTTCAGCTTTACTCCTAAGGAAATAAACCCATGTTCTTCTACTAAAATCATCAATGAAAGAAACATAATAAACCCATGTTCTTCTATTAAATTCAAGATTGCAATCATTTAACCCATCAACAAGGTTCTTATTTTTCAAGATCTCTAGGCCCTTCTCACCTATGTGGCCGAGTCTCTGGTGTCATAACATGGTCTTCTCTGCAGGCAACTTTGATTCGGTAGATAGAGCACCTTTGGGTACCCAAAAAGCACAACCATCTATTGAAAGAGAAATCTTCTCCTTCTCTAATAAAGTAATCTTTTTCACAATCTTATCAGAAGTACTATTGCACTCGAGTGTGGATGCATCAAGTTGGTACAATGTACCCAATCTATTTCCTCTTGCTATTACCATAGCATCTCTCACAATTTTTACACCTGCTTCATAAAACTATACATGCACACCCACATCTATTAGCTTACTAACAAATAAAAAATTTCTTGCTAGTCCAGGGATATGCAAGACACCATCAAATCTTCTAATTCTACCATTAGAAAATTTCACACAAATACTTCCATGACCAACAATATCAAGTACTGAATTATCACCCAAATACACCTTACCACCATCAAAATTTTCATACTTACTAAACTAGTTTTTATTAGGAGTCATGTGGAAAGATGCACCTGAGTCTATTAACCATGCATTTTCACCTACATGAGTGGCCAAGGATGTGATGAAAGCATCTCCATCTTCTTTCTCGAACTCAGAATCAAAATCTTGCTTCTTCTTCTTCTTCTTTTTCTTCTCCTCTTTGTAGTCCTTTTGAAAGTGTCCAGGTTTGCTACAATTCTAGTAGATTGTCTTGGACTTACCAAGAGATTTTGATCTCCCCTTATTTTTGGACTTAGAATGGCCATGTTGCTTTTCGTTCTTGCCTCTTTCTTTTGGTCTTTTGCGAACACTCAAAGCCTCTTTGGCATTCAGAGAGACTTTCCTTCTCATCTCCTCAGAAAGTAGAGAACCAACAACATCCTCCATCTTCATGACAACTAAAGTGCTCCCAATAGCCATCACAAGACTATCCCATGAGTCTAGCAATAAACATAGCAAAATTTGACACCTTTCTTCTTCATCCGTTGACACCCCTATTGAGGTCAACTGAGTCACCAACATATTAAATTTTTCCAGATGCTTAGAAATTCATCCACCTTCTTCCATTCTCACAGAATACAACTTCTTCCTGAAGAAAATCTTGTTCACAAGTGATTTTTCTTGATAGATCTCATTTAGCTTTTTCCAAAGCTTCTTCGCGGTAGGTTCTTCATGGACATTAATCATAATCAAGTCTGCAAGACACAATCTAATGAGACCTTTAGCTTTTCTATATATCACATCATATTGTGCAACTAAAGTTGGATCTATGGGCCTCAAATTTTTCTCATCAATCACATCCCATAGATCTTGATTAGTCAATAGATCTTCCATCTTCAACTTCCACATCTCAAAGTTTTTGCCAAAAAAACTTTTCAACATCAATTCTCCCTGACATGCTTTCCATCTTTTCAATCCTACAACATAAAAATGAAATACTCTGCACAAGCTCTCACTCAAACCTTGATTGGCTCAAAAACCCCTGTACCCAACAAATAGAACCAAAACTAGCCAAGCTCTAATACCACTTCTAAGGAAGCAAAGGTGCATGGAATTGCTTCCTATGCTAATCTTTGAGAGGACAATTATGCAAATTCAACTAACTATTGTAGAGATCTCAAGAAATGCATAATAACAAAGAACACATAACACAGTGATTATTGTGGGGAAACCCTTCTAGGAGAAAAACCTCACCTTCCAAAACTCGCACAATGTATTATCAAACCAAGAAGATTACAATACACTTGCAATGCAAGTTCTTACAGGAGTGCATCACCACAACTCAAACTTAGAGAGACTCCTTTTAGCACCAGTCTTGCAAACTGAACTCAATTACCCAAACACCTCCCCAAGCCCTCCTTTTATAGTGATTTTACAAGTTGGAAACCACTTGTGGTTTTACAAAACCATGGAAAAAACTACCATGCCACATGTTACCCATTTTTAACATTTACATTTCCAATATAGAAAAACAACTAGGTTAAAATAGTAATCCCGTCCACAATTTTGTCTCTTAGTCTAGACCCCCATAAAAGTTACAAAATGAGTCATCAAGGCTCTAACCAATGTATAAACAATTGGAAAACTTCCACAAACAAATTCTGGAATTTTCCAAAAGAAGATTGCAAGGTTGAGACACATGTTCTCAACATGATAAATCCTCGTAAAAAGGCTTAACAGGAAATGTATTTTCTGGTTGCAATTTGAAGTTTTGAGGATTATCATCAACAATTATGACGTTCTTGAGGTCCCTACCCAATTTAGTGAGATCTTTATAAATGAGTCCTTTGCTATGACTGCACGAGTCTCTATACAAGCAGTGTTTTATGGTGTTATGGATGTCCAGTTTGTTCAGAACGTCGTCTGCGTAATCTTTTGAGGCGGAAGTGAAGATGATGATCTTGAAGTTATGTTTTGCCAATTGGAGTAAGAAGGTTTCGACTGCGGGTCTTTTCTGGACGTAGCAGAAATTTGGGTGCTCTTGAAGTTGTTCGACAATAACAGTGATGTCATAGTGGGGAGGTGTGGCAGAGAATGTTGCATTGCTGAGGGTGTTGTCCAAGTGTAATATGATTTTTTTGGTCTTCTGAGATTGTGGTGGACGAAGTATTATGTCTGGGTGGAGCAAGTATCATGTCCATTTTTGCCTTTGTTGCTTGAAATTTAGGAATGAGAATAAGAATGTGAATAGGAATAAGAATGTGATTAGGAATGACAATGGCCGAGCAAAGGTTTAATATAGATTTTCCAAAGGTTTCCATTTTCTAATTATCAAAGGACGCAACTAATTTGGCTTTAAAAGATCGGCTCCATTTTCAGGCAAGTTAATAACAATCTTTTGAAACTTTTCTGAATTAATAGTAATTAAGTTTAAATACAAAAAATATTAAGGACAGATTTAAATTTATATATTTGATAATAATTTAAGGTACTATGTAATATATCAAGGTGATGAGGAATAGTAGTGTTCCTTACATATAATATCATGTGCAGTCACCATTTACAAGTTGTCCTCATTCCTTTTCTATTTTACTTTTCTTCTCTTGAGATCATCTTGAATGGAACTACTAAAAGGATTGGTCTTATGCAGCATACCATTGTTGTAGGTGGAGAACACAATCAATTGCATTTTGAATTAGGCCTAATTTTTTATTGTGTTATCAGAGGCATTTAGTATTTTCATATTTTCCTCCCTAGAGGGTACCAACTTTGTCAACTTGATTTGGTCTTCAAAAATTTCCCACATGTTTAGCTTCTTCCAAAAATCACCAAGAACCTTGAGGAGATTGTCATTACATTTACTTGTACTCCAATCTTAAACCTTCCTTGAAGAGCTTCAATAATAACTTCTAACTATTATTTTTCTACTAGCTATCTAAATATGGATAATGAGCCATTTTCTCATAGCTTTTCTCTCTAGAGGCAAAGACATATCTCATCCACTTTTATGCCTAAAGACTCCAAATTAGACAAAATAGTAGTAATTGATAGCCTAGTGGGAGAGGACCTCTTCTAAATGTAGGGGTCACTAGGTTAGTTGAGATGGGTTTGAACAAGAGGGGAGTGTTGGATAAAGAGGGAGAATCAGTGGTAGTATTTTTAGGGGTCAACATGAATTTACTTTACCAATTGGAAGATAACTCCTTGAATACATAAACCATATATTCCTTAGCAAGCTTGAGACCAGGGTCCATTGCTAGCTTTTTGGTTGGGGTTAATTGCTATCTTTTTGGCTAAGGTTAATACAGGAAGAGGTAGGAGAAGGAGCAATCACCAATGTTTTAGGTTAAGGCTAGATAGGGATAAAAATGAGATTATTTACCCATGTCAAGATAGAGTCACTAGGGACATCTTGAGGCATAATTCAAAAATGGAAATTTATATTCTTGGGATAAGAATCTAATGTAATGGAAGTGCATCAATTCCTTGGCTTCAAACTGAGATATAAGGGGAAACAAATCTTAGAAAGAGAATCTTAATTTAATGTGCCTATAGAATTTGTTTATCTTAGAATATAAATAAGAATAGAAAAAATCATATCTACCTTCCATTATTATGAATCTAATAAAAATGGATGCAATGAACTTACACTCGTCAGGAAGCTTCTCTCTATTGAATTATTTTTCATTGTCATCTATTTCTCACCAGGGTCAAGTAAGCATTAAAATTCCTTTATTTTTAGCCTTTAATTATAAGACATAGCTTTTCACTCCGTCCTCAAATCCATCATAGCACCAATAGTTTCTTTAAAGGAAATCAAAGAAACTCTACAAATGGTGACCCTTCCATTAACCCAAGAACAAAAAAACTTCTTTGAAAGAGGAGTATTCAAACTTTCCATATCTTCAACATTCTTATCAACTTTTTCATCTTTAATAAATTTTCACACTTTCTCATAGTTTTTGTATTTCTTAGTAGTATTAAATTTGATTTTATTCAACCTCGCTTTTCTTCTACAAAAAGAATTATAATTTAATAGGGAAGTTATGCAAACTTCAAACCCTAAGGAAAACCCATTGATTGAAATGTTAGGCTAATATAACCATTAAAGGTAAAGGAAAATCCAAAATCCAAAAGACAAGCTCTTAGTTAAGTATTCAACATGTCTATTCTGCAAAAAGATAACTCTTGTATTTATACAAGCTCTTAGTCAAGTATTCAACATGTCTATTCTACAAAAAGATAACTCTTGTATTTATTATTTTCAAGGCTGAAAATATTCCTTCCAATCTTTGCAAACATCACCTTAGGAAATGAAACCATGGAATCCAAAACACATATCTACTATAAACCTACCTTACACTATAAATTTATCTATGATGTTTTTTTCCTCGTAGAAAGTATTTTAGCTGTTAAATTTCTCAAACATGACATGACAACCAAATATATTTTCAAATATGTGCATCAACTCCTAACACACCTTGCACCTATTGGACCTATTTCAATTATTTGTAAAATCTCTAGGATGGTATAAAAGAAAATCACTTTTTATTGATGGTTAGCCTCTACATGTGGTTTGTTGCTAAATAATTTTCCAAGGAGTGAAAAACCCTCAGAAAAACCTTGTTATATTCCAATTTTTAGTTAATTTTTGAGTAACTCAATCAAGGGTTGCTATATCATAAATAAGGGACCTTTAATCATCATGATGTAATAGCCTAATGTTATGACCCTATCAAATATTTTCTTAAGTTATAATTTCATATAACTCAAGTTATGGGTTGATGCCTCATTTGTTCGATCTATATAATTTTTCCTAAGCGGTCACAACTTTATATAAATTTTTTATCCATGGTCATAGACTTTTACAAGCTAAAAGCTTAATATTTATCTTACTAAAAAGTGTATAGAATTATGGGTTCCAAAATTGATGGTTCTCATTTTTTTGCATTGCTTGATGTCCCAAATGTGAAAACACAAGATTCATGTGTGTGGCATAGAGCCAGCTTGAGGTTTCAAAGAAGGACTTTACTTTAGTGAAGGTCAAATGGTGGTTGTTCATTCACATTTGTGACAAGAGGACTTGCAAATATATCAGATCATTTACACATGAATGTGGGACCTAAGTATAGATCTAGTCTGGATAAGTCTCAGTTGGACCTAAAATCAAGTGAGGAAAAGATGAGACCACATTTTTGAATCAACAATGGTTTTATTTTTGTGAGACCTAACTTTCATCTCACAAAAACACAAGATGAAGACAAATGTTATCCACAAAATTAGGTATGCATAATATTTTTAAACAATGAGGGTTAGCTTCAGCAAAGTCAAATGGTTCTCATATTTTTGTGTGTCTAACTAAGACCTTCACAAAAATGAAAACACAAGGGTAAATAAGGTATGAGTTACATTAGCTAAGTTTGAAATATGATTCATCCACCTTGTTCTCTATTATTTGACCTAGAATCTCACTGGTGAGGTGTGAACATAAAGAAGTGTAAAAATTGATGACTCTCATATCTTTGTCAAATCTAACATCTCTATTACAAAAAATAAGAGATGCCTCCATGTATCTCAACAATGATTGCAGTAGAAGGAAGTCACTAAAGAGAAGATATGCACATGTTCATAATCTATATCAAGTGATTAAGGAGATTCAATTGTTTCAAAGCATTGAAGAAAGAAGATCGATAGCCCTCATGCTTTTATGAGGATTGATATCCGTGTAAGGAAAATGTGAGATTCTACCACATATTTTTTCTTCCCACCTAATGTTGAAATGTCAAAGAGGTCTAATTAATGATGATTCTTGTTTTCTATTGGGTGAGAGATGGGGCCTTTTCACTGACAAAGGTTTTTCAATTAGGGTTAAAAAAAGATGTAAAATGTTGGATACTAAAAGAATGAAAATTGATAGTGAAAATTCAAAGTTGTATTAAGAAAAAATTTTATTTCACATTGATGACTAAATAAATAGCATATATTTCAAAGTTTTAACACTTCATTCAAAGTTTTGACATTGTCTTTTCAACTAGTTCTCACCACCTTCTACATTAAGATATTATTGTGTGGATGTAGATGGTTTAGAAATGAATCTGATTTAAAGTGAAATTCAGAAGGATTTTCTTGGGCATGAAAACAAGTAAGTGGAAATTTTATTTCAAATTTTCCAAAGTTCTAAATTATTTGGAAAGTTGAATTGGTGTGAACTCCTTAGTGTGGGAATTCATTGCCTTCTAAGTTTTCAAAGCTCTAGGTTTTATTCATAGAACACCACAAAATCCTAGACCTCTTAATTATCCAATTATGTAATAATAATACCCAAAGAGAAGTCTAGGAAGTTCGATCACTCAAAGAGACATCTATATGTGATGTAGTTCAAGGCAGCATAATCCCCAAACGAGATATCCAAAGCCCCAACAAATAACTACACAATATAAACATAACAATAAGCAACAATAATACAAGATCTAATACCAAGTCAAACTCTTTATCCATAAAATAACTAATTACATGCAATATGCCTGGCTACAAGGACTTCCAGGTTAGGGGTAAATACAAACAAAAATTACAATATTAGTTCTAGAAGATCCCACAAGATCCAACTTATGATCTCAATCCTAGCTAGTCCAGAGCCACAGTTGGATAAGAACACCATGAAGAATTCACACTTGTGCCCTTAGGGCCACCAAGCAATCCTCTGGATCTCAAGCTGAAACTACTAGCTTTTCAAAGTTTGCATCCTCTTCTTCAAGACAAATCACTTAATAACTAAATACTTCACAAGACCGCCTACTTATACCCAACCAAGCCACAAGTTAGACCAATTCATTAAAAATTAAATTAAATCCCTCACATTAAATATGTTGAGCCACAAGATGGCTGCAACACAAATTCAATACCCATATAAAAATTAAATGCCAAAAGTTGGCTATCAGACAACTTGACACCAACAAGAACCAAGACCAAGCCAAGCACTAGAGAAAACCAAGTCAAGCATCAACCGAACTATAAGAAATGTCAAGCTCCTAGAGAATGTCAAGCTCCTAGAGCATGCCAAGCTCCATAGAGTATGCCAAGCTCCTAGGCTAGAACTAAGCCCAATAATGACCAAGCACCAGTCCTTTGGTGACCGAGTCTACAACTTCAAAACAAACTAATTCCAACATGTAGGATTGCAAGCTAACCAGGGATGTTCCTACATTAGACACCCCAGGTTCAAAAAGATGTTCTTAATAGCTAGAAGAACATCTTCTAAGATTTAGCACATAAATCTAAAACTGATTCTTCATGTACATATCCTCCAAGTCTTCAACTTGTACACTCTTTCCCTTTTTTTTCTTTTGCTTCTTCTCATCTATCCTCAGTATGCTATAGTTTTATTTCCATGTTGATCTCTAACCTTCTTAGAATCTGCTAACTCAATGCAACTGCCAATACTTAGGTTCCTCCTACCGAGTTCTTCATCCCTACAATCATACTACCAATGTCTACCAAGAAACACATGACAATTGTTCATGTCCATAATGTCACATAACACTTGATCCTTATACTACCCAATTTGGAAATCAACAAGGCATTTCTCCCTCACTTCAAAAGCATACTCACCTTGAAACTAGCCAATCGTATAAGGATAAGGATGTCTCACTCTTCTCAAACCAATTTTTTGAACCATATCCTCAGCAATAATGTTATAAATACTACCATCATCCACAATCACCTTGCAAACTTTACCACCAAACTTACAATGAGTCTTGAACAAACTAGTCCTTTGACAAGAATCCAACATTATCTGACCAACCAATACTCACCTACCTAACAAACTCTCTCATTTCTCAAGTTGACTATCTTGGAATACAACCTCATTCACAACAACAACTTTCCTACCACAAGCACATTCAAAAGATCTATGCCCTTCTTTACCACATCTAAAACAACTACCACTTAACCCACTTCCACCTATCCTTCTCTTCAGATGAACATGTTTTGGTTTACCTTTAGCACTTAGTTTAGCCTTTGTCAAGTTATCCCGCTTCTCCTTCCCTCTAGCATTACCTTAAATTTTTTATATTGATAAGCATCCTCAACTGAAGAAATATTCAGTATACCAGCCTCATCCTAAATATTGAATCTCAAACCATCAATATACTGAGCTACCTTCTCCTTTGACAATTTTCTATGCCTAGACCAAATAGTCAACTTATAGAATTTCTCAGTATAATCTTTCACAGACATGTCTTTCTACTTTAAATTATGCAACCTCTTAGACAACTCAATTTCATAATCAGTAAGAATGAACTTAGCCTTCAATTTAGTCACCATCAACCTCCATCTAGTGATTTTCATTTCACCTTCCTCCTCTCTATCTCTTTATAGTTCTTTCCACCAAAGAGCAACATGTCCTTTCAACTTAGTTTGTACCAACCTTAGTCTGAGTGAATCCTCAATATCCTCAAGTTCAAAGTAGTCTTCAAATTCACTAATGTCATGCCCAAAAATATACGGGCAAAAACACACAAATTTTTTTTAAGGTGTAATAATTAAATTCACTAAGTTCAATAGGTTTGTTTCACAGTTAAAGTATAGGTTCACTACATTCATCTTAAGTTTATAATCATGAAAAGGAATAAATCATTAAATTTATTCTCTCATTATTAAATTGATATCGACATTAGATACATTGTTACATTAATTTTACAACAATATATGAAAATTATGTGAATAACAATTTAAATGAAAAAGAGTCTAATTAATTTGAAATATTTAATCAAGAACTAATTAAAAGAAATATCACATCTAATCATACACATAAATAACTTTATTTTACTTTGATCAATTATTAACCTCTTAGATGAACATCAATTGATAATATAACCGATTGATTTGAAAGTCCCATTAAATAATATAGACTAAATTATTTGAAACATTTAATTAAAAGGACGTGCTTAACTAAAACAATGTCTCTTATATAATTGAATAAACTTTATTTAATCTTTATTCTAATACTAATTTTGATAGAATTTATGATCTATAAAAATAGAAGTCATAATTGTAATAACAATAAAACTACAATTACCTAAAACCTAAATTAAATAAAACTTAATAAATAAACATTAAACTAGCTAATATTTTTTTTTTAAAGAAAAACATACTGACTACATAACTTAACATTAAAACTAATTTAAATTAACTAATTCTTATTAAGTAATCTTTACACAAGAAAATACTAACTAAAAAAAAACATACCAAAACAATTACTAAAAAAACTATACAATAAAATGAACTAACTAAAACTTAACACTAACGTAAACCAATTAATAAAACTAACTATCATTTCTACTAACTTACTACCCTCCTATTCTCACCAAATCTCCTTTACCTCATGTCACATCTTCTTCCACACACTGCCCATGTCTCCCAAGGAAAATTTGCGAGACTCAAGGGAGAATAAAAGGCTATATCCAATTGCATGGGATAAAGACTAGCCTATACACATACAACTGCCATACTAAATGCTGGTCAACTATGGCAAGTGGGGGCACATGCATGGAAAAGCCCTCTTTAGGCTATGCGCTAGGAAGGAAAAAGTGGGTGGAAGGGTTTTTATGCAAACCATTTATTGACATTGGCTTTAAAGCCACCTCCAACTTGCATTGACCTTGTCAACCACGTGGGCAAGTTTGGACTGCGCCTATAATGGGTACTACAAGGTTAAGACATCATTAATACTTGATGTTAGCACACAACTATCCTCCAATCCCAATAAAGTGTGTCAGTCAAGATAGGGAATGAATGTGCCCATTTTTGGAGGGTTTAAAAAAAAGTAAATGATAAAAGTTAGTTAGGTGAAATATAGGATGAATAAGATATTTAGCTATTAGCTTATCAGTTATGCATTTTATTTTTTTTCTATTATAATTAAAAAATTTTAAATTTTAATTTTAAACTTAAAAAGATTCATAGAGAATATTCTCTGTTACATATTTGAAGAATAAAACACTTGCCATAGAAACTCTAGAGAGCAAAAATGCTCCTATAGATGCTTTTTTTTTTGAAGTATGAAATTTTTTCTAATTGTCTAGTTTTTTTTTTTTAGAAACATATATTTTCTTTTTTTTTTAAATCAACCTTTTATTGCAAGGGGGATTGTTTATAATTTTGCCAACATATGCCTTCCAATTAAACCTTATAACAAGAGTGCATGTTTGTTTTGAAAAAAAATTGGATTTTACAATTACTTAATTAGCACAAGAAGATTGAATCATTTGTATCTATTATCAATGTAAAATTATTTGTTTCCAATGGTCACAATATGAATCAAATTTTCCACATAACATACTTTCTTCCTTAGCATAATTGAACTTGAAAATTTTATAATTAATCATCACCATTTAATCTATTTTTCACAAACATACACATGAAATTAAATAACATAAGATACAATGCAAGGAGGTTTTATCAATATTTTCTCTCTATTAGTTAACCTAGTTCAAGGCTTTATCAGTAAAGAACCAGTAAGAAAACCCAACATCCTTTCCAAATACATCAAAATTTAAATAGATTTTTACATAATGTTACAATTCAGTTGAATTCTCTTCTAGGTATTTCACGAGAGATCTTTTCCAATCTCTTCAATGCATCAAGGGAATCCTGGGAAAGACAAGAACCAACCTAGAGGTAAAATAACATAATATGATGAACAATTAAAGCATGCATCCCCAACCTAGTTTTGCAGAATAGGTTCAACATTGAACCAAACTAGGGGTAAGGTGGATTTTCTCAATAGGAGACATCAATCACCATACCATAACATAGCCCTTTCGAGGATAAAACTCAGGAACTTCCATTCTTCTACGAATGCCCTTTCAAGGCCAATACAACAAGGATTTTCATTCCTTCCCTTCTTCAAGAATTCAATTTTTAAAACAAGGTATGTGATGACAAGTAGGGGCCCATACACCCTACCCTCTTTCCTTCTTCTCACCATTAGAGGAGACTCTACACTATTGAGGTCCAACTAAGGCTCTTCCCCCATGCATGGCTACTTCTTGCCTATCCCAGGGTGAGTAATGCCAAAAAAATCCTCATAAAATCCCCCCTCAAAATTTTAAAGCATAGCATAAGAATGACATTCAAGAACAAGTTAAGATCCCTCTCAAACAACCTCAACACACATACAAGAAATACAAGGAACAACAAAATGCCTTATGCATGAATCAAAGCATAAAAAATATGAAAAACATGATCAAAGAGTGAAGAACCCTACCTTCACAAAAAGTTATGGTAAAATAAAAAGTTGAGAAGAGCTTTTCCTTCCTTTTCTTCAATCTTGAAACTTCTCTCTAAAACTAGAGATTGGGTAACAACCCCAAAACTTCTCCAAAATGCATCTAAATATGATCCTAACTCAACTAGACATTAGGTAAACCTCAAGGTGAAGTTAAAGTTGCCAACTCATGAAGAAGACAACCAATTTTTGCAAACAACCAAAAGTAGGGTTTTTAAGTGACCCTAAAAGTCAACCAAAGAGGCTAGGGGGGTGGAAAGTACTCCCAACCCATACCCTCACCCCTAGGGTACTTAAATTTAATATTTTTAGGCCTTAAAGACTTAATAGAAACCAATCAAAAGTTAGGAGAATAGTAAGACCCAATAACAACCTTCAGGGAAAGACAATGCAAAATAGCACAAATTAGCAACGGGTACAATTTCTTCTTTCCATTAGGTTTCCTGGCTAATTATCCTGCACACTCATTGCACACATTAGTAGTTCAAGAATCATATGCATATATGTAAAATACATATCAAACAATCATGTAAATTAAAAATATCCATCTTTCTAATAATCAATTGTTTATCTCATTCTACTCATATTTTTTATCATTAAAATTACATAATCAAAGTGTTAGTTTCGCATTCATTTACTTCATCATTATACATGTTCATAAATCATTAAATGGTGAAATAGATATCTGAAAGTAAAGCATCACATATCAAATAAAAATAGCATAATAATGTTTGGTGCATCAAATAGTGTCCCGACATATCTAGTCATGAGCATCAAAATAATAATGTATCAACTATGCTACGATGGGTCAAGGCAAGGCCTCACAACTAATCCAATCAATTAGGTCTTTAGAAGTCAAAAGACTTGAGAAATTAGAAACTTCCATCTTATGCTTTAGTTTCAACTGAGATCCAAGTCTAGCAAACTGACCAACCCTAGTTCTAATAGGTCTCTCCACACGATCAATTTTGTCCTCACCACTAGATCTAGCAACTTCAAAGTCTTTACCAACTTCCTCATAGCCATCATCAATACCCACATTCCTAGATACACCAAATAAAGCACTAACAATTTCAACAATCATGTTGATCTTCATCAATGCAATCTCATATATGAATTCTGCTCTAATCTTCTCTAAGATCGTTTCCTCCACAATATCACTAAGATCATCAATTGTCCTAGGTTCCAATATTCTTGGAGGCATCTTCCAAAAAAAATTCAAACCCTAAGCAATAGATCCACCAATCTAGAAGATCAATCAGCTCCACAAGATCAACCTTCTCCAACCCAAGATTCTGGTGCAAACTGCCTCAACTTTAGTCATCTATCCACACATTTAGGAACAACCTTCACGCTGATACCATTTGACATAATGCAAGTAAGGAGAATCCCCAAATGAGATGTCCAAACCTCTAACAAATAAACACACAATGGAAAAACATTAATAAGAAACAATAATGTAAGATCTGATACCAAGTCACAACTCTTTATACATAAAGTAACTAATTACATGAAATATGCCTGACTGTAAGGTCTTCTGGGTTAGGGCCAAACACAAAAAATAATTACAATATTAGTTATGCAAAATCCCATAAGATCTAACTTACAATCACAATCCTAGCTAGTCCAAATCCATAACTAGATAAGAACACCATGAAGAATCCACAATTGTACTGTCAGGTCCACCAAACAATCCTCTAGTTCTCAAGCCATGGCTACTAGCTCTTCAAAGTTTGCATCCTCTTCTTCAAGATGAATCACTTAATAAGTAAAGACTCCACAAGACCCCCTTTTTAGACCCAAACAAGCCACAAGTCAGCCCAATTCATTACAAATTAAATTAAATCCCTTACATTAAATATATGTTGAGCCACAAGTCAGCTACAACATAAATGCCAAAAGTTAGCTATCAGACAACTCGACACCAATAAGAACCAAGACCAAGCTGAGCATCAACCAAACCATAAGCAATGTCGAGATCCATAGATTATGCTGAGCTTCTAGGCTAGAACTAAGCCCAATAATGTCCAAGTACCACTCCTTTGGTGACTTCGTCCACAACTTCAAGCCAAAATACTTCCAACATCCAGGAGCGCAAGCCAACCAAGGATTCTCTTGCATCAATAGGATGATTTGATTGACCAATTTCTATGGTCCAATAGAAGAATTTAAAATGATGGGTGTAGAGGTACATACAAGCTTGAGAGACAAATATGGTAATATCCATTATGTGTACATGCCAAATTTAGGTTTGCAAGTTTTTCAGAAGATGGTAAGGACATACTAACATAGGAAGCCTATTGTACGATGTATGGAAATATGACGTAGGTAAGTTGGTTGTCCCCACTATGTTTATTAATGTAGACCTATTCCTGGAGCTTATAGAAAGCTTTGACCCTAACACATAGGTGATTAGGGTTCTAAATGGAGATATTTTATTGAGGATTGATGTAGAATATATCATAAAGGCATTTAACATCTAGCTAGCCCTTAATGTTATACATGAGATTGACTTCCAAGGGTTTGAAGAAGCTCACACCAGAACTCGGCCATAGGTGTTGAAAAATATTATTAATCATTATTTGAAAATTGTGAATAAAAAAACCCACATGTGAGATTTTTTAAACAAGATTGGGTAATTTGGAAAATTACAAAGATAATATGTTAGACACACACATTGGCACATAACAAGAGTTAGGGATATAAAACACATGGAAATTCTATAAGAAAACAATGTGGATGTGTTTAGGGATTCAAAATTATGGTGTTGTGATTATTTAAGATTTATTTCAATATTTGGAAGAAATAATTAATGAAGGATTGAAAGCCTTACACAAAGGAGAAACATGAGAATTTAGATGGTATTCATTGTTAATGCATAGGATCCCTTATCTTAGTAAAGATTATTTTTCCTAGGATAAGGAGTTAGAATGGGAAAGAGATGGTGAAGTGTTTCTAGTTCAATTATGGAGAACAATTATGTTCATTGACTGGAATCAGTCCAATTATAGAATATCAGAGAATGAATTTAAAGTGTCACTAAGTAAAATGATATTTCTAGCTGTTGTAGATGTTTAACATCCCTTGTTGTTATTCTTGAGGCCTATTTATTTCTATTTTGTTCCAAGATTATGTCACTGGTAGGATGATATTTACTTCTACCTCACACAACTATCATTAAGATTTATGCTTTCCTAGGGAGAAATTTTTGTGCTGCAAATATATGTTCCATAAAGGGTTAGATTTATGGAGATTATAAGATAGATCAACGTATTACAAGATATTGACATACCTCAGAAGTCAAGAAAAATAACTTTGTTTCCAGATCTTATAGTCTTCCATGAATCGTATAGGGGACCATGAATTTGATTTCTCTAAGTATATCATCAAAAATGATGAAGATATTAAATCTTAGAATAAGAAAAATATATGTTGGAATTCTTTTAGTTCTATTCTTGATGAAAGAAATCAAATAGATCTAAAATAGATCCACTTTTAGATGCCAAGATTGTATCCTAGAAATTGAGGGCTATTCTTGAGAATTCTTTAGAAAATATATGAGACAATGAATGAGAAACTTGGCAAGTCTAAATAGATAAAGGTTACATTATTGGTGGGCACTGACGATTTGAATTTTCTATTTAAAGCATGAGATATAATTCCAAAAGTGGGAAGGGAGAAAAATATACCAGGAGAAGAGTTGGGTCTTTAAGGTGAGGAGCCAGCCAAGAACAAAAAGGTTGATAGTGGTTTAATGGTCTATCAGAGAAAAGGCTTTGTTAGGGGATCAACAACACTAGCAAGAAGTGGAGGATTCAATTACGAGAACTCCATCTCAATAGTCCTTAAGAACACCCACTCTACCTTCACCATCCCATATGATCCATGAGAATTTTCTTGAAGAGAAGGGAGTTTCAAAAATTGTGATGCCCATTAAAACTATGAAGCAACCAAAAGACAAGAAAATTCTAGAGGAAGAAGAAGGGGAATATTTAATGTATGTTCTTGATGATTTTTTGACAAGGGGGACTCACCATACACCTAGAGAACCTATTACATATATTACCATTTATGAACAAAAGCTTGTAAAGATATTCTTGATGATGATTAATTTTTTAAGATAATAACGTTCAAAAAATTATTATGGAAACATTATAAGCTAGAATTTCATCAAAAGATGGAGGACAAAAAAGCACAAAGGTCTAAAGCTTATGATGATGACCTCATACACAAAAAAGAGGGTGAACTAATGACCAAATATGAATCTATCATTCCTAAAGAGGGGAGAAAAATTGTGAAAGTACCAAGGGTTTGACTATTTCCAAGTTTAGATCGTATAGATGTTGTAGTCTTTAATTCAGTTCTATAGAGGATAAGGTAATATAGACCCAACATCAAGAAGCTAGATAGACTTATGTGAGTCATGTATTATAGTGAAAATCTCAATGCCTTGGCTACTTGGTCCTTCTCTCCTTATGGTTTGAGAAATGAAATTATTGATGAACGTGTCGATATAAGACATAATATTATTTTTCTAAGAGTAGGAGATACAAAACTTATAAAATCAATTGGTGATTTAAAAAATCTTGTATCATATATTGATAATGTAGCCAAAGAGTGAGAGAAATAACATTAGGAGTTAAAAATAAAGTTTAAGCATGTCTTCAATGCTTATGAAGCTCAATATAAGGTAAGTACTAACTTGAAATCTTAGGTAACCTTCTAGGAAAAAAGAATAGTTGAGTTGGAGATAGCTAAGCCAACAAGAGCGTATGCAGTAGGATCTTCCTAATAGTGGAGCATTGTCCCTATCACTTAGGGAATTACATTAGTGCCAATTCAAAAAATCCTACCTAGTGAATTAGAGATGTTAATGGTTTTACCAATGAGGTGGTGGATTTGAAGATGAAAGTTGAAAAAGATAAAGAAAAAGTTGATTTCAACGAGGGAATAATTGTTCAAACTACATTGATGCATTGACATGAGAAAATTAATGTTGGAGTGTTCAAAATTCACCATGTATAATTATTAGTTTATTTGGTCATTAGAAAAATTGAAGAAGATAGATTATTGGTTAAATCAATCTATCAACATGGGTAAAGAGGATTGAAAAGAGAAAGAAAATTGAGTTTTATGCAAGAATAGATCCAAATTCTCCTCCAAAAGCCCTACCATTGTTAAAATTTTCAAATCACTTGCAAGCTTCTTAGTTTTTTGAGATCATATTGAAAAGATGGTGGAGTTAAAGAATAATATAGATGGACATTAGGATACACTTGTTCCACCTATTCCAGGTGCAGAAAAGAGTGTAAAAAATTTTGCAAACTAGAGAGATGAGTCAATAAACAAGGTACATGAGCTAGAAAAGGAAATAACATGAGATATAAAAATAAATTTTTTTCAAAGAGTGTATTAAAAATTAGGTAAATTATTGGGTGTTTTATGAGACTTTTGATATAGAAGTTACCTAGGCAATGGTTAAATATAATCCTTATAGACAAGTGGAAAACCACATCCTTGCATATTCTTGGTAAAGTGATGATGAGGATGATGAGTGGGTAAAGAAATATACTATAGTTGATGATTCATATAATTAGCACCCACCTAGACAACAATAAGATCACATGCATTTACCTTTGATAGTCACATGGTTATCAGGAACAATATAGATACCTGATATAATATTTCAATAATTTTAATAAAGAAGCACAAAGATAAGAAAAAAGAGCCTAAAAAATTGAGAGATTTATTCTATCTATAGTATACTTTCATTTTCATTATTATTAACAATACTATCTTGAATGGAAGGATAACTTTAATCTATGCATTATTAATCAATCATTACATAAATATGTGTAGCAATGAAATAGATACATATGTAAATTATGATAATCAATATTTATTCAAGAAAAGAACAATAAAAACAATGAAATAAAATGTGAACTCTTTATAGTCAATGATAAATGAATCTCACAATAACACAACAAAATCCATCTACCCAAATCATAACTCAAGTTACTAGTAAGAACTAATTTGATGGAAAAAATACTTACATTAATCAAGGATTTATGTTAATTTAGATGAATTCAAGATTCATACAATAGTCTAATCATATTAGTATATTAACTCCTGAACCTCTTTTTGTTAGATTGGGGTCCCTATATGTGAGGGTATTGTAGCCTCTAAGATGATTAGTGTTGCCAATTCTTGAAATAGGGCATTGAGACTCGCATTTTCTTTCTTCAAATTTAAGATATTTTGTTCATATTTTTTAAACTTATCCTAAACATTAAAATTCACCCCATCTAGATATTATATCTTTGCAGTCATAGTTAAGTATCCCAATGATACATCGATAATATTTTAATTTATAGGTTGGACATTTTCATCATCACATTCATCAAGTGGGATTTTATACATCGACTAAAAATTCTCCCCCAAGCTCATATCTCATTCTATACATAACCCTTTCTCTTTTCTTTGGACTTTTTTCTAGAGGTTCATTGCCTCAACTACACTAGCTAGGGACAAGATGAGTGGTAGACTAGTATGCCTCTTTTTCCATATCTCCTACCAACCAATTTGGTGGTGAAGGACCTATCAACCCCAATGTTCCCACCTCTATCTTCATTTCTTGCAATGTCCTTGACATTTTTGTCTCTTCACTTGATAACTCCTCAAAGATCTCCCTCTCTAAATTACTTTCCAAAATTATGGCATTTGTATCCTCAAATTTCTCTTCTCCTATGTAACTATTACCTCAGGTGAAAAAAAATTTTTTTCTTCCAGGAACCCTAGGACCACGTGATCCTATTCAACATATTTCTTATCTTATTGATGAGCCTTTTGTTGGACCTTTTAGAGTTCTTCCTACTAGATCTACTCCTCCATAAGAATGTACTCCCTCTAGAGGAGATAATTTTTCTCATTGCAAAGTCTTTATACTGGTCCTCCTACACTTATTAGAGGAGTGCCTTGTCTTCTTTCCTTTTCATTTTATCATTCTCTTGGATATAAAGGTGCTCATATACTTCCTCTCTTCTTCCTCATCTAAAATCCTTCTTTCACCTTCTAACTATATTCCTCATGGAAACAAACTTATACCACTTCTAATTCAAGATTTATTACCCAAAAGTCCTTCTCAATTAAAGATTCATGGGTGCTTCTTCCATAAAAAATTCATTAACATTTGTTCTAGCTAGATCATGAAAATCTATCACAGCTAGGATGTAGTGCCTAACCCAATTTTCTTTTTGTTATATTTCCAAACACTTTTAGTCTAGTTTCTATATTATGAACTTATTATAAATAGTGGTGCTTGGTTATCTGGTTGGTTGATACTATTTTCATGATTTACTTATATATTTGATGAGATACTTTACAGTGCTCTGGATATTTCTAGTGTTATTGTGATTCATGGATATTAATGTGATGATGCTAGATGTTTGGATATGATTTTCTTAGTTAGGTTCATGATGATTCCTTTTATGGATTATGGATACTTAACCCATACTTGCATATTTATTATACATGTGTCTATTTTTCATTTTTTTGGATGTGACTGCATTGGTTAGGGGAGGGAGTCATAGTCATTTGCTAGTCTAGATGCACACAATGTACTACTCATCATTACATGTTTAGTTTACGCGCACGCGCGCGCGCACACACACACACACACATATGTATATATACACTTTTTATCTAGTTTAAGATATTTTGTTCATACATTTTATACTTATCCTAACCATTAACATTCACCCCATCTAGATATTATATCTTTGTAGTCATAGTTAAGTGTCCCAATGATACATCCATAATATTTTAATTTATAGGTTGGAAATTTTCCTCATCACATTCATCAAGTGGGATTTATACATGGACTAAAAATTTCTCCCCAAGCTCATCTCTCATTCTATACATAACCCTTTCTCTTTTCTTTGGACATTTTTTCTAGAGGTTAATTGCCTCAACTACACTAGTTAGGGACAAGATGAGTGGTAGCCTAGTATGCCTCTTTTTCCATATCTCTCCTAATAACCAATTTGGTGGTGAAGGACCTATCAACCCCAATGTTCCCACCTCTATCTTCATTTCTTGCAATGTCCTTGACATTTTTGTCTCTTCACTTGATAACTCCTCAAAGATCTCCCTCTCTAAATTACTTTCCAAAATTATGGGATTTGTATCCTCAAGCTTCTCTTCTCCCATGTAACTATTAACTTAGGAGAAAAATCTATTTCTTCTTCCAAGAACCCTAGGACCATGTGATCCTCTTCAACCTATTTCTTATCTTATTGATGAGCTTTTTGTTGGACCTTTTAGAGTTCTTCTTTTTCCTACTAGATCTGCTCCTCCATAAGAACATACTCCCTCTAGAGGACATCATTTTCCTCATTCAAGAGTCTTTAGACATTGATTTTTTCTTGTTCCTCCTATACTTATTAGAGGAGTGCCTCATCTTCTTTCTTTTCATTTTATCATTCTCTAGGATATAAAGGTGCTCATATACTTCCTCTCTTCTTCCGCATGGTAAAATCCTTCAATTTCACCTTCTAACAATATTCCTCATGGAGACACACTTATACCACTTTGAATTCATGATTTATTACCCAAAACTCGTCAAATAAATCTTCATGAGTACTTCTTCCATAAAAAATTCATTAACATTTGTTCTAGCTAGATCATGAAAATCTATCACGGCTAGGATGTAGTGCCTATCCCAATTTTCTTTTTATTATATTTCCAAACACTTTTAGGCTAGTTTCTATATTATGAACTTATTATAGATCATAATGCTTCGTTACCTGGTTCATTGATACTATTTTCATGATTATGGATACTTAACCCATACTTGCATATGTATTATGCATGTGTCTATTTTTTATTTTTGTGGTTGTGACTGAAGTAGTTAGGGGAGGGAGTCGTAGTCACTTGCTAGACTAGATACACATGATGTACTACTCCTCATCATTGCATGTTTAGTTTATACACACACACACACACACACACACATATTTGTGTGTGTGTGTCTATATATATACATACATACATACATACATACATACATATCTATGTATGTATGTATGTATGTAAGTATGTATGTATGTATGTATATATGTATATGTATGTATGTATGTATGTATTGTTAGATTGTGGTGACTGATCAGGAAAGTATTGTACATACTTCATAAATATAACCTTAAAGTGGTTTAATACTTGTATAAAAGGGTTTAGGGTTGGGTATTTTCATTATGTTGTGATGCGAAATTGATTCTTGCGGCGGTATTGAGTTGTAAGGGATTACAGATTGTAATCAGGTTGTAATTACTGGATTGTAATAAGATTGGACTTGCTATTTGGTGGACGTAGCTTAGGGATTGGGTGAACCACGTTAAATCTTGGTGCCTTGTGTTCATTTCTATGTGATCTATTATTTTTTGTTATTGGTTATATTTGCATGTAGTTTTTATTTCTATCTATGGTTTATCCTAACAAGTGGTATCAGAGCCTAGTTGTCTTTCAGTTATCCTCTGCAAGAAAGTCTCACAGTTAAGTGGGAGTCTCACGATTGAGTGGGAGCAATGGAAAATGAGTGTAAGCTGAGGGTTGATAGGTTTAATGGGTAGAACTTCCAGTTATGGAAGATGCAAATGGAAGACTATCTATATCAAAGGATTTATGGAAGTCGTTGGAAGGCAAAGCCAAGAATCAGGGAACTATGTTAGATGTTAAATGAGATATTTGGATAGAATGGCACTCAAAAGTATTCGGTTATGCTTGGCACCATCGGTGGCATTTAAAATTACAAAAGCAATGACAACAGAAGATTTGATGAAAACCCTAGCGACATTGTATGAAAATCCCTCTGCTTCAAACAAGCTATTTCTCATGAACCATTTATTTAATATAAAAATGGCAGAAGGTGGATATGTTGCCAATCATTTAAATGAGTTTAATACTATTACTAGTCAGTTATCTTATGTGGGTATCAATTTTTATTAAGAAATTAGGGGTCTCTTGATTTTCTGTTCTTTGCCTGAAAGATGGAATGGCTTGGTAATGGCAGTGAGTAATTTTGTTCTTGGATCTAGTGCCCTAAAATATGATGATGTGATCGGTGTTTTTTTGAGTGAGGAAACTCATAGAAAATCCTCAAGTGGATCTACATCAGGAAGTGCTTTGAATGCACAAAGTAGGGGTAGAACAACTGAGAGAGGAAGTAACTCTGGAAATTGTGGGAAATCAAGAGGAAAGTCAAAGGGGAAGAGGTCTCAATCGAGAGGACCAAATGATTGTTGGTACTGTGGGAAATTATGGCACAAAAAGAAAGATTGCTAGAATTGAAAGAAAAATGAAGGAGATAAATTAGATGGAGACAAGGAGGCAAATGTGGTAAGTAACAAATCCGAAGAGGATGCTTTGCTTCTGTCTTTAGAAAGTGTTGATGATTCATGGGGTTTAGATTTTGGTGCTTCATTTCATGCTACACCTCATAGAGGTTATTTCATTGGTTATGTCCAAGGGGATTTTGGGCTTGTTTATTTGGGGGATAATGAACCCTATCAAATTTTTGGAAAAGGAAAAATTAAGATTAAGTTGCAGAATGGGAATCATTGGCAACTACATGAGGTAAGACATGTTCCAAGGCTGAGTAGGAATTTAATTTCAGTGGGCCAACTTAGTGATGAGGGTTGTGTAGTTACTTTTAATGATAAAAATTGGAAGGTTTCAAAAGGTTCCCTTGTAGTAGCAAAAGGTGTGAAAGTAGGCACCTTATATCCTTGTACAAGTCATATTGTTCTTTCTACTTTGATTGTTTCATAGAAAAATGAATGCTCAGGAACAATTGTTACAGTTGAGCAGGGAGAACAAGTAGTTGCTGTAGATTCTGATATAGCACTGTGGCACAATAGACTTGGGCACATGAGTGAGAAAGGTATGAAATTACTTCATTGAAAAAAGGTATTACCAGGTCTGAAATGTGTTAATATAGATTTCTATGAAAGTTGTGTGGATGGAAAATAAAAGAGAGTGAGTTTTGTATAGACTGTTAAGGAAAACAAAAAGGAGAAATTAGAGCTTGTGCATATAGATGTATGGGGACCAGCTCACATATCTTCCCTTGGTGGATCTCATTATTATGTTACATTTATTGATGATGCAACTAGAAAAGTATGGGTTTATTTCCTTAGACAGAAATTTGATGTATTTCAAACTTTTAAGAAATGGAAATGCTTGGTTGAAAATGAGACTGGTAAGAAATTAAAATGTCTTAGATCTGGTAATGGTGGTGAGTATTGCAGTCATGAATTTTTAGATTATTTCTCCACTAATGGTATTCGTAGATAGAAAAATGTTCCAAGCACTCCATAGGAAAATGGAGTGGCTGAACGCATGAACAGGACTATAATGGACCGCACAAGGAGCATGAGGTTGCATGCTAGGTTGCCCTTACACATGTGGGCAGAGGCTATCAATATTGTAGTATATTTGATTAATAGAGGTCCCTCTACTCCTTTGAGTTGTGGTATTCCAAAGGAGGCATGGAATGGTAAGAAGGTGAGTTATTCTTTTCTCAAGACCTTCGGTTGTGAAGCTTTTGCTCATATAGACTCTGAAAATAGAACCAAGCTAGAAGCTAAATCAAAGAAATTTGTCTTTGTTGGATATGGCATTAATGAATTTGGTTATAGGCTTTGGGATTTTGAAAATCGTAAAATTGTTAGAAGTCGGGATGTCATATTCAATGAGAAAGTGTTGTACAAAGATCTGTTGCAACAACATGAGAAGAAAGAAGATGATTATGTAGTGCTAGATGATACTCCAAAAGCTGATGTTCCAGCCATTCCTCATGATGTGCAACAACTGCAACAACAAATAGCACACACACAAGTGAATGTTAGATGGTCAACGAGGCAAATTAGACCTCCACAAAGATTTTCTCCCTCTTTGTATTCTATTTTACTTACTGATGTTGGTGAACCTAAAAGTTATGATGAAGCTGTGCAGGTGGATACTAAGATTTAGTGGGAGTTTGCAATGAAAGATGAAATGAACTCTTTACTGAACAATAAGACATGGGATCTATGCAAGTTGCTTAAAGGTAAAAAGGCTTTACAAAATAAGTGGGTTTATAGGTTGGAAGAAGAGGAAGGAGGTAAGAAAAGATTTACTTGGCCAGGTTAGTTGTAAGAGGATTTACACAGAAAAAGGGAATTGATTTTGATGAGATATTTTCTCCTGCTGTTAAAATGACTTCTATTCGTACTATTTTAAGTCTTGTGGCTACTGAAGATTTGCATTTAGAGCAGTTGGATTTTAAAATAGCCTTTCTTCATGGTGATTTGGATGAGGAAATATATATGGCTTAGCCATAGGGTTTTGAGGTCCAAGGTAAGGAGAACTTGGTGTGTAAATTGAAGAAAAGTTTATATGGTTTGAAGCAAGCACCTTGGCAATGGTATCTAAAATTTGACAATTTTATACTTGAGCATGGATATAATAGGTGTCATTCAAATTATTGTGTTTATTTTATGAGGTTGGATGATGATAGCTACATTATTTTATGTTTATATGTTGATGATATGCTTGTAGCTAGGTCTAACATGGATCATATTAAGAGGTTGAAACGCCAGTTAGCACATGCATTTGCTATGAAGAATTTGGAGGCAGCAAAACAAATCCTTGGTAGGAAGATTGGTAGAGATAGGAAGAACAAAACATTGATGCTATCTCAAGTTGATTATGTTGAGAAGGTGTTGCAACGTTTATCTATGGAGAATGCTAAAGCTGTCAGTACACCTTTACCTGGTCATTTGAAATTGACTAAGGAGATGTGTCCTAAGACACAGGAAGAGGAGGATAAGATTTCCAAGGTACCCTATGCTTCAGTTGTAGGAAGCTTGATGTATGCTATGGTATGCACTAGGCTAAATATTGCCCATGCAGTGGGGGTCGTTAGCAGGTATATGAGTCATCCAAGATTTGAGCATTGGAATGTTGTCAAGTGGATTCTCAGATATTTGAGAGGAACATCCAATAAGTCTTTACACTTTGGGGGCTCTACTACTGATTTACAAGGCTATGTTGATTCAGATTTGGCAGGGGATATTGATACCAAGAGGAGTACTACAAGTTATGTCTTTACTGTTGGTGGGGCAGCCGTGTGCTGGGTTTCTAGGTTACAAAAGATTAATGCTCTATCCCCTATAGAGGCAGAGTATGTTGCTGCTACAGAGGTAGCCAAGGAAATGATATGGCTTTAGTTCTTCTTGGAAGAATTGGGACATCCTCAGAAGGATAATTATTTGTTCATAGATAGTCAGAGTGCCATTCTTCTTGCAAAGAATTCAGCTTTGCATTCTAAGACCAAACACATACAATTGCAGTATCATTTCATTCAGTCATTTTTTGAGGATGGATAGTTAAAGCTGGAGAAGATACATACAAATGAAAATCCAGCAGATATGTTGACAAAGGTTGTAACAAGGGAGAAGCTAAACTCCTCTTCAACTTTGGTTGGTCTTTTAGACTGAACATGAATAAAAGAACAGCAGAGTCTAGGTTGGTTTGATCCAGTGGGAGCCCCATGTGGTAGTAGTATTGCTATAGGATTAGTGTCCAAGTGGGATATTGTTGTTTAGTGTTGAGCCTTATCAGTCCCCAAGTGGGAGATTGTTAGATTGTGGTGACTGATCAGGAAAGTATTGTACATACTTCATAACTAGTGGGGTTCAGGGCATCACCTCGAAAAAAAATATTTGGTACTATTCGTAGATTCACCACTATAGTTATGGCTAATTTATGGCCAACATGTTATAACCCTAACATGGTTTAATACTTTTATAAAAGGGTTTAGGGTTGGGTATTTTCATTATGTTGTGATGCAAAATTGCTTCTTGCAACAGTATTGAGCTGTAAGGGATTACAAATTGTAATCAAGTTGTAATTATTGGATTATAATAAGATTGGACTTGCTGTTTGGTGGATGTAGCCTAGGGATTGGGTGAACCATGTTAAATCTTGGTGCCTTGTGTTCATTTCTATGTGATCTATTATTTTCTATTATTGTTTATATTTGCATGTAGTTTTTATTTCTGTCCGTGGTTTATCCTAACAAGTATGTATGTATGTATGTATGTATGTATGTATGTATGTATGTATGTATGTATGTATATGTATATATGTATATATATATATGTGTATACATACATGTGTGTGTGATGCAGGGAAAGACCTAGAGAATATATCTATAACATGTGGAATACACTTAAATCATAACCTTCATAGCTCTTCTTAGAGTTACACATGAAAGGAAGATTCAAATCAACATACACATGCTTTATTCTAGGCTTTTATGTGGTTGTAATTAGTAAGAAACATATTGAACATAGGGTTTAGCAACTGGCCACCATGCTAGTATGATTATTGAAAGAAATAAAATAACCTGCTCGACTATGAGGTCTTTCACATTATGGCCTTATACAATAAAATTATGAAATAAGAGTCCAGTCTTGCATCCTTATTCCAATTATAATTTCTATTATCACTTATCTTATCCTAACTTACTTATATTAATACTTACTACCTCTAATCAAGCTCCTTATATACCCAACAAAGCCACAAGTCAAGTAGTCAAGCATTTAATTACATTTTAGGACCAACCTTGGAAGAGTAAACCAAAACCAAAGAAAATTGAAACATAAAGTGATGTGCACTCAAAGGTGGATCCACACATGTCCAAGGAGTCAACTCCTAACTTTTCAACATGGCAAAATAACTTAGAAAGTCATGCCAAATGAAACAACATGCCTCACAAGAAGAGAAACTAAGGAAACATGGATTGCAAACAATGACACAAAAATCAAGAACTATGAATGATCAAGACTTATGCACTTAGAATGTAGATCCCAAATATGTCATTGACAAGATGTTAACTTTTCATGACACGAAACCACAAGTAGTAACAACTAATTCACAAACAACAAACTAGTATAGTACACAAAACATATTTTTAGTTGATGCAAGATTGCTCCATGACCCAAGATGTTCCTACATCAATTTGTGTGTGTGTGTGTGTGTGTGTGTGTGTGTGTGTGTGTGTGTGAATGTGTGCATGCACACACACACACATATGTACATGCTTAACTTTTATGCAAGTTGAAAGAATCGGGCATTGACTTTCTTGAATTTTTGGGATGAGCATGCCCTATTACAATATCTCAATGATAAAGAAGGGGAGATAGCTTTCACGTCCAAATCCCAACCTTGAGCCAATTTATCCTATGGTAAATGACAAATATCTAATTTTTCTCAACCCTTCTGGATTCATCAAGGTAACATGAATTTAATGACTTAAGCCTTGAGTTTCAATTTTTATGTTTATCTAGTTGTAGTGATTATTAGGTGTATGTGGTCTACTTTTTCATTTAAGTGTTATTAATCAGGATGAAGAATTAATTAAACAAATAATTTAATGAGAAAACTTTAGAAATGAAAATAGCATTATATTATATTTAATTAATTGGAAAACTAATAAAATAGAAGAGTGAAATTTAAAAAATTTAATTAAAAGTCTAATTTTGTAATTAAATAAAAAAAAATTAAAGCTAGATTTGGCATAATTATATTACAACAATAATAAAACTAGAAGTTTCATTTAAATGATAGATTTTAAATATTATTATTTGATTAAAATATTAAATATGTTTTCTAAATCATCTTGCAAAATAAAGCAAAGTGGAATTGTAAAATAATATATTATTTTGTTAAAAAGGGCACAAATGTGCATGAAAAAAATTATTTATAAATAAATGAAAAATAAAATTTAAAAGAGAAACATCAATTAGAAAACACAGAAACCTTAACTAGGGTTGGAAGTTTTTAATTAGGGATTAAAGCTTATTTATGCATAGACCCATTTGGAGGAGCAAATAGATCATTGGCAAGCAGGATTTTCTCTATGGGATTTTTGGAGACAGAAAATTCATGGGCACATGGATTCACTAGATTTTTTTAGCATTATACTAAGCTAAGAATTTGAACCAAATTATTTTAAAAATTCCTTAAGAAATTTTTGTCTTCTTCATTCCTACAAAATGAGAACACCTATTGTGTCAAATCTATGAAGACTTTACATTATTTTGTTTTTGTAATATTTGTAGAGGAATCTGAAAACCCTTGATAAAAATTGGATTGGACTTGAATCATAAACATCTATGGAAACTAGAAAATTTGAAACCCTCATAAAAATAAAATATTTGAATAAAAATATCTAAAACTAGGGTTTGAAAACCAAAACTAGATTTGAAATTCACAATCTTTGATTGATTGAAATTATTTTCCCTATCATGTTAAATTGGTAAAGATATGTCCAAAGTAACATATATAAAATTAAATACTTACCACGGTAAATAATATTTATTGTGGTAATTATTTAATCATACTTTTTTTGCATGAAAAAAAATTATATAAAAAACTATGGTTTGGAGGGTGGTGGGCCATGACTCCCCACCCTCTCTATTCTTTATGTGTAATTTGCATGAGGCATAAAAATTATCATAATAGTAGAGCTACCACATATTGCCTATCTGTCATAGTATCTATAACTGTCATGGTCACCTCGACTGCTACATGCAGCCTAACTACCGCAGTCGGCCCCTTCATAAGGGTAAGTTTTTTTTTTTTTTTATAAACTTAAAAAGGTTTTTATTATTATTTTTTCTTTAATAATAATAATAATAACATATTTATTATTAATTGTAGTTTTTAAAAAAAATTAATTATTACTAATTATATATTTTGGCATGCATTTTTTTTTAAAGAAAGGAAACTATCAGTTTAATTACCTTTTACATAGATATTAAATTTTAATTTTAATTTAATTATACTCAATTGAAGTTGATATTTAATTTAATTTAATATTTACTATTTTTAATTATAATTTTATTTCTATAATTGGATCTTGGAAATATAATTAAATAAGAATCTGATGTAAGGTGTCAACTACACTATTTTGTTACTCATGTGGTTATCATTGTACTACTACAAAAACACAATTAATTTGGAGACTTAAATGCATTAAGTCAAGAAAATTAAATTCATTTTTTGATCAACCTTAACTTGAAACCTTTATCCAACTATGAAAATTTTATGAAAGAAAAACTTGAACTTGACACAAGTGATTTGTCGTGAGATTCTATTCAGGCCTAAAATGATTTTATGACTACTTTTGTTATAGATGCCAATTAAGATGTAATGTTTATCTCGCACTAGGTTTTTAGGGAAAACTAGTTTTCTAACCACATAGGAATCCTTACAAGAGGCTTGAGAAGTGGTACTTTTGGTAATGTTGTATTGTAATGTCACTATATCCTAATCATTGTATTTCCAATTCAATGTTCTATGATCATGTGTTACCTATGACATAGATTAGTTCTCTTGTAAGCTCATATGTTGTGATTTTGTTACCACGCATCGATAGTATTTGGTATGATATCTATTTGAGTTTTTAAGTTACTTGTATGGACCTATGATGTTATAATGAATTTCATCAGGTGCATTTCTATAAGCTTAGGGTAGGTTATCTATGTGTTTTTTGGGAAGTAGCTTTCAAAGGGGGTTGGAGCCCTAAAGAGGCTTCATGGGTAACTCTTTGTAAATAGTATTAATAAGTGATAACATGATCACTAATGGGGTTTTCAATGAATTAACAAGACACCAGTTTGACACCTCACCCATGTCTTGAGTGCTAGTGTAGACTAGAATGGGAGTAGAGAGGGTACATGGTTGTGACCTTGCTTCAACAATATTCCTTGTTTGTATGAAAGGATATTGATTCCACATTGAGTCACTAGGTGGCCAAGGTCTTGAGAGACTATTAGGGTAACCTTAGAGTTGACTTATGTGATGAAACTTTCCCATATGTACATTAGGTTTGATATGTATTTTTTCACCTCTAGGAACATATGTTACCATGTGTAATTAGTACCTTTGACATAGACTTCTTTTAGGATTTTGAGACTTAGATTCTTATTATAATTTATTTTTTCTATCGATTTGGGACTTGAGCTTATCTCCTTAGCATGGTGGGAGTGGGGCCACTTAGGTTCCATGAGGTTGGGAGCTAGTGATTCTTTATAATTGAAATCTAATAATTGGACATACCATTGATGCATATGCTTCATTCTTTCTACTTTATGATGATGTGTATGGTCATACTTGATATTTTGTATTTTAGTCATTGAGATCCTATAGAATCGTGTATCTTATCATGATGTATATTCTTTTAGTATTTTATACCCTATGACATGTGATATGGATGAATATGCACCATTATGTACTTGTATATTCCTTTATAAGATTTATCATATGTGGTTAATATGATGACATGGTTTTGATTATTTGTTAAACATAAACTTAATTAAACTCTCACGTGATTCAATGTTATGGAACCCTTGATGAATGTAACTATTATTATTTTTCTTATGTTATAAATGATGTGTATTTAATATTATATCTTCCACATTGTTATCTATTTTATATTTTACTATTGCAAAAAATAAAATTATTTAGCAAACTTAGCATCTTTTCAATTAATTTCTCTTAAGTTCCCTAGTGGGATGTTACATAGTGTTTACTAGTTAGGAGAATCGTCTTCTATATCCATGAGTTGTTCAATTGTCCCTTTCTCCAATTATAGAGTAATCATATGAAAAAATGCAACAATTTAAAAAAATGAGGGACTAATTAATTAGAGAATATTTTAACAAAATAAAGGAATCTTATTATCCTAACACCTAAGTAAGTACATCAATAAAAAAAAGGTATGTCAACATGTAACAATATTAACTTGAAAAATTCCTTGAATTTAGTTAAGAAAAAAAATTTAAAATTAATTAATGCATGAATGTTATAAGGTTGACCAGAACCCTCTTATTCAAACCAAATGGAAAGATTCATAAAATACATGTTAATGTTTTAGTATACAAGTGCTTAAACTCTAACAAGTTCTCTAAATACTATATACATAGTTCTTAGACTTGGGATCTATAATAACCCTTCAAGGAAAGTTATAATACAAATAATGAATACATATTTAACTTCAAATAAATAAGAATATTTTAACTAGGATTTAAATTTTATGAAAACATATTTCTATAGGTAACAAGAGAATCAAAATATTTATTTTTTAGGACCCTAAAACAAAATGATAAATATAAAATACTACATACACAACATGTATATAATATCTAGTAAAAGTATTTGTAACTAGTGTTACATATAGAAAAAATTATAATCACTAATAAATATAACATAGTAAATAATTTGAACTAGAATAAGATGGCTCCTGTATCTACTCCCATATGTGATGACTTTTCTAATTGCATAGATTAAGGACACTCACTATTGGACCTAGTCTTCCATCTCCTCCTTTGACTACTACAAATGATGATTTTTCTAGTAGTAGAGGTCCAGCTTTTGTGATAAGGGATACTCATTTTTTTGGCCTATCTTTGACATCTACTAGTGTGGGGTGTTTGATTATAACTCTCCTATGGGTTTGGATGTCTGAAACAATTTTTCTATAATGGTATCTTTCGCATGTGTTCATAAGGGTTTTCTATCCTTTGAGTTGTAGGGATGATTGTTGGAAAGTCTTTTATTTACAAATGAAGGACTCATTTCTTATCAGTCAATATATTTCTACCAAGATTTCTATTGGGGCAAATAAGGAGATTGTTTGAAATTCCATTCTCTTCACTTCTCATAGGGCTATTCATCATTTTTATGGATTCTAAATGATTCTTCCACAAACTCATGATCTAATCTCTACAAAATGAGTGTGAATATTATTTAAAAATATTCCTATATCATGAATGCTAAAGGATCATTTCATTACAAAATTTAATAACATTGAGGATAGAAATAGGGTCTTGTGTGGTAATTTTTTTAATTAGAATGAAAAAATTATGTTCATGGTCAAACTATTGACTTGATACTTTAATTCCTAGCCTCCCTAACCTACCCATCCATCTATGGATCAATTCCATATTAGAGGAAGTGGGAGAAGATGATAAATTTTGTGCTATTCGATACTAGGTCTTCTAAAATATTACATTCCACATTTTCCAACACTATGGTTGCATATATGTTTCTAATTGTGTCCTAGCTAAGATAAATATTAATTCCTACATATGATTATAGACTCACCAAAATGACTAATGTCTTAATTTTCATTGGTACGTAAGGCCATAGTTTGACCCAACATGATCTTGCACATACCCTAGGGCCTCTATAGTTAATCGAGGATCGACACGATTGTGACATACATTGTTTTTTCAAATAATAGATCATGCCTAACTAAACATACCAAAACTTTAGGAGTAATATCTAATTACTTAGCCTAATCAAAGGTCCTGATCAAAGGCTTAACTCTATGTAGAGACATAGGTATTAAAAAATTAGTTATCCAAGGAGACTCATAAATTATTCTAAATGCATTAAGAATTAAAGATAACCAAAACTATTTTTTTAATTTTTAATCCTGAATATACCTTGGCTATTGGTGATCAATTTGAAGAAATAATCATAAAACATATTTATAAGGAAGGTAATAAAGAAGAAGATAGAAAAGAGATTCTAATAAAACAAGCTAAAATGATAATTATAAGTTAGACAATTATAATTGAAGAAAAATTTGTTTATAAATTCTATTTTAAAAAATTAACATGTTACATATAGTTAATAATGTGGAAGTTTAATGTTAATATGTGACATAAGTTTAGTTATTCAATACTTTTCCTTATATATTATTTGACTCTAAAATTAAAGTTAATAGAAATTAAGTTTCATTTTTTTATTATGAAGCATACTTCTATTTGTTCTAACAAATTGATCATTATGCTAAGTTTATTTTAATGTTACATTCACAAAGAGTTATCAAGGGTAAAGTTATAAATTTAGAAATAAAAACTAGGCATTAAAATTGATCAAATTACTCTGGGATATCTATATTATAAGGGCTACACAAAGGATATGTATCCATCTCTAATTGTTGGTTCCCAATTGAGATGATTTTTCAATCTAAAAACAATCTTTGGCCTTGTTTCATATTACCTATCGAAAAAAAAAATCAACTATGTATTTAGTTGTTAATATATTCTTCTATATAAATGATAACCCATCTATAGACAAAAATAGCAATGTAAATGAGAACCTATCTACCCTTAAAGTTGATCACAAGATGGGGCTTCCTGTGGCCACCATATCTAACAAAAAATATATGAATTCTCCTCCTATTACTCTTTATACAGAAATTGATAATGTAGATTAGAAGGTTAGCGATGAGAAATATACCTTCGATGGGGAGAGAAAGTTAGTGCCTGATGATGCCCAAGAGAACATTGACTATCCCAAGAAGAAAATTGTTTATGGGGATAATGAGGAGGTGAAGAGTAGTGGGAGAAATTTTCTCATCCACAAAGCTAAACTAAATGCAAATTCATCTCTTTAGGTTGATTTATGGCTTTATAATGAGATCATCTTCTTTAATAAAAGTGTAAGGGATTTACAAGACAAATTAGAAAATTAAAAAACAAAATGAATTGAGCTAGAAAGCAAGGTTGGGAATATCCCAAGAAAACTCATGACCTATGCACCAGGGTTAAGGCAACTAGTTAAGGATAGTAGACAAAAAATGGACATGGTTGCCTCTAGTCTGTGTATAATGGTGATGCATATTGGAAGGAGAAGCAATGAGGAAATAATTTTCCCTTTTTTGATTGGTGGCCTAAACAAGAGGACAAGGAAGAGCATGAAAATAAATATTCAAATATCAATCCCACATACCTCTTAATTGCTTACTTTGATGAGGTGTGATCACTTGACCCATTAGGTGAAGTGATCCCTTCTCCACTTGATGTACTACAATCATGTTTCTTCTTCCATGTCTTGTTCATTTTGTTTATGAAATACATCTTCCTTGTCTTTCCCTTTGTCAAATTTACAACTTGGTGACTTTGACCTTGTTGGGAAATACCTACTGATGTGACTAGTCTTCAAATAGCTAAAACATGTGGTGTAACACAATCACCTTTTGTAGTCACCTATGAAGTGTGTCCCAATACAATTCTTAGGAACATGTTCATATTCTTGACAATAATGACAACTATATCTTGTATTATAATCTTAGTTATAAGAGTTTCCATTGTTCCTTACCTTTGTTTTCCTATTTAATGACCACATGGGTTTCAATTTGCACTCAAAAGCTCCATGTCCATACTTCTAATATTTATAACAATATCCTTCAAATCTTTGTGTGTTCATGGTCTTGGTTCTGCATTCATGTGCCTAATGACCTTATTTGTTGCACTTATGATAGTGAACCATGTTCTTATGATTCTCATTTTGATTTGTAGTTCTACTCTTGCACACATTAGCAGTATGTCCTTTCTTACCACAATTATGAAAAGTAGATTTGGAATCCTTACTTCTGTTTCTCCTTTCTTCATCACTTTTGGATGACTCTCCTTCTTTAGTACTTGTGCATCCTAGTCCCAATGTGTCATTATTGGATCTTAGGGGATCTCAATGATTGGTCAAAGTATTTGATGGCTTCATTTGGTTTATTTAAACTTTCAAAAAATTCCTTTTCCCTTTTAGGTCACTTTGAAATTGCTCATTCTACAACTTCAATATTGTTATCTCAATATCCTTGACATTTAGCTCATAGTTGGCATTCATCATTTGATTCAATGTGTCCAATTGCATGTTGGAAATCTTGGTTAATTCTGATGATTTCTCTTCCAGTTTGTTGCTCAAAATTATTTTTTCTTCTTCAACCATGCCTTTGTCTTCCATAGCTTTCTTCTTCTATTCAGTCACCTCACATAGTAGTATGGCTTGTGATTCTTTCCCTAACTTGAGATTTTTTATTTCCTCTGCTTGGACTCTATTCATTTCTATTAGATATGCAACTGTTGCATCAAATTTATTTGAGTCTCCATCAACAAATAGATTAGTAGTGTCTATCTCTTTGTATTATGTGTCATTCTCCTTAATAGCAATTTCTTTCCTTCTCTTCAAGGATTTCTTTAAATATTCTCTTGCTTGATTTAGTTGATGCAGAATGAGATTTATTTCAATCTCCTAATTCTCAATAGTCTTTCCCAACTTGTAGAATTCCATTTCCAAGATCTTTTCTCAAAGCTGCAAAGCTTCTCTTTCAAAGAACAAGGCTCTAATACCAATTTTTAGAATTGCAATAGGAAAGGTAAACTTTTTTTTTTGGGGGGGGGGGGGGGGGGGTGGTGAATCAGTAGTTTAAACTTAGACCCTTAAAAGTTTCACCACACGTCAATCTCATACATTCACTAAGTAAACTAAAATAACATGTAAAGAATGTACATGTAAATCATGTAAGCATATAAGCATTCACACACATATGACACAAAATATGATCACCCAGAAACCCTCCAATGACAAGGTAAAATTGGGGTGGGAATGACACCCACAAATCTTCATTGTTGCAATAATAAAGTGTATCCAATGAATTTTTACAATGTTTTGACCCTGAAACATGATCTACCCTATGAAAGGTCTACCCTATTAAAGGATTACAAAGGCTATTAGGTCTCACCTTACTAGAATGATTCAATAGTGATCATGCAGTTAGCACTTCCTTGCCTGATGAAAGATCACCTCTAAACTGCTGCATTATCAATCCCTCTTGATCAGATGTCTCTTTGTTGTATGTTATCTTCTTTCCTTTGTTCTTCTCTAACTAATTCTACAATGCAATCTCAGATCATAACTCCTTAGCCACCATGAATGCTTGATTTGCACATGCAAACTTCTCTATACTCTCCTTCATTCAATTTCTTTGCACACTTGGTCTAGTTTAGGGTTTGTCCTCCTTAAGAAGACTTAGATGACTTAGGGTTAGGTATGAATCAACAGTTGTGATTCATCCATTTTGCTACTTAATCTTTCCCTTTTTCTAATTGGTTGCATATATCTACATTGGGAATCCAGCTTAGATTCATCCTTATCTACAAAATATCGTAATTACTCTTTAAGTCAACTCAAAAATGGTTTACATAGTTGTTTGTGCCATTACAAAAAATTATAAAAAAAAATTTTCACTTAGCATCTGAAGTCTTTGATGCTCAACATATACTATCCTCTATTCTATGACTTGACATCTATATCGCTTGGCCTACACTGCTCGCTTAGCTCCTGAATCACTTGACATACACTATCTGCTTAGCACTTGAGTGACTCGATACATGAGTGGCTCAACACTCACTATGGACTTGGCATGCTCTATAATATACATGTTGTGCTTGGTATGTACTACTTGATTGACATAAACTAAGCAAATGACATAAGTGTATAGAAAATTGTTTGTCAAAACCAATCTAAGATCAACAATCTCCCCCTTTGATATGAGTGTTAAAAAAACTTGGTCATGTATTAATATCCTTAATTTTGTGAGCATAACATATCTCTTGTTTGGCATATATACAAAACTTCAAAATTCCAAAATTTTGTAACAACTTAGATACCTCAAAATTTGATAACTCCCCCTGAGTTGATAGTATATTTTATATCCAAAATTTTGTACTCCTACTAACTAACTATGTCTCAACTAATACTCTTTTTCTTCATGTTGTTTGTCTTTGTTAGCTCTGTTTCTCTTTTCTTATGTTCTCCTCTCATTCTTCCTTTTTCTTACTCTCCCCCTTTTTGAAACTGATGTCAATGGGCTATACACTTATAGTGTCTTTGTCCAAGAAAGATTTATGGACATCTAGGAATATCTTGAGAGTTGCATCCAAATTTTCACATGTTACATCCAAAGACTTGATTTGGATAGCAAGCTTGGCAGCAAGGTGGACTAGGCCATCTAATGTTGAAAGATTTAGGTCTTTCTTCATAAGTGTTTCAGTGTAGCCTAATTCCTTGTGCAAAATTTCCATGTGTGGGGTGAGAGTTGTTTGGATGCTAATTACTTTTTCCCTCATATTGGCTTCGTTTGCTAACAATGTAGCTAACTGACTTTGGGTTTGTAGCAAAGCTTTGAAGTGCTTTTCACTCTAAGCTAGATTCATAGGCAATTTTGCACCTAATGCATTGATTTGACATCCCAAACTAAAAATGTGACTTTTGGTTTCTTGGGTAAAGAGTGTTGGATTACATAGTTTAGTGTATAGTGAGAAAATGTTCTCAAGTGCCTTCTTTACACTTTCTACTTTAGTTGCCAATGCAACTTGTGTTAGTGCTATGTCACCTGATATCTTTTCATTTACTTTTCTCTAAAATTTCTTTTTTGACCATTCTAATAATTTTGCATTGGTGTGTAGGTCTTAATCATGAACCTTTTCCACTATGTTTTTCAGATGTTAATTAGTGGTTTGGTCTAATCTATAATTGGTAGACTGAATGCATCTAGAAAGATGTCTCTAATGTCTAGCAATGTTTTCTTCTACCTATCCTCCCTTCAGAGCAGTTCTTGATGCTTCTTTCTTAATAGGGCTTATTGCAATATGTCCATCTACTCTATGGTCATTCTAACATAATCATACTTAGGTAACAAAATCTCTTCATCAAGGCTCACATCTCCATATTGTATCACTTCTTCTACCTTTGATGAGCTTGGACTCAACATTGGCATTGGATTTGTACTCGACTTCTAAAGAGTATGACTTGAATGTGTGCTAGATACTGGTAGGGTTACCAAGGCTTGAATGGCTACTTGCTCCATCACCTGTGGTTTCAAGTCGATCTCTTTAGGCTTCTTCTTGTGTTCCACAATGCCTTGACTTGCACCTTCTACTTGTGCTATTGGTGCAGATAAGATTATCTAACCTATTCCACTCTATATTTCTGTAGTGGCTTGAATTTCCACTATGTCCTTATCAATTGTATCAACCTTTTCTGATGTAGCTTTAGGTACTTTACTTAAAGTTTTTACACTAGTGACTTGAGGGATAACAGTAGGTGGTTCTTATGTATTCACCTCTTCCCTTGGAGTATCAGTCACTATTTTTTGTAGTTCATCTACACTCACTAGAACAGGATTATCACATAATTTGGCCTATAGTGTAGACTGATCTAGTATCTTCTTAAGATCTTCCTCTATAAGGGGATTAATGTTCTGAGCTATGACATCAATAACATCCTTCACTGTTATTGTTTCAATATTCTCATTTGTTACATGTTGAGGACTGACATTAGGCAATTGTGTATCTAGTACACTCTATTCCTCTTGCTACTTTACCTCAACTGTTGCATTTATGTCCCTCCCTCAATAGTATTGTCATTTTTATCATCTTCTTCATCATCTTTCACCTCAATAGGCTCTTGTTCACCTTCCTTTACTATAGCAAAGCCATAAGTTACTTTCCACATCTATGTGGACTTCTTCACAACATCTTTAATGCTATTTTGTAAAATGCTAAAGGCTCTATATTTAGGATAAAATCTTACTACATATTTCTTAGTAGCCTTAGAAACTTGTGCTTTACTAATTTTAGGCATGACTTGGGCAAGTGAAGTCTCCCTTATTTGTCTTTCCAAGTTCAGACAACAATGCCATTTCTGCTCAACTCTCTCATATAAGCTCTTTGGCATAGAGTTAGCAATATCTAGAGGACATTTCCTAAAGTTTTCCATCATGGCATTTATAGCTTCCTCCACTTGATTATTTTCTACTTTACCAAGATTATCAAAATCAACATGAGAGAATCTTGACAAGTCTGCATTATTCTTAACATTTTCACATAGATTCTCTAGATTTGACAAAGGATTGTGACTCACCACTTTGAATCTTATATTGGATGAACCCACAATACTGGGTACCACTTTTGTGGCATGAAGGAAATCACAAAATGATGCAAAATTCCCATATTGAATTTTATGTATGTATGCACGAACTTACTAACTATGTTCGTGCGAACATAAAACAATTGCATGTTTGCATGAACATATTTAGTTTAAATAAGGTATGTTCACTCAAACATACCTTATTAATATGTTCACATGAACATATTTTAATAGAGATTTTAAGATTAAAACCCTATTTTTCCATTTTTGCTATTCATTTCTACAACAAGGTGAATTTGATCTGGACATTGGAGTGAACATATCGGATTGGTAAGTGAGCTACGTCACTTTATGTCATTCTGCTCCAAATTTTGGCCATTGTGCTATTTCAGGTATGTTCATATGTTATTATTTGATTTTTTTTTATGTTTTCTATGTTTTCAAAGCATATTTTCTTGTTAATTTAATATTTTTATTGTTTATTTAAGTTAGTTAATTCTATTAATTTATCGTTTATAATTTTTTTGTATTTATTAGTTATATATGAGAGTTATTAGAAAATACATTAGAAATTATTTAAAAACATTAGTGTTAAATTAGATAAATATTAGAAAAACAATAGTCTAGAATATTAGAAAAACATTAGAAAATATTTAAAAACCATTAGTCTAGAATATCAGAAAAATATTAGTATAACATTAGGAAACAAATTTAGAGAAATATTAGTTTTATTAGAAAAACATTAGAAAATATTTTTAAAAACATTAGTCTAGAAAATATTAGAAAAACATTACAAAATATTAAAAAAACAATAGTGTAGAATATTAGAAATTTTTTAAAGAAAAATATTACATTTAAATATTAGAAAAACATTATAAAATATATTTAAAAATATTAGTCAAGAAAATATTACTAAAATATGATAAAATATTAGAAAAATATTAGAAAAAACATTAGAAAATATTAAAAAAATATTTTATAATAGACTTTTAAAAATAGTAGTCTAGAAAATTAGAAAAAATTAGAAAAAAATTACAAAATAATAAAGAAAAACATTAGAAAATATTTTTAAAATTAGTATAACATTAGGAATCAAATTTTGAAAAATATTAGTTTTATTAGAAAAACATTTGAAAAAAAATTACATTTAAATTTGAAAAGTATTAGAAATTATTAAAAAAAATTAGTTTAGAACATTAGAAAAATATTAATATAGCATTAGCAAACAATTTTTTTTAAAAATAGTGTTATATTAGATAAATATTAGAGAATATCAGAAAAACCATAGTCTAGAATATTAGAAAAACATTACAATATTAAGGAAATGAATTAGTATAACATTAGGAAATATTAGTATATAGCATTACAAAATATTCGAAAAACATTATAAAATATTTGTGGAAAAATATTACAAAATATTAGAAAAACATTAGAATTTTTTTTTTAAAATATTGTAGAAAATTAGAAATTATTAGAATTCTATCTCCAACCCTTTAACCCTAACCCTAACCCTAATCCTAACTCAAACTCTAACCCTAATTTCTAACCCTAATCTAACCCTAATTCAAAAACTCTTTAATCCTAATCTAACCCTACAACTATAACCCTAAGCTAACTAGATAACCCCAACCTAAACCTAACCATAACTAAAACCCTGATCTAACCCTAGAACTCAAACCCTAATCTAACTCTAACTCAAACTCAAACCCTAATTTAACACTAAACCTAACTAAAGTTACCCTAATCTAACCCTAGAACCATAATTGTAATCTAACCCTAACTTCAAAACTCTAGTTCTAGGCAAAATCTAACCCTAACCCTAATATAACCCTAACTAAAACCCTAATCTAACCATAACCCTAGAATTCAAACCCTAATCTAAATCAAACCTTGATCATACCTTAATCTAACTAAAACCCTAATCAAAATCAAACCGTAATCTAACTCAAACCCTAATCTAGTCCTAACTAAAAATTAAAACCCTAATCTAACTCAAACACTAATCTAAATCAAACTCTAATCTAACTCAAACCCTAATATAATAATAACCCTAGAAATCAAACCCTAACCAAACCCTAATCTAACTCAAACCCTAATCTAAATGAAACCTTAATAAAACTCTAGAATCTAACTCAAACCCTAATCTAATTGTAACCCTTGAAATCAAACCTTAACCAAACCCTAACTAAAAGCCTAATTTAATCATAATTACAAAATCAAACCCTAATCTAATCCTAGCTAAAAACTCAAACCCTAATCTAAATGAAATCCTAATCAAACCCTAATCTAACATAAGCTCTAATCTAACCATAACCCTATAAATCAAATAGTAACCAAATCCTAATCTAAATCATGCCCTAATCTTTAACTCAAACTGTAATCAAACCGTAATCTAATCCTAACTAAAAAATTGAACCCTAATCATGAACCCTAATCTAGTTGTAACCCTAGAAATCAAACCCTAACCAAACCCTAATCTAACTCAAACCCTAATCTAAATGAAACCCTAATCAAACCCTATAATCTAACTGAAACCCTAACCAAATCTTAACCAAACCCTAACTCAAACCCTAATCTAATCGTAGTTGAAAACTCAAACCCCAATCTAATTCAAACCCTAATCTAAATGAAATCCTAATCAAACCCTAATCTAATGTACAAACCCTAATTTAACCATAACCCTATAAATCAAACCTTAACCAAACCTTAATCTAAATCAAACCCTAGTCATACCTTAATCTTTATCTCAAACCTAATCTAAACAAAATTGTAATCAAAACCTAATCTAAATAAAACCCTAATCATGAACCCTAATCTAATTGTAACCCTAGAAATCAAACTATAACCAAACCCTAATCTAACTCAAACCCTAATCTAAATGAAACCCTAAGAAAACCCTATAATCTAACTCAAACTCTAATCTAATAATAACCCTAGAAATTAAACCCTAACAAAACTTTAGATAAATCTTAACTCAAACCCTAATCTAATCATAACTAAAAACTTAAACCCTAATCTAAATGAAATCCTAATCAAACCCTAATTTAACACAAACCCTAATCTAATTATAACCGTATAAATAAAACCCTAACCAAACACTAATCTAAATCAAACCCTAATCATACCCTAATCTTTAACTCAAGCTGTAATATAAATGAAACTGTAATCTAATCCTAATTGAAAACTCACACCCTTATCTAACTCAAACCCTAATCTAATTGTAACCTTAGAAATCAAACCCTAACAAAACCCTAATCTAAATGAAACCCTAATCTAACCCTAATCTAACTCAAACCTTAATGTAATCATAACCGTAACCAAACCCTTTAATCTAACTCAAAGACTAATCTAACTCAAACCTGAAGTCAAACCCTAATCTAATCCTAACTAAAAATTCAAACCCTAACTCTAACTCTAACTCTCATGTATGATAAATTGATGTTTTACAGATTAGATGATGTATGAAATTACATATCTTTTAAATAAAAATTTGTGTACTAGACTACATGTATGTGTATATGTGTGTTTGCAATATATATTAGCTCCATCATTGTAGATATGACTTCACACAATCAGCCTACTCATCAACCTTTGAGTGATGCAACTCCTCTTGTTATGGCTCTTGTTGTAGCTTCTAGTGTAGTTCCTTGTGCTAGTCATGGTGGCACTCATGGTGGGGCTTGTGTTATGGCTTGTCATAGGGCTCATGGTAGGGTTTCTCATGTTGTAGCTCCTAGTGTAGCTTCTGGTGTCGCTCCTAGTGTGGCTCCTGGTCTAGGTCCTAGTTTGGCTCCTTGTGCAACTCCTACTATGCCACCTCCACACATTGATATCGATGAATTATTTGTATTTGCAGAGTAGGAGGTTATTAGATTAGCATAGTCTATATTGTCCTCTAATGATGGTTTAAATAGAGACATATGTACAACCATATGTAGGAGTTTATAGGATCTCATTGCTAGATTTTGAGCTCATCATTCATTTACCCTTGATGTATTTTTTGCCATATCTAGGGAGCTTAGAGAAGATATTTCAGGAGATGCACCTTTTGATGATGTCAAGAGGGTGGCCCCTAAAGATGTCATCAAACAAGATCTGTTTCCATCATATGTGGGTACATAGGGTAGGGTGAGACGCTATCAAGTGATATGATGCAGAGATCCTGTTATCCCTAGTATGATCTATACTTGTCTTTTAGTTTCACATGGTCATTATCCTAATAATGATCAGATACCTCTTTATTTTGCATAGCAGTTGTATGTCAAGTTTCACATGGGGCTCAATGTCAAATACTTAGACATTTTGAATTATTGTGGATAGGGGCATGGTTAGATTGCAAATCATGACTAGTATCACAATGCATAGTGTCTACCACCTCCAGATGTGAGAGTTCATTGCATAGAGACTTCCTCTAGTGACTCTAGCATAGCACCTATTGCAGATAGAGTTTTCATTTCTTCCTAGAGGGGAGCAATTGACGGTACTTGAAACATTGCATATGTGACTACCAGTACCAAATCTACTTCTCTTGGTCACTATATTCACACTTGACAAAGTCCTCTAGGTCGACCATCTTCAGAGGAATCTAGTAACACTTCAGGAACCTCCCCTGATGAGGCATATAGAGTTGTTGGACTGCTAGTACCAAGAAATGTTTGTGCTCTTTTAGGATAGTATGTGACACATATGGATTTAGCGTTATTTTTTTTGGAGGACTTGTTTCAGAGTATCAGTTATATTTTTGATACATAGGGGATACTAGTTCACTCAGTGATGGATGCCATTAGACACCATCAGAGCCCCATATTTTTATATGCACAGACCACACTAGTAAGAGTCACCACACAACATAGCTCACAACATTCTGCACCAAGATCACGACACTCTACACATGACTCAAGCATATGAGTTGGAGATGTCAGGATCATAGCTAAGGGCCTTGATGACTTTGGTGAGCAATTACAAGGGCTATCTGAGATTGATACTACTCCAAGCATGGGATTTTTATGATACATGGACATGTTATTTTGACTCGGCACTGATTCTACACCATTGCCCAACCAGTTACACACTCCACTTCACTCATCATTACTAGCAGTTGGAGATTGTGGTGTTGAGGATGGTTCAATAGGTGTTGGAGTTTTAGGAGATGATGTTGGAGTATTAGGATGGGATGTTAACAGTAGAGGTACATCGATAGATGATATGATGGATTCTAATGATCATCCTCCACCTTCTAACCCTGATGATGGATTTAGCATTATTTTTTTTGGAGGATTTGTTTTAGAGTATCAGTTATATTTTTAATACATAGGGGATACTAGTTCACTTGGTGATGGACACCATTAGACACCATCAGAGCCCCATAGTTTTATAGGCACATACCACACTAGTAAGAGTCACCACACAACATAGCTCACAACATTATACACCAAGATCATGACACTCTACACCTGACTCAAGCATATGAGTTTGAGATGTTAGGATGGCAACTAAGGGCCTTGATTATTTTGGTGAGCAATTACAAGGGCTATCTAAGATTTATACTACTCCAAGCATGGGATTTTCATCATACATGGACATGTTATTCTCATTCAACACTGATTCTACACCATTACCCAACCAGTTACACACTCCACTTCACTCATCATTACTAGTAGTTGGAGATTGTGGTGTTGAGGATGGTTCAATAGGTGTTGGAGTTTTAGGAGATGATGTTGGAGTATTAGGATGGGATGTTAACAGTAGAGGTACATCGATAGATGATATGATGGATTCTAATGATCATCCTCCACCTTCTAACCCTGATGATGGATTTAGCATTATTTTTTTTGGAGGATTTGTTTTAGAGTATCAGTTATATTTTTAATACATAGGGGATACTAGTTCACTTGGTGATGGACACCATTAGACACCATCAGAGCCCCATAGTTTTATAGGCACAGACCACACTAGTAAGAGTCACCACACAACATAGCTCACAACATTCTACACCAAGATCATGACACTCTACACCTGACTCAAGCATATGAGTTTGAGATGTTAGGATGGCAACTAAGGGCCGTGATGATTTTGGTGAGCAATTACAAGGGCTATCTAAGATTTATACTACTCCAAGCATGGGATTTTCATCATACATGGACATGTTATTCTCACTCAACACTGATTCTACACCATTACCCAACCAGTTACACACTCCACTTCACTCATCATTACTAGTAGTTGGAGATTGTGGTGTTGAGGATGGTTCAATAGGTGTTGGAGTTTCAGGAGATGATGTTGGTGAATTAGGATGCGATGTTGATAGTAGAGGTGCATCGATAGATGATATGATGGATTCTAATGATCATCCTCCACCTCATCCTCACCCTTATTTAACTCAAACCCTAATCTAATTATAACCCTATAAATCAAACCCTAACAAAAATCTAATCTAACTCAAACCCTAATCTAACTCAAATCTTAATGTAACTTTAACCATTACCAAACCCTTTAATCTAACTCAATGACTAATCTAACTGAAACCCTAAGTCAAACCCTAATCTAATCCTAACTAAAAACTCAAACCCGAACTCTAACTCTAACTCTCATCTATGGTATATTGATGTTTTACAGATTAGATGATGTATGAAATTACATATCTTTAAATAAAAATTTGTGTACTAGACTACATGTATGTGTATATGTGTATTTGCAATATATATTAGCTCCATCATTGTAGATATGACTTCACACAATTAGCCTACTCATCAACCTTAGAGTGATGCAACTCCTCTTGTTGTGGCTTCTGCTACAGCTTTTGGTGTAGTTCATGGTGCTACTCATGGTGCTACTCATGGTGGGGCTTGTGTTGTGGCTTTTCGTAGGGCTCTTAGTGGGGTTGCTCATGCTGTGGCTCGTAGTGTAGCTCCTAGTGTGGCTCCTAGTACAAGTCCTAGTGTGGCTCCTGGTGCAGCTCCTACTATGCCACCTCCACGCATTGATATCGATGAATTATTTGTATTTGCAGAGCATGAGGTTATTAGATTAGCATATTCTATATTTTCCTCTGATGATGGTTTAAATAGAGACATATGTGCAACCATATGCAAGAATTTACAGGATCTCATTGCTAGATTTTGAGTTCATCATTCATTTATCTTTGATGTATTTTCTTCCATATCTAGGGATCTTAGAGTAGATATTTTAGGAGATGCATCTTTTGATGATTCCAAGAGGGTGGCCCCTTAAGATGTCATCAAAGAATATTTTTTTCCATCATATGTGGGTATATAGGGTAGAGTGAGAGGCTATCGAGTGATACGATGTAGAGATCTTGTTATCACCAGTATTATCTATCCTTGTCTTTTAGCTACACATGGTCATTATCCTAATAATGATCAAAAACCTCTTTATTTTGCATAGTAGTTGTATGTCAAGTTTCACATGGGGCTTAATGTCAAATACTTAGACATTCCAAATTATTGTGGATAGTGGTGTGGTCAGACTGCAAATCATGACCAGTATCGCAATGCATAGTGTCTACCACCTCAAGATGTGAGATTTTGTTGCATAGAGACTTCCTCCAGTGACTCTAGCACTAGTACCTATTGCAGATAGAGTTTTCATTACTTCCTATAGGGGAGAAATTGATGGTACTTGAAACATTGCATATGTGACTACCAATATCACATCTAATTCTATTGGTCACTATATTCACACTTGACAAAGTCGTCTAGGTTGACCATCTTCGAAGGCATCTATTAGCACTTTAGGAACCTCTCCTGATGAGGCATATAGGGCTATTGGACTACTAGTACCAGGAAATGTTTGTGCTTTTTTAGGATAGCATGTGACACATATGGATTTAGTGTTTTTTTTTTGGAGGATTTGTTTTAGAGTATCATTTATATTTTTGATACATAGGGGATACCAATTCACTCGGTGATGGATGCCATTAGACACCATCATAGCCCCATAGTTTTATAGGCATAGACCACACTAGTAAGAGTTACCACACATCATAGCTCACAACATTCTACACTAGGATCATGACACTCTATACATGACTCAAGAATATGAGTTGGAGATGTCAAGATCATAGCTGAGGGCCTTGATGATTTTGGTGAGTACTTACGAGGGCTATCTGAGATTGATACTACTCCAAGAATGGGATTTTCATCATACATTGACATGTTATTTTGAATTGGCACTAATTCTACACCCTTACCCAACCAGTTACACACTCCACTTCACTCATCATTACTAGCAGTTGGAGATTGTGGTGTTGAGGATGGTTCAATAGGTGTTGCAGTTTCAGGAGATGATGTTGTTGTATTAGGATGGGATGTTGATAGTAGAGGTGCATTGATAGATGATATGATGGATTTTAATGATCATCCTCAACCTCCTAAGACCCAAGTGTGTGTGTGTGTGTGTGTGTGTGTGTGTCTGTATGAAATTAAAAAATTTAGTTTAGATAGATATTTAAAAGTTATAATAAATCATGTAGGCACAAGTCATCGAGCACATGATTACACCTAGTGTTAGGTTAGGGCATGTATGTCAGAGAGATGATTCTATTGAGACACCTACTAGTGCTTACATACAAGTTTTAAATAGTTTGTAAAGTTATTTATGTTTCAAACTATATGCACTTGTATTCATGTACACATGTATATATATGTTTAAATAGTTCTAATGTATATATATTTGTATGGCTAAGTTGTTGCACCTCGACGACATGATGTATAGGAGACTCAATTAAAGGGTCATTTTGTTCCTATGTGTCTTGAGGAGTCCCTCCAATAGTAGTAGATTTATATATTTTTTGATGCATTTATATATTAGAGACTTTGTATATTTTGGAGACTTACATACACATGTGTATTTCATTACCTTGATGACATGTACATTTCACTATTTATTTGACTATTTAGTACTTTAGTAGTTGGATGACATGTATATGACTTTTCATATTTTACTACATACATGTTTATTTGAGACTTATAGTTTGCATATGTATGCATTTTAGTAGAGATATTAAATGTAGATGTTTATTCTTGCAACATACATGTATGTGTATTTTTTTGTATTTTAGTAGAACATTCTTCATGAATTAGGTTATACATTTTAAACATTAGATTTGTTTGTGATCATTATAAAATAATCAAATTAACTTCTCTTTACCTACTTCAATAGTTAAATATGAAGAAGTTCCGAATTGATCTATGAACCTAATTTATAATTTTGAAAAATAATAATAATATAGGGTGATTGAATTGAATTAACATAGGTGGTTAAAACTACTAAATTAACCCAAATGATTTAGATTACAAATTTAAAACATTATATTTATTTGTAATCAGTATAAAGTAATCAATTAGTAGGACTAAAGATACATATTTGTTAAATCAATTAGTAGAACTAAAGATACAAATTTGTTAAATCAATTAGTAGGACTAAAGATGCATATTTGTTAAATCAATTAGTAGGACTAAAGATGCATATTTGTTAAATTAATTAGTAGGGCTAAAGATAAATATTTATTTTATATGGATAAAAATATGTTAACTAGGTATCCCAATACATTATTTTAAAAAACTTTTACAAAATATAATATTCTTAACAACCTTCATCCATGATAATTAATATTATTAAAATGTATACATTTAAAAACACATTAATAAAGTGATTATCTAAGAGTATGATCCTACACTAAACTAACATTATTGTATGATTTTTTAATAAACTAATGATAACTAAGAGTATGATCCTACAATTAAAAACACATAATGAGATGAAATTCAATAATTTGAAAAGAAGTTGATAATAGAATTCTAACATATTAAATTATGTTTGATACATATCTATCTAATGATTGTGTAAGTTCGAACTAACTTGTATTGCCTATTTAGATCAAGTTGTTATTATTATTCATCTATGGTAATTAATATTATCAAAATATATATATTTAAAAACACATTAATAAACTAATAAACTAAGAGTATGATCCTACAATAAACTAACATTAATATATAGTTTTTTAATAAACTAGTGATAACATAATCTTTAGTTTAGGATGGTAATTAATATTACTAAAATGACACATCTATAAATTCCAATTATTCATTAGTAGGACTAAAGATACATATTTGTTTTACGTGGATAAAAATATGCTAGTATGTAAGCCAATACACTATTTTAAAAAACTTTTACAAAATATAATATTCTTAATAAACTTCATCCATGGTAATTAATATTATTGAAATGTATACATTTCAAGGTCCTAAAATTTGATATATCAAAGCAAACAACTTTAAATTAATTTAAATTAATTTAAATTATTATAAAATAAATCTTAAGAAGAAGTAATATATCTAGAACCTTTAAGATAATATTATTGAATTAATATAATATTCATCGCTTCTAATTATCTACATTTAAAGGTCTTAAAATTTGATTTAAAATAAATTATCTACCATCTCAAAGGTTAGTTCAACCATAATGTACACTTATAACATGTAATATCTTCTCATTATCTTCACTGTCTAGTCTCCACTTGTGACATACACGCTTAAATTTGATTGGATGTAGACAAAGCCCTATAGCAATGGCCAAGTGGATGTATTGTAAAACATTGTTGTCAAGTTGATAATCAACAAAGTGTATTCCATGTTGGACTATTTTGTCTTGCTTCAAATATGTTCCCTGTATCACAACACAACCTACACCACATATTTAAATATTTTAAAATTTGATAGATATAAAGTTACCTAGATAAATATAAATTCATATATGTATGTGGACATGTATGTATAATACCTATGGGGAACAACATTTCATCACTTTCTTTAGGATCATATAACTTTGTCCTCTCTACAGTATATCGCAATAAATAATAATTGACGCCTTCATGATTTCCAGGCTCAACAATCACTGCAAAGACATGTCTTGCAGAATAGGCATGCATAGATGTGTATAGTATATGTAAGATAGTTCATTGATAACTAAATAACAAGTTGAGATTAATTTTTGTGATACTTACCCACTTTTATCAATCTAGAGATATGATTATAATCATCAGAAATCAATGGAATATCATCAAAATTTTCATCATCTTTATCAAATGTATTGGTAACATCAACTGGTATTGAAATCCATGCACCTATATATCCATGTGTTTGATTGATGCATTCTTGATTGTCTTCATCAATGCAACTTTCACAAAAACATGAGTATTCTCTTATCTTCAATGTCCAATTGTGATTACCTGTATTCATGACTGAATGTAAGGAACATGTCTTTTCTATCCTCTTGCAACCATGTATGTTTTTTCTATTAACACTTGAAAGTTCATTACATTGAAAATATGGACAAATTAAATTTAAACTTCAATGAATTGAAAGATAAAACTTAAAAATGAAATTTTAAAACTTATTTGCATAAAATTTAAACAAATGTACACATCCATACCTGTTATCTCCCAAAAGAATATTTATGGTACCTGTCGACTCATTGTTGATGATGTCCCAACCTTGTTTGATACAAAATGTGTCTTACAAAATTCAACAACATCATGTGCATCATATATATGAATTTTGCAATAATTCATTTGATACTTTTTCAGATCACATTTGCTGTAAGCTCTAGCACCATCATGTTCACCTCTTCCATGCCCACTCTCGAAGACATTCCTTTTTTTTTTTATTTATTCTCAATGCAATGATATCTACATAATGCATTAAATGGTCTAGATGATTTGAACTGCACTGCAGCACATCCATCAGACAAAACATAATGTTAATCAACATTTATGTCTCTTTCTTTCAAATAAGAAAAGAACATATTGAAGCAATGTTCTACATAGTGAATGTCATGTTCTTTATCATCACTTATATAAAAGTGATATTCCTTTTTAATGATAGTGCTTCGACTGTACTCTGAACACCATCCAAATCTAATTGTGCATGTCTATAACAAACATGTACCATAAAAATGGCCTACTTAGAAAAGAAATAATCTGATTGAATTTCTTTCTGATGAAAAAAGGAATAATTATCTACAAAATCAATGATTGATACAATCGTTCCAAGTGGGAAATTATCTCTCAAAGTTTGAAACTGTTGTGCTTGCCACTTTGCAAAAAATGTGTGACAAATATAAGGTTGAATCAAACTCTTAAATATATCCATAAATGTTACAACAGGTAACTCCTCCTTAACATATTCCAACCTTTTTCTCTCTTTCACCAATTTTGTTTCATTCTTCACATACTCGTAACTTTTGCAATTCAATTTTTTTGTTACATCAATATTTTCAATTTCCAAAGAAAATAGAGCCAATTCACCACATGTTTCATATAATCTTTTGATGCAATTTATTTGACTAGTTGGATCATCTATTTTGCCACATAGAATGGATGATATGAACTCACTTCTCCTACTAGGAGGAGCAGCATCAAAACCATATGTGTCTTCTACAACCTTCCAAAATACCTAATAGTGGAGATCAAAATCAATATGATGATGACAACAACATGTTTCAAACACTTACTTTGACCTCACAAAGTATAGCTTCAATTTTTCAAACAACGTTTTCTCAATTTTTACATTAGAATGTTCACTACAAAATGACACATATAACTCATGCTGTGGTGTGTCCAACCAATGTTTTGTATGATGTTCATACTGACTAGATGCAATCCTATGCCTGATAACATCTCTACTATTTGATGAAGGATGAGTGTTATCAATCCAAAATGATATTACTAAATTTTTTAATCCCTCATCAATCCTATCAGAATGAGGTGCTCTACATATGATTTCCCAATTACCTTTCATAGTACTTGTATATGAGCAATGTTAGTATGCTAATAGAAACCAAATTTAAATAAAGCTTCTACAAACTAAACAAAACTCATAAACTTCAAGATAGACTAAGATGAACTCTCAATTGAGAATATGAGCCATTAATGGACTCTCTCAATGAGAAGCTATCTTGTTCAGTGGCTTTGTCTAAATAGATAGGATGTATACTCAAGCTTATGCTTCAAAAAGGGCTTCAAATGGAGTCAGAATTTAGGTGTGAGTGTATGGTTTTGATGTAAAATGGCTTCTTAAAATGGCATTATGGCTTTACTTCATGGATTGTATTGTTTTTTAAAGGGGAAGGATCCAATTTATAGGCAAGAGGCTTGAGGGATTGAGGGCTAAGATGCAAGGATGGGAAAAAGCTCATGGAGGGCTCAGATTGCATGAGAGGAGAGCACATGGATTGTGCTTCCTTACAGCCAATCAAGGAGTGACACATGTCACATGGTGAGAGGATGGAGGAAAGGGGAAGGATGAGTCAACAAAGGAGGCTCAAGGGATAAAATCTTCATAAGGACCATCATAATGACTTGTAAGAGAAATAAAAGGGCTTGGAAGAGTCATTTATGGCCTAGTGGGCTTCATAAAGTTTTATGGTTGAGATATTTTGAGGGAGATGAGAGCAATTTTGACTTGGGCTTGATTAGGAAGGTTTTAAGCTTGCTTAGGCTTGTGCAAATGATTAGAGGATGGATTAGGATGGTTTAGGATTAGCTAAGGGATAGGCAAGTGGATGGCATTTAATGAGGGTGGGTGAAGGAGGAGATATTTGTTAACTTTGGCTTGGGTTAGGAAGTTTTAACTCATGTTTAGGGAATGTGACAAGGTCAGGAGGGGATTAGGATTAGTTTTAAAGACATCTTCTAGAAGAGTCTAGAGTTTGGATGAGGATAAAGACTTTCTATAATAGTCTAGAATTTTCTAGGATGAGGATGAAGACTTTCTAGAAGAGTCTAGAACTTCTTAGGATGAGGATAAATTAGATTTTTAGGAAATAAATAAAGTTTTAGTTATTTCAAGGGTTTGAGTTGAGGAGATGTTTATTAAAACTTTTTTTAATAAACATGAGGATTAATATTTAATCTTAATTAAATATTTTGATTTGGGATTAGGGGTAGGAAATGATGGGATTAGCCTTTAATCAAAATTAAAGAAGGATTAGAAGATTTTGAAAGAGGTTAGTGGTCTTAAGGAAATTGGCCAAGTTTTGGGCAAAAAATAAATTTTTTATTTATTTTGGGTTTTTTGGTCAATTTATTAATTAAATAATTAATAAATAAGAAAATAATGTTTAAATAAGATTTAAACATTTTTGGGAGGGATTCCTTAATTAAATATTTTTAATTAAGATAAAGAGATTTAATGGCATAAAAATAAATAAATTAATTAAATAATTAATAAATGATGATGTCATCAAGAATTTTTCAGAAAATAAAAATACTTTAATTTTTAAAGGTTTTTAGGTGTCTACATTTTGCCCCTCTTTGATGTGATGCCGCAAATGGCATGGCATCAAAGATAAGAAAATAAGATGCCCAAGGCTAGAGCAGAAGAGGAGAGAATGGACTGCAAGATGCCCCCTCAAGAAGGCAGCAAGGAGAGAAAGTGAGGCTCGATGGCTTCTTGAAAAGTACAAGAATCTTGGATGAGCAAGGAAACTCAGATTGGCTTAAGAGAAGAGATTTAGTTAGCTCAAACTCTCACTACGAGAGAATGATAAAGGGAGAATTAGAGGCACAAGAGGAAGCAAGCTTAAGATCTCAGGGATTGCAGAGGATGAAGGAGCAGAGTGCTATAAAAGGAATCCAGGATGGGGAGATGGATGAGGGGATTAGAAAGCTGATGGAACAGGATTTCAAAGAGTCAGATTGGCAAAAGATGGGTTTGAAAGATCCCTAGGACTAGGATTGTGGATCTTGAAAGATGAGGCTTGGTGGATTGATTTGGATTGGTGGATCCCTAGGACTAGGATTGTGGTTCCCTAAAGCTAAAGGTGAGGAGCGATTCAAAGAGATATTGATGCATAAGCTAGGGTAGGAGAGACAGATGTTGGATATGGATGGGGGATAATGGAGATGAAGGAAAACCATCAAAGCTTTTTGAGCGGGGGGATACTTCAAAGAGATGTACCACCATGTAGTTGAGCACTAGATTTGCTATAGGACTATTGGTTAATTGCCAAGGTTACCAAGAACATCAAGGCCTTTTCACCAACTATCCAGAGGACTAATGAACTGACTCAAAACAAACATGCAAGGATTGCCCCAGCATCACACATGATTCCTAAAGGAATTATCGTGGAATCGATACTGGGTAACCCACAAGAAGAAAAGAAAAACAAACAAAAGACATGATCAAGACCTTACGCTCTGATTGCCCCATTCGTAGTATACCATGATATGGAAGATTGTGGCAACCTTGAGGAGGGAACAAGGAGATTTCTTGGAAAAGATATTTCAAGACCCAATAGGGAAGAGTCCAAATCAAAAGAAAGCAAAAATCCAAAAAAGAACCATTTACCAATGAGATGGGTAGGACGAGGTACTAACGGACCAAGATCAGACATGAGGAAAGCTATATCCTACAAGGACCTATTTGAGAGCACCTAAGCTGGTGGATTTGGATGAGTGATGCGTCTGGCAAGCTGAACTAAGAAAGATAACACTTTGGTGACAGAAAATCTAGCTAAAGGATGCATTGGAATAGCTAACCAAGATGTGCGATGGGTGCAAGATGCTGATCAAGGATGAATTGACATGAATGCTGGATAGAAACAATGGTACTAAGCTAAAGAGGATGTACAAGCTGATGGACCAAGATATGTTACAAATGTACAAGTTTGTTCATGTTTTGGTTTTTGTGAGATGGAAATGTTTGTGAAGGATGGGATGTCTATAATAGGTGATAGGTGGATAGGTAGATGGTTTGCGAAAAGCTTAAGTGAAAATGGGGTTTTGTGTGTGCACGTGATAGTATACAAGCTAGGATACAAGATTATTTATAGGCTGGAATATGGTACAAACTTTGGACAAGATTTGGATATACAACGTATGGTACAAGATTTACAAGGTATAATACAAGCTTTGGTACAAGATTTGGATATACAAGGTATGGTACAAGATTTACAAGGTATAATACAAGCTTTGGTACAAGATTTTACAAGCTGAGGTACAAGATTTTACAAGTTGTATAGGAGGTATTTACAAGCTCCATTAGATTTTGGATATTTGGTTGGAACACCAAGGGAACGAGCAGGTGTTTTATGGGATGGTGGGTGAATGGATGATGGATAGGATAGTAGTCTTAGTACACAAGGCGCCTGAATTACCAGGTTTTCACCAAGGTACCTATCCAAGGCGCTTGAATTGCCAAGTTTTCGCCATTGGACGCTTATTTCTCTTTACTATTTTTTTTTTTTTCAAAAGCTGGGTATACCAAGGATCTTCAAGCATAGAACTTCTTGAGATGAATGATGTTAGTAGGATCATTCAAGAGTTCTCCTTCTGGTGTAGATAGCTAATAGGCTCTGGAGCCAAAGGAAGTAGTGACAACATAAGGACCAAGCCATGTAGGTTCAAACTTTCCTTTCTTTTCTCAATCTGCTTGGACTTTCATGTTTTCTTTGAGGACCATGTCACCTGGCTGAAAGTGTCGTGGAAGCACCTTCTTGTTGAAATTCCTTTTGAGACGAGTTTGATAGACTGTGAGATGATCAAAGGCTTGTTGTCACTTCTCGTCTAAGAGATCTAGCTAGGTGAGCCGAGCTACTCTATATTCTTCATCTGATATTTTCCCTTGCAAAGATATGCGCAAGGAGGGAAGTTCAACCTCTATAGGTAGTACCACTTTGGCACCATAGACTAGGGAGTATGGAGTTGTGCCTGTGGATGTATGAAAGGAATTTTGATAGGCCCATAGGGCTGGATTTATTTGTAGATGCCAATCACGGCCAGAATCATTGACAACTTTCTTTAGGATTTTGAGGAGGGTTTTGTTAGTTGCCTCTGCCTGTCTGTTACCTAGTGGGAAATATGGGCTAGAAAAGTGGTGATGGATGCAGAGGGAAGTGCATAATTCTTCCATGTTGAGATTTTCAAAGTTACCTCTGTGGTTAGTGAAGATGGTGGATGGGATGCCGAAGTGGCAAATAATGTGGTACAAGATGAACTTGGAGACCTGAACTCCTGTAGTTGAGACTAGGGGGACTGCTTCCACCCATTTAGTGAAATAGTCTATAGTTGTTATTATCCATTTATGTCCATCAGCTGAGAGGGGTGTGATAGTTCCAACTAGATCAAGGCCCCAACAAGCAAAAGGCCAAGCTGGTGCAATAGGCTGTAGATCCTATGCTGGAGCGTGCACAAGATTTGCAGGCTGCTAACATGGGAGACACTTTCTGACAAAGTCACAGGAGTCTTCTTCAATGGTAGGCCAATAGTAGCCTGCTCTAAGGATTTTTTGTGCTAGGACAATACCACTCATGTGGGCATCACAAAGTCCAGAGTGTACTTCCTTTAACACCATCCCAGCCTCATTTTGGTCTAAACATCGAGAGAGAGTATCGCGATAACCCTGACGATATAGGGTATTGGCTATGATAACATAGCGGGATGATTTTCAGATGTGGTTCTGGCATTGGGTACGTGTGAGATGAGGGGATATGATACCATCGTTAAGGTAAGCATGAATCTCATGGTACCAAGGGGATTGGGGACCAACCAAGATACAAACACAGTTTGAATCCTCATTCGCATAGGCGGGTGTGAGGAGTTGCTCCACTAAAAACTCATACTATGTAGTTGCTTGGGGAATTTCCAAGAGCGAGCCTATACTAGCCATAGCATATGCTGCTTTGTTCTATATTCGAGGTACTTGTGTAAATTGAAGCCTTGTAAAATGCTGGGTTAGCTGATCAGCTAGCTCTTTGTAGGGTAATAGCTTTTCATCTTTGGTTTGATATTCATTTAGAGCTTGCTTGATGATGAGCTAAGAATCGCCAAAGATTTGTAGCTCAGCAATGTTCCATTCTGTAGCTATCTTTAATCCTACTATGAGGGCCTCATATTCAGCTATATTGTTGGTGCTAGGGAATTGTAGCTTGAAGGCTTTTGGAATGTAATCTCCTTGAGGTGTGACCAACAATATTCCTGCCCCTGATCCATGAGATGTGTATGAGCCATCAAAATAAAGTTTCCATGGGGGTTGCTCTTCAATTAGACAGATATGCTCATCTGGAAATTCTGTGATCAATGGATAAGCATTTATTAGAGGTGCATTAGCTAGGTGATCTACTATAGCTTGCCCTTTGATTGCCTTTCTGTCCACATATTGGATGTCAAATTTGCTAAGGAGCATAACCCATTTGGCCAAACGGCCTGTAAGTGCTGTTCTGGAGAGCATATACTTGAGAGGGTCAATCTTGGAGACTGGTTGGATGGTATGACTTAGCATGTAATGGCAAAGCTTTTGAGTTGAGAAAACAACTGCCAAACAAGCTTTTTCCATAGGAGTGTAATTGAGTTCATAACCAACTAGGGTTCTACTTATGTAGTAGATGGCTCTTTCTCTACTATAGTCATCGAGCTATGCTAGAAGTGCCCCTAAAGCAGTAGGTGTTGGTGATATGTACAAAATCAGGGGACGACCAAGAACTGGTGGAACCAAGATAGGGGGATCGATGAGATACTACTTGAGATGGTCGAAGCTACGCTGACATAAAGGATCCCACTTGAAGTTCTCATCCTTCTTCAGTAAATGTGAAAATGGTGTACACCTATCTACAAGCTGGGAGATGAAGCTTTGAACAGATTGAAGCTTTCCCTGAAGAGAACGAAGCTATTGTAGTGTCTGGGGAGGAGGCATGTCTAAGATAGCCTTGACCTTCTTGGGGTTCATCTCTATACCTCGTTTAGAAACTATAAAGCCTAGAAGCTTTCCAGATGTGACCCCAAAGACACATTTCTTGGGATTTAGCATGAGATGATATTTGGCTAACCTATCAAAGACTTTCTCCAGGCCAGCAAGATGATTCATGAAGGTATGAGACTTGACCAAGATATCATCCACATAATCCTCCAAAATGCTATGGATGAGATCATGAAAAATGGCTGTCATAGCTCTTTGATAGGTAGCCCCAGCATTCTTTAGGCCAAAAGGCATCATGTTGTAGCAAAAGGTTCCCCAAGGGGTAGTGAATGTTGTCTTATGCTGATCCTCTTCTATAATCTTGATTTGATTATACCCAGAAAATCCATCCATGAGGGACAAAATTTCATGTCTAGCTGTAAGATATACAATCATATCTATGTTGGGAAAGGGAAAATCATCTTTTGGACAAGCTTTGTTAAGATCTCTGAAATTAGTGCAGATTCTGATGTCACCAGAAGGCTTAGTGATGGGGACCATGTTGGAGATCCACTCTGAATAGTTGATAGGTCAGATAACCTTAGCAGTTAACATTCTTTCTAACTCAGCTTTGACCAGTAATGCCACCTTGGGGTGCATTTTTTTAAGCTTTTGTCTGACGGGCTTGATCTGTGGATTGACTGCAAGATGATGAACTAAAAGCTTTGGATCAAGCCCTGGCATGTCCTGATATGACCATGCAAATCGGCCAATTTTCTCTCTTAAGACCTCAAAGAGGATATCAGCTTGGTCTTGTGATAGGGATGCAGCAATGTGAACAAGCCTAGGGATCTCTAAAGAATCAATGTTGACTTCCCTAGTATCCTCAATTAGAATAGAAGATATCTCTGGTCGATTATCTTGAGGAGGTAATGCTAAATCTTCATGTTTTGCTTGTGTCTCTGGATGTTCTTGCTGAGGGGTTCTCTTCACTGCCTTAGCTAGTCTCAGATTCACCTTAGTTCCAGTTTTGGGTGTATCGAAACTAGATTGGGGATTTTCTCCAAAATACCCCTTGGGATCTAGCTTGTAGATATAGGCAGAATCTGGCTTTGATTTCTTGTGAGGTGTTTCAGCTCCCATGAATCACAAAAGCACTTCCTCTGATGTGAACTCATCAATGTGTATGACACTTGGTTGGTCCCAATCTATGAGTTGTGGATGGGCGAGTGGTAGGTCAATGAGGTGGATGGATAGTTCTTGGAAAACAGAGTCTCTGAGGGAGATTTGGTCTAGGATATCATCGTAGGCTCTCTTTTCAACTTCCTCAGGAATGTCTTCGATTTCGTCAAGGTCACGGTGAATGTTCAAAAAAGCATGACCATCTGTATTGGTGCCCTCAGTTGTGGGTATGCCAAAGCCAAGACCTGACTTTAATTCCCACTTGTGTGCGTCGATGGGGCACTGCATGCCTCTTTCTTCTGGTCCTAGACCACCACCTTGATAGTTCCATTTGTCAGTGATGAGCTTATGTTCTTGGGAATACTTTTGGCTAAAGTGATCAAGGCATGCCTGATTCCTTTGAGGTGCATCCTTATGTAACCAATTGTTGATATCTAGAGTGAGCTCCTCATGAAGAGGGATTTTTGAGGATACAAAGGTTGTTGGGCCAAACTGTTTGTATCGAGGAGTTAGAATCTCCTTAGCTTTGTGATATGTCGATCATCCATGGGCATGTGGATCAAGTGGGAGTGCCCCGATAGAAAATGCATCCAACAGACTATACTCTCCACAGCCCTTGTTATTGATCTTCATGGTAGACATGGTAGAGGCGAGGATGGTTTCTAGGTCATTACAAGTGTGGGATGAGCTGGCGATGGATGTGCCGACATCAATTCTAGGGCAATGGTTTGTATATGAGGCTTCAACTACATTGCAGTAAGCAAAGGGTTCTGGATCGGCATGGATGGTTACCTCAGTGCCTTGATGCAAAAATTTGACGCACTGATGGTAAGTGGATGGAATGACTTTCAAGGAGAATGTTGAATGGTAGGTTTAGATCAATAACATGGCAGAGTGTCTCTTGGATGACGGACCCAACCTTGATTGGTAGCAAAATAGTTCCTTCTGTGGTTCTTTCCAAGTTGTCATAAGCTTTGATGGTGATAACCTCACTGATGATATCTGCCTCAATATACCCAGCTTGTTTTATGAATTTTAGGGTGCAAATATTCAAGGCTGATCCATTATCTATCATTACTCTTTTCATGACAAAATTGGATACCATGATGGCTATGCAAAGCGGAAGGGTGTGATCTGGCTCGACCACGGGTATGTTGGTGGGTTTGAAAGATAGGGCACATGAGGATGAAAGGTGTCCAACAAGATTACAAAAATCAGTAGCATTGATATCAGAAGGGACACGAGATTCTATGAGAGCACTGTCAAGGATGTTCTTGTACATAGGATTGGTGCAAAGAAGTTCTGAAATGGAGATTTGGGCTGGCATGTTCCCAAGGTGTTCCAAGATATTATACTAGCTTTTTGATGGAGTTGATGGTGCTGGTGAAACTGGTGGGCCTGTAATGTTAAATTGCACTCTTCGAGTGGTGACTGCACACTCATTGTTTGGTCCTTGGATATTGATAACATTGACAGAAGGCTCTTTCTTGGATATACAACCTATAAGGCTACCATAGTCTATATAGGATGAAGTGTGGTCATTTTTCTTCCCATGCTGTTGGTTTGGCTGATAGTTGTCGGTGTTGTTGTTGTTGGTTTGGATAGGTGCTTTTCCAGGATTTTGGTTGTTGTGTGGAGGAAAAGCATTTTGATAGATCTGTAAGCCTACATTGCGAGAGGTTTGGGCACCAACAGTGATTTCCTTCCGATCAATGAGGTCTTGCACATAGTCTTTTAGTTTCATGCATCTGAGGGTAGTGTGACCTTTTACCCTCTGAAATTTGCAGTACTCATTGTCTTTGTACCATGCAGCTTTGGATTGGCTTGGGTCAATTTTCTGGGTAGGAGGAAATTTGATGAGGTTTTCCTTGACTAATTTCTCAAAAATGACATCCAATGGCTCACCAAGGGGTGTATAGTTTCTAGGTGTAGGTTGGAATCTAGGCTTTTGTCCTGCAGCTACATTGATGGCATTAGCTTGATTGCTAGACCCTTAAAAGTTTGGTCTTGGATTGTGGTTTTGATCGCTGTGGTTATTCTGCTATTGGTAGTTGATAGCTTGCTGATTGTTTGGTTGATAGGGTGGGTTGGACTGGTTGTGAGAAGGACCAACAATATTCATATGTCTGGTGTCAGTGATGCCATCTATTGCAACATGCTTGTTTTTGTTCCAATACCTAGACTTGTCATTGGAATGTGATTGATTTTGGTTGGCTTCCTTGTAAATTTTGACCACACCATCTTTAATGAGTCCTTGCTCAAGGATCATTCCTTTCTCTTTGATATCTGTGTAGGTCTGCAAACAGTTCATGGTCATGTGGTGAGCCAAGCTAGGATGGGCATTATCAATAAACATTTTCACCAAATGGCACTCTGGCAAGGTGCAAGATATGCGGGTGGTAAGGGTTTGCCATCTTTGTAGATATTTGGGAAGTCTTTCTCCACCTTTTTGCTTGGTGTGGACAAGATCAACTACTGATAGCTCTATTTCAACAAGATGGGCATATTAGGCTACAAATGCCTTAGATAATTCAGAAAAAAATTTAATTGTGCCATAGGGGGTTCTATAAAACCATTCAAGAGCTGGTCCAGCCAAGCTTTTGGGAAAGAGACACAAGAGGAAGACATCATCGTATGCCACTTCTTGGCAGTGCATGTAAAATTCTTTGATATGTGTGATAGGGTCTCCTTTTCCTCTAAATTTGTCAAATTTGGGTGTCTCAAAATGCTCGGGGAATGGTGTCATGGTAATGGCTCTGTCAAATGGGTAAGGGCACACATTCTCAAACTTGAAAGTTTTTGGATCATTTCCCTCTTGGATGTTCTTCAAAGCTGTTTTCATGGCTTCCCATTCTAAATTAATGGGTGATGGCTGGGGTGCCCCCAATGTAGGAGTGCCTTGAGGTAGATATGCACTAGATGGGGCCACTGAATATGGATGGCTGTAAGGGATTTGCTGATAGGGATTGTACATTGTTTGGGTACCTACATGGTGGATGATGGTTTGCTAAGGGGGAGGTGGTGCATAGTGTTGCATGTGTTGTGAGGCTTGCTGTTGATATGGGATTTGAGGTTGGGATTGAGGAACATAAGCTAGCTGTGGGATAAATGAATTGCTTTGTGGAGGTAAGGTATAAGATGGTTGTGAAGCTTGGGGAAAGGATTGGGGGGCTTGTGGGCTTTGACCAAGGTATGTGGGTTGCGCCCCCATTTGGGATGGTACCTACAAATAATTGGTGGTTAGCTAGATTGGTGGGTTACCTCCTAGAAGTGGCATTGAAAATTAGTTGGTAATAGGAGGTAATAGATTAGTTGGTGGTGGAGGTGGTGGGAATTGAAAGCTAGGAAATGTAATTGATGGGGTTTGATAGCTTGGTGGCTAGATTTGGAAGCTTGGCAGAGTGGTGACGGGAACTTGGGTCACTTGAGAGCTGGGAAGAACATTGGTAGTAGCTTGTGGGTTTTGATAGCTTTGTGAAGTGAGGGTAGTAGCTTGTGGATTTGTGGCTGATGGCACTGAGTTCCCAAGACCTAATGGAAATGATGGGATTGTGCTTTGGGTTGTGGTGAACAAGCTGGGGGTGATGAAAGGTTGATTACTTGGCCCCATGGGTGGCATCCCTATTGTATATTGCTGAGGTTGGCCAAAGATGCTAGCACTGATTTGGGAGATGGGTGGATTTGGAAGGCTGGGTTGGGGAGCAACAGCAACAATAGTGAAGGGTGTGAATGGTGAGGTTTTTTGGGTAAAGGGGGTTTGGAGCGGAAAGGTATGAACCAAGGATGGAGTGGTGGTGGCTGGGTTGGCTTGCGGCATGGAGATTTCAACTTGGGTGGATGATGGTATGTTTGGGTCTGTTGGATCATATGGATTGGTTGGAGGCTCTTCTTTTGGCATATATTAAGGATAATTTGGATCATAAGAGCCTATGGGTGGTGGCAGCTGCCCAAACAACAGGTGAGATGGATCTGATAATGGAGGGGGTCTTCCAAAGTCAAAGGTTCCTACATTGTCCCTTCGAAAATTAGCCATGATTGTCTCTTTGTTCTTGTCTATACTGGCGTTTACCAATACTGCATTTCCTGGTTGGTTCATGAAAGCTTCAATGTCAGTAGATGATGGCATAGCTTTCTCTGGGCTGAAGGATGGCTGAGTGCTCAAGGGGGGTGAGGTTGTTCGATCCAAATGATAGGGCTCCATTTTTTCTTTCTTCTTGGCTAAGCGAGTGACGGGTGGCATGAAAAATGCTACTAGGGATGAGATGCAACAAATGCTGGTGGATGCAAAAGGGAGGAAGGCTTTTCTATGCAAATGATTTCCTAGGTTGAGGAAAAGCTCTATGACAAAACCTAAGGAGGATTGGGTTGGGGATTCTAACTTTAAAGATATGTTTCCAAAGCACAAAAGGTCTGATTTCCTATGTGAAATCTTGGTGGTGATTGTGTCAACTTAAGGATAGACTGATGATCCTTTAGGAAGAACACGAGATTGACCGCTTGTGGATCCCAACCTTTAGCTCAAGGTGATGAGGGATAACAAGTGGCAAAGCTAGATTACCCTAGACAAAGATTTGTCAAAGGGATAACCTTGGTGAGATTGGTGGTTTTGAAAGATTTTAGGAATGGAAAACTTTTAGCAAGGTGACAACAATTTTTGAAGGCTTGGATGTCAAGATTTTGGATTACTAGCTAGATGGTTTGGTCCTAAATGAGATGGATAAGCTAATAATGCTTAAGGGGATAACCTAAGATGGCTGACTTTTCTACAAAGATGACTCTAAGGTAAAGCTTATCCAAGAAGGTGTGCAAAAACAAGGGTGTCTAATCATAGAAATCATGCCTAGTTGGTAAGGCATAAGCAAGATTAACTCCTAGATGTTGGCTAAATTTGATGGTGCGCTCTAACCAGGCCTCTTGAAGTGCTTCGTCGACAGCTTTATCCTCTGCTTTATGGAGTTTGACAATTTGAGGACTTGGTGTTAGTTCTTTTCTCTTGGCTGAAAGTTCTTGGTATGCCTGAGATGGTTTGAGTTTAACTTTGTGGAACTTCTATTTGGGTTTGGGTTGCTCTGACATCAATTCTTGAATCTTCTTGGCTTTGAGAGACCTCGGTTATTTTGTTTCAACTTGTTCAACTTCTGGAATAGGAAGTGACTACGCTAAGTATACCCTAAGCTAGGATTGACCAAGTTTGGCAAACATTCATTCAACAAATAAAAAAGCAAGCAATAGATAGGAACAACCAAATAGAAGTCTTTGATTCTCAGAATGTGATACTTGCACTGAGGAGTGTGTATGTTTTACAAATGTTTTGATCAGTCACTTCAAACACATTAACATTCTAGATGGTTGTCTACAAGGCTGACAGTTGGTTTAGCTAGGGAGTCCTTGATATACCCAAAGGTACGTGAGGCCCAAATCCATAGATGAAACCAACAAGATGTCACACAGCTGAGAGGAGTGGTAACCCGCTTCTCCTCTTTCACTTCTCAAGGGTATAAAGTTCCTTGAGGCTTAGCCTGAGTGACAAAAATCTTGATTCCAAGAGAGGTGTCTTTGGATTCACCTCCCGATTTTTATACTCTACCGAAACGCTGCAGTTGAGGTCGTCCAAGGGGTGATGAAATCCCCAAGAAGGCCTCCTAAAAAGAAACAAGGTTTTGGATCCTAATCTTATGCACCCAAGATGGCCTCAAAAGACGACAAGGGGAGAGAAGACTTGGATGACCTTGGGCTAAAAAACACGCTTGTTCTTTTTACCAACTGACTCTTATGTGTGCTAATTTAGACTTTGCAAGCACTCATGTTTAAGAGACAATGTTCAATTCCAACTTGAAGTGCCAACAAAAGTAAATTGATCGAAGAATGCAAACAAGAAGAAGAGTTAGGGTCAACAAAAGAAAACTCGCGCACCCGGAGGCCCTCCATGTCAAGTATCGATTAATTTCCTTTAAAGCATTCAAGAGTTGGTGTGATTTTGTTTTAAGCCCAAAGCAAAGATGTGTGAGACTCGATTTGTCAAGCGTGCGCCCGGAGGCCCTCCACGTCAATAGTTGTTCAATTTTAGTGCCCAAACTTGAAGTGTGATCGATTTAATCTAGAGTTTTGGTCATTTAAAATTTTTGATAAAGTTAAAGCAAACGTTCAAAGACCAAGTGAGTGAGTTAGATTGTGGAACATTTAACACCTTTTTCAAGTAGACCCATCCCCATAAATGGTGCTGAGATTGCAACCAATGGTTGAATTGATGGGTGATTAGAAAAGAGGTGAGTCCAAGGAACTACTCAAATTGATTTTTGAAAATTTGTATTTAACTTAACAAAGTTTCTTAAATGTCCAAAAATCAAACTTTACCTAAATTGCATGTGGAAAAGAGATTTATTTTGTTCAATTTTAGAAGCTCCAAATGAAGTGTTTGATATTGCAATGGTTAATTGATCCTTGGCATTCAAGATTGGATTTGTTGTTTTAATCATGCATTCAAAGAAAATTTGATTTTAATCCATGGCATTCAAGAGTGTGTTTAGCAACATGCATTCAAAGGCAAGTGATTAAACATTCAAGTTTTTTACCTTTGAGCATTCAAGATTGAGATTTTGTGTGTTGTTTTAAGAACTTTGAAGTGCTTTGTTTTAACCTTAGATCATTCAAGATTGTTTTGGACTCAAAAGTGAAAATGACTCTTTGGACTTTGGTTTTCATTCAAGATTTTGTGTTCTAGTTTGCATATTTTAAGCCCAAAAATGATATTCCTAGATTATTTTGATGCATGGAAAACCTAAGAAACATTCAAGATTTTGCAACAAGACATTTGTTTGGAATAAATAACAAATCTTTTAGGACAATTTTTGGCAACCATTTAGGATTCTTAGTTTTCATGAGATTTTTAAAAGAACTTTAAAATATTTGCAAATGAGGTTCATTTTATCCTTGATTGATGCTTTGAGTTTGACTTAGATTTTAGTGTGCACTTAGTGTTGATTTTGAACCTTTTAAAATGGAAACTTGAAGTTCTTTTTAAATTCCCAAAAATGAAGTGTTCCTAACTTTTCATGAATGCATCTAAAACCTTGATGTTGCAAGGATGCAAATTATTGGATTGGTTTAGTTTCACTTGTTAAAAAGCTTTTTTTTTTTTTTTGCAAATTTTTAGTTTTTAATGGATTTAAGTATGATTTAGGGGTTCATTTTAAGCACTAAAAAGAAGTGTGTATGATTTTGCTTCCTTAAAAAAAAATGGCCAAGATCTCCCACAAGAAGAAGAAGAAGAAGTAGATGGAATAAGAAGAATATAGACAAGAGGAGGAAGAAGAATTCCAAGTGCTTTGTCCACCTATAAGCTTGAAAAATCTGCAAACTCTATGAGATTGACTATGAGTTCATTTTTCTTCTTCATGCTCATGTGGACCTACAAAACCAATTTATAAAATCCTACCAATCACAAAAACAAGCAAAATCAGCCAAAATTAGCAAATGACATACAAAAATTGACTAAAAAAGCTAATGAAGATGACCCATGCGGGGTCCCACCGAGCGTGCCAAAATGTATATGAGCAATGTTAGTATGCTAATAGAAACCAAATTTAAATAAAGCTTCTACAAACTAAACAAAATTCATAAACTTCAAGATAGACTAAGATGAACTCTCAATTGAGAATATGAGCCATTAATGGACTCTCTCAATGAGAAGCTCTCTTGTTCAGTGGCTTTGTCTAAATAGATAGGATGTATGCTCAAGCTTATTCTTCAAAAAGGGCTTCAAATGGAGTTAGAATTTGGGTGTGAGTGTATGGTTTTGATGTAAAATGGCTTCTTAAAATGGCATTATGACTTTACTTCATGGATTGTGTTGTTTTGCAAAGGGGAAGGATGCAATTTATAGGCAAGAGGCTTGAGGGATTGAGGGCTAAGATGCAAGGATGGGAAAAAGCTCATGGAGGGCTCAAATTGCATGAGAGAAGAGCACATGGATTGTGCTTCCTTACAGCCAATCAAGGAGTGACACATGTCACATGGTGAGAGGATGGATAAAAGGGGAAGGATGAGTCAACAAAGGAGGCTCAACGGATAAAATCTTCATAAAGACCCTCATAATGACTTGTAAGAGCAATAAAAGGGCTTGGAAGAGTCATTTATGGCCTAGTGGGCTTCATAAAGTTTTATGGTTGAGATATTTTGAGGGAGATGAGAGCAATTTTGACTTGGGCTTGATTAGGAAGGTTTTAAGCTTGCTTAGGCTTGTGCAAATGATTAGAGGATCGATTAAGATGGTTTAGGATTAGCTTAGGGATAGGCAAGTGGATGGCATTTAATGAGGGTGGGTGAAGGAGGAGATATTTGTTAACTTTGGCTTGGGTTAGGAAGTTTTAACTCATGTTTAGGGAATGTGACATGGTTAGGAGGGGATTAGGATTAGTTTTAAAGACATCTTCTAGAAGAGTCTAGACTTTGGATGAGGATAAAGACTTTCTAGAATGGTCTAGAATTTCCTAGGATGAGGATGAAGACTTTCTAGAAGAGTCTAGAACTTCTTAGGATGAGGATAAATTAGATTTTTAGGAAATAAATAAAGTTTTATTTATTTCAAGGGTTTGGGTTGAGGATATATTTATTAAAACTTTTTTAATAAACATGAGGATTAATATTTAATCTTAATTAAATATTTTGAGTTGGGATTAGGGGTAGGAAATGATGGGATTAGCCTTTAATCAAAATTAAAGAAGGATTAGAAGATTTTGGAAGAGGTTAGTGGTCTTAAGGAAATTGGCCAAGTTTTGGGCAAAAAATAAATTTTTTATTTATTTTGGGTTTTTTGGTCAATTTATTAATTAAATAATTAATAAATAAGGAAATAATGTTTAAATAAGATTTAAACATTTTTGGGAGGGATTCCTTAATTAAATATTTTTAATTAAGATAAAGAGATTTAATGGCATAAAAATAAATAAATAAATAAATTAATTAATTAATTAATTAATAAATGATGATGTCATCAGGAATTTTTCAGAAAATAAAAATACTTTAATTTCTAAAGGTTTTTAGGTGTCTACAGTACTGTCATCCAAAATTAATCTTCTCGTAACATATTCTCTCATTGTTTTCATACTAAAACCCATTTTAGATGAGATTGAAGATATTTTTCTATTTTGGGTCATATTCTTATTTACAACAGACATCAATATCACTTTTCTTGCCATGGACTTATCTTTTGGTTGAGACTATTTTCTTATGTTTCTCAAACCTTGTTTAACATTTTCAATTACTTCAGTTTGCATGTTAGAAAGTCTTCTCTTCTTTGATGTTGTGTCTACACCTAACAATTTCAATGCCTCTTGCAACTTATTTTGTGTAAGAAAAAGTGAAAGCAATTCAGCTTGTTCAGTTGTTTCAATGTTATCAAATTTAGTTAGTATTTCTCTGATCTTCTTATTCATTGACCTTTTCTTAGACAAACTTAAGTGTTGAATAGTAGCTGCAAGTATTCTTAATTCATCCACATCCATTTTAAGTAAATGATCTAATTTTTTTTGACAAATTCCATTCTTTACAGATTTGGCAATATTTATGAGTTGGACCATACTAGTTCCTGCACCTGATCCCAACCCTTCTCTCACTTCTATTACTAGAATTTCTATAGGGAGTGATCTTGAGCCTTCTCCAACATTCATTATTTGAGATTCTGCAGGGAAAGATTCTAACCTTTCTCTAACTTTTGTTATTTGAACCTCTATAGGAAGTGATCTTGAACCTTCTTCAACATTAATTGTTTGAGATTCTATAGGAAGTGTTCCTGACACTTCTCCCATATGCATTTCTTCTACTTCTATTGAACCTCCTTCAACATTTCTTTCACCTTGTTAATTGTCTACAAAAAACTTATAAATAAATCAAATTAGATAAAAAATAAGATTGATACATACTTAAATTCAAGACCATGTAAAATAAATAAATTTAATTTATATATATAATTACAAACCTTGTTTAATTTGTTGATAATGTGCCACAGCCTTCTAAAGATTTCTTTAATTTTTCTACTTCATCAGATCTCTTCCTTGCATATTTGTTTTGCCTTCCTATAAAAATTTTACAATAACTTTAAAACATTCAGCTTCACTATCAATTTTTTGTCCTCACCATGGGTGACATCATACATTTTGTTTTTTTGACATGTTTCCATGAACACCAATTATTTTTACATGTTTGCGTGAACACATCAAATTAAATTTTTGGCAACCAAAATATTTAGGCTTGTACGTCCGAACGAACATGTAAAATATGTTCACACAAACATACTACTCACACAAACATGTTAATTTATTAAAAATTGGTGCTCTTTTCTGAAAAAAATGAAATTGGCTACTTTAAAATAAAAAATGCCAATTTGTGCTACTCAGAGCAAGCTTTCCAACAACTATAATTATAATACATATTATATTCATTAAGACTTTCAAATATGGGTTTAACTCATTATAGGTTCATTACTTATTGAACATCAACTAACTTTGACACTTTGGGAAAATTTGTAAATTAGGTGAAATCTATTTTGAAAAATACCTAGGAAATAGGTTGTTGAGATAGGTTTCTATAAAAAAACTAAAATTAGATTTATGATAAATTGAGTTCAAGTTATCTATGTCAAAATGAATGTATGTTTGAATTATGATTGATGTCACTTCAAAACTTCATAAACTATACAATAGTCAACCAAATTAAATCAAACCAAATGCATCCTCTAGATATTAATGTTACAAATCCAACACTAAAAGAAATACCTCATTATAATTTCTAGAAAAAAAGTTATGTGTGTCAAGCAGACTGTCACTCTTTAAAAATATTGATTTTTCACATGTACCACTTTTTGGAGGAGAAGAAAAATTTGACTAAAATAATTTATTTATTTTTAAATTAAAAAATATGGTTACAAAGTAGGAACAAAGTACTATAAATCAATAGTTTATGTCATCTTGAAATTATTCATAGTTTTAGAGATATAGTCACTCGAATGTGAGGTTTGTTTGAAAAATATTGATTCCAGTGCCAAAATTTGTCAAAAAGTGGAACCCATTATTGTAGGATCACCCTATTGTCATATAATTTAGTTTTCTCCTCATCTAATTCTACTTGTGCAATGTACTTCCTCCTTGGCTTGTTCTACACACCACCTTCCTACTCGATTGGTTTGGCTTTCTCCTTGGCCTTTTGAGCAGTCACACATGCACTAGCCCTTGTTGTAGGTGTTTTAGGCTTGGCTTGGCTTGGCTTGATAGATTTCTTAGCCCTTGTCACTAGTTGGGTTTTAGTCTTCCTCTTCTTTTTCTTTGTGGGAGTAGGTGCTTCCTTGGCTTTTGCTCCCTCAACACCTTTAGCAACTTGAGTCTCCTCCTCTTCTTGGTCTTCTCCTATTCCTTGAGTAAGTGCAAGCGGTGCTTGTGCCTAGATGTCTTCTTCCTCTTCCTGCTCAACACCTTCACCAAATTTAGCTTTTAGTTTCTTCACCAACCTATCTTTCTTTTTAATAACAAGAGTTGTCTTCAATTCCATAGTAATTTTAGACTTAGCCAACTCATAATTTCCAAATGCTTTAGAATTTTTGTCAATCTCTTCTACTAGTAAAGTTGTGATAGATATAGAGGCTTCATATACATTGATTTCATATCTTAAGGGTCTCAACCATCCTACCCTTGGTGTTGCTGCTTGGAAAAAAGTGTAGTTGACATCCACTAGGAACAAATGTCATCAAAATGCCTTTCTACTAGTGACACTAGAATTCTCAATCTTTTCTTTATTGATTTCTTAAAGTCCTCAAAGTAACTTGTCATCAAACACTCAAAGTTCTTGCCCTATTGTTCAATGTACTCACCTATCTATACTACCACTGACCTATTTGTTTTCCAACCAATTGTGCAAAATGTAGGAAAAGTGTTTTGAACATCAAAGAATATGCATATCAAGATAGAACCAAATTTTTATTGTGCACTCTTAGTCTTCCTTATTGCTCCTAGTTTCTCTATCAATTGCTATAATTTTAGCTCTACAAGATCATATGTGTGATCTTCCTTAACAATATTATAACCCACATCCATTGTAATATAGGGCACACTGTTTAATCTGCTAGATTAGTAGAACTTATGTGAGATTACCCTAAAAAAGAAAGTCTATCAATGGATCGGTAATGGTGACAATAGTCATTCCTCTTTTGTTCCATACGACTCAAGTATTCTTTTCAATCACCTCTTTTGAGTCACTTCTCAATGTCTTAGGTCAATCTAGGGTTGGATACCCTGTAACCCTATGGATTATCCTCTTAGTTATTATGATAGGTCCACTATCTAGCCATAGTGAACCATCATGTACCCTGCTCAATATTATCCTAATCCATTCTGTTTTAAACAAATTCAAGAAATCCAAGGTACGATTTAACCCTTTGCTTTCTATAATTTTAAATTATTGCTTTAGTATACCATTATCACATAGCCTGTCATATGCTTGTCTAATCTCCATATCACCAATGCTACCAATTTTATAGTTATAACATTTCCTAACATCTTGCACCATTAGAATGTTCAATGGTATCATGGATAATGCACTAGAGGGGTCTTGTTTGTAAGAGATATTATGTATGGCTTTGAATATGGGTTGTTTAACCTCATTACTAACCAATTGAACATTCAAAACCTCCATACCCTCTACATTCTTTGAACTAGATGCCATAATGTGAAACTAAGGTTTACAAAAATATAAATAGTGTAGCTCATCTCTTGATAAATACCTTACAAGATCAGATGAAATGGTGATGAATTGTTGCACAAGTCTTCTACAATCACTTCTAAAGAATTTCCAGATTGCCTCTTTCTCTTCTCACTCTTTCTTGATTTTGAAATGATGAAATATGAGTTGAAATCAATCAAATACCCTTTTGAAACCCTACAATCAATGCTAGGTGCTTACACAACTGTAAGCTTGACATCAACCAATTTTAGACTCACTTAGCATCTATTAACATTCCATTCGCTCGGCATCCATTACGAGCCCAGCATCAACTAGCCAATCTGTTAGCTCAGAATCATCTTGTATTTCTCTTGACACACATAGGAAATATTTCTTGCTTGGCAGCAACATGAAAAAATTAAAGAATTTTTTGAGTTCCTGATAACATCTTACATCTTTGTTCATGCTTATGTAAACATTTTAGTACTCAATCCTTTGGAACTAATGTATGATATAGAATTTAAATATCAATCCCACATACCTCTTGATTGCTTAGTTTGATGAGGTGTGATCGCCTAACCCATTGGGTGAAGTGATCCCTTCACCATTTGATGTGCTACAATCATCTTTCTTCTTCCATATCTTGTTCATTGTATTTATGACATTTTTAACATCTCCCTTGCCTTTTCCTTTGTTAAATTCACAACTTGGTACCTTTGACCTTGTTGGACAATACCTACTAATGTTAGGGTATGTGCAAGATCATGGTGTGCCAAAAAGTGGCGATCTGAAAAATATGTAGTTCTGAAATGCCTCAAAGAATTTCAAAATCTATTCCCACTTTTTTCCCACCCATCCTGATACTAAATGAAAACAATTAATACCTTCATAATTCCTAATATATCTTTCAATACCAACCTTATATGGTCATCTTTAAAACATCCCAAAAATGTGTTTTTGGCATGTTCTTATGTGTTTTTTACTTCAAGCATGTAGCTGACGACTTTTTTTAGACCAAAATTTGATGTAATGAAAAGGGTTTCTTAAGAATGTTCTTAGTTTTTCATAAATGTAAGCTTTGTCAAATTACAAGTTCAGTAAGTAATTATTACTTATTTTCTAATGGACTTAGCTACAAAGTGCTGATTGACATACTGGTTGAAAAATAGCTATAACTTTCAAACCGTATAAGATTTGTGAAATCCAAAAGATGTGTCACATTCTATGCTTTGACTAGTATAAAAAAAATTAAAAAAAACTTAATTTTGATTTTTTTTGAACTAGTTAAGGTGGTCAGACATGGGAGTTTTTTAATTCTGAAAATAGTACAGTAGAAAATTCATAATTTATTATTTATTTGGAATAAAAATTGCCAAAAATATGCATCACATCCAAGCATGAGTCTACTTTTTATATCTAAAATTATATTTAAAAATATTATCATTTGATTATGATTAAGGTGGTCAGACGTACACCTACTTTTTATTTGCGCCCTGAAATTTTTGTAGTACTGCATTAAAATCCAAACTTTTGACCAATCAAATAATTTTTTCTCTGGATAAGGCCTTGTAGTTTAGAAACTAGATTCAATTTTCTACAGATTATTTTCTTACAAATTTTTGATATAAAGTCCAGAACCACTTTAAAATTATGTGTCAAGTTGACATAAACCTGATTTGCTGATTTTTCACTGCCACCTAAGGCCATAGTTTGGTACACCATGATCCTGCACATACCCGTTACCAATCTTCAAATAGCTAAAATATGTGGTTTGACTCAACCACCTTTCATAGTCACCTTTGAAGTGTGTCCTAATATGATTCTTAGGAACATGTCCATATTCTTGACAATAATGACAACTATATCTTGTATTATATTCTCATTTATAAGAGTTATCATTGTTCCTTACCATTTTTTTCCTATTTGATGACCACGTGGGTTTGGATCTACACTCAAAAGCTCTATGACCATACTTTTAATAGTTATAACAATATCCTTCAAATCTTTGTGTTCATGGTCTTGCTTATGCATTCATGTGCCTGATGATCTTATTTGTTGCATTTGTGATAGTGAACCATGTTCTTATGCTCGATAGTCTAATTTGTAGTTCTACTCCTACACACATTAGCAGTATGTCCTTTGTTACCACAATTATGACAAGTAGGTTTGGAATTCTTACCTTTGTTGCTCCTTTCTTCAACACTTTTGGATGACTCTCCTTCTTCAGTACTTGTGTATCTCAGTCTTGATGTGTCATTATTGGATCTAGGGGATCTCAATAATTGATCAAAGTATTTGATGGCTTCATTTGGTTTATTGAAACTTTCAAAAAATTCCTTTTCCCTTTTTAGGTCACTTTTCAATTACACATTCTGCAACTTTAATATTTTTATCTCAATGTCATTGACATTTAGCTCATAGTTGGCATTCATCATTTGACTCAATGTGTCCAATTTCATGTTGAAGATCTTGGTTAATTTTGATAATTTCTCTTCTAGTCTATTGCTCAAAATTCTTTTTTCTTCTTCAATAATGGCTTCATCTTTCATAGCTTTCTTTTTTTGTTCAGTCACCTCACATAGAAATATGGCTTGTGATTCTTGCTCTAACTTGAGATTTCTAATTTTCTCTCTTGGGTTGTATTCATTTCCATTAGATCTACAACTGTTACATCAAATTCATTTGAGTCGCCATTAGCAAATAGCATAGTAGTGTCTATCTCTCTGTATTATGTGTCATTCTCCTCACTAGAAATGTCTTTCCTTCTCTTCAAAGATTTCTTTAAATCTTCTCTTGCTTGATTTAGTTGATGTTGAATGAGATGTATTTCAATCTCCTGATTCTCAATAGTCTTTCCCAACTTGTAGACTTCCATTTCCAAGATCTTTCTTCAAAGATACAAAGCTTCTCTTTTAGAGAACAAGGCTCTAATACCAATTGTTGGAATTAAAATATGAAAGGTAAACTTTTGAAGGGTGAGGGTGAAACAGTAGTTTAAAATTATACCCATAAAACTTTCACCACACATCCATCTCATACATTCATTAAGTAAATTGAAATAACATGTAAAGCATGTACATCTAAATCATGTAATCATATAAGCATTCACACACATATGACACCAAATATGATTACCCAAAAACCCTCCAATGAGAAGGTAAAACTGGGGTGGGAATGACACCCACAAATCTTCACTACTATACTAATAAAGTGTATCCAATGAAGGTTACAATGTTTTGACCATGAAATATGATCTACCCTATAAAAGGTTTTCCCTGTTAAAGGCTTACAAAGACTATTAGGTCTCACCTTACTAGTACAATTTAGTAATGATCATGTGGTTAGCACTTCCTTCCCTAATGATAGATCACCTCTAAACTGATGTATTCTCAATCCCTCTTGATCAAATGTCTCTTTTTTGTATGCTATCCTCTTTCCTTTTTTTGGCTCTAACTATTTCTACAATGCAATCTCAAATCATAACTCCTTAGCCACCATGAATGCTCTATTTGTACATGCAAACTTCTCTTTACTCTCCTTTATTCACCTTCTTTACATACTTGATAGTTTTTGGTTTTTTCTCACGGAGGCTTAAGTGACTTAGGGTTAGGTATGAATTGATAGCTATGATTCATCCATTTTGTCACTTAATCCTTCCCTTTTTCTGATTGGCCAAATGTATTTACATTGGGAATCCAACTTAAGATTTTTCCTTGTCTCCAAAATATTGTAATTCATGTTTAAGTTGGCTCAAAAATGGTTTACATAGTTGTTTGTGCCATTACAAACAACTATAAAAAAAATGTCTCACTCAGCATCTAAGCTCTCTAATGCTCGGCATATACTATCTTCTATTCTTTGACTTGGCATTTGTATCTCTTAGCATACACTACTTGCTAAGCTCCTAAATCACTTGGCATACACTATCTACTTAGTACTTGAGTGACTCGGCACATGAGTGGGTTGACACTCACTGTGGACTCAGCATGCTCTATAATATACATGTTGTGCTCGATATGTACTACTTTTTCGGCATGAACTAAGTAAATGACATAAGTGTGTAGACACTCATTTGTCAAAACCAATCTAAAATCAACACAATTATCACTATAAAAGCTATAATTATGTAATATTTTTATTAGTTAAATTATTTTATATACTATATAAATTTTTTATTGAATTTTCTTTGTGACAATAACTAAAGTTATAAAATTTTAAGCAAAATTTTCGGTAATCCTAAATCATGGTACAACCTCAAAGAAGCACATTGGACAAAGGAAAAGATAGTAGCCAAAAATGGGGGCTGATCTAAAGAACATAAAGCAACAACTTGTTAAAAAATAGATTGTTCAAGATCTAGCCCAACCCCCATTTTAATTTAAAAAACCCATAGGACATAGTATCCCAACTATAGTATAAAAAACTATTAACAATACTATCCCAATTACTACAAACTAAACTAAAAAAATATAAGGCAGGCCAGCCTAGACTGATGGTTTCAAAGATTTATTTCCCTTGCTCAACCTAGAAGTTAGGATAGAGCTTCAATGCCCGATGTAATAATAAAAAAAATACTAATAGTAGTCCAAAAAAAACCATTAACTTAGCTCCCAAGGACCAAGTGTTGCAAAAGTAGTATTAATTGAAATAAAAACCAAAGGGGGTACTACTTCCCTTTGTACTTCTCTATTCCTTCTAATGTATCTAGCAGCAATTGGAGCCGATCATCCACCATGAACATGTACATGGAGCCCATAGTGTCCACCTCTGCTTCTATTGTTAGGTCATCTTTCTCAGCATGGAGTAGGTGAAGGGTAGAGGCCACTGAGTGCATCACCTTCACTGAAAACCTAGTGATGTTATTAAATCTCTACTTGAGAAACTCCTACCTTGCAACAAGTCTTTTCAAGTTCCCGTTAATATCCCCCTACACCACATTCTAGGTCTCAATGTTTCCCTGTAGGATTTGTTCCCTTCTACTGGCCACATGTTGGGGTGAGGTAAAAGTCTCTCCCTTTTCACCCCTATACCCCTCAATGGTTTTTCTCTTCAAATTATTTGAAAAATGGGAAGGCATCAGGCTTAATTGGTTGTTATCCTCTCCCTTTCCCTCATCACTCACATCCTTTTTCTCTTTCCTACTCATTTTTTTCCAAGGTTTTTTTCTCTTCTACTTTTTCTAATGGGGTATTCATCTACCATTATCATTGGAATCTAAATGAGGGGAACTTTCCACTCTGGGGCCATGGCCCACATTCACCCTCTTCTTCTTATGTGTAATGGACCTTCTACCACCAACCTCATTTTCAATATTCGAGTCTATAATTTTTATGCTCTTCTTCATTTTGATCTACTTCAAAATGTTGGACTTTGAGGTTTGTTTGGCCAGGGTGGTCACCATCTCTGTGGAGTGCTAAGGGGTCAAAGTAGAGAGGATTAGGTTGGAAAGAATAACTTACACACTTATAGGCTGAATGGGACAAAGGTTTGTATGACAAACATATAGCTTATATGAAGGCCTAGTGAAGCATCGTGTAAGATCTAACCTTTTTCATTTGATCCCTAACCCTAAAAGTATTATCCTCCATCAAATGCAATAAAAAAAAAAGAAAAAATGATATAAGGTCTCAGTTGCAAAATGGTTTAAGAGAGAAAAATCATAGTAATAGAATATATGGAATCTCTCCTCAATAGTGAGATATCTCATGATTGCATAACGTATAGGTCTTTCCAAGGGTCCAAGAGTTCCATTCTCATGAAACCATCATGATAAAAAATAGAGGCCTTACAAGGATGGAAGGACTAAGTAAGGCTCACCTCATTTGTAACATAGGACTACTTCATCTATTTCTTTCCTTTGAAGGACAATGCATGTAGTTTGGAAATCACCTCTTCATTAATATAAAAACATATGTCATTCATAATCACTCTCCCATTGTTTTAGGTGTTAAAAAACTACATAGAAAATGCCTCGTCATACCTTCCAATACACTCCATAAATGAAACTAAACCACCTTCTTTCAGGGATGTCTGTGCTGCCTCCTTATAGATTTTAATGGAATTCAACTTGATATGAGAAGAGACACCACCCACCTCCTTTCTTGCACCAAGATCCTTGATTAAATCCTTAAAGGTGTCTGACATAACCACAAACTCATTCTACTGATTCAAACTAGATAGAGCAGTGAGAAATTTCAAGCTCGTGAAAAATATGATAGCACGGACCCAAATGCGAAGGCTTAAGGAAATAAGGCCACATAAGAGGCACAAACCACACAACCTCATATTAACCTTGGTACTCACCACCACATTTAAAAATCCATTTGCATACTTTCCAATGTGAGTAACATCATATTTTAAAAACCCTCCCTTTTTGTTTCTAACAAAATCCTACCAAATCTTATAAAAATCACAGTGCCAACTTTGGCAATCATGTTTTTCCACCTTTATGCCATCTAATCTTAAATTCTTTTCCATTAACGATACTACAATCAGCTTAATACTAACCTTCCTTAATAACTATTATGCATTGAGTATCCAAGAAAATCACATCCACTAATGATTTTCTCCATATTTTGTATCTTTAATGACCAACTCTTGAATATGAGCTGACAAATCATTCAGCCTCCTACAAGTACATGTTTCATGTGTCATAGCAAAAAATTAGGGCAAAAACACACCAATTTATTTTAAATTAATAAAAACAAACTTTAATAAATAATAACATTGAATTTGTTACAAAAATATGATGACTACGTAACATTAAGTTCAAGTCTTGAAACTACATGAATAGTTTACTAGAGTTCTAGGGTTTTCAGTCTATGATTAAAACATCTATTGGGGTCAAGGGAAATAGGTTTGGTTAAAGAAAAAAAATGGTGTTAACCCTCATTAATAGTTTAATTGATTTTACTTAACTATATGGAATGACACATCATTTTATTTCATCGATAGTATGAATTACATTAGGTTTGATTCAATACCAACACTTGTAACATTATGCTAGATCAATTCCCTAGATGCCTAGAGAAACACTTTAAAAGTTAACCTATAAATATAATAATACTAAATCCAATTATCAATATAACCTATTAGAACTTGTAAGATATTAATTACCTACAATTGAATCAATTATGACATACAATCCATCTTCTAACATAACCCTAAACAACTGTTAGGTCATCTATACAATCTCCAACCTATAACACATTCTAACATTAGCATTAACAAAATGCTAACCAACAACCCTTTTACAATTAAATATTATTATTTTTAAAACATTTTCCTTCAATCATTAAAATACATAAATCATTCTTATAAGCCATATCCCCAACACTAAACACATTTAAAATAAAAATTACCTCTCAACCTTCTAACTCTAATTATCCCTAACTCATCACTTAATTAATAACTAATGACCACATAATCTCCTCACTAAAATTTAATAAATCTAATTTCCAAAATACAAACATAAATAAAAATCCTAAATAAAAACATCCTAATCATTAAATTAAATTACTAATTCCTAATCTCAAAAATTAACCTACTAAACAAAATTTACAACCACTACTACTATCCTAGCTATCCCATAAATCTCTACCTATGCTAGCTGCTATGGCCAATTGCCCACTTTCCCATGTTCCCCATGAAAATGAGTGCTCCCCAATACCCTAAAAAGGTCTTGGTGTGCTACCACAAGTCTGCTAGGACTTGGTAATGTGCTAGTTCTCCAAGGAACACTTGGGGACAAGGTGATGTTGTGTGGGTTTTGGAGAGAATATAAGTGTTGTGATGTGGAGCCTATTCAGACTTGGAGGTTTATTCAGCATAGTCTTCTCCCCATATTATTTCTATGAGGGTTTGGGGGAAGTGCCCCCAAGATGGGGTAAAAGGTGTTGGCTATTATTTTCCTATTAGATGACTTATTCTAACCCTAATTTTGTAAGAAGGAAAAGCTTGTATAAAAAGGCTTAGGGTTAGGGATTTCATAATGTAATGGTGATATTGTAGCTTCTTGCAATGGTATTGAGCTTAAATGGATTGTGGATTGTAGTCACTAGATAATAATAATATTGGACTTGTTGGTGGATCTAGCCCAAGGATTGGGTAAACCATGTTAAATCTTGGCGTCTTGTGTTCTCTTTTATGTGATCTACTATTTTCTAGTATTTGTTATATTTTCATGTAACTATTGTTTCTTTCTAAGGTGAATCCAACAAGTGATATCAAAGCCAAATCATCATCACTTTTTTTTTTTTTAGGGATCCTCTGCAGGTTGGTCTCACGGTTGAGTAGGCATCTCATAGATGAGTGGGAGAAATGGCAGATGAGGGTAAGCTAAGGGTTGACACGTTTAATGGGAAAAACATTTAGTTATGGAAGATACAAATTGAAGACTATCTTTATCAGAAGGATTTATGGAAGTCATTGGAAGGAAAATCCAAGAAACAAGGAATTATGATAGATCATGACTGTGAGATTTTAGATAGAAAGGCACTTGGAAGCATTTAGTTATGCCTAGTACCATCAGTGACATTTAATATTACAAAAGAAAAGATGATGGAAGAGTTGATGCAAACCCTAGTGAAACTATATGAAAAGCCCCCCACTTCAAATAAGGTATTTCTAATGAAGCATTTATTTAATATGAAGATGGCAGAAAGTAGATCTATTGTGGATCATTTAAATGAATTTAATATTGTTACTAGTTAGTTATATTCTGTGGGTATTAATTTTGATGAAGAAATTAGGGCTCCCTTGATTTTGTGTTCTTTGCCTAAAAGCTAGAATGGCTTGGTAATGGTTGTAACTAATTCTATTTCTGGATCTAATACCCTAAAATTTGATGATGTGATTAGTGTTATTTTGAATGAGAAAACTCCTAGGAAAACCTCAGGTGGATCTACATTAGGAAGAACTTTGAATGCACAAAGCAGAGGTAGAATGACTGAGAGAGGAAATAATTCTAGAAATCATGAAAAATCAAGAGGAAAGTCAAAGGCGACGAGGTCTCAATCCAAAGGACCAAGAGATTGATGGTACTAAGGTAAACCAAGGGATAAGAAGAAAGATATTTGGACTCAAAAGAACAATGAAGGAGAAAAATTGAAAGGGAACTAGGGGAAAACATGGTAATTAACAAATCTGAAGAGGATGCTTTGTTTTTGTCTTTAGAAAGTGTTGATGATTCATGGGTTTTAGATTTTGGTGCTTCATTTCATGCTACACCTCATAGAGGTTATTTTATTGATTATGTCCAACGGGATTTTGAGCTTGTTTATTTTGGGGATAATGAACCCTATCAAATTGATGGAAAGGGAAAAGTTAAGATTAAGTTGCAGAATGGGAACCATTGGCTACTACATGAGGTAAGACATGTTCGAAGGCTGAGTAGGAATTTAATTTTAGCAAGGCAACTCAGTTGTGAGAGTTGTGTAGTTACTTTTAATGAAAAAAATTGGAAGGGTTCAAAAGGTTCCCTTGTAGTAGAAAAAGGTGTGAAAGTAGGCATCTTATATCTTTGTATAGGTCCTATTGTTTCTTCTACTTTGATTTTTTCAAAGAAAAATGAATGTTCAAGAACAGTTGCTATAGTTCAGTAGGGAGAAGAAATAGTTGATGTAGATTTTGATATAGTGTTATGGCACCATAGACTTGGGCACATGAGTGAGAAAGGTATGAAAGTACTTTATTCAAAGAAAGAATTACCAGGTCTAAAAGGTGTCAATATGGATTTTTATGAAAGTTGTGTGTATGGAAAACAAAAGAGAGTGAGTTTTATGAAGACTGGGAAGGAAAAGAAAAGTGAACGATTAGAACTTGTGTATATAGATGTATGGGGACTACCTCAGGTATCTTCCCTTGGTTTCTCTCATTATTATATTATATTTATTGATAATGAAACTAGAAAAGTTTGGATTTATTTCCTTAGACATAAATCTGATGTATTTCAAACTTTTAAGAAATGGAAATGCTTGGTTGAAAATGGGACCGGAAAGAAATTAAAATGTCTTAGATCTGATAATGGTGGTGAGTATTGTAGTCATGAGTTTGAAGATTATTGCTCCACTAATGGTATTTGTAGATAGAAAATTGTTCCAAGGACTCCATAGGAAAATGGAGTGTTTGAACGCATGAACAGGACAATAATAGAGTGTGCAAGAAGCATGAGGTTGCATACAAGGTTGCCCCTAAACATGTGGGAAGAGGCTATCAATACTATTTTATATTTGATTAATAGAGGTCCCTCTACTCCTTTTGGCTATGGTATTCTAGAGGAAGCATGGACCAATAAGAATATGAGTTATTCTTTTCTCAATACCTTCGATTTTGAAGAATTTTCTCATATAGATTCTGAAAATAGAACCATGATGGAAGCTAAATCAAAGAAATGTGTATTTGTTGGATATGGCATTGATGAATTTGGTTATAGGCTTTGGAATTTTGAAAATCATAAAATTGTAAGAAGCAAGGATGTCATATTCAATGAGAAAGTGTTGTACAAAGATCTATTGCAACAACATGAGAAGAAAGAAAATTATTATGTAGTGCTAGATGGTACTCCAAAAGATGATGCTCTAGCAATTCCTCATGATCTTCAACAATTGCAACAACACATACCACACACTCCAATGAATGTTAGATGGTCAACATGGCTAAGTAGACCTCCAAAAAGATTTTCTCCTTTCTTGTATTTTATTTTACTTATTGTTGCTAGTGAAGCTAAATGTTATGATGAAGTTGTGCAGTTGGATACAAAGAATCAGTGGGAGTCTATAATGAATGAAGAAATGGACTCTTTGCAGAAAAATAAGACATGAGATTTATGCAAGTTTCTTATAGGTAAAAAGGATTTACAAAATAAATGGGTTTATATTTTAAAAGAAGAGGATGGAGGTAAGAAAATATTTAAAGCCAAGTTAGTTGTAAAAGAATTTGCACAGAAAAAAGGCATTGATTTTGATGAGATGTTCTCTCCTATTATTAAAATGACTTCTATTCGCACTGCTTTAAGTATTGTGGCTACTAAAGATTTTCTTTTGTAGTAGATTGATGTTAAAAAAAGCTTCTTTTATGGTGATTTGGATGAAGAGATATATATGGCACAACCATAGGGATTTGAGGTCAAAGGTAAGGGGAAATTAATGTGTAGATTGAAGAAGAGTTTATACAGCTTGAAGCAAGCGCCTCGGCAATGGTATCTAAAGTTTGACAGGGTTATGCATGAGTATGGATATAATAGGTTTCATTCATATCATTATATTTATTTTAAGAGGTTGGATGATAATAGCTACATTATTTTATGTTTATATGTTGATGATATGCTTGTAGCTGGGTCTAACATGGATCACCTTAAGGGTGTAGTGCCTACCCTCGTTCACATCTTTTCTAGACTTATTGTTGCTATTATTATCAGATTATGTAGACTAGTTTTATGTTGATGGTTTAGTGATATTGTTTTGACGCCATCGGATATTGTGATATGAATTCAGTTGTTATGTGATGAGATCATTTAGATTTTACCTTTCATGTATGTATGATGATCATTACATTGTTTTCAGTTATTAATGATGATTAGTTAGATGGTTTATTATCTCATGTGTTTTATTATGGTTACTTACCCCATACTTGCATGTGTATGGTGTGCGTGTTTTCTTATTGGATGGTGTTTCTGATGTGGTTAAGGAAGGGAGTCGTAGTCACCTGCTTAGTCGGGATCTACACGATGCACCACTTCCTTCCATTGTCTGTTTAGCTTAGCATTATATATGGAATGTACATGCATGGTTTTCTACAGGTTGCAGGTACTAGGTATTGACTTCCTTGAATTGTCAGGATGAGTGTACCCTATTATACTATCTCAATGATAAGAGAAGGGAGATAAATTCTCAAGTCCAAATCCCAAAACCTAAAAACATTTGTCCTAGTGAGTTAGGAAAAATATCAAAGTTACGTACCCACCGAATGTGTCAGATGACATATTTCATGATTTTTAACCCTTTAGATTTATTTTGTATGATTTTTTCTATGATGGGTTTTCACATTTTATCTTGGAGGTCTATGGTGAATTTTCCATTAATTAAGTCTTAACAAATAGATTTAATTAATAAATTATTTATTTGAGAAAATTAATAAAATATCATGATCTTTGATATTTAGATTGTGATTAATTAAATGTGAATTATTGAGGAAGAGAATTAAATAAAAGACAATTAGAAATTAAAATTAATAATAATTATAAAATAATAATAAAGTACTAAATAAATAATAATAATAAAAGTTATAAAAATTAAAATGTAAGTTATAAAAATTAAAATGGGAGTTATAAATATTTAAATAGAAATTATTTAAAAAGTAATTTAGAGTTATAAGCTTGCATGGGAATTAACATGTGTCAACACGGGGGTTAGTGCATCAATTAAGCACAAGGTGTCTACAACTCTATGACTCACCAAAAAGGGTGGGAAAAGACCCATGCTTAGTTGGTGACACCTTTCAGCGGTTTCAAGAAACATTCCAAAGGTTTCTTAAAAGCTCTTTATATTCAGGCATTCTTAGAAGCTTGAGAGAGTTTTTTGGAGAGCAATGGGAGCATTGAAGGATTCGAGAGAGTTTTTGGAGAGCAATTGGAGCATTGAAGGATTCGAGAGTTTTTTTTTTTGAGAGCAATTGGAGCATTGAAGGATTCGAGAGTTCTGAAGAAGGGAGCTTGCTCTGCGGGTTTTCTGAGGAAAAGCGAATTAGCATCAGAATCCAAGTAGATTCTTGTGATTTTTCTTATGCTATTTCCGCATCATGCATTCCTGTCTTCTTCGTGTCTTCCATATGTCTTCTGAGGAATTTCATATTTTTATTGTATGCATTTTCAATATGGGCAATTAAATTTATTTGAGAATTTTATAGATCTGAAAGGAAGATGCGGCTAGGGTTTAAATTATAGCCAAATCCATTAGAAAGTTATTGAGAAAATTTAAAGGGTAAATATTTTATAATCATATATATATATATATATATTCTTTGTGAAATATATATATATATATATATATATATCATCTTAGATCTGCATTTTTAATCCATATATATATATATATATATATATATATATATATATATATATATATACACACACACATACACACACACATATATATATTTAAATATATATATATATACATATAAACATATATACATATATGTATATATATAAATATATTGAAAGTTCAAATGTCGTATCGCTCTGCGAATTTCATTTCTTGTAAAATGTTTATAAATTTCTTTATTAAAACCGAATGTCGGTGGTAAAACGAAACCGCAATTGAAATATATATAAAATTTCATCTGGAGGGGTGGGTTATACCCCGTAACCCCCTCCCTTTCCACTGTTTATTATTATGGCGGGACTGTCGCGGCAGACACGACTGACATCGTGACCCGTATATTGTTCAGCGATAGTAGTCAGAGGCATTCACTGCGGCCGTGGGTGGTACAGACCTGACACCCATGCCGAGTATAACCAAGCATGGGGTACGGGCGATAGCATATCGCTTATGTATAATGATTTCCTTATTCGGTTTTACATATAATGTTATTAAGTATTGTTCATTATTAGATAATGTTATAAATATATATATATATATATATATATATGAGCATATATGTATATAAATTATCAATAATTACATTATTTAAAATGATTTGTAATGATAGATGATTTAAAAATATGATTAATAATTTATCAACTATTATTAAGAAATAGTAATAATTAACTTAATTAAATTTAGTTTAATTAAGGATAATTATTAGAATGTGTTATAAGTCAAATTTTTGGAAATATGTAAATTTTGTTGATAATATTGAATTCATTGGAAATGTCTTTTTCAAACAAAGTTTATGTAAACAAAATATTCTTAGAGAAATTAGGAAATTGAGTTTAATGGAGAAACTTTTTATCTATCAAACAAATACATGGGTTAGGTAAAACTCTCCACTTGATATAGTTTGGGAAACGTAAACAAAGACTTTTGCATTTGAATTCAAAATTGAAAATTTAGCAAAACCAAAACATGTGTTTACATTGTGTATTCTTTATGCTATTGTTTTTGGGTTTTGGGTTGACTAGTGTTGACCAGTTATAGGACGTCTACCAGAGGCTTGGGGGTTATGTGATTGTGATGTCATGATGATGTTTTAATCTCGATCTTTATAACCCAACCATGGTTATGTGATGGAATTCTCTATGTATTGGTTGTAATACTGATTGTTATAGATGAGACACTTGACTTAACTATTATTTTTGGTCATCGATCAGTTATCCTTGGTTATTTTCTAGTCGCTATGATGGGACTGAAATGTGGATTTATCCTTGATGATGTCATGTTGTGAAATATTTGACTCAACCATTTTTGGAGTCTTCGATCAGTATGATTGAGATATATTTTGGTTATTAAGAACCATTGGATACTTTTGATTATCAGTGATGCTTCAGTTGCCAATAGAGAGTTGTTGTGTTCATGATTTTCTATGTATATTTGCTCATGGAGATTTGATTCTTTTATGCATATTTGATGATTTTATTATCTTTTGTGATTTTGAGATTTATGATTCCATGAGCATTAGGGTAGGATATCTGCATGTAGTGACGGGAAGTGGCTTGCAATGGGGGTCGGGGCCCTAAGAGGCTGTAGGGGTAACTCATTGTAAGTTGGATTAATAAGTGATAACATTCACACCTAATACTAACTGAATTAACCTAAAAAGATAAGAGTTTTGGTTCTCGCCCATGCCTTGAGTGCTTGTATAGGCTAGGATGGGAGTAGTGAGAATGCATGGTTGCGACCTTGCATTCCATAGTATGCCTTGTCAATATGAGAGGATACTAGTGGCCACATGAGATCTGTATGGACCCGTGGAGTTTAGCTAACTGCCAGAGTAACTTGTACGAGATAAATGGGATGACATTTCTCGCTTGCATAGTAGGTTCCTACATGTCATTGTGTGCCTCTGGGAAGTAGATGTCAGTATCGTGTTTGGAACCTTTGAGTTAGTATACTTTTAGGATTCATGGACTATAGAGATTTGTGCTATGTGTTATGGATAGCCTGTTTGCGACTTGAGATTATCTCCTCAGCACGGTGGGAGTGGACCACTTAGGTACCACATGGTCGGGTGGTAGTGTATTTTCCACTCTTATCATTTGAGATTCATCGAGATGTCGTGGCTGATGCATCCTTCATGATGGTGGATATGTATCCTTTCATTGATGATTTGCATTTGTTAGATGATGTTATCTTATGCTTTTATTTGCATGTACATTACTTTCTCCATATGATATAGTATATGTTAGGAGTAACATTCCTACTATGTTCATACCGATGATATCTTCGGTGATTTTGGAATGTTACACATGAAGGGATGGCTAGGGCCCACAATGGTCTGATGATGCTATTAATGGTTGGGAGGAACCATGCACTTCGTTTATTTTGTTTGATCTTTATGATGGATGTATATGTCTTCTATGATGATGTATCATGTGATTATCTTTACTTTGATGTATCATGGATTAGATTAGGACGATGTACCTTATTCTACATATGCATATTCTTTGAGCTTGTCATACCCTGTGACATGTACAGAGGATGAATGAGCATTTGAAATGTAATATGTAAACATTGGACTTATCATTATTATTTCATGTGGATGTTGTACTAGATGGATTTATGTATGTAATTCAACGTTAAGGGATCTTTAAAGAATGTAATCTGTTATGTATGTTATGTTTACTTTCAGATGGACTTTGCTATTGCTTCTGTTATTAAGTACAAGTTATATGTGGTATTTACTTTCATGGTTTTTTTTTTTTTTTTAAATGTTACCAAATTTAGTGAAATTCTAGGTTAATTCTTTGGATTCCTTGGCGGGGCATTACATTTGGTATCAGAGCCAGAGTTTCTACATTGGGAGCTCTGGGTATTTTGGAACAACTAGAACTGTGAACTATTAAGTGTATCTCTTCAATTTGAAACTAGGTGAACTGAAACAGAACTTGAACTGTTGCTTGAATATTTTTCATACTTCAACTCTTAGTTTTCAAAACTAGAAATTTTACTTAAACCTAAACATAGAATTGAACTTAGTCTATTGCAAACATGTATCTTTTGATTGTAATAGTACCTTGTTCTGTTGTAAGATGGTGTTTGGGACTAGATCTTCTGTTAGAGGCCATGGTTGAGGCCGAGGAAGAGGTCGTGGTCGTGGCAGAGCTGTCAGTGCCCATGAGTCTGCCCATGAGGGATCAGCTCGTATAGAGAGCAGGGAAGAGCACTCTAATAGCCAGCAGGAAGAGAGTCGTAGAGAGGACCAAGATGATTCTGAAGAGGTTGGGTTGAGACAAATGATGTAGACTATTCTAGAATGTTTACCTCCTAAAGTGCATCAGATAGAACAAGAGCATAGACCCAAATCTAGAAGTCCTCGGAAGGTTCGTCAGAGGTCCATTGTGTCCACTCAGATGAAGGATCTTTCAAGATCCAAAGTCAAGCCTTTCAATGGGCAAGGTTCTAGTTATGTGGCCGAGCAGTGGTTGATTTCCCTCAATAGGATTTTTTCCATGCAGGATTTTGACAACAATGTTAAGGCAAGATTTGCGATCACTAATTTAGAGAATTTTGGGGCCACTTGGTGGACGATTGAGGACAAGAAGCTAGGAATCGATATTGTTAGAATCTGTAAAGATTAATAACCCAGAAAACTAGTGCAAAGAGTAAATATCTAAACTATGAATGCAAATGATACAAAATCAAAATAGCATCATAGAGTTAGTCTCCAAGAGAGTAATGCAAATGCTGAAAGCAAAATAGCATTAAGAGGATGCAAAAATAAGAGATACAAATACAAGCCAGGTAGCATGCTTATATAGGCAAGGAAGAGAGAGGAGGTGGCAACACCAACCAATGAGGAGCAACCATCTATCAGACTAAAGATAGCAAAGTATCTTCCCAAGATAGCTAATGGATGCTCACATGTAGGAAGGTGACACCTCATAACCATTCACCTAATAAGACATGCTTTATTAACCTAAGCGAGATTATTAAAAGTGTAGGAAAAACCTAGCAAAAAAAGAAAAAAGAAAAAGCTACACTAACACCCCCCCATAAGCGAAGCTTAGGTGGATGTAAAAATGGGTCCCGACAACGAGGCCATGTTAGGTACCCAAGTACAATGCAAGAAGATGCAACCTCTGAAAGTGGGGAAAGAGAGAAAATCACAAGGGAAAAACCCTCCCCCAAAAAGAGGTAAGAACCTATTGAAGAACTGAAGAAGTCTCCCACTAGGGAAATTGTCCCCTAAAACAGGAACAAGGAGTGATCATGAAGAAGCAACATCACTGAAGCATGAAGAACCGCAAAACTCTGTCAAAATGCTGATTTGTAGAACCCCCATGGAAATAGAAGGCACGAACCATCAACCAAAGGAACCTCCATGGAAATAGAAGGCATGAACCATCAACCAAGGGAACCTCCATGGAAATAGAAGGCACGAACCATCAACCAAAGAAGCATAGAACAACAATATAACCTCCCCTTAAGGTAGGTGAGGTGACAGGCAGCTGAAAAGATGGGCCAAAAATCTCCTACAACACAGGAGCCAAACTCATCGAGAGTTAGGTACAAACACAGATAAAGGCATGTGTCATTGACACTGCATGAGGAATTAGAGAAAGAGGGCCTATAAGAAGAAAACAACTATCCCCACCATGGCACTTTATATAATAGTGCGAGTACAACGAATCACAATGATGAAAAGGATCCCGAATCGCAAGAGTGGCACTTTATCTCAGTGCGTTGCATAAATATGCTTATAATGAATATCAACAATGATTAGAAAAAACATAAGACTGAAAAAATAGAAGGTAAAGCCCAAAATGAAGCAACTGAAGTAACAAAATCGATCTTCGAAGCTGAAACAAACAGAATATCCACCAGAATGCTAAAATACAAAAGACTGAATAGGATGTGTTTGGAACAAAATCTGGAACAACAACCAGCATCACTGGAAAGAGAACAGAAAGATCTTTTCAACGATATAAAGAAGTCCAAAATTGGAGATCGAAAGCTCAAGATACGCCTCTCGGAGTGCAAAATAGAACATCTGACTTTGATTGCCATAACAGGCAACCAAACTATATCAAAACTCAAAAAAAACCTATACCAGTATCTCTGTCTCAGAACCAGCTTTTCGACACTTCTTTCAGATCGGAAAAATACCTCCATATGCAAAAGTTATGGCCAAAAAACCACAAGTAGGTCTTGATTTCAATGCATTACAAACCCTCATGAAGAGCATATGTTAAAAGTGAAACTTGGGCACAATAATCAAGGAAATTAATAGCACCACTGCGATCTACTCGAAAAATCATGCACTTTCAAAAAAAGAATCGCCTCGATATGAGGTCGTATGAGAAAGTTATGATCCTCCGAAATTTCCAAAACAAGAACTGTGCACAGTCACTGCTGAGAATCTGCAATTTCTGAAGAATTCATGCATGAAAATCAAAAAATAACTCCAATAGTGGATAAAGCACAAAAAAATAGCCAAGTTCATAACAAGAATCATCAAAATCGGAGTCTGTATGAGCAAGAACGAGACATTTGAAAATTGCATTCAAATCTGCGGCTGCCAACGGAGAGGGGTATGGCTGTAGCTTTGCATGCTCGATTTTGCAAAATATACAGCTTGCATGAAAAATCTAAAAGATACCCAGATGGTTTTTTGGGGCTACGAACAAAACCCAGAAAGCGTTTTTCTTTCTGATGTACAGAAGATGTTGCTGTAGTGTAAATCAGATGCCTTTAATAGTAAAAAATGGCTCCAAAAATCAAGAAACGACCCCAACAACCAAAATATGACATGCAAATGCTGGATCAGCTTCCTAAGTCCATCAATGGCATGCTGGAACCTGCAATATTGATTGAAAACTCCAAATATGCAAGTTGGTTGTCAGATTTGAGATTGAAACCCCAGAGAAAAACCGTTTTTGTCAAAACTTTTCTGATTCTCAGGATCATCCAAAGATGCAAGAGAAGAGCATACTTTGTTTTTCAAAAAACCAAAAAAAAGTTTATTAGCCCCTCCCGAATCTCTCAAATAAGGAAACTAAGATCTACTCTTGCACATAGAAAAGCTCTGATACCATGTTAGAATCTGAAAAGATTAATAACCCAGAAAACTAGTGCAAAGAGTAAATATCTAAACTATGAATGCAAATGATACAAAATCAAAATAGCATCATAGAGTTAGTCTCCAAGAGAGTAATGCAAATGCTGAAAGCAAAATAGCATTAAGAGGATGCAAACATAAGAGATACAAATACAAGCTAGGTAGCATGCTTATGTAGGCAAGGAAGAGAGAGGAGGTGGCAACACCAACCAATGAGGAGCAACCATCTATCAGACTAAAGATAGCAAAGTATCTTCCCAAGATAGCTAATGGATGCTCACATGTAGGAAGGTGACACCTCACAACCATTCACCTAATAAGACATGCTTTATTAACCTAAGCGAGATTATTAAAAGTGTAGGAAAAACCTAGCAAAAAAAGAAAAAAAGAAAAAGCTACACTAACAGATATGAGTAGTGTCATGTGGGAACTATTCTTAGAGAGTTTCTGTGAACGATTCCTACCAAAGGAATGGAAACTGCATAGAGCGGATGAGTTTCATAATCTCAAGTAGTACACTATGTCAGTGACCGAGTATGAGTGTAAGTTTTATGAGCTTATGCCTTTTTCAGGGTTCAGTGAAAATTTAGCTCAGTTGACACAACACTTTATTAGGGGTTTGAACAATCATATAATTGGGGGTGTCAAGGTATTTGAGCCAAAAACTCTCAAGGATGCAGTATATCGAGCAATCCTTGTTGAGCAAAATGTCAACCTTGGTCAAGGTGGTTTTGTAGGAGCACCAGCAGCATCAGGATCTAAAGGCAACTTCAATTCAGGTGGTAACAAGAAGCCTTTCTTTTCTAAGGGAAAATAGTATCAACAGTAGTCTCAACAGCAAAAGGGATCAAATTCTTAGGCTCAAGGTGGTGGCAAAGGTTCTAACTTTAAAAACAACCGCAATTCTCAACACAATAAACAGAATCAACCTAATCAGCCAGCTCAGAGCAGCTAGTCTTTTGTTAGCAGGAACAATTGTCAGCAATCAAATGTACCACCTATGGGTAGAGGATCTGGCAGGAATACTAAATGTTTTTCATGTGGATAGATTGGACATTATGCAGCTTAGTGTCCACAGTGAGCACCTTAGTATTCAGGACCTAGGCCTACAGCTTCAGAACCCACAGTTGGTGATGCAGGGAGAGCTCATAGAGTTTTTGCGGCAATTGATCAGCGTCAAGCAGATCATCAAAGAACAATGATTGAGAACACAAGTGCTATTCGAGGTATATCTCTTTCAATATTGTTTGATTCAGGAGCTACAGATTCATTTATTTCACCATCTATAGTTTCTAAGTGTAAGCTGGAAGCGGTGAAGCAAGATCATGGTTGGCAAGTGGAGCTAGCCTCAGGCATTAAGGTCTCCACAGATTCTGTAGTTCATAAGTGTGGGCTTAGCTTAGGAAGCTTTGATTTTGTAATGGATCTTCGAGTCATACCCCTTGGTTCCTATGATGTGGTTTTAAGCATGGACTGGCTTGGATCTCATAGAGCTAGTATAGATTGTAGGAAGAAGATTATTATGTGCCAAGATGACCAAGGGAATGATGTGAAGATAGTTGGGATACCAAGGCCTATATCTCTGCAGATGATTTCTGCTATGCAATTGAAGTGAAATTTTCGTAAGGGATTTCAGATATTTGCTGTTATGGTAAATGATCTTGATGAGGAAGATCCTATGAGGAAGACTTTAGATCACCCGATTTTACATGAGTACACAGATGTCTTTCTAAGTGAGATTCCAGGGATGCCTCCAAAGAGGAATATTGATTTTAGCATTGATCTAATTCCTAGAGCGGAGCCTATCTCTAAAGGTCCTTATCATATGACTACTCAAGAACTGGGTGAGCTACGTCTTCAGTTAGAGGAACTTCTGGCCAAAGGGAGTATTCAACCTAGTGTATCACCATGGGGAGCTCCAGTGCTCTTTGTGAAGAAGAAAGATGATTCTTTGCACCTTTGTATTGACTATAGACAGTTGAATAAGGTGACTATTAAGAACAGGTATCCTTTGCCTAGGATTGATGACTTATTTGATCAGATCAAGGGAGCTATGGTATTCTCCAAGATTGACCTTAAGTCAGGATACCACCAGCTTCGTATTAAGGAAGCAAAGATTCACAAAACCACTTTTCGAACGCGCTATGGGCATTATGAGTTCACAGTGGTAGCTTTTGGGTTGACTAATGCTCCATCAGTGTTCATGAGTTTGATGAATGGTGTTTTTTTATCATATCTTGACAATTTTGTTCTCATGTTTCTTGATGACATATTGATATTTTCTAAGACTTAGAAGGAGCATGAGGAACACCTACGGTTGGTATTGCAATGTTTGAGAGACAATTAGCTTTATGCCAATGCCGCTAAGTGTGAATTCTTCAAATCAAAGATTCAGTATTTAGGGCATGTCATCTCAGGTGATGATATTTTAGTGGATCCTGCAAAGATTCAAGCAATAATAGATTGTCCTATCTCGACTAATGTGTCAGAGATTCATAGTTTCATGGGTTTAGCTGGTTATTATCGCAGATTTGTCCAAAACTTCTCTAGGATAGCACATCCTATCACTTCTCTTCAGAGGAAAGGAAAGAAGTTTGTGTGGACAGAGAAATGTGAAGAAACATTTCAGAGGCTCAAGGAGCTTTTGACTAGTGCACCGATTTTAGCCATACCTGATCTAGAAGGTGATTTCATGGTATGTACAGATGCTTCTCTTGAAGGGATTGGAGCAGTGTTGATGCAGAATGGACAGATGATTGCGTATGAATCATGCAAGCTCAAGGATCATGAGTTAAATTACCCTACGCATGATCTTGAGTTAGCAGCAGTAGTTCATGCTTTGACAAGGTGGAGACATTTCTTGTTGGGGCATAGATTTGAGCTACATAGTGATCATCGTAGTCTTCAGTACTTTTTTACACAGCCTAATTTGAATGCTTGCCAGAGACGATGGATGGAATTTTTATGTGAGTATGATTTTGAGGTTAAGTACATTCAAGGTAAGGAGAATGTGGTGGCAGATGCTTTGAGTCGCACGAGACATGTGGTAACATCGATGACTCTTAGTGTGGATTTGAGGAGTCGGGTTCTTCAGGCACTTTCTATGGATTCATGGTATCAGGAAGTGTGCAGAGAGATAGATTTAGGAAGACCCTTGGAAGGTAAGTTTGCAGGTTACATTCAAGAATCAGATGGTCTTTTGAGACATTTGGGGAGGATTTATGTGTCATTTTTGGATGAGCTGATTCTAGTAGAAGCCCATCATACACCTTACTCAACACATCCAGGTGTCAAGAAGATGCATGCGAATTTGAGATGTTTGTTCTTTTGGTCTGGGATGAAGCGAGATATTGCTGATTTTATGGCTAGGTGTCTTGAGTGTCAAAGAGTCAAGGCAGAACACCAGCACCCAGCAGGACTATTGCAGCCTAACCTCATTCCTTCTTGGAAACGGGATATCATTTCCATGGATTTTATAGTAGGATTACCTATGACAGTTCAACGTCATGATGCTATCATGGTTACCGTTGATCGGTTGACTAAGGTGGCACATTTTTCACCGATCAGTTCTTCCTACATAGCAACTTTTGTAGCGAATGTCTTCATGCGTGACATTGTGAGACTACATGGTATTCCTAGAAAGATTATTTTTGACAGGGATCTTATATTCACATCCGCATTTGGGACATCGTTGCAGTATGAGCTTGGAGCGCAGTTAAACTTCAGTTTTTCATATCATCCAGAGACTAATGGTCAGACAGAGAGAGTGAACCAGGTTTTGGAGGATATGTTACAAATGTATGTGATGGATAGGCAGACACATTGGGAGGACTATCTCTACCTAGTAGAGCTTGCTTACAACAATGGGTATCATGGTTCCATTAGCATGGCACCTTTTCAGGCTTTATATGGTCATCCTTTTCGTACACCCTTGAGTTGGGACAACCTTGAGGATCGCATCTTGTTGGATCCTGAGATGCTTTGTGATATGGAGCAACAGGTAGTACGTATCCGTGAGCACTTGACTATGGCATAGGATAGGCAGAAGAAGTATGCTGATGCTCATAGGATAGATAAGCAGTTTGTAGTGGGAGATAAGGTTTTCTTGAGAGTGTGATCGCGAAAGAGTTCGATCCGATATGGAAAGGGTTCTAAGCTAGCACCTCGCTTTGTGGGACCATTCGAGATTCTAGAGAGGATTGGACCGGTTTCTTATCGCCTTGCTCTACCGCCCAGCCTAGCTCGCATTCATGATGTTTTCCATGTTTCAGTGCTTAGGCAGTATATTCCTGATATTGTACATGTTCTTGATTGGAATGTGTTGCAGGTAGAGGACTGGCAGCTGGCTTTGGAGCTGGTTCGTATTCAGGAGCACCGCGAGTTGACGCTCAGGGGTCGAACCATCGAGCAGGTAAAGGTCCAATGGGACCCTACTGATGATTCTTCAGCTACTTGGGAGGATGCAGCTAGATTGAGGGAGTTATATCCCTATTTATTTGTAGGCTTCCAGGAGTAAGCCTAATCCAAGGGGCGGTGGATTTAGTGCCTACCCTCGTTCACATCTTTTCTAGACTTATTGTTGCTATTATTATCAGACTATGTAGACTAGTTTTATGTTGATGGTTTAGTGGTATTATTTTGATGCTATCGGATATTGTGATATGAATTCAGTTGTTATGTGATGAGATCATTTAGATTTTACCTTTCATGTATGTATGATGATCATTAAATTGTTTTCAATTATTAATGATGATTAGTTAGATGGATTATTATCTCATGCGTTTTATTATGGTTACTTACCCCATACTTGCATGTGTATGGTGTGTGTGTTTTCTTATTGTATGGCATTTTCGATGTGGTTAAGGAAGGGAGTCGTAGTCACTTGCTTATTCGGGATCTACACGATGCACCACTTCCTGCCATTGTTTGTTTAGCTTAGCATTATATATGGTATGTACATGTATGGTTTTCTGCAGGTTGTAGGTACCGGGTATCGATTTCCCTGAATTGTCAGGATGAGTGTACCCTATTATACTATCTCAATGATAAGAGAAGGGAGATAAATTCTCAAGTCCAAATCCCAAAACCTAAAAAACATTTTTCCTAGTGAGTTAGGAAAAATATCAGAGTTGAGTACCCACCAAATGTGTCGGATGACATATTTCATGATTTTTAACCCTTTAGATTTATTTTGTATGATTTGTTCTATGATGGGTTTTCATATTTTATCTTGGAGGTCTATGGTGAATTTTCCATTAATTAAGTCTTAACAAATAGATTTAATTAATAAATTATTTATTTGAGAAAATTAATAAAATATCATGATCTTTGATATTTTGATTGTGATTAATTAAATGTGAATTATTGTGGAAGATAATTAAATAAAAGAAAATTAGAAATTAAAATTAATAATAATTATAAAATAATAATAAAGTACTAAATAAATAATAATAATAAAAGTTATAAAAATTAAAATGTAAGTTATAAAAATTAAAATGGGAGTTATAAATATTTAAATAGAAATTATTTAAAAAGTAATTTGGAGTTATAAGCTTGCATGGGAATTAACATGTGTCAACACGGGGGTTAGTGCATCAATTAAGCACAAGGTGTCTACAACTCTATGACTCACCAAAAAGGGTGGGAAAAGACCCATGCTTAGTTGGTGACACCTTTCAGTGGTTTCAAGAAACATTCCAAAGGTTTCATGAGAGCTCTTTATATTCAGGCATTCTTAGAAGCTTGAGAGAGTTTTTTGGAGAGCAATTGGAGCATTGAAGGATTCGAGAGTTCTGAAGAAGGGAGCTTGCTCTGCGGGTTTTCTGAGGAAAAGTGAATTAGCATCAAAATCCAGGTAGATTCTTGTGATTTTTCTTATGCTATTTCCGCATCATGCATTCCTGTCTTCTTCGTGTCTTCCATATGTCTTCTGAGGAATTTCATATTTTTATTGTATGCATTTTCAATATGGGCAATTAAATTTATTTGAGAATTTTATAGATCTGAAAGGAAGATGGGGCTAGGGTTTAAATTATAGCCAAATCCATTAGAAAGTTACTGAGAAAATTTGAAGGGTAAATATTTTAGAATCTTATATATATATATATATATATATATTCTTTGTGAAATATATATATATATATATATATCATCTTAGATTTGCATTTTTAATGCATATTTATATATATATATATGTTTATAAATTTTTTGCATATATATATATACACACACACACACACACACACATATATATATATATATAAATTTAAATATATATATACATATACACATATACACATATATATATATGTATATATATAAATATATTGAAAGTTCAAATGTCGTATCACTTTGCGAATTTCATTTTTTGTAAAACGTTTATAAATTTCTTTATTAAAACCGAATGTCGGTGGTAAAATGAAACCGCAATTAAAATATATATAAAATTTCATATGGAGGGGAGGTTATACCCCGTAACCCCCTCCCTTTCCACTGTTTATTATTATGGCGGGACTATCGCGGTGGACACGACTGACGTCGTGACCCGTATACTGTTCTACGACAGTAGTTGCAGGCATTCATTGTGGCCGTGGGTGGTACAGACCCGACACCCACGCTGAGTATAACCAAGCACGAGGTACGGGCGATAGCATATCGCTTATGTATAATGATTTCCTTATTCGGTTTTACATATAATGTTATTAAGTATTGTTCACTATTAGATAATGTTATAAATTATTTTATATATATATATATATATATGAGCATATATGCATATAAATTATCAATAATTACATTATTTAAAATGATTTGTAAAGATAGATGATTTAAAAATATGATTAATAATTTATCAACTATTATTAAGAAATAGTAATAATTAACTTAATTAAATTTAGTTTAATTAAGGATAAGTATTAGAATGTGTTATAAGTCAAATTTTTGGAAATGTCTTTTTCAAACAAAGTTTATGAAAAAAATAATTATTAGAGAAATTAGGAAATTGAGTTTAATGGAGAAACTTTTTATCTATCAAACAAATACATGGGTTAGGTAAAACTCTCCACTTGATATAGTTTGGGAAACGTAAACCAAGACTTTTGCAGTTGTATTCAAAATTGAAAATTTAGCAAAACCAAAACATGTGTTTACATTGTGTATTCTTTATGCTATTTTTTTTGGGTTTTGGGTTGACTAGTGTTGACCAGTTATAGGACGTCTACTAGAGGCTTGGGGGTTATGTGATTGTGATGTCATGATGATGTTTTAATCTCAATCTTTATAACCCAACCATGGTTATGTGATGGAATGCTCTATGTATTGGTTGTAATACTAATTGTTATAGATGAGACACTTGACTTAACCATTATTTTTGGTCATCGATCAGTTATCTTTGGTTATTTTCTAGTTGCTATGATGGGACTGAAATGTGGATTTATCCTTGATGATGTCATGTTGTGAAATATTTGACTCAACCATTTTTGGAGTCTTCGATCAGTATGATTGAGATATATTTGGTTATTAAGAACCATTGGATACTTTTGATTATCAGTGATGCTTCAGTTGCCAATAGAGAGTTGTTGTGATCATGATTTTATATGTATATTTGCTCATGGTGATTTGATGCTTTTATGCATATTTGATGATTTTATTATCTTTTGTGATTTTGAGATTTATGATTCCATGAGCATTAGTGTAGGATATCTACATGTAGTGACGGGAAGTGGCTTGCAATGGGGGCTGGGGCCCTAAGAGGCTACCAGGGTAACTCATTGTAAGTTGGATTAATAAGTGATAACATTCACACCTAATACTAACTGAATGAACCTAAAAAGATAAAAGTTTTGGTTCTCGCCCATGCCTTGAGTGCTTGTATAGGCTAGGATGGGAGTAGTGAGAATGCATGGTTGCGACCTTGCATTCCATAGTATGCCTTGTCAATATGAGAGGATACTAGTGGCCACATGAGATCTGTATGGACCTAAGGAGTTTAGCTAACTGCCAAGGTAACTTGTATAAGATAAATGTGATGACACTTTCCCGCTTGCATAGTAGGTTCCTACATGTCATTGTGTGCCTCTGGGAAGTAGATGTCAGTATCATGTTTGAAACCTTTGAGGTAGTATACTTCTAGGATTCCTGGACTATAAAGATTTGTGCTATGTGTTATGGATAGCCCATTTGGGACTTGAGATTATCTCCTCCGCACGGTGGGAGTGGACCACTTAGGTACCACGTGGTCGGGTGGTAGTATATTTTTCACTCTTATCATTTGTGATTCATCGAGACGTCGTGGCTGATGTGCCCTTCATGATGGTGGATATGTATCCTTTCATTGTTGATTTGCATTTGTTAGATGATGTTATCTTATGCTTTTATTTGCATGTAGATTACTTTTTGCATATGATATAGTATATGTTAGGAGTAACATTCCTACTATCTTCATACCGATGATATCTTCGATGATTTTGGAATGTTACACACGGAGGGATGGCTAGGGCCCACGACGGTCTGATGATGCTATTAACTGTTGGGAGGAACCGTGCACTTAATTTATTTTGTTTGATCTTTATGATGGATGTATATGTCTTCTATGATGATATATCATGTGATTATCTTTACTTTGATGTATCATGGATTAGAATAGGACGATGTACCTTATTCTACATATGTATATTCTTTGAGCTTGTCATACCCTGTGACATGTATAGAGGATGAATGAGCATTTGAAATGTAATATATAAACATTGGACTTATCATTATTATTTCATGTGGATGTTGTACTAGATGGATTTATGTATGTAATTCAATGTTAAGGGATCTTTAAAGAATGTAATCGGTTATGTATGTTATATTTACTTTCGGATGGACTTTGCTATTGTTTCCATTATTAAGTACAGGTTATATGTGGTATTTACTTTCAGGTTTTTTTTTTTTTTAAAAATGTTACCAAATTTAGTGTAATTCTAGGTTAATTCTTTGGATTCCTTGGCGGGGCATTACAAAGGGTTTAAAGGAATAGTTAGCACATGCATTTTCTATCAAGGATTTGGGGTCACAAAAAAATCCTTGGTATGAAGATTTGCAGATATAGGAATAAAAAGATATTGACATTATCTTAGGAAAATTATATTGTGAAGGTGTTGCAACATTTCTCTATGAAGAATGATAAAGTTGTCAGCACACCTTTACCTGGTCATTTTAAGTTGACTAAAGAGTTGTGTCAAAAGACATAAGAAAAGGAGGATAAGATCTCCAAGGTACCTTATGCTTCAGCTATAAGAAGCTTGATGTATGGTATAGTATGTACTAGGCTAGATATTGCACATGCAGTGGGAGTTGTTAGCAAGTATACGAGTCATCCAAGAATTGTGCATTAGCATGAAGTTAATGTTAGTCTCAAAATGGTTTTTTCCACTTTAGTGCCAACACACTTAATCACTTTCTACATTAGAGCTGAGTGCAGCATGTATGCCGAGCCACAACATGAGCCAAGTCAGAGTAATCTTCAGATGCCAAGTGATCTTTAGGTGCTGAGTGAAGATCAAGTGTCGAGCATGATACAAGTGCTGAGTGACACTTGAGTGCCAAGTCATATATGATGTTGAGCAATATAGAAATATAACAAGTGTCGAGTAAGCCAATTTAGTATAAGTGCCAAGCATTAGAGATCAGTAAGTGCCGAGCAACACAAAATGCACATATGAGTTTGTAAAATTGCAAATTCAAATGTAAACCGTTTGTATGGCTGACACATGATGAATCTCGAAGGATTAAAAGATAGGATCAAACCTTTTATTTTTCCCATGCAATCAACATGCAACCAATAAGAAAAATGGAAAAGGCATGCAACCAATTGTTAATATGCAAAGAATGAGCAAGAAATAGAGATTCAATATGGATCGTAGATCCATACCTAACCCTAAGTCTTCGAATGTCTTTATAAGGAAGATGAAATCACATTGAACCCTATGATGCATGGATGAGAGTGTGCAAGGAAAATTAATTCTCGGAGTGAAGAGTATCAGATCACAAAGGATCAAGATTAGAAAAAGTAGCTCAAGTTCCTATATTCAGCAATCGAAGGATTGTAAGCTATCAGGTTTATTATACCTAATACTCTCTAGCAATTGTATTAGAAAGAAAACCCTATGGTGATAGGTTAGCTTAGCAACTATTTTGCAGATCTTTTAATAGGTGATTAAATCCTTTAACAGGGTAACACTTCATGTAAAGTGTTTGAAATCTTTTAACTAGGTCACTATTGATATAGTGTAAAGCCTTTAACAGTGCAAGTCTTTAACAGGGCAGACCATCAGAAGTGGTTAAAATATTATTGTTGCAGTAAATTTTATGGGTAACATTCCCACCCCAGTTTTACCTTCTTATTCCTGGAGGGTTTCTGGGTTACCAAAATCTCAAGTTTTATGTGGTGATGCTTATGTTTTTTTCATAATTTTTTGATATGTTTATATGCATACAATCTACTTTTAGTTAAAAAGTTTTAATGGTAAAAGTATAGTATTTTTTATTCACCCCCCCTCTCAGAAACATTATTCCTATTTGAATAATCCAACAATTGGTATCAGAGCATTCAGGTTCTCACAAAGTGGTTAGCCTAACAGCTTGGAGGAAAAGATCTAAAGATGGAAGTCTTCAAACTTGGGAAGATTATTGACAATCAAGTAATTGATGTGCAACTGGCCCTACACAAAGTAGAGGAAGCAAGGGAGGAACTGAGAAAATCCTTGAAGAAAAGGAAGGACATAGCCACAGCTGAAAATGATATAAACTACAAGGAGATTGATACCACAAAACTGTGCACCAATGGAGACACTAAAGAGTTTGATGTAGCAATAGTAGAACTGATGGAGAAAAACAAAATTCAAGCAGATGACATAGGATCTCTCAAGATGGAACATGAATCACGGGCCATAATGTTATGTGAAATCACTGAACAAAAGAAAAGAGCAGTTGAGGATAGAGTCATGATGGAAAATGACAAAAGAAATCTTGCAAACAGACTTGAAGAAAAATGTACTGAAGTGACAAGAATCTCAAACATGCAGATGGATACACTTGCCCAAATGATGAACCTTCATCATGAACTCAATATAAAAGATATTGAGATCTCTACTTTGAAGATGTAGAATGAACAACTGTAGAATGAATTCAATAGAGAAAAAGAGGTAGCAAAGAATCTCAACAAATCAAGTGAAGCAATCAAGTAATTTGAACAATTGATGAAATTTCCAAGATCAGCCCATGATACATCAGGACTTGGATACAACAGCACTAAAATTAGAGAATCATCAAAGAGCATTGAACAAAGAAGTGAAAAAGGTAAGGATTCTAAACCTACTTGTCACTACTGTAACAAAAGGGGGCATACTACTAATGTTTGCAGGAGTAGAAGAATCAATTAGACAAGCACACCCAAAAACAAAAGTTACTGTCACAAGTGCAACATGCAAGGACATATGACACAAGATTGCAGATCTAGAGTTACTAGGACACAAACATTTGATGGACATTGTTATAATTGTAAGAAGTATGGACATAGAGCATTTGAATGCAGATCAAAGCCTATGTGGACATCAAATCAACAAAAAAAAACAAAAAGAAATGAGAAATAGTACCATTGGGATTACAACACCAGGCATAGCGGTCATTATTGTTAGGAATATGGACATATACCCCAGAATTGCATAAGAACACATTTTAGAGGAAATTATAGCAAGAGGCTAAGTCAAACCACATGTTTCAGTTGCCTAAAAATTGGTCATGTTAGAAGAAACTGTCCTACAAGGTCAAAGGCACCAAAGATTGAATCAAACAAGGTCAAAGAAAAGATTGATGAGGAATACATTAGAACAAGCATGAAGAAGACATGGCAGAAAAAGAATGAATCAAGTTCATCCAATGAAAGGGTCACTTCACCCACAAGGTCAAGTGATCATTTCTCATCCAATTAATCTCAAGATGAGTCTATGGGGTTGATACATATAAGGAAGTATCATACATCAGCCCTAACCCATGAAGAAGCAATGCAAAGTATAAATCTGCATGAAACAAGATGCCAAGACTGTCTTTGGATGCTGAGTAAAAATCTAATGGAAGTTGAGTTCCTAACAGCGATCGAGTTGATGACTAATGTCGAGTTAAGAAACTCCTATGGAAGCCAAGTAAAATAAGAATGTAGTGCAAGATGAATAATGTTAAAAATCCTTCATAAGCCAGGTTTATAGTTGAGCATTTAATGCAATGTAAATAGGGTATATTATCACAATTTCAATCATTTTTCCTCATCGTGATCAAGAAGAAGAGGAGATAAAGAGCACAGAGCAACTTCACAATAGAGAATCCAGTATTCTAAGCAAATTGCAACCTCCTACAATGATTTTTTATCCATCTTAAGGTATTTTCATTTGTGCTGTGATACACAGTTTTGTATTTCTATGTAAAAGAAACCCTAGTTTACATAAATGGCTTCGAGTTCCAAGAAAACCCTAGAAAAAGAATCATTTGAAGTCTAGCTAGTGTCTAATAAAGTTAGGCAGCTTAATCTTTTCCCTATTCTTGAAGTGGCATACAAAAATGACCCAGCTGGAGCCCTTTCTTGCATACCCTCGAATGAAGATGTTACAATTGCAAGATAGGAGCCCTAGGAGAGATGGAAATTAGAGAAGCCTTTGCAAAGCTGTGTGTCAATGTAGTATTAAAAGATGAATACAAAATTGTGAAAGGAAGGGTTTGACACAAGTTTTAAGTTTTCCCACCGTATTCAAGATAGAGTGGATCAGACTTGTATTGAGCAGAATTCATGATGGTAGTCTGTGGTTAGAAGATGTCCTTGTCAAACTAACAAAAAGAATAATTCATAGGGTAATTGGATATCCTACCCTAGATTGGCACAAGACCTTGAGAATTGAATCTAAAGAGGTCATTGAAAAGAATACAGGTGCTCAGTGGAACAAGAGAGGAATGACTATTCATACCATTTAGGATCCTCTAGTTGAGTTTGTTGTTAGAGTTATTTCTCACAAATTCTACCAATTGAGTAGACTCAATAGTATGCCATGTATAGCAGTAGACGTAGGTTATAAACTGGTGAAAAAGGATCATACTTATGATCTTGTTGAACTAAAACTATAGCAGATAAATGAAAACCTAACTGCCATAAGAAGAACAAAGGGTGCTCAATGTAAATTTGGAGCAATTTTGTTTTGTATATTCTTTTATGTTCAGAATGAATTTCCTTCTTTTGGAAAAGTAACATGGAGAAGTGATAAGACTATCATATCCCAAATAAATGAGTATATAGAACAAATGGGAGAAAATTTTGATACTTTGATGACAAGCTATTTTGAGGATTTCAAGAAATCCATGAAGCAAAGGGTGAGAATACCAATTTTTTTAGTAGAAAAACATATTAATGATATATGTTTGTTAGTTGATATTGACTTCACCTACATTCAAGCTACAATTCCAAGGGAGAGATGGCTAGGGCCATTTAGTTATGAAATCAATGTTGATGAGGCATCTGCAGCAATAACTACATTATTGGTAGAAGAAATAGATAAGAGTGCCCCACATTTTGGCACTTATGATATGATAAGGTCAAAGATAAATATGGAATTAAAAACTACCTCCACATTGTAAAAGAAAGATAAATTGATGAAGAAAATTAAGAAGCAATTTGTTGAAGGGATAGAGGCTGAAGCTGAAGACAATGATGATGACAATGATGATGAAGAAGATGAACAAGAGCAAGGCCCAATGGAACTAACTCAAGGCCTAGGTGAAGACAAGGAGGAAGGTGCTAAGGAAGAAGAAACCAAGGAAGCACCAACCCAGGCCGAGCCAAAGAAAAGAAAGACAAAAGATCAGCTTCCAGCTTAGCCCAAACCAAAGAAAGCTGCCATACCATCACCCCAAAAGCCAACAACCAAAGCTACAACAAGGGCCTCTACTCAAAAAGCTAAAGAGAAAGCAACAAAGAAGAAACCAATCAAGAAGACATAGGATGAGCCTAGGAAAAGAAGAAAATATGTAGCTCAACTTGATATTGATGAAGAAGATCAATCTAAAAAGGTAAGCCATTCTTCAGTTGATACATTATGCAAAAAGATTGGAAATGGAGATTTAAGTAATATAAATAAAGTTAATTTCAATAAGTTCACTAAAGAAGAATAGAATAGAATAGAGGAATCAATTTATGGAATGATGGCACAGTTCAAGTACACCCCTCTTGAACTAGATGGACAATTGCCAGATGAACTGTCAAAAATTGTAGAAGACAGATGTCATTTTTGTTTAAGAATGGAAAAGGAGATGAGAGAAACAACTCTAGCGAGCATACTGCTTGATTTGACCAAGGAGCAAGTAGAAAAAGTAGTCAAAAGGCAAAATGCTAGGTTTACACCTAAATACAACGCATTCTTCATTCTCCAAAACAAAATGGAAGATATTGTTCAAAGAGCAACAAAATCATGGAAGAACTTGTACAAAAAGATTGAAGATTTTCTTGAAGAAGAATACAAGGAAGAAGCTTATGCTCCACCAGAAGAAAGAAGAAAAAGGAGAGAAGAGAAAACAAAAGTGGAGCAAGGTAGAGAAGATAAGAAGGAAGAAGAAAAGAAACAAGAAGAAGAGAAGAAGGAAGAAGAAAAGAGAGAAACAAAGAAGGAGAGACCAAAGCAAGATAAAACAACAACACCTGAGCAAGAGTAGCAACAAGATCAGAGTGTGCAAGACACACAATTTCCAGCACCAAGCCCTCCTCATGTACCCATAACACCTACAAAAATTGTAACAGTACAAGATGTTCCTGATACTTCTGGTTAGAACATCAATCCATTAACTGTAGAGGATCTCAAAAGAATCCTTGACCAATCTACGCAACAAGCAAGATTATGTGCGAATCTAGTATTGGTTAGTATGGATGAACTGTAGAAACTAGTAGAAAACACAGTTAGAGATAAGGTGAAACCACAAGAACCACCTTCCAACATCTCTACAACTACTAGTGGTCAACTTCAAATGCCAACAATTGTTTCATCAGGCATAGTTGACACTACAATCCAGAAGACAAGTGCAGCAGTAGAAAAAGAACCAGAACAAATAGGATAGACTGTTACATCTGATCCTATAGCACAAACACAAGGTGCACTTCCTATAATTACAATAACTAATCAAGGTAGATAGCAGGAGGAGAAAACAAAGGAAACCCCTAAAGAGCAGAAGGCAATACAAACATTGATAAATTTGTCTACCTCGAGGACTCCTTCACAAAACCCATTGCAAATATCTACACCAGGATCTAGTTCTATAAATATTGCAAGGATACTTCACTATGGAGACCCTGAATTAGATGAGGAGATAGTCATGTACCAAGCTATGACTCGAAAACAATAAACATTGATCAAATCAATGAGGTGCAGGAAGCCTTAAATAAAAGAAAGAGGCAAGAGATATTCAGGAAGAAGTATAAACAAAAGTAAACAATGCATGAAATTAAAGACATATTTATAGATGCCTTCAGTTTGTAGTCACCAGATGAGTCAAAGCATATCATGGAGCAAATATCAGATATTGTTGACCAAGTGCCAAATGCAGACCCAAAGACAAATGTAAAACTAATGGAATGGTCTGAAAGGAAATTTCAAGGGAAAGTTAATGAGAAAATATCTAGTGAAATTTCACTTTCACAAGTTGAATTGGAAAGGGTCATAGACAAAGAAAAGAAGGTACTTGAGAATATATTCTCATTGTACAAAAAGTTGTGTGACTTTTCATACTTCACACAAGAGACCAGCCAAAAGATAATGAGCCTGGAGAGAAATTTGAATATTTCTAGCATGTAGCTACCAAAGAATCCAGCTCAAAGTGAGAAGCATTTCTCTCAAATGCTTCACATTCAGAAGGAAATAGCTGTATTAATAGTAGAAGAGGCAACCATCAAGGCAAAACTATTACACCTACAATCCTCCATTACCCCACATTTGGAAGTCCTCCATAAAGAACAAGTCTATGCTGAAACTATTCTCAAGAATGACCCTAATCTTTCTACTTTAGAAGGACTTATTCATCTTGCTGCAGAGACTGTCATCCAGCACAAATCATTGGAGATTGCTTTGCATAATTGGGATGCAGGTCTTAGGATGATTATGGAGGTAAACAACATATTTTTGGTGAAATATGGTCTTAACCCTTAAAACCCTTTGACACCAATGTCAAAAAGGGGGAGATAATAATAAAAAGGGAGATAAGAATAAAAGGGGGAGATAAGAAAAATAGGGGGAGACAAGATAATGGGGGAGATAAGACAACAAAGGTGGAGCATGATATACAGCATCAAATTTCAAATTTTAATTACCAAGATAGTACTGATAATGGTACAATCAACTCAGAGGGAGTTACAATACTTTTGAGGTATATATATTTTGACTGTATATACCAAGTAGATTAGTACATGTACTCATAAGGTTAGTTAAGTGTTTTTGTCACTCATGTCAAAGGGGGAGATTTTTAGTCTCAAAATAGTTTTTGACACTTGAGTGCAAACACACTTAATCACTTTCTACATTGGAGCCAAGTACAGCTGAGCCACAACATGAGCCGAGTCAGAGTAGCCTTTAGATGCCGAGTGATCTTTAGGTGCTGAGTGAAGATCAAGTGTCGAGCATGATACAAGTGCTAAGTGACAGTTGAGTGCCGAGTCATAGATGATGCTGAGCAATATAGAAATACAACAAGTGCCGAGTAAGCCACTTTAGTATAAGTGCTGAGCAACACAAAATGCACATATGAGTTTGTAACATTGCAAATTCAGATGTAAACCATTTGAATGGCCAACACATGATGAATCTCTAAGGATTAAAAGATAAGATCAAATCTTTTGTTTTTCCCATGCAATCAACATGTAGCTAATAGGAAAAATGGAAAAGGCATGCAACCAATTGCTAATATGCAAGGAATGAGCAGGAAATAGAGATTCAATATGGATCGCAGATCCATACCTAACCCTAAGTCTTCGAATGTCTTTATAAGGAAGATGAAATCACATTAAACCCTATGGTGGATGGATGAGGGTGTGCAAGGAAAATTAATTCTCAGAGTGAAGAGTATCAGATCACAAAGGATCAAGATTAGAAAAAGTAGATCAAGTTCCTATATTTAGCAATCGAAGGATTGTAAGCTATCAGGTTTATTATACCTAATACTCTCCAGCAATTGCATTAGAAAGAAAACCCTATGGTGATAGGTTAGCTTAGCAACTATTTTGTAGATCCTTTAATAGGTGATTAAATCCTTTAACAGGGTAACACTTCATGTAAAGTGCTTGAAATCCTTTAACCAGGTCACTACACTTCATGTAAAGTGCTTGAAATCCTTTAGCAGGGCAGACCATCAGAAGTGGTTAAAACATTATTGCTACAGTAAATTTTGTGGGTATCATCCCCACCCTAGTTTTACCTTCTTATTCCTGGAGGGTTTCTGGGTTACCAAAATCTTGAGTGTTATGTGGTGATACTTATGTGTTTTTCATAATTGTTTGATATGTTTATATGCATACAATCTACTTTCAGTTAAAAATTTTTAATGGTAAAAGTATAGTATTTTTTATTCACCCCCCCTCTCAAAAACATTATTCCTATTTGAATATTCCAATAGTTAAATGAATTCTTAGATATTTGAGAGAAACATCTAGTAAGTGTTTACATTTTGGGGGCTCTACTACTGATTTATAGGGCTATGTTGACTCAGATTTGGCAGGGGATATTGATACCAAGCTAAGTACTACAGGTTATGTATTTCTTGTTGTTGGGATAGTAGTGAGTTGGGTTTCTCGATTACAGTAGGTTAATGCTTTATCCACTATAGAGGCAGCCAAGGAGATGATATGGTTTAAGTTGTTCATGGAAGAGTTGGGACACCCATAGAGGGATAATTATCTATTTATAGATAGTCAGAGTGTCATTAATCTTGAGAAGAATTTTTCTTTGCATTCAAAGACAAAACACATACAATTGTAGTACCATTTCATTCGATCAGTTTTGGATGATGGATAGTTAAAGCTAGAGAAGATACATATAGATGAAAATCTAGCTGATATGTTCATAAAGGTAGTGACAAGGGAGAAGCTAAACTCCTCTTCAGCTTTAGCTAGTCTTCTAGACTGAACAAAATAAAAGAATGATAGAGTCCAAAGTGATTTGATATTCCAGTGGGAGCTACATGTTTAGTAGTGCTATGATCTGTCTCCAAGTGGGAGGTTATTTTTATGGAGCTTGATTAGTCTCCAAGTGAGATATTGTTGTGATGTGGAGCCTAATTAGACTCAATGTTTTATTTGGAATGGTTTTCCCCCCATGTTATTTTTATGGGGGTTTGGGGGCAGCACCCCCAAGAGAGGGTCAAGAGGCAACACCCCTATAGGGTCCTAGGGTACCACCCTAGGTGCATTCCCTATCACACTATAGGGTGGGGTTGAGGGGCAACTCCCCCATATGAATTTTCATCCAAAGCCAAAAATGCTCTTATATTTTAAAAGGTTTCTACTACTATTTTCCCTATTGGACAACTTATTCTAGCCCTAATTTTTAAACTGGGAAAAGCTTGTATAAAAAGGCTTAGGGTTAGGGATTTCATAATGTAATGGTGATATTGTAGCTTCTTGTAGTGGTATTGAGCTGTAATGGATTGAAAATTATAATCACTGGATAATAATAATATTGGACTTGTTGTTTGTGGATGTAGCCTAAGGATTGGGTGAACCACATTAACCTTAGTGTCTACTATTCCATTTTTATGTGATATACTATTTTTTGGTATTGGTTGTATTTGCATGTATTTGTTATTTCTATCTGAGATTAATCCTAATAGTAAGGTTTGCTCAAAAATATATTTTTTGCATTCACAACTTGCACAAATAAAAGTCGTTGACCAAGTGGACATAAAGTTACACATGGAAGGGATGTTCATGAAGCTTCCAATGCATAGGATAATGAATGAGGTGTTAGGATGGATATTTGGCAAGTGGAGGTGTGTTAGGTGAGGGACAGAAAGATGGACCTAGCTTAGAAGTCTGAGAACGTAGTTTTTTTTTTTGTTTTTTTTTTCAATCAAACATAAACCTTCAATGGGTGGAGGAAATGTTGAGGGTTATGGGTGGTGTGATCCACTCATCCCCTCCAAATTATTTTCTTTAATATATTTGTTTATGGTTGTAATAGAGGTATTTTATTAGGAGTATTGACTTTAGTAGAGGTATACTTCCAAGTCAGTTATTAAATCCTATTATTATATTGACTATTAAAAGATGGAACTTTTATTGGAGAAAATTAGTTTCGTCCCATACAATTTCCAAAGACATGCAAGGTCTCTTTGGAAGGGAATTTTAGTGATTTTTTCCTAATGACAAAAAGGTTACATGGGTATATTCTCAACTTTCTTAGCAATAATATTAGTTGCATTTCCAATTAGTTAGGAGTAAATTGTGAGGTTATATGTATGTGTTCCAACTTAGATTTAAATCTATCGGTCTACCATTATATCTATTAAGCAATTTTAAGATGCAATTATATGAGAATATATCAATTTGAAAGTTAAACTTAAATCAATTAATTAAGGAAATCTATACACATTTCATTTTTATTTCTTCACAAAACACAATTACTTTATAATAATCAAATCTTTCTTCATTCATAATTGGAATCCATGATTACAAGAGGATGAATTATGAAATGATCTAAATTTTGACACTAAGCTACTCAAATACACTTAAAAGAAAGAATTGAAGTGAAATCAATTTGAATCTTATTACCATACTATACACCTTGTTCATAAAATAATCTATTTTCTTATTATTGAAAATGAAACCTACAACATGGAATACATTACAGTAGATAACAATGGAATTATGAATTCTTTCCTTCAACACATGAATACAATGATACAACAAGGAAGGTGTGACAATGAAGAAGTCTCCAACACAAGTGACTCAAGAACACCATCAAGAAATTCAATCCAAGTTTTCTTCCTCAAAAAATACCATGGAGAGCTCACCTCCCAACCTAGAGCTCAAGGAGGCCACCAATTGATCTAGGAGAAATAATAGCCAACTAAGTGGCATTAAAATCCAATCCACAATACATAAAACAAAACATAAACTCCCATCAAAGGTATTCACAAATTAATTTCACCTTGAACCCATGACAAGGGGTGAACATGGAACTTCCATGTAGGAGATTCTAATAAAGAACATACAATAAACATGCCTCTTCCAAGGCTAATTTTCACATACTACCTCCATACTCACCTCTCATTATCTCTCCTAAAACCAGATCAATATGTATTGGCAAGCAAGGGCCCATACACCTTTCCTTTATCCATCTCCTCACCATGAGAAGAGAATCTACACTTCCATGGAGTCCAACTAACCCCTTCCCCCACACATGGTCACTTATTCCCTAACCAAGAGTGAGTAATTTCATCACTCCCTTCACAAATCCCTCAACAAAAGCCCTCAACAAAAAAGAACAAGATTGCAAAAAAACCCCAAAATCTCATCCCTTACATTAAAATACCACAAAATATACATTGCACATAGGCAATATATCTACAAGCACACACTAAGCTATTGAAAAATAAGAACAATGATGCATGGAAATTGAGATCACCAATCTTCACAATGTGTAATGGAAAGATAAGTTTGAGAAGAGATTTTTTTCCCTTGTAACTCCAAATCCAAAAAGTAATTTCTCTAAAGATAGAGATTAGATCAACACCTACTAAATTCTCCAATGGAATCTAAAAATGCCTCCAAATCTGACCCACCTAATAGAAATAAATTCAGCATTGACCCTAAGTCCTTTGGCCTTCATCATGTCCCCTATCATAAATGCAAGATTGGGAAGGAGTGTGGGTGTGGGGAAGAGTCAAGAGGTCATCCAATTTTCGCAACAATTGAAATGTGGAACATTTAGAGAGTCACTAAGTCACTAGGGGGTTCTAGCAGTGTTAAAAATGTCCCCAACCCATACCTCTACCACTTAGAAACTTATATTTCACTACAATTGTCTCCTAGGACCACTTTTTTTCCTCTAAAAGTGACTTGAAATTTTTGAATTCAAAAACCCTAATGGAAACACTATACAAGTTGCCTCTAATCAAAGGGGATTTAATTAGGCTCCTACTATTTAGTTAGGTTAAGGGCTACATTTCTAACACTATTTAACATGTGATTTACATGTATACACATGAAAAGTGTCAAAAGAAACTATAAAAATCACATAACATAACATTTGACATGTCACTAATTGCATAATGAAATAACCTAATACATCCATACAAATTATGATCACGAATTAAATCACTTGACAACAACATTTGAATCTCTTCATTAGATTCAACCTTGGTTTTTATAGTTTGCACATAGGTTTGGCTATTGTTCCTCCAATAAATTTCCATGGTAATTTTCTTGCACACTAAATTCAAATATCAGTAGTTTGATAAAATCATATGTATATAATAACCAAATTGCATAATTAATTGACTGAAGCATTCTAAATCCTATTTTAATAATCTTTTCCATTTTTGCATCTGATAAAACATATTTGATTGCATAATTGTAATACCATAACATATTCATCAATTTGAATTAAATTACTGAAATAAACATCATAATGCATCCATATACTTAAAACATCATAATCATCATAATTAAAGCATATCGAAGTAATCATCGCATGGCAAAAATAATACTGATAAATGTCTAGTCCATTGAATATAATGTCTTAAAATATCAATCATAATGTATCAAAATAAGTGTATCAACTGAGCTATGATGGGTTGAGGTGAGGCCTCACATCATGGGTCAAGTGTCCCATCACTACCAATGCATCGACCATTGCATTTACCTCATGGTACACGTGTTGGATGGACTTCTTAATGATTCTCACCATATAGTTGTGGCTATCATTAATAATATGGGATATATTCTAGCCCATGTTATTATTTTCTTTTAGATTCTCTATATTTAGTTTGGAGTCTCCTTCAACAATTAGATTTTGAATTTCATGAAGGGCAAAAAACATGACTGCCCAAAACAACCCTATAGCTTCACCATATGAAGGGAGCAGTTTCCACAGTAATCTTAACAAAGGGTGATGCATTTATATCTCTCATCAATCTATGAATTCGTGAAGATTGTTACTAAAGACCCATTGAATGCCAAACCTATGCAAGATACTCAACCAAACCTCCCTAGTATAGGAATACTAAATCAATAAATGTGTGATAGTCTCTTCCTTAGTTTGACATAAGCTACATCTATTAACTAGTTACAAACCCATCCCCTTTAGATTATTGATTGTCAGTATACTCCCATGTTGAGCTACCCACCAAAAGAAATTCACTTTGGGGATGATCCCTGTGTTCCAAACATACTTCTAGTATGTACATTCCTCTTGACCTATTAGAGTGTTATAGGTAGATTTAACACTAAAAAAGCTTGATGCATTATTTTTCTAGACTATCACATCTTCCATCAAGAATCTAGGACCTCAAGCCTTTTTAGGAGTCTTTAGAGGTTATTGATCAACAGTTCGGCTAAAAAAAATTGTTTCAAAATAACCCACTTCTTATTGCTATCTATATACTCCCAAACTCTCATACCAATTCTATCTAGAAATACTTCTTAAGAGGACTAAATTGAGAGTGATCAAGGATAAAATTTAATCAATTATCCTCCCAAAATATGTTCAATCTCTTGTCTCCCATAGTCCATCCAACACTCTATCTCAAAGTTTTCTTATTGTTAACAATATTAGTCCATATTCTCAAGCCAACTGGGACATGACTACTTTCCAAATTATACTTGAACTCACCCCACCCTATGTATTTTGCTTTCATAATCCAACACTACCTTGTTTCCTCTTTGATCAATCTCCATCCAATCTTAGCCATTAGTTCTTTGTTGAGGTTAGTGATTCTTCTCAAGTTTAAACCCCCTTGTAGCATGGGTTTGGAGACCTCATTTCAAGCAACCAAACTTAATATTGAGTCCTCATCAGTCCCATTCTAAAGGAATTTATGGTGTAGTTTCTCAATCATATCTCTAACTATAGTAAAAAATTTGAATAGGGATTAGAAATACATAGTGATGCCCTATACAAGGAAGCTAAAAGGAGTTGTAACTTACCTATAATACTTTGAATAGGCCCCTTCGGATTAGCCAAATTACTTTGGGTGTATTCCACAACAATATTCTAGAGTTGGGTAGAAACCTCCATAACCATGAGGCACAATCTTAGATAAGTGTCTAAGAGCACAACCTATTTGCATTCGAGTTCCCTATTAATTTTGTATTGTAAGATTTTTGAAGTATTAAAGAAGTATATTTTATTATTATAATAATTAATGCTCTAGTTAGAGAAAAAAAATAAGTCCTCCAATAGCTTCTTCTAGTGCTTGGCCTCTATGATGGATGTCCCAAAGAAGAATGTGTCATCCACAAATTGTTAGATCACTTCTGGGGGGAGGGTGGTGGCTGAATTACAACCTTTAAGGTGGCCACCCTTAGCCATTACCAAGAATTTTTTTCCTATCACTTCAACAACAATAATGAATAGGTATGGGGATAGGGGGTCACCTTGTTGAAACCCCCTCTAGGTTTTGAAGAACTTGCCAGGCGTACAATTCAAAAGAATAACAAATTGGAAAAAATTAATGGTGTCTTTCACTAGAGAAATAAATATCCAATAAAATCCTAGTTAAAAAGGTAATCCCAATCCACCTTATCATATTCTTTGGAGATGTCCAACTTCAATGTCATACTTGGGTTTTTTCTCCTTTCCATCAAATGTATGACTTCATGGGAGGTGATGACAACATGCAAGATTTGTCTACCTGAGATGAAGCCACTCTGCAAGGAGCTAATGAATTTATTTAGGAGAGGTGTGGATATATTCATGAGGATCTTAGAAAAAAAAAATTAGAGCATATTACATAGATTGTTGGGTTTGAAATCCCCCATACTTGTGGGTTCCAAAATCTTCAAGACCAAAACAATATAAGTTTTTTTTAACTCTTTGAGAAATAATCCTTTATTAATGAAGTCCCACACAACATGGATTAGGTCATTCTTTACAAGGTCCCAAAATTCTTTAAAAAAGTCTAGGAGAAAACCATCCAAACCCAAAGTCTTGAAATCCCCCATGGAAAATACTACCTCATTCACCTCCTCCATCTCCACCTTTCTCAACAAATTTGCATTCATCACATTGTTCATCACTAGGATGATACACCTCAATAGTTCATCTCTCCTATTGTGGCCTTGGGGAGCCAAGTTCTAGTTTTAGATATTCTAAAAGTACATAAAATCCTAGTTACTCATGTCCTTTTCCTCTGTGAACTCCTCACTCGGGTCATTCACAAGTTTGGTAATAGTGTTCCTCTTTCTATGTTTTGAGGTTAACCAATGGAAGAAAGAAATATTATGGTCACCCTTTTCTGATAAATTGATACTATATCATTTTTTCCAATAAAATTCCTCATTCTTGGATATGTCACTCAATTTCTTTTTCAAGTCCCTCTCCTCATCTATAGTCTCTCCCTCAATGTATCCCCTAGAAAGTGATCATTGATAGTTCTCTAGAATATTGTTGATCTCTTTAGTTTGTTTAAAAATATCTCAAGATGGATTCATTTTCCATTTCCTTACTTCTTTTATGATGATCTCTAGCTTCATGACAATCATAAACATATAAGTCCCCTCCACTCTAGAGGTCCACCAAACATTAACACATTCCCTAAAGTTTGGGTGAGAGTGCCACATACTCTCATATCGAAAAAGCTTCACACCTAGAGTGTCACAATTTTTCTATTTGAAAAGAATCATTTACTTATCCAAGATAGATATGGTAAAAGAAGTAAGCGAGGTGGCTAAGAGAATCTTCCAATCAGTTGATATCAACACTCTATCTAGTCTCTCTTGGATAAGATTACTACCTAACCTGTAATTGGACCAAGTGAAGGGGGTACCCATAAATCAACATCCACTAAATAATTTTGTCTAATAAAACTGTTAAGATCATGCATATTATCAAAGTAATCTTCAAGGCCTCCCAATTTCTCCAAGGGATACAAAGAAGTGTTGAAATCCCCAGCACACATGTCTAGTTATTCTTCCCACACATAACATGTGATGCTTCTTCCCAAACTTGAAGTCTCCCACCTTAAGACTTAGGATCATAGAAATTAATAAGGTAACAACTAATGCCTTTTTCAATAAATTCACAAACTAGGAAATGGGGGTTAGAACTAATCATCTTGCTTGAGATCTTATTTGGGTCCCAAATAGTAGTGATACCTCTATAAGCACGACTACCTTCCCTATATGAAAAAAAAGCACCCAACCAGATATAAGGTAAGGTCTGAACAAAAATATGCATTGATATTTTAACTTCCTAAATGAGAATAATGTCCACTCTACTATCCCAAATGTTATTCTTAATTGCATATACTCTTTCCTAGGGATATTGAGCCCTCTAATGTTCTAGTAAATAAACTCCATCTTTGACATCTCCTTATATCCTCCAAGATAAGCTAGGTACCTTGAGCTATGTCTCTTGTTTTTTATTTGAAACATGTGGTTTTCTCCAAAGGTCTTCCTACCTTAGCCTCCAAACCCACATCCACTCTAGTAGCTCCTCTTTCTTTTCTTTTAATTGTATCCCAGTCACTATCAGGGTTGAACAATGACTATTCATGGACCAATAAATGTTCTAAGTTATGTTGGATGGGGGAAAGAGGTTCGTGATAAATTGGAATAATAATCATAAGAGATCCACCTTGGTCACCCCCAAAACCCTTTTCTCTCTCTCACAAGGGGATGAGCTCTGCCACTGCTCTAGAATCATAAAAACCCTAGGGCTACCCATATCCCACTTTGGTTATGAGTGTTGAAGGACATCATCCTCTTTCATAATCATATAGAAAGGAGCCTTCTCCCCATCGAATATCCCCAGTTGGGAATTAGTCACTATCACATCATTCCCCCTAGAGGGTCTTGTGGAGGCACATAACCCATCCATAGGGACCTCACCCTCTTCATGCACTTCCACCCCAACTCCCTTTTTGGAGGGGAATTTTTTCGTTATGGTCTCATTTTCAAAAGAACTATCTCTTTCAGAGTGATATCTAACCCCTTACTTCCCTCTTTCACATCATTGGTATCAAGGGGCCTCTTGGAACTTTTCTCTTGGGTATAAGGAAACCCAAGAATCACTTTCTCCTTCCCTTTCTAGTTCTTTTTGGGGCAATCAGTGATAATGTACCCAAACGTAGCACACTCCTAACAAAAGAACTCTGCATTATCATAAGAAATAGGTTGGAACCACTTCCTTCTCTTGGCAGTGAGGGAGACCCTCATAGGTAGGGGTTGATTATAGAAACATTGACATAGAATATTGCATAACCAATTTGGTCTTGGCAGTCATGGTGTTATTAGTTCTAATAAAGTGACCAAAGGAATCACCCATTCATTTGAAAATTTTAACATCACAATATTCTAAGGGAAGCCCATACAAGAAAACCCAAACAATTGCCATACATGATAGATTTGTAGCTGGGTTAAAATTGTGCTTCTATTTAGCAAGGGTTAGAAGATGTTTACCATGACACCAAGTCCCCACAATAACAATTTTTTTATCCTCCATATAGGAAAATTTGAATAGGAATAAATTCCTCAGTACTGTCGATACACTGACCAATCCCTTGTGTTTCCATCGTGTTACACTACATTTCCTAACCGTGACAAAAGATGGGTGAAAAGCATCAAAATGACCCACCAAAACCTCGGCATACCTAGGGAAATTGAGTTAATGATAGAATCTGGTAGACTAATGTATGGGCCATCCACACCCATGGTAACCACATGTGACAAATCCACCATTTTTTCATTCCTCTTCCCCATCATCACATTTTTCCAACTAGGCTTAGGGACCGTGTCCATATAAGAACTATTTCCTCTAAGGGTTGATAAACCCTAGTTCCCCAGGAAGGACATATCTTCTAGAAACTCATGAAGACACCAAAGGGTGTTAGAGAGACCACTGTTAAGAAGAAACTTAAGCTTGTAGATTCCCTCTCTATGACAAGGATCGAGTCAAGCAGTCTTGCAAAAGAGCCAGGGGTGGTGGGGAGGGGTCCCCTGAAGAATCACCAATCATTAGCAGGAGTAGCGAGAAGTTATAGAGCAGGCCCAAGTAGAAATAATCAAATTTATATTATAATAGATTGTTGGTATACTACAAAAAAAAAATCTTTTAAATAGCACGCATTGTGAACACACTAGCAAAAATTGGCATGCACATTATTAGGGTCTACAAAAGTACATTGACCAAATGTATGCTACATAGAAACTATTATTAGCAAAGCTTTATAATAAAAATAGAGGTTGGCAAAAGGACGTTTGAAGACAATGAAAGCAGGAAATTTCCTTTATTCTGGAAGCTAATGGATTTATAGAGGATTGGCAATCTTCCTTCTAATAAATTAGTAAGTGCACATTCTATCAAGAATCTAATTAAGATTTTTAAGAAAAGTATCATTGGACCTGATAAATTCTAGTATGATTCCAAATATTAGTAGAGAATGGTGAAGGCAATTGACTTTACAAATAACATTTTTTTAATATTTGAATAAAAAAATTACTTGTTATTAATATTTATTTTAATTTTAATTTTAGCTAAAACATACAAAGTTTTTCACAAGCAAAAATAAAATACTACATTTTTATTCCTATTTTTATTGTGAGACTATTAATATATATTTAAGAAAATTTCATTTTTATTTAATCACTATCTATTTAATAATTTCATTGTGTTCTCTCTCCCTCTACAAGTTAGATTTTAAAGAGGTAACTTTTCTTTCAAAGCTTTCTTTATCTTCTTTAGGCCAATCACAATTTTCTTTAAAAACTTTGTCATTGTTGTAAATAAAAATAAATGTCAAAAGTTATTGTACTATCATATTTTAGTTTAAGAAAACTTATAAAATATTAAGAAACAACACATACCAAAAAAAATACAAAAATAATAAAATACAGATAAGTCTTACCAACTACACAAACATTACATAAACAAAACTACATCTATTCTCACTATAATAATAATCCATTATATAAAATAATTTAATATTATATCTAAATATTTAACAAAAAATGTATACTTTAAAGCAAATCACTTAAATAAACTCACTTAAAAAGATAATAATTCAAGGAATAACACGTCTAAGCAATAATAATAATGTAAATAATGACATTAATTTGTTGGCACTTTGAAGTTACATGAGGATCTTCCCATCAACACATTTCCTCTTATTATTAGTCCCATCTATAAATCCACAGAGACTATAGTTTTTGATCTATTATTTTTCATTAATCCTTATTTAGCTAGTCCTGCAGTTCACAAAAAATAATCTTTATATTATAGTCCAACTAAAGACTCTCATTAAACAAAATTTCTCAATTTAATTTTCTATTATATTATTGGATGTGTCTATTTTATCAGGAAGTCTTTTTATTTTTTAGTGAAGCAAATTTAGGTGAAAATGAGGTTTCATGAAATGGTGGCATTTGACAAAACCATAGAAGAACATGTCATCTTGGAGGTTTTGTGTGTTATTATGCTACATGCATAGCGACATGTCATTGCACTATCTTAAATTTTAATCCACCTCATCCCCACAATTATCTGCGTAACTTTCATTCTTGGTAAAACATTGAAACCAGATGTGGGTCTGAAGACTACGAGCTAGACCTTAAATTAGGTCACACCTTTCATTCATATCTGAGCATAATTTTCTTTTCTTACTTGACGATTCAAGTTTAAGTTTCTGAATGTTGAAAGAAATTATTGAAGGTACTTATAAATGATTGATATCTATTTTCCTTAAGCTAGATGAGTATTTTCTCTTTAGAATTCTATAGGACTGCTATTTAGTTGAACATTGCTACTACAAATTTTGTAGATTATATGACCCTTTCAATTAGATCTACTTTGGAACTTGCAAGAGTTCCATGTGAGAGACAAGTTCCTTATGAGAGACAAGCATCCTTGAGACTTTGAATTGACACTTTATTTTAAAATATTAAAAATGTGAGGCTGTATTGAAATTCTATGAAACTAGGTTTCTATCCTCACCAAATGTATAGAAATTTCATTAAAAAGTAAATCTTCTTTGTTTGCAAGAGCCACGGTTGAAGCTATAAATATGACCCTCTACCCCATTTTTCCCATATTAGAGCTTTTGATTAAGAAGATGAAAGAAAACTCATTAAACACAATTTTTATAATGAACATATCCCATACTAAAGCTTCTTGTGCACAACTAGTAGCAGATAATGAACTATGCTCTTTTTAAAAATTGGTCTGGTATGATGGATATATATAATAAATAATGATGTTTCTTTCACTCATGTAGAAGTCTTATGTAGAATTCTAGCTTTCTAAAATGTGAATATGGTGTGTTTGCACAGTCCATCAAATTGCAGAGATAAAACTCTATTAATACTAACCTCTAAACAAAAATTAGTACTAAAGATTTTAGAAAAAAATCTCATTGACTCTAACACATAATTTTGATGCAATTATTAGGTTTAAATTAATCTATATAATATTGTGTACATGAATTTATTTTTGGTTATAATAGTTTCTTTCTCTATCTACCTTTCTGACGATACTTGAGGGATACACCTAGTAGAAATTTGATGTACTTTTATCAAGAAGGAAATCTTGGATACATTTATAAATTATTCATTTTGTCTAGAATTGTAAAAGCATTAATGCTTATCAAAAAATCTAGTTCTTATAAAATGTAGAGGAAAGTATGTAAAATGTTCAGTATTCATAGAAATGAAATTAAATAGTTTTCTTCAATCAAAAGTATACAGATTTCTTAATTATAACTTCTCAATGTTATAAGGGCATGCAAACACCTCATTTTTTGTTCAGGAATAAAATTTCAAATATTCCTCTTCATTCAGGGTCTCATATCTACCTATTTCAACTTTCAAATACAGTATTTCCAATGCTCTCACTACAACATCCAATTCTCCGATCATTTCATATTAGAGTTCAACTACAAGTCATTCCATCAGAGTTGGTGATAGCAAAGAGTATGATTTAAAAATGCAATAATAATTGTGAAACATTCACCTTAACTTTTTGTGAGGCCTCACCCCGACCCATCCTAGCACTTATGATACATTGTTATTTTGATACTCATGCTGACATGTCAGAACATTATTGGATACACTGAACATTGTTATGCTATTTTGCAATGTGTGATGCTTACTTCAGTTAGTTGATTTTTCCATTTAATGCTTATAAATATGTATAATGATGAAAGAAAATGTATGCAACGCTAACACATTTGGTTATGCAAGTCGAAAGGCTAGAAATATGAGTAGAATTAGATAAACAACTATTTATTAAGAAGTGGATGCTTTAAATTATATATAATTTCCTTTAGCATGTTATTCACATTATGCATGTGATTTTTGGACCTACTGATGTGTGCAATGAGTGTGCAAGAAAATCAGCCGAGATAACCCAATGGAAGAAATGGAGTTAAATTTCTTGTTAATTTTGTGCTAATCTTATTTTGTAATTCTATAAAGGTTGTAATTTGATCTTACTATTCTACTAACTTTTAATTATTCCTAATAAGCCTTTAAAAGCTTAGAAGCATTAAATTTAAGTACCCCTATGGGTAAGGGTATGGGTGGGGGTACTTTCCAACCCTTTAGCCTCCTAGGTTGACTCTTAGGGTCTCTTAAAAACCCTATTATAGGCTGATTTCGAAAATGGGTTGCTCTTTACTTGGGTTAGTGAAACCAAACCTCCATCTTGAGTTACTTGAAGCTTAGTGGGGTTAGAGACCATACTTAGAGGCCTTTTGAGTAAACTTGAGTTTTTTGTCACCCAATCCTCTAGTTTTGGAGGAAGCCTTGAAGATTGAAGAAAGAAAAAAAAGGGAAGCTCTTCTCAAACCACCATTGCTATAACTCTTTTATGAAGGTAGGAGTCCTTCACTCCATGAATGGTTCTTTGTGTGTGTTCATGTTTTGAATCTTGTTGAATCATGTTGGAGACATTGTGTAGATATGCATTCCTTGCTTGTGTGTTGAGGGTGGTATTGGGAGGGATTTTATCTTGTTTCCTTTTTGGATGATATTCATATGCTTTTTTTTTTGGTGTGTTGATCATTTTTGAAAGATTTCCATGGGGATGTATTTGGAAACACTCACCCTTGGATAGGGAAGAAGTGGCCGTGCTTGGGGAAAAGGGCATCAGTTGGACCTCAATAGTGTAGAGTCTCCTCTCATGGAGAGAGGAGGGAGAAAGGGTAGGGTGTATGGGCCCCTACTTGTCATCCCATACCTTGTTGTTATTGAGAATTCTTGAATGTGTTAAAGAATGAAAATCCTTGTGGATATAGCCTCGAAAGGGCCTTGTGAAAGAATGGAAATTCTTGAAGTTTTAGCCCCGAAAGGGCTAAGTGAAGGTATGGTGATAGACTTCTCCTATTGAGAAAATCTACCTTTCCCTATATTGGTTCATTGTTGGACCTATTGTGCAACCAGGTGGGAATGTATGTTCATTTTTCTTACCTCCTTGTGTTGTTATCTCCATGTTGTTTCTTGTATCTCCCATGTTTACCCTTGAGGCAATGAAGACATTTGATAAAAGTCTCTTGTGAAAATCTTGAAGAAAACTCAATGAATTGTAATATCATGTAAATTGTAATTGAATTTGATGTAGTGGCAAAGATATTGGGTTTTCTTACTGGTTCTTTCCCGATGGAGCCTTGAACTAGGATGAATAATAGAGGAAAAAAAAGAATGAGAAATTCTTCTTGCATTGCTCTCATGTGGTTCCAAATTTTGCATATGTTGTGAGAAAATAGGTTGATAGATATTGACACTAAATTATAGATCTCCAAGTTTCCAATTATGTTATTTCAATGCAAATTGAGATGTTGAAGTTTCAATATATGGTTAAGTAATTTGATGAATTAGAAATCCTACATTGTGATCACCAAGCTAGTACATTCATTGTTATGCTCCATTAGTAATGCAATTGAAATTGAAATAATTATTCATCACCTTTTGAATTCTGAATATAGAATCATAATCCCTTGTTAAGGTTCATAAAGAATAAAATTAATTTTGATTAGGGGGATTACAATCCTTTGCATGCTTGTGTGTCAAATTGCTTTAGAGAAATGTAACTCCATTTTTCCTCTAGAAATGTTTAACTCATCTTGGTTATCAAAAAAAAAATTGCATTTCCAGGCTTAAAAGACCTCTCTGGAAAATGTATGGAGCAAAATTTAATTCTTTTCCCTAGTTACAGAGAATATTCTCTGAGATACTCCTTGAAAATTTCAACAAAATAAATAAATCATTATTAAACCCCTATAATAAAAGGAGTATAAATGAAATGCATTTACAATTATAACATTTCAATGAATATCTTCTTGGACATAATTCACCTATAAAACTTTTGCATTAACTCCTAGAGCTAAGGAGCCATGTACTTAACTAGGTCATTATGCCTATGCACTAGATTAAATTTAAAAAAAAAATTTAAGTCCTAACCTTGTTTATTTTCCCCTTCCCATGGCTAGGCGTGGACTTTCCACCCACCTGCCAGTGAAGGTACGCTCCCCCTGATGTGTCATGTCACTAAGGAAGGAAGGGGGGGTGATGAAGTTTAAATATTAACCAAACTTCCTAACTGTTCCATCGGCCACCTCTTCCCACTTGCTTAGTGCTCACCCCATTTCTGAAAGGACATGCAATGAGGAGAGGGTGGTGGGGGAACACGCTTGCACTACGCAGGCATGGGACAGCGCGCCGCCTTGGAGGTGACCCACGCCTAGGCCTGGCCACATGGGCTTAGGGTAGTTGTTGTGTGTGTGTGGGGGAGGGGGGGGGGGGGGGGGGGAAAGGTTAGGGGGATTTAGTTTATAGAATATGGTGATTTAGGTAGTTGTGTCTTAAGCTAGTTAGATTACCATGTCTAAGTTAGTATAGGTGTTATTATTCATTGGTAGCTAGTTTAGAACTTTTGAAGATTATATTATTAAGTCATTTAGTAATTAGGATAGTTTTAAATTTAAGACTTAGTTTTTCTTTAGTAATGGTTGTTTGTTTAAGTTTTGTTAATTGTTAAGAGTTAAGTAGCTTAAATTTAATTAAGTTTAGACTTACACTAATTGGTGTAATGTTAGCTTAAATTGAGAGTCCTTATGTAAAATGTATATTGTAATTTGAGTTAAGTATAGTTATTACATGTGTAGGGTAGTACTAAATCATGTTAATTCAAAACTTAATTTATGTTAATTTATATCATAGCCCAGGTTCGTTCAAGTTAGTATTTATGTTTTGTTAGTGGAAATGCATGTTAGTTTCGAATGAGGATTATGGTTACTTGATTTTTAGTATTCAAGCTAGGATCTCAGATGTTTAGTTAAGTTATAGATTGTTATATTTTAAATTGAGAATGGCATTTATCTATAAACTAGATTAGTAATTTTGATGGCTTTAGGAATTAATGTATTAATTGTTAAGTAACAATGTAATTACTAATTAGGGATTTGAATGTTAAAATATTAAATTCATTTCAATTTAAAAGTTTTGAATGTGAAATTTGAATATCTCCATTAGAACAATTTTTACGTTTCATTAAGTAGTTCTATACTCTTATGAGCTTTATAGATCAATCTTAATATGAGCTTAAATTTATGATAATTCAAATAAAGCTTAGACTAAAATATAGAGTCGTTGAATTTACTCTTGTCATCAACTTTAATGGTAAACAATAAACTAATTATTAGATGGTTATAAGTATGTTGGAGAAAATTTTAAGTTAAATTAAATTTTGGATTGAAGTTTAACGAAGTTGAAAGAAGTTAATTCATGACACTAAGCCTAGGGCAATGTATTAAAAATGTCTCGACAATCAAGTTATTCATTTAGTAGTACGGGCCTAACTAATTAGAACATCCTTAAGGTCATAACAATTGAACATGACTAGTTCCTTTATAGTTAAACCCTAAAACTTTTTCGACCATGTTGTCTTGCTTAATCTTAATTAACCACAAGAACACTATCTTTATTAGCAAAAAAAAAAAATTCTGTGTGTTTTTGTCCTTATCTTTTTTGGGCATGACACTTTTTTGTATGGAAATTTATCGCAACTTCTGTGGTCGTAGGATCAAAAACCCTAGAGGTTGTGTCAAGCTGAAGACGCATAAAAGGGAAAAAAATCTTCATCGTCATTATTTTCCTATTGCTTGGTGTTCTAGCTATTTTCAAATTTGGTAGGTTATCATAAAATGCCATGTTCTACTTTGATTATGATTTATGTACCATTGAGTTGCTAGTTTGATGCTAATTCTATGTCCTCTCTACAATTGTGAACTATGTTTCTAGTATTTCACATGCCTGGAGATCTTGTATCCTTAAAAAGATGAATTAAAAGGATGAACTAATGCATTCAGTTTCTATGGTTGGAAAAGAAAATTAATCAATTTCACCCTAAGGTTATGAGGGGATAGTCTTATTTGAGGGTATTTACATCTTAAATTAAGGCATGCATGACTTGTCATTGTTTCTTGCTACTATCATTTAATTGTTCTTTACTCTATTATTTATCACTATTTTTTATTGTCACTTTGTAGGTCATACTTCACAATGTCTTGCATTTATCTCAGTTTTCTTATTTTTATTTGTTATGCAATCTAAAATTTCAAATATGTAGATTTTGTTATAGATTAAGTTCTTAAAAATATAATACAATTTTTAAAATTATAAATAATTCAAAAAAAATACTTTATAGATTGATTTAAAAATAAAATTTGATATGACTTCTATTCTATAAAATGACTTACAAATAAAACACTTATAAATAATTAAAATATATTTATGATAAAATTGTGTATATAAACATAAAAACTGTCAATTAATGTAAACTACTAGTTATCACATTGGAGATTCTGCCCAACGTAGAGATTGTATTATTTTACTTCTATTCCATTTTCTATTAGTGTTATAAATAATAATATTATTTTATTGTCATGGTATATCGATTAGTGTTTATATTTGATTGCCCTCGAAATAAATTTAGCCCTGTATAACCAATAATTGTACACTAGTAATTATTCCTAGGGTGATTTTATATTATATATTTACAGTCTACTTTGGAAGAATGTGTAACATTTATATTGTAGCTTTCTATGATAGGAAATCACTCTAAATCGAAGATGAAATACATAGAATGTTGCAAATTTTCTAGATTTAATTGATAGAGCCAAATCAGAACCAATATATTAGGATAGCATGAAATATGCAGTACCATTGGAATATACTATTAAAATTAAGAGATTTTAATGTAATATTATAGCACTTATTTTACTTTCAATTATGTATTTCTCAGTTTGTATTATGTCCCTCCTTAGCTTGATTCTTTCTTATAAGATTTGAGATTTTCTTGAGATGTTTAATGTTGAGATGTTTAACATTGTGAGATGATTAATTTAACATTTAAAAAAAAGGTCAAGAGATTGTGAGGAAGTACAGAGAATGAAAAATATTTTTTTGCAATGAGATGGTTTGGATCTCCATTACAAGCTATGTAGAGACAACACAACTACTTCTACTACCCAACATCACCATCAATTATTAGGTCACCTCCTTAAAGGAGCCTATTAATCAAACTGTGAGGATTCCCTACTGGAAGAATCACATTTCTTTGGTCATAGGCAAAAGCTGCTAAATTGTTAATCATCTCTGATGTGATGAGACATGATGTTTTTGCACATGTGTCAGTGAATGCTAGCTGTCATGGCTTCATTAACATTGTTGTAATATTATTCAAGGTATAAACAATAATTTCAATTTGAATTCAAGATTATTAAAAATCAACATGAAAAATAATTTGTACCCTTCTCGTGTTCATAAAGATTCGTCATGAGCATGCTAAGCATATCAATCATTCACTTTTCTTTCAAATTCTATGATGAGGCTTTCTTTGAATCTCAATCAAAGCATAAGATAGCATGCAAACTTCATGTAGGATGCATTATATTAAGTCTCCTAAAATAAATTATATTACGTCTTTGATTTAGTGTATTATTTGATAAAAAATATCTATCTCCTACGATGTGGTATCATTTTTTTTTTTAAATTATGCAAATAAACATATGTAATTGTATGGTCCTTGAAGTGTTCACAAAGATTGTAGCTGTAGCTCTGATACCCCCTTTGGCATTCGCTCAAAATTGAAAATGTTGAAGACACCTAGTTAACTTATCTGATCGAGTGTTTGTATATATCACAATAGGTGAGACTCTTAAGACATCACACACTGATATCTTATCAATCTTTGTTCCCCTCAATTTCAACCACTTGAGAAGTTTCATCTTTCAATGCAAGAAGGCACTATGCAAAAATATGTGTAGCTCAGATATAGAACCCGCAGAGCTGTCATGCTACTAAATGACATTGTGGGAATTTTTGGGAGATTTGCATTAAAGGCTCGAATGATAGTATATGGAGAAGTGTGGGAGAAAGAAGGCACATATGAGAGATGACATTCTCACCAACATCTCTTTACCAACATATAGAGTATGGGATTTTCCAAGGAAATCACCATTCTCTTAGTCTTGGACTCTTAAATTCCAAAAAATGGGGTCCACTGGATAAAATTTGCAACCAATGATGTGGGTGGACTATAGTTCCTTTTTTTTAATCTAATCTACAAACATCGAATTATGGGGTTTATTGGGCTTAAGTTATATCTCATTTTATTATTAGTAGACTCAAACTATGAGGTTTAGGGGACCATAGTTTCTTATTTAATCTATTAATTCAAATTGGAGATCCAATTTATAAGACTTATAGAATAACTGCAAATTTCAAATTATAGTTTTTTTTTTTAAAATATTGTTTCATTTAAAAATTCAACCCTAGCTCAATAGAGAAAAGATTATCTCTATTAAATCTACACACTCCAATCTACCTCTAGATTCACTAATTCAAGAGATTAAAAATTCTATATTATTCTATTTACAAACTCCAAACTATCTTGGATATAGTTTCAGCAGATTGTAAAATTTAAGCAATATTCCAAACCATAGTATTAGAAAAAAAAGAAAGTTTATTTATTATTAAATTTTCCAACTCCAAATTATCTCCAGCCTATTTAAATATATTTTTTATTCCACTTACAAGTTAAATCATGGGATCCTATAGAGAAAAGTTTATTTAGTATTCCATCTGCAAACTCCAAACTATCTTCACACTCCTAAATTATAGAGATACAAGTTATATATTATCCTGTCTATAAACTCAAACCATAGGATCAAGTCCTGAACTGACCAATTCAATATATTAAAGTTTATATATTAGTCCAATCTCATGGGCTCCATTAGAGAAAAAATTATTTTTTATTAAATTTATAAACTCCAAAATACCTCCACACTACAAGAGAAAATTTGTATATTATTCCATCTACAAAGTCAAACCATAACCTCTTCAATAGAATTAAGGTTTCTTGTTATTCATAAATTAGCAAACTCCAAATTATCTCCACACTATCTCCACACTTGCTAATTAAAAGATTAAATTTATATATTATTCTATTTACAATCTCAAATCAAGAGGTCCATTAGAAAAAAGAAATGCTAGTAAATCTACAAATTCCAATCTATCTCCACAATATTCAAGAGATAAAATTTGTATAGTATTCCATCTACAAAGTGAAACCATAAGGTTCAATAGAATAAATATTATTTTTCAATTCATAAATTTATAAAATGAGTAGAGATTTAAATTCCTAACACAAGCCTTCTCAGCTTCATTAATATATACGCCAATAACATTTCTAGCCATCTTGATGGTCTTGTGGGAAGTCACACTTCGCTTTATTTTCCTAATTTGAGCTTCGAGTTTCGCCACTTTTAAGGATGTCGATTCTCACAAATGGAAAATGACTTAAACAATGTATTAAATGTTAGAATTCATGTTTATGAAAAAATGCAATCTATTAATTCATATTATATACAATCAATTAGATGTGTTTTAAATATTAAAAAAATTGAATCGTCTACAAAATCAAATGGTACCAGTAATATTTAAAAAAACATATAGATTCATTTGTGTACCATTAATTGTTAATATCACATCATCTTTTCCTAATATACTTTTCATTTTTTTTTTGTATAAGATGGGACTCTAGCTCTATGGATCTCTTGTTATTATTACTAGTACTTGCACCTTTGAAAGGTGCAAGAGTTTTACAGATAGTTTTATATATAAAATTTTATCACTATAGTGCTGATGTGGAAAATTTGCTCATAGAATTTTGTGTCTATTAGGAAAAAAATTGGTTAGATAATTTTTATCTCTATTATTTTCGTTTCCTTGGTACCCATGAAATACACCCAATTAGACATATCTTTCATGGAGGTTCATCCTACAATAATTTGTCTTCTTTGCAATTTTTTCCAATATCATTGCACCCTTTTTCATCCATAATGAAATTTATAGGTTCTTGGTTAGAATTACTTGTTCTTTGATCATCCTCCTCCAAAAGAATGGGTGCTACACAAAATTGGCATTGTTATTAATGAAGTACAAACTATTGTAGTGATTTTTGTCATGATACGAGAGATAGAGTGTGGGAGTATCTGGGCTATCAAAATTAGAGCTTTGGGATGCTTCATCCTTCTAATGGTGCATATGAATATAAGTTCAAGTCACCCTAGAAGTTGCATAAATCTCATAATGGTCTCCCCAAATTCCATCCTCGCCATTTTTTCATAGCATTATTCAAAATTCATATCTTCTTTCTACAAAAGGAAAGGCTCAAAGTCTAAACTATTCTTTAGAATGTAATGCACTACCATACTACAATACTATGAGAGTTTCTCTTGGTCACCTTAAAGTTGATTTACTAGGACTCTAGATAAGTAATTTTCACTTGGTAGTATTTCCTTCATTTTCTTCATCATCTAACAAGATGCTTAATTGAGATTGTTTTTGTGCTTCTATGATGAACATTTCTAATTAAGGAAGAGATGGTTTTGGTAAAAAGGTTATTTAACATATAATTTAGTTATATGATGAGATGTATAATTCAAACTTAGACATAAACCATAAGAATTATATTTCAAAAGAGTATAATGTTATGCTCAACTATTTTGTAATGGTCTCAACCTCTGGATGAATTATCAAATTCATCCATATGTGATCCTATAAAATATGATGATGGTCAATTGTAGAATGCATTTAAATGTAACCCTAAATAATATAAATTATATGAATTGAAGTTTATGAACATGTAAATAATAAATTACCTCTTAAGGTGTAGGAGACAAGTAGTTATAGTTGGAAGTGATGGGAGAGCTAAAGCATGGGCTAATACATCTTTGGTAAGTTGTGAGAATCAATTAATAATATGTCTTCAATATATAGAAACCACTTCTATGTCCTTGGCATATTGTGAGGAGTCTATAAATGTATGTCTAAGATATATAGATACGATTTTATGTCTAGCACTGATAGGTACACTTTCTTATCTCTATCAAGTCCACACGCATGTTTGATTAAACTAAGGCATTGTCACATTCATTATCCTCTTTCACAAGATTTTACCATACATAGTCCTCTCGAATAAATTTTTGATCATGTATCTATAGAGTTGATTTGATTTTGATATGGATTCAAATCCCTTACTTTTGTCAATTCGTTATAAATTTATTAAGTGAGATTTCATATGTAGAAGTGAAATTCTCACATGTTGTGCATAGTTTATGGTAATGCAACATTGAAGAATTATAAAATAACAAATGGAAAATGTCCAAATTATATATAAAGAAATGTTAACAATATAATTTAATTAAAAAAATATTATTGACAAGTCCCATGATAGCTTGTCATAATTAAAGTTACAAATGATATATATATATATATATATATATATATATATATATATATACATATATATATGTATATATATGTATATGTATATATATGTATATATATGTATATATATGTATATATATGTATATATATGTATATATATGTATATATATATCAACTTTTCTCATTTAGAATTACGAGACTTTACGAGAATTAGGTAGTTAGAATTAGATATCTTTACAATTATTTAGCATATTAGAATATAAATTTGAAATTATTTACTATTTAATTTATTTTATTTTATCAAATAAAGCTAAATTATTTATATAGAAAAAAATTATTTCATTAAATTTTTTAAGGGGTGTGTATATTTTTTAAATTATAATTCCATGCAAATTACTTATAGAATGACACCATGAAAAATTTAATGTTTATTATAATTTAAAAATTTACATAAATAGAAATTAAAATATGATAAATATAAATTAAAGTCATAACAACCTAATGGAGGCCATAGCTATTTTGTATGCTGTGAAGAATGCTTGAGACCTTGGTTGGAGAAGGCTTATCTGAGAATCTGACTCATAAGTGGTGATACATCAATTGAATTGACAACATTATGATTTTGTTAGTTCAAAGTTAGCTTTGATTGTGGACCAAATTCATAATTTGTGTACTTCTTTGGAGTCTATTACTTTCAATCATATTCCCAAGGAATGGAATTTTGTTGCTAATTGTTTGGCAAAGTGGGCTTCTAACCATATGTGTAATTTGATCATTGTTGATAAGACTCAACTTCCAATGGGCTTGTCCCATCAACTTGATCACTTGGTTGATCTTGATAGGGTTGTTTGATGCCCTTTCTCTATTTTTTCTTGTTTCTCTTTTAACTTGAATAAATTTTCATCCCTCCTTTATTTTTATTTGGGTGAGAATGAAGATATTAATATAAAAAAATAATTATAAATAATGATTTTTTTTTATAAAGGAAATGATAAAAAATATTATTATTATGATTTATTTTTTATGTACTTTAGTCCTTTGATATTTATATTTAATTAAAAATAATATTTCTTTTTCACTTTTATTTGATATACAAATACCAAGAATACTATGAACTTTTCTTAAATGTTTGCAACCTTTGAATTACATGAATCATTAAAGTTACCCACTTAGAATTGACCAATGATACTCTTACTTGTCTTTGATCTTTGTTCACAACTCTTTAAACTAGTCCACCTAAAGATTTGACTCCAAAAATATGATTTTATTATTATTGTCTTAACACAAAATTCATTTTAGCATCCAATGTTAAAATGTAAAAACATCAATTTTTAGGTTAATATCAATCTAAATCTATCTTTATTCACAAGACATTATATGAATCCAACTAAGATTTAACTTACAAGAATTTATCTCAAGAATACTATGACATTTTCTTAGTTGTTTGCAATCTTTGTTTACTTAAATCATTGAAGTGATCTACCTAAGATTTGATCATGAGGAACATCATCCTTTTATTTATTTATTTTTATCTTTGTTGACAAGTCTTTAATTTAACCCACCTAAAGATTTGATGACCCTCAATTATTTTCATATTATTTTAGAAATTATGAAATTGGTCATCCAATAATAAGATGAAATCAAATATGATTGATACACCTAAAAATTTGATAACCTTAATTACCTTTAATTTTTGTTAAAAAAATATTAAATTTGTAGTGCATAAATTTAAAAAACTCAATTATGATCTGTAACTATTCACAAATCAAATTGATCTACTGGAAATTTAACATAAATATTATATTTAATCCACCTAAAATTTTAATAAACATTACCATCCCTCAACAAAGTCATCAAGAATCTAAGGGCTCCTATTGCTACAAAATGTCTTAGAAGAAATATATTTTTTGCTAGAATTGTTGAACAATTTGTACTTAAATCTTTATATATATATGAAACAAAAGGTACATAAAATAGTTATTAACAAGTGTGACATAGTGACTTAGTACTTGCCTTTAGATTTTATGTAAATATAATTTTAATTTAATAAATTTATTAGAGTTTATAAAATATTTTAATTAATAAAAATATTTTATATTTATATTTTTCTATAATGATATTAATTATAATTATAATTATAATTATATTTATATATATATATATATATATATATATATATATATATATATATATATATATATATATATATATATATATATATATATATATATATATATATATATATATATATATATATAAAATTTGCATATATATCATGTTATACTATTATATTATAAATAAATTATAATGTCTTTATAATAATAATATTTCTTAAATGATTATTAATATAAGAAATATTTATTTTAGTATTTTTAATTGAATGACACAAATTATATTATAAAAAATGTAATATTAAAATACAAGCCAGCCCACTTACATTAAAAAATATTTTAAAAATGAGTCACATTCACCTTAATAAAAATCAACTATACAATCCATCAAACTCAGGCAATATAAGAGGTGAATGAATTCACCCAATCAAATCTTAGAAAAATATTTTTTAAGAATTGTAAAGCTAAAAGTCTTACATCTATGCTATGCAACATATTAGTTTGATAACAAAGGTTAAAATCAATTAATTCTAAGTGGTACAAACAAAATAATTTAATCGCTACTTAAAGCCTAAAATTTAAGATGTGTCACAGTAGTACTTAGCCTATCAGATAGTACTAATAAGAATTTTAAGTTTAACCTATTAAACTAAATCTTTTGATTTTACTTTGTAGAATTTTTTGTGACTTTCTCATCTTGATAATAAATCATAGTTATTCTGTTTCTCTCTATAAATTTTTCATCATGATAATAGATCATACAAATAACTTTACACAATATAATTAAACGTTTGAACACATCATTCATAACATATTTTAAATGTATTTTGTAAACTTATTAATTATTCTAAATCATGCCATCAATAAAAGAATAAACACCTTTTCTTTTGCACAAGAGACATGGTTTGTCTCTATAAAGAAATCATTAAAAAATGTAAATAAAATGATTTTTTTATTAACATTTAATTAGCATTTAATAAGTAAAACTGTGCATTGAAAATATTTAAACCAATCACTTTAAATAATATTGCACTTATCTTTAAATTAAGAGTCATGTGATCGATCCAAGAGTATTATAGAGGTTGTTCAAGTGCATTTGGAGTGGCAATTGAATAAAATCCAAGGTTTTGGGGCTAGGATCATGTTGGACCTAATATTCATCAAAAAATTTCTCTTGTAAAGATTTTGAATATGCATTTTAGTTAAAATGATTTTTAAAGTATCAGTATAAGTACAAATGGCAGTGGCCTATTTTTAATGTTAACTATATGTTGGCTTTCCAAAACCCAAGAAGGGCATTGCGCTTTGATATTTATTTATTATTAAAGATTCATATAATTTACACTAAAAATTCTCTAGAATGAATGAGATGACAATAATGGATACTCTTATCTTGTGCCTACCTCCATTGCATAGCCAGATGGTAGAAGGCATGACTCCCATTCACGTCATTCACATAGATATCTAAGAGGATAGGTGGTCTATAAAAGACTTGGCGGTAGCTAGTAAAGCCAACTTATTTGCCAATCAACATATTTCCTATAGTTGGGGTCCTTCTACTGGTGAAGTACCAGTAGGGAGTGGGGCTTTAGGTGGAGGAGCTTTGGTTGATGGGGCTTCAGAAGGAGAGGCTTTTGCAGGTGGTTGTGTAGTTGGAGAAGCATCAAAAAGGATCTCTATGTAATTGGAAGCTACAACTGTGCTAGATAGTGTAAAGAATGCATCATTCAACATCAAATTCCCTTGTGATCTCCAGTTCCATCATTCAAGAGGCTAAATTTTTCCATCACAAACTGTATCTATTTTCTTTTTTAACACGTGACATGCATTAGTCCTTGCTTGAGCTTCAAATTACTATGGAATTTTTTTTGAAAGGTATTTTCCTCTATGATGGTCATCTACTTGCTAGGTGAACCCACAATAGTGGGTTACACTTTTTTTCCTAAACTAACACTAAACTGTGAGTTTTTGAGAAAACTTTCACTTTCAAATGCAAATTGCCATTTAACGGTTATAAGCTTGAAGATGACATAAATTAGAGTTTTTTTAGCATTTTCTATCTTGATTCTATATATATATATATATATATATATATATATATATTTTTTTTTTTAAATTTATTTATTTATTTATTTATTTATATTTATATATTTTTATTTTTTTTAAATGAATTTATTTTATTTTATTTTTTTCTCCCTCGAAAATTGTTATGTTATCAAAAATATGTTATCAAAAACGTTATTTTGAAAGAGTGATGTTGCTTTTGACACACAACTTTTTTTCTAAAATAGATATCAATTTGATTCTTTCGAATATTGTTTTCTAACATCCATAGTGAAACCATGGAGGTGGTCTGATGTCTTTATCCTTATTATTTTATATTTTATTGGAGTTTGAAGTTGACATATCACTAGTTTAGAGATATGTGGCTTTTGACACATATAACTTATTATATATTTACCTTATTTAAATATTTCTTTTCTTGATTGAAAGAGGAATCAAATACGGAGATTGTAGCTATTTTTCAAAAAATATTCTCTTAGTAACTATTTTTCTATGAGCATCCAATATAGAGATTTGGCTTTTATAAAATAGCTTTTTTTAATTCACATAAAAATATTTATACCTAAAAAATTCAAAATGTAAAAAATTCATAGTCAATAGAAAGCTCGTTTAGAGTAATTCTATCATGAAAAATGACATGTCTTCAGTGCTCCATCTGTATAAGGTAATTGAGCCTAGAAACAAGGAAAACATTGGACATATTCTAACATTTGAAGAAGACTTGTAATTAGCTAGTTTGAATAGAAACTAAGTTTCTATCGAAACTATAAACATTAGTTTCCATAGAAAAAAAATCTTAAATTTTCTATCAAAACTAAAAAGGTAGGTCATGTGTGTGGTTAACTGACCTCAGGTAATTTTGATGGAAACTACCTAGCTAGTTTTGATAGAAACTAAGTTTCTATCATTTAAGGTAGCTTCGATCAAAACTCTTGTCCTGCCTTTAGGGATTTCATTTTTTTATAAAAAATTTCATATAAATAATATTTGTGGTTTTTTTTAAATTTTAACATTCAAATCCAATTAGATAATTCGCACAAGTTAATTGGGAGGGAGGAAATATTTTGCAACTTGTCTGCTTTCAAAATTTGGAAGAAGAATTTGTGACGTGGGAAATAAAGATAAAGGAACAAGTAAATATGCAGGAAGAGGAACTCATGAACAATAAGATGAAAATCATCAAAAAACTTTAGCAGGATACTATAGGAGGCAAGGTACACATGTGCAATCTTTTTTCCAATGCATATTTAACATGTAATGTACAATCATATTCTAGACTTTTTGTATGTATATAGTTAGCATTAGGGTTTATCCCATTAGGAATATGGTAAATATTAACTTAGGGTTACCATTAACTTAATATTAATTGTTTTATTGAATTGGTATGTTAGCCCTTGAAAATTGGTATGTTATCAAAAATGTTATTTTGAAAGAGTGATGTTGCTTTTGAGACACATAATTTTTATTTTTTCTCAAATAGATATCAATTTGATTCTTTTGAATTTTGTTTTCTAACATCCATACTGAAACTGAGGTGGTTTGATGTCTTTATCCTTAGTATTTTATATTTTATTGGAGTTTAAGGTTGACATAACACTAGTTTAGAGATATGTGGCTTTTGATGCATGTAACTTATTACATATTTAGCTTATTTCAAAATTTCTTTTTTTTATTGAAAGAGGAATCAAATAAGAAGATTGTAGCTATTTTTCAAAAAATATTCTCTTAGTGACTATTTTTCTATGAGCATCCAATATAGAGGTTTAGCTTCTATAAAATAGCTTTTTTCAATTCACGTAAAAAAATGTATACCTAAAAAATTCAAAATGTAGAAAATTCATAGTCATTAGAAAGCTTGTTCATAGTACTTCTATCATGAAAAATGACATGTCTTTAGTGCTCCATCTGAATTAGTTAATTGAACCTAGAAGCAAGGAAAACACTGAAAATATTCTAGCATTTGGAGAAGACTTGTAATTAGCTAGTTTCAATAGAAACTAAGTTTCTATCGAAACTATAAACATTAGTTTCCATAGAAACAAAATCTTTAAGTTTCTATCAAAACTAAAAAAGTAGGTTATGTGTGTGGTTAACTAGCCTCAGGTAGTTTTGATGGATACTACCTAGCTAGTTTTGATGGAAGCTAAGTTTCTATCGATTAAGGTAGCTTCGATCAAAACTCTTGTCCTGCCTTTAGGGGTTTCTTTTTTAATAAATATTGTCATATAAATAATATTTGTGGTTTTTTTAAAATTTTAACATTCAAATCCAATTAGATAATTTGTACAAGTTAATTAGGAGGGAGGAAATATTTTGCAACTTGTCTACTTTCAAAATTTGGAAGAATAATTTGCGACATGGGAAATAAAGATAAAAGAACAAGTAAATATGTAGGAAGAACTCATGAACAAGAAGATGAAAATCATCAAAAAACTTTAGCAGGATACTATAGGAGGCAAGGTATACATGTACAATTTTTTTTCCAATGCATATTTAACATGTAGTGTACAATCATATTCGACTTTTTGTATGTATATAGTTAGAATTAGGGTTTATCCCATTAGGAATATGGTAAATATTAACTTAGGGTTACTATTAACTTAATATTAAGGGTTTTATTGAATTGGTAAGTTATCCCTCAAAAATTGGTATGTTATCAAAAATGTTATTTTGAAAGAGTGATGTTGCTTTTGACACACATAATTTTTTTTTTTCTAGAATAGATATCAATTTGATTCTTTCAAATTTTGCTTTCTAACATCCATATTAAAATTGTGGAGGTGGTCTGATGTCTCTATCCTTAGTATTTTATATTTTATTGGAGTTTAAAGTTGACATAACACTAGTTTAGAGATATGTGGCTTTTGACACATTTAACTTATTATATATTTACCTTATATCAAAATTTATTTTTTTGATTAAAAGAGGAATCAAATATGGAGATTGTAGTTATTTTTCAAAAAAATATTCTCTTAGTGACTATTTTTCTATGAGCGGCCAATATAGAGGTTTAGTTTTTATAAAATAGCTTTTTTCAATTCACGTAAAAAAATGTATACCTAAAAAATTCAAAATGTAGAAAATTCATAGTCATTAGAAAGCTCGTTCAGAGTACTTCTATCATGAAATATGACATGTCTTCAATGCTCCATCTGAATCAGGTAATTAAGCCTAGAAGCCAGGAAAACACTAGAAATATTCTAACATTTGGAGAAGACTTGTAATTAGCTAGTTTCAATAGAAACTAAGTTTCTATCAAAAATATAAACATTAGTTTCCATAGAAACAAAATCTTAAAGTTTCTATCAAAAATGAAAAATTAGGTTATGTGTGTGGTTAACTAACCTTAGCTAGTTTTGATGGAAACTATCTAGCTAGTTTTGATAGAAACTAAGTTTCTATCAATTAAGGTAGTTTTGATCGAAACTCTTGTCCTACATTTAGGGGTTTCTTTTTTTATATATAAATATTGTCATATAAATAATATTTGTGGGTTTTTTTAATTTTAATATTCAAATCCAATCAGATAATTCATACAAGTCAATTGGGAGGGAGGAAATATTTTGCAACTTGTCTATTTTCAAAATTTGGAAGAAGAATTTTCGACATGGGAAATAAAGATAAAAGAACAAGTAAATATGTAGGAAGAAGAACTCATGAACAAGAAGATGAAAATCATTGAAAAACTTTAGCAGGATACTATAGAAGGCAAGGTACACATCTGCAGTCTTTTTTCCAATTCATATGAACATATAGTGTATGATCATATTCTAGACCTTTTGTATGTATATAGTTAGCATTAGGGTTTATCCCATTAGGAATATGGTAATTATTAACTTAGGGTTACTATTAACTTAATATTAAGGGTTTATTGAATTATGAATATTTAGGATTAGATTTTATTGATTTATGAATATTTAGGATTAGGTTTTATCAAATTATGAATATTTAGGATTAGGTTATATTAAATTATGAATGCTTAGGATTAGGGTTTATTACATTATGGTTTTTAAATTATGAATATTTAAGCTTAGTGTTCATTTTAATTATGGTCTTTTAACTCATGAATTTATTTAGGATGTAGTCAACAAGGACAACCTACAAAGGTTGGAGAAGGTTCATCCCAAGTTCAAACGAGTATGTATGCATGCATCTCTTGAAAGTACAATCTCTCTCTAGATTTCTAGGTCTAGGAAAACTTTATATCTTTGATTTTTAATTTTAGAGACAAATCCCCTTACAAACTTGCTTATTTTAGTTGTTATATCGTGCACGTGCAGTAGTAGATGATGAAAATGTTGGACACGAGGAAATTGAAGATGAAGCAATGGATATCAAAGAAGGATCATTTGAAGGTTAGATAAAATTGAATTTAATAGTTTACTTTTTTTTTATATACACATATGTCCCCTAAAGAGAAGTTGTATCTTAATTCTTTATTTTAGTTTTTCTTGCAGCCCAAGATCAAACAACAAATGAGAATGTTAATCTGGATCAAAGATTGAAGAGAAAAATTAATCATAGAAACATAGATCATTTAATTAAAATGGATGTGAAAAATTTGTGAGAATATGATAGTCAACCTACACAGACTATGAAGAGGAAATTGAATAAAAAGTCTAAAGATATAATTGAACAATTTGACAATACTATTATCAATTTCACTTCTTAAAGATGAATTTAAAAAGTCATTGAAACTATTGGGTATAGATACAATTATAAAATAGAGGAAGACTTCTAAAATATTAAAAAAAAAATTTGAAAGTGTTAAGGAAGGGTTACATTCCATTGGGAAAAACTAGATCTACAAATAAATCCATTGCATGAAGAGTGATACTCATGTCTGTTTCAAATAAGAAATTATGGAGAAAAAGATAGATCTCTCCACTATCATCTCATATTGGGTATAGTAGAAAGATGATATTAATGTATTATCTAAAAAGGAGAAACAATTTGTATGATAGTACATTAGAAGGAAATTGGCAAGCTAATGTGTAGAGTTCCTTGATTTGATAGGATTATGGAAATAATTAACCTTGGACAAACAATGTTTGGTAGATTGAAACCCTATTTTGTGAAGATAAATAGATCTTTTGAAACATGTTGTTTTTGATATCACATTGAATTTGATTTGTAAGTTATCAAGGGCTCTGAAAGATGATAGAAGAAAGTGGTGGTTCTCAAAATTCTTTTCATAAATGATCGAGCCAATTCATAACATCAATGTTATGTGACAAACCAAATGATCATGCAATAGGTGAAATATATTGCATAAGAGGAACTTGTGAAACATGTGGTAACCTAACTAAATTTCCTTTGAGAGATGAAGATATTGATATGATGAGGATGGTAAAATGTAAGAGATATAAGTACATAAAGTCAGAAACAAAAGTTGGAAAAGAATCAAGAAGGTTGGAATATGTAGAGGATGACATACTTGCTGGAGAATTATGTCAAATTTTCATAAATTGGTTCAACCATAAATACATCATGCTTTCTTTGCTAAGTGGCAAGTAGAATAGTTTCAAACACTAAGAGAAACTTTTCCACTCAGAACAATTTTATCTATTGTTGATTTTATAGAGAATTACTCTTTCATTTCTCAAAAAAACCTTCAAGTGGAATACTACTATACAGGGTAGGTTACTATTATGGTTCAAGTGTCTTATCAACATGCACACATTGATTTGGATGGTGTGGAAAGTATAGATTAAGCATGAGTCGTTAAAAAAGAGTATCACTTTTACATTAGTGATGACAAAGAACATGACACACATTTTGTGGAACATTGTTTTAAGACATTTTTGAATTTTTGAAAAATAAAGGCATAAAAATGGAAAAACAGTTTGTATGGTCAGATGGATGTGCAACACAATTTAAATCAGATAGACTATTTCATGCATCATGTAGATATCATTGATACCTAAATATAACACACATTTGGAGTTTTGTTGAGAGTGGACATGGAAAGGGTGAGCATGATGGTGCAAGGGCTTGTATCAAATGTGCTTGAAGAAAGTATCGACTATAAAGGATATCAAATTAATAATACTCATGATCTAGTTGAGTGGTACAAAACACATTTTATGGTGCCAACAAATACAAATAACATGACATCACAAGTGGATTGAGTCATACCATTCAGAGTTTTTTGGCACATATCAGGTATAAATTAATTTGAATATTATAATTGAATCAAATTTATATCTAATACGTTAAGTGATAATTAAAATATAATATACACATGTTTAAAACTCATTTTTTATATGTATGTATGTACCTTACATTCAATTTTTGAGATAGATGATCAATGCATGCATGCAAGAGGGTAGGGAAGACACAATCTTTGCATTTAGTTATGAGTACATATAGTAATCTGTGGTTATTGTACACATGAGAATACTCATTTTTTTTGTCCTGGTTGCATTGATAAAAACTATGATGGTTACATTACTCAAGAACTTGTATATGTGGGTGAATGGACTTTGGTGCCACTAGATCTTATCAATATGAATGAGTTTGAGGGTGAAAACTATGATGATATTCCATTGATTTCTAGTGATTATGACCATATTTTAGGATTGATTAGAGTTGGTATGTATGTATATGTAGAAGCACATATTTGTTTCATAATTTTGGCTAATTTATTTTTTATATATACTCATGTACATAATAGATGGAATTTATATACATATACTTTATGTGGGCAATGTTTTTGCAGTCATGACAAAACTTGAAAATGTAGAAGGTGTTAGCTATTATTTATGGTGTTGCACCATACAAAGAGAGAAGCCAATAAAGACTAGAATAAGTGATGAAATCATGCTTCCTAGAAGTTAGTATATAGTTGAATCATGTTTGTACATCTATGTTTTTTTATGAATTCAAATTTATTGACTTATTTGATTGATGTGTGTGTGTGTGTGTGCGTGCACGTGCATGCGCATGTGTGCATGCATGTGTGCATGCATGTGTGTGTGTGTGTGTGTGTGTGTGTGTGTGTGTGTGTGTGTGTGTGTGTGTGTGTGTGTGTGGATATGTCTACATTTATTGAGTAATTAATTAATCCATGTGATGTTTTTATAATGTGTATGCATGTTATGTTTTTGTACACGGAACATGTTTGAAGAAAAGTAAAGTACTTAAGAATGGGATTCATTTCACTGATTATCAACCTAACAATATGGTATATCAATATAGTAGCCATGTTATTGCCACTAGTCTAATTCTTCATCTAGTCAAAGGACTTGGAATATGTAAGTGGATGCTTGATATTGATGATCATAGGAAAATATTAAATGTTATCCAAAAATGAGATGACTCACTTGATATGAGCTAGAAATAACTTGTAATTTGAAATAACTTGAACATTTTGAAATTTGGTTGAACTATTTGAAATTTGAAATTTGGTTGAAGTTGATCATTTTCAATTTTAAATTAGGACTTGTAACTAATTATGTATTACTTTTACTCTTCCATTTAACTTGTCAAGTTTAAATTGTGATTTGTAACTAATTATAGAAATTAGGAAGTTATATGTAACTAATTAGGACATATTCCTTGAGGGGGGAAAATTCAAACTCTTTTCTTAAGGGGATGAAATTAGGACTTGTCTCTTAAGGGGGTGAAATTAGGACTTGTAACTAATAATAGAAATTAGGAACTTATATGTAACTAATTAGGACATGTACCTTGAGGGGAAGAAATTCAAACACTTGTCTTAAGGGGATGAAATTAGGACTAGACTTTAATCATATCTAAATATCACTTGCATAGAACAAAATTAAGCACACATGTATACATTAATTTCATAAACCAACATAATCTAACATAATAGAAAATTATCTAGCATAATATAACATAATCAAACATAACCAACATAATCTAACATTATAGAACATTATCCAACATAATATAGCATAATCTAACATGTGAAAAAAACATAATCTTTAATAATCCAAAATAATCTTTTAACATAATCTAACATAATCCAACATAATAGAACATTATCCAAAATAATCTAACATGTAAAAGAAATGTCTAGATAATGAATATATGCATGTCAATCATCAAACATGTATATGAACATGAACATAAACACATGCATCAAACATCATTCTCAAGTCTACAATATATGTATCAATCATTGAACAAATAAAAAAAACATCTATAATATGGATGAAAGTCTACATCAAATAATCTATAATATATAAAAACTATAGATGGTGAGGTGTAGGACTACCATCCTGATCTCTCCTCACAGTCTAGTCTAAAGATAGACTATCAGGGTGCTCACTAGGATGTGTTGACCCTTATATATATTCAAGAGAAAGTTATATCAATGTACATAATTTCATATCAAATTAAAACTCTTTTAAATTTATAAATTTCATGCAATTTATCTATTACATTTAAAACGCACCCATCCACTACTAACATCATTGAATGAGTCTCAACGACGTACATGATTTAATATAAAAGATGGAGTAAAAAGAGGCATGTCCCCCTACAATATATACATACATGTGCAACAAATCAAATTTAAAAATGTATAATTACAAAGGTATAATATGTATATGTGCATAAATTCTTAGTTGAAAAAATAATTGAAATTTTATAAGGAACAAAAAAATACCTATGTAGATATTGGCATTTGATAATTGATGGGGACACAACCCAAGAACAGAATGGAAACAATAGAAAAGGGAAATTATATTAACTGAGAAAATAAGCTAGTACAACTAGTACAGGAAAATAAACTTCAAAACATGCCCTAAGGGCTTACAACAGCATAAATCTGGAGATAACTTCTCCTTATGGTACCTCCTCTCAAACTCCACTCCGAACTGCCTTTTACAATGCCAGAAATCTCCTTACATAGACCCCGGAGGGTTAAGGACTAAGAGTACATTCTAGAAAGTGCTAGTAGGCATCCACCAATGAAATAGAAGGTTTCGGAAGCTACGTTAGAAGTCGGTGCAAATCTAGAAGAATCCAGAAATGGTAACCGAACTTTTGAGAGGCATAACTTTTGAACCGTAGCTCCGATTGACGACTCATTTACATTTTCGAAAAGCTCTCGAAGTGCTCTATAGCCCTATGGACAAGCTTTGCTCATCCCCCATTTTTTGACCCTTTTCAAGGTCATTTAATGCTCCAAACCTGACTTTAAAGCATTCTTAGGAGGTCTCCAAAACTCAAAAAACTGTAATAAATTTCAAACTATGGGGCCTATTGACCTGATTCTTTTTCTGGAATGCTCTAAATCATGATTACATTCATCTGGCCAATTCACACCTTCTAGTTTACCGAAATGATGGCCCAAATACATGCTCCTATTTTTTCAAGATTTTCAAACACACTAATAGTTGAACTATGAGAGTTGGAACCTTTATTTGAGCCAAATGGGTATCCAAAAATGTAAAGACATGAAACAGAAACTAAGTCTAAGTACATTTTTTTGGGTGACATAGGATTGCCCTTATACCTCTGGATGCTCCTGCATCAGACACCCAGGGTAGATTGAAAAGTGACCCTATCACTTTATGGATGGTAGAGGAAATCTCAAATGGGAAACCTCAGCTGCTGAAATCCAAGTTGAGTCCTCGATCGGCCGTCCTTTCCATTTGACCAAATACTCTTCATACTGCCTATTTCTAGTACTCCTACCCACACGATGATCTAGAATGTCTTCTATCTCCTCCTTCTTAGAAGTAGGAATTGGACATGGCTCTAAAACCAGCTCCTCATTTGCACCATCATCATGATACTCTGTTAAATCTGCAATGTTGAAAATGGGAGAAATGTGAATACCATCTGGCAGCTCCACCTCATATGCATTTCCTAAGTTATGTTTCTTCAAAACTTTGCAGGGTCCAAATTTCTTCATTTTCAGGTTGTTGTAAGTACCAACTGGAAATCTTTCTTTTCGTAAGTGCACCATGAATAGATCCCCTACTTGGAATTCCTTATGTCTTCTCCTTGCATCAGCCCTAGCTTTATACTCTTGATTCATCTTGATAATGTGTGCTTGAACCTCCTCATGTAGACGCTTGATGTGTTCAACAAATTCCTCAGCTTCAGCACTTGTTCTCTCCCATTGTTCTATCTTCCTCAATTCTGGTGCAGTCCTTGGGCTATTCCCATATACAATTTGAAATGGTGATTTTCCAGTACTCCTATTTACAGAGTTATTATAAGAAAACTCTGCCTGTGGTAGAATCAAATCCCATCCCTTGGGCTTATCTCCAACTAAACATCTCAGCAAATTGCCCAGACTTCTATTTACCACTTCTGTTTGGCCATCAGTCTGTGGGTGATGCGTGGAACTGAATTTCAAGTCTGTTCTCAACTTTTTCCACAATGTCCTCTAGAAATACCCCACAAATTTAGTGTCTCTGTCAGAAACTATACTCCTTGGAAGACCATGTAGTCTTACTACCTCTTTGAAAAACAAGTCTACAATATGGACACCATCATGAGTTTTGTGGCATGGAATGTCATTTTGGAGAACCTATCAACCACCATGAATACTGAGTCATTACCCCTTTGTGTCCTTGGCAATCCAAGAACAAAATCCATACTTATGTCCTCCCATGGCCTTGATGGAATAGGCAACGACTGATATAGACTAGTATTGTGACTAAACCCCTTGGCAACTTGACAAACCTGACAAATTTGTACAAACTTCTTCACATCCTGTGAAATTTGAGGCCAAAAATAATGTTCTCTAAGAATGGTGATGGGGACAGGACCCAAGAAAAGAATGGAAACAACAGAAAAGGAAAATTATATTAACTGAGAAAATAAGTTAGTACAACCAGTACAGGAAAATAAACTTCAAAACATGCCCTAAGGGCTTACAATAGCATAAATCTGGAGATAATTTCTCCTTATGGTCCCTCCTCTCAAACTCCACTCCGAATTGCCTTTTACAATGCCAAAAATCTCCTTAAATAGACCCTGGAGGGTTAAGGACTAGGAGTACATTCTAGAAAGTGCTAGTAGGCATCCACCGACGAAATAGAAGGTTCTGGAAGCTGCGTTAGGAGTCGGTGCAAATCTAGAAGAATCCAGAAATGGTAACCGAACTTCTAGGAGGCATAACTTTTGAACCGTAGCTTCGATTGACGAACCGTTTACATTTTTGGAAAGCTCTCGAAGCGCTCTATAGCCCTATGGACCAGCTTCGCTCGTCCCCCATTTTTCAACCCTTTTCAAGGTCATTTAATGCCCCAAACTTGACTTTGAAGCATTCGTAGGAGGTCTCCAAAACCCAAAAAATTGCAATAACTTTCAAACCGTGGGGCCTATTGACCTGATTCTTTTTCTAGAATGCTCTAAATCATGATTACATTCATCTAGCCAATTCACACCTTCTAGTTTTCTGAAATGATGGCCCAAATACATGCTCCTATTTTTTTGAGATTTTCAAACGCACTGATAGTTGAACTATGAGAGTTGGAACCTTTATTTGAGCCAAATGGGTATCCAAAAATGTAAAGACATGAAACAGAAACTAAGTCTAAGTATTTTTTTTTTTGGGTGACACAGGATTGCCCTTATACCTCTGGATGCTCCTGCATCAAATGGCAGTGGTCTTATCTCGACCAAAATGTCCTGCCATCCCTCCACTGTGTTTCTCCTTAATTAGATTTTCCCTTATGGAACTCCTTGGAATGCACAATTGACTACCTTTAAACAACATGCCATCCTGAATCAAATAGTCTAACCACCTGGTTCTATCTACAGCAACAGGTTCTTTACAAGCTTTCCATGCTTCAGCAAAATCAGGATCCTCGGGGTACAAATTCTTGAGTTCATCAAACCCAACTACTTCAACCTGCATTGTTGTAAGCAACAACTGTCTCCTACTTAGTGCATCTGCAACCCTATTAGATTTTCCACTTCTATGCTTCAACACAAATGTATAACTCTGCAAGAATTCTACCCACTTCATATGCCTCTGATTCAATTTACCTTGGCTATTTAGGTATTATAATGCCTGATGATCAGTATACAAAACAAATTCCTTTGGCAATAAATAATGCCTCCATTTCTTTAAGGCCTGAACTATTGCATAGAACTCTTGATCATAAACAGAATACTTCTTCTTTGCATCATTCAATTTTTCACTAAAATATGCAATAGGCTTACCTTCTTGGCTTAATACAGCCCCAATAGCGCTACCACTAGCATCACAATCCACCTGGAATACTTTTCTAAAATCTAGAAGTGCCAACACAGGCTGTTTAGTCACCTTCTTCTTCAACAATTCAAAACTTCTCGCAGCTGCTGCAGTCCATTTGAACTCTTTTCTATCCCCTCTTATTGTATCAGTTAGGGGTGCACATATGCCACTGAAATTCTTAATAAACTTCCTGTAAAAACTAACCAGACCATGAAATGATCTTACCTCAGTAGCAAACCTTGGAGTAGGCCATTCCAAGATGGCTTTTACCTTCTCTGGATCAATTTTGAGACCTTCAGGTGATATAACAAATCCCAAATAGACTAACTCCTTTTTTGCAAAGACACACTTTTTTAGATTAATTAATAGTTTCTCTTCCCTTAGCCTTTCAAGGACACTACGAATATGCAACAAATGTTCTTCCAAAGTCTTGCTGAAAATTAAAATATCATCCAAATAGACAATAACAAATTTTCCCAAGAACTTCTTAAGTACCTCATTCATGAGCCGCATAAAGGTGCTTGGGGCGTTCGTCAATCCAAAGGGCATGACTAACCACTCATAAAGACCCTCCTTGGTCTTGAAGGTTGTTTTCCACTCATCTCCTTCTCGAATACATATCTGATGATAGCCACTCTTCAGATCTATCTTTGTGAAGTACTGAGCTCCACTCAAGCAGTCCATAAGATCATCCATCCTTGGTAAAGGAAATTGGTACTTGATGGTTATCCTATTTATAGCTCAAGAATCTATACACATCCTCCACTCTCCATCCTTCTTTGGTGCAAGTACTGCAAGTACTGCACATGGACTCAGGCTCTCTCGAATCAAGCCCTTCCTCAGCAACTCCTAAACTTGTCTATTTATCTCCTCTGTTTCAGTAGGAGTCATCCTGTGAGCAGCCTTGTTAGGAAAACTAGCTCCTGGAATCAGATCTATCTGATGACTGATTTGCCTTACTGGTGGCAATCCATCTGGAAGATTATCAGAGATAATATCTCCAAACTCCCCTAGTAAATCTGAAACTTCAAGTGGTATTTCACTACTACCTTCTTTATCTTTCCTAGGAATCAAAGCATAGCACATATGTTGATGCTTCATGCCATCTAAAAACTTCCTTCCATCAACAAGACAAATCCTAGCACTGCTACATACCTTTTCACCTTCCTTTTTCATGGGCTTCAATTTATGGCAAACTCCATCCTTTGTTAGAGAGTATGTGTTTGCATGTCCATCATGCACTACATGTCTATCAAACTGCCATGGTCTACCCAACAATAGATGGCAAACATCCATCGAAATAACATCACAGAGAACTTCATCATGGTAACTCCTAATTTTAAATTTCACTAAACATTGTTCACTTACCAGGACCTTATGATCATCTTTTACCCAAGAAATTCGATAGGGTTGGGGATGTTTCTCCCTCTTGAGATTTAGCTTAGAGACCATCTCTTCTGATACCAAGTTATCAGTGCTACCACCATCAATGATCACATCACAACATTTATCCTCACACTTGCATCTGGTACGAAACAAACTCCTTCGTTTTCCTGGTTCATTCTCACCACTTAGTAGGACTCTTTCATTTACCAAGGTCTCTCCTCTTTTTGCATCATTTGAATGTGATGATTGTGCATCCTCATCCACATGAGAAACCCTAGCTTGGCCCTCAGCTCTCCTATCTGTCCTTCCTTGTCGTTGAGGGAATTCAAAGGCATGATGACCTTCTTCATTGCAATGGAAACAGGTACCATGGAAGCCTCCTCTTCCTCTTTGATTTCCAAAGTCTTGATCATGGGAGCAGTTGAAACCCTCATTCCTCTGGTTTCTGCTAGTACCCACATCTTTATTTTTCTTTTGGGTTTCATTGCGGCCTCCAGATGATCTACTGCTTCCCCTTCCTCCTTGACCGTGCCCTCTTTGTCTTCCTTCAAACCTTTTATTCAGCTTCTCTTCAACTCGTAGGGAAAACTGGTATGCCTCTTCAATGCTGGTCATTCTTACCAGACTTAATTCCTCCTAGATGCTAGGTCGCAACCCACTGATATAACGAGCAACCTTCTCCTTATTTGCTTCTGCATGCCCCGCTCTAATCAAGAGTCGGTAAAACTCCTCTGTATATTCTTGGACTGATCTTCCTGCTTGCTTTAACCCATGCATCTTCTTAAACATATCAAGCTCGTAGTCCACAGGAATGAACTGCTTCTTCAATTTGTCCACCATGCGATCCCATCTTGTGATCTTCTCCTTTCCTCTTCTAAGTCTTTCCAGTTGAACCTCTTGCCACTAGATTTTGGCATAGCCTTTCAATTTGGCCTTTGCAAACTTAACCCTATCTGGGTCCCTTATATCCTCATACTCAAAGTATTCTTCCAGTTCATTGATCCAATCGATCAACTCATCTGGTTTCAGATTTCCTGAAAATATACCCACTTCAATTGTAGGTCTTTTCCCAAACTTAGTAATGGACCTAAAAAGCCTTTCCTCTATAGGATTCAGAACTTCCCCGTCAACTTCCTCTTCTGGTCCCATTACTTCCTCTTCATTGTCATCCTCACTATTGTCACCTGCGGCAACATTTGCTCCTCTACGAAGCTCCTCTTGCAATGCTTGTACCTACCTCTGGAGGGCTCTAACCTCCTCAGGATCAATAGCTCTGGCCCTTCCAACATGCTCTCTTCATGGAGGCATCTTCTAACTCGAACCCACAACCACACAGTCCTGGTGCAAACTGCCTCACAGTCGGCGCTCTGTCTACACACTCAGGAAAACCCGCTTTGATACCACTTGATGGCGACACAACCCAAGAACAGAATGGAAACAATAGAAAAGGGAAATTATATTAACTAAGAAAATAAGCTAGTACAACCAGTACAGGAAAATAAACTTCAAAACATGCCCTAAGGGCTTACAATAGCATAAATCTGGAGATAACTTCTCCTTATGGTACCTCCTCTCAAACTCCACTCCGAACTGCCTTTTACAATGCCAGAAATCTCCTTAAATAGACCTCGGAGGGTTAAGGACTAGGAGTAAATTCTAGAAAGTTCTAGTAGGCATCCACCGACGAAATAGAAGGTTCTGAAAGCTGCGTTAGAAGTTGGTGCAAATCTAGAAGAATCCAAAAACGGTAACCGAACTTTCGGGAGGCATAACTTTTGAACCGTAGCTCCGATTGACGAACCGTTTACATTTTCGAAAAGCTCTCGAAGTGCTCTATAGCCCTATGGACAAGCTTTGCTCGTCCCCCATTTTTTGACCCTTTTCGAGGTCATTTAATGCCCCAAACCTGACTTTGAAGCATTCTTAGGAGGTCTCCAAAACTCGAAAAACTGCAATAACTTTCAAACCGTGGGGCCTATTGACCTGATTCTTTTTTTGGAATGCTCTAAATCATGATTACATTCATCTAGCCAATTTACACCTACTAGTTTACTGAAATGATGGCCCAAATACATGCTCCTATTTTTTTGGGATTTTCAAACACACTGATAGTTGAACTATGAGAATTGGAACCTTTATTTGAGCCAAATGGGTATCCAAAAATGTAAAGAAATGAAACAAAAACTAAGTCTAAGTACATTTTTTTGGGTGACACAGGATTGCCCTTATACCTCTGGATGCTCCTGCATCAATAATACTTAGGCTGCCTGACATTGATCGTGTCCACCAATATATCCATATTTTGTTGGGCCTCATCTAGCTCCATCTTTGCATCTACGATAGCATGACTAGTGACTAAAACATGTCCTAATGATGACAAGCCAAGTGGACTAACTGAATGAGATGGCATAGAAGTAGAATCATCACATGTCAAAAAGTCCATCTATCCTGTGGTCAGTAATCTAAAGTCAACATCATCAAGGCCCACATTTGAACTCTGACCATGCCCTACAATGGATGAAGGGTCTGTACTAGTATGCATATGTCCCTTTATAGCAAAAGAATGGTCAATAGGTGGATCATGATGTGTACTATCACCATGACCACTACCTGATCAATGAGAGGAATGTGGTTGAGGATGTGTCCTAGTACTACAATGGGTACGATGTTGAATAATCGATATGGATATGCCAAGATGCATTGAAATGAATCTTTATGAATATAATAGATCCTAAAAAAGACTAGTCATAGTATCTTGTGCCAACACTCTAGTGAGACCCTCTAAGCTAGTCAATGAAAGGATGTCTATTGCACTATACAAGTCTCCTAAAGATGAAGCACTAGACGATGATCTAGAACATTGATGAGAAATCAAATAATGGCCAACCTCGTCACTTGAAATAGATCTAACTGTTGTAGAAATCTCTCCAACTCCCTGAATCACCCCAGCAACTAGGTACTATGCATGGCTTCATTAGTTGATGAACCTAATATAGGGGAAATAGCAGGTGCCCTCTCTCTAAAAATCAACCTATGTATCCATGGTAGATGACCCAATTGCCTATCAACTAATCTACCATGCCCATGTGCTAAATGTGATGGTAAATCAATGTAGTTCACCACCCTTCCTAAGAGAACCTTACCATAAAGTTTTCGTACAAAATACAGTAGAATTTGATCATTATTTGCATAACAACCATGAACAACAAGGAAGCATGGATATATTAGTCCACACATCTATGGATCTATACACTTAAGGGGACAATACCACTTCACATACTTTTGTGGAACATAATATGGGAAACATTCCCTCTTCAATGTCTCTTTGGGCACTAAGCACTCCACCTGCTATAGTGAAAGACCTAAAGAGACCTCTTGTCTCTTACAGTCAAGGAAAATCTATATAATACATGAAAAATATGGAGTAGCACCATGAATCACATCTCTAATATATATGAAGTTGTGTAAGATGCTCTGACATGTACTATTGTATACATTACATCATGTCCCACTAGCTAAGTATTCATGAAGTCTTTGAATCTCTTGGTTAGTGTTATCATAAAGTGTGTTGGGTGGAATAGGCTACTGATTTGGGGGAATGGGCCACTGCTAGGGGGGGAGAGGCTACTTCTCAAGGGGGGACAAGTTGTTGCTACTCGGGGTGGATACAAGGTTGTTGCTTGGGGGGGATAGGAGGCTATTGTTTGGGGGTGGGGGTGATAGGAAGTTGTTGATCTTCCATGTGGAGCTCAATGTATGTATTATGCACGTGTATATAATGTGTAAACCTGAAATAAAAATAAAAATATGACATTTAATAAACTTGAAATTTATTGTGCAATGACATTTATGAAACTAGAATTTTGTAAACATGAAATTAAACATATAATATGTGTAAACATGAAATGAACATAACATACATACTACATGTGTATTTTACATCCTAAATTAAAATATGACATTCAATAAACTTGAAAATTGTATAATGACATTTAAGAAGCTATAATTTTGTAAACATGAAATTAAATGATAAGTGTAAACATGGAATGAACATATGTTATGTACATGTACATAGAATTTCGTAAACATGAAATGAACATAACATACATGTGTACATGTGTGTTTTACTTCCTAAAAGTTTCAAATTTGAATGTTGTATGTGTGCATATATATATATATATATATATATATATATATATATGATCACCCTAATATTTAAGCTTAATATTTACCAAAAGAAACCCTAACATGAGCCTTAATAAAAGCCTAATCTAAACTCGACAAAAAGAGTAATCAAAACCCTAACCATGAAAACTTAATTGTAGTCCAAATATAATTCTAATCAAGTAACCTAAATGCTCAATCTAGAACCCTAAACATTATTTTAATTCTTCGTCAATTTTTATATCATGTGTGCATGCGACAACTTCATAAAAAGTTTTCAATTAAGACTAGATAGAGTCCAGATCACATGGGTGGACTACTTGACACATAACTAGGTTAAAAATAGAACTAAATTGACTATATAATTTAATCAGTATATTGTCATGATCATGGCTAAGATTAGGGAAATAAGTAGGGCTATGGCTAGAGTTAGAGTTAGTGTTAGGTTTAGAGTTAATTTTAGTGTTAGGCTTAAATTTAAAACATTAGGGTTAGGTTAAGACTTATTATAGAGTTATAGTTAGGTTTAGAGTAATAATTGCTAATAGATATTATTCTTGTTGCACGTGCCTCATAGCATAAATTAATTTGATTAGGGTTGGCATTCAAGGTTAATGTTATATCATGATTATGGTTTATATTATGGTTAGGGTTAATTTTAGGGTTAGGGTTTAGTATTAAGATTGAGCTTAGGGCCATTATTACTATTTAATCATGGTATTTTCATTAAGTTAGGGTTAGGAGTGTGTGTTCAGATATAGTGTTCTATGTTGAGTAAGATATTATGGTTAGAGTTAGTGTTAGTGTTATAATTGTTTTTATAATCATCATTTGTGTTTAATATCAAGTAGAATTATGATTAGGTTTAGGATTTAGTGTTAAATGTTGAGTAAGTTAATATAACACTAGTGTAAGTCTAATCATAATTCTACTTGTAACACTACTGTAACACTATTGTAAGTAACACTAGGATATAGCTTTAAATCTTAACCACAATCCTAACTCTAAGACTAACCATAACTATAACCTTAACATAAACCATAATCCTAATACTAAACCCTAACCTTAATTAGAATTATGAGACTTACACTAGTGTTACAAGTAGAATAATGATTAGGTTTAGGATTTAGTGTTAAATGTTGAGTAAGTTACTATAATTAAGGTTAGGGTTTAGTATTAGGATTAGGCTTTACGTTAAGGTTATAGTTATGGTTAGTCTTAGAGTTAGGATTGTGGTTAAGATTTAAAGCTATATCGTTGGAATCATGATATATGTTAGAGTTAATATAATGTTTAGGGATCCTTAGGATTATGTTTAGGGCTAGTGTAAATAGATTAAAGATTTTAGTTAGGATTCATATTAGGATTTTTTAGTGCTAAGAAGTGAGGATCACTTAAAAAATTTATAGTTAGTCTTCACATCATGGTTAGGTTTGGGAATAACTTTTGGGTTAATGATATAACTTTAGGTTTAGGGTCATACTGAAGTTAGAAAAATAGTTATAATTATGGTAATGGTATAAACTACATGACTTTGATGAAATAAGTAAGATTATGGTTATGATTTAGATTTTATGGTTATGGTTAGAATCTAGGTCAATTCTAAGGTTTATATAATATTTAGAGTAAAGATTAGGATTAAATGTACATGAGGGTAAGCATTGTATTACATGATATATAGGGTTAGGATTGTGGTTATGTTTATTTTTTACATTAGGTTTTAGTCAAGGTTTAATTAGACTTAAGATTAGGGTGAGGATCAAGGTGAAATTTATATTAGGGTTCTTATCATGACTTAGGGTTGGAACTAATGTTAGGGTTAGTTCATTGAAATTATTATTAGGGGTAAGGTGAAGATTTAAACACACAAACAAACACAAATGCACATACACACATGTGTGTGTGTGTGTGTGCGTGTGTGTGTTTATCCTAAGCCCTAATTTTCCTTTTTCTTTAGCTATATGTTATCTCTCTACCATATTTCCCCCTACTCCCACTTTCCCTTTAATATGAGGTTATGAGAGAAGGGGATGATTGTTTAACTAACTAATTCCCTCTCTCTCTCTCTCTCTCAAGCCTTAATTATCCTCTTCTTCAAGCTCTATATCATCTATCTTCTTGTTTCCCTTCTTTTCCTACCTCATCTTTCCCTATAACCACTCTACTTTTCTCCATTTCTTTCACTTATCTCATTTCCTCATCTCCCCCTGCTCTCTCTCTCTCTCTCTCTCTCTCTCTCTCTCTCTCTCTCTCTCTCTCTCTCTCTCTCTCTCTCTCTCTCTCTCTCTCACACACACACACACACACACACACATTTGAATATCCATCTATTTTATGCCCTAATTACCATCTCTCTTTCTATATCATATCTTTACCCCTCATTCATGTCTACCTCATCTCTCCCCTTCCCTTCTCCTATCTTGCTCTCCTTAGGAATTGTAGGAAAAGAAGAAACCACAAAAGGTGTCCCAAGTTTCTTATGGAGAAAGGATGATCATGGGAAGTCTTCATTTTTGTGAAGTATGACACTACTATTAACTATGTCTTCTTGAGAAAATAAATCGAAGATACTGGAACCTTGTCTAGAAACAAAAAAATAACTACCCAAATGGGGTTAAGAAGTCTTGGGTAACCTAATGTCACAACCAGAGAAAATAAAAATTTTGAAACTCAATGTATGAGACACAATCCCCCCAAATTCATCATTGGGCTTGGTTTGGAAGGACCTACCCATCCAAAGATTTACGCCAAATGTCGATCTCATTTTTTTCTAGTCATGTTAACAATATATTACAAACATTACTGTATGATTTAATGTGGAATTTGAAATTGGTTACATTTTCATTACAAGTGAGTAGTTATGTACAACACTAATAACCAAGTTCAAATTGAAATTAAAATCTTATTGTCACATTAGTTAATGAAATTATAAACCATGAAAAATAGCAAGCTCATAAATAAAAGCAAACCTATCATATATTTAAACATATTTTACAAAACAAAAATTTAAACAACTCATGAATGTTAAATATTAAATGTTTGAAAAATAAACTAATAAATTTCTTACCAGATTATTTTTGAAGGTAATTTGAAAATTATTAAAGAATTAGACAAATTATAAAGATTTGATCTTATAATTGTAATTGGTTATATCATCATATAACAAAATAGTTACAATTTTATTATATGGAATTAGTTATTTACCATTTAACAAACTATATAGTTTGAGAAAATTAAAAGTAAAGTATCGATAAAATTTAATATTGCCCAAGTTTCATGGTTTTCTTGATCAATTTCACCAATTTCTGGTCCTTCACAAAATTGGTATGCACTACACATATATATAGGGTGTTTTTTAGTGGTGAATATTCATAATTTTACGAATTTTAGAAATATTTTGCTAATAATTTGGCTAATAATTTAAGATTTAATGCAACCTAAATTGCCACATTTTTTTAAAATTTAGTTCTAAAATATTTTAAATCGCTCAATAATTTATTTTATTAAAAAAATTAAACTCAAAGATTTGCCACAATATTCGATACATGATTAGATTTGATTCACCTAAATATTATATATTATCAAAGAAATTAAAAGTAATTCACCAATAATTATCATAATTATTAGTTACTTTAGCGATATATTACCAATATTTAGTTTTTATCATTGATTTAAAATATAATGTAATTATCCTCATAATTTCCATGAGATAAAACATGTTTAATTTTGATTTCTAATATTCCATGATGATTAGCAAACTTCCTATTATTATTGAGATTCGCCCATATTTTCTACTCAAAAATTATAATTCCAAAATCATCACCAATGTAAATAATATTTAAAATTTAAAAAATTGAGAGATTCACCAATAAAAATAATTTGGTTTTTCAAAATAATGAAAGATTCGCCAATAGTGTATGAAAAATAATATTATTTCTCTTACAAATATTTTTTCTTTATTTGCACAAAAATTTTAAATTTTAATTTAATGATCTAATCAAAATTTAAGACTATTTTTTTAATATTAAGTTTAACTTTCCATTTTAGAAATCAAACACAAGATCTTAGTATTACAATGAAAAATAATGATTAATGCATGTAGATGCCTCTTTTAAAAAGACAATTAGCAACCATACATAATTACAAATGAGAAGTAAATATTCATTTTATGGAGAAAATAAAAAGTACATTTAATGGAGAACAAATTGTGTTCTTTTTTAAATGCTATGTTACAAGGCTTGTGTTACTTGGTTTATAGAATGAGCTTAAAGAAAATATACAATAATATAAAGATAAAAGATAGAATTGTTATTTGCATGAATCTAAAACAAAAATATGTATTTTTTAATTTGCTATATGTGCACTTATTTAAATTTTGGCTAAGATGAAATAGTTGTATTTGTTTAATAGGAATTATGAATAAAACAAATATTGAGGTTAATTTTTTTTGTTTAGTACTAAATTTAAATATTATATTTTAACTTTTTTTTAAAGTTTAAGATGGTCATTAACAATTTTATCTATTAAGATATGAATTATATATCTACATATGTAGGGAATGTATTTATCTTTTCCAAAGTTAGGATTATTAAAGAATTATATGTATAGTATCAAGTTCTTAATCAATTAATAAAATAAATAAATTATTATAAAAAAAAATTAAAAATGAAGGGTTACAACCTAAAGCATTTTCATAGAATTATCGATTTTTGGGAGAAAAATAAGGTCTTTGTTGGTAGCATTTCACTTGTGGTGACATCGAAAACCATTGAGCCTATAAGTAGAATGAGCATGGATGGCTCTAGAATTCCTTGAAAGAAGTTTCTTTTAACTTGACACCTTCAAGTTATTCTTGGATCTTGAGAAAAAACCTTGACACTTCAAAGTGAATTCACTTGGAAGTAGCTACTAGAGAAATGGGAAGTAGTTGCCAATATATGTTGGAAAGTTAGTTACTATAATCAGTTAGATTTTTATATTTTTTTCGAAACACTAGTATCAGTCAATCTTTCTTATGCTTAAAATAATTTTTTGATGTTATGAACTGAAAAAATTATCTAAATGTAATTAGTAATATCAGTTAGTACTCAAATAGTTTGAGTCCCTAAGTATCACTAGAAGTAGATAAAATGACACAATTTAGAATTATGATAATGCAATGGTGATTACTTATGTTATTGTTTTAGTTGGTATGAGATTGTGATTATTTTCATAAGGTTAGTTTGTTAACACAAAATCAAATTGATGAGAAATAACGGATAATTAGGATTTAAGAAATTGAATTCTATTGAGAATTTAAGGACTTAACAATATAGGGACAACATGCTAGATGTTCACCCTTACTTAGTATATTCTAATAAAACATTTTTGAAACATGTACCTTACTTAGTATGCATATGTTTTTGTCATCATAGTAGAGAATAGGTTATATGGGCACGATCATATACAAGGAAAAAACAAGGAATAATCAAATATTAAAGATATCACTAGAGTCAATTATAGTATAATCTCTATACCACCGGTATAAGTTGTATATTGTTGTAAGGGTAGTGGGATCATTTTCTATTACAACTCCTAATAAGGTTTAGGCCTCTAAAATGGTCAAGTACTTTAACAAGAACAAATATGCTACATGTATATAATAGATTCCTAATAGAGTCAAAACCTATTACAAGGTATTTTGGAGTAATACATTATTTTTTAGGTACCATCCTCATTAAGGCTTTCTCTTGACTAGGATTACCTTGGTTAACAAAAAAGGTGTTGCTAGTTTCTTTGTTTTAATCTCTTTATTACTATTTACTTGATTTGGTTGATAATTATTATGGTTGATTCTAAAATTTGTATTTAGGGAAACCATTTCAGAATATTTATCAATGTCCTCTTAGTATTTCCTATATCTAAAAATTTGAATCAGATCTCAATTACATAGATGAAGTCCAATACCTTAAAGAAGATGAAAATGGATCCAATAAATTTCCAAAGGTACTATGAATTTGAACTTAAAGAACTAGATAAGGCTAATGGAGAAAAGTAAAGATTGAAGATCAAGCTTAGAGATGCACAAGATTTCATCAAAAAAAGGAAAATATTAAATCAGAAGTTAAAGATCTAAAAGGAAAGAATTAGTAGATTGTCTTAAGGATTTATAATTGGGTATAAAATTGAAATGGAGTGAATGAAATTATAAAATATGACCTTAAAATATCATCAATAAAGATGAGTATGTTAACTGATGAGCATAAAATAAGGAGATCTTAAAGATAAGGTCAACTAATTAAAATATCATCTTATCAAGGTCAAATTAGAACTCTATGACACAAAACTAATGTAAATAGAGTCTTGCATGTTGAGAATATATTTATTGTATTCTAGAATCAATTGGAACTGAGGATATCATATCAGATATTGAAAAAAATTAGAATGAAGACAAAAACTTGAAACCTAAATTTGCACATCTTAGAACATAAATTCATTCTACGAAATGTTTGATCATGAGAAGTTCAAATAATGCACGAATGGATAAGGAATTTATTAAGTAGGATATATGATTAGATGATCAAGATACGAGGTAAACCTAAAATGAACACCAAAGGGATATTTAATTTAGTGAGTTGACTTGATAATGTTGGTATTGTATATGTTGCTATAATGATGGTTAAGAAAAAGGTTGAGGAGAATACTAGAACCAAATGGAATAGGAGATTTATGACCATATTAGATATTAGGAAAATTGATGTAAAGATCATTGCTGAGATCATAGGATATAAGATTCACTATAAAACTAGACAAAATTGAGCTTGAGTTGGAGTAATTTAAGCAACATATAAGGCTATCATTGAAAATGAGGATTTTTTACAAATTCAATATCTAAGGACGATAATTAATTGAAAATTCAAGAATGAAAAAATCATGAAAAGTGCTAAATTTTTAGATTCGATTGAATTACTCTTCATATTTGATTTCCCATCATGTATAAGTTTTCTAATATGTATCATCATACATAGAAAAATGATAGATGCACCATGGATCTAATCTCTAAACATTATCATATGATATAAAAATGTGATATTATCGTAGATCTATATAGAATTTTTAATCAATTTTGGAAGGGAATGAAACAAAGATTTAAAATCCTTAGATCAGCTATGGAGAAATATGTAGAAAGAATATGCTTTATGGTTGAAAAATATACAACCTACATGGAGGCAGTGGAACCAAGAGATATATTTTTTCACCAATGGGGTATGAAGTTGACAAGGATACTCTTGATAAATATCTAGAAGTAACACTTGCATTACTAAGGTACAAGGAATCTAGCATAAATGGAACATTTAAAGATATTCTTAGCTATTTTATGAAATAACTCTATAAGGGAACAAGGAAGATAAAAGTACAAAAATTGGTTCAGATAATTATTACGAAAAAAGGGATAACAAAAGAAAAGTGGGAAGAAGTCAAAAGATAAAGAAAAGTTCACACTAGGACCAAGCTTGAAGGATCGGGTAATAACCTACAAAGGAGCCTATCACAAAGGTTGTTGGCACATCAAATGTCAGAGATCCTGAAGCTACAAAATTAAAGGTTAATATTGAACCTTACAATGCACCTAGGAGATATATAGATACTCATGCATTTGAAAAGATATAAAAACCAAAAATGAATGAGCCTTAAAGGACTCTAGGATAGAAGTAAAAGTTCCAAGTCCCTCTCACTAAAATTTCCAAGGTCGAAGAGAGAAAGAATACAATAAAGAGAAGAAAATAGTATTAATTAAAGGATATGTTGAACATGTAACTAAAAATGCAACTAAATCTACAAATTGATATTGAGCCATAGAAGAAAAATATAGACCTAACTTCAAGACCATCACATCTAGAATTGAGCATGATGGTGAATTAAACCAACTTCAAAAACACTACTAGAGGTATGATGAGGATTAATAAGGTATAATTAAGTCTTCTATTATTAAGTATCTATTTAAATTGAAGAGGAGATTATTAGTGATGAAGGGTAGTACCCATCATCATTTATTTGACAAGTTAGATGAGAAGAGAATAAGACCATTGGAAGAGGATAAGAAAATAACAAAAGATAAATTATGTGAGCTCTACACCTTTATCAAATATGATGAGAAACATGCTATATTAGATAACATGAGACCAAAATTAATGACAAACATGAGATTAATTAATCTAATATTTTTCATTTATAAAGAAGGGGGAGATGAGTCTACAAGGGTAACAATAGATATGCTAAATGATCTTAGTATTAAAAATCACATAACACTAAATATAAGAGAGGATTAGGATATACATAACTATCAATAAACTTTAAGAAAATATTGCAAATGAGCATGATATAAGATATTCTTTAGCATCAACAACTTGATTTCTTTGTGAGTGGGATACTAGTAACTTTAGATGTTATACCTAAACAAAAAGAACAAGTAAAAAGTAAATATGAGAAAAACCTAGGAAGTACACTTGATATTGGTGAGATAATGGAAGAGGTCTAAAGAGTTTTGAACTCTTTGAAATACACCATGATCACTAAAATTCTTCAACAAAAAATTCAATATATTGCGTAAAAAGTAGTGTTGCAAGAATAGATGTCTAACAATTTCTACTACATAATAAATATATTTAATTATGATATTTTTGCAAATACTTCATTGGCCATCATGGGAAGGTCCCCACTTTTTGTTTTAGTGAAATGGCTCCATCTACTTTGTCACTATAAACAAGAGGATTATTATTTTTGATCACTAATGTTTGCATTTGCATCTCATGTTCCTTTCAAATTGATTCCATGAGCAATAGATAGGGAATGAATTCGCCCAATGCCTTTAACAAAACCATCATGTGAATTTACAACACCCTAACTTTGTCTCCTTCCATGATTTTATTATCAATATATTTCTATAAAAAGAAAAAGAAAACATTATATTACATAATCAATTATGGAAGCCCCAAATATAAACACTACATTACCATGCACACATACCCTACATATAATATTATGAAAACATTTTTAGACATTTGATCAGTAAAACAAGGATGATCTACCTTATTAGAAAAATATATATACAACAAATATATATATATATATACACACCTCACCTCAAGTTTAGAATGACCACTACTAGGAATATCGTGCAACCTCTCTTCATATTCAACATAATTACTATCAACAATGTCTTCTATTTTTCATTTTTCTTTTATATGATTGCTCTAAATGTAGTTTAAAAATCAAGTAAAGATAATGTATAAAGTAAAATAAAGAACAAAAATTATGATGAAGAAAAATATTCCACAAGAACTATTATATTACTTGAACTTCATCAGAAGTACTTTTATGTTGTAGGTTATTGTCAACTAGTTCATCATGATCAACATCAATACCAACAACTATATTCTTCATGTAGTTTAAACATCAAGAAAAAAATGGTCAAATATTTTGAAAATTATAGTTGATTTCTTGAATGAAAGATAGGAGGCTTGTATAAAACCAATAATATATCATCCATTCAACACCTTAAAACTCTATAGTCTAATAATATATCAAAGAACTAGCAATTGAGTGGGCTAGCAATAGGTCAATCTATAGTAGGAGATTTTGATCCATTCCTATTGGAAGTTATTATAGTTGTATAACATCTTCTATCATTTTCTTGGAGTTGTTATGTTAAAAAAAATTAATTCATGGTGGAAAGGAACACCCATTTTTGCCTAAATATTACTTTAGCCACTATCATTTATGTTGAGAGACATTAATAGTAATACATTTATCAATTCATGCAAAAAAAGTGGAAGAGACTTAAAATTCATGGAAGTGAGGAACTGTATGAAGTCACATTAAAATATAGTTTACTTGTAGCATAAGAGATGTCCCATATCATGAAACAAAAGTTAGAACTATTTTATCTTACAAGTCATTCTAGCTATTTGGCAGCTACATTGAATGATATTTGTTTTTTCTTGTGAATGGGAGATAGAGTCTTGATGGGATCAATCGGGTTGTACAATTCTGATAATATGAAACTCTATCACATATGAATCTCATATATAATGAGTTCTAGTTGATGTAACTATATGACCAACAACAAATAAAGACTTTTCTTAGAAGTGTTGACACTGCTATATGTCTAGACTATACTAATTGGAGATGACAATAGGAGTCAATAGGTGTTTGGGATAGTGAAACATTCTTTAAGGCTATCTTGCTAGAGAAAATAACTGCAACAACAAAATTTAAGTAACCACCTATGGTAGACAACAAGTGTCCAAGTTGCTGATAATGAAGTATATTCAAGAGTTTCTATAGAAGGTTTGAAGATGCTCATTGATAGCCATAGTTGCTGCTATATTGGTGATTTTTGGGAAGAATTTATTGCTTTTTGAAGATAATTCATCTCCTTGGTACGAGACATATTTTCTTTGCAGTAAACGATGGCATTTAGTTTTCTTCTACGACATGCCTAAACAACTACTCCAATGAGGATGTTCTATTGTAAGTTATATATGACTCTAGTGTTGTTGTTAATGCACTTTTAGACTAGCTCCTTGCTAAGTTTGTACACCAAACAATACATAAATTAATAAAATAGTATAGTTTTAAATATCATTTTCCTCTTGGATTAGAACGTGAATGGATTTTTTTAGCATTATAAAATGGAAACATAGCATAGGAAGAAAAATGCTAGTGAAGATGAAACATAGGAAGAATTTCAAATTTAATAATACTAGAAAGGGGACATTACAAGGTTGTAAATAAAAATATTGATATCAAATTGATAGAAAGTTATATAAGAAGATAATACTGGAGTCTAATTCATTGCAAGAGGAAGATGTTATTTGAATCTACTTTAATCAAATTGGAGAAAATTTAAAACCTCTTACCTTATTTGAATCCATGGAATTATGCTCATATCATACATAAACTATAGGTTGAATTGAGGCAATCAAATGGAAAATTTTCTCAATGAGACTATGTAAGAAATTCATTATATATTGTAGCCCTTCACTTGTGTTGACATGATTTGAAGAGGCTCTTACTAGGAATTGAACGGATGGTTTTGAAATCTCTATTGATGAACTAAATTTCAACTTGTTATTACTGTTGGATTTAGTAGGCTCTAGTTTTGTCATATAGTTTATAACATCTTCAAAATCTATTTCTTTATTAGTGTTCCCCACCTAATATAGAATGTCAATGTTAACCAATACTCAATTCATAAAAAATTAAAATAAATATCTCATTGTAAATTTAACAAAAAATCACACTTCAATGTTATCCATTTTAGCCTCCAACCCACTTCTACCATATGTATATTCAGCCCTCACACTATCTCTTTCTCTCTTGCCTATATTACTCTTGGTCAAGTATTCCTTAGAACACATGCTTTATTTTAATTCTTCCCACTTCTTTAGAGACAGAGTGGAGTCTAATTCTCTTTTCCTTATATGAATAGTTTTCAGCAATGGTGTCTAAAATTATTAATGAGAAGTCTCACCTTGTTATTGTAGTGTCTCCTAGAGATTTTCCCAACAATTCGGTCAAAGGAATTTTCCATATTTTGTATAACAAATTCCACATTTCATGGATCTTTCTCTATAAAATTTGATTTGCAAATATCTAAATGACATCTAAATATTATGCCCAACTCAGTAGCCCACCTTGCAGTAATATACCCAATAGGTTCACCACCTCAATATACCTCAACCATGAAAGGTTTCTTACCTTCTAATACTCTTTCTTTTATTTTCTTCTCTATAGATCTATATAGAGCTTGGCTCAATCTTTTTCTTTTAATACTAGTAGGAATATCTTCTCTTGAACCACCATCAAATTTTTTTGTTTATCCACCAATTTCATCCAAAATTATAGACACAGCGATTGTAGTATGAGGTGGTACATCAGATTCAAGTGGATTCTCCTTGTAATGTTTATCAGGTTTCTCTTTAGAATGTGTTATGTCAGGCAACACATCTGTAGGTGTTACATCAATCTCTACATTATCATCTTCTATATTCATTTGCACATCATCATGCGCTATATCCATCTCCTCATCAACATTTTTTATATTAGCAAATTGGTGGCTACTACAAACTAGCAACATTGTATGTTTGTCATTTTTTTTTATCTACATTTTCTTTATACTTATCTTCTTGCTTGTAATACAAATATAGATGGATCAAATTAAATTAACAGTAATTTTGTGTTATTTGACATATATGAAGAAAATTTGAATGTAACATATAGATAAATTTATATTTAGAGAACTATAGTTAAATGATAATGTGCAAATGATTATGGGCATAGCTATTAGAAAACTCTAATAATAAATGTAATGATATAAACCAAATATTGTTATTGTAAAAATTAAACATCTGTCAACTTGAAAATAATAGTTAATGCTAGAGGGACATGGTCGATAGGTTTCCATGATCAAGATATAACTTCTATCTATTTTTTTCTAACAACATGCTTATATAACGTAAAGATTTATAAAAAATGTGTTTAAATAAAAGGTTTAAACATAGTCAAAAAAAATTTAACACTTAGAAATCTAAAGTGATTAAATTAGATGAAGGCTTATTTGTACTAATGCTATCAAGAAAATTGTTCCTTTAGAAAGATGGGTTGAGAGCAAGATTCAAACTAAGTTGAAATGAAATTTCAAAATTATAGTCAACCCATATAATTATTATTAGTATATTAATATATAGCATTGGTTCAACTTTAAGGGCCTTTTGGTTGTCAAAATTGAACATGAAGAATTGGCATATTGGCATTTGTTTGAATGTATAAAATTGAAATTGAAATTCAAAAAGATTAAAATTTGGTATCTTCATTTACCCTCAGACACAACCATCGTTCTTCTATCTAAATAGGTGGACTTAAGAAAATTCACAAGTTGAATCCAATTAGATTTATGGGTAGACTTAAGAGAACTCACAACCTAATTCTAATTTGGTTTGCCACTCACTCTTTTCTATAAACATGAACATCAATAGAAGCATTCGAGATTATAGACTTTATTAGATTGATACCACTCTTCCCAATCCACACTAACAGAAGCTTGGTTTTCTGGAAGTTCTATCTCTCAAACATTTTTCCATTCCACTTTGAGGATAAAGGTTGTGCCTTGATGACTTTCTCTAGTTTCCATCCTATTTAACTTCCTACACATAAATGATTTCAACATCTCCCCAATCATTCTTTGATGTTGTTGTCCAGTTTCTATCATGTTTGGGCTTCTTCAATAAAATGATATCCTCACTTGGATAATCATCTTATGGTACTACTCTTGATCTTGATGTCTCTATTTGGTATTTATTTGATTTGGTCTTATCAATTGAAATTGTTTCCACATTGATGTTGCTTCTCACTTTAAAAAATTTCCAAGTTTTCACAACCATTATTTGATGGAATATAAATATTGTTTTCCTTTCAAAAAAAATCTTGAATAACAAATTTTAGGATAGAAAATCCATAATATCAAATTTGAGAATAGAAAATTTGAAATAATAAGGTGTTTTTTAAGGGTGTCAAGCTAAGCGAGTCAAAGTTTGGGTGACAAGCTTTGTATGCTATTGACTTTATGTATAGAACTATTTGTGGGGTTTTATGCATAACTTTGTATTTGAAACTATGTTTTATATAGCTTTAGTTTTCAATTTGTGTTTATCATTGGTAATGTTCGAGGATAGCAAAATGAAAAAAAATAAAGGGGCCAATAAGACTACTTTAGCTTGGTAACCAACTTAGTAGAAAAACATGAATTAAATAGAGATTGTAACTGTTAAGATATAATTGCATTGCTTGTTGGGTTTATGTTACAGTATGGAATCCGATATGGTTTCTTCAAAAATTTGTAACAATATTATAGGTTATTACTCATGATAAATTTTAACTACACATTCTTTTTGAACTATTACTATAGGATAATGAGTTTGATCCTTTGATGTTTAGGATCCTCTTGAACATCTTCAAGAGATGCCAATTAGAGAAATAATTAGTTCTATCATGTGAAGATGGAATTTTATTTTAAATAAGATACATATCTTGTGCCAATGCATTTACCCTTGAGCATTCATCCTTGTATGTAACAAGTTTAGCTATTCGAGTCTTAAAAGATTGTATCAAATTGTTGCATTATCATTAACAGAAAATCTTCAATTTCTTTAGAACTCTAGATTTACCTTTATCTATATTTAATAAAATATTGAATACAAGTTAGCCAACAAAACCCAACCATCAGCTAGCTGGGGTCAAGTATGCCTTAACTTGGAATTTAAAATTTATCCTAGTAGTAGGAACTAATAAGCAATCATTTTTCTTTTAAAGGATCATCTAATTTTAGGGTTGAAGACAACCATTGCATAAGTATATACACCTATTGAACACATAATTTAATCTCACTATTGTAGCTTTTACCAAGATGATTCTCATTCTTTATCTTTACTCATGTTAAAGTAGATCAACAATTTATGCAGGCTAGAATCCAAAGATGAGCATAGCCTCCATATGCCCAACCAACTCAAATCCAAATTCCATTAAAATTAAAACCCTAGCAAAAAATGTCGGAAGATAACTCATTGACTAAAACAAATGGCTAAAGATATGAAAAATATCTATTAGAAACATATGCACACAAAAATAATAAATTGGCACAAATAATCTTGCAGACTTGTGGGAATAGTCCAGATGGGCAGAAGATGAAGATTGATACAAAGTATGACATCATATATTAAAACTCAAGCAAAACTTACTCATCAATGAAGCTCCAACATATGGTGTAAATTCCTCCTCAAATACTGCAACAACTTAAATATAATACGACAACTTTATAGTCATAGGAATTCAATCTTTTAAGAATTTACACTTCTTCTTTTTTCATATTGTATGGTAACAAATCAAACTATGATATCCTTGAAAAGAACCTCAAATAAGTAATGAAGATAAAGATAAAGACAAATTTTATTAATTTTCAACATGTGACCACCTAAAGGTTAATGAGACTAAAGATAGAATTTCTTTAATGTGTGCAGTAACCCACAACATATGGGAAAATCAAAAAGTAAAGGTTTAGCTTGTTGTGATGTGGAGCCTAATCAAAATTGAAGGTTTATTTGGCACAGTTTCTCTCTAGATTATTTCTACGAGGGTTTGGAGGTAGCATCCCCAAGATAGGGTCAAGAGGTAGTGCCCCTGTAGGATCCTGGGGTAGCACCCTAGGTGCACTCCCTATCGTAGTATAAGGTGGGGTCGAGGGGCAATGCCCCTACGGGGGTTTTTGGGGGTAGCACCCCCAAGGCCAAAAATAACCTTATATAGTTAAAGGAGTTAGCTATTAGTTTTCTATTATTCTATTAGTTAAAGCTTGTATAAAAAGGCTTAGGGTTAGGGATTTCATAATGTATGGTGATATCGTAACTTCTTGCGAAAGTAGATCTCTAAGGGATTGTGGATTGTAATCACTTGATAATAATAATATTGGACTTGGTATTGGTGGGCTTAGCCCAAAGATTGTGTGAATCACATTAAATATTTGTGTCTTATGTTCTCTTCTGTGTGAATTATTATTTTTCGATATTGGTTACAAATATGGGTTTAGTTCTTCATGAAAGAATTGGGACACTCATAGAGGGATAATTATTTTTTTACAGATAGATAAAGTACCATTCATCTTGTGAAGAATTTTGCTCTACATTCAAAGACAACACACATATAGCTACGATACCATTTCATTCGGTCAGCTTTTAATGATGGACAGTTAAAGCTAGAGAAGATACATATAGATGATAATCTAGAAGATATGTTTACCAAGGTAGTAACAATGGAGAAGACTAACTCCTCACCATCTTTGGTTAGCCTTCTAGACTAAACAACATAAGAGAACAACAATGTCTAGGGTGGTTTGATATTCCACTAGGATTTATAGGTTTAGTGATGCCATGATCAGTCTCCAAGTAGGAGGTTATTATTGTGGAGTTTGATCAATCTCCAAGTGGGAGATTGTTTTGATGTGGAGCCTAATCAAACTCAGAGGTTTATTTGGCATGATTTCTCCCTAGATTATTTTTATAGAGGTTTGGGGGAAACACCCCCAAGACAAGGTCAAGGGACAGCACCCCTATGGGGTCTTGGAGTTGCACCATAGGTGTGCTCCCTATCATAGTATAGAGTGGGGTTGAGGAGCAACACCCCTATGGGGGTTTTTGGGGGTAGCAACCCTAAAGCTAAAATGACCTTATATTATAAAAGGAATCAACTACTATTTTTCTATTATTCTAGCCCTAATTTGGTAAGTGAAAAAATCTTGTATAAAAAGGCTTAGGGTTAGATTTCATAATGTATGGTGATATTGTAGCTTCTTTTGACAGTATTGAGCTATAAGGGATTGTGGATTTTAACCACTGGCTAATAATAATATTGGACTTGTTGTTGGTGGATGTAGCCTAGAGATTGGGTGAACCATGTTAAATATTTGTGTCTTGTGTTATCTTTTATGCAATTTTTTTTTAATATTGGCTATATTTGCATGTAACTATTATTTATGTCGGAGGTTAATCCTAACATAGCTAGTACAGACAATAGTATGATAGGAAAATGAAATAGTTTGGCTAGCAAGGTTATGACCAACACAATAATATTAATGATTTACCTATAAGCATCAATAATTTATCTCATTTCAATAATTCTTTTCTTCTTGTGATCCTATGTCTATGCTCTAGTTAATGAAAGCAGATGTTTTAGTTTGGACTAGCATCTCTTATGTTACAGTATTATGAGGAATCAATGCGCGCGCGCGCACGCGCACACACACACACACACACACTATATAAGGGTCATATGATTATAATACAAATCATTCACCCTTGATTTAAAAATAAGTAAAGAAAACTCTGACATATCCTATCAAAAGTGGTAGGTAATAAAACCATACTAGGGAAATGACCAAATATATTCATCAATGTTATCCTTCTTCTGAAAGCAACTTTTTTGCTAGCTTCATCACTACCTAATTACTAGGCTGAACCAAGGAAACCTAATAACACAACTCCTGTACTTGAGTGGGGGGTAAAAGCAGAAACCTGTGTCACCTTTTTATAAAGAAAAGTGATATCAGAATGTGACAGTTCAATATTAATGACAAAAAAAATGGTATTTGTGTTTAAAATATGAAGATGATGTAAACTGATGAAATGTGTAGAATTGTATGAATTTTATGCCTATAATTTTTATTATTTTTTTGACTAAGAATTTATTCATTTTATTTTATTTTGAAGTCCCTTTTTTAACTGTAAAAAATATAGGATGTCGTTCCCGTTAAACAAGTATGTGAAAATCATCTTTTTTTGTTATGATTTGAAAATATTTTATAGATGACATGTATAGCTAGTGCACAAAAAAGGAAATAATTATTTTTGATGTATATTTTCTTTGTTATAAGTACTCAAGTTCGACCTTGTCAGAATCCAACAGTTTTTTCCTCCCATCAAAACTTCCCTATCAAATCTATACCTTCTTGAAAAAAATTTACATATTCATGAAGAGGATTCTCTCCTCTAGTGATAAATATATTTTTTTTATATTTTTGATATGATTTACTATTTTTTTTCATTTTTTGAGAGAGCATCTTCTGAAATGTTGAAATATCGACTTATAATATTTTTAGATTATAGCATATTATAACTAATCAAAACACTCAAAAATTTATATAATGATGATATTGAATCTGAAATCTATAAAAGGGTATTTTTAGTTTTTTTTTAAATTGAGTTTTGATAGAGAAATGAGATTTGACCAAAACAGGTTTTTGTATCACAAACGGTGACACAGGTCTATGCTTTTACCCTGGGGAAAGCACGTGTTCAAATTTTGAGGGGTGTGGATAGGAATACCTCATAATATACATATAGCTAGTTGCACCTTGTGGTCTTAGTGAAAATAAGTACACCAAATACTACACATAATGGACCTAAAAAGAACCTTTCCTTTCTTAAATTTATAAACAAAAATTTTTGGTTGTATAACCTCATAGCATTGTTTGAATCTCACAACTATTCATATATCATTTGATTAGAAAGTCTAAAATAGTTCCAAATGTCAATTCATAAATAGAGGCTAAAGAAAATTTCCCTAACCAACCATTATTTGGTTCTTACAATCTATAATATAACTATAAAACTTATGTGATTTGTACCTTCTTGTGTAGCATGTATCCATGGGTAGCAACTAGCTAGAAACTATTTTCTTTTCTTTTCACTCTGATTAGAATGAGGAGTTTTTGTTCTTGTAGATCAAATATTATACTAGTAGCTTCAACATTGTCAAATAAGGAATCTCCTTCCAGCATATGAGTTGGGAAGAATCAAAGTGGATCCAAGTCTATTGTTCTATGAAGAATTATTTGGCACACAATGACTATGTTAATATGACAAGATGTTGACTTGTTTTTTTTTTTTCCTAGTTTTGTGATGGTGGTTCAATAGACATTCTTTAGTTATAACTATGCACAATGGATGATGTTTTTGGTACTGATGATAGAGATTATTTTCTCATAATATGGGTGAATAGTCATGGTCTAGTGCATCTAGATGTGACAGAGGTTAAGGAGGATTCTCTCTCCCCTAGAAGATGACTTTTTCTTTTTCTTTCCCATAAATATGAGGCTTTAGTTGTTCCTATTAAGAGTGATATTCCAAAGTAATTTTTGAGTGCTAGCTCTTCATCAATGCCAATTTCTCCACAACCACTTTCTTAGCCAAAGGACCATAGAAAAAATTTAGCTGTGATAAGATTATATAAACCTTAGACCTTTAAAATAAGAAAATTTTCCAGCCCCAATTCCTTGCTCACATTTAATTGAGAAGGAATAAATATACTATAATCTACATCATTGTATACTCCAGTTGCCAACATATACTTCTTTTTAAAAATGTAATAAATCACATGACACATCAACACATAATCAATATGTGATTCCTAAAATTCACCCTTTCTCTTTGTCTAATGAACCTTCATCAACTAGTAGAGAGTCTAAAGGCTAATGTACTAGTCATTGGAAGTCCCACTACAAGGAATTGAAATAACTAATGAATAGGAAGCTGAGAAAATGGAAGAAAGAATACAACAAATGATGGTTGTCAATGCTCAGTATAATACAAAGAAGCCTATGGTGGGTTCTTCATTGATAGACCCAATAAAAGGAATTCATATTGTTAATGAATAGGATGGTAGGGATACATAAGAAATAATCAAATAAATGAAGGCTATCAGTATTCATGACAATATAGAGAAGGGTGTGGTAAATGTTTCTCATGTGAATGTTGTCAGGGAGATAGTTAAAAATTAGGATAGAGTGATGCAGGTTATTAAGACCCCAAATGAGGATGTTGTACTAGCTTTGTGAATGTTACCATGGAGAAAAGGTAAAAATCATGATGGATTGATGCATGTTATTAAGACCCCAAGTCATAAGGTCTACTATAGTCATATGTACAATGCACTAGTCATTGGAAGTCCCACTACAAGGAATTGAAATAACTAATGAATAGGAAGCTAGGAAAATGGAAGAAAGAATATAAAAAATGATGGTTGTCAATGCTCAGTATAATACAAAGAAGCCTATGGTGGGTGCTTCACTGATGGACCCAATAAAAGCAATTCATACTATTAATGAATAGGATGGTAGGGATACATAAGAAATAATCAAATAAATGAAGGCTATCAGTATTCATGACAATATAGAGAAGGGTGTGGTAAATGTTTCTCATGTGAATGTTGTCAGGGAGATAGGTAAAAATTAGGATAGAGTGATACAGGTTATTAAGACCCCAAATAAGGATGTTGTACTAGCTTTGTGAATGTTACCATGGAGAAAGGTAAAATTCATGATGTATTGTTGCATGTTATTAAGACCCCAAGTCATAAGGTCTACTATGGTCAAATGTACAATGTACTAGTCATTGGAAGTCCCACTACAAGGAATTGAAATAACTAATGAATAGGAAGCTGGGAAAATGAAAGAAAGAATACAAAAAATGATGGTTGTCAATGCTCAGTATAATACAAAGAAGCCTTTGGTGGGTGCTTCACTGATAGACCCAATAAAAGGAATTCATATTGTTAATGAATAGGATGGTAGGGATACACAAGAAAAAATCAAATAAATGAAGGCTATTAGTATTCATGATAATATAAATAAGGGTGTGGTAAATGTTTCTCATGTGAATGTTGTCAGGGAGATAGGTAAAAATTAGGATAGAGTGATGCAAGTTATCAAGACCCCAAATGAGGATGTTGTACTAGCTTTGTGAATGTTATCATGGAGAAAGGTAAAAATCTTGATGGATTGATGCATGTTATTAAGACCCCAAGTCATAAGGTCTACTATGGTCAAATGGATAAGGGTTCAGTAGATTTGTGTTATGAGAGATTAAGTTGATGATTGATATCACCATTCCTTGGTGAATTCAACCTTGGTAGGTTCCTAGGGTGTCTACAAAGTAGTTTTGCAAAAAATGCAAAAAAATGTCATTAACAACTTTGCAATAGAACTTGCAAAAATGGTAGTTTTTGAATTCTTGTTACTCAACATTCATAACCACCCCCAATCATTTGTAATTGGTGGGAAAACATTCAAAATGAGGTCAACAATCATTTCAAGGGTTGTTGAGAGGAATTGGATTGTAAAACTATAGATTTTAAATTGAAAAACTATATTTTTGGTGGGAATTTGTAGAATTTTTTTCTAATACCAACTTTGTACAGAGTCATATTTGAAAAAAAAAAAAAAAAACTCCACAAAAGCTTGGCAAAATGTCTTAGCTTTCTTTTTCATCTAGTTTGAGGTTCTATAATCAATAATTGAGAGAGAAATCAAAGGAAAACTAGCTATAGGTCACATTTCAATAGAAATCTAGGTCTATCAACTTTGTGGGATAACATCTCTCATTTCAACAATGGGAAAATTCTAAAACCAAGTTCAAAAGGGAGATATGAGAGTCTACTTTCATTTGCATTGGACTTTAGAATGAATTGTTGCAATTGTGGAGAGATATGGATAAAACCCTAGTTGAACATCTCTATATGATTAGCAAGTTTAATCTTAGGAGCATACATTTCTAGGCACACTAGTAGGAATTTCAAGTTTCCCAAATACATGTGGCCTAATGATACTAACTTGCAGTGGGATCACCACTCTAGATATATGTGTCCATTTTATCCTTGGATTCCCATATTGAAATGATGGAACAAAGTCCTCCCTTCTAAGTAGATTTTGTTACATCCCAACTAATGATATGTTTATGTAGGGATCAAATATTACTCTTCTGATGTTTAAATCGAATGGATAGGATAATGTTGGATGAAATTTGTGTATATACTATTCCTCTCAATTTTCTAGATGGTGATTTGCAATCTAATTTCTAAAGGAAATATCCACATGTTTTTTATGGAAACCATTTCCATAAAAATGATTATATCCGTGACTAAAACTCGATGTAACAAAGGCATTACTTATAGCATTGATATTTTGAGATTGATGGTTGATAGCTAAATATGCTTTTGATACTGCTACATTAGTCATATATGTTGCAAGAAATTTTGGGCATTCATTGTTTTCTACTTTGTTTAATGGAATTTTTGTGTTGGAACAATCTGTCTCCTTCCTAGAATGCTTATGTCATGCCATGTGATTGTTCAACATCTTCAATTTTCATCACTTTGAAGGTATTTCAAACTTACAAGAATTTTGAGAATGTGTATTACCTATCAAGGGCATTAAATAAATTAAGTTACATCCCAATTCTAAATCAAAACTACCAAACAATATTGTCACACATAGATACTTCCCAGAATATGTTGTCACATGTCTCAAATGAAAAAAAGAAAGGAAAGGAAATTTTTCATTGTTGACAAACTTGTACATCCATATTTCATCATTGTAGTAGGTCTTACACTTCTAGCTTCAGTACCTCTTGCATGTTTCTCTTCTAAAACATTTTCTCTCTCCACTTCATTTGGCCAAGGCTAGGAATACAAGATCATTGTATTAATTCTTATGTTTTCTTCATAATTGCCACTATATGAAGAGATATCAATGGAAACTGGATTATCAAGATATTGAATATGCCTAATAGATACCCTTCGATAATTTTTCATATGGTACATGTTGTGTCCCTTGATAAGAAGTAGATAAAGTGGGGGCAAAGGCTTCACACATGTGTTCCATAGGATTTCAACCTTTTTGATAGAGAATAATGCATGATTTAGAATCTATAAAAAGTTATATAATAGCAAAGAACCGATACTACTATTTGCACTCCATATGAATTTGATATCTACACTAACTATACCTTACTATATTGTGCATATGAAGACTATACGCTATGTTAGAATATATAGTCAACCAATATAACTAAGACGGGGGTGAATCAATTATCCAACTAATATAAAAATTATCAACCTTATTAAATGTTAACCATATGAGTAGTATAATCAAAAACCACAAAAGGACACTCATACACAATAACACTAGATATGTTAACTAGGGAAAACCTTGATCAGAGGGAAAACCCCAGTGGGGTTAGTGCCCACAAAATGATGTACTAATATAATTATTCCTTGTTAGAGGATGGACCTTATTAGGAATCTATCAATAAATTCAGTACATATGAGTCCCTATTAGGAGACTTTGAATCCCTGTTAGGAGATTCCAACCTTGTTAGGAGTTGTGGAAGATAGCTAGACCCACTACCCAAACCGCTTCAATGGCAAGAACAATGAACCCACTATCCAAATGATCTTTTTATTTTTCCTTATAGAATAATAGAATTGAACTATAGTGTTCCTTCCTCCTTCTCTATCATATCAATTGGACCTCTGCTCCTTCAGATCTTATAACTAGATCATAAATATCACATCCAATAATCCCTTGGATCACTTACACACATTCCTCAAACACTCTACTCCTTTTTGCACTTTTCACTTCATACAACAATCATATCATACTTTAAAAACAAGGATAACATCTTTCCTTGATACCATATCTTCAAAATAATTCCTTGAGTCATCCTTGAGGCTTTCCCAATTAATTTTAATAAGATAATTAATTAATTACAATTATAATAGCACTGTTGGCTCAAAGTCTCCACAAAAATTAACACATGCAATACTAGGGCTTGTACACTTATTGACATCATCAATTGACTATCCTTTGTCATTTTCTGATGACACATCTTCTCATTGTATACCATATGTAAAATATAAAATAAACACTAGTAACTACTTTCCCAATACTCTATCTCTAAACTAATCTCTGTAAATCATGTACAACTTATGTATGTCTTCAACTTAGACTCTACACACTAGACTACATCATCAGGACATAGTGTAGAACATGTTTATGACTATGCATAAACAAAAAATTAAACCATTGTTTGTACCATTAAGATCTATGTCTATTACTCAACCAACCTTTACAAAAACCATGCTATATTGGCATCCATAAAAAACATATTCTTTGAATGCAACATGTCAATACTTTTTAATGCTCAAGATACTCCCTCAATCTAGTAATATCAATGTTCATGTTAACAATCTCCCCCTTTGGCATTGATGGCAACATAGATGAAAAATATCTAAGTTCCAAGAATACCAAGTAGCACTCTATTGTTGTTGTTGCTCTCATCTTCTCAAATCCTCTTCATCAAGAAACACTAAAATCCTATGGATTTTAGGACCAAAATTAGTTGTTCACATGCTAAATGAATTTCAACTCAATAGATGCACAATAACTTCATACTCCTAATTCTTAGACATCAATTGTTTACTTAACACTAAACAATTCATTATAGATTAGGTGCATATTCTTGCTTCCTTTCATGAACCTTTCTAAATCTATCTAAAGAGATATCTCTACCCCATTGATTAGGAGTTTTTCTCCCCCATAATGTAGGAGATTTTTTTCATGCATACTCTCCCTCATTAACATCAATGTCAAAGGCTTCAACCACAATGTTACAACATACCAATTATTAAATACTGATTGCTAATATGTTGCACCAAGTCTTAAACCAGCTCAAGTGTCCAAAGACATTGTTCAAAACCAAATACCAAGAGTCCTCAATAACTCTGCTCATTATAGCTACTTCCCCATATGGGAAGCATCAACATTCAGTCCAGGATAACAATAGTGCTCTGTCTCACTGGACTGATGCACTTTACTACATCACCTACTTAGAAGTAGGTAGGGGCATAACCCTAAGAATGTCTCTCAAGTACTCAAATGTATATTTAGGCAAAGGATTCATAAAGATATGTACAATTTGATCTTTAGTACTCATGTACTCCAATCTGATTTCCTTTTGTACTATTTTCGCTCTCAGCACATGATAATACTTAATTGATATATGCTTTGTCTTAGAATTTAATATAGGATACTTAGACATACTTAGTGTACTTGTATTATTGTAGTATATGATAATAGGTTCTTCAAACTCAATTCTAATATCTTTTAACATCTGCTTCATCCACATAACTTGATTACAGTTATTTGCTATTACAACATACTCTATATTAGTTATACTCTACAAGATACAATCTTGCTTCTTTCTTAATGAAGAAATCAATCTTCCTTTAAGAAAGAGTTCTCCACCATTGGTTCTCTTTTTGTCATCCAGATTGCCTACCCAATCCACATTAGTATATGCACATAGAGTGAAATCAATCGATCTATCATACCAAATTCCATAATTAGATGCTCCTTTCAAATATCTAAATATTCTCTCTACTTCTACAAAATGATACTCTTTAGGATCAGCTTGAAATCTAGCTACAATTCCAATTGCATTTTCTATATCTAGTCTAGTGTGAGTCAAATATTGCAAACTACCAATCATGGATCTATACATCTTCTGCTCTACTACAAGTGTCTCATCTTTATTGGATAACTTGTGAAAAATTATCATAGGTGTACCAATAGGTTTACAACTTTCCAAACCAAACCTTTTCAACAAATCATTCAATTACTTAGCTTGTGAAATAAAAATGCCATCATTGTTCTACATAATTTGCAATCCTAGGAAAAGCTTCATTTCTCCTATCATGCTCATTTTAAACTCATTCTTCATTTCTTAAGAAAAATGATCACTTTCTTCATCATTACCTCCAAAAATGATGTCATCAACAAATATTACAATAATTAGAAATCCATTCTCTACTTCTTTCAAATATAAGGTACTATTTTACATACCTTTAGTGAATCCAAGCTTTTCCAAATAGTTCATGTCCAACCTTGTATACAAGGTTCTAGGTGCCTGCTTTAGACAATATAAATCTTTCTTTAGTCTATAAACTATGACTTTGTCTTCTAATAAAGGAAAACCTTTAGGTTGATCAATATATATCTCTTATTCAAGTTCTCCATTCAAGAAGGCTTATTTCATATTCATCTGATAAACCTTGAAATTCTTATTCATTGCATAAGCTAAGAACATGCTTATTACTTCCATTCTACCTATAGGTGCAAATGTCTCTTCAAAATCTATTGCTCTTGCTATGAATATCCCTTGTATACAATTCTAGCCTTGTTCCTCACAACTTTGCCTTGCTCATTTATCTTGTTTTTAAATATGCATTTGGTTGCTATCACATTCTTGTCTTTAGGTCTAGGAACTAAGTCCCATGTATCATTCTTCACAATTTGATCTAATTCTTCCTTCATTTCTTGAATCCAATGATTGTAATGCCCCACTTGGGAACCCAAGAGAAATAAACCTAACATGTTACAATGTTTACTGAACTTTTTTTTTTTTAAGTTTAAACAACATCAAGATAACATTAATGCGGAAGCAATATGAACATACACACATAATCAATTACAGATATAGTTTCAATTCCTCAAAGGTTCCTTTATATTGAGTCACATTTAATAATTTTAAATTAATTAGTTTAAGTTACAAGTACAATGTCTCAAGACCATAAAGAAATAACTGATACAAGATTGCATAAGCAAATGCATAAGTATAACTAATACAATGAAAGTACATCCAATTAATAACATCCACTGCACATGTCGCAGGGTATGTGAAAATAGATACAATACATCAGAATACATGATAACATATATACATCATCTGAAAAGAAGTCTCTAAGATAAGAAATAAGAATGATAAAGGTACATCTTCTGCAACAAACATCCAATAGCTAGCAATGTGAAGGGGGACCCAAATGGTAAGAAGACACTACCTCCCGACTGTGTGGTTACCTAGTTAGGCTTCCACTCCCACCGTGTAGGGAAGATAATGAACGATCCTCAAATGGCAAATCAAACATAAAACATTCCTAGGCAAGGTACCCCTAATAGCCAACACTACCTCAAAGGTAACACATACTACTCAAGAAGATAAAATAATCCAAAAGTAAGAAAACTCAATCCAATACTGACACCACATAACCAAACATCATACATGAACCAAGTATAAACCAAATACCAAGATCATAAGATAAACTCAACGAAAGATAATCACCTCAAGTCAAAAACCACATATCAAGAGTACATCATCCATGAATCACCAATCATCCTCAATGAAAGTAATAACCATAAGAAACACATCCAATAATAAGTACACCACTAGAGGCACACAAAATCCACAAAGATCTACAGAGGAGACTCAGGCTACATACTAGGGAGTGTCATCACATGGTTGCTTGAGTTACCCTGGACCGATCTCTTAATAGACCTCGGACCCTCAAGCGTTGAGTTACCCTGGACTGGTTACTCTGAACCCCGGACCCTCAACATCACACATGTGGAAACTAGAAAGCCCTCTCAAGAAGATGAGGCACTCATCTCATTCCCATCCTTAGTCTATACAAGCACTCAAGGCATGGGTAGATCAAAAATCTCTAACTTATCTTTTTAGTGTGTTTTCCCCCCAAAAGTTTTAATTACTAGATTATCACTTATTACCTAACTTGCATTAGGTTACCCTGGCACTGACCACTTTGGGTCCTGGACCCCTATGCAAGCCACTCCCAAGTCACGTACCTAGACAACCTCTCCTAAGCACATAAAAACACAGTTGTGTCCCATACCACAACACCCATAATGATCAAACTCGGTTCCTTAACAGGAACCTGAAATAAGATGGATCTCCCATCCAAGTACACATAAAAGTTCCACAAGGTAAATCTCATAAATATAATCTCAATATGAATCACAAAACACATCATGACATCCAACCATATAAATAGTATAAAATAAATCTCACAAAACCTCTGGTGTACATCCTAGACTGGTTGACATCTAATCAACACCAAAATCCCAAAGCATAGACAATACAAGCAAATAGTATAGTTTCATGGTTTGGGTTTGATTTGATAATACACAATTGGGTTAAAAGTAAAGTTTTAGTTTTGTGTTTAATGTACGTTTTCAAGTGCATACAATTTTCAACATTACTCATACAATACACCGGTATATTTGTTTGAATTAGGGTTTAAATCTTCAGTTTAATACATGTTTCCAAATACGTAAGTTTCTCAGTTAACCCTCATAATTAACCCATTACTATATTTGAATGATTCCATGATTACCCTTATCCGACTTTAAACTCATATTCCAAATGATATAAGGATAACTATCTGTCTAAAACACTAAAATAATAGTTATTGAATTTTAAATAAATTTAATTACAATTAAATTAGAACTCAATATCATTAATTAATAATAAGTTCAACATTTAATTTCATAACTTCCAATATTGTTTAATCCAATTAAACTTATTAAATTAATCAAATTAATACAATATATATTACTCTTTATTATTCATCTATTAATTATACATCGATTAAATATGTATTACTAAATTGATTAAAAGAATTAATAATTAATTATTTCAATTAGTTATAATTCATTTAATAACATTGATAGTTAACCTTTTTAAACTAAATTACAAATTTAATTTAATAATAAATTATATTAAATATGTTTTGATTTTAATAAACTTAACAATTGAAAATTTATAATAATTAAAAAAAACTTTAATTAAAAATAATATTAATAATAATAACACTAACCTAAGTGATTAAGGCCCGTCGGCCACAAAGTACGGCGCCTGTCGTGCGGCAGGCTGACTGCTGTCATAGGCAATGCCTGCGTACAGCAGTACGCCTGCGCACGGCAGCGCATTAAAAGAGGTAAGGGGGTTGGGGTTGGTTTAACTGCCCCTCCCCAATTAATTTTATAATAATTTTTATTTTTATTTTTATTTTTTTCAAAATTTATTTTATTAAAATATTTAGTTAAACATTTCATTAAAAAGTTTATCTTATTCTATAAAATTATGATTATAAAGAATTTAATAAATACCTTCCTTTTTAATATATATATGATGTAATATATATATATATATATATATATATATATATAATTGTTTTCCACATTACTCTAATAGAGAAAAACATTATTAACCGTCCGAATTGTTAATGTAGAAATTTTTCAATTTTAAATTCAAGCTTTTTTCGGATTAATTTTCGTTCCTAAAATCTATTGGAGAAAGGACAACATTTATCTTTTCAATCTCAACCCTGATTTCCATATCCAATAGATTCTCGTATTTAATTAATTTCTTATAAAATCTTATTCATTTTAGAATACAACCTTCTAAAGTAAACTCAGCTACGTATCCATCTAAATCGATGTACAGATATTTCTCAATCAAGAACAAATGTTTGCATACCAGAAAACACATCACATGCAAAAGACACAGAGTAGACAGAAGTTTGAAAAGTGAAAACTACTATACAATTAAAGCATGAGATCCTACCTGGATCTGATGCTAAACTCTGGTAGCTAGATAAAGATTCCTACTGTAACCGAAATCCTTCAAGCTATGAAAAACTTCCCTTCTTTTCCAAACCCTCTGATTTTCTCTTCAAACCTATGTGTGCCTTGAAACTTGTGAATGCAATAATGACCCGAAAACCCCTAATATAGAATCTAATTACCTTTTAGGGTTTCTGTCTCCACAACCCTAAAATTATAATTAATTTATTTAATTAATTCTTTCATGCACAATTAATTTTCTTTTAATTAAAATATTATTTTATTTTTCCTTCATGCACTTTAAGTGAATTATTAAATTACTTTATTTAACTATCCACTTGACTTCACTTTAAATTAATTTATAACTTTAATCTCATGCGCACATTATTAAAATATCTTTATTCAAGTTCACGTGTTTTTTATCTTTTAAATTAATTTCTATATTTTAAACTCATTCATGTGAACTTAAATCTTTTCCATAAATTAATATCTTTTAACTTCTTAATTTATTTATTTTTGAACGTTTAATTTGATAAATATTTATTAACTTAAATAACAATAATATTTAGCATTTATTTAAAAATGAACTCTAAATATATTATTATTAAATTAAATAAATATTATCACGTTCTAAATTTATTCTTAAAACTTTTATCTTCAATTTAATTCTTTATATTTAATTAATTTCTCAATTAATTAAATATAATTAAATATTCATAATATCATAATAATTTTCTATTAAATTAAATTATTAATTTAATCCATTAATTAGACTTAATTAATAGAAATTCATCAAAGACTCACAAAACAACATACGCACAAAATACTCATAGGTTTAAAAAGGGTAGACAGTCTGTTACGAGTCCTCCTTGCAGGACAAGTATTATAGGCTTATGGCTAGGATTGGACCTGATCATTATCTTCCCATTCTCACCATTTGAGTATTTGCAATAGGGCACGCTCATCCTGGCAATTCAGGGAAGTCGATGCCTGGTACCTGCATCCTACATAAAAGACGAGAATGTACATGTATATAATATATCTAAACTAAACAGACAATGGCGAGGAGTGGTTCATCGTGTAGATCCTGACTAGCAAGTGACTACGACTCCCTCCCTTAACCACATCAAACACGTCAGACAGAAAGATAAAATAAACATGCACACCATACACATGCAAGTATGGGGTAAGTATCGTAAAAATCACAAGTCTGACATCAAATGCGTACATATAATAGTGCATCTCTATCAATACAACATAATCATCATTAAAGACATCATGTTAACATTTTTATGAAAGAAACCATACTTACTAACTAGGAATCATCATTAACGTTATGTGAAATGAAATCAACTAAACAATTATAACCGATATATTTGTAATCAAAGTCATGAAATAATATCATAGTATTGTAAATCCAATATCTCTAAACTCATCAATGCACAAAATCAACCTAAAAGAATTTGACATTGATAACAGAAATGTGATCTATGGGCAAGCACTACAATGATCATCTTAACATGCTTCATCTATACTTTTATGTTCAACTGGAGAAAACAAACATAATTCACATACTTCTTCATTTACCTTATTACTATTTCTACTCCCAATGTTTTGTCCAAAAGGATGATCTTCCTTGATATACTTCTACTTTGATTTGTGAACTCAACTCTTTCTTCAACTCTAGGCTCAAATCTCTTCTCTTCAATCTAATTCCCATTCTACAAATCATTATTAGTCTTAATGATAACTTCCATATTTTCATGGTTAGTCTTTGGATAAACAATAGTTACCAAAACTATCTCTTCTGCTACTTTCTCTTCCTAAACCAATTCAAGCTCATTAAATTGATCATCATAATCATTCAAGAATATGTCCATACTTGCTTTAAATTATTCATCTTCATCAGAAAGAGAACTCTTTCTACTTTTTCTTACTCTCTTAGGACATCTTGATGAAAACTTACCAACTCTTTACATGTCCAACAAACAAAAATTTCCATACCTTTTGGCTTTCTTTCCATAAGCAAATCAATACCTTCCTTGATCATCTTGTCTTCTTCATATTTTGATTTCTCTTTACTGGTGCCTCTATTATTTTTTATGCAATAAAAGAATTTTGGATCTAGAAACACAATGCTCAATTATGTACACAATTCTAATATCTCACCAAGATGCTTCATCTTCTGGGTGCCAAAATTTGGACTCTATCTAATTTTGGACTATCTCTTCTAAAATGACTCTCAATTGATCTCCCAAGGCTATTAAACTTTCTCTTTAAGAACCTAATGCTTTGATAAAAAAAATATTAGAATATATAGTCTACCAATATAACTGAGAGAGGGGGGCGGGGGGGCGGGGGGCGGTGGAGGGGGGGGAGGAGGGGGTGAATTATTTATCCAACTAATATCAAATTATCAACCTTATGAAATTTTAACCATATGAGTAATATAATTAGAAACCACAACAAGATACTCATACACAATAACAACAAATATGTTAACTAGGGAAACCCTTAATTAGAGTGAAAATCCCAATGGGGATGGTACCCATAAGATGATATACTAATATAAATATTCCTTATTAGAGGATGGACCTTGTTAGGAGTCTATGAATACATTCAATACAAAAGAGTCCTTGTTAGGAGACTTTGAATCCCTACTAAGAAATTCCAACCCTGTTAGGAGTTGTGGAAGATAGTTGGACCCACTACCCAAACATCTTCAAGGACAAGACCAATGAACCCACTATCTAAATGATCTCTATATTATTCCTTGAATAATATTAGAATTGAACTGTATTTTCCTTCCTCCTTCTCTTTCTTTTCAACTGGACCTCTGTGTTGGAATTCTTTCGAATAACTAAGAGGGGGGGTGAATCGATTATCCAAGGTCCAAATGTACAAATAATATTTTTCACAACTTAGTGAACCCATATCTATAAAATATTTCCATCATGAATGCATCCATTAGATCATGCAATCACTCAAACTTGTAGGTTACTACCAAATCAATTTGCATTAATGTAAACATGAAACATAATAGACTCAATAACACATTTGACACAATGATTTAATGTGGAAACCCAATTTGGGAAAATCCACTAGTAACATGCTACTAATTGTCACTCTTCTGAAGTGATGCCCTATGAAAGGCCAACCCTATTAAAAGTTACAATACACATTGTTAAATGTGACCCAGTTAAAGGATTTCAATCACCCTATTAGGAGTGAGCCTTGCTAGAGGACTTTAGATCATCCACTTGGAATGTCACCTAGTTAAAGGATTTCTAAATGATTTTTAGGTCAACTTTAATCCAAAGGATTTACCCTATACTGATATAATGATTAGAGAGTAATAGTAAGGTTTGATTTGATAACAACTTACAACTCCGTTTGTAGATTATAGACCTCTATTTCAATCCTTCATTCTAGTTGGCTTTCATACTCTTAAGCTTTGATAGCTTATTCACCCTTCAAGAATCCATACCCTTAATCCATCTTGCTTTCTTTATCAATGCAATATCTTCTCTTAGGTCTCTAAATGAAGCAATACGCTACATTCCTTCTCTTCCTTAGGTTCTCACACATGATAGCCCTTGCTTCTAACCAGCCATCTCTGTAAATAGAGAATTAAGATATTTTGTCATTCATCCACCATTGTTCATCTTTGGGTTAGGTTGAACTAGGTAGAATTCAATGAATCTACCCCTTATTTTATTACATTCCCTTCTAGAATCTTCTCCTTTCATTCCTCTTTGAATTCACCTCAAAATGATTTATCTTAAATTTTGTGCCACCAACTCATCAAGCTTATCTTCCACACAATTCACAGAATCCAAGAAATCAAACTTGTTGGCTCAGATTCATTGAATTCATGATCTTTCTTACAATGCTAACACTTGACATTAACTAGCATTTGATGCTTGGCACAAACTACATTGCTCGACATTCACTCTCAAAAAATTTAGCATAAACTAAAGTTTATTGGTGCTCGACATCAACTATACTTTACTCAGCTGACATTGTTTCACTTGGCTTACACTAAAATTGACTTTTCTTGGCTTCAACTAAATTTCTTCTTGGCTTGCACTAACTTTGCTCGACACCCACTATACAGAATGTTAATCTTGGCAGACAAACTTCATTTAACTTGTTCTTCTAAATTTAGTCAATGTAACCAACCTTTGCAACCTTAAGTAGATTATCAATGCACTATAATATCACTGTCTTAACTGTTTCTTGTACTCTTTTTCATATCATAACTCAACCTTTCCTCTAGGTGCTATTGTTACCTCATTTGATCAAATCCTCTTCAACAATCAAACAAATGATAGTATTTAAATCATATAAGTAATTGTCTTACCAGGAACTAGCAGGTTTGATATCAATGACAAAACAATGATTGAAACACATTTATTATACTTGTATTAATATGGTTTCAAAATTCTCCCTCTTTGGCATTAATGGAAAACCAAATTGACCAAACTTAATTAGTATGACCAATTAGAATACCAAAAAAAAAATTCCTTTAATTGAAATTTATCCCTCTATCAACAACTTTCATCTTCTAAATAGATTACAAAATTTTGTTATGATCAAAAAACAATCAATTAACATATGCTTATGACTCTCTCTTTATTACTTCTTATATCTCCCTAAAAATTATCTCCCTCTTACTAGGTAGATGTAATCAGTACGTACACTTTCTCCCTCAACACACTTACTCTCTTAGCAATCAAGATTTCTCCTTCAACAAGATTAGACAGATCAGGAATTCTCCTTCATCTCCCTTAGCTTTCATCTCTCAATACACTTTCTCCCTCTTTGTCAACAATTCCAAATACTTGTCATCTTCATATGCAAATATGAATATTTTTAGTTTCTCACTTTGTCACCTTGCTTGCGATTGATTTATAGCTCTAGCTCTTTAATTACTTTAGGCAACTCCTAAAGTAAGATCCACTACATCAATGTGTAACATATATGTCAATCAACTTGTTTGATGTAGGGAACTCCTCATGCTTCTTAGATAGCCTTTTTTAGGGGTATCACCCCTACTTTACCTCTTAGATACTCATGAGCATCCTTAGGTAATGCTTTTGTGAAGATATCAGCAATTTTCTCTTCGGTGTTGACATATTCCATCTTCACCTCTTTATTTAGAACTAATTCTCTAAAGTAATGATACTTGATTGCAATGTGCTTAGTCATTGTATGCATCACATGACTCTTTGATATATTTATAGCACTTGTATTATCACATAAAGTATCACAGGTTTAGTAATTTCTTCCTTCATACCTTTGAGTAGTTGTTTGATCCATACAATGTTTGTACAATTTACTATAGTAGTGCAACACATTCAACTTCAGTAGTAGATTGAGATATATAGTTTTGTTTCTTGCTAGTCCATGTAACCATCACTTTTCCTTAAAAAATTGATCCTCCATTGGTGCTCTTTCTATCATCAATATTTCTAGCCCAATCAACATTAGTGTAGGCCTTTAATTCAAATTTCTCATTTCTCTTGTAGTATAAACCACAGTCTTCTGTTCCTTTCAGATATCTCATTATTCTCTTTACTAACATCAAGTGATTCTCCCTATGATTAACATAGAATCTTGCTACTATCCGTATAGATAATGCAATATCAAGTCCACTATGCACTACATATTGTAATTTTCCAATCATAGACTTGTATAATGTTTGATTCACCACAGCTAAATGATCATTCTTTGACAATTTATGTCATGTCACCATGGGTGTTCTTACTGGCTTTGAATCTTCCAATCCAAAAGTTTTCAATATCTCCTTAACATACTTTAATTGAGTGATGTATATACCATATTTCATTTGATGTACTTGTAAACCCACAAAGAACTTGATCTCCCCAAACATAGATATCTCAAATTATTTCCTGATTTAATTTTCAAAAGCATTACATAAAGTATATTGACCTCCAAAAATGATATCATGGACAAAAAATTTGGATAAAAAAATAACTTTTCCTTTCTCTATCTTCAAGTATAGATTGTTGTTATCATCAATCCTCTCAAATCCAATATTCACAAGATAATTATGAAGTCTCTCATACCATGCTCTTGTCAGAAATAGAAATTACTAAGAGGAGGGGGGGTGAATCAGTAATCTACAAACTTTAGTCACCAATTGGATATTATTTATTACTTTGAATGATACATAAGAAAGTAAACAAGTAATTTTGAACAGTAATAGTAACCATGCACAAAGATAACTCATAACACCATATTTTGTTAACTAGGGAAACCTTGGCCAAGGGAAACCTCTAGTGGGGATGACACCCACTAAATAATATATTGATATATACATTCCTTGTTAAAGAATGGACCATGTTAGGATTCAAATGAGAAAATTTTGTAGTGAGATTCCTTGTTAGGAGGCTTTGAATCCTTGTTAGGATATTCCAACCTTGTTAGGAGTTGTAGTACAGTAGATGCAAGATGAGCCCACTGCTCAAACATGCACTTCCAATTATGAGAAGAGCTCACTAACCAAACAAGTAATTAGACCTCTGGTATATAGGTGTTGTAACTTCTTTCTTGACTGATCTTTGATCTTCAGCTCGATCTCAGATCACAAAATAGATTTACAAAAGTTTGCATATATTGCTTTACAAAAGTTTGTATGCAATTGCTCAACACAATATATCAACTACATTTGAATTCACAAGATATCCTTTGCATAAATACCATGCCTTTTCACAAATTTATGCTAGGTCAGCTAAGACCATAATATACTTTTCCAACTTAAAGTAAACATCTAATATGTCAACCCTAATTGGTCAAGTAATTATTTTATAAACAAAATAATTCCTTTACCTTTAATTCCATTGTTCACTAGTAAAATGCAAATATCTCTTTTTCGTATAGCCCGTAATGACTTCCAAGGTTATACACATTATCATAAAAATGTATACTATCTCCATATAACTTCACTAATCATAATATGATGTCAGTAACAAGTTACATACAAAAATAATGCACTGCTATAAACCAAATTCATACTTCGATAACTTTTTTGAGTACCAAAAGCTAAGTATCTTTATTTCTGAGGTTTCCTACAAGCATATACATCATGTGTTGCCATAAATAAATAAAAATTACATATCTTCATTAGCCAATTGTCAAGAATCTTCCCCTTTGGCATTGATGGCAACAAAATAGGGAAAATTGGCTAAGTATCAAAAAATTATCCAAAACATTACAATAACAATACATTAATTACCTATTACAACTTATCCATCTTACATATGCTCCCCCTTTCAATATGATTTCATACCTTACAATTTTTATCTTCTCCCCTTTACCTTATTTACAATTTTCTTATGCATATTCTCCCCCTTTGACATCAATGAGAAAGGTATGTCAAAAAAACTATCAAAATTTTTCAAAAACTCTATAATCATCTACCTTAAACTAATAATATCTTTATATAATCACCAAAACATGCCTTAAGAATATTTAATCCTTTTTTCCATGTATCCTTGGCTATTTAAGTAGAGGTGAGAATTTCACATAGGGCATATGATGCAATCTCAACTACATTAAGATCGGAGTATAAAAAGTTTGAATAGGTGTCCTTGGCTTTCACACAATGCTTCAATTGTCTCTCAATAATAAATATCCTAAAAGAAATAGACTCTCTAAATTTTGATACTCTCTTCAAAATTTATTCTTTTTGAAGTTCTAGTTTCTTGATATCATTATGAACTTTGGCCACATGTCCTTCAAAGTCATGAACTTTATTAGAAGGTTGTTGTATCTAGTTTGATAGAGCCTCTACCTCACTCAACTTTCCTTCAATTTTACTATCAAAATCATTGGTCAAGTTGTGAGATAAGGTACACTTAATATACAATATCTTTGCATCATGCTAACATTTCCAAAGTTCCTTGATACAAGTATCAAGACTTAGCAAGTCATTCTTGATGTTCTAACAAATGGTGCTAAATAAATTAGCACCATGTGAAATTTGTGCCTTTGACTCTACAACATTCAAAAAATTTGTAAATTATTCATTAAAAGATTTCAACACTACCTATGCCCTCTATTCAAGATCTTCTTGTGTACGCATTGACTATCAGAGTACTATGTAATTTGTCAGTAACCTCCTTTAGGGTTCTTTGTAGGCTCTTCACTTTCCTATTCTTCTCAATAAGTTTTTTCAAAGATGAGATCAATTTAGTTGGATCATCATCACTATTGTAAGGCTAGCAGGAAAAAGTGGAGTAGATGAACTAGAAGGTTTAGATTCATCTTCCCTTTGCTTCTTTTCTACTACCTCTTTGACTCTTCTCTCTTCTTTCTCTTTCTCTTCTTTTTATTTTCATTCTTTCTCTCTCTTTTCTTCCTCCTCTATTCTGCTCTTCCTCTCTTCCTCTATTTTCTTTTCTTCCTTAGCTTTTTTGTTCATTTTTTCTTCAAGTAATTTCTACTTGGCTTCTTCTATTTTTCTCTTTTTTGCTTCTAATAGCCTCTTCTCCTCTTCAGTAATATCGACATGAGATTCTTGGGTTGTTTGGAACTATCAAAAGGGTTAGTATTATGAATGTTAATAGTAACATTGGTCTAATCAAACTACATTGTGTCACCACTTACTAACACTTTCAAAGTTCTAAGTGTTGGTGAAGGTGTTTCCTTAGATTCTATCATCATCTAACTTATAGTTGCCATTGTTTTACTTCTTATCTTGTCCTTCTCACCCACCATAAATAGAAATGGTCTCACCTTGTTTCTTAAGTAAGGTACCAGACTACTCAACAAATTCCTAACTTCTTCTTCATCATCAGTCTTGTATATGGTCCTTATCATAGACTTCTAAAGTTCTATTTCTTCTTCTCAAGCTAGTGCCTTCTTCTTTTTTTGTGAATCGTAGACCTTTTGATTTATTGTACCTTCAATATCCTTAAGTTTCAAATTGTTAGCTATTATATATCTCATAGTAGAGATATCAATCTAATCTCTCTCACTATCATTATACAAATCATAAAAAAAATTCATCAGAAGTTTCCTTCATTCAACGGTTGAATTTATCTTTTCAATCTTTGACTTCCAAGGTTGCCTTGCTTTACTTGTTGTCTATTTAGAGATAGTAACTTTCTCTCCCTATTTTGCTTCTTCTTCTTCTTCTTCTTCTTCTTCTTCTTCTTCTTCACTAGATTCAACAATTGTCAAGAATGTCTTTTGTCTCTTACTTAGTCTAGTAGCCTATTGCTTGACTCTTTTTGTCTTTGTAGTCACAGCTTCCACTAATCTCTCTAATTTCCTCTTTAGCTCACTTGGCTATACATCTAACATAGCAGCATATGGAATTCTCTATTCTAATGATGTCCCTACAATAGACACTGCTAAAGGTTGCACATATGTTATTCCTTGTTTCATGGTCTACCTAACCACTTCTAACTCACTTTCTATCATACCGGCCTCTATTAAAGCTTTCTTCATTATTGTCTCTATCTTCTTGTGAGATGCTTTCTCTAAGGATTCTTGATGGGATGATTGGGTAATATCTTCATATATCCCAAATCTCTACTCAGCTTGGTCCTTCTCAAATGTCAATAATAGATTTATATATCCAATTGCTACTTCATCACTTAATTCATAACCTAAGGGATCAAGGAATTTTTCCCGAGGTTCTACTACTTGAATATGAGTTGAATCTTTATCAACCATAACACATATATCATCTTTAAATCTTTCTACAATTCCACGTGCAATTTTTAATTTTTGTCTCATCCCATTCTAAAATGTTCTCATTATCAAATTCCCACTATCCAAGATTTTATCTATTGGATGTCTTCTACATACACCTGCAATCTTCTCCATGGTACATCTCTCACTACTCATAATTTTAGTAACTAATAAGTATGGAAAACTCTTAAGTACATGAAAGAATATATGATTGATCGCTGATTGAAATCTAAACAAACCATTCTTGGTCCTCTTGATTTTCTCCAAGTTTTCAAGAAGTTGCATTCTCAAAATTTTACTGAGTTTAACTTGTTCCTTCTCAATGCAAATTTTATAGGCTACATAGCTGAATCTTGCTGACAATTCATCAATCTTAGAACTTGCACAAATAGAGTAGGTAATGATTCTACACAAGAATCTTACATCATCTTGTTTAATGGTGTAGATCACCATGGCCTTCCCATTATAAACTATTTTTTTGTAGCTCTCAACTTTCTTCTTAACAAGTTTCTCACCTATAGGTACACTACCTTGTTTTCTAAGACCAATTACCTCATGAGTAAGACTAACTAAAATGTCAACTCCATTGTCTTCCATCCATAGTTTTCCATCATGAATTCTACTTAGTATGATGTATGTCCACTCATCGGTGTCCAATTCTTGGTAGAAATGATATTGAAAAGGTCTAGTTCCTTCAAATGTTCAAATCCAAGCTTTACAATCATATCATGGTTAAAGACTAATTCCATATCTTTGTTCATATACTCAATCCCAATAGATTCAAACTTGTTGTTAAGATAACTTCCTACATCTTCCAAATATACTACATTATTTGAAGTAATTGATAATGCTAAATTTGGGTTTCCTTCTATGGGTTTCATAAAAACAACCTTCAATTTTGGTCTCTCCTCATTCTCAACATTATGAACTATTGACATATCCATGATTGTATCAAATATAAACTTTATCGAATAAATTCTATGGATAAATCATAGAATACCTCTTTCTAAAAAGAGGGTTCACTTCGAAATTGCCTTGTCAAGTCACTTTTGAGTGCACTATGCTTCTGATGTAATCACAATGAAGTGATAATTGCACCCTTTGCAAACACAAAAAATCTATCAATTACATTTTGAAATCAAAAATATATTCAATAATATTTTTTTGATTTTCAAATGCTACCTGAAGTTTACCATAGCTTCTTTCCATCATAAAAATGCTACAAGAATCTTCACTCCATGAAATTTTCTATAAAAGCATAATTTTCATCTTTTGCTACAGAATTAACTTTCTCTATAATAAGAGTAACTCTTAATTCCTTTTTAACTAATTCCAGTAAGCTCCAAATTTCAAGTGAGTTTAGATACTATCTCAACTTATCTCCATACAACTTTTCCCAACTTCGCTAGCTCTAGTTTGATCTCTAGATGAAGTTTCAAATTATGATGTTGTGAACAAGCTTAATTAAACTTAATTGAATCAAACTCAATTACTAACTTTGATCTTCCTATCTCACCATCTTCAACTTTTCTTTTGAGATGTCTAATCCTTTTACAAATGCCTCATTGAGTTCTTCTCAAAGTTCACTGACTACATTTCTTTGTTCCTCGTTGTCTTTCTTAGTTTTGGAGTTCCTTTGATGGTTCCTTCTATCATTTTTGACATTCCTTCCATCATTCCTTCTATTTCCAAAGTTTCTTCCATTGTTCCTTCTATCTCCAAAGTTTCTACCCATTATACAATACTTTGTTGTATGTTTGATGTTGTTGCATAACTGACATGTTGGAGTTCTACTTCTAGGATTTTTTTGATCATCAAGTGCATAATGATTCCAAGCTATGCATCCAAAGCTAGTACACTTATAACACACAACCTATCTTCTTTATTCATAAGGTCTTTTTTCTCTCAATGTCCTTTCATTCGATCTTCTTCTATCTGCAGGGTTAGTATTACCAGACATTCTACTATTCCCTATATCATTATCATATTTAGGTTTCCTAAAATCATTTTCTCTATGACCCATACCATGATAATTATGAAAATAAAAATCCTAAACATGATTGAATGACTTATATGTACAATCTATTTTCATATGACCTATTTCATTACATGAAAAACACTTACCTCTAAATTCATACCTAGTTTTTTTAAGAGATTCCACTTGCTTTGGTTCATCCAATATCTCAACTTCATTTTCTTTTCCAACTTCATTAGGTTTATCAGAAGATTGATTGGATTCAATGTTTCTTTGCATATATATTAAATTGATAACCAAGACTAGTCTTATCATAAGTAGGTCTTTGTATTGGCATTGAATCATCAAGATTTTCTCTTCTAGAATAAATCTTCTCAAATTGTTTCTTACACTAAGTTAATTCACCTTTCACAATAGTATTGTACTTATGAAGTTCTTCATGAACTTCTTTCAATGTTTCAAACTCAAATATCTTCTCTGCTAGACTCACTCTAAGATTTATTTTTTCCAGTCTTCAAATCAGTTTCAATTTTGGTAGGATCACTCTTCAAAGTCAACTTTATATTGGTAATCTTAATTTCATGCTTTAAGAATTTGTACTCTATCTTTAGCTTTGAATAATCATCATCACTAATCTTAGATTTAGGCTTGGATTTGAGATGTTCAATCTTGTGCTTTAATTGTCCAATATATACTTTCAAGCCTTCATATATATCCTTTATCTTATCTCTTTCTTTAGTAAGGTTATCAATTTTTTCAAGTGCCTCTTCAATTTTCTTCATCAATTTTTCCATATCCATAGGGATCTTACTCAAGCTATTAAGCCTCTTTTGAGTAACCTGACTCTGATACCAATTGTTAGAAATAGGAATTAGTGAGAGGGGAGGTTAATCAATAATCTACAAACTTTGGTCACCAACTAGATATTATTTATTACTTAGAACCATACATAACAAAGTAAACAAGTAATTCTAAAAATTAATAGTAACCATGCACAAAGATAACTCATAACACCATATTTTGTTAACTAGGAAAACCCTAGCCAAGGGAAAACCCTGGTGGGGATGATACCCACTAGATAATATATTGATATATATGTTCCTTGTTAGAGGATGGACCTTGTTAGGAGTCAATAAGAAAAATTAGTATAGAGAGTCCCTATTAGGATACTTTGAATCCCTATTAGGAGATTCCAACCATGTTAAGAGTTATAGTATAGTAAATGCAAGATGAGCCCATTACCCAAACATGCACTTTGAATTACAAGAAGAGCTCATTGCCCAAACAAGTAATTAGACCTTTGATATATAGGTGTTGTAACTTCTTTCTTGACTGATCTTTGTTCTTTAGCTTGATCTTAGATCACAAAATAACTTTACAAAACTTCACATATATCACTTTACAAAAGTTTGCATACAATTGCTCAACACAATATATCAACTACATTTGGATTCGCAAGATGTCGTTTGCATAAATACCATTCATTTTCTCAAATTGCTGCTAGGTTAGCTAAGACCTTAATATACTTTTCCAACTTAGAGTAAACATCTATGATTTCAGCCCTAATTGGTTAAGTAATTATTTTGTAAACCAAATAATTCCTTTACCTTTAATTCCATTGTTCATTGGTAAAACATAAATGTCTCTTTTCCATATAGTCCATACTAACTTCTGAGGTTATGCATGTCATCATAAACATGTATACTATCTCCATACAACTTTGCTAATCATAATAGGATGTCAGTAATTAGTTACATACAAAATAATACACTTCTATAAACCAAATTCATACTTTAAAAAAACTTTGAGTACCAAAAGCTAACTATCTTTATTTCTAAGTTTTCCTACAAGCATGTACATCATGTGTTTCCATAAATGACAAAAATTACATATCTTCATTACCAATCGTCAAGAGCTCTTGGTGCTTGCTTCACACCATATAAAACTTTGTGTAGTCTACATACCATGTTTTTGTTGTTACCATCAACAAATCCTTTTATTTGTTCTATATAAACCTCTTCTTCTAATATACCATTTAGAAATGCAGACTTAACATCCATTTGATAAAAATTGAAACCTTTCTATGCAAAGTAAGCAATCAAAGTTCTTGCTCCTTCAAGTCTTGCAACAGGAGTGAATGTCTCTCCATAGTCTATCCCTTCTTCTTGTGCATATCCTTTACAGACTAATCTTGCCTTGTTCCTTGTGACTTCACCATTTTCATCTTACCTTTTTCTTTATACCCACTTGGTACCAATCACATTTTTGTCATCTAGTCTAGGAACTAGAGTCCATGTCTTATTTTTCTCAATTTGTTCAATCTCTTCTTTCATGGCTTTACTCTAGTCCACATATTCTAAGGCATCTTTTACTATTTTGGGTTCTTACATGCTCAGCAAACATTTATCATTTCTTAACTTGTTCCTTTTCATTGATCTAGCACCTTTATCTCCAATGATTTGTGTAGTAGGATGATGTCTCTTGACATACTTAGACAATCTTGGTTCAACTCTGGCTTCTACATTTGGTCTCTCAACTTCTAAATCACTATGTAGCTCTCTATTAGGTAGTTCAACATCTCTTTCATGTACACTAATATCAAAATCAAAATGTGCCTCAACTTCATTTTGTAACCTAGCACCTAAATGTAGGTTGGTTCCTGAATGCAACTCAACATTCATAGTATGTGACTCGGTAGTCAATGAAACTTGTTGTTGGTTTGCAAATTGATTTACAACATCTTTTTTAGTAGGTATACCTTCATAAAAGTATACAAATAATTTGTATTCTTCTAGTTCTTTCATAGGTTCAACCTCATATACTTCTGTATATTGATGAAATTTCACATTTGCACTTTCAACAACTTTGTTAGTGTTAGTATTTAAACACTTATAAGTTTTACTTCTTCTGGAATAACTAAGAAATATACCTTCTTCACTTTTTTCATCTAGCTTACCATTCCTAAAATCTTTGAGAATATAACACTTGCTTCCAAATACTTTAAAATATTTTACATTGGGTGAGTATCCATACCATAGTTCAAAAGGTGTTGAATGAGTACCTTTCTTGACTTGTACATGGTTCAAGGTATAAATAGTTGCATTTATAGCTTCTCTCTAGTATTCCAAAGCACTCCATCATGAGTGTCTTAGCATAATCCATTACATATATGTTCCTCCTTTCAACAATTCCATTTTGTGGAGGGGTTCTAGGAGCAGATGTTTGTCTTTTGATTCCTCTGTCATTACAAAACATCTCAAACTCATTTGATGTAAAATCTCCTCCTCTATCAAATTTCAAAGACTTTACCTATTTCCTTCTCAATTGTTTCTAAGTACCACTTAAACATTTTGAAAGCATCATGTTTCTATTTTAAAAACATAACTATCATCATTCTAGAATAATCATCAACAAGCAACATAATGTACTTATCTCCTTTGTAGCATTGCACTTCAATTGGTCCACACAAGTCAATATTGATGGGGACACAACCCAACAACCAGAATAGACCCAATAGAAAGGGAAAATTATATTAACTGAGAAAATAAGCTGGTACAAACAGTGCAGAGAAAATAAACTCAAAACATGCCCTGCGGGCTTACAATAGCATAAATCTGGAGAATATTTCTCCTTTTAGCACCTCCTCTCAAGCTCCAATCCGAACTGCCTTTTACAATGCCATAAATCTCCTTAAATAGACCCCGGAGGGTTAAGGACTAGGAGTACATTCTAGAAAGTGCTAGTAGGCATCCACCAACAAAATAGAAGGTTTCGGAAGCTGCGTTAGAAGTCGGTGCAATTCTAGAAGAATTCAGAAACGGTAGCCGAACTTCCGGGAGGCATAACTTTTGAACCGTAACTCCGATTGACAAACCGTTTACATTTTTGGAAAGCTCTCGAAGTTCTCTATAGCCCTATGGACCAGCTTCGCTCATCCCCCATTTTCCGACCCTTTTTGAGGTCATTTAATGCCCCAAACCTGACTTTGAAGCATTCTTAGGGGGTCTCCAAAACCTAAAAAACTGCAATAACTTTCAAACCATGGGGCCTTTTGACCTGATTCTTTTTCTGGAATACTCTAAATCTCGAATACATTCATCTGGCCAAGTCACACCTTCTAGGTCACCAAAATGATGGTCAAATTGCATGCTCCTATTTTTTTGGGATTTTTAAATGCACTGATAGTTGAACTATGAGAGTTGGAACCTTTATTTGAGCCAAATGGGTATCCAAAAATGCAAAGACATAAAATAGAAACTAAGTCTAAGTACATTTTTTTGGGTGACACAGGATTGCCCTTATACCTCTGGATGCTCCTGCATCAGACACCCAGGGTAGATTGAAAAGTGACCCTGTCACTTTATGGATGGTAGAGGAAATCCCAAATGGGAAACCTCAGCTGCTGAAATCCAAGTTGAGTCCTCGATTGGCCGTCCTTTCCATTTGACCAAATACTCTTCATACTGTCTGTTTCTGGTACTCCTACCCACACGATGATCTAGAATGTCTTCTATTTCCTCCTTCTTAGAAGCAGGAATTGGACATGGCTCTAAAACTAGCTCCTCATCAGTACCATCATCATGATACTCTGTCAAATCTGCAATGTTGAAAATGGGAGAAATGTGAATACCATCTGGCAGCTCCACCTCATATGCATTTCCTGAGTTATGTTTCTTCAAAATTTTGCAGGGGCCAAATTTCTTCATTTTCAGCTTGTTGTAAGTACCAACTGGAAATCTTTCTTTTCGTAAGTGCACCATGACAAGATCCCCTACTTGGAATTCCTTATGTCTTCTCCTTGCATCAGCCCTAGCTTTATACTCTTGATTCATCTTGATAATGTGTGCTTGAACCTCCTCATGTAGACGCTTGATGTGTTCAGCAAATTCCTCAGCTTCAGCACTTGTTCTCTCCCCTTTTTCTATCTTCCTCAATTCTGGTGCAGTCCTTGGGCTATTTCCATATACAATTTGAAATGGTGATTTTCCAGTACTCCTATTTATAGAGTTATTATAAGCAAACTCTACCTGTGGTAGAATCAAATCCCATCCCTTAGGCTTATCTCCAACTAAACATCTCAGCAAATTGCCCAGACTTCTATTTACCACTTCTGTTTGGCCATCAGTCTGTGGGTGATGCATGGAACTGAATTTCAAGTCTGTTCTCAACTTCTTCCACAATGTCCTCCAGAAATACCCCACAAATTTAGTATCTCGGTCAGAAACTATACTCCTTGGAAGACCATGTAGTCTTACCACCTCTTTGAAAAACAAGTCTGCAATATGGACAGCATCATGAGTTTTATGGCATGGAATGAAATGTGCCATTTTGGAGAACCTATCAACCACCATGAATACTGAGTCATTACCCCTTTGTGTCCTTGGCAATCCAAGAACAAAATCCATACTTATGTCCTCCCATGGCCTTGATGGAATAGGCAATGGCTGATATAGGCCAGTATTTTGACTAAACCCCTTGGCAACTTGACAAACCTGGCAACTCTGTACAAACTTCTTCACATCCTGTGTAATTTGAGGCCAAAAATAATGTTCTCTAAGAATGGCAATGGTCTTATCCTGACCAAAATGTCCTGCCATCCCTCCACTGTGTTTCTCCTTAATCAGATTTTCCCTCATGGAACTCCTTGGAATGCACAATTGACTACCTTTGAACAACATGCCATCCTGAATCAAATAGTCTAACCACTTGGTTCTATCTACAGCAACAGGTTCTTTACAAGATTTCCATGCTTCAGCAAAATCAGGATCCTCGGGGTACAAATTCTTGAGTTCATCAAACCCAACTACTTCAACCTGCATTGTTGTAAGCAACAATTGTCTCCTACTTAATGCATCTGCAACCCTGTTAGATTTTCCACTTCTATGTTTTAACACAAATGTATAACTCTGCAAGAATTCTACCCACTTCATATGCCTCTGATTCAATTTACCTTGGCTATTTAGGTACTATAATGCCTGATGATCAGTATACAAAACAAATTCCTTTGGCAATAAATAATGCCTCCATTTCTTTAAGGCCTGAACTATCGCATAGAACTCTTGATCATAAATAGAATACTTCTTCTTTGCATCATTCAATTTTTCACTAAAATATGCAATAGGCTTACCTTCTTGGCTTAATACAGCCCCAATAGTGCTACCACTAGCATCACAGTCCACCTGGAATACTTTTCTAAAATCTGGAAGTGCCAACACAGGCTGTTCAGTCACCTTCTTCTTCAGCAATTCAAAACTCCTTGTAGCTGCTGCAGTCCATTTGAACTCTTTTCTATCCCCTCTTATTGTATCAGTTAGAGGTGCACATATGCCACTGAAATTCTTAATAAACTTCCTATAAAAACTAACCAGACCATGAAATGATCTTACCTCAGTAGCAGACCTTGGAGTAGGCCATTCCAAGATGGCTTTTACCTTCTCTGGATCCATTTTGAGACCTTCAGGCGATATAACAAATCCCAAATAGACTAACTCCCTTTTTGCAAAGACACACTTCTTTAGATTAATTAACAGTTTCTCTTCCCATAGCCTTTCAAGGACACTACGAATATGCAGTAAATGTTCTTCCAAAGTCTTGCTGAAAATTAAAATATCATCCAAATAGACAATAACAAATTTTCCCAAGAACTTCTTAAGTACCTGATTCATGAGCCGCATGAAGGTGCTTGGGGCGTTCGTCAATCCAAAGGGCATGACTAACCACTCATAAAGACCCCCCTTGGTCTTGAAGGCTGTTTTCCACTCATCTCCTTCTCGAATCCGTATCTGATGATAGCCACTCTTCAGATCTATCTTTGTGAAGTACTTAGCTCCGCTCAAGCAGTCCATAAGATCATCCATCCTTGGTAAAGTAAACCGGTACTTGATGGTTATCCTATTTATAGCTCGGGAATCTGTACACATCCTCCACTCTCCATCCTTTTTTGGTGCAGTACTGCAGGTACTGCACATGGACTCAGGCTCTCTCGAATCAAGCCCTTCCTCAATAGCTCCTGAACCTGTCTATTTAGCTCCTCTGTTTCAGTAGGAGTCATCCTATGAGCAGCCTTGTTAGGAAAACTAGCTCCTGGAATCAGATCTATTTGATGACTGATTTGCCTTACTGGTGGCAATCCATCTGGAACATTATCAGAGATAATATCTCCAAATTCTCCTAGTAAATCTGAAACTTCAAATGGTATTTCACTACTACCTTCTTTATCTTTTCTAGGAATCAAAGCATAGCACATGCGCTAATGTTTCATGCCATCTAAAAACTTCCTTCCATCAACAAGACAAATCCTAGCACTGCTACATACCTTTTCACCTTCCTTTTTCATGGGCTTCAATTTGTGGTGAACTCCATCCTTTGTCAGAGAGTATGTGTTTGCATGTCCATCATGTATTGCATGTCTATCAAACTGCCATGGTCTACCCAACAATAGATGGCAAACATCCATCGAAATAACATCACAAAGAACTTCATCATGGTAACTCCCAATTTTGAATTTTACTAAACATTGTTCACTTACCAGGACCTTATGATCATCTTTTACCCAAGAAATCCGATAGGGCTGGGGATGTTTCTCCCTCTTGAGCTTCAGCTTAGAGACCATCTCTTCGGATACCAAGTTATCAGTGCTACCACCATCAATGATCACATCACAACATTTATCCTCACACTTGCATCTGGTACGGAACAAGCTCCTCTGTTGTCCTAGTTCATTTTCACCACTTAGTAGGACTCTTTCATTTACCAAGGTCTCTCCTCTTTCTGCATCCTCTGAATGTGATGATTGTGCATCCTCATCCACATGAGCAACCCTAGCTTGGCCCTCAGCTCTCCTATCTGTCCTTCCTTGTCGTTGAGGGCATTCAAAGGCACGATGACCTTCTTCATTGCAATGGAAACAGGTACCACGGAAGCCTCCTCTTCCTTGCCCACGTCCTCTACCTCTTCCTCTTTGATTTCCAAAGTCTTGATCACGGGAGCGGTTGAAACCCTCATTCCTCTGGTTCCTACTAGTACCCTCATCTTCATTTTTCTTTTGAGTTTCATTGCGGCCTCCAGATGATCTACCGCTTCCCCTTCCTCCTTGACCGCGCCCTCTTTTTCTTCCTTCAAACCTTTTACTCAGCTTCTCTTCAACTCGTAGGGCAAACTGGTATGCTTCTTCAACACTGGTCATTCTTACCAGACTTAGTTCATCCTGGATGCTAGGTCGTAACCCACTGATATAACGAGCAACCTTCTCCTTATTTGCTTCTGCATGCCCCGCTCTAATCAGGAGTCGGTAAAACTCCTCTGTATATTCTTGGACTGATCTTCCTGCTTGCTTTAACCCATGCATCTTCTTAAACAGATCTAGCTCGTAGTCCACAGGAATGAACTGCTTCTTCAATTTGTCCACCATGCGATCCCATCTTGTGATCTTCTCCTTTCCTCTTCTAAGTCTTTCCAGTTGAATCTCTTGCCACCAGATTTTGGCATGGCCTTTTAGTTTGGCCTTTGCAAACTTAACCCTATCTGGGTCCCTTATATCCTCATATTCAAAGTATTCGTCCAGTTCATTGATCCAATCGATCAACTCATCTGGTTTCAAATTTCTCAAAAATATACCCACTTCAATTGTAGGTCTTTTCCCAAACCTAGAAATGGCCCTAAAAAGCCTTTCCTCTATAGGATTCAGAACTTCCCCGTCAACTTTCATTACTTCCTCTTCATTGTCATCCTCACTATTGTCATCTGCGGCAATATTTGCTCCTCTACGAAGCTCCTCTTGCAATGCTTGTACCTGTCTCTGGAGGGCTCTAACCTCCTCAGGATCAACAGCTCTGGCCCTTCCACCACACTCTCTTCGTGGAGGCATCTTCTAACTTGAACCCACAACCACACAGTCCTGGTGCAAACTGCCTCACAGTCGGCGCTCTGTCTACACACTCAGGAAAACCCGCTCTGATACCACTTGATGGGGACACAACCCAGCAACCAAAATAGACACAATAGAAAGGGGAAATTACATTAACTGAGAAAATAAGTTGGTACAAATAGTGCAGAGAAAATAAACTCAAAACATGCCCTGCGGGCTTACAATAGCATAAATCTGGAGAATATTTCTCCTTTTAGCACCTCCTCTCAAGCTCCAATCCGAACTGCCTTTTACAATGCCATAAATCTCCTTAAATGGACCCCGGAGGGTTAAGGACTAGGAGTACATTCTAGAAAGTGCTAGTAGGCATCCACCGACAAAATAGAAGGTTCCGGAAGCTGCGTTAGAAGTCGGTGCAATTCTAGAAGAATCCAGAAACGGTAGCCGAACTTTCGGGAGGCATAACTTTTGAACCGTAACTCCGATTGACGAACCGTTTACATTTTCGGAAAGCTCTCGAAGTGATCTATAGCCCTATTGACCAGCTTCACTCATCCCCCATTTTACGACCCTTTTCGAGGTCATTTAATGCCCCAAACCTGACTTTGAAGCATTCTTAGGGGGTCTCCAAAACCTGAAAAACTGCAATAACTTTCAAACCGTGGGGCCTTTTGACCTGATTCTTTTTTTGGAATACTCTAAATCTTGAATACATTCATCTGGCCAAGTTACACCTTCTAGGTCACCAAAATGATGGTCAAATTGCATGCTCCTATTTTTTCGGGATTTTTAAATGCACTGATAGTTGAACTATGAGAGTTGGAACCTTTATTTGAGCCAAATGGGTATCCAAAAATGCAAAGACATAAAATAGAAACTAAGTCTAAGTACATTTTTTTGGGTGACATAGGATTGCCCTTATACCTCTGGATGCTCCTGCATCAAATATGAACAATCTCTAATATTCCTTTGTATGAGTCTTACTCTTAAAACTTGACTTTGTTATTTTGCCTAACTGAAATTGTTTGCAAATTATATTGTCAGGTTTCTTCAATTGAGGAAAACCTCTGAGTCTTCTCAGGTTTCTGATACTAACCAAGTTATCAAAATTAACATGAAATTACCTCTTGTGCCATAACCACACATCATCAAATTCTACAACTAAAAAAGTAGCATCCTCTATATCAAGGTAGAATAGATTACCTCTAGTTTGATCACCTTTTCCAATAAGTTTTCCATCAGTATCATATATCTTAGCACTTTTGTTCTCAAACTCAACCTTACAATCTAGATTATTTAGTTGTGACACACTCAACAAATTATAGTTAAGTCCTTCAACATAGTAAGCATTGTCATATAAAATCTTTTTTGTTAGCTTGATAGAACCTTTTCCTTTTATTATACATGGTGCATCATTACCAAACCTTACACTATTTCCATCATAATAATTCAAGGTAATGAACTTGCATTTATCTCCAACCATGTGATGTGAACATCCATTTTCAATGATCTATCTGTCATTCTTGTTCACACAAGAAACTAGTGTAGTTTCCTCATCCTTGTCAGATTCATCCTTCATTGCAACATACACTACTTCATCATCATGATTGTCAGATCCATCTTTTGTTTCCTCATCAACAATGTAGCAAGACTTCTTGTCTTTGTCTTTGTAGTCTTTTCTATCTTCATCTCCTCTACTTTTGTACTTGTCACAAATTTCATAATTCTTCTTCTCTGGACATCTAGCAACAATATGAACAACCTCATTGCAATTGAAACATGTGACAGGTAACTTACCTTTAAACTTGTCTTTACCTTTGTGAAATCTCCTTGCTAATAGTACTTTAAGTTGATCTACAGCTTCCTCATGTTTATATCACTGTCACTAGATACATATTTCTCCTTTTCCTTCTTCTTCTTATTCTTCTTCTTCTTCTTCTCATTAGGTTCCTTTAATGACAACTTAGCTTTGAAAGCAGATTCTATATTTTCATGTCTATATTTATGAAATTTAGATAGTTCAAAGTAGTGAGCCTACCTACTAGACCTTCAAGACTTAGATTATTCCTTGGCATAGATCTCAATTCTTGTATTACAGAAACTTTAATAGCATATATAGGCTATAGTATTCTTAAAAAATTTCTTAGTATAGTATCATCATCTATTAAACCAGTAGCTTCTCTTATTGCATTGACAACATATTTTATCCTAGAGCAATGGGTAAAAGCACAAACCCGTGTCACCCTTTTGTAAAGGAAAAGGCTAACAAAAGTATAACTATGCACATTCAATGACATAAAATTGGTATTATTATTTTGAATTTGAAAATAAAGTAACCTAATAAAATTTGTACAAATGGATGAAGTTTAGGATTATAATTTTTAATAAATACTTGGAATAAGAATTGATATATTTTCCTATTTTTTATAGATAATTTTTTAGTTGCTGAAAAATGCTAAAAATTAGGGGTGTAGTTCCCACCACAAAACTTTATGGAAATAAACTTATTTCCCTTTGATCTCAGACTATGTTATAGGTAACATATATAGCTATAACAATCAAAAATAAAATTTGGATTTTGACCTATATTTTTTCTTCTATAATGATTCAAATTTCAACGCACCTGAAATTGATAGTTTTCATCTCTCGCCACATTTTTCAAAACAAATCTATTCTAACCAAGAGAAAAAGTATACATTCGAAAAGAGGACTCTCTCCTCTAGAATGCCATTTAATTTTTTAATATTTTAATATGATTTGATATATTTTTCTTTCTCAAAATTGACATTTTTTTTAGTGTTAAAATACATGGTTATAGAATTTTGTTATTATAATATATTTTAACTAATTAAAACACTATAAACTCTATATGAGAATAGTCTCAACTCTAAGCTCTACAAAATGGTGTTTATATGTTATTAAAAAAAATATCATAAAAAATAGTAAGAGTTATTGAAATGCCACTTTTCTGAAATAATTTTATTTCTTTAGTAATTGGATATAAACTAGTATAAAACATGCATTTAATAGACATTTCCAATTAAGTGTGAGACCATATATAGCTTAGTTAGAATGATTTTATCTAGATCATATGCTTGAAAAAAATTTATTTTTAGATAGAAATACTCAAATTCATCCATTCTGATAAGTTAGCCTGAAAGGTGACACAACTTTGTACTTTTACCCCAATAATGAGCAATATTCTCACCTTCTTGCATTCTCATTTCATCGAACTCACCTTTGAGACTTTCAAATTTGGCTCTTAGAAAATTCTTGTCACCTCTATAGATAGTGTGTAGAGCATCCCACATTTTCTTTACCCTTTCACAATCCTTGATATCATCAAACTCAGCATAACTTAGGACAGAGGCAATCTCCAACATTTCCTAGTTGTGTTCTTTCTTCTTTTTTAGATCTTTAACAGTTAGGGTTCCAGTAGGATTGACATGCTCAACAAAAATGGTAGTTTGTGCATGATCTCTAAAACCTTCTAGGTGTAGCTTCATCAAACTTTTCCATGAAGGAAATTTATCTCTATTAAGCTTCGGTACCTCTCTTTTCAGCACCTTGATCTTTGTGCTTCTAGTACCTTCAAACTAGTCCTCTTAAGCATATGGCTCTAAGAATTCTTTAGAATAACTAAGAGAGGGGTGAATTAGTTATCCAAGGTTCAAATGTACAAATAATACTTTTTACAGCTTAGTGAACCCATATCCATAAAACATTTTCATCATGCATGCATCCATTAGATTATGCAATCACTCAAACTTGTAGGTTACTGTCAAATCAATTTGCATAAATGTAAACATGAAACATGAAAAATTCAATAACACATTTGAAACAATAATTTAACATGGAAACCCAATTTGGGAAAAACCACTAGTAACATGCTACTCATTCTCACTCTTCTGAAGTGATGCCCTACAAAAGGCTAACCCTATTAAAGGTTACAATAAACACTATTAAAAGTTACCTAGTTAAAGGATTTCAATCACCCTGTTAGGAGTGAGCCTTGTTAGAGGACTTTCGATCATTCACTTGGAATGTCACTTGATTAAAGGATTTACAAATGACTGTTAGGTCAACCTTAATCCAAAGGATTTACCCTAGAAAGATACAATGATTAAAGAGTAATGATAAGGTTTGATCTGATAACAACTTACGACTCCATTTGTATATTGTAGATCTTTGTTTCAATCCTCCATTTTCCTTGGTTTTCACACTCTTCACCTCTGATAGCTTGTTCATCCTTCAAGCACCATTACCCTTAAGCCTGCTTGCTTTGTTTGCCAATGGAGTCTCTTCTCTTAGGTCACTGAATGAAGAAATTCCCTAGACTCGTTGTCTTCCTTAGATTCTCACACATGAAAACCCTTGCTTCTGACAAGCCATCTTTATAAATAGAGAATTAAGATTTTTTCCATTCATCCACCATTGTCCATCTTAGGATTAGGTTGGATTAGGTAGGATTCAATGGATCTACCCTTCATTTCATTACATTCCTTTCTAGAAACTACTCCTTTCAATCCTCCTTGAATTCACATCAAAATGGTTTATATTGAATTTTGTGCCACTAGCTCATCAATCTTATCTTCCACGCAGTTCATAGAATCCAAGAAATCAAACTTGTTGGCTCAGATTTATCAAATTCATGATCTTTCTCATAATGCTGACACTTGGCATTAACTAGCTTTTGATGCTTTTCACAAATTGTGTTGCTGTACATCCACTATCAAAACACTCATCACAAACTAAATTTTATTGGTGCTCAACATTAACTAAACTTTACTTGCCTTACCCTGAAATTGACTTTTCTCGACTCTAACTAATTTTCTGCTAGGCTTGCACTAACTTTTCTTGGCACCCACTATGCAAAATGTTAATCTTGGCAAACAAATTTAGTTTAACTTGTTCTTCTAAACTTAATCAGTGTAACCAACCTTTGCAACCTTAAGTAGATTATCAATGCACTATAATATCACTATCTTAACTAATCCATGTACTTATTTTTTATATAATAACTCAACCTTTCCTCTAGGTGCTATTATTACCTAATTTGATAAAATCCTCTACATCAATCAAACAAATGATAGTACTTAAATCATATAAGAAATTTTCATACCAACAACTAGAAGGTTTGACATTAGTGACAAAACAATGATTGAAACACATTTATCATACTTGTACCAATCTATGTTCAACACACTTATCCTTTATATATTGTAACCAAATCACAAATCTCGTATCCAATAATCCCTTGGATCACTTATATGTATTCCTTAAGCACTCTGATCCTTTTTGCACTTTGTACCACATACAATGACCGTATCATACTTTAAAAACAAGGAAAACATCTTTCCTTTGTACCATATCTTCAAAATAATTTCTTGAGTCAACATTGAGGCTTTTCCAATTAATTATAATTAAAATAGAACTGTTAGCTCACTGTATATACAAAACTTTACACATGCAATACTAGGGCTTGTGCACTTGCTGACATCATCAGATAATTATTCTCTTTTTTTCTAACTATGCATCTTCTCATTGCATCTTAGATGTAAGATATTGCATCTTAGATGTAAGATAGCAAATAAACATTGATTATTGCTTTCCCAATACTATGTCTCTAAACTGCTCTCTACAAATTAGGTACAACTTTCATACGTCTTTGACTTAGACTCTTTGTAGTTGACCATGCCATCAAGATATAATGTAGAACATTTCCATGACTGCACATCACCTAATAATCAAAACATTATCTGTACTATTAATATCTATATTTACTACTCATCCAATCTTTACAAAAACCATGTTATGTTGACATTAATGAAAAACATAGTCATGAATGCATTATATCAATACTCTCCAATGCTTAGGATACTCCCTCAATGTAGTATCACTAACATTAATGCTAACACTATGACCATAAGTAATAACTAGGACTAGGATTTTTCATGGCCATTATATGATTTTATAACTTCAACTAAGACCCTTGTGATGTCGAGTACACAAATAGGAAGGTGTAAATGGGCTTTCCCACTCTATCGTCAAATCAACAAGTTATCGAATCCCCAACCTTCTCACAAGGTCATAAAAATTTCATATCCTCCTAATTATGAAGAAAAAAAGACTACCAACTTCTTCAAGCACCCATGGTCTAAGGATCAAGTTCATCCAAATTATGGCTTTAGGACCTAATTCCCACAACTAGGCCAACATGAGGAAAACTCACAAAATATTTTCTCTAGTGGTTCCAAGGCATGAAATGGACTTAGGGCACACACATAACACAAAATAATTCACTGGTCTGATCCCTACACTTCCAAAATGTATCAAACCCAAATTCGCCTAGTAGCCCTACTAGGCCTCCTTAAGAGGTTTTTGAAGTCTAACTTCCAAAAGTCCCAAACAAGTCTTAAAAAAAAATTAAGGTTCTAGATGCCCTTTTCAAATTTATATCCAACCCCAAAGCACTAGGTCTCAATTCCACTCCAGCATTTCCTTACCTTCACTAAGCAACATAGTCTTAATTGGCCTAATTAGGCTTGGTTTAGAAAGAAACAATGGGTAAATTGGGCCACGAATCACACTCAACACTCAGGAATGTTTAGTTACCTTATTCCAACTCATTTCCAAACACTCAGCCCTCTAATAGGTCTCCTTCTCCTATTATACTCCAAACAACACGCTCATAAGGTCAAATCATCATAGGTACTTGACCTAGGGCTAGTTAGAAAAAATAGCAAAACACATTGCCCAACCCTAAAACCCTAGAATCACTAAGAGGGCTGATCTAACTATCATTCCCAAAGATTCTATTAAAAAAAAACTATGGGAGTTATAGTTAGAGGTCCATCTTTGAAATTTGCACAAAATTGTTGCTCTAAAAACCCTCATGTACAAAAATTAGGATATCTTGAACAAAACTCAACAAAAAGAGATGAAACCAAAATAAATGGAAAGGTAAGACAAAAATCCTCTTCAAATAATCTGATCATGCCTACCAATCTATATTGTATGGGCAAAGTATAGAAAACCAATAAAATTATTACTTCAAAACTAAAAAATCTCTTATTGCAACTTCTCCCAATTTGTGCATTCTTCCATTTGTGACCTTATAAATGAGGTATATATCCTCCTACATCTATCCTAATGGTTATAACTATTTTTTGAATATTTATAACTCCTTTTCAACTAAGTTGCATTTTTAAGCAACTTTTACAATATTGCAAATTAGCAATTTTGCACAAAAAGTGCAACTTTTTCAATTTCCACAATTTTTCAATTCTCAAAAATGGGAAAGGTTCCAACTTATTCAGAAAAAACTAAAAACACCTAATCCTAGGCTATATTAAAAAAAACTCAAAATGACCCAATTTTGCCCAATTACCAACTCTGGCTTATAACTTGCCAAAAGTAACCTAGGCATACATAAATGTGTCTTTTCATTACAACCATGGGTTTTTCATTGAAGACTTATTTATCCTAGCCTAATTAGGTGAGAAACAAAAACATCAAACCAAAATCCACAATTCCTACAACCCTTAGCCCAATTTACAAGCCCATTACTCATTAGTGTTCGATAGGGATAGTCATGCCCAATAACCCTTAAGAAAATAGGGGACAACATTTTTCCAAAATAGGGGATGAGGGTATGGTTATGTCAATTGTTTTATAATGATTTAACTAAATACTAATAAATTTAGTAGTTTATTGATCAGTGTTAAATTGTTAATCAATTGACAATATTGTATTAAAGTCAAATTGGTTACATATTAAATTAAGCTTGATAAACAATAAGTTGTGATGCAAATGAAAATAGTGACTAAAAAAAAAATCCAAAATTGACATCTAATAATATTAACATGCTTAACTGTAGCAATTGATCATGAAGTGATGGATTAAAAACTACCACTTGGTAGACTTTAAAGACGTCAAATAGAAGAAAAGAGTAGAAAGGTGAATCAATTTTCATTTATCTAGAGCTTCTATTTGGTGGTCAAATTTTTCTAGATTAAATCATGCTAGTATAATATAGAGTAGATTTGAAACTTACCTATTTATCAAGCCAAGATGTGACAAAAATTCATTATTCTTAGCCATTCATTCTTCATGAAGGCACTCATAATTTGTTATTGGAATTGTATGATTCTGGTCATTGTCATCTAGTGTACACCTTGTATTTTTTCCTCATTTACTAATGCCAAAAAATATATTAATTTATAGATTAGCAACATGATAAAAAGATAACCCTAATGATAAAAATAGAGCAAGTATCATGAAAAATAGTGAAAAAATAGGTTTTAAATCATATTTTATGCAGATGAAATTTAACAAATAGTGATAGAAAATTTTCTTACTTTATGCTAAAAGTATTATATGATTGATTTGCAAGTTTGTATTGACCAAGGAATATTAACAATTTTAGGATGTAAACATCTTGACAAGGGAAACAATAAATACCATAGAATTCAACCAAAAATTTTAGATGGTGCACAAACATTGGTTATGTGTTATAATGACAATCAAAAAAATCAAGAAGATGAAGATTCCAACATAATTTCAAATGCCACCAATATAGGGAAAGATTCAAAAATATCTTCAAATACCACCAAAATAATAAATAAATATAATTTTTCAGTTCATTACTTTTAACTTCCACAATTATTTTAAGATGAAAGTCAACATGAAATATTTTGAGTCATAACATGTGCAACATTAATGCCATATATCTATATATAAAACATTTAAATCATAATGGCATGTGATCTCAAAATATAGTAGATATTCTGACAACATAAAAGTTTTACATAGAAAGGTCATAAAATGTGGGGCTTTTCAATAATCATTAGCATTTCCAAGAAGACTAAAATCCCCATCACTCATGTCTATTTCTTCTTTATTTTCTTCATCATCCTCATCTATGACATGCAGCACATTCTCTCTCCCAATTTCTACATTGGAAATTAGAATATCTTCTTCAATAACTCTCTCATTATCTCCATCCACTTCTTCAAATGTTTCTTATAAATTAACATATTGCCCATCAGGCAATACATTGGAAGCTTCCATGAATTTTCATTTAGAATGAGACTATATTTGAATGACATATGACCAACCTAGGCTTCTACAATCATGAATCAAGAAAGATTGGTTGATTTGAAGAGGGGAAACATACAGCTCATTTGTCTCTAATAAAAATTATCATGTATGTGCACATATAAATCTGTACTAATCAAATTATATTGTATATGGTCATATCCACTTACATTTTAATAATATAGGACTATTTTCACCAAAATCAACTTGAATAATTTCTTTAATGAATCCAACATATAATTTCTTCTCAGTATCATGAAAAAATCAGCACTAACAACACAATCACAATTTATCTTCCCTTTGTCCTTTTTTTCAACTCGCAAATGGTTGCCATAGGCCTAGATTCCACCAAAACACATAGGTCATTTATGTGGACATTGTGAGAGCTCAATTTCCTCTATTTTTATATCTTCACCTTCTTCTTTTGCATCATTAATTGCATTAACATTCCATTCTTCAAAGTTTGGAAAAGAATCGCCTCTAATTAGAATTTCATAATCTTCTTCATATTTTCTACATAGACTGTGTAATGAAAATAGGAAGATAAATAACATAAATATGTAAATACAATTGAGAAAATAAATTATTGTTAATTTTTTTCTACTTGTGCAATTTATTGAATGTAGATGTGTTCTGAAGAATAAATGCATGTATTGCACTTCTTTCTTGATATGATAACTTGAAGAGAAATCCATTTCCTTGTAATACTTCACCTACAACTCTCTCATCTTTGTCATCATCCCATACATGTCGATTAACATTTTAAAAATTCTTCATTTATTTTGTACAAAATCTCATGGCCTCTAGCATTCAATATCCCTCAGATATGTTTCCTTTTGGTTTTTCCCTAGTATTAATAATTTTTTACAAAAACTTCATTTATCATTCTATAGAATACATCCATCTCATTCTTACTAGGCCACAATACTCTAGTTCATATTCTAGATGTATCAAGAGATGCATTGAAATTTTAAAGAGTGCTAGTGGAAATTCTTGTTCCAATAGACAAAGAACTTCAACAACCTCCTCCATCAAACTATCAAAGTTTGAATAATTTAATACATATAAACTCATTCTCTTTAATATAAGTCCCATCCTTATAATTTCCAATCTTGGTCCCTTTGTCAGTCTTGGTATACTTACCACAACAGGTAAAATATTCTCAATTATGACATGATAGTAATGAGTCTTGAGGCCTCTAAAGTTATAAATATCATTTTGACTTTTGATGTTGCTACTTACATATCTTGCAAGAAAGCGAGTCTTAATCATTAACTATAAGAATTTTGCACATTGTACCCTTATCTAGAAATGAGGTGCATTAGCCTTTCTATATTTTTCATTATCATATTTCTCAACCTAAAGATTTCCATGAATCTTTATTTCGTAAAAAATTTCACATGATGAAATATTATCAAGAGCACCAATAAGAGTTTCTATAATAGCATAAGCTATATTTTTCTCAGTATGCATAAAGTCAACAATATGCCTAACAGATATATCCTTGAAGTATGGTAACTTCTACAATATGCACAATTATTTTACACAACTTTCTTTATATTAATCATACCTACTACCAATAATTCCATCATTCTCAATAAATGACATTCTTTTTTGTACATTGTCAATAATATAATCACTTACTATGTCTTTGAACCTATACATTCTGAGTAATCATGGGATTATTGGAAAGTGTCAAAGAACCTTTCTAAGAACCATAGCTGATTTCAGCCCTTTTCTATACCTAGCTTTATGACATCTTAGACACTCATTCTCATTTTCAAGAGTTTTGTGAAATAATACACAAGAATTCACACATGTGTGGATTTTTTTTTATGCCAATCTAAGCTTTCTAATTTGATTTTGACATTGATCTGATTTTGTTGGAAATATAGAGTCATGTAGTAGTAATCAACTTAATGATTCCAATAATTGATCTACACTCTCATTTGTCCAGCCATGCACCACTTGCAAGTTAATAATTTGAAGGATTATTTTTAAATGAATTAACTTGAAATTAACATACATAGGCTTTAAAATATCCTCCATTGACTTAGCTATATCATCATTTAGACCCTCATCCAACATTCTAGCCACTTCAATCCCTTCATCAAATATTTCTTCCTCTTCATCTATGTTTTCTACCTCTTCATCTATCATTTGTGCCACTTTTTCTATGTTTGTTACATATTCATCTCTCACTAGCTACAAATCTATCATATCTTCATAGTAATTATCAGCCCAAGGGCTCATACCACTATGCCCATACCTGATCATATGATTATAAATCACATTTCTTTTTTCACCTTTCCACCAAGACATATTTTGAATGGACATGGATATTTGTCCATGTTGCCCTCATTGACTATTATTTCATCATATGCATGATATTGACCTATATTCGACCTTTGAAACTTATCCATCTATAATGTTATGAATTCTAAAGTTAATTTAGTTTATGATTTAAAGCAAAGACAGATGAATCTTAAAATAGAGATGCAAAATTATTGGTGAAAGTAATCAATTTTAGAAGAGAGCATAATGAAAAGAAGAAGAAATTAACATTTTTCCTAAAGATACATCTTACATTTATTTTACATTAACCTAATCAAAATGAAATATGCACTTTTTGGATTTCAAATTACCTCTAAATGTTTTGTAGAGGGTCTCACTAAAGTCAAATTCTTTACAACAAACTCTAAATGCTTTGTACATCTTTTCAAAAGTCTTTGAGTCACATCCAAAAATAATTTATCACCAATGCAAGTTCTTCAATACCTATTCATGAGAATAACAAATTTTAATAACTATGATGAGGGAAAGAATACTAAGCATTTAGAAGCAAATAATGTGTAATTTAAAATGACACTAGAAACAAATTTATTATAATATTATCAAAACCTATAACAAGATAGTCATAAAATATGCTCAACAATATATATGTATGTATGTATGTATGTATTTATGTATGTATATGTGTGTATATATATACACACATATACATACATATATATATATATATATATATACACATACATATACATACATACATGCATATATATATATATACATATATACATATATGTATATATATGTATATGTATATGTATATGTATGTATATGTATATCTATATCTATATCTATATCTATATCTATATCTATATATATGTATATCTATATACATATATGTATATATATATATATATATATATATATATATATATATATATATATATATATATATATATATATATATATATATATATATATATATATATATATATATATATATATATATATATATATATATACATATACATATACATATACATATATGTGTGTGTGTGTGTGTGTGTGTGTGTATATGTGTGTGTGTGTGTGTGTGTGTGTGTGTGTGTGTGTGTGTGTGTGTGTGTGTGTGTGTGTATTGTTGAGCATATTTTATGACTATCTTGTTATAGATTTTGATAATATAATAATAAATTTGTTTCTAGTGTCATTGTAAATTACACATTATTTGCTTCTAAATGCTTGGTATTCTTTCCCTCGTCATAGTTATTAAAATTTGTTATTCTCATGAATAGGTATTGAAGAACTTGCATTGGCGATAAATTGTTTTTGGATATGACTCAAAGACTTTTGAAAAGATGGGCAAAGTCTTGAGTCATATCCAAAAACAATTTATCGCCAATGCAAGTTCTTCAATACCTATTCATGAGAATAACAAATTTTAATAACTATGATGAGGGAAAGAATACCAAGCATTTAGAAGCAAATAATGTGTAATTTACAATGACACTAGAAACAAATTTATTATAATATTATCAAAACCTATAACAAGACAGTCATAAAATATGCTCAACAATATATATATATATGAATTCTTTGCCCATCTTTTCAAAAGCCTTTGAGTCATATCCAAAAACAATTTATCACCAATGCAAGTTCTTCAATACCTATTCATGAGAATAAAAAATTTTAATAACTATGATGATCGAACAAATAACAAGCATTTAGAAGCAAATAATGTGTAATTTACAATGACACTAGAACAAATTTATTATAATATTATCAAAACCTATAACAAGATAGTCATAAAATATGTTCAACAATATGTATGTATGTCTGTGTGTGTGTGTGTGTGTGTGTGTGTGTGACTTCATTTCTTCCTCCATTGGTGGTAAGGAATCCAAGAGTTTTATTGAAATTGTCAAGTTTGCAAAAAATGACAAAACTGCCATGTTGCAACTTTGTGCAACTTTAGGAAATAGGTAGGATACTTGCAATATGAATTAGTTCTGACCTTCCTTAAGTGAATAATGATCTTAAAATAATATTTAATCCTTTTCAAAGGAATTTTTATGAGAGAGAACAAAGTTATTGCAAACTGAATTAAAGAAAACCAAGTTTCACCAGTAATTTAATGCATTCTTGTCTAGTGTTCACATTTTTCTTGATTGATGGTGCAAGTTCTTTTTAATTAAGAGTTCACATTTTTCAAAGTGACAAAGACTTGGCTCAAAATGCTTTATTTCACCAAGACTTGTGGCCTGTCCAAATTGGCCACAATAACTATATAATATCTCTTCCCCAAGACATGAATCCACTCCAAAGTCATGAGAAAGAAGGAAAGAACTACATAAAACTACCAAGCAATTCTATATCCTCTCAAGTTGGTGAAATATAATGCTTAACATTCCAAGAAAGGGAGGAGAAACCATTTTCCCAAGCCCAACATTATACTCTTTTATTCTCAAGTAGAAAATTGTATCTTCCCTTTTTAATACATGAACCAAATTCACTAAACAAAAAAATTATTCTCTTCCCTAATGATGGAATAGATCACTTAAGGATTTCCTAGAGGCCTAGAATTTAAAGTGCTCAAAATCCATTCTAGAACATAGATCATGCATCCCCTTATAAATATCACAGGTAAAGCTAGAGCTTGCCACCACAATTTCAAGTCCTATATTCTATGCAGTTTTGTGGACATTGGAGTAGATCTTAGATTGTCTAGAATTAGTAATTATTAGGGTGATATTTTCTATCATATGTTTTACCCATTCTTTTTCTCTACATGCCCCAATAAGATATGATGCAAGTCGCAAGAGTTGTTCTTCTTTGATTCCATTCTTGACAACCTTCCTCCATTCCAACAATGCACTTTGGATCTTTCCCAATCAATTTATTAAGTACCAGGACTCTTGTGAATTTCTTAATTTTTGTGTCATTTAGCAGATTCTTGAAGTTTGAAAGCATCTTCAATATTTTCACAAAAGAGGAAGATATTTTTTTCAACTTCCCTAGACAATGACACTAACTTACCTTCCTACTTCCACACTACCTTGTCTTCTTTCACAATAACTTGCTTTCTATATTTCACACTAACTTGCATTTGCATACCTATGATCTATACTAGCTTCACAAAAAAATATTAATTATATTTATGGTAGATATCTTATTTTTTTAATACAATCTTTTTGTAAATTCCCAAAAATCTTGACTTTAAAGGATATTGTCAAGTTGCAAGTAGAATTTTATCACACTAATGCTAAGAAGTTTTAAGTGTCTTAAACAATAGTAAACATTTCATTAAAAAATATATATTTAGTTTTCTTCTTGGAGTTGTAACCTTGCACAAGGGAGGAACACATCAAAAGGGACTGATAGAAAATCTACATCACCTGCCAGCGAGCAATTATTGCATCAAAGAAAAGAGTAATGTTAAATTATAGAAAAACAAGGCAGCTAAACTCTTTGCAACCAATCTAGAAGCATAAGTCTATGAATTTGGTGCTCTTCTGGTTAAAAATATAGATGTTAGTAAAAGTAAAATGATTATTTCCACATGATTATTTCTTCAACTTTAATTTCAATAGGTCTTTTAGGGGAAACCCAAGCCTAATGGGATCCATTGTTATTATCTAAAATAGATCTAGAGATTAATTTGATATAAAGTTCCCCTTTTGGGGGCCTAATCCATCAACAAAGTTAAAGGGAGGCAATGATAGCTAGGTACTATAGCCTTGTAAAATGCTAATGGGCATAAAAAAGTATTGATCAGGAATACTTAATCTAATGTTACATGGCATTTGTTTAAAGCTTATTGCCCTAATTGAACTTTCCACTTTAGATGAAGACATTATTTCCCTTGGTCAAAATTTTGAGTTCATGTGTTCCTATTTTGGATATAATGGGGTGTTGGACTTGCCTCTAAATGAAGTGATAGATCTAATGCCCTTTTTCTCATCAATGAGCTTGAGGGTGGTAAAAGACTTATATATGAAGAGTTGAAGGCCCTCTTAAGCAATATGAAATGGCCTTGATTTGGATAGCTAGAGTCTTGAAGTACATATTTCAAGTTAGCTTTCCCATGTGGAGTGGTGTGAACATATGATGATTTGGTTGTATTCAAGTTGTAAAGATATAAACCACATTGATTGTTAGAATAATTAAATATTTTCACTAGTCCAAATTGTTGGATGCTTGAGGGTGGTGAAAAGTGGAGGACTAGAATCCTTTCTAAGTAATAAGAAGTCACCTTTATTACATGATATCTAGTGTCTCAAAAGACACTTTTCATGTTATCTTTGCCAAGTGGAGTTGTACAAAGATATCATATTATGTTTTTGTCATTCTAAATTCATCTAAATGTATACCATATTGATTGTTAGGGAACTTAAATATTCCCAAAAGTCTAAACTCTTGTTAGTTCACTAGGATAGAACTAGCATAACTATATTTACTTATTTTAAATATATCAAGTATGCCAAGAGATTTCATTTTGAAATAAAATTGCCGCACCACTAGATCTACTTGCATGGAACAAATTTCTCTATGTTATACAAAGGAAAGCATTTCAAAAGTTAAGAGTTGGTAAAATAGAAACCAAATTTAGTAATTTACATCATTGATCACAACATTTTCCATCTCAAAATCCAAGGCACATAATTACTACTTATTATTTCATATCACATCAATTATTCCAGCAATTTATCTAGATTAGTTTCTAAATTAATTGCAAGTGTCTTATTCCCTTCATAAGTATGTATAAACTATAATCTAACGTAAAAAAATATACTAAATTTGAAGGCATGTACTAAATGGTTCTAGTGGAGAGGAAATAGGGACCAACAATATTGTTTACAATCTCAATATCATGCATCTTGACTCTAAAACTGTGGGTGAGATAAGAAAGAGTATTTGGTGGCTGCACATCATAGGTGAGGAATTAATTCCAAAAGCAATAACATCCATATAGAAGCTACAACAACACCACAACCCCCAAATACACATTCCTGGAAAAATTATTAAGCATCCATGGCAGCCCAACATTTGGTATAACAACCTTTGATACCAATGACAAAATATTGATCTTAAACAATGACTATGTCTATGCAAAACCTTATGCAATTCCATAGTAGGGATATAATAGAGATGAAATGTACATAGTAATTCTTGCCTATAGAAATCTTGTTTCTTATCCAACCACTGCAACTTATCATGAATCAAACAAACAACCATGTCAATGAATCCTGCTGACTAGAGTTTTATGAATCATGTTGTGCGAATGAGTTTTTAATTAGCTTCATAGCAAAGAGTCTTAGCCAGCGTGAATATTTTTAGGAAGATTGATTTTTGTAGTCAATTTCTACCCAACTAAATCCTAATAGTTGTGTATTTCCTACTCCTAAGTTATATTTTTGCTATCATTGCCGAACTCTTTTAGGCCAGTTTAAGTTGATGATTAGTAGTATTATTTTGAGATTATTAGATATTGTTTTAGATTCAGTTGATATATGATGAGATTAAATGTTACTCTATACTTCATGTGTGCATGATGATTATTACAATGTTCTCAATTATTGATAATGATTAGTATATGTGTTTTCTTATGGATACTTACCCCATACTGCATGTGTATGGTGCGCATGTTTGTTTTCTCTATGTATGGAATTTCTAATGTGGTTAAGGAAGTCATAGTCACCTATTAGTTAGGATCTACATGATGCACCACTTCTTACCATTGCCTGTTTAGCTTAGAATATTGTGTTTGTACATGCATGGATTTTATGCAAGTTGTAGGTACTAGGTATTGACTTCCCTAAATTGCCAGGATGAGCGTACCCTATCGTATTATCTCAATGATAAGGGAGGGGAGATAAATTCTTAAGTCCAAATCCTAAACCTTTAAGCCATTTGTCCTAGAAAATTAGGACAAGTATCTGAGTTGTCTACCTTCTGAATGCATTGGATGATGTTAATTTTTGATTGTAACCCTTTAGTTCGATTTTGTATGAGTTTTTCTATGATGGGTTTTCATATTTTACCTTGTGAGTCTTTTGTGAATTTCTTATTAATTAAGTCTAATTAAAAGAATAAATTAATGGTTTAATTTAATGGAAAATTATTATGATATTTTAATATTTAATTATATTTAATTAATTAGGAAATTAATTAAATAAAAAGAATTAAGTTTGAATATAAAAGTTATAAGTATAAATTTGGAATGTGATAATATTTATTTAATTTAATAATACTATATTTAGAGTTCATTTTTAAATAAATGCTAAATAATATTATTATTTAATTTAATAAATAGTTATCAAATTTAACGTTCAAAAAATAAATTTAGAAGTGGGAAAAGAAATTAATTTATTAAAAGTTTCATGATTGCATGATACGTGCATGAGATTAAATTTAATAAATGAATCTAAAAAGAAGTTGATTAAAAAAATTAAATAAAGTAATTTAATTAATTAATGAATGTGCATGGAAAAGATAAAATAAAGATAAATAAAAGTTAATAAAGATTGAAGGGTTGTGAGCAGGGAGTCCTCTCGGGTGAATGCACAATTAGTGCCCCAAATTTAGGGAGAGAACTCCTTATCACAATTTGGGGGTTCCTTTTTGAAGGACTACAAATTTTGGAGAAGGAATTAATTTTTGGAAAGGTGAGGGTTCAGAGAGGAGGAATTTTCTCTATAGTTTCTAGGGCATAGTGATTAGCATCACTGTCCAAGTATATGCTTGTGATTTTTGCATATTATAACATGCTCCTTTCTTTCCTATCTTCATCGTGTCAGTTGAATGTTTTTCTAAAGAATTCTTGTGTCGAATGTTTTTAGTAATATGCATTCCTAGTATGAGTATTAAATCTGTCATTTAATGGAAAATCAAAAGATCTATATAACCCTCTTTTAGTAGATTAGAGGAATGAGAAATTTATCAGGAAGGGTTTGAATTTAATGAAAAAATCTTCTATATATATATATATATATATATATATATAATTGGTGGGTACATTGTATTTCTCCATCAGATTAATTCTAGATTTTGATAAAAAATAAATATAATAAATAAATAAATAAAATGTATATGTTTTAAATAATTTTGATTTACTAAATTTTGTTAATTATGAAACTATAATAAAATAAATTAAAATATATTAAAAAGGGGAAATTTTTGAACGAAATACATTTTATATAAAAAAGGGTTTTTTTTTTTTTTTTAATTATTATTAACGAAGGGGGGAGGGAATTACCTTGTACCCCCCTGTCGCCACCTCTGTGGTGGGCACTTATCATTGCAGGTACTGCGATGATAGGGGTATGGTATACCTAATGTCATCGTAGGCCTTGCGATAGCAAGGTACTAGGACGCAGAGGCCATCAGCCTTGTATTAAGCCGACGGGCTATAATTGCTATATTTAATTATTATTATTTTTAAGTTTTAAATTTTATTAAAATTTAATTTAATTAAAGTTTTTAAATATTAATTATTATATTTTTTTTTAGTTATTATTTTATTAATAAAATTTATTAAAAGGTTTTACTTATAATAATTAATTAATATTATTTAGATAGTTATTAATTTATTTAAAATAAATTTATAATAATTAATTAAATGTTATTTAATGGATATTAGTTTGTTTAAAATAAAATTTAATTTAATCATTATAAGCATTAGTTAGTAAGATAGGAGATCTTTTTAAATTTGTTGAAGATTATTTAGATTCGGATTCTAATAGAATTACAATTATTTTATCAGGAATCAATAAGAATTTATCTTAGCAAATTTAAATGAATACATATAATTTACCCTTAGAATATTTTTGAAAACTAATTTTGAGAATTATGGGGGTAAATCCTTATTTTCATTTAAACAAATATATGGGTTAACTATAGGGTAATAAGAGAATCTTCTTACTTGAAACATACTTTGAAAAGAAAACTAAAACCTTATATCTAACTTAACCATGTATTTTTGAGACAAACCAAAATGTGCAAACTTATGCCTTTTCTTCTGTGCGATGTTTATGTTTGGGGTTTTGGGTTGACTAGATTGTTGGCTAGTTCTAGGACGTCTACTAGAGGCTCAGGGGTTTTTGTGAGTGTGGTATCATGCTGACTCGATCTTGATTACTTTTACTTAACCATGGTATGTGATGGTATGCTCTTTTTTGAGTGTGTTTATATTGTTGGTTACTATGTTTCAGTGTCTTTATGAGATGGCAAGATTTATGCTATGAGATATTTGACTTAACCATTTTTGAGTCCTCAATCAGTTATATTTGGGTTGCTTTCCAGTCACTTTGATAGGATTGAAGTGTTTGCTATATTCTTGATGATGTCATGTCATGACATGTTTGATTTAACCATTTTGAGTCATTGATCAATATTATTAGGATACTTTCTAGTTGCTCATTGAGAACCGATGGATATTGTGATTTATCTTTGATGCTTTCTAGTTGCTCGCAGAGAACTGATGTGATTATTATGATTGTCTCTATGATGTTTTCTAGTCACTTGTATAGGACTAAGATGATTTTACTATGATTCTTTGATTTGTGATTTCATGAGCTTAGGGTAGTTAATTTATATGTGTTGTCAAGAAGTGACTTGCAATGGAGGCCGAGGCCCTAAGTGGTTCTCAAGGTAACCCATTGTAAGTTGTTTAATAAGTGAAAATATTATACTAAATGAGAGTAAAATGAACCTAATAAGAGTCTTGTATGTCCTCATCCATGCCTTGAGTGCTAGTACAAACTAGGATGAGAGTAGAGAGAACACTTGGTTGCGACCTTGCATCTGTAGTATGCCTTGTCTATACAAGAGGATACTAGTGGCCACAAAGGAATCACTAGGGACCCAGGGGTCCTAAGATGCCAGGGTAACTCTAGCGTGATTCGTAAAATGACACTTGCCCACTTACATAGTAGATTAGAACTTACATGTCTTGTCTGCCTCTAGGTCTAGATGTCAATCTATGTTGGAACCCTTGAGTTAGAATGATTTTAGTATTTCCTAGACTTAGAGAGTACTTGTTTTATGTGATTTTATATCATGTTTGGGACTTGAGACTATCTCCTCAGTGCAGTGGGAGTGGACCATTTAGGTTCCACTCGGCTGGGTGGTAGTGCTTTGTACTCTTACCATTCAGATTCGTCCGTAGTCACTATGGCTAGAGAATTCCTTGTTTAAATCTCCTTTCATTCTATCTTATATCTTATAATGGATGTGTTGGGACTGAAAATTGCATGGTCAATTTTGAGTCACATATTGAAAATTTTGAAGAATCAATGCCATATGGATGCTTTTTATGAATATGTAGCTAGTTGTTAGTTTGATGCCTAGATGGTGTTTGAGTGGCTTAACACCTTTCATTTGACATATTCATGTGATCCACAATGTCATTTTACCATCGTAAATCATTTCATGAAGTCCCATTTTGAGCAATGTCCAATTCTGCATTTTTTGCTAGTGTCAAACAGCGACAAGAGGCCCTGTTTGCAATTGAATATCTTGCACCCAATAATGTTTCATGACTCTCCACTTTGGGAGTATTTAGTGTCCATACCAAAGAGCCTATGTTTCATATTTTGAGTCATTTAGAATCTGTTTGACTAGGTTTTGAATCCCTCAAAGTTGGTCATTTATCGATGTCATGCTGATGTGAATTGTTCTAAATTCTGGGAGGCCTTGTTTGACTTGTTATAACTTTGACCCAATTAACCAAAATGAGAAAATTCCTTTTGTTTTTTATTGTAGATGTCAGAGACTTGCTACATTTCAAGTTTGAGCTTATGATGAATTCATTTGATCAGTTTTCAAACGTGATTCGAAATGTAGTTTCTAGCTTTTTACTAGTATTATAAAGTGCAGATTTGTCAGAACCCCTATTTGTGATGTCATATCTCAAAATTTGTGATAGATGAAATTGAATGGATTGTACCACTACATTTTATTCTAAAAATAGTTCAAGTGTGCCAATTTTGAAGTCTTGATGAATCCATCTGCACACTTTCCCAAGTCAATTCTGTTTGCAAAAAATGTTTTTCTATCACTGTTTCCAGTCTAGAAATTCTAAGTAGCCCACTTTGATGTCTTGCCATTTGTACGTTGTTATTCATCATGAACCCAAATCATAGATTCATATTTTCCTTGTGACAGTGAACCAACACCCCAGTTTTTGTTTTCTACAGTATCAATTTACCTAGTTTTTGAAGCTGAATCAGAAAGCATTTTATGGTTTTCTCACTCGTTTTCTTGCAGGTAATTTTAAAGGGGTAACTTTCACAGTCTATCTTTTGACTGATAATTCATCATGAGATGAGATTCAACAGGGTAAGAGTGTGCAAAATAGAGAATCCATGTGTTCAATTCCAGAGCCCGATCAAGTGTTTTGGTCAGCTTTTAAAGCTAGTCAAAGGACCTCCTGGCATGAAATTGATAGGTTGCATAAAGAGGTGAAAATGATTTTTGAATGTTGAATCAATGATGCAAATTGATTTCAATTGGTGTCAAATGATCAGTAGGCCAACTTGACAGATCAATTGTTTGGAAGCAAAAAAAAATTTAGTCGGACCCACTTTGGGGCTCGACTAATTTCATCATAATATTGAGATATGGATTAGAAATGGAGGATGCTTGAGTAATAATATGATAGTCCTAATTATCACACCATCTTAGTAAGAATGAAAAATTTTGCAGATTAAAGTAAATTGTATAGTTTTCTAATTCACAATGATCATAAAAGAAATCTTTGAACATACTAAAAGGGATTCCAAAGTTTTAAATAACTTGGAGCTGAACATAAGTATTGATCCTTGCTTAAGCTCGAGTATGTGTTCAACAAGATAACAACTGTCAAGTCAAATTTGAAGCAATTGGAAGCTGACATGTAAAATCAGAAGCCTACGGCAGAAGCAAAGCTTAACAGGGAAATTCGCACCAAGATTGCCCTTAATATTGAGACTGCATACATATATTTGGGAGACTAGACCATCAATTACCTACCCCACCCAAAACTGAGAGCAATGTGTTTCATTATTAATTTGACTCTCTCTCCCCCAAAAAGAGGCCACTATTATAGCTCCACTACAATTTCTCTCCACTTCATGGACTACAAAAAAAAAATCATTCTAAAATCCATTTGAGCCATCAAAGAAAATGTAACTAAACAGATTCATAGGATAAGACCTCTACCTACACTATTTAAGTGTCAGTTTGCATCTATCACAATTGTTTCCCAACACATAATGTATCAAATAAACTATTTTTCCACTTTGATCCTTTTTATTTAGAAAGGGAGAAAGTGTGTCATTATCAAGTTGGTGGTGCTTTTAATGTATTTGTCATTGTCATAAGCAGTATAGTCTTACATAGAGAATTCCTTGCTGCATCTGCACCAAGATTGGAGAAAGACCACATCAAGGAGAGTAGGAATGATCAATCAGTGGCAACAAAAGCGTGAAAGAAAAGAGAAAAGCATGGAAGAAATGTAGCCTGTGGAGTAAGAGCAAGTGTTCCACATAAGAGGAAACACCTCACCCATGCCCCAATAAATGTGGCTTTAACAAATAAGACAATTTAAGCAAGGTAGAGTATACACTAGTGGTAGTTAGAAGAAGATTGGATACATCAATAAAAAGTCATAGCATGACAAAGCCACAAGCTTTAATGGCAAGGGAGGCAACCCACATGATTGCACATGAAGGGTGGTCCAAGGCAGCAAAGATAGGAACTCCATGCTAAGAAGCAGTGGCAGACTTGGAAGAGGGCAAGATATAAAGGAAGTAGCAATTTACATACATTGTTTAACATTTGGGAGAGCTAGCATCATTCCAGCCAAAGTACTATATGCACCTCTTTCCACATACAGCATTCGACAACCATGGCATTACATTTTAGATGATATTTCATGAGTAGTTTACTCGCCAACATGGATGTGTCATTTCCTAAATGACCACATGGTTTACTCCATAAATTTGCATTTTGTCGAGCTCTTATCATGCTTGTTGTTAGACTAGCCTTTACATGTAAATAGTGGTTTTCACCCAAGCATTTCACACATGTTGTTCTGGATTAAGGCACCACAAGATAGACAATAAGAAATTGTTGGACAAAAGGTTGTGAGAAGGGGAAGACGGCACCATAACAAGGTAGAGTGACCAGCAGTAGGGAGCCACCAAAAGTAGAGGTGCAGCATGTAAAGGAGAAAAGTACTATAGACATGAGGAAAAGCTTTTGTCAATAATCCCACTTTGCCCATATAGGGGCTACTATAATAAACCACACATAAAATGAAATGTCTTCAAGACAAGGCACCTTTTGGAAAGGTAGAGTTGCATGGTGTGGGACCCAACCCAGATTATGAAGCTAGTTGGAGGTGACCAGGTAGTAAATTTTGAAGGAACATGTAATACAAAACTATGATGTCAACATGATCAGGTGGTGCTGGAGAAGTTGAAGAATCTAGGAAGGCACTATGTCACCACCAAAAAATGGTGAGGTTTTCCAATAGTGACATAGTGACCTATCAGAAAACCATGGAGATCTGGCAAGGAAGTTGTGGGACCCAGCAGCAATAATCTGTGTGGCGATCGAGAATAATGTGTGCAGTGACTCAGTGAGATTTGGAATTCTAACCAACTGCATGATGACAAGTGGCACTGTGGTGACTAGATTTCAACGATGTATAGGATGGCAACACGTGGTGCATCTGACAGTTGTCGCTATGTCATCTTGAGACAAAGTTGCAAAGAGTTTAACATAGTGACATGGAAACTCAATAAAAAGCTGACACATGGCACTCAGCTGGCGATGAGGTGGATGAGTCAAGAACTGACATGTGGTGGAGATTTTAGACATGGCACACTTCCTAAGGTGCTGACGTGGTAGAGAGCGACATGTGTCATGAGGTTGTGATGTTGTTGATGATGTAGCAAAATGCTAACTAGGATAGTGACATAGCAACTAATGATGTGGCACAATGACATGGCATGTTGACGTGGAAAACTAGGAGATGAATCAAATGATGGCAAATGGGACCTAGTTGGATGGGTTAGCTAACAAAGAAAAAAATGAACCAATCCAATGCTGACACATGGCAAGGATGGTCAAACCAAGTTTGATCTGGATAGAAAAATGAGGGAAATTTCAAAGTCATAAAATTAATTTTTAATGTTTTTCCAGAAAAGCACGTGCAGGTCAAAAAAATTTAAATAAATTTAGAATTTATTCTATACTTTTAAAATATAGAAAAAGTTAAATTTTTGCAAAGTGCTATGAAAGTCATGAACATGAACCTAAACTTCAAAGGGACATAATTGGGGGAGTTTTTCACTAAAATAGACACTCCAATATATCATTGGAATGAGGAGGAAATGAGCTATCTGATTATGAGGTTTGTTTTTTTCACAAGATGTCACTAGTACATGCTATAGATTTTAGTGGAGAAACACCTTAAACATGTTCAGTGACTCTTATATCTGGTCATTTTGAGTCATTGTTGTGTTTTGGCTACAAATTGATCAATTAGCACATATCTAGGTTTAGTTGTCTGATTTGTATCTTTTACTAAGATATTTTGCAAGACAAAATGATGGGGATTTGATATGCAGTTATAGAGAGAGATTAGAGAGATGCTTTTTAACTTCAAGGAGATGTTTTCCAAGTGGACACATGTCGAATACAGAAAAAATCTAGGAATTCATTTCTCCTATATCATTCTCTTTCTTTCTCATTATTGTGGTTGGCAATTTTTTCTAGGGAAACTAGTAGGGTTTCAGTTTCTACTGTAAGACTAGGTTGTTGCTAGTTTTACTTCATATCTAATTGAGTAGAGCTCTAGCAGTGAAGGTCACACATCCACTCTTGTGCAAATTTTCATTTCATTTCATCTGTTGTTTTTTGGAGATAATGGAAATCGATGATAGATCATGTGACTTATCTTGAATTTCATTTAGTATTACCAATTGAATGTATTTGGTTTTCCCAAGGATAAATACAAAAGGGGATTTACAATGAATTATCTTGGTTTTCTTATTCTGTCTCCTAATTCTTCATATGTTATTAGCTTTGAGATTGAGTGAATAAGGTTCGTTTGATTTAAGACATCTTGGATGAGCTATGTATTAGATCTATTGTTGCTTTTGATTCAAGGAGTTAATTAAATGCTTCAATGATCTGATAGGGTTTCTCGGTGTATGGAGGGGATATTTCATAAGAATGGAATTTGGGGATTTTAGTTGACAAACTTAATTGTAAAGAAATCAAGTTAGGTCATCGTGGTTGTAATGACTCTATGTTACACTGGATAAGGCACTGATCACTAAATCATATGCAAGTTGATATGAAGATCATTTGCACAAATCTTTTAATCAAAATGTATTCAATTTTCCATGGTTTGTAGTGGGCTGAAAGGAATTAACCCTCACTTAGCTTATGAACTCATAGGTTATGATATGTAGCTATCTCATTCCTATGTTATTGCATAAGTATAAAAAGACAAAAGGGTTTCATTTGCTATTATTAGGTTCAAATTATATGTTTAATTACACTGGTACCATATATTAGAAACTCAAGGTTAACCTGCCTAGGTTTTGTAAAGCCTAAAGTGAAGAAGGAGTTATGCCTTATAGTTGGCCCAAGATTATAGTTGAGTGTATCCATCATAGGAATTTACTAGCCCTAGATGCATTGGTCTAGTTTCTTAGTTATTTTCAAAATTGTCAAATCAACAGCCAATAGGATGTTTATACCTTTCATGGTGGATGGTTTCATTTATTTTATTGTACTTCATATCATGGATTCGAGGAGGATGATGTATTTCTATTTTTACATATGTATATTATTTTAGCCTTTCATACCCTGTGACCTATATAGTGGATGATTGAGCATTCCAAATTTAATTTTCCAAGTGGTATTTAGAACAAATGTATATTATTTAAATGGACATTGGAATTTTTAATTATTCTTTTATGTGGATGTGGCATTTGTTAGACTTAGTATTAATTAAATTTAAATGTGACTCAACATCTTGGGATCCTTAAGGAATGTAACCTGTTATGTATGCTTTTAGTTGATTGTATGTTATTGCTTCCACTACTATGTTTTTGATGTGTATGTAATCTTTCTTGTTTTTAAAAAAAAAATGTTTGGAAAACTTAGTAAAACTTTAGGTTAATTCTTTTGGATTCCTTGGCGGGGCATTACAAGTCATCTATCATTATTATTGATTATAGAATTCACTAAATATAAAACAAGTCTTTGATTTCTAGATAATGTTGATTCTTAATTATTAGTTTTTTATAATCGTCCATGATTATTGATTATGGAATTCAGCTAAATATAAAATAGGTCTATGATTTCTAAATAATGTTGTTTCTTAATTATTATTATTTTGTAAAAAGGAAAGATTCTTATAATATGATTATTTTTAAAATATAATTTCTCTTTTTTATTATAGAATTTTAAATTATTTTATTATAAATTTATATTTAATATAAAAATTTAAAAAAAGAGCAATAAATAAATATTTAATCACGATTGAAAAATCAATCGAAAAATGAAGAGCAGACTGAATAGTGCGAATAATCATATTTGCGCAAAAAATAGAAACGTTGGTCGAAGGCAAATGCAAAGTCATGCAAAATATTAAAAATTCCCTTTTAACCTGAAAAATGGAGGGGACAATTCCAGAAAGAGGCAGAACAATTTTTGACCAATGCAAAGGAATTTGGTCCCTGACCCTACCATCACTTCTAATAGCTTCTTTGTTTTAGGAAATCTACAGGACCAGGCTTCACCAAAGCATGATATCAACACTCTGGTTCCTTTAGATGGTGGCAATATTGGTGTTCACTTTCATTCAACTCAAAGTTTGGATAAGTAACTATATATTTTCATTCTAATGAAGTATGTTGGTTTAAATCGAAACCCATTTTTTTAGTTGCAATCAAATTTCAACATCAATGTGTTTGAGCATAGTTTCTCTAATATTTCCAAAACCTTAGATGCCCCCGCTCAAAAATCCTACATTCGCCCTCACTGTCGATCACCAATTAAAAGCCCAACCATCCATTCTTTGTCTAAATCTCCTCCATTACATTACCACACCTTAGCTAATAGAGAAGAAAAGCTATTAATCATCAACAACCAAGTAAGCGAAGAATGTTGGCAAGAATGCATGGAAGCTAGTTTATTTTCCTACTAGAATGGTCCTCTGGTGGAATTATACAATGTCACTGAATGGTTAGAAGATTTTTGTGGTGACCAGGTAAGCATTTTGTTCTATTCTAATAGATTAATTTATATCCTATGCAATAACAAGAATGTAAAGAAAGTATTTTTGAATAGCCCGGATTATTTCTTTAATGGACATGCAATCAAATTTTTTAATTGGAAACCTAACTGTCTAGAAGAAAACTTAGAATTCACTATCCCTACATGGTTTTCTATTAACCATATCCCTCCAGAACTTAAGGATATTATGATTATCAAGAGGATTGGGAAAACTATGGGAACCCTAATTGGGTTGGACAATACCTATGAGAGATGTAATAACATCAAGATTCTGATTGAACACAATATAAAGAACATGACTATCAGCCCGATCAAAGTTATTACTAACAAGTCAATTCACAAAATACACCTTCTGAGATTTGAAGGTGGTATTACTAAGATTATTAAGCTGGATGATGATCGAACAAATGCTTTTGATGTTATTTTTGTCAATTCTGAGCTTGCAGAACTTTATTCAGAAATTGGTAATTGGAAAAGAATGGCAGAAAATCAATCTACGATAAAAGTTGGTTTGATCTATGAAGGTTTCCATGATGAAATAGACTCTCAAGTCAATTATGATTAGGAGGAATACACTAATCTCAACACAGATAAGATGCCAGAAGAAAATCAATTTCATTTAGTAAATAAGGATCAAGTATTGGAAGCAAAGGAGAAAGACAACGGTGGCCTTCATACGGATAATACTCATACAATAAATAGTCACAGATTACAAAGTATTATTGTCAAAGACAAAAGAAGTAGTAAAAAGGACAAAAAGAAGAAAGAACATATAAAGAGAGAATCAAAGAAGGTGAAGTCCTCCAATCCTAGGAGTCCTTCTCCTCTTAACAAAGAATCAAGGGAAATAGATCCTAACTACAATTCGAGGGTGGTCTCTATGGAAAATGATCTAAAGAATATGCAAGTAAAACTATTTGAAGAACCCTCCCAAAGGGTATCAAAAGATGAGCTTGCAAAGAAACTCACTAAATTTTGGCAAACTCCTTCTAGTAGGAAAGAGGTATAGGGAGGCTTCGATATGGATGATTGTCAAACTAATCATAATATAGTAAAAATTCTAGTGGAAGAATTTCAAAACTTCTTAAATAGAGATCTAACAGAGAAAGAAATTGAGTATGATGTCTCTCTAGATGACACAGATAAAGAAAAGATAGACAAATTGACAGATGATTTAATTCAAGTATTTGATGTTGAGAACGAGGACAATACTAGTCTATCTCAAAAAGAAGAACTTATCAAACAAGTTCTACAATTAGGGGGAGAAGAGTATTCATATGAAGACATTAAGAGAGATATTCTAGATCTTGAAGAAGAGGGAAAGGTGAAATATGCCTCAGAGACCTGCAGGGAAGTATGTAATTATGAGTTTTTGAACAAAGATAGTTCAAGGCAGTAGATGTTTGTGGAGCTAATTGCTCAAGAAGTGGAAAAAGAAAATAAGGAAGAATTTGAATGCAACAAATCTGAAACAGCCATAAGTGCTCAAGAAAACTTGGAACAGCTAGGATTAAGCATGAACCAGGAAGGAATTAAATCTGCTAACTGTGGACTTAAAAAATCTAAAAGAGGAAGGAGATCATTAAAAGAACTCATGGAAGCAGATGGTCAAGCTCGTGAACAGCAGAAAATCAATCATATTTTCAACAAAGGGAAGGGGAAGAGCCTTCCCAAGGAGACATGAGAATAACTACATGGAATGCTAGGGATCTAAATGCCCCTAGCAAAAAAAGAATATTAAAACATAATCTTAATAAATTTGAATCTAATATCATTCTTCTCCAGGAGACTAAATTGAATAAGGATGAGGGTGAACATCTCGCAAAACTCATAGGTAATTGGAGCATTGTTACTAAAGATTCCTTAGGATCCTCTAGAGGGCTAGGGGTAATATGGAACCATAGGAAAGTAAATCTGGATTTTCTTAATTTTAATAACAATTGGGTTAGCTGCAAGGGGAAAAGTCTAAAATCTAATCTTTCTTTCATTCTTATTAATGTATATGGACCTACAAGTAATATTGATAAAAGAATAGTTTGGAATGAAATTAGCTTATTTTTATCTGAACATCAGAATGAGCTAGTGATTCTAGGAGGTGATTTTAACACTATTCTGAAAATGAATGAGAAAATAGGGGGATCAAGACAGATCTCCCAATCCTCAAAAGATTTTAATACTTGGTGTAAGCTTCAAAATCTCATTGATGTCCCCATTAAAAATGGTATTTACACTTGGAACAATAGAAGGATAGATTTTGCTTACATTGCTGAAAAATTAGATAGATTTTTCATAAAAGGAGAATTAGATGTTACTAATTCAAATATTATATCTACAATTCTCCTTGTTGTGGGTTCAGACCACTTTCTGGTTAGGATGGAAATCTCAGAACCTCACAAACCAACAAGGAACTCTTTTAAATGTGAAAAAATGTGGTTTTTAGACCCAAATTTTATTAAGAACATTAAGATTTGGTGGTCATCTAGTAATTTTGTAGGCTCTAAAATGTATATATTTATGTCTAAAATCAAGATGCTTAAAGAAAAAATCCATAAATGGAATAAAGAACAGTTCAACAATATTTTTAAAGAAAAACTAGAAACTGAAAATAAATTAAAGGAGTTAAACTTAGAAGTCATTAAAAATGGTATGAATAATGATAGCTATTGGTTGGAAAAAGAACTCTTAGCCAAACAGGAAGACTTATTATCCAAGGAAGAGATATTTTGGAAACAAAAATCTCGTGAGAAATGGTTAGAAGAAGGTGATAGAAATACTAACTTCTTTCATAACTCTACTTTGATTAATAGAGCTAAAAGTAAAATCTCAAGCATCAAAAACCAAAATGGAACCTGTACTGAGAATCCTAGTGAGATAGCTACTATTTTGGTTAACCTCTTTCAGAGCACCCTAAATAATTACGAAGGCTCTAATAGAATTGCCCAAAGCAAGATTTTAGAAGTCATCCCTAAGATTATCAATAAAGAAGATAATAAAACCCTCAATAAACCCATTATTTTAGAAGAAGTTAAAAATGTAGTCTTCAATATGAACCCAAACAAATCCCCAGGCCTTGATGGATTTTAGGCCTTTTTCTATCAAAAATGCTGGGACATAATTGGTATAGATCTTTGGGAAGCTATAGAAGCATCGAGACAAGGAGGATCTCTGCTAGCTGAGATTAATTATTCTTTTTTCACCTTAATTCCAAAGAAATTTGAACCAAAAAATCCAGGAGACTATCAGCCTATTGCGCTTTGCAATACTATTTACAAAAAATTTTCTAAAATTCTTGCGAATAGATTAAAGCCATTATTAAATAAAATTATTTCCAAGGAACAGAAAGGGTTTGTTCCAAGCAGATCTATTTTAGATGATATCATTACTATTTAAGAAACCATTCACTCGACTCAGAAGAACAAAAGGGCATGTATGTTTATGAAATGAGATATTCAAAAAGCATACAACATGATTGATTGGAGATTTTTATGTAAAACTTTAGAGGCATTTGGTTTTTCTAGTCAGTGGATTAATCTTATTTTCAAATGTATTTCAACCACCAAAATTTCAGTTTTGGTCAATGGCTCACTAGAAGGATTTTTTGATATTTCTAGGGGTATCAAGCAAGGGGACCCGTTATCCCCTTTTCTTTATATCATCATGGCAGAAGCATTTGGGAGAGCTCTTACAAAATCTTGTTGTGAGAAAGAGATTATAGGAGTGACAGTTACTGAGAATGTGCTTAATATCACACATCAGCAATATGCTGATGATACCATACTCCCAGGAGAAAGTTCGGTTAAAGAAGCAACTAAACTAAAATCTATTATTAATAACTATATGAGTGCATCAGGACAAAAAGTTAATGAGGCTAAATCTAAAATATTTTTCATCAACACAAAAAGCAAGTTGGAAAGTCAAATATGTAAGGTTATGGGATATGAAAAATGTCAATTCCCTTGTAAGTATCTAGGGGTAGAATTAGAAAAAGGATCTAAATTAAGTAAAATTTGGCATAATGTTATGGATAAACTTGAAGCAAAAATTGGAGGCTGGAAAGGGAGATGGCTTACTAAAGCATGCAAGAAGGTTAAGATTAGTTTTGTTCTTACTGCAATCCCAACTTACCCCATTTCATGTCTTCCTATTCTCAAACACTTAAACCACAAATTAGAATCCAAATTAAGAGATTTCCTTTGGAATGATTGTGAGGAAGCCAAAAAACTTGCCCTTCTAAGATGGGATCAAATCTGTAAACCTAAGGAATTCGGGGGATTAGGTATTAAGAACCTTCAATTGCAAAATGAAGCCCTAGGGGCCAAATTAGTTCGGCATCTCTATTCAGAAAGGGACCACAAATGGGCTAAAATCCTATATCACAAATATCTAAATGTGGAAGATCCTACGTCAATATTCAAATCAAAATCCCTACCTAAAGGATCAGAATGTTGGAATTTTATGGTTAAATATCATAATTTAGTTGGTAAATACCTGACATGGGATATAGGCAAAGGAGATTCAACACTCTTTTGGGAAGATTCTTGGGATGGAAATCCACCCATAGAAAGGGAATCCTCTCTTGATAATCTTAAAGACAAACTGATTAATGCATGGGGTAATAAAGTTAGTGACTATAAATTTAAAACCATCAAGGAGGATTCAGTCATTTGACATTGGAAGTCTATTAAAGAATTAGAATCAAATCCTGTAGTAATCAAGGCCTATGATAAAATTTTGCAGTCAAGGAAATTGAAATATGTTGAAAGCACAGATAACCTTATTTGGTCTGCATCTAACAATGGTAAATATACTATGAGAAGTGGATATAATACTTTGATATTTTCCAAGAAATTGGACAAAATAGATATCCCACTAAATCTATTTTGGGACTCTACTTGTTTACCTAAGGCTAGTTTTTTCTTCTGGTTGGCCTTTCAAAATAGAATGTTAACCTATGATAGACTCCAGAAGATAGGGATCTATGGTCCATCTAGATTTATTCTGTGTAAAAAGGAAAATGAAACAGTGGACCATCTCCTTTTCAATTGCTCCTTTGCTAAAACTTGTTGGGAATGGTTAATTGCGAAATTACATTGGTCATCCCCTTTTCCTAGATCCTTTGTAGGATGTATCAAAGCATGGCCTTATAATATTAGTAAACGAATTTATAGTAAATTATGGAATATATGTCCATCTATTATTATCTAGGAAATTTGGAAGGAGCAAAATAGAAGGATTTTCAATAACACTAAGATGAATGTGGAAGAACTTATGATGAAAATGGAAGCTAGTATAGTAGAAACTACCAACTCTTATCTTAGAAAAGCCAGATTTGAAGAAGGTTCTTTTTCCATTTGGGATGGTTTTATCAAGAAAGAATGGACTAATTTGATTAACCCCCCTCTAGTCTACATCAAGCAAAACAAAGAAGCTAGAAAGGTCTGTCAATTGAAACCACCCCCTAGTGGATGGATCAAACTTAATTTTGATGGAGCTACTAGAGGAAACCCTAGAACAGCAGGAGCTAGGTTTATAATAAATAACAAAAAAAGTGATTGGCTAGCCAAGAAGGCCCTCTCTATTGAACCTACAACCAATAACTTATCAGAACTTAGAGCCTTAGAAGAAGGCTTACTATTATGTAGAAATTTGGGAGTTTCTAACATTCTTATAGAAGGGGATTCTCAAATTGTGCTTAATGTGATTAGAAAGAAATCCACCCCTAACTAGGTGCTCAACTCCAAATTAGAGGACATAATTAATCTATTGGATAATTTTGAAGACATCAGGATAGATCATATTTATAGAGAAGGTAATATGGTAGCAGATAATCTAGCTAATTTAGGAACTGATGGCCAATATCTTTTCGAATCAAATAGAAATTACTTTCATAACCCTATTAAGGAATGTCCATAATGAAGCGTAGCCTTTTAATATTAGTTTATTGTTTTAAATTTATGTTTTTGTGTCCCCTTGATCTATTTAGATTTCCAAGATTATACTATGTACAGTTGTAATTTTGGTTGATAGTTAGTCGTTAAGACCCTCTTTACCTCTGTATGTTCTATAGTTTCTATTGAATAGACATTTCTTCGATATCGAGGTGCATTGTTTTTATTCTCCCTTTGAATCTTGTATTTTTCCTTCCTGTAATAGACAAATCTAAGTAGCACTCCTGTTACAAGTCATATATAGAAATAAGTACTTCTGCGTAGAGTTTAAATTTTGGTATTGATTATTCTATTAACTTCCCATGTATCTATGCAAATATTGGCTTTAGTTTATACTCTAGTTTCATGTTTGGAGGCTTTGGTTTTCAGATTCCTAGTTTTCTTGTTTGGCTGATAATTGATTTAGGTTGAGTTCATATGGCCAAGCCTTCATATCATTTTAGTTTTTAATTTCTTGGAATGATGTTAGTATCTCTCTATAATCTTATTTGACCATTTGAGATTATGGTTCTTGTAGAGTATGTTTCTGATTGTTTAAGATTGTACTTTTATACTTTCAAATGCCAGCATCTATTGATCAGTTTGTGCTTATGTATAAAGGTTAGTGAGCATTCTGGTTTTTATCTCATTAATTTATATATATATATATATATATAAGTTCTATTTGTTGAACAATTCTTACATTTAAATGTATCTTCTTTAAATAGTATTAGCTGCTTATGGTAGGTCTTTTCATATAAATATATTCTAGTGTATTGTTATATAGGAAATGTACATACACATTAGTATATATTTATGTGAGTAGGCTTGCCTCATTTCTTTTTAAATTTTCAGTTACTTTGGTTCTTTAATCTTGGTATGCTCCTGTAAGATTTGATCTCATTTCAAGTTTCTAGTTCAGTACCTTTTATGTCCCTATTCTCAGGTTCTTATATGGATATCTATATTTTTTGTTAATCATTAGGATCGGGTTAAGAATGATATGTTGGATGTATATTTTGATTTCTATCTATTAAAGATTTGATTCTCACCTTCCTAATATAAGTCTATTACTAATTGACCTTAGATGATTTATATTAGGTTCTAACCTCTGGCCTATTCTAGAGGTGTGTGGTATTTGTGATGGTTTACAGGAGTATTTTCATGGTAGAGTTATATCTACCTAAGATCGACTACTAGTCAGAAGCACTTTATTCATCATCTTTTCAAGCTATAAGAGCACTTTGTATCTAAATCTTGTAAATTCTTGTACAGGTGGATCTACCTTCTAAATTTTTTAATTTGTATATAGGGGTATGCCCCTTATTCTTATGTAATCTTTAAGGACAAAAAGTCCCAGGCAAGATTGGAGGTTTTCTAACCCGTTCTTTCCTACCAATGCATGTTTGAATGGAGGACATGTAAAATTTTGATATTTGATTAATAAAATATATACCCAAGCTTCGGCCGTTTACCGAACCAAAAAAAAAAAAATTAACAAAAAGAAATATTATTAAATTATAAAAGGAATGCATCAAATAAGTATAAAATGAATCCATAAAATTATAAAATAAATTTTTCCAAATGATTAAAACATATATTCAAATACAAACAAATTTGGTAAGGTTTTTTGCCATTGCGAAGTATTGGCACTATTCATATAAGTTAATTTCTCTATAATTGAAAATGTCTATTCAATTCTAATTTAGTATGTTTATTAATCTTTTTAAAACTACAATATAGTAAATATAATCCATTATGGAAATGACCTTGTAGTATGATAGTGTGTCACGAGCCTCATATATATGAGGTCTTATGTTTAGTTCTCAGTTGTGTTTAGAATGATTGATGCTCATTAATTAGCTATTCATTTATGTTTCTCATCTACATGATAGTCTTGATGTACACATGAGTAGACATTAATGACTAATTATCCAATCACTTATTTAGTCGTTAATTTTTTAGCTTGTTTAGTTGTTTGTTTGTAGGTGACTAGTTATTAGGGATTAATTATGGAGTCATTTATTTAGTCATTTATTTGGTACTCTATTTAGTCACTTCTATTTGGTTGATCTTGTGATTTCACCCTATGAGAAAATTAGTCACTTATTTAGTCACATGTAGTTGTAAATTGCAAATAAATAGTATAATGTGATCTCTTTTAGTCACATGAATAAAAATTTTAGTGGTGTGACAAAAAGTTTTAGTCACATATTTTCCAAAATGTACTAGTGAAAGAGAACATGTTGAAATGAAAATTTGTACACCTTCATAATGTAAATTCATTCTACAATATGTTTGATCATGAGAAGATTGAATAAAGTCAATGAATAAGGATATTTTTAAGTATGATTCGTGATCAAATGATTTGGATAGGAGATAAGCCTACAACAAGCACCAAAGGGATGATTAATTCAGTGACTCGATTGGATAATTTTGGTATTGTGTTGTCACAATGATGGTTAAGAAAAAGGTTAAGAAGTGTTAGCCCCTCTTTGAATTCCCGTGTGTTCAAAAGAAATTCAAATTTAAAATTGGTTAATAATGGTCTTAAATTGTGTCATCCTAGAGGGCTAGAAACCTTGGAATAAACCCTCAGGCGTAAGTGAATCAATTAAACCCTATTATGTGATTGAGCCTTTATTAAGTCTTATTTTGTTTAGGCATAACTTTTGAAAATTGGGCCATATTCCTAAGTTTCCCTTGTTTTATTTTCTCTACAGTCATGAATTATTTTTTCTCAAATTTTCCTTCTTCATTGTTTATTACATTTGGCTAATAAAAAGATGAGCTACTTTGTGACCATCGAATTTTTCTTCAATCCACAGCTCTTGATTTACCATTTTTCACAATAGGGGGTCTTTTAACATTTTCAACAAAGTGAGAAAATGACACTTGTCTAGTGGGACCATGAAATACACTAAGTCAAATGTTCAATCATAGCCCTCAGATGCCAAGAAGATTGATGAGCATCATATTTTTTCTATGGAAAGATGTGCATGGTTTAACCATTGTGACATAACAAGGAGAAGACATGTGGGTATGGTTGGTCTGCAACCTTTTACTCTTTAAAAGGGAGTGGTGTCATCAAGATAATAGTTGTCATATTATGATTGATTCATAACTGAGGATAAGCACATTTTGATCTTCATTTCCCATCATTGACCAAGTCAAAGATCAATGGATATCCTATAGTCACTATTTAGAGATGTTTATACTTACAAGAATGCGACAATGTGAGAAGATGCCAAGTGTCCCTATGGGTCATGCTAAAGAACAAAAATAAATCCATCCATGCTATCAAATCATCACCACGTCTATGGTTATCATGTTGTCACAATAAGAAATTGCACAAAATTTATAAAATGTGACAAAGTGACCGGTTTCCATGCATCTTGAGTAGGTCCCAAAAGTTAATAAATTGTGTTGCTTCCAAACTATTGATCTGGAGAAGGTCAATTATTGTTCTCGTGTCTCTATTCTAAGATGTAAGGATTTTAAATCATGTGAGGAAGAAACCAAATGATGCATGTCCTTGTGGGGCTAGTAGATTGGAACATCAATTATGGATATGAACAGTGTGATGTTTCCTAAATTGACAGTTATCACTTTCTTGCAAATGGAACAAGTGGTATTTTTAATGAATGTGAGGATGCAACAAGCTAACACATGTCCATGGTAGGCTAGTTATGGATCAAAATACTTAAAGAATCATGGTTATTTTGGATCATTTGATGGATGACTGATCTACATTTGTTTCTATTTCATTGTTCAAAGGTGCAATAAGTCTAACTCATGCAATAAAGAGATAGGCCATTGTGTGTTTAGAATGTCAGATCTAGAACAACTATGACTAAAACACATGAGCTATTTTTCAAAGAGCGAGAACTAATTGGTTTGACTACTAGATCAGTAGGTGAGAATATGATTTAACTCCAAAATTCAATAATAGGCATTAGATGTGCTTTGAATCAATGACCAATTTTCAAATTCATTTTCATTGCATGCACACCAGACTTTTGCAAAACAATAATGGTGGAGTAAATTCTCCTCATGTGAGTGAAATCATAATAAAACATACAAATTTCCTCCTGACTTTGTAAAACACATAATTGATTAAGAAGAGAAGATAGAGTTTTAATTTTAGTGCTTTTGAACTATAAATTATTTCAATTAGAGAAAAAAAATTGTGACCAAAATCTTGCAAAGAATACCCATAAGTCCTTAACCTTTTTCTATGATCATTTTTCTGTACTAAAATTTTTAGAATTTTATAAAATTCCTCCACGAAGGGACTTTCTTGGTAAAATAGATAACTAGCACATGAATGTTCATGATGACTTCTTGAAATAATTAAATACTTTAACCAATGAAACTATGAAGGGAAGGGAATTGATTCAAAAAAGCCCTAAGTTGAAGGTAGATGAGGGCCTCTATGATAGCAGCAATCTGTTAAGGGATGCATAAACATCTATGGGTGGTCTTGAGCTGTTTAAAAGATGGTTTTCATAGAGGAACCAAGTCACTCCATACAATAATGTCTCAAAATTTGATATTGGGAAACTTGTTATGCTAGGAGTATTTGTAGATATAGATCTTTTGACTATGATGGAGAAATGTATGACCTTGTGTTGTCATTGGTGAGAAATTATTTTAGAGAAATTCAATTCAAGGTAACTGTAGGGGAGATGAGAGAGGTTTTTATGTTAAACCCCAACATTACTTTTCATGAAAAAAATTGATTTTGATAAATTACAAGCGAGCTATAATGCATAGAGGGTATATCTCTAAAGTTGGACACTACAAGAGAATTTATCTAGGGTGGGAAATCTGACATTATTAACATCATCTACCCTAGAGCCTCTATTGAATAGATTCTTCAACCCTAGGTTACAAGAGTTGTACATCTTCATTTGCAAAGTTTTTGGTATGGATGAGCAAGAACATATCCTAGCATCACTAGTGTACATGATAGCTCAAATTATTTAGTATGAGATGAGATCTATATTTTATTTTTCTTCCTTTTTTGGCTAAAGAGATACATAAAAAATTGATTGGAATAGGCAAAGGGAAGGTGGATAAGCCTTTTGGCTGGTATTCAGTTTTGATGTAGATGTACTTGTTTAAGGGTGTCTATTTTTTTGAAAAGGATATGAAATTAGAAAGAGAAAGAGATGGTGAGAAAAATCATATCCAATTGTGGAGTGGTGATATTACTTGGGAGGCCACTAATGCTAGTTTTTTTAGATTCGACCGATATTTTGCATCAAATATGAAGGCACTGTTGGTTCAGAATAACCCTCGAATCCCCAAACCCTTTTTGGAATTGATTAGACCAAAGGAGAATGTTATAGGGTTGAAGGTGAGTCATAATTGGGGAGAGATCATGTCATACTCTATTTCCATTTTTTTTAGAGTATATGGTTTCTACGAAAAGCCTCATGTCTCGCCCTACCAAGTACCCCTTAAGGTAGGCATTTTTGAATTCCTATGGCAAGTCGGAGGGCCTAAGGAGAGAGAAATGGTTCATAGATCCTAAGGGACAATTTTCCCAAGCTTCTCAGTGGCTCACTGCTTTTTAATAACAAAGGGAGGATGGAGACACCTAGATAAGTTTTTAGATAAGTATCAAATGGCCCAATCCCATCGCAAGCTTATAGATCCTGAGGGATTCTATGAAATGTTTAAAGAAAGAACTAAAGCTAGAATTTATAACCATGTTCTCTATTATCCTAAGGATATAATTAGCAATGAGTTTTTTCTACAAGAGAAAAAAAAAAAAAAAAAAGGAAAAATGGAGAGTTTTTATTAAAGTTCTTGAATTCATTAATGCTTTAGAGAGTCAATATGATCCATTGAATGATATAAATATTGGGGAGACAAAATAAATAAATTGATGACACATTTTGCCAGAATCATGACAATATTGAATGAGAAAATAGATGTATTAATAAAGACATATCTTAGAGATCAAGCTAAGGAGGTGGAAAGAAAATTATCAAGTAGAGCTTTCATTAATCCAAAATAATACGCTCTCCAAAAAAGAGCTAGATATACAATTTCTAGAAATGTAGAAGCACGTCCTGTGCTAGTTTACCTGAGGCACTACTCTAAAATACTACCTTTAGAACTAGTAGCCAATAAGTACAAGATAGAAGTGGGATCTTTATCAAGGATGGAAGAGTACTCACCTTCCTAGACTCCCATGCATTTTGACAGTGAGGATATATTAAGGGAGAAATTGAAGTAAATGGGAGGTCATGATGATGTTTTAATAAAAACATCAGAATTAGAAGAAGGAATGCCTCAAAAACTTTGAATCCCACTCTTGGACCTCATAGTTTAGGATTACAAGTGAAGGGAGATCGATCCTAGCATAGAGCGAACTTGGACAAGAAAATGATTTCTCATGATGACTTTATTTAGTCTAGAGCTTTCATTCAATTTTTGTAGAGGATTAACATTTTCAATTTTGAGGCAAAATATAGAAAGATAAAAGAAGAAGAATGTAGTATAGAGGATTAAGTGATTGAAGAAGAGATAAAATGTGAGATGATACAATAACTCCTAAAGTAGGAAGACAACTGCTAAAAGATGTTTGTGTTTTGGTGTTGCCTTAATGGGATCTTGCTAATGCAATGATTTTTTATGCCATTAGGAGAGACAAGGAGACTAAATTTTTAAAAAAGGAGGAACAAGAAAAATTCATTGATTTGAACACTAGGTTTGAAAAGGTGCTAGAGGCTTATGATGAAAGGGGGAAGAAAAATAAGTGAAATGGAAAGGATTATTGCAAATCTGGAGAAGAAATAGAGGAAAAGGAAAATGGTGGAAGATCCAAGTCAAGCTATGATTGCAACATTTCCTACTCCACCTCCTCTTACTGGGCCTATCATTGAAAATCTAGACACACCCCAACATCAAGAGCTCTACAACATAGAAGAATTTGATGAGGAAAAGGAAAATCTTAAGACAACTCAAATAGATGTGCAATTGAAATATGAGGATAGAGTTAGAGACACATTTTTTTCCTAGTTTATAGGATAAATTGGCCCCTATTCCATTTTGAAATGTTTAAGTTGGTAGACATTTGGAACAAGTTTCAAAGCAATGAAGGCACCTTGAGATAGATTCTAGACAAATGGATCAGTAGGGAATGGGAAATCACATATTTATGTTTTACTATTATTGATAAAGTTGATGATGATATTGAAAGTACATATGAACAAGCCACTAATCTAATAGATTTTGATATAAGGAGAGAGATGTTGTGGAGAAGACTGAGGATATATTTTTCTAGATATCTTAGTAGAAATATTGATTTTTTTCCTCATGTCCTAAAGGGCCTTGGTAGTATCAAAAGAAAATATGAATGGAGAAATGAGTTGAAAGAAACTATGAGTTTAAGGATGAATGATGTCATTGAAAAAGAGAGTAATATGTAGTTTGTGAAAATTGTAGAAGAAGTAGTAAACATCTAGATATTTTTTGATTCTTTTCACCAAGAATTAGAAGAACTAAAGAAGCTCAGAAGATATGTTTTGAATAGAGAGACAAAAATTCTTAATTTTAATTGGCCAGATTACATAGTTTTCAATGAGTGGATGGAAGCATATTCTTTAGCTTCAAGGTTATTATAGATGACATTTGAGAGTGAATCATCAGATAAAACTATGACCACTAAAGAGGGAGAACTAGTTGATAGGGGTGTGTAGGCAATAGTTGAAGAGATACAAGGGGTGGTCCTACAACCATCTTAGAAAGGTGAAGAAAAAGCAACCAAAGTTTTTGCAAAATAAGGTAAAGATAAAATAGAAGAAGCCCCTATCCCACCACATAGCACATGACAAGTGACTACAAAAAAATAGGTGGTTATCATAATAGGATACTTCAATTTTGTGTTTCATCCACTATGGGTATAACTGCATAAAAAATTAAGAAACTACTTTTTATATCAAATAAAAGGTGCCACATGTACTCAACTTATCTTCCTTGTGGTGAAAGATGATGACATTTTTTCCCTTTTGTAACTATGTTTTTTTCGAAGGAAAGATGTCCTTTTCCCTATATGCCTAAATCTTGTTGCAACTCATACTATATAAATGACTTCCCAAGGCTATAAGGGAGATCCAAATTTTGATTCTCAAAGGAAGTAATACTTAACATTTCAATTTGGTCCATCAGTTATATTTTGTCTCATAATTTCCCTTTATGAATAGAAGCTTACTTTGTGGGAGTCTATAATGAGTCTTTTCCTACACAACTAGACATCGAATTATGTGATTTTCAAAGAAGATAGTACAAGAGAATTTGCATTTTTATCATTCAATTCAGATCTTGTCTCTTCTTTTGTTTCTTTCCAATCTTCTAAAATTTTGATGATAATGACTATCAAAATTTGATTATAATTCATTTTGAATTATATTTATGTTCACATTTTGTTAATAATCTAATGGATTATGTAATTCTTAATGTGAATTTGAAAGGATTGAAGATCATCTTAGGAAGATAACTATAAGAATATGGTCTAGATTGAATATTTTTGTCCTTTTCACAAAGTGATAGGATGGATCTAAGTTTATGTCAAAATCCTATAAGAAATATCCTAATGGATAAAACACTAGTTAGATTCTAGGAGATTATCAATGTGAGAAGAGAATATATAGCAAGAATTAGGAAATCTAATTTTTACCTTTTAGAATAATTTATTTAAAGAACTAGCCCATACTTTATTCAAGGTTATAGGAATAGTGAGAATCAGGGATTCCTCATTCTTTCCTTTAATTTTCTTGAATTAGATGAATATAGGGAATATTCATTTGCTAAAATGGGAATTTATATTATGAGTTGTTGGTAGTGAGGAAATTTCAAATTCTTAGGTACACCTACCTGAATTTTGTAGAGTTCAAAGGGAAGAAGGTTATAATGGTCTTAATAGTTGGTCCTTTTGAAAGAGCTCTTTAGAAGACCCATTATGGTTTCTTTTGGCTAAATCCTAGGTTTTTCTATGCTTTTGAAAGGTATTTCAAAACTTGTCAAATAAGGAGCCAACAAGAAGAATACTAGAACCAAATGGGATATGAGAATTATGACCATATTAGATATTAGGAAAATTAATGTTCGTATCATTTCTAAGATTGTAGGATATAAGATTCACTATAAAAATAGACAAAATTCAGTGTGAGTACGACTAATTGAAATGACTTATAAGATTTTCATTGAAAATAATAATTTTGAAATATTTCAGATCTAAGGACATTAATTATTTGAATATTTAAGAATGCAAAAATCATAAAAACTACCAATTTTTCAGATTTGATTCAATTTATCTTCATATTTTATTTCCCATCATGCATAAGTTTTGTAATGAATATATCATACATGGACAAATGAGAGATGCATCATGGATCTAGCCATTGAAAGTTATCATATAAAATACAAAGGTGATATTACCATAGATCTATATAGAATTTTTAATAGATTTTGGAAGTGAATAAAGAAAATATTTAGAATCATCTAATTATTTGTGAAGAAATATAAAAATAATTATTCTTCTTAGATCTTATATTTTTAATTTCCTCTACTCCTAACACTACTCACCCTCCAAAAATATAATAGGACCTATTTTATAATCTTGTGTAATAAGGTTCAATTGTAAGGCCATTTCGCTTAGGTAGAAAATGTATAATACCCAAAGTAAAACTTGGTAAAAAAATCACAAAGAAGTTAGTATGAGTCTATAAGTCTAATTAGGGAAATTTATCATGATCTCAAACATTACAATGGGTTTCCAACTCTAAACAACTTCAAATTTCATAACATGCAAAAAAAAAATTTAAATAATTTTTTTGATAAAGGATGCAAGAAGAGTGCCCTAAACACAAAGATACTAATACAAAAAGGCAATCCTAGGGACATTATAGTCAATAATCTTGCCAAAAAATCAGAACCAAAAAAGAGATCATTGTCACAAAATAATCAAAAGTAGAAACCAACTACCAAAGAAACTGATATGTGTGATCATGAGTGAAACAATAATTGATCAAAAATAGCACCAAGATAAACCTACTAAACAACATGTAAAAAAAAAAAAACCCAAACAATCAAATTTGATATAAACTATTTGCAAATAATAATGATGTAATAGTTATAAATCTTAAAATGGCATAAGTACTTAAATTAGAAAAACTTGAAGGTCTTAAACTTATGGAAGTTCAAAATAAGAGAAAGAATATTTAACTTAGGTCTACTATAATTTTTCACTCTTCTACAAGATGTGATAAAATAACTAAACTAGGAATGAAAACTAACCTTTTTCAATATCATTTCATTCTTTGGTTAGTTGAGAAAACTTCCCATGTCAATCTATGACATCCTTGGCCACATATTCTCAATCCTTCTCCTTCATAGTGGAGTGTTCATCCTTTCCTTTTCATAGGATGCTCTTATTAGTGACCACCCCTTGAACTATTCTTTCCATTATCTCCCTCTGGATAGTATAGATAGTTTTAGTAAAGACCCCTAATTCCATGTCAGTGATGATTTCTTTATATATTTTGTCCAAGGATTCCATTTTGATTTGAATGGAAGCTTTTTCTAATTGAAATCTTACTTTCAAGCTCAATTACCCTATTGAGGAGGGAATCCCTATTTGTGTTTCTATCATGCTTTTCTTCATTATGGCCCTTATCATCCTAGTTCTTCTCATTAACCTCAATAGGATAGTTTTGGTTCTCAATAACTCCTTTGAGGTCAACCTCAATAATTTCCTACTATTCAACCATATGCACACCCTCATCTTCCCCATCATAGCTGACATCCTCTTTCTCTTTATAGTTTGCATCCTTTGTGTCCTCATTATTGTTCTCCTCTTCTCCTTCAGTCTCTACCTAGAGAAATTTGTATTCCTCTAAATCCAAAGAGGTATCCATTTAATCCTTCTATTTCTTTTGTTTAGTTTTGTTTCTAATTCTTTCTAATCTTATTTCTACTAAACTAGCCTTTTATTATCTTATTTTCCCTAAAGTAATCTCATCTTTACTCTCTTCATCCCCAATATCATGTTTTTTGACATTAATGATGTATTCATTAGTCCATCTCTACTTGTGGGTGAGGCCTTCGCCACTTTGGGGAGAATTATTTATTTTTTAAGGGATTTCAAGAAACTAAGTTTATTCAAGGGTTTTTTAAGGATTTCTATCCTAGAAAGATGAGTCCTCGCTAGTTTTTTTGGAGCCTAGGGTTAGGGTTTACTTTGCTAGGGATTGCAATAGGGGATGCATTTATTTCCTCTATTCTTATAGAAAAGATGGTACCTACAAACTCTTTTTCCTGGGTTAAGATCCTACTAAAATTTAGCTTATTAGAAAATACATGTTAGTATAAGATAAAAATCAATTCCTGATGGAGAGGAGGGTTAACTCCATTTTCAATGCTACCCTTTAATGAGGAAACTAGAAAGAACATTTTTTTTGGAAATAACAATGGGAAAGTAGGGGGGTCTGAATTAACACTTCAAAATGTTAACCATAAAACATTCACCACACATCCATATCATAATTTAGCATATAAACAGAAATAGCTTACAACAAATTGCATCCATATCATAAAAAAAAATTAACACATGAAAAAGTAAATTTGGTTACCCATAAACCCTCCAAGGACAAGGTAAAACTAAGTTGGGGATGACATCCACAAATCTTCACTATTGTAGTTGTAAAGTGTAGCCAATTATGGTTATAATGAGTTTGATCATAAACTATGATCTACCCTATGAGGGGTTTTCCCAGTCAAAGGCTTACAAAGACTATTAGGTCTCACCTTGTTAGAGGATTTATACTCACAATTAAGGACCCAGTTAAGAGATTTACAAGAGCCTATCAACACTACAAAACCTGTTAAGGCTACTCTATTAGGAGATTAGCTCTGTATCACCTCTCAAAATGATTCAGCACCATGATCCTTTGGTTAGCACCATACTACTAGATGTTGGATCTTCTCTTTACTAATAAATCCTTGATCCTTCTGATCAAATATGTCTCCTTTGTCATGTTTCTACCTTTCTTTTTTCTCTCTAACTAATTTTGTAATTCATAACACTATCATAACCTCCATAGCAACCATGAATTCTCTCTCTGCACTTAGCATTTTTATCTCACACCTCCCTATAAAATATTTAGGGTTTTCCTCCTTAAATAAGCATAGGTGGAATGGGTTAGGTTAGACTCAATGGGTGAGGTTGATCCATATTGCCACTTAATTCATCCCTTCATCTAATTAGTTGGATGTACTACATAGGGATTCATAATATGACTTTATCCTTATCTTCTACAATTTCAAAATAATGTTTATGTTGGCCCAAAAATGGTTTACATAGTAGTTTGTGCCATTACAAATAGCTATGGCTTTCACTATTCACTTGGCATCCAAAGGCTCTAATGCTCAGCCATCACTATGCTCTTAATGTTGTAACTTGGCTTCTAAAAAACTTGGCACACACTATTTACTTGACACCTAAATCACTCAATGCATACTTACTTTCTCAGAATTGGAGTGACTCAGCACATACTATCTTCTCGATAGATACTAGTGGTCAACACTAACTAGTCATATTTCTTGGCATAGTTTGATCACTTGGCTTGTATTGATTGCTCAACTTGCTCTAAACATAATGACTAAGTATTTTGTAAATACCTTTTCAAAACCAAAATGAGATCAATAATCTCCCCCCTTTAATTGAGTAGAAAAAACACTTTGCCATGTATATACAACCTTATTATAAGCATAATTTAGACAATATATCTTCTTGACTTAGTTCCCATACAAAATTTCAAAAATTTAAAATTTTGCAAAATGGATGGCTTATCTATCATACCTTATACCTTCATTACGCCCCCTGAGTAAATGTGTCATTTTTTTTTTGCTTCTACTTTTGATGCTCCCCCTGAGTAGATATATGTCTTAGCATATCTTCAAAATATCCAAAACTTTACTAGCCCCCTATTTTGACACTTATGTTAGCTAGGTTGTACACTTAGAGTGTGTTTATCCAAAAATTATTTATGAATCTCCATTATAATCTTCAATGTTGCATCCCAATTGTTGATGGCTACCTCTAGAGATTGATATTGAATGGCCAACTAAGCAGCAAGGTCAACTAAGCCATCATGTGTTGAAAGATGAGAATATTTCTTCATCAATGTTTCAGCATAGGCTAGTTCCTTATGCAACACTTCCACATGGGGATTCAACATGGATTGGATACTAAACAAGGTAGTTCTAATTATAAAATCTAGTGCTTGCATCTCGGCAAGCCTACCTTGAGTAGATAGCAGTTGCTATTTCTTAAGAGTAGTACCTATAATTTGTAGATCTCCTTATAGTTGGTCAATATCCTTTTGAACTTCCTATGTGAATAGATTAACATCACATAGCTTAGTGTATAGAGAGTAAATCTAACACCTTCACACTTTCCACTTTGGTTGCTAAATCAACCTATCTTAGTGAAATAACACTAGATATCATTTCCAGTAGCTTTGAATGAAATTTCATTTCAAACCATTCTAAAATTGTAACATTAGAATTCATGTCTTTATCCTTTATTTTGTCCATAATAGTGACAATTTTCTCTCTAATGAGCTTATCTTCATCTATTTTAGTGAGACTAAAAGCATCATAAATTGTGTCTTTGATCTCATGCAAACCATTCTTTTTCTTGAACTCCCTCCTTAATGTTTCTTGCCTCTTTTTCCTTTGTAGATCTTCCTATAGAATACTCATCTCTTCAATAGTGATTGTTGTAAGATCAGACCTTGGCAATTAAATCACTTCATCCAGACTTACATCACCATATGATGTAGCTTTAGCTATAATGGTTTGCTAGTACTCAACCTTGATATCTATAGTGGGGTTTCATAGGTAAAGTGACCAATGTCTATATAGCAATCCATTCCTCTAGATTAGTAGTCAATTTTAACTCTTCAATTTTGTTATCCTCCTTCACTTCTTTGTAAGCTTCACCTTGTAATTGTGGATTAGGTTCAAGACTTGCTTCTTGATCTATGTGAACTTTAGTTCCATCTTTTTCAATAGTTAGTAATGCTAGAAAACGTAAACTATTTAGGCTAGGCAATGATGAATTTGTTTATTGTGCCTTTGCCTCTTTCATCTAGAATATAATTATGGGCATTACAGATGGTGTATTAGTTGTAGCAACTATTTGTACCAAGTTTATAATTTAATCTCCTTGAAGATCCTATGCATCTTTCTCCTTTAGCTCTCTAAATTAAGGGGGCATAGTTGATGTTTCTTGTGGTTTCTCCCCTACAAATGCAAGTTCTTCCTTCTCAATCTCATCCACTCTCATGAATATGGGTTTGTGCATAGCTATGTTGTTGTGGTAGAGTTTGTCAATATCTTATTCAAATCTTCCTTAGTCAAGGGATTGACATTCTAAGATGATGTATTAGGAAAATCATTGACTAGCATTGAGTCCTATTGACTCACTTGGTTTGTGTGTGCAAGACTGGTACTTAACACTTGTACATCTTGTGTATCTTTTTTCTCTTCTTTATTTGTTTCCTTTTCTCTTGTTCCCTTAGTACCATCTACATTACCATCTCTAACTATTTTATCCTTCTCTGGATCACCTTTCTCTACCTCATCACCCTTTTTAGGTTCTTGCACCTTATCATCACTTTTCTTCTCAGTATGTTCTTTCTTTTTAGTGGCCTTGGTAGATAACCCATAGAAGTCCTTCCAAAGAAATGTGCTTTGTGTCACCACTTGTTCAATATTATTTCTCAAAAGTTTAAAAGCTTTTTACTTGGGAGAAAATATCCCCTTTTAATTGTTCATGGCTTTATTCATCATCTTCTTGTTGAAAGCAGGCATTACTATGGCTAATTGAGCCTCTCTTATTTTCTTTTTAATGGTCAAACTATATTGTCACTTTTGCTCAACTCAATCGTATAGACTTTTATGTAAGGAGTTGGAAATCTCTAGTAGAGTGGATTTAAATGTAGCCATCATATCACATATGACTTCTTCAACCTTATTTTTTCTACACTCCCTAGCTTATCAAAATCTACATGTGTGAAACCAGATTAATCTATATTTGTAACAATATTTTCACACAAATTATCTATGGTAGAAAAGGGATTGTGGCTTACCACCTTGAATCGGCTCAAGTCATCTGACCCTATCCTCTCCTCATCTGAGTCATCCTTCTTTTTGAGGCTTTGCAACTTCACTAGCCTATACAGTTGCTTCCATTGTGCTTGACCTAATTATAGGTATTGCAAGATTTTGTTGTGGTATTTTCACAAGTTTCTCTAATTTCTCCACTATTTGTTCCTTTCCTTTTCTCTTTTCTTGGCTTCCTTTCTTGCTTCATTAGCTTCTTCTCCCTCAAAACCTTATGTATATTCTTGTCTATCTTCACCTAGTGCTTGTGTTAACTTCAATGGGGCTTGGCCTTCTTCTTCTTCTTCTCCTCCTCCTCCTCCTCCTCCTCCTCCACCAAATCTCTCTTTCAACTTCTTAACTAGTTTGTTCTTCTTTATATAAGAATTGTAGTTGTATTTAATTCAATGGTTATTCTTGATTTGGATTCCTCATAATTGCTAAATGAGGTGGCACTTTTGTCTATTTCTTCTACTAAAAGAGTTGTAATTGCTCCAAAGGCCTCATCTACTTGATTTCATATGGAAAGAGTTTCATTCATCTAACTCTAGGTATTGTTGGTTGAACATATGTGTAGTTTGTTGGAAATATGAGGTGGGCAAGGTTATTGTAAAGGGTGGGGGGTAGGGGTGAATCAGGAACCAATAAAATTTAACTTATTTCACTAATTAATCCTTCATATAATATTTTGATCTGATTGGATGCATGAAAGAATAAAAGTAGTAAAATATTCATAACACTTTGACACAAGATATGGTGACCCAGAAACCTTCCAAATAGAAAGTAAAACTAGTGTGGGGATGATAGCCACAAGATTTAGTATTATAATATAAAGTTGTCCTGTTAAGGCTTACAATTGATCACTTCTAATGATCTACCATGTTAGGAGCAATAAGGACTACAAGGTCCACCTTGTGAAAGGATTTACAAAATATACAATGAAGTATGCACTCTGTAAAGAGATTTTTCAAAGACTATTTAGTCTACCCTATTAAAGGATTTAATTGATACACCTATTAGGATGAACTAGTGGCTGATCTTTGATTTGCAACTTTGATTTTCTAGTTAGGATTCCTTTGAAATGTAAAGATCACCTTGTTGTGATAAATAAATCTTTGTTGTCCCTTATACTACTTTTAGCCTTCTCAATTCACACTTCTTCTCTTCATATTCACTTCATACTTACTTATTTGGATATGATACAATTCATTACATATATACTAATCTAAATCATAATTCATCAAAGTCGACTATAACATAGGTTTCTATCAAGATCAAAAAGTTGGCCCAACTACTAGCACTCAGGTTTAGAAGAAAAACTTAGTGATGTTTTGATACTCAGAAACCATTGTCAATACTCAAAATTGTCTTCCACTTAGTAGATGTACAAGCTCGGTTCATACTAATCACTTCCAAGTAGCTTGAAACTGGTTAGCACTTGTGTGACTCGATGAGCACTACAAAACTCAACATATAAACTAAATCACTTGGTTAACACTCCTTGGCTTGGTCAACACTAACACAGCAAGCTTGGTATAAACTAAATCACTTGGTTGAAACTCCTTGGCTTAGTCAACACTAGATTCTCATCACTAATACTGCAAGCTCGATAGATAATATAGAGCATGGTTGACACTATACAACTTAGTTAATACAACGAAGCTTGGTTAGCATTATCACTGAATAGCTCAATAGATACTACTCGTCATGAATTGTATAAAGATTTAGGAACTTGGTAGCAATTGAAGAACTTGGTAACAACTATATTACTCTATAGTAATTATATTACTCAATAGAAAACTAAAAGATAAGCTTAGTAGTAGCTTAACCAATTGACTAAGTGTGAGTCACTAATAAAAAAACTTTGACCTTAATGTCAACAATCTCCCCCTTTGACATTGGTGACAAAAACACTTATCAATCCACAATTGAATGCTCAGAATTTCAAGTCCAAAACATTTTTTTATCTCCTTTCTATGTCTACAACTTGGTAACATACTCTGTTTTGAAATTTTTCAAAATTGCTTTTGTAAAAGATGTTTTCCAATTATATATACATGTATTTGTACATAATACTATGTTATTCCCCCATACATATATCTCATTTATACACATATACCTCGTATTATACTTCTTCCCAATACACTTCATATATACATTCATCTTATATTATACAAGTTCTCCCCCTTTTTGACATAAATGCCAAAGGTGTATACTACATGCTAATGCCAAAATGTGACAAGAAGTTATAATGTACCTTCAAAATCAATGTCATTGTCTTGTCCAAAGTTTCTTGTAACACCTTGCTTGCATGTAATGCAATCTGTACTTCTGTTGATAAATGTATCATGTGATCAACTATGTAGAAGTTATTGTCATGGATGATGGACTTGGTATGTGCAATGTATTTTTGCAATGCATCCATGTTTGGAAGAATCATACCCTGGATGTCTACAAGTGTGGCCCTAATCTTGGGTTCTTCCCTTAATAATTCTTCTTGTAAATTTGTCAGATATCCGATCATTGAATAGTGAGAAAAACTATAGCTTGTGTCAAGTGACAACTGGTGTGTACTTGCCTTTAAGTCTTCATCTATCTTAGATCAATTTTCCTAGATTCCTTGGGTGAAGATAGATGTATCACACAACTTACTAAATAATGAAGTTACATTATTTGTAGATATTTCCAATGAACTAATGATAGTGGACAATTCTACTTGGTTTATTGCAATTTTTTGTGCCACTTGTTCTTATACTTTGTTTTCAAATTTTATTTTTGCTCTTTGTAGAAACTTATCTTGTCCATTCAGATCTTCATTGAATTTATGGACAACTTCTACTAATTGATTTAAAATATGTTGTGTACTATCAACCTCTATACTTAGTGCATTCACAAATATGTCTTTTATATCTTCTAACACTTGGGTTTTCTTCCTTTTATGTTCTCTAAGCATTTTTTGCTTAGCTCTTTTTTGCAATAATTTCCCTAAGATGTTCATCTTATCAATAGTGAGGGTAGCAATATCCTAGTTTGGAATAACAATGTCCTCATCTAAATCTATTTCCTCTTCTTCATCCTTTTCTTTCAAAGTAGGAGAAACAATTTTCTTACCCTTGTCTAATACTTTAGTACTCGGTTGAGACTGGTTCTCAACTATCATTGTACTTGCTATTAACATATTTGGAATTGTAACAATTGTAGAAATTGAGGGGCTAGCAAAAAAAGTAGATATAGCATTGATAGTAGAAATACCTTGTTGTTGCATTGTCAAATCTGATGATGGAGGCACTTGTTTCTTGGTAGATGAATGTTGATCACTTCCGTCAATGTAGTACTCAACTAAACTGGTGTAGAGATTAGTTGGGTGCTTGGTGTTGTAGTGGTTGCTACAACCAACTTAGCAGAAGCTTTCTTAGATATTGATGGTATTAAATCTTTGCTTGGGGAGTGAGGAAATGAGGCCATCACTGCTGCTACAATGTTTGGTTGTTCAGTTTCCTCAATATTTTAAATCTCAGGGAGACTTTCCTCTATAGCTTCTTGATCTTCCTCCTCATCATCCAGATTTATATTTTTTGTTTCATCATCTTTTATTTCCACATTTTCTTCTTCATCAATACCATCATCATTGTCACTAATATGAACAACAAAATCACTAGGTTGATGCAAGTTGTAAATGTTTTTCCATGTAGTTGTGGCTGCCTTTACTACATATTCAATATCTTTTATCAATATCATGCATGTGTTGAATTTAAGAGTGAGTTTTTCTTCATTTTTCTTCAAAGATCCTTTAACCTCTTTTTCACTGAGACTTGACATGAGTTTCCTTAGAGTCTATTCAAATATGTCATTTGTAATCTTCTTAGCATGCTCCCATCTAGGCTTGATTTAGTTGTAAATGTTTTTCCATGTAGTTGTGGCTGCCTTTACTACATATTCAATATCTTTTATCAATATCATGCATGTGTTGAATTTAAGAGTGAGTTTTTCTTCATTTTTCTTCAAAGATCCTTTAACCTCTTTTTCACTGAGACTTGACATGAGTTTCCTTAGAGTCTATTCAAATATTTCATTTGTAATCTTCTTAGCATGCTCCCATCTAGGCTTGATTTAGTTGTAAATGTTTTTCCATGTAGTTGTGGCTGCCTTTACTACATATTCAATATCTTTTATCAATATCATGCATGTGTTGAATTTAAGAGTGAGTTTTTCTTCATTTTTCTTCAAAGATCCTTTAACCTCTTTTTCACTGAGACTTGACATGAGTTTCCTTAGAGTCTATTCAAATATGTCATTTGTAATCTTCTTAGCATGCTCCCTCTAGGCTTTATTTCTTGCATAATCTCATTAGGAATTTGTTGTACAAGTTGATCAGGTGAGTACTTCCATTTACCCATTTTTTTCATCATCATGTCCTCAATCTAGTTTTTCTCATGTACATTCCTGGTTTCATATCTAAGAGATTTGAAATTTTCCATTCCAGATACTCCTTTCAATTCCTTTAACTCTTATTGAAGCTTAAGTGGAGGCTTTTTGAAAATAATTTGCTCAACATCCTCCTCACCTGACTTCAATTTCTTCCTAGATTTTGGTATCCTTGTGAATACTGAAATAGATGATTTAGTATATCTCATTATGATAACCTTACCTTTCTTCCTTAGAGTTTCTTCTTCCTCAAGCTCGGTTTCTTCTACTTCATCTTCTTCCACATCATCTCCTTTTCTCTCTGTCAGCAAGAGAGTAGAACTTGCTTATTTTAGTTTTTCTATCCTCTTTCTTTGTTTGTTAACTACTTGAGGAAGATTAATTTCAAGTTCTATCCTCACCTTGTCTTCTTCATAAGTTCCAAAATATGGTTCCTTAGGATCCATAGGCTCATTCAAAAGAGCCTCAATGATATCTTATGTATCATCAATGTTAACCTCATATTCAAGAGGCTTAACACTTGCCACCCTTGATCTGACTACCTGAATGTACACTCTATTGTAGTCTACCATGAATTAGATATCATTTTTTTACTCTTCTACAAGATTCTTTGGTATTCTATATCTATTATTCATCTTTTCTTTGAATGTATCAAAGTAATTATCCATTATACTGTCAAAAATTTTACCCATCTCTGCTATGTATTCATTAACCTTATATAGAATAGGTACATCTTTTCTCCATAGAACTATGCCTTTAGAAGGGAAAAAAAATTGTACAAAGAAAAATAAACAAGTTATGATTGAATCAAACTTACACAAATTTTTCTTGGAACCTCTAATGCTTTCCATGTTCTTATTGAACTAATTCAATAACAACTCGGCGAGGTTGAATGACATATTATTTTTCACCACCTTGAGGGCCAAATCTACTACCTCACATGATACACTGTTGAGAGGATTAGAGCTATAGATTTTATGGTCAATCACATGAATTCCAAATTTCAATTCCTTTTCTGTGATTCCACTTATCTTCATTCCTCTTCCATCACATTTGGTAAGAGTTTTCTTCTTTAGTTCATCCTAACCTAGGGTTTTGGTCTCCTTGGCTTTGTTTAACATTGGATGGCCAGTGCTTCAATAAATAATTTTCCTTGTGATAAAAATGGGATGATCCAACCATAAATTCCCATTATGAACTCTTTTTAGTATGAATCTTATCCATTTTTCCTAAAAATCCCTTGGCATATGCAAAATATGCGTCAAGCCCTTTTCTTCCAAATCTTGATGCTAGGGTTTTAGAGTGTCATTCAAAATTAACTCATTCAATACCTCATGAATTTCATGTACTCTTGAATAGAACTATGATAATACAAGCATATATCATGCACAAGTAATACCTGGGAAGAAATTTGAGATTGTGCACCTGCTAGGTTGAGTGATTTAACAATTGTTGGACTGATTTTGAATGTTGGAAGCTCACATTCTACACCTCAAATCAACATTTATGATCCTTTCTTTGCTTTGTTTTTGGAAGAAGCCATGCTCAGTAGGGTCTTGTAGGGTTTCAAAAAACTTCAAGAATTCTTCCAACAACAAACACATAGATCACTTGGAAGCACATAAATCACTCTTTGCAAATATTTCTAAAAAATTCATCATGAAAAAGGAATTCAATTTTCTTCCTTTTAACAAATTGTCACTTTTCAATCACCATAAATGCATTGGTATGACCACTCACTCAGTGATAGATTTTCGCCCACTCTATTCTATCTTTTAATACTAAGCAAATATTCATAGCTTGATAGTCTCAACATTACTTGGTAAAGTCTTCAACAACTTGGTGTCCACACACAATACTTTAGTGTAACCTTACCTTGCTCAGTAGGGTCTTGCAACCTGACCTAGCTTGGTAAAGGTCTTGAATTTTCATAGCCACTTGGTGATCCTTGTGCATCTTGAATGCTGATATGGATATTTTCTTCTTTCTTGTTAGAACTGATGTGAGATGTCTAGTTCAGAGCCTTAGTTCCAGTTATCTCTGTGGGGGTTCAAGTTGAGATGCATGAGTCACCCATATCTTGAGTGACATCTACTTAATGGCTTAGACTTGCATTCTCAAGAGATTTTGATATCCATTGCTACTTCATCTTCTTTCTAATATTGTCAACTATGGCTTTCTTTTCATCTTGAATCCTTCCTTTGTTCATACAGTTCTTAGCAAGGTGTTCAAGTTTTGTACAAATGAAACATCTTCTAGTGGTGTCTCTTTTCCTCATGTGATGTTTTACACAGTTTTCTCCAATGTGCCCAAATTCTCCACAGTAGTGGCATCTACACCATGTGTTGTAGTCCCATCTAAATATTTCTTTCACAATATATTTTGCTAGATTTAATATCTTGGTTTTGCATTCAGAAGATTTGTGTCCTTGTTTCTTGCAATTGTGATATTTACCTTTAGACTTAGGTTTATCCTTGCATTCACTTTCTCTATGACCATCCTTATTGTAGCTATAACACTTTCCATTGAATTTTTCTTTACCATTACTCCAACATTTGTCTAATGTATGACCTAACATACCACAATGATTGCAAGTAGGCCTTTGATTCTTTTGAGCTCCTTGCTTGGATGATTCACCTTCTTCTATGTATCCTATTCCTAATTTTCCTTTTTGTCTATACTGACTTTTCTCATTCAACTGATTCATGCTTTCTATCTAGATTTCAACATTCTTTCATTGGTTTACTTTTCAGTGTTTAGATCATTCTACAGTCTTTCATTTTTTGATCTTAGATTCATGAGTTCTTCATTTGTATTAGTGAGTTGACCAATGAAGTTTTCTTGCTAAAGAGATAGATGTTGAATTTCATTGTTCTTTTCTTCTATCTCTTCTTTGGAATTTTCTTTTTCTTCCATGACTTCACATAATCTTACTAACTAGATTTCTTATTCTCTTTTCATCTTTCTAACTTCTTCTTGAATATTGGAATTATTTTCTAGTAGGTCTTTGATTTCTTCATTAGCTTCATCTAAATTTATTTCTAGATAGATATCTTCAATTATTTCTTCAGTGTAGAGATTGTCATTCATTTTTATTAAAAGATCTTTCCTTCTTTTCAATGATTGAGAGAGTTTCTCCTATGCTTTCTTTAGTTGCTCAATAACCAATTCAAAACCCAACTTTTCATCGTCAATAGCCTTATCTAGCCTGTATACCTCCATTGCCTCTAATCTTTCCTTGAGCTATTAAAATTCTTCTATGAGAACCACAATGCTCTGATACCAATTGTTGGAAATATGACGTAGGAAAGGTTACTAAGAGAGAGGATGGGTGTGAATCAAGAACCAATAAAATATTAACTTATTGTTGGTCTAACTTTTCATTTGATAGAAATCTTTTGTCCAGTTGTAGAAAAGTCAGATTTTTCATTTTAGTGGATAATAAGGTTTTTAGATAATTCATCTGTTTGCTAGCCTTTGAAAAATTTTGTGAAAACCCTACGTTTCATTCCATTCGTAAATTGTCAGGCGCAAAATATTTGAATTTTCAAATAGGGTGAATATTCTGTTGTCTTTTTATCTTCCGTGCCTCCAAGCTACCTTTCCTCTCAATTTCCCCAACCGTCTGATCTAAGTAGATCCACCATTTGTCATTACCTCGCTAGGCAAACATGGGCACTTTTTATGTATAGCGAGGTAGCGAGTGCTGAAAAGTTATAAAACGGGACCACAAAATGAAGATATGGCAGTCAGAGATTTATTTTCTGGCCGACTTATTAGTCATGTACACATTGCAAGTACTGTCAGAACAAGAAAGGGGACCCAACAGAAGTAGTTTGAAGTCAGCGTCGAAATGATGGTTTCTCTGATGTTTCGCTACCTCGCTATCAGAAAAATTTGACATCTCGTCGTTAGCAAAGTAGTGAGATGCCATAAAATTGAAGCGTCGGTAACCTTGAAATTCATCGGTACCATGATTAGTCTAGGTGGCATAATAAGTAATAGCTACCATTGTCAGAAGTAGTTAATAGCAGCAATAGTGATCTAATGGGTCCTTGCATTTCATGGCGCCAAGATTTATTAAAGTTGCTAGAGCTCGCTACTTCACTATCAGTAAATTTTAGCATCTCATCGTTAACAAAGTAGTGAGGCACCATGAAATCAATGGCCAATGGGACCTTTCGTAACGTGGGATGATGACTAGGACTAAAGTAAAGTCTTATAAAGTGCCAGCTATGTAGACTTTCATACTTCATCAATGCTCTCAACCCATGCCCCATTGATCAAATGTGCGAGAGATCCTAAGTGTTAGATTAAAATAGAATCAACAGTCCTTACTATCTCACGTTGGAAAGTTGCATGTAGTTTAAGCTATGTGATGTAGCGAGTATAAGGCCCACCATTTATCAAGAAACTTCGTGCAGCTTCCCCACCTTTGATTAAGTCTCTGATCAACGGTCATCGTCTTCTTGCTATGAAGAGTTTCTAGGGGGATACATAAAGCGACATGGCAAATAAGGGCCCACCGCCATCTTTCTGAGCAAGCACAGTAACATATCATCTGCTAACATTAACTACAGATCGATGGTTGTTGCTACTTCGCTATGGCGAGGTGCTTGTTCTTTATGCATAACAAAGTAGTGACCTACTGACACGTGTCCTCAGTTGCCAGTGGGTCCGAACATAAGTGCCATCAAGGAAAGGGTTATGTACATGGTAAATTTTCATTAGATCAATTGACCAACATGTCAAGTGCAATGCCTAGTTGTTTTCTCTGTATCACATGATCGTAGGATTTTTGAAGATCGACGGTACAACTTTAAACACAAAATGTGGTGTCACTCTATGTATTAATTAGACATGAAAGCATCACACGTGAGAAAAATAGAGTATAACACAGAAGATTTCATCAGTTTCATCTTATGCGAGAAAAGATTCTAAGCCATTCCTGAGAAGAAGTAATTACTGAAGGAGAGTGTACTGAAGTTTGGCAGAATTTGTGAAATTGTTTGTTCACGAAAAGTTTGTAGAAATATAGAGGAAAACAAAGACAGAATTCAAGTAAGTAGTACTACCATAATCTCTATAGGCTTTTCAGTTCTGTAAAAAATAATCCAAGATGCCTCCAAAGAAGGTATTTTCAGGTCAAATAAACTATTTGGATAGAAATGTGCATGATGACTTGCTTGAGTTGCTCCCAGAGTCTACTATAGAGATAGTGCAAGTTAAAAGGTTAACCTCATTAAACCCTAGGCTGAGGATAGCTGATGGATTGTATGATAAGGGTAATTGGGTCCATGATGCTCAAACTTCACAAATTGGTTTGAGTTTGTTCAAAAAATGGTTTGCAAAAAGGAAATTGTATGCCCCACATGCCAATATATGGAATTTTGATCTGGGAAAGCTAGTTGTTTCCAGTATGTTTATGGATTATGACCTTCTTGAGGCCATGGTGAAGAGTTATGACCAAGCCACTAGGGTAGTGAGAAGAGTAGATGGTGAAGTTTTAATCACCATCAGTCTAGAAGAGATTAGGGAAGTTTTCAGTTTGGGAAATCTCACTAGGTATCATGTGCCCATTGATTTGACAGAATTAGAAAAAGAATATATGTCAAAAAGGGATGTAGTTAGACAAGGTGCACTGAAGGCCCACATAGGCAGAATTGGAAACCTACCAGCAATAACATCATCTTCTAAAGAACCTTTCAAGAAATCATGTTTCAATGACAGGGCAGTAGAGATATACAGGACCCTATGCAGAGTCTTTGGAGAGGGTGAAGAAGATTTTATTCCTATGAGCTTCATGTATATGATCACTCAAATCTCCTCTTTCGATGTAGAAATAATTTTTGATTTTGCATCTTACCTGGCTAATGAGATTCACAATGGATTAGTGGGGATTGCAAAGGGCAAGGTGAAGAAGGTTTGGGGTCAGTACTCCCTATTAATGCATATGTTTCTATTTGAAGGGGTTACATATTTTGGTAAAGAAATGGTATTAAATAGGGAACAAGAGGGGGAAACACTACGAGTTCAATTATGGAATGCAGACATGACTGAGGAAGCAGAAAATGCTAGTTTTGTTAGATTTGATAGGCACTTTGCTTCCAAACTAAGGTGCCCCATATTGAGTGACAATCCCAGAATTCCTAAGGCACTAATGCACCTTGTTAGGCCTATGGAAAAACCCCATAGTCTAAAAGTTTCACATAATTGGGGAGATATCATCCCGTATTCGGTCTCAACTGTCATTAGAGTTTATGGATTCAAAGGGACACCCCATGTACTACCTTATCAAGTGCCTTTAAAGGTAGGAATAGCTGAATTTTTATGGCAATTGGGAGGAGTGGAGGAAACCTTTTTGCACAAAAGGGGAACAGGATCAATTTTTCCTACTTGCACTGTAGCTCATCAGTTTGTAATAACTAAGGAGGGGTGGATCTTCCTCTACAAATTTTTGGATCAGTATAAGATGGCAGTATCTCGCTCTCATTTTTGTGATGCAGAAGATTTCTTTAATTTTTCTATTAGGCATAGAATCAAACTTTGTCCAATTCAGCATGAATTTTATTTCTCTGAAGATGTAATAAGGAATGAGTACTCTCTGCAGGAGCAAGAAACAAAGAAAGAAAAGTGGAGAGTCTATTCAAAAGTTTTGGAGTTTATTAATTGTTTTAACAAGGATGACAGTCCTCTTAGTAATGATGCAACTAATGTAGATAGAATAAATAAGCTTATGAGTACAATCCCCGAAATAATGGAGGTAATGAATGAGAAGAAAAAGCATTTTATTGATTCTTCTCCAGATAAAGCTAGGGAAGTAATGAGGAAATTGGGTTTCACCCCTAACATAGGGGCAGGTCCACTGGTAGTACAAAAGAGGATAGGATATACTGTCATTCGAGATCAGACACCCACTGTAAACAAAGGAAAGCAGATAATTGAATCTATTAGTACTATTTTTGAAGAAAGACCCCCTGAACCCTCTCCCAAAAGAAGAAAAATAATAAGGGAAGAGGAATCACATGATGAAGGTTACTCACCTTCCCAAACTCCTATGAGAATTGAGGAGGAACAGCTCACCAATGAGCAAATTGAACAAATGGGATCACAAGGAAGAGTTTTTGTTACCCAGGTAGAAATTGATGAAGGGAACCCCTAGGAGCCTCATGTGCCGAGTTTTGAACTAACTATAGTAGATTTTAGGGGAAGGGAATTAGACCCTATTTTGGAACAAGCCAGTCAGCAATTTTTGTCTAATAACAGTTTTGTAAAATCTAGGGCTTTCCATCAGTTTGCGTGGAGGGAAAACATGCACATTTTTGAGGAAAGATGTAGGAATATGAAAGTAGAGCATCTAGAAATGGATGAAGCCTCTATTTAGAATCAAATAAAGGAACAAATGATACAAGAGTTCCAGAATATAACCCCTGAAGAGGGTAGACAGATGGTGAAAGATGCAAATGTTTTATTATTGCCAAATTGGGACATTGTTGATGCCTTAATTTTTAATTTTGTGTCAAATAATTTGGGATTACAAGATCTAGATAAAAAGGAATTCTTGGGAACAACATTTAGTAATGACCAAGTTGCTCTTGTTATGTGGTCATTAAGAAGAGGATTTAGGACTACTCCATCACAGCCTGATGATTCAGGACTAACAGGGAGTATCATTGTGAGGAAAGTCACTGATACTTCACATGTATAGTCAGCCCACATGAATGTGGACTATTCTAAATTTTCCTTGGCCACTGCAGAAAAGCAAGAAAAGGAAATGACTAACCTGCAAAGAAAGTATGAAACAATGGTGGATGCCTACAATAAAGAAGTAAAAAAGAGAATTGAGCTTGAGAACAAGCTATTGGGAAGAACCACTAGGCCAAAAATAACATACCCTTGCCCCCCAGTTGAACCTTTTAAATCCACCCCTCTCATAGAAATACCAGATACACCCCAAAGGCCACAATACTACACTGCTGAGGAATTTGAAGAAGAAAAAAGGCAAACTATGGGCCTTACATGTAGAATTGGAATCCAAATATGAAGATAAATTGAGAAAAGCTCTCACATATTTGGGGGACAAGATTGAACGGCTGCTAATTTATGATCAGTTGGCCAGGGTGATCAGTATCTGGGAGGATTTGAAATCTAATGATGAGGCTCTAATGCCTATTTTGAATAAATGGGTGAGAAGGGAGAAAGAAATAACATTTTTGTGTTTCTCTGTCATAGATGATTCTTTTGATCAAATTGAAAAAACATTTGATATTGTTTTTGATCTTACTGACTTTAGTAATAAAAGGATTCATTTACAAAAAGTAGTAGTAGGCTACTTTGAAAAGTACAAGAGCTAGAAATTCAATTTATTTCCTCATGCCCTAGATAAAAAGAATAATTTGAAAACCAAAGATGAGTGGGCAAAGGAACTTGATGATTTTTTCTGTTTAAGAATGAATCAAGTCATTAATGAATCAGGGCATGCATGGTGGGCCGCCACAATAGAAGAAATGGTGAAGGCTCAAATATTCTTTGATTCTTTAAAGAAAGAATTTGTTACCATTAATAAGGATGATGAGTATGTGCTAAAAAGACAGAGGGATATTTTACAGTTCAATTGGCCAGATGATACATTATTTGACAAATGGATGGTAGATATGGCTCCTGTTGAATAGTTTAATGAAGATGAAAATGATAGTGATGAAATGCAAGGTGAGGAGATCCAAATCATTGACCCTATCACTACTCAGACCCAACCGAAAGAAGAAGAAAAGGATAATCTGTTACCTTCAATTGCAGACCTAGGACCACAGGATGCTGATACAACTAAAGAAAGGGAAAAGGTAGAAGTTATTTCCCCCATACAGGATAAAGATGGTGAAGGCCCACAGGTGGAGGTTGATGTGCCATCATCAGAACAAACTTCATTATGGTTAATTTGGTTGTTGTATATGAGGAAGGATCAGAATAGCAACTAACTTAGCAACACAGGAGCGTGTAACAAAAGGGCCCACAAAAGGAATGTCTAATGTAAAACTTTTTTTGTTACTCGCATTTTTTTCATCATTGTTACAAGTATACGTAAGTGTCTTTTAAAGGACACCTGTCATTGTCTTTAGCCTGAAGCTTGTTGCATCTCACACTATTTAAGTGAGATTCCAAGGCTAAAGAAGGGTCCAAATTCTATTTTTCTAAGTAATATGCTTAGTCTATTTTTGGTCCAAAAAATTTTGAAAGAAAATCCATGATGTATTTTCTTTGTCGGTTCTCTGAGAATACATGAATATAGAATGAACTGTGTCTCTTTCTGAAGGTCATTTTGAGTTTATTGTAAATGATATACCATTTTCAAAGAAAATGAATACAAATTGTGAACTGTCCCCATATCAGTTCTTTCTGAATCGTGTCTCCTTCCAATTACATGGTTATCTTGATATTGTATAAGTAAAGGCTTGTGCAATTGAAGCCAATCTAGTTAGGTTGTATATCTATTTATTACTGATGTTAATTCAATGGATTCAATAAAAGCTTTGATGAATGTGATGAGGTTTCTTTAGTAATGGAAAGGATTTTAAATGACGAATTTTGATAAGAATTGTTGATATAATTTGTTGTAAGGCAACGAATTAGATCTAAGAATTTGTTATAGACTCTGAACCCCAATGGATTAGGCATTGATCAAATTGATTTAGCTGAAGGAGAAATATATCATAAATGGTTATCAAAATGCAACATCAAATCAAATTTCACTTTTATTTCCTGTAGATCTTCAAAGGTTGGCCAGTACTTGTCTGCATGGAATGTTTTAGCTTTAGTTAGCCAATATTGTTAAGAACACCTATAGATCTATAGAAGAAATTTTGGCCATATCTATTATATGGGATGTATTTAGCAAATTTTTATGAATTATGTATGTATTTGAGGATTTGAGATGAGAATCAGAATGAAACTAAAAATAATCCTCATACAGTTTCCCCAGTCTTGAATCATCCTTGGGTATACCCACCCTGGTCTTGCAGAGCCAGAAGAGTAGAAAACCACCTTTGGTTTTGTTGAAGTTAGATCCAAATGCTTTGCACATGCAATTTTTACACAAGAATTGGCTGGTCTTTAGATTGTGTGAGTAATGTCATTTTGGTATTAAGCATTTTGTTGCTTAGTAGTTCTAGTGCATTTTAAAACACCAACACTTATTTCACTAATTAATCCTTTAGATAATATTATGATCTAATTGCATGCATGAAAGAATGAAATTAGTAAAATATTCATAACACTTTGGCATAAGATCTGGTGACCCAAAAACCTTCTAAATAGAAAGTAAAATTGGAGCAGGGATGAACTGCATTATAAAGTTGGCCTGTTAAGGCTTAGAATTGATCACTTCTAATGATCTCCCATGTTAGGAGCATTAATGACTGTTAGGTCCACCTTGTGAAAGGATTTACAAAACATGCAATGACATATGTACTTGGTAAAGATATTTCTCAAAGACTATTAAGTCTACCCTATTAAAATATTTAATTGATATACTTGTTCGGATGAACTAGTGGCTAATCTCTAATCTACAACTTTGATTTACTAGTTGAGATTCCTCTGAAATGCAAAGATCACCTTGTTGTGATAGATTAAAAAAAATTCCCTTATACTACTTTTATCCATCTCAATTCACACTTCTTCTCTTCATATTCACTTTATACTTACTTATTTGGATATGATACAATTCATTACATATATACCAATCCAAATCAGAATTCATAAAAGTCAGCTACAACATAGGTTTCGATCAAGATCAAAAAGTCAGCCCAACTAGTGCACTTGGGTTTAGAAGAGAAACTCAATGATGTTCTAGTACTCAGTAACCATTTCTAACACTCAACATTGTCATGCACTCAGTAGACATAGAATCTTGGTTCATACTAATCACTTCCAAGTAGCTTAAACTTGGTCAACACTTGTGTGACTCAATGAACACTAGGAAACTTGCTATATAAACTTAATCACTTGGTTTAAACTCCTTGTCTTAGTCAACACAAGATTCTCATCACTAATACTATAAGCTCAATAGATACTAGAAAGCATGGTTGACACTATGCAACTTAGTTAATATTGTGAAGCTTGGTTAGCACTGTCACCGAATAGCTCAATAGATACTACTATTGGAAATATAAGAGGAGTAACTAAGAGGGGAGGGGTGAATCAATTACCACAAAAATAAATTTTAGATCCCTTAGATGTCAATATAAATCAAAATAAACCTTGTTAAAACTCAATAAACACACAAGAGAAATGTTGTAACTTGGTAAACATTGAAATAGCTTAGTAAATTCTTAACATGAAAGTCTTAAGATATTATTTTTGATTGATATTACTTTAACTTAGCTGCAAATACATAAGAGAAATAGCATGAACATAATATTTTAACATGGAAATCCAATTTTAGAAAAACCACCAATTGTGACTAGTTACTAATTTTTACTCTTCTGAAGTGAGCCCTATTAGGAGCCAACTATGTTAAAGGTTACAAAACACACTAATAGGTGTTATCCTATTAGAGGATTTAATCACCCTATTAGGAGTGGCCTTGCTAGAAGTCTTTAGACAATTCAATAGAAATGCCACCTTGTTAGAGGAGTTACAAATAGTTGTTAAGACAACTCTGTTAAGAGATTTAGATCACTACTACAATGGTTAGAGAGTAACAATGAGATGACTTGATTTCTAATGCAATTGAATTGCTAATTATAGATCTCAACTCTAGCTTGTATACTTGATCCTTCCTGATTGAATGTATCTTTGCCTCTCAACAAAGATATTCTAATTCGGTTCCTCTAAGCATCATCAAATCTTCAATTATATTCCAGATACTCAATCTTCAACTTGACCTTGTATTTATATCTTACTCATTATCAAGTTAGCTTGAATACAACTTAGAATAATTGATATTCATCTTCTTAGTCAGCTAGAACCAACAAACAATTCAATTGAACACAATATACCAAAACAAGAAAATCCTTCGTTAGCCAACCATGCTTGGTAGATACTAACTCAAAGTGATTTTCCTATGTTAACCAAGTGAACTCAGTTAACACTATATATTTATAAATTTTCTTTGGTAACCAAATGAGCTTGGTTAACATTGGTTCCATCCAACATTTCCTTTATTAACTGAGTGAGCTCGGTTAACACTCAGCTTCTACAAGCTTTACTTTGTCACCTGAGTGAATATGGTAGACACTATCTTCTAAACTAGGAAAACTCTAAAATTATTGAAAGACTTAAGAAACTATCTTCAATGCCTGAGTGAGCTTGGCATACACTGACTAGCAATGATATGACATTTTGTGTAACATCAAAGACAATACACAATTAATCAATTATTTCCAACAATCTCCCTCTTTGGCATTGATGACAACACAGCATGTCATAATCCAATGAAATTTTAGAGCAAGAAAAAAGTAAGGAATGTGTCCTTAGTTTCATTCTAATTCTCATCCTTGAGAAATCCCTCTATCAGTGTGAACTTCCTCTACTCAGTTTCTCCCTTTGTCAACAAATTTGTACCTTTGATATCTCCCTCTTTATCATCTCTTAAAGTGATAAAATTTCCATGAGATATGACAGTAAACTTCTCCCTCTTTGACATCTCATGCCAAATACAATATTCAGTAAATATTAATGTACCTCATGTACTGATTCATTTGCAATATGCACTTATTAATACTGCACAAACTAACTGATCTTCAACATGCTCTGGTTGATGCATTACTAAATTTCATTTAGTGAGCTTCAAATAGGGGAATGACCCCTAGATTACCTCTTAGATACAAAAATCCATCCTTAGGTAATGGCTTAGTGAACATGTCTTTAATTTGTTCTTTTTTATTTACATATTCCAATCTTACCTTTTATCTTGTACCAATTCTCTCAAAAATGATATTTTATAGAAATGTGTATTATTTTGATATGCATCACTTGATTCTTTGATATATTAATTGTAATGGTGTTATCATAGTATATAACCAATGGATCCTTGATCTCTATCTTCATACCTAGCAATAGTTGTTTGAACCAAACAATATTAGAACAATTAATTGTTGTAGCCACATATTTTGCCTCTGTTGTGGACTGAGAAATATAATTCTATTTCTTGCTTGTCCAAGACACTAGTCTTTTATCAAAAAATAATGCTCCACCACTAGTGCTCTTTCTGTCATCAACACTTCCTACCCAATCAGCATTTGTGAATACTTTTAAATCTAAATTGCCTCCCTTTTTGTGCCATAAATCATAGTCTTTAGTACCTTTCATGTTGGAATAATAGATGGAGTAACTGGGAGGGGGGATGAATCAATTACCAAAAAAAAATCCACAAATCCCTCAGATTTTTTATAAAACTAATTACTATTTTCACTCGGTAAACATACTTAAAGTTACTACAACTCAGTAAATGTTGAGTATGTTTAACTTTTAACTAATCTTAAAAGTATGTTTAACTTTTAACTAATCTTAAACATTCACAGTGATTAACTTGCAATCATAAAAAAAATAACATGAACAAATGAGACACTAAGATTTAACGTGGAAATGTAATATCGAAAAAACCACCAATGTAACTAGTTACTATTTTAACTCTTCTCAAGTGAGCCCTATTAGGAGCCAACCTAGTTAAAAGTTACAAAACACACTATTAGGTGTGACCTTGTTAGAGGATTTAATCACCATATTAGGAGTGGCCTTGCAAGAGGTCTTTAAACAAATTCAATGTAACTATCACCTTGTTAGAGGATTTACAACTCATTGTTAAACCAAATGTATTAAGAGATTTTGGATCACTACTACAATGGTAAGAAAGTAACAATGAAATGACTTGTTTGAGATGCAACTAAATTTCTGATTACAGATCTCTGTTATGCTTCACACTAGATCCTCCCTAATTGAATGTTACTTTGCTGCTCCACATGGATATCTGACCATCCTTCAAATTTTCTCACACTTTCCTTCTCAATACACTTGCATATTTGCTCTCATACTAGAATCTCAACTTGACCTTTCATTTATACCATTCAGATTATCAAGTTGGCTCAATTACAACTTACAATGACAAATAAACATTAGCACAGTCAGCTGAAATCAATACTTGAAATAATTAAACTTCATAAGCCAAATCAAAAAAATCCTTTGATAGCTGCCCCTGCTTAGTAAACACTGATCCTGAAATGATTTCCTATGTTAACTAATAGATGCTTGGTTAACACTACAAACTTGCAAAATCTTTTGGCAACTGAGTTAACTCAGTGAATACTAACTCTGACCAACTTTTCTTTGTTAACCATGAGAACTCAATTAAAATTTCTTCCTACCAGAGTTCCCTTTGATGCCCAAGTGAGCTCAGTAGACACTAATTTCATAGAGTAATCTCCAGGAATGCTCAGTAGACAAGAAAAATTATCTTGCTAACCAAGTGAGCTCAATAATCAGAGACTGATAACTGATATGACATTTTTGTAACATCAAAGACAACACATAATTAGAGAATTATATCCAACAATCTCCCCATAGACTGATAACTGATATGACATTTTTGTAACATCAAAGACAACACATAATTAGAGAATTATATCCAACAATCTCCCTCTTTGGCATTGATGGCAATACAACATGTCATAGCACAATGAATCTTGAAAACAAGAGTTTCTTTGATAGAAAGTTTCTCCCTCTGAGATTTTATACCACAAAATTCTCTAATGTAGTTATCTCCCTCTTTGAAGGAATTACATAGCTTCTTTCTTTAAACAAATTTTAGAAGATATGATAGTAAACTCTTCCTCTTTGACAACAAATACCAAAGACAACACATACCAAATAAGTATTAATGTACCTTGAGTACTAATTCATATGCAATGTTCTCTTGACTATGTTGCATCAACTAATAGATCTTCAACTAGGTTCCTATTGATGCATCACTAAAACTTTATTTAGTGAGCTTCAGATAGGGGAATGACCCCTAGCTTACCTCTTAGATACAAGAATGCATCTTTAGGTAATGGCTTGATAAATATGTCTCCAATCTATTCTTCTGTATGCACATATTCTAATTTGATTTCTTTGTCCTACACCAATTCTCTGACAAAATGATATTTTATAGCAATATACTTGATTTTGGAATGCATCACTGGATTCTTAGATATGTTAATTGCACTTGTATTATCACAGAACATGACAATTGGTTCTTTGATATCAACCTTCATGCCTTCCAACAACTATTTAAACCAAACAATATTAGAACAATTCATTGCTATTGCTACATATTCTACTTTTGTTGTGGATTGGGATGTGCAGTTTTTCTTTTTGCTTGTCCAAGATACCAACCTTTTACCAAGAAAAAATGCTCCACCACTTATACTCTTTCTGTCATCAAGATTTCCAGCCTAATCAGCATCAGTAAATACTTTTAGGTCCAAATTTCCTCCAAGTTTATACCATAAACCATAGTCTTTAGTACCTTTCAAATATCTCAAAATCCTTTTGATTGCCATCATATGATTTTCTCTACGTTTCGTTGAGAATCTTGCTACTATACCAACTGCAAGAGCAATATTAGGCCTTGTATGAACTACATACTATTATTTTTCAATCATTGATCTATATAAGGTTTAATCTACCTCTTTTGAATCATCATCTTTGGTAAGCTTTAGTCTAGTACACATGGGGGTTCCAACTGGTTTTGAATCTTTCATACCAAACTTCTTGAGTATCTCCTTAATATACTTAGACTGAGTGATGTAGATATCATTCTTTCTTTGATGTATATGTAATCCAACAAAGAATTTAATCTCACCAAACATAGACATTTCAAACTCTTTGTTCATTTTCTCTAAGAATGTTTTGCATAGATCATCATTCCCTGTAAACAAAGTATCATCCACAAATATCTCTACCAATACAATCATGTTATCAAGTCCTTCCTTGATGTACAAACTATTGTTATCATTAGTTCTCTAGAAACCAATCTGTATAAGGTAGTTGTGCAACCTCTCATACCATGCTCTAGGAGTTTTTTTCAGACCATATAATGCTTTGTGTAATTTGCAAACCATGTCTCTTCTGTTTGGATCAACAAAACCTTCTAGTTGTTCAATGTAGACTTCTTCATCAACAATATTATTGAGAAATGCAGATTTAACATCCATCTGATATACTTTAAATCCTTTATGTGTTGCATATGCAAGTAAGGTCCTGACACCTTCCAATCTTGCAATAGGAGAAAAAGTCTCACCATAATCAATGCCTTGTTCTTGAGAGTAGCCTTTACATACCAATCTAGTTTTGTTTCTTGATACTTTACCATCTTCATTCAACTTATTCTGGAATACCCATTTTGTTCCGATCACATTTTTATCTTTGGGCCTAGGTACAAAAGTTCAAGTTTTGTTCTTCCCTATTTTCTCTATCTCTTCATTCATAGCCTCAATCCAAGTTTCATTTTCCAATGCATCCTTAACATTTCTAGGTTCAAAATCAACAAGTAAACATGTACCTTTTAGCTTACTTCCCATCATAGTACCTTCTAATTTATTTCCAATAATCTAGTTTGGTGCATGATGCCTCCTTACATACTTGACTAATACAAGTTCTTTGCCTTTTGAATCAATTCTACTATCTTCATTTTAAATTTTAACTTCTGGCTCTGGTTGTTCTATCTACAGCTCAAGTCCTTAAAACTTTGTAGGCATTGGCTCAGTAGCTTCATATTGTGAATCGGGTCCTTGTGACTCAATTTGAACTTCTTGCAACTTGGTAACTAAGGAAGACTTGGGAGTAGAAGTCTCCCTATCTATAGATATGTCTAGCAATGTATCAGGTTCGATGTAAACAAATATCCTAGTCTTCTAGTTCCTTTTTGCTTTCTTCTTCAGTCTTTTCTACAAACTCATCAATTCTCACACGTGCACTTCCTATGATTTTATGGGTAGAAAAATTCAAACATCTATATGCCTTACTTCTACAAGAATATCCTAAGAATATAGCTTCATCACCTTTCACATCAAATTTTTATTTTTTAGATTCTTTTAAGATATAAAATTTACTTCCAAATACTTTTAGGTAACTTACATTGGGTTTATAGCCATACCATAACTTATAGGGAGTTTTAATTGAGTCCTTCCTCAACTATACTTGGTTTAAGGTATGAACTATATTGCTGATAGCTTCCTTCCAATATTTGATAGCAATGTTCTTTTCAATCATTAGAGTTCTTGCACAATCCATGATGGATTTGTTTCTCCTTTCAGCTATTCCATTCTACTCAGGAGTTCCAGGAGCTGATACTTGTCTTTTGATTCCTCTTTCAATGCAAAAGTTTTTAAATTCATTAGAGATGAATTCACCACCTCTATCTGATCTTAAGCATTTCAGTCTTTTCCCTGTTTCTTTCTCTACTCTTACCAAATACCATTTGAATTTCTCAAATGCTTATGACTTTTCTCTAAGATACATAACAGTCATCATTCTTGAATAGTCATCAACAAAAAGAATAAAGAATTTTTCTCCTGTATAGCTTTCTATGTTAGGAATAAGGTGTCTCAACCTTGGATAATTCCTATTCATTATTATTTGTTTTGTAAAATGTATTTTTTGCAAATAATGTTGATGTGTCAACATCTTAAATTATGTGTAAGGAGATCATGACTAAAATAGTTATGATGGATTCCTATGACACGTAACAGCTATGTTAGGAAGATTCAATGGCAAGTGAAAACATGTGGCAACTAATATATTTGAGTACTGTACACTCTACCCCAATAGTGGGGTTCGGGGCATCGCCCCAAAAAAAAATTTAGGGTTCCTATTTTCTCGGAGAATGGTAAAACCCTAATACGATTTATCTTTGGGAGTAGCCCTAAAGTGAAGCACATGTTATAAGCATTTTTAGGGTTACAAAGAGAAGTGATGCAAGAGAGTGTGTTGTTGGTACTGTGAATTGCTATTGGAGTCCTCTGTTGTCACTGTTGAGCTTGCACTGCAAGTGTATTGTAACCTTTTGTTGAAGATAATACATTGTGCAGGTTTTGAAAGGGTGGGGTTGTTTTATCGAAAGGTTTTTCTCCACTGGAAAATCTTTGTGTTATGTGTTCTTTTATCTGTCTATTTTCTGTATGCATGGTTGGCTCCAATATTGTTGTTTACATGATATTAAATCTGTAAGTATAGAAGATTTTAATAGGATTTGCATCATACTTTTCTTATGAGATTAGTGTAGGAAGCTGTTTCCGCACCTGAGTTTCCTTACATTCTATTCCAATAGGTTCACATAGGTTAGTATTGACAATTTCTAAGATATCTTTAGATTGATAGTTTTTTCTTTTAAAACTTATCTTTCCCATTTTTCCAATCTAACAATTCTTACATAAACCAAAATCAGGTTTCTTCAAACTAGGAATACCTCTCACTTTCTTGACCTTTTTTATTTTCAACATGTTATCAAAATTTACATGACATTGTTCCATAACAAACTTTCTTCAACTTGAGCAATAAAACATGAGCAATCACCAAGATCAAGATAAAACAGATTACCTTTTGTTTGTTTGCCTAATCCAATCAGTTTTCCTTTTTCATCCAGCAGTCTTGTCTTGCCATGCATGAATTTCATCTTGAATCCAATGTTGATTAGTTGTGCCACACTCAACAAATTATGTTTGAGTCCTTGAACCCAATAGGCATTATCACATACAAGTTATTTGGTTAATGAGATTCGGCCTCTCCCTTTTATGCAACAAGGTTCATTTTTTCCAAACCTTACACTACCACCATCATAATCTTCAAACTGTTCAAACTTTGTTTTTTCACTAGTCATATGATGCGAACATCCACCATCTATGATCCATGTATCATTTTTGCTCCCATGAGATGTTCATCTTTTATAGCAATGTAAACTATTTCATCTTCACTATTATCAAAATCTTTAGCCATAAAACAAGTCTTCTTACCTTTTTCCTTGAATGATTTGTGATTTTTGAAATCCTTCTTGCCATTACACTTGTGACTTTTATTCTCATCCTTGCTTTCTTTTTTTGGGAACCTGGCAGCAATATGACCAACTTCTTCACATGAAAAATAAATTAAAGGAACTTTACCTTTGTATTTTACTCTACCTCTAGAATATTTCCTTACAAGTAGAGCTTCAACAACTTCAAGGTCACTATCAGAACTTTCCTTTGATTCTTCTTCACTTTCTGACTGAATGTCCTTTTTTTTTTACCTTTCTCCTTAAGTGAAAGTTTGGCCTCAAATGCAAATTCAATATTCTTGGAAGATGGAACATAATTGTTAAAGTTATCTAGCTCAAAAGCTATCAATCTTCCTACTAAGGTTTCCAAAGTTATCTTATGATTTTTCTCATATCTCCTTTCTTGAATAGAAGATACTCTAATTGCATAGATAATAAGAAATGTTTTGAGAACTTTATTTACAATAGTTTCTTCCTTGATATCTCCTCTAGAAGCTTTAATTGCACTAACACTTGCTTTGATTCTTTCAGCATATTTGGCAATATTTTCTTCTCTCATTTTCATTTGATCAAATTGTCCTCGAAGACTTTCTACTTTGGCCTTCTCACATTTTCATCACCACCATAGATGTCCTTTAGCTTGTTCCACTTTTCAAAACTAGTTTTGGAGTCCTTGACATCATCAAATTCCTCATAGCTAAGAGCAGATGCAATATCTATCATCATGGTGTTATGGTTCTTTTTCTCAGTAATATCTCCAACAGATAATGTGCTAGTAGAAGTTGTATATTCTTCATCAAAGTATTTGCATCCTAAATCACCAATTGAAGCCAAATGAAGTCTCATGAGTCCCTACCATGCTGAAAATTTGTCTCTCTTAAGCTTTGAAATTTCTCTCTTGTAAGACATCCTAATTTTTAGCTTAGGTCATTAAAACATTTCCTACAAGCACCAAAAGCTCTGATACCAATTGTTGGAATAATAGATGGAGTAACTAAGAGGGGGGGTGAATCAGTTACATGAAAAATATATCCACAGATTCCTTCGATGTCTGATAAAACTAACTACTATTGTCACTTGGTAAACATACTTAAAAATGTTTCAACTCGGTAAATGTTGAGTATTTTTAACATTTAACTTTCTTAAATATTCATACTGATTAACTTTTAAACATAAAAGAAATAACATGAACACATGAGACACTAGGATTTAATGTGGAAACCCAATATGGAAAAAACCACCAATGTAACTAGTTATTATTTTCACTCTTCTAAAGTGAGCCTTGTTAGGAGTCAACCTAGTTAAAGGTTACATAACACACTGTTAGGTGTGACCTTGTTCATGGATTTATTCACCATGTTAGGAGTGGCCTTGCAAGAGGTCTTTAAAACAATTCAATGAAACTGTCACCTTGTTTGAGGATTTACAACTGGCTATTAAACCAACTCTATTAAGAGATTTTGGATCACTACTACAATGGTAAGAAAGTAACAATGAAATGACCTATTTGAGATGCAACTGAATTGCTGATTACATATCTCTGTTATGCTTCACACTAGATCCCTCCTGATCAAATGTTACTTTGTTGCTTCACAAGGATATCTGACCATCCTTCAAGTTTGCTCACACTTTCCTTCTTAATACACTTGCATATTCACTCTCACACTAGAATCTCAACTTGACCTTTCATTTATACCATCTAAATTATCAAGTTGGCTTAATTACAACTTACAATGACCAATAAACATTAGCATAGTTGGCCAAAATCAATACTTGAAATAATTAAACTTCATAACCCAAATCAACAAAATCCTTTGATAGCTAACCCTGCTCAACAAACACTGATCCTGAAATGATTTCTTGTGTTGACCAATAGATGCTTGGTTAACACTGTGAACTTGCAAAATCTTTTGGCAACTAAGTTAACTTGGTGAACACTAACTTTGACCAACTTTCATTTGTTATCCATAAGAATTCAGTTAACATTACTTCCTGCCAAAGTTCCCTTTGATGCTTGATTGAGCTCGATAGACACTGTCTTCATAGAGTGGTCTCCAAGAATGCTCGGTAGACAAGAAAAATATTCTTGTTGACCAAGTGAGCTCAATAATCATAGACTGATAAATGATATGACATTTTTGTAACATCAAAGAAAACACACAATTAGACAATTGTATCCAACACTTTCAGATATCTCATGATTATTTTGATTGCCATCATGTGATTTTCTTTTGGATTTGCTAAGAATCTTTCCACCATACCAATTGCTAATGTAATAATAGACCTTATATGCACTACATACTACAATTTTCCAATCATTGATCTATATGTGATCTAATCTACCTCCTTGGAATCATCATTTTTGGAAAGTTTATGTCTAGTAGACATAGGAGTTCCAACTGGTCTTAAGTCTTCCATTCCAAATTTCTTTAGTTCCTCCTTGATATATTTGGATTAAGTAATGTAGATACCATCTTTCTTCTATTGGATCTACAATCCAACAAAGAATTTTATATCTCCAAACATAGACAACTCAAATTCTTTACCCATTTCCTGCGCAAGTCATTATTTCCTATAAATAAAGTGTCATCCATGAATATTTATGCCAACACAATATTCTTTTCTGGTCCTTCTTTTATATACAAACTATTGTTATCATTTGTTCTTTAAAAATCAATCTTTATTAAGTACTTACAAAGTATTTCATACCAAGCTCTGGGAGCTTTCTTGAAATGTATAATTCTTTATGTAATTTTCAGACCTTATCTCTTTTTTTAAGATCTACAAAACCTTCATTTTTTTCTACGTAGACTTCCTCATCAAGAATTCCATTCAAGAATGCAGATTTTACATCCATGTGATGAACTTTAAATCCTTTGTGAGTTGCATATGCTAGTAAAGTTCTAACACCTTCTAACCTTGCAATAGGAGAAAAAATTTCACCATAATCAATACCTTCTTCTTGAGAATAACCTTTACATACTAACCTTTCTTTGTTTTCAGAAACCTCTCCATCTTCATTCAACTTATTTTTGAATACCCACTTTGTGCCAATTACATTTTTATCATTGGGTCTTGTAACAAGTGTCCAAGTTTTGTTCTTCTCAATTTTTTCTATTTCCTCATTCATTGCTTCAATCCAACTTTCATTAACCAAAGAATCTTTAACATTTCTAGGTTCAAATTCAGCAAGCAAACATGTACCTTTCAATTTTTTTCTTGTCATTGTTCCATCTGACTTGTCTCAAATGATCTGATCAAGTGCATGATGCCTTTTAACATATCTTGCTAACACAAGTACTTTGGAATTGGAGTTTGTTTCATTGATTTCTTTATGATCTTTTGTATCAAGATCAAGTCCCACTATCTATGACTTAGGTCCTTCAGACTGTGACTTGGGTTGTACTGATTGCAACTTGGTAACTTTTGGAGATTTTGGGGACTTGGGAGGTGAGGCCTTCTAACTTATAGATATATTTTGTAAAGTATCAAGTTCATAGAAAAAAAATCTTTTGTAATCCTCAAGTTCTTTGTTGCTTTCTTCTTCACTCTTTTCTGCAAACTCATCAATTCTCACATGTGCACTTTCTATGATTTTATAAGTAGAAAAATTCAAATATTTGTATACTTTACTTCTGTAGGAGTATCCTAGGAATATGCCTTCATCACCTTTGACATTAAATTTACCTTTCCTAGATTCCTTTAAGTTATAACATTTGTTACCAAATGCTTTCAAGTAACTTACATTAGATTTTTAGCCATACCATAGTTCATAAGGAGTTTGATTTGAGTCTTTCTTCAACTATACTCTATTCAAGTTGTGCACTGTAGTATTGATTGCTTCCTTCCAATATTTTATTGTAACATTTTTCTATCATCAATGTTCTTACACAATCCATGATGGATCTGTTCCTTCTTTCTACTGTACCATTTTGCTGAGGTGTACCAAGGGTTGATTCCTATCTCTTAATTCCTTTTTCAATGAAAAATTAATTGAACTCATTGGAAATGAATTCACCACCTTTGTTTGATCTCAAACATTTCAGCTTCTTTCTAGTTTCTTTCTCTACTCTTACCAAATACCACTTAAATTTTTGAAAAGCTTCATATTTTTCTTTTAAATACATTACAGTCATCATTCTATAGTAATCACCAATGAAAAGAATGAAAAACTTATCTCAACTGTAACTCTCTATTCCAATAGGTCCACACAAGTTTGTATGTACAAGCTATAAGACTTCTTTAGAATGATAGTTTTTTCTTTTGAAACTAATTTTTCCCATCTTACCAATTTGACAATTTTTACATACACCCATATCAAGTTTCCTCAAGCTAGGAATACCTCTTACTCTTTTGTTTTTTCTTATCTTGACTAAGTTATCAAAGTTTTCATGACATAATCTTTTGTGCCATTACTAGCTTTCTTCTCCTTGAGCAATAAAATATGAACTTTCACTAAGATCTAGATAGAATAGATTACCTTTTGCTTGTTTGCCAGATCCAACTAGATTTCCTTTTCCATCTAGTAGTTTGGCCATCCCATTCATAAATTCTACCCTAAATCCAATGTTATTCAACTATTTGACACTCGGTAGATTATGCTTTAGTCCTTCAACCAAATAAGCATTGTCACATCTAAGTTCATTGGTTAATGAGATACATCTTTTTCCCTTTATGCAACAAGGTTCATTGTTTCCAAATCTCACACTACCACCATTATAATGTTCCATGTTCTCAAACTTTTTTTTGTCTCCAGTCATATGATGTGAGCGGGAACTATCAATAATCCATGTATCATTTTTGCTAACATGAGAGATAAGTGTCATTTTATCTCCTTCATCATCAAATTCATCTTTTATAGCAATATATACCATTTCATCTTCAATGTTATCATAATCTTTAGCCATAAAACAATATTTCTTACCTTTGTCCTTGTAGTTTTTGAATTCCTTCTTGCCTTTGTACTTATTATTTTTATTTTCATCCTTGCCTTATCTATTTGGGCACCTTGCAGCAATGTGACCAAATTCTTCACAAGAAAAATAGATTAGAAGAATCTTACCTTTGTAATTTCCTCTACCTTTGGAAGATTTCCTTGCCAGTAGGGCTTCAACAACTTCAAGATCATTGTCTGAACTTTCTTCTTCTTCTTCACTTTCTGATTGATTGGCCTTTGATTTCTTACCCTTTTTCTTGAGTGAAAGCTTTTCCTCAAATGTAGACTCAATGCCTTTGGAACTAAGGACATAGTTAACATAGTTATCCAACTCAAAAGATGTCAATCTTCCAACTAGAACATCCAAATTTATATTGCTATTTGGATCACATCTCATTTGTTGAATAGCAGAAACTCTAATTGTATAGATAGGAAGAAGGGTTTTGAGTATGTTGCTTACAACTATTTTGTCATCAATGTCTCCTCTAGATGCTTTTATTGCACTCCAACTTGCTTTAATTTTCTCAACATATTTTGTAATATTTTCATCTTGTCTCATTTTCATCTAACCAAATTGTCCTCTAAGACTTTTTCCTTGAGCTCTTCTTACATTATCATCTCCTCCATAGATGGCTTTTAGTTTGATCTACATATCATAAGTTGTAGTACAACTTTTGACTTCATCAAATTTAGCACAATTCAGAGCAGAAGCAATGTCAATCATCATGATGTTATGATTTTTCTTTTCAGTAATATCTTTGACTAATAGTGTTCTAGTAGGAGTCTTGTATTCACTATCAAGGTATTTACAACCTAAATCACTAATAGTTTCCAAATGTAACCTCATAAGTCCTTTCCATGCTACAAATCTATCTTAGATCAGCTTGGGAATCCCTCTTCTATAAGACATCCTGATCTTTAGCTTTGGTCTTTAAAACCTTCTCTACAAGCACCAAAAACTATGATACTAATTGGTAAAAATATAAGAGTAACTAAGAGAGGAGGGGTAAATTAGTTCTCACAAAAATAAATCCTAGATCCCTTAGATGTCAATATAAATCTAAATCAAAGCTAAACTCTATTGAAACTTGTTAAACACATAAGAGAAATGTTGTAACTCAGTAAACACTAAAATAGCTTGATAAATGCTTAACATGAATGTCTAAAGATGCTATATTTGATTGATATTAATTTCACTTGGTTGCAAACATATAATAGAAATAGCATGAACACAAGACTTTAACATGGCAACCCAATTTGGTAAAAACTACCAATTGCAACTAGCTATTGATTTCCACTCTTTTGAAGTGAGCCCTATTAGGAGCCAACTATGTTAAAAGTTACAAAACACATTGTTAGGTGTGACCCTATTAGAGGATTTATCACCTTGTTAGGAGTGGCCTTGTTAGAGGTCTTTATAAAATTTAATAGAAATGCCACCTTGTTAGAGGATTTACAAATAGTTGTTAAGCCAACTCTATTAAGAGATTTAGATCACTACTACAATGGTTAGAGAGTAGCAATGAGATGAACTAAGTTCTTATGGACTTGAATTGTTGATTAAAAATCTCAATTCTAGCTTGTATACTTGATCCTTCTTGATCGAATGTATCTTTGTGTCTCAAACAAGGATATTTTTCTTATCCTTCTAACTCACTTCCTGTAAGCATCATCAAATCCTCTATTATGTTCCATACACTCAATCATCAACTTGGCCTAATATTTATTTTTTACACATTTTCAAGTCAGCTTGAATACAACTTAGAATAATTAATATTCATCTTCTTAATCGACTAGAACCAACAAACAATTCAATTGAACTCAATAAGCCAAAACAAGAAAATCCTTTGTTAGTTGACCCTTCTTGGTAGATACTAACTCAAAGTGATTTTCCTATGTTAACCAAGTGAACTTGATTAACACTGCATATTCATAAAGTTCCTTTGGTTACCGAGTGAACTTAGTTAACATTGGTTCCATCCAACATTTCCTTTATTAACTGAGTGATCTCAGTTAACACTTAACTTCTGCAAGCTTTACTTTGTCACTTGGGTGAACTTGGTAGACACTGTCTTCTAAACTAGGTAAACTTTGGAATGCTTAGTAGACTCAAGAAACTATCTTTAATACCCGAGTGAGCTCGACATACATTGACTAGAAATGATATGACATTTTGTGTAACATCAAATACAATACACAGTTAATCAATTATTTCCAACAACTACTCATCATGAACTATATAAAGATTTTGGAACTTAGTAGCAACTATAAAACTTGGTAACAACTATATCCCTCAGTAGTAACTATATTACTTGGTAGTAACTGAGCACTTGGTTAAGACTGCAAACTAAAAGATAAGCTCAGTAGCAGCTTAACCAATTGACTAAATTTGAGTCACTAACAAATAAACTTTGGCCTTAATGTCAATATAGTCTGCATCCACTAGGAAACAAACATCATTGTAATGTTTCTCCACTAGTGATACAGGTATCCTCAACCTCTATTTCATGGATTTTTTAAAATCCTCAAAGTAGCTAGTCATTACTAACCCAAATTTTTCTCCAAGCTATGCAATAATCTCTACTATCTAATGTGTGACAAGCCTATTTTTCTTCCACACCACTTTACCAAATGTAGGAAAAAAAATTTGCACATAAAAGAATATGCAAACCATTAAAAGACAAAATTTGCATGAACTCTTTTGTTTCCTGATGGCCTCCAAGTTTTATGATAACTATTGTATTTGCAACTCAGAAAGGTCATAAGAATGGTCTCTCTTCACTATCTTGTATCCCAAATCAATAGCCATACATGAAACATTGTTTAGTCAGCTAAACTAAAAGAATTTGTGAGCTATTACTCTCACTGCAAAGGCAACTAGGGAGTCTAATATGGTATTAATAGACATCCCTCTTTTATTCCATACAACACCTATAGTCTCTTAATCACTTCCTTTGTATCACTACACATACTCTTAGCTCTATCAAGGGTAGGGTACCTTGATACTCATTTAATTATCCTCTTGGTGATCTTAGTTGGTCCATTCTCATAACAAATGAAGTTATCATGTTTTCAATTTAGCATTATTTGTACCTATTCTATCTTGAATACTTGAGGAAAATCTAGGGCATGAGTTAAAACTTTCTTCTCTATATTTTTGTTTTCTTCCCTGAAGACTCCACTATCACAAATTTGACTATATAAATCCCTAATCTCCATATCTCCTACCTCTCCAATTTTACATGAGTAGCAACACCTTTCATCTTGGATCATAAAAACTTGTGGTGCTATCATCGATAATGCACCAAACAAATCTCCTTTGTAAGCAATTTCAGGAATAGCTTGGAAAGGGGGCTGCCTAACATCATTACTTATGCATTGAATTTTGAAAACTTCATACCCCTCTTTCCTAACACTTGTAGAAGAGATAGCTTCCATTTTGACTAATTAGGATTTGTGAAAAATCAAACAACGTAACTTGACAATAGCTAAATACCTTTCAAATTAGATGAATGATGTCAAGTAGTAGTCAAATTTAGTTTGCAAACATTTGAATATCTTTTTTAAATTCTCCTTCATGCTCTTTGTGTGCTCTATGATCTCTAATAAGTGGAAATGAGTCAAAATTTGACTATATAAATTTAGCAATAAATGCTTAATGCTTACACATCTGTAAGCTTGTCTATCATAGGATTTGCAATTCACCTAGCTAACACATGATTTAAAATATGCTTGGATAACATAGAAAGCTTGGCCAATACCAATGCAACTCCATCGCTCAGCCATAACTACAATACCATTCATGCTCAACAATAACTGTGAAACTTTCCATGCTCAACAACAACATAGAAAATAATAAGACTATAGATTTTCTCTAGATTATAATCAATCCATTGCATCTTAATTCATGAATATATATAATATTTTTAGATCTTATATTCTTGGAAATTATGCATAATATAATTTTAAAATATCAGTCCCATACATACCTCTTGGTTGCCTAGTTGGGGGTGATGTGATCACCTGATCGATTGGATGAAGTGATCTCATCTACACTTGTTGTACTCAATCTTCCTTCTCCTTCCATGTCTTTCTCATCTAAACCTTTACCTGTTATACCTAAACCTTCTCTTTTCCCTTGATGAATTCATTGCTCGACATAGGTGACCTTGTTCGATAGTTTATGCTGACATGACTAGTCTTTAAACAACTAAAGAATACAATTACATTTAGGCATCTATTGTATTTGCCTCTGAAATGTGTTCTAGTGATTTTTTTAGGAATATGACCATACTTTTGACAATAGTGATATTTGTACCCTATGTTGTAATCCCAATCATATTAATTTCCATTGTGTTTTCCCTTTGTTTGTTTGTTTGATGTCCACTTGGATGTGGATCTGCACTCATATGACTTATATCCATATTTTTTATAGTTGTAACAATAGCCTTCAAATATTTTTGTATTAATAGTCTTGGTCCTACATTTATGTGCCTGATGTCCTTGTTTCTTGCACTTGTGACAGTGACCCTTGAATTTCTACTTAGGGTTCTAATTTGCATTTTTTCTCTTGCAACCATTTGTTGTGTGACCCAATTTTCCATAGTTATGATGAGTAGGTTTGTTTTTCTTACCTTTGGTACTCCTCTATTCACCACTTCTAGATAATTCTCCTTCTTTAGTAGTAGTGTATCACAATCTAGTAGTATCATTGTTAGGTCTTGGTGATTCCATCAATTTCTCAAAATACTTTATGACTTCACTTGGCTTATTAAGATTTTATTTTTCTCCTCTCAACTCATTTTGTAGTAGGCAATTCTATGTTTCCAAATTAGTAACCTCAATACCTTTCCTATTCAGTTCTTTATTTGCAAGCATCAACTGATTCATTATATCCAATTGCATGTTTCCAAGATTTTGCACATCTGATGTCTTCTCTTCAAGTCTGTTAGCTAGAACTATTTTCTCTTCTTCAATCATGGCTCTATCTTCTTCAACTTTATTTTTCAATTTAGTTGTCTCACACAATAGTATTGATTGTGCTTCTTTGTCCCTTTTGAGATTTTTGACTTCTTCATTTAGGGCACCATTCTTTTCCATCAACTTTGGAATAGGTTCATCAGACTATCTAGAGTTTCCATGCTCAAATAGTCCAATAGTATCAATTTATTGACATTGAGTGTCATCTTGTTGAATAGCTATCTATTTTCTTCTCTTTAATGAATGTAGTAGTTCATCTCTTGCCTCCTTAAGTTGGTGTAGGGCAAGCTATATTTCAATCTTTTGGTTATCAACAATCTTTCCAAATTTGTAGACTTCCATCTTCAAGATCTTACCTCCAAATCTATCAAGATTTCCTTCAAGATAACCAACACTCTAATACCAATTGTTAGAAATAACAATGGGAAAGTAAACTCTGAGAGGGAGGGGTGAATCAACACTTTAAAACTTTAACCATAAAACATTCACCACACATCCATCTCATAATTTATCATATAAACTAAAATAACTAACTACACATTGCATCCATAGCATAAAAAAATTAACACATGACATAGTAAACTTGGTTACCCAAAAACCCTCCAAGGAGAAGGAAAAACTAGGGTAGGGATGACACCCACGAATTTTCACTACTGCAGTTGTAAAGTGTAGCCAATGATGGTTACAATGAGTTTGATCATAAACTATGATCTACCTTGTGAGGGGTCTACCCTATCAAAGATTTATGAAGACTATTAGGTCTTATCATGTTAGAGGATTTATACTCACAATTAAGTACATACTCGGTTAAGAGATTTACAAGATCCTACCAAGACTAAAAAAACCTATTAATGCTACTCTATTAGGAGATTTTCTTCAACACCATGATCCTTTGGTTAGCACCATACTACTAGATAATAGATCTTCTCTTTATAGATAAATCCTTGATCCTTCTAATTAGACATGTCTCCTCTATCCTATCTCTTCCTTTCTTTGTTCTCTCTAACTAATTCTACAATTCTAACAATATCATAATGTCCACAACCACCATGAATATTCTCTCTATACTTAGCATTTGTCTCTCGCACCTTCCTACAAACTATTAGGGTTTGCCTCCTTAAATAAGCATAGGTGGAATGGGTTAGATTAGAATGAATAGATGAGTTTGATCCATATTTCCACTTAATTCATCCCTTCATCTAATTGGTTACATGTAAGACATAGGGATTCATAATATGACTCAATCCTTATTTTCTACAATCACAAAATAATGCTTATGTCAGCACAAAAATGGTTTGCATGGTAGTTTGTTCCATTATAAACAACCATGTCTTTGACAGTTCACTCAACATCCAAATGCTATGATTATCAGCCATCACTATGCTCTGAATGTTGTAACTTGGCTTTTGAAAAACTCAACATACACTATTTACTTGGCTCCTGAATCACTCGGCACATACTAACTTGCTCGGCATTGGAGTGACTCGGCACATACTATCTACTTGGCACATATTGGTGCTTGGCACTAACTAATCATATTGCTCAACATGTATTGTCTAGTAACTTACGTTCAGCATACTTTGATCACTCAACTCACACTGATGCTCCACTTGCTTTGATCACTCAGTATGCACTATAGTACTTCTAGATAATGACTATGTGTTTTGTCACTACCTTGTTAAAACTAAAATAAGATCAATAGTGTTCTCCCCATGGAACATGAAGTTCAATAGGGATAAGTCATAGGCATGGTAAGGATTAAATCTACCTTCACAAGTAAAACATTTCATAACACAGAGGTAGATAATAATAAAAGGAGGGGGTGTAGAAAGTTTATCATACTCATTTTCACATTTATTTGTTTTGACTTCTCATTGTTTCGAAAGAATTTTTTCATATAGTTGTTGTACTTTCCTTGGGTTTTCCTTTTAAACTGGTGACCTTTGAACCTCAAACTAGTGGTTTTCACAATTATCTCTAGTGTAAATATAAACTCAATGCTTCTATATTAACCATTCCCTTATGTCAAGAGTTGGAAAACTGTGAAGATAATTTTTCATAGGAGCCCCTTATGGCTTCAATAAAACTAGTTAGCACCAAATCGTTAAAGTATTTCCATATCTCCTAATTCTATTTCAATTCCCTATTATCCCTTTGTTCAAATTTTTTCAATGCTCCACCCATAGTTTTAACTTTACTCGCCTCTTGGAGAACTTCTTTTTTAGCATGATTATCTTTTGCAATGATGGCATTTTAAGAAACTTCACACCTCTTCATATTTTCCATCAATGGATTACTTTTTCTATAAGTAGAGAACTAGAAAACTTTAAGAATGGTGAAGTCTCTTGATGTTGATTTATTTTGGCCTTAATATCTTATGATTGAAATAATTCAATAATAAAGCATTTCTTGGTAAGTGAACATCCTTTATTTTTGAAGATTCAGTATAATCTGCACTTTAATCTTTGGCACATTTGGTGAGTAATAAAGAATCAATAATGTTGCTTAATTTTTAATACTTTGGTCCTTCCCTAAACCTTTAAAATCCTCCCCATATCTTCTCATTAATAGAAAGGCAGGAGAGAGATTTAATGATGTCATTAAATTTAAAGTTTGGTAAGTTGGTCTTACTCACTAAACTGACTTTAGATATTTTACTATAATTTTTATCCTTCCTAATCTTGCTAGTAGTAACTTTATCAAGCTTAGAACATTTTCCTTCCATATCAATAGTCAAAACTTTCCTCAAGGTGTCATCCTTGTGAAACTTAAAGCTTCTTTGAGCCAAAATGAGTAACATGTTAGTGATATTCAGAATAGAGTAATAACAACCCACTTCTTTGATCAACACCCTAAATATTTTATTTTTAATAATTAATCATAGAAATTTTGAATTATTATGGGAAATAAACTTTAGTAATTACTTTCCCTTCTAGGAATCCCAAACCCAGTTAGCAAGGATGTTCAAAATATCATTCCCTTCTCTTAGACTATGTCTAATCTATTCTTCATAGAATATAGATAACCTACATTTAGAGTTGTCCATCCAAATGAGAATTCTTTGGGGATGTTTAACTTTTTTTGAGAGGATATTAACTATAAGTTTCTTTCAAGTCTTCTTCCAAAATGACTTTTCTAGCCCTTAACTCTTGAAGGTACCAAATACCCTACCACATAGCCAACCCTTCAAAATAGTTATTAGAATTGATGCCAATATCTTTTACAAAACCTTGAAGCATTCTTCCTCTATTATTTCTTACTAGTCTTCCTAAACCTAATATGCCTAGGATACCTTTTGAGTATCTATCCACATTGCATTTCCACCAGTTTGGTTTGGAGGGACCTATTTAGTTACTTTCCTTCTCTACATGTTCAACTATTTTACATAAATGAGGTTCTAATTAATATTCCAAGTTTTTATGACTCTATTTTCATGGGGTGGGGATTCTAGCATTTAGGGAAAGCTAAAGCATTGAACTATCTCTTAGCAAACTCTTCATCATGTTAAAAAAACTCAATAGTAGATCTACTCTCCTCCATTAATATTTTATTATTCCTCTCTTTCCACAAATTCCAATAAGTAATAGGGAGGATTTGATGCCAAATATTTAAAATAAAAGGATGTGAAAGAGGATAGTAGGACCAAGTGAAAAAAAAATCTTTAATAAATTTAGGTGTAACCCATTTAGATTGAAGACATTGAAAAAAAGACTCCATAGGTCATAATCAAAGGAACTATTAATGAAAAAGGTGGTTTATATATTATTTTCATTTTAATATAATATGCATCTATTAGGTTGGTAGAGCCCATATTTAGAAGGGTTGTTAAGTGTAAGAATTTTGTTATTGATCACTACCCACAAGAAGCAATTCATTTTAGGTAGCTTAGAATATATCTACATAAGATTCAACTTAGGGTCCCTTTCTTCATGTAAAATTAGGGAATTTTAGGTAGTCTTAATAGAGAAGGGTCCATTGTTAGTATATCTCCATATGCATCTATCTTTAGAGGTGGAATTGAAGAGTTGGGGACTCAAAAGAAGACTAGTCAATTCTTCAACTTCCAATTTATTAACATTAGGTATTCTCCTCATTTTCCTATTTCTCTTCCAATGATTTATTAGGTTCACCCAACTAGCTCTTCCCCCTTCTCTGAATAGATAGTCTCCTACTTTCTCTCCTAAAGTTATTTTTAACCAATCTTGCATCAGGCTATTAATGAAGACATCCTTGAATTGTTTGTCTTTGTTTCACATCTCAAACCAAAATAAGGAATTAGTATGGTTACCTATAAAAAAATTTACAACCCTTTCTTAAAATGTTTTTATTTTTCTTTATATATTTCTAGAGGAGAGATAAATTAGTAACATTTCTTTTCTCCAACATAGAACAAGTATGAGAATAAAGCATATAATATGCCTACAAGATGTTAGCCTAGTCTTTTTCCCCTCTAATAAACTACTAGCTTATCTTAGACATGAAGACTCTATTCATTTACTTGAATTTCCTTACTTTGAGACCACCTTGATCTAGGGGTTTACAAATCATTTCCTAACTTACCAAGGACATTTTCTTTTTTTCCTTAGTTTTGATCCAATTTTTTTTTTTTTAAATTCCAAGGCTTTAGCAACTTTTATTGACATACTTACCATAGACATGAAGTACATTGGGGTGCTTTTGAGGTAGACCTTAAGGAGTTGAAGTTTTCCCCTTTTGCTGAGAAAGTTTCCTTTCCAACCTATAATTTTTTTATGTAATCTATCTACAATCTCATTCCAAAATGATAAGGGAGGGTTCTTAAGAGCAAAAGGGAGGCCAAGGTAGATGTCCAGAGTAGAGGATATGTCATAGTTAAGGATATTGGATATCTAAGCTTCTAGAGAGTAGTGTTGGTATTTAAAAAATGGATTACTTTTTTAAGGTTAATTTTTCAGTCCTAAAATAGTAACATATTCATTTAGAAGAGTCTTCTACCTTTCAACTTCCCTCTTTTGGGTTATGCTTGACAAATTTCTGTGAAGAATTTAAAAACTTGTAAACAACTCATCCCAATGTTTATATAGTTCAAAAATAACTTTAGGGATTTGTATGATGTCTATTTAAACATGAATGAATTAAAATCATACGATATTAGTATGATTTCATGTATTTGGTCATTCAAAATTAATTAAAATACATATTTTTCTCTACAATTTTTCTATTTTCATTATTACCATTGATTCATATTGATTTGTTCGATCAAAAAAGTTTATGGGTTAGATGCTTTTATGAATTAAGAGCCATTTTTTAGTTTTTTTGAAGTAATTTGATTCTATAGAACCATTTTTAAATTTACTTTAGTAGTTTCTTTTACTAGAAATATGGCTAAAACCCCTATTTTAGCTAGGGTTTGTACCAAATATGGTACTAAGTTTAATTCTACTTCTAATTTTTTTATGACCATTAGAAGAATTTAAGATAGGACCATTATTTAAGATTCCAAGATCTCTAACTTGGGAAAATTGGTGTTTTTTTTTTTTAATTATCATGTTCTAGCTAAACATCTCAACGTGCATAGCTTACATCAAATAGCTATTTGCATGAAATGTTCCACTAAAGAGTGGATCTATCTAATACTTTTTGTTCTTATCCCTTTTTGAGAATTTTTAATGTAATACAAATATTTTCTTTTTCAAACCAATTTATTTGCATAGTTAATTGCATCAACTAGGCCTATTAGCCCTTACAAGAAAAAATGGTCTTTTATAAAAAAATACCTCATCAAAATTAAGAGTCTCTAATCATTTATAACTTTTAAATTCATGATTGAATTGGTAAGTTCTTCATTGGGTTTTTCCCAATTTTTGTGAGTTGTGCCTCAAAAACTAAATAGGTTGACCTAATTCTAATTAAAGGTCTCCCCAACTAAGTCTAATTGTGAAACAAGAGGAATCAAAGTTGGAGAATAGGTTTGATGAAATATATTGGTCAATTTTATGACATAAGTAACCTCTAGATCTAAACCTTCTCTTAATGAGGTCCTATCTAAGGTATTTTGTAGTTTTGGAGAAATAAGGTTTATGGACCTTATAACACAAATACATGATTTTATTTAAACATTAAATGAACAAAGTATGAAAGATATAAAAGCATTTCATATGGATGTTGTCACACTAATGTTAATTTTATTTGACCACTAAAAGAAGTATTTAACACCTTGCTCAAGGGATAGATTGTGTATCCTAGCTTAAATATATGGTAGTTGGTTATTTCTCACATTCTCTATTGTACTTTGTATCATCTCTTGACTTTTATCCTTTGCAAGTGTTTGATTGACTCATGTAATTTTTTAATGTACTATCTAGCTTTTCTAAGTAGGTTCTTAGGTGGTCTTCATAATATGTGAAAATAGAGTTGATTATTTGTTGATTTAATTATGAAGAAGAAAAGGAAACGTGATGTTTTATTTGTAGTAGGAAACATGTCCTCTTTATGAAACATATTTTAACTTAGTTTCAATTGACAAGATATAATCCAAAATACTAACTTCTTTCAAAATTTTAACCCTTTAGATTTTTGAAGTAGAAAAGTGTCATAATTTGCAACTTAACATTCAAAAAAACACTAAGAAAAAAATAAATTGTAAAGAATAAAATATTTTCTTTTCTATTACATAAAACATGTGTTATTGGATATTTGAATCCTTGATGAACTTTCTTTAAAAAAATATTTGACTTATGAAACTTAAATATATGATTCTTAATACAACCTATATTGACAATTCCTGTAACGCCCCACCAAGGGATCCCAAAAGAATAAACCTAGAGTCACATTCCTAACAGGTTACATTCCTTAAGGATCCCAAAATGTTGAGTCACACTTAATTTAATTAAACTAAATTTAACAACATCTACTTCCACATTCTTATAAATTATAGAAAGCCTAAGATTGATAATATTCTTTTGTTCTAAATGCATTTTGGCAAATCAATTCTGAATGCTCAATCAACTACTGAACATGCCACATGATATGAACGACTCAAAAGGATATAAAAATGCAAAGATAATGATTCATCAACCTTATTAAGTCCATGATACAAGTACATTCAAATAACATGCATGATACATCCATCCATCACTAAAGATATAACAATCATCATAAACGATAACCATCTATCATAAAACATAATTAATCTAAGTGCGTAGTTCCTCCCAATCGTCAATAGCATCATTAGACCATCATGGGCCCTAGCCATCCCTCCTGTGGGGCCCATTTGTCATTGCACCAAAAGTCATGACTGTTAGTGAACATAGAACACCACATAATTAACCACCTGTGGGCAGGGGAGCGCGTCGCATCACCCAACAATCTCCCCCTCGACGCACATACCAGGTGCTTATGCGGGTCAAGAAGGCACCGGGGAGATTTGAACCCATGACCAAGCCAAAACCAGGCCCTGATACCAATTGTGGGGCCCATTTGCCGTTGCACCAAAAGTCATGACTGTTAGTGAACATGGAACACCACATAATTAACCACCTATGGGCAGGGGAGCGCGTCGCATCACCCAACACCTCCGTGCGTAACATTCCAAAGCACCGAAGAGATCATCGGTATTAACATAGTAGGAATGTCACTCCTAAAACATACATCATACGTAGAAAGAAATCTAACATGTTACAACATATGCATGAGAAATCTAATCATATAAAATAAAGCATAAGATGATTCTACAAAGTAGATAACATCATTTATCACATGCTAATCATCAATATAAGAAACATGTCAGCAATTTACATCCATCATAAGATATAACATTCAGGAACAAAATGAAGGTAAATGCCAATTAAGATAGCACTAAAGGAGATAAACTCAAGAAAAAATCCGAATGTCAAGAGTACATCATCCAAAAATTGCCAATCATCATCAATGAAAATCAATAATCACAATAAGCACATTCAACAATAGGTGCACCATTAAAGGTACACACAAACTCTACAGAGGAGACTTAGGCTACATTCTAGGGAGTGTCATCACATGGCTACTTGAGTTACCCTGGACTGGTCTCTCATTAGACCCCGGACCCTCAAGCGTTGAGTTACCCTGGACTGGTTACTCTGAACCCCGGACCCTCAACGTGGCACATGTGGAAACCAAAAAGCCCTCTCAAGAAGACGAGGCACTCATCCCATTCCCATCCTTAGTCTATACAAGCACTCAAGGCATGGGTGGTTTAAATATCTCTAACTTATCTTTTTAGTGTGTTTCCCCCCCCCATAAATTTTAATTACTAGATTATCACTTATTACATAACTTGCATTAGGTTATCCTGGTACTGACCACTTTGGGCCCTGGACCCCTATGCAAGCCACTCCCATAGTCATGTACCTAGACAACCTCTCCTAAGCACATGAATCCACAGTTGTGTCCCATACCACAACACTCATAAAGATCAAAATCAGTTCCTTAGAAGGCAACCTGAAATAAGTGGGTACTTCTACCCAAGTAAGCATAAATCCTTTGCAAGGTAAACCTCACAACTATAATTTTCAATATAAATCACATGAAATACATAAACATTATAAAAGATATCTCACAAAAACCTCTGGTGTATGCTAATGGAACCAAAGAATCATATAAAAGCACCTCAGTCGCATATAAGCATCAAAAGATAACCCTAATGTTCACAATGAACAAATGAAAGGCAATAAATGATGATCCAAAATATCCATCGACTCTTAGCAAGCATTCTAAAAGTATCTCAAAATAATACTAAGTGAGGATTCCAACAAGATCAACCCAAACATGTCACAATATGGCATCACCAAGGACGAATCACTCAAGGTGCCTCAACTTGACACAAGGAACTGGAAACCAATCAATAATCAACATTACTAATAATTAAATAATACTCTGTTAACTTCAAAAAACATCTCCCATTATTCAATTGTTGAAAAAGGACTTATCAATCTTCAATTAAATAATTTACATTTCATTAATCCTCGATACTATCGGTGATCATTTTAGTTAAAACCCATTGCATAACTTACTTTTCAATTAGATTTAATTAATTTAACAATTACATGACTTTATAATTCCACTTAACAACTAACAAACCACTATATTATGATGCATTGATACTCCAAAATAAATAAATAAATGAATATTATTTAATTAATTATTAAATAATTTTCATAACTACTATTATACCTTTATCAAATCTACAACCAACTTCATCATCGATTAAATTCAATCAAACTAATATCCTTACTTTACAAAGTAATAATAATTAACAATCATTATTAAATTAACAATAATTACAACATTAATATATGCCATAGAAAATATTAATGTATTAACGTTTGTATAATCAAATTTTTAAACAATGTAACTCAATATGTAACAGTCAAATATCACATTCTGGGAACATCATTATTAAAAGCCTCAAGTGGTTTAAATCGCTGATTATAATAAAGGGACCCTGCGTACATTAATCTGTCGGCCTCCTGAGAAAATATTTGTGTCAACCTTATAACTGTGCTCTAAAATCTATTGTGGAATTAATCTGTCTGGAGTTTCATTTAATCTAAGGGATGGTGGAATGCATGTAGGTTTTCAACTACTTCATATGGTGAATGAGCATAAAGTTTGACTGGAAGATGCATTCGACAGGGCAACACAATTGTACCTATCACATTATCATGTCACTTCAAAAAAGTCTAGAGCGAGCTACTACTCATAGAATTATGTGTGCCATGATGAGAAGGGATGAACGTTTGTTGAAACATCTCTACAAACAATTCGACAGCTGAGCTCGCCTGTAGGGAAGCAAATTGTAACTGATAATATGGAGGTTAGCATTCATATTCTAACGTAGAGATATCATTTCGTTTCTTTCTACACGTATAATCTACCTTACACCAAATCCTTCCATTCTCAGAAATCAATAGATATGAATGTTAATTATTGTTAGTTGGACAGCTGTTATTTCTGACCCGAAAATAGCAGCACTATTTATGGGTAGCTTGGACAGCTGTTCGTCCTTATCTATGAATAGCGGTTGTATTTATGGGTGGTTTGGACAGCTGTTTGTCCACTTGCCAAAAATTAGTAAATGGTTATTATTTACTAATTTTAGTGATTCCTTTTGGACACTTTGCAACCAATTCTATTATTGGCTGTTGAGTTATCTTAATCTCAGCCGTTGGTTAGATTTAATCTCGGTCGTTGGTTTACCAATAGGAATAGTATAGAAAGGGGTCATTGGGTCATTTGGACAAAAAGCTTTGCAGGGTTAACACAAGAAGCTTTGGAGAAGCAGTTTGCAGTGTTAGCAAACAGTCTTGCAGTGTAAGCAAGGACACAGTGTGAAGCTTTGGAGAAGCAGTTTGCGGTGTTAGCAAGGGCATAGTGTGAAGCTTTTGGAGAATGTCATGTCCCCTTTTCAAATAATAAAAAAATAATAATCTTTGCTAAGACAGGCAGGCCCAAGAAAGTGAAGTTTCGGAAAAAGGGAGTTAATCTTTGGAAACCGTTGGACTAATAAATGATAATTATTATTAAAATATGTTTCATTAACCTCTCTTGGACATGAGTTACAGTTATTCCCTTTTTAAAGAGGTTTGGAGGCATTTTGGGGGGATTCCAGACTTGATTTCGCTCATTCTTTGTTATTCTTCAGAGGCTGCCAAACCTGTGGAGAAGGAGACCCAAGAACGGGAGTTTGCAGGTTTCTAGGGAGACCCAAGAACGGGAGTTTGCAGGTTTCCAGGAAGGCTAAGGACGGGAGTTTGAAGCCATTCCATGTGCATGCTCATACAGAGTTTGCCTTTGTGCTGAACAGTGCAAATTTGTGAGTTTCCGGGTGTATTTTTGTAAGAGTTTGGTGTTTCCGGTTGAGTATTTCATATCAGTTTTGGTTGCTGCTGTATTTTAGACTTTAATATGTTAAAATAGAGCTGAATATATATATTGGGACGTGATTAAACTTCTGAGATAGATTATTAGTGTTCTTGTGGTGTTTCCGGGCATATTTTGTGCTATTTCGGGAGCCCGATGAGCATAGTTTTGGTCCTACATTTTTGAGCTATTGTGTAAAGGCTATACGGATCTAGAAATGTCAATTTGTAGGCTATTATGCTGCTGAAAGTTCTGTAAAAATTTCCATTTTCAGATTCATTAATAATTTGTGAAGTTGTGAAGCTTTTAGCACTATTTTCAACATACCCGATTTGAGGTTTCTTGAGGAATTGGTGGATCTTTGGGATATTAGCTGTTTGATTTTAAAGATCTGATTAGAGGTTGGAAATATCATGAAAAATCAGAAAAGGGACATTTCAGTGGTATCAGAGCCATGATCTTGCCAGCCTGAGGGTTTGTAGAAGTTGCAGGTCAGTTTTGACAACTACCCAGATCTTGCATTTCAGTTTTGAGAACTACCCAAATCTTGCATGTCATAATTTATGATTGCATGTTGCTTCTAATCAGCTGCATGTAAAAATTTATGGTTGCATGCTACTTCTAATCATTTTCATGTTAGTTCTTGGTGAATTTGGTGGTTGTAGAAGTTTGCATTTCAGTTTTGACAAGTACCCAGATCTTGCATGTCAGTTTTGACAACTACCCAAATCTTGCATGTCATAATTTGGTGGTTGCATGTTGCTTCTAATCAGTTGCATGTCCAAATCTATGGTTTCATGCTACTTCTAATCATTTTCCTATTAGTTCTTGGTGAATTTGGCGGTTGTAGAAGTTTGCATGTCAGTTTTGACAACTACCCAGATCTTGCATGTCATAATTTGGTGGTTGCATGTTGCTTCTAATCAGTTGCATGTCCAAATCTATGGTTGCATGCTACTTCTAATCATTTGCATGTTAGTTCTTGGTGCTTGAAGAAGTTATATCCTATTGGGGTTACACTCTACTTTATCCAGAATGGACAGGTATAGTACAGAGTCTCAGAGGGAACGATCTTGGACAATTGATAGCCAGAGTCAAAATAGTAGAAAGGATGGTTATTTAGACATTCGAGATAAACTTATGAAAATAAGCCATGACATGTCTAAACAGTTGGTTGAGCACCACCGTATAAATGACATGTTATCTGACCCAACTAAGGTGGATAAGTTGACTGGATTTCTATTTGGCAGATTTTCTCACAGGACAGATGACACAATTTCCAAGAACTTGCATGAGGAGTTTGAGAAACTAGCTGATAGCCAGGTAGAGGTCTCAGATTCTACTCTGCCACAGGAGGTGGTGGGAAAGGATATTACACAGATTGATAGTAAGGGTCAACTTGATACTCAAATTGAGACAATTGTTTACAGGTTGTCAAAGGGTGATGCCACAGGTATTCAGGATGGTATAGTTACAACAGGCAGTGACTGCAGTGTAGTGGGTTCAGATGATGATTATGAGGATGTTGTTGTGCAGGATGGTGAGATACCTGGTAGAGATGAGCAGACATTGAGCATTCATGACTTTGCTGAGAAAGAGTACCAGGCACAGTTAGATGCTTCATCACATGAGGTTGAGGCTGGTAGTACTTCACATGATTTGTCCAACCAGCTGAAGGTGAACACAGATAGTATTGTGACTTCATTATCTCATCATGACAGGTATGTGGAGTTAGTTGGTATTGGTCATATTACTCAGGTGAGGAGTTTGCTTGAGTTACCAGTTGATTCTAGTTTACGGATATGGACTCGAGATTGTTATATTGGCATTTGGGATTCAGTTGACTGGAGATCTTTAACACTTTTTGGTAGCAATGTTTGTTTGGGTGCTATCATGGATTTGATTAGCAGATTACACGGTGTTGTCTTTTCTTGTGCCAGTATCTTGTCTGATGTTGGTATTAGTTTTTATACACCGGTGTTGGGCTTTGTTCATATATCCAGTCGACCATACTTGCTGGAATGTGTTGATGATCTTTCATATTTGGCAGTGTGTACAGATGAGTCCCAAGATCATATTGGCATTGATGACATCCAGGAGGATGTAGTGGGCAATTTTGAAGACTTAGTTTCTTTGGGTACAGAGGAGTTGGACAGCAGTGCTACAGTTTTTGATACTCTCTATGTTGATATGAGCTTTAGAGTTGATTCACGGGACATGGATGGTAATACTCTAGAGACTAGTAACTTTGAGGATACTCCTTTAGACAGTGCATCAAAGGAGGTTTTTAGGAGACAGTCAAGCCAATGCCATCATGTGTCTAATCAGTTGAGAGTTAGTGATCGAGACATTGCTATCACTTGCCAACATTTTGATGCTGCTCGTCAGTTATTAGCAGTTTATGGATGGGGTTCTCCTACTAGTGATGAGCAAGAAGGAAGTTATCTTTCCTTGACAGAGATCCACTCTTTATGGGAGGCTATTCGGATTTTGAGACAAAATTATATGCAGTTGGTAGCTGACAGAGATTATCTTATGGAGTGGGGTAGTACAACATATGATGCATTGTTGGCCAAGGAAGATGAGGTGAGTGAGCTTACTGAGCAGCTTGAGGTGATTTCTGAGATTCTTGAGAGTACACAATTGGCTTTCAAGGAGTCACAATTTCATTTGGCTAAGGTGACCATGGAGTTAGAGCGACTACAGTCTTTATCTGATTCTATACAGTCACAAGCTATGGTGTTTGGTGATTCGAGGATGTCCATGGCTGAGATTGTTAGAGACAGTGGAGATGGGGATGCATCCATCCTTGATACTAACATTGGCATATCAGGTTCATTCCCACTAGAGTCAAGTTTAGTTGAGTTGGGTATTGTAGCAGATTATTGTATGCCTGACAGGGTGATGGCTTCTAGTACTAAAGGCACAGAGACTAGAGATGTATCAAAGGTCATGTGTGATGTTGGTGAGTCGACAGTTGGCATGGTTCCTGCTAGTAATACTACTCCCTTGGTGATATCTTTGGAGGTAGTAGTCAGTTCCAACATGGTTGATGATCAATTGCAGTTAGTTTCATCTAGATTACAGTCTGAGCCACTGACTGAGATTGGCGCATTCTATCGGCATTACACTGTGAGGTACGCTCATCAATTTACCTTTGATGACCATGTTGATGAGATTATGATACAGAGATGTACTTTGGTTCCTAGTGCTTATCATCAGTTATGGAATAGTTTGATGCCTCAAGATGAGAGTTGTGATGGGCACGACATGGCGACAAGTTCTGTAGTTGATAGCTTGATAATACATGACTTAGAGCAGGAGTTTTGGAGTGATGCTTCAGCAAGTGTTGTTATTGATTCTACTCCTTTGGCTATGACATCTCCTGACTTAGCTAGTGATCAGTCACAGTGGGTTGTATCACTTGTTCATGGTGAGCTATTGACTGAGGTTGGTTTTTTTAATCAACATTATATTGCAGGGTATGTACATCAGTTAACAATTGATCCTTATGCTGAGGAGTTGATGGCAGGAAAATTTGGTTTGGGTTCCATTTCTTGTTGTTTATCTTGTGATGGCTTTTCACCGTCAGGGATGCATGGGAGTTATGGTTATGAGACAGTGGCCAATGATCTACAGAGTTGTGTTGACTGCAGGAGTTGTACAGTGTGTGGATTCTCCATACTTGGTATAGTTTCATTTGAGAGCATTCACCATTGTTGCAGAGTTGGATTGTACATTCCATATAGGCCAGTGGAATGCATTGATGGTATTTACTATGTTGGTAGTCCACTTTACTTGGGTTTTGATATTCTAAGAGTTTGTGTCTCATGGGTTTTTTACTGTGGTAATGGTGATTTTGGAGTTTGGTTGAGCTATAATTGCTAGTTTGATTATGGATTCCTCTTGGTCATATTGCAGAGGATCTTGCAGGAGTCTGTGTTAATTGGTAGTAGTATAGTTCATGACTACATTTGGGATCCAGGAGGATTGATTGGTTTATTGTTCAGCCATTGCTTGAGGACAAGCAATGTTTGGGAGGGGAGGACTTGTCATGTCCCCTTTTCAAATAATAAAAAAATAATAATCTTTGCTAAGACAGGCAGGCCCAAGAAAGTGAAGTTTCGGAAAAAGGGAGTTAATCTTTGGAAACCGTTGGACTAATAAATGATAATTATTATTAAAATATGTTTCATTAACCTCTCTTGGACGTGAGTTACAGTTATTCCCTTTTTAAAGAGGTTTGGAGGCATTTTGGGGGGATTCCAGACTTGATTTCGCTCATTCTTTGTTATTCTTCAGAGGCTGCCAAACCTGTGGAGAAGGAGACCCAAGAACAGGAGTTTGCAGGTTTTTAGGGAGACCCAAGAACGGGAGTTTGCAGGTTTCCAGGAAGGCTAAGGACGGGAGTTTGAAGCCATTCCATGTGCATGCTCATACAGAGTTTGCCTTTGTGCTGAACAGTGCAGATTTGTGAGTTTCCGGGTGTATTTTTGTAAGAGTTTGGTGTTTCCGGCTGAGTATTTCATATCAGTTTTGGTTGCTGCTGTATTTTAGACTTTAATATGTTAAAATAGAGCTGAATATATATATTGGGACGTGATTAAACTTCTGAGATAGATTATTAGTGTTCTTGTGGTGTTTTCGGGCATATTTTGTGCTATTTCGGGAGCCCGATGAGCATAGTTTTGGTCCAACATTTTTGAGCTATTGTGTAAAGGCTATACGGATCTAGAAATGTCAATTTGTAGGCTGTTATGCTGCTGAAAGTTCTGTAAAAATTTCCATTTTCAGATTCATTAATAATTTGTGAAGTTGTGAAGCTTTTAGCACTATTTTCAACATACCCGATTTGAGGTTTCTTGAGGAATTGGTGGATCTTTGGGATATTAGCTGTTTGATTTTAAAGATCTGATTAGAGGTTGGAAATATCATGAAAAATCAGAAAAGGGACATTTCAGAGAAGCAGTTTGCAGTGTTAGCAAACAGTCTTGCAGTATTAGCAAGGAAGCTTTGGTGAAGTAGTTTGCAGTGTTAGCAAACAGTCTTGCAGTGTTAGCAAGGGCGAAAAAGGCAATGATGCTTTGGTGAAGCTGTTTGCAGTGTTAGCAAACAGTCTTGCAGTGTTAGCAAGGGCACAGGAAGAAGCGTTTTGGAGAAGGAGTTTGCAGTGTTAGCAAACAGTCTTGCAGTGTTAGCAAGGGCACAGTGTTAGCGCAGGGATAGCAGTGAGAAATATCAGCGGGAGAAAATAGGAGGTTGTTGGAGTTCTGCCAGTGTGAGGCAAGGAATTTTGTATCTCTTGATTTGCTGAAGTTTAATATAATTTCTCATCTGTAGAACTGGTTTTCCCTTAGGGTTTTTTCCAGGGATAATTTGTCCGAAAATATTGTGTTCATTGTGTTGTGCATTTCTTTCCATATTTTAAGTGAAGTTGCAGTTGTGTTATTTTTTGATATTAGCTGGGAATTTATTTTCAGCAGTTTAATAATCATTTGTGATAGGAGATTAATAATCAGTGACTGCAATAGTTTAATTTTTCACATGGTATCAGAGCATTGTTAAGGGTAGAAGAGTTTTGCCCTAGGAAAGAAATGTTCGAGGTGAAGGTATCAGGTTGATAGGCTATACTGACGCAGATTAGGCAGGAAGTACAACAGACAAAAGGAGCACTTCAGGGTGTTGTTTCAGCTTGAGATCAGGAGTTGTATCTTGGTTTAGCAAGAAGCAGAAGTTTGTGGCTCTAAGTTCAGCAGAAGAAGAATACATAGCAGCTAGCATGGCGACATGTGAAGCTATATGGCTTCAGAAGTTGTTAGTAGCCTTTTTTGATCAGAAGGTTGAGACTACTGTGATACATTGTGACAATCAGAGTTGCATCAAGTTGTCTGAAAATCCAGTGTTTCATGATAGGTCTAAACATATAGATATCAGATATCACTTCATCAGAGATTGTGCACAAAGGGATACTCAGGAGTTTGTGGGAGCTCCTAGGAAGAGTACTAGATAGCGAAGACAACCAGCCAAGTTCAATGACTATGTTAGTCAGTTGGTAGATAGTGAGCCTTCTAGCTATCAGGAAGCTACAGAACATCAGGTATGGCGAGATGCTATGGTTGAGGAATATTCTTCAATAATGCAGAATGATGTGTGGAAGGTAGTACCTAGACCAACAGATAGTGCTGTAGTTGGATCACGCTGGATTTATAAGATAAAGCACGGTGCAGATGGTAGCATCGAGAAATACAAGGCTAGGTTTGTGGCAAAGGGGTTCTCTCAGAAAGAGGGAATAGACTATGAGGAGACATTTGCTCCAGTTGCCAGGTATACTTCTATACGAGCTGTAATCTCACTTGCAGCATAGATGGGATGGCAGATCCATCAAATGGATGTCAAGACAGCATTCCTCAATAGTGAGTTGAAGGAGGAGGTATACATAGAACAACCAGAAGGCTTTGTAGCACACAGCAAAGAGACCCACGTGTGCAGATTGAAGAAAGTTGTTCGACTACAATACATACCTACAGATGAGCAGGTAGCAGACATTCTGATGAAGGCTTTGGGAAAGGTCAAATTTATCTTCTTCAGAGATAAGATGGGTGTCATGCAGAACAGCTTCCTCGCTAAGAGGGAGTGTTAATTATTGTTAGTTGGACAGCTGTTATTTCTGACCCGAAAATAGCAGCACTATTTATGGGTAGCTTGGACAGCTGTTCGTCCTTATCTATGAATAGCGGTTGTATTTATGGGTGGTTTGGACAGCTGTTTGTCCACTTGCCAAAAATTAGTAAATGGTTATTACTTACTAATTTTAGTGATTCCTTTTGGACACTTTGCAACCAATTCTATTATTGGTTGTTGAGTTGTCTTAATCTCAGCCATTGGTTAGATTTAATCTCGGTCGTTGGTTTACCAATAGGAGTAGTATAGAAAGGGGTCATTGGGTCATTTGGACAAAAAGCTTTGCAGGGTTAACACAAGAAGCTTTGGAGAAGCAGTTTGCAGTGTTAGCAAATAGTCTTGCAGTGTAAGCAAGGACACAGTGTGAAGCTTTGGAGAAGCAGTTTGCAGTGTTAGCAAGGGCACAGTGTGAAGCTTTTGGAGAAGCAGTTTGCAGTGTTAGCAAACAGTCTTGCAGTATTAGCAAGGAAGCTTTGGTGAAGTAGTTTGCAGTGTTAGCAAACAGTCTTGCAGTGTTAGCAAGGGCGAAAAAGGCGGTGATGCTTTGGTGAAGCTGTTTGCAGTGTTAGCAAATAGTCTTGCAGTGTTAGCAAGGGCACAGGAAGAAGCGTTTTGGAGAAGGAGTTTGCAGTGTTAGCAAACAGTCTTGCAGTGTTAGCAAGGGCGCAGTGTTAACGCAGGGATGGCAGTGAGAAATATCAGCGGGAGAAATTAGGAGGTTGTCGGAGTTCTGCCAGTGTGAGGCAAGGAATTTTGTATCTCTTGATTTGCTGAAGTTTAATATAATTTCTCATCTGTAGAACTGGTTTTCCCTTAGGGGTTTTTCCAGGGACAATTTGTCCGAAAATATTGTGTTCATTGTGTTGTGCATTTCTTTCCATATTTTAAGTGAAGTTGCAGTTGTGTTATTTTTCGATATTAGCTGGGAATTTATTTTCAGCAGTTTAATAATCATTTGTGATAGGAGATTAATAATCAGTGACTGCAATAGTTTGATTTTTCACAATGAACGTGCACATAATTATAGTGAAAACCTCCACTCATCTAGCAATTTATTTTTCGAAGTCTTTCAATGAAGTGGCAACTATGCTAGAGCTAATAGAAATTAGCAAAATAATAAAACACTGTGGCTCACATAGTTCTACAAATTGTATATTTTGAGATGCTTGGCTTCACTTACTTGCCACTTGCTCAGAATTAAACGTTATTTAAATGAAAGCACCACTTCTATGACAATCACTCGTTGCATTCAAGACAATAATAATAGCAAATTCTGATCACTACAAGTGCTCACAAGATCGAGCTAAGAATTTCTCAGGATACTGGTGAGATCTGAGCAGGATCAATTCTAATATTGGATTTGAAATGAGCTGTTAGTGTCAATACTATTTTGTTTACCTAAGTCTTTTATCGACCCTTAACTCAAATTACAGTAAATAAAGTGTTCATTTTGTTTACGAAGTCAAGGCATGTAGTAAATCGTATATTGATCAATCTCACTGCATTTATAAAATACCAATCAGTCATCTATGTGCATTCTTCATTTTGTTATTACTCTATCATTTCGCATTCATATCTTGCTCCATTAGTGTCACAATTAGGGATATCACCTCCAAAGATATCCATAAATATGTCTTAATCAAAATTTATGAAAGGATTCATCATAGATTGTAATGTAATATTAAATCATATTTGGACGGTACTAAGATCAGAATCCATAAAAAAATACTAAGTTAGCATCAATGCACCATTTATTTTTTATGGGAATCCTAAATGTAGCTTCTAATTTTTTTTTTTTTTTTTTTTTTTGATGTACACATGAGAAGCGAACATTTTCATAGAGAATTAAAGGGATTCAACCTGATGAAGAGTTCCCTTTTGAAGCCCATCATCTCCACATAACGAAGAGATGGATAAGGGTCATGATTGTATCCAAAGTCATCGGAGAGTGGAAGGAAGTTTTTTTGAGTATCTAAGGTTCCTCAACCTCAAAAGCGTAATGAGTCACTAATAGATCTCCGTAATCATCCGAGATTTGCAGTATCCGAAGGTCACTGTGAGGTACTAATCGCTGCAAACTATGTATATTTGTAAATATTGCTTTCCTACAAATTTTCTTCTACTTGATTTATACATATGCTTCCAATGACACGGTCGAATTGTGTTTCAGTTTTCGAGTGTCCCTTCTACATTGAAATATATATTTGTTTGCAGAGACTACATCAGCAGATTATTTGCTGAGGATAGAGAGGGACAGAATTCAGCGTTCAAACTAGGTTCGGTATTATTGTTTGTATTTTTCTATTTTTATTTTCCAAGCAAAAATATCTAATTCAATTGATACCCATTTGAAAGAGTAAGCTTCTACAGCACTAGAATCAAGATAGAAGGAAAACAACCTAGTCCAGAATCTAACAAACAAATGACAGGGTTCACTGTCAGTTTTAGATGATCGCGAAGGCCAATCTCTGCCAAGGATCAATTCATTTATTACCAAATCTTAACCAACTAACGAAACAATTTAGTCAAGCCCAAGCGATAAGCCCTTACACAGCCTGACATGAGTATGTGGATCTAGGTTAATCTGATTTGGAATGAAAGGAAATGGAACAAATAAAATAAACGCAACTGCAATATTGTCACCATAGTCCAAGTCATTGGCAGCCGCACCCAGCAACTTCTTAAATCTATTTTATTTTATGAGCATCCAAGTATATGCCAAATGACAGTGTGACATGCATACCTGGACACTAATGCAAATTTGCTTCGCTTTGAAATCTGCAGGGGAAAATCCCTTCCTTCTCCAATGTTCACAGTTCCACCAAAGCCCCCAAGTGACTAGGAATGCTTGTAGAAGGATGTAGAAGCATATGAGCTTCTCGAATGCATATCCTTCTCCCCTCCCCATACACCCTAAGAGAGCCTCTATATAAAAGCCTCTGAGATGCATCTAGAATGCGTCTAGAAAGAACTAGGAGATAAGCGACAACTAAGCACATAACTTCCACGACAAAAGATAAAGATGATGAGGTGTCAAGAATGTTGTAGACACCATGTGCTCAAATAATATGCTAACTCCTAAGTGTAGACAACTTGTGCATTCTTAGAGTGCAAACCCTTGTGTTGTCTACATGACAACTCCCGAGCAATTCGCAAACTCTTATGTGAACAAATATTAAAATAACGCACATTAATTAATATAATATTTACTTTACTCTTTTCAATTAATTAATTTATTATTTTTAAATCTCATGCACTAACTTTAATAAATCCACTTATTTTATCTCTATATATTTATATTTTAATCATATGTACACATCATGCAATTTAGAATCTTTAATAATTTCAATATATTTTCGACTTTTAAATTCATTTTTGAAACTTAATTTAATAAAATATTCATTAACTTAAATAATATTATTATTTAACATTTTATTAAAAATGGACACTAAACATATTATTATTAAGTTAAATAATTATTATTGTGTTCCAACTTTGAATTTATAATTTTTCATCTCCAAATTTAATTCTTTTATTTAATTAATTTCCCAATTAATTAAATAAAATTAACTAATAAAATATCATATTAATTTTCCATTTGATTAAGTCATTAATTAAATCTTTTAATTAGACCTAATTAATAGAAAATATACCAAGGACTCACAAAGTGAAATATGAAAATATATCATTGCACACTGCAAACTAGGGTAGGCACTACAATTCCCACCTAATCCCTCTTATGTTTTAATCTTGTTATCTTGTTTTTTCTATAAATAGTAGCATTCTATTATGGTCTGATATAATTGATCAAATTTATTTTACATTTGATTCAAATGGATTATTATCATGTCTTTAATTGGTTAAATTAGAAAAATCCCCCTCAACACTCCATGCACCATGGACCATTAGAAAAATAAATTGTAAAGAATAAAATATTTTTCTCTTCTATTACATAAAACATTTGTTATTGCATATTTGAATCCTTGATGAACTTTCTTTAAAAAAAATATTTGACTTATGAAACTTAAATATATGATTCTTAATACAACCTATATTGACCATTCCCACCTAATCCCTCTTATGTTTTAATCTTGTTATCTTGTTTTTTCTATAAATGGTAGTAATCTATTATGGTCTAATATAATTGATGAAATTTATTTTACATTAGATTCAAAGGGATTATTATCATGTCTTTAATTGGTTAAATTAGAAAATTCCCCCTCAACACTCCATAAATAGCTTGACCTAATTCTAATTAAAGGTCTCCCCAACTAAGTCTAATTGTGAAACAAGAGGAATCAATGTTGAAGAATAGGTTTGATGAAATATATTGGTCAATTTGATCACATAAGTAACCTCTAGATCTACACCTTTTCTTAATGAGGTCCTAGAAGGCATTTTGTAGTTTTGGAAAAATAAGGTTTATGGACCTTATAACACAAATACATGATTTTATTTAAACATTAAACAAACAAAGTATGAAAGATATAAAAGTATGTCATATGGATGTTGTCACACTAATGTTAATTTTATTTGACCACTAAAAGAAGTGTTTGACACCTTGGTCAAGGGATAGATTGTGTATCCCAGCTTAAATATGTGGTAGTTGGTTATTTCTCACATTCTCTATTGTACTTTGTATCATCTCTTGACTTTTATCCTTTGTGAGTGTTTGATTGACTTATGTAATTTTTTAATGTACTATCTAGCTTTTCTAAGTAGGTTCTTAGGTGGTCTTCATATTATGTGAAAATAGAGTTGATTATTTGTTGATTTAATTATGAAGGAGAAAAGGAAAAGTATGTTTTATTTGTAGTAGGAAACATGTCCTCTTTATGAAACATATTTGAACTTAGTTTCAATTGACAAGATATAATCTAAAATACTAACTTCTTTCAAAATTTTAACCCTTTAGATTTTTGAAGTAGAAAAGTCTCATATTTTGCAAAGTTTAACATTCATAAAAGACTAAGAATAAAATAAATTGTAAAGAATAAAATATTTTTCTCTTCTATTACATAAAACATGTGTTATTGCATATTTGAATCCTTGATGAACTTTCTTTAAGAAAATATTTGACTTATGAAACTTAAATATATGATTCTTAATACAACCTATATTGACAATTTCCACCTAATCCCTCTTATGTTTTAATCTTGTTATTTTGTTTTTTCTATAAATAGTAGCAATCTATTACGGTCTAATATAATTGATGAAATTTATTTTGCATTTGATTCAAAGGGATTATTATCATGTCTTGATTTTTTTAAATTAGAAAAATCCTCCTCAACACTCCATGCACCATGGACCATTAGAAAAATAAATTGTAAAGAATAAAATATTTTTCTCTTATATTACATAAAACATGTGTTATTGCATATTTGAATCCTTGATGAACTTTCTTTAAAAAAATATTTGACATTTGAAACTTAAATATATGATTCTTAATACAACATATATTGACAATTCCCACCTAATCCCTCTTATGTTCTAATCGTGTTATCTTGTTTTTTTCTATAAATGGTAGAAATCTATTACGGTCTGATATAATTGATGAAGTTTATTTTACATTTGATTTAGAGGGAATATTATCATGTCTTTAATTGGTTAAATTAGAAAACTCCCCCTCAACATTCCATGAATAGGTTGACCTAATTCTAATTAAAGGTCTCCCCAACTAAGTCTAATTGTGAAACAAGAGGAATTAATGTTGGAGAATAGGTTTGATGAAATATATTGGTCAATTTTATGACATAAGTAACCTCTAGATCTACACCTTCTCTTAATGAGGTCCTAGAAGGCATTTTGTAGTTTTGGAGAAATAAGGTTTATGGATCTTATAACACAAATACATGATTTTATTTAAACATTAAACGAACAAAGTATGAAAGATATAAAAGTATGTCATATGGATGTCGTCACACTAATGTTAATTTTATTTGACCACTAAAAGAAGTATTTAACACCTTGGTCAAGGGATAGATTGTGTATCCTAGCTTAAATATGTGGTAGTTGGTTATTTCTCACATTCTCTATTGTACTTTGTATCATCTCTTGACTTTTATCCTTTGCAAATGTTTGATTGACTCATGTAATTTTTTAATGTACTATCTAGCTTTTCTAAGTAGGTTCTTAGGTGGTCCTCATATTATGTGAAAATAGAGTTGATTATTTGTTGATTTAATTATGAAGGAGAAAAGGAAACGTGATGTTTTATTTGTAGTAGGAAACATGTCCTCTTTATGAAACATATTTGAACTTAGTTTCAAGTGACAAGATATAATCTAAAATACTAACTTCTTTCAAAATTTTAACCCTTTAGATTTTTGAAGTAGAAAAGTGTCATATTTTGCAACTTAACATTCAAAAAAAGACTAAGAATAAAATAAATTGTAAAGAAAAAATTATTTTTCTCTTCTATTACATAAAACATGGGATATTGCATATTTGAATCTTAGATGAACTTTCTTTAAAAAAATATTTGACTTATGAAACTTAAATATATGATTCTTAATACAACGTATATTGACAATTCCCACCTAATCCCTCTTATGTTTTAATCTTGTTATCTTGTTTTTTCTATAAATGATAGCAATCTATTATTGTCTGATATAATTGATGAAATTTATTTTGCATTTGATTCAAAGGGATTATTATCATGTCTTTAATTGGTTAAATTAGAAAATTCCCCCTCAACACTCCATGTATCATGGACCATTTGCATTTTGATGGCTGCTGCATTTTGTTCTCAAAATGTGCATTACTATTTGTTAATCAACTAATGCACTAGTCTATGCACGTTAGTAGTTTAAATAATTCACCTCCTTCATCCTTTTTAGAAAAGTCAACAATTCCTTCTCCAATAAATCTTTTTTTATACATAATAACAACGAGGCCAACTAGTCTATTCTAGCAATTTGAGAATGGTGATTCCAAATTTTCTTTAAATAAAATATAAATGCTTTGGATGTAAGATAAGTATATTCAAATAACATGATGTGCATAATGCTTACAACTGTCTTGGATTCCACATCAGGAGAAATCCTACTACCTATTTGACCGTGGAGACCACCAAAACTTCTTCATCGGCTATTATTGCTCCTTTGTCCTAGGTGCAATTTACTCTATTTTTGATTCTACAAGTTCAATCATGGGTCATTCATCACCTTTCTTGTGCCCTAGACTGCAGGTGAATTTGAAGGGCAATGGAGTGCAGTTGGGCGTACTGGGGTCACAAGGGATTTGAACTTACGTAGACTTGTACCTGACAGGTTGTGATAAAAAACTATAATTTCTTCATGCATACAATAGTCACTATTTTAAAACTGACAATTCTCCATCATCGTCATCGCATGCTAAATGGACATGTTGTAGTTAGAAATTAGAAAGTTACTTGCATTTTTATTTGCATTAAAATAAGGAGATTAGACTGTATAAAACTCCACTTCAAATTATTTGAACATAAACTTTCAACACCATCTACTAGCAATATGTATAGTTTTAGTTAATGTAATTGGTAGTCAGTATTAGTTTGAGTATTAGTCAGTATTACAATATTAAGGAGAAACTTTGAAAATCTTAATATGAATGTATCAAACAATATAGATAATTTCTTTGCTAAAGTAATGCATTTTGTTAACCAATTGAAACCCAAGAGGAAGATATTTATGATCAAAATGTGGTTAAAATGGTGCTTAGAAGTTTATCTAATAAGTTTGATTCAATTGTAGCTATTATTGAAGCATCAAAAGATTTATCACAATTTTATATGGATGAACTAATGTGTTAGTTAGTAGATATAACAATTCATCTTCTTGTGAAAAATCAAACTATTGCAGTCACTGATTATTAATCTCCTATCACAAATGATTATTAAACTGCTGAAAATAAATTCCCAGCTAATATCGAAAAATAACACAACTGCAACTTCACTTAAAATACGGAAAGAAATGCGCAACAGAATCAACACAATATTTTCGGACAAATTGTCCCTGGAAAAACCCCTAAGGGAAAACTAGTTCTACAGGTGAGAAATTATATTAAACTTCAGAAAATCAAGAGATACAAAATTCCTTGCCTCACACTGGCAGAACTCCAACAACCTCCTAATTTCTCCCGCTGATATTTCTCACTGCTATCCCTGCGCTAACACTGCGCCCTTGCTAACACTGCAAGACTGTTTGCTAACACTGCAAACTGCTTCACAAAAGCTTCTCTCTTCTGTGCCCTTGCTAACACTGCAAGACTGTTTGCTAACACTGCAAACTGCTTCACGAAAGCTTCTTCCTGTGCCCTTGCTAACACTGCAAGACTGTTTGCTAACACTGCAAACTGCTTCACAAATGCTTCTTCCTGTGCCCTTGCTAACACTACAAGACTGTTTGCTAAACACTGCAAACTGCTTCTCCAAAGCTTCCTTGCTAACACTGCAAGACTGTTTGCTAACACTGCAAACTGCTTCTCCAAAAGCTTCCTTGCTAACCCTGCAAAGCTTCCTGCCTTTCTATGCCCCCTAGACCCCTTTTTATACTACTCTCGTTGGTAAACCAACGACCGAGATTAAATCAAACCAACGGCTAAGATTAAGACAACTCAACAGCCAATAATAGAATTGGTTGCAAGGTGTCCAAAAGGGAATCTCTAAAATTAGTAAATAATAACCATTTACTAATTTTTGGCAAGTGGACAAACAGCTGTCCAAACCACCCATAAATACAACTGCTATTCATAGATAAGGATGAACAGCTGTCCAAGCTACCCATAAATAGTGCTGCTATTTCCGGGTCAGAAATAACAATTGTCCAACTAACAATAATTAACACTCCCTCTTAGCGAGGAAGCTGTTCTGCATGACACCCATCTTATCTCTGAAGAAGATAAATTTGGCCTTTCCCAAAGCCTTCGTCAGAATGTCTGCTACCTGCTCATCTGTAGGTATGTATTGTAGTCGAACAACTCCCCTTTGTACACAATCTCTGATGAAGTGATATCTGATATCTATATGTTTAGACCTATCCTGAAACACTGGATTCTTAGACAACTTGATGCAACTCTGATTGTCACAATGTATCACAGTAGTCTCAACCTTCTGACCAAACAAGGCTACTAACAACTTCCGAAGCCATATAGCTTCACATGTCGCCATGCTAGCTGCTATGTATTCTGCTTCTGCTGAACTTAGAGCCACAGACTTCTGCTTCCTGCTGAACCAAGATACAACTCCTGGTCCCAAGCTGAAACAACACCCTGAAGTGCTCCTTTTGTCTGTTGTACTTCCTGCCCAATCTGCGTCAGTATAGCCTATCAACCTGATACCTTCACCTCGAACATATCTGATCCCATACTCGACTGTACCACACAAGTAACGTAGCACATGCTTAGCTGCTATCCAATGCATTCTCTTTGGTTCAACCATGAACTGACTAAGAGAGTTTACTGCAAATGCTATATCTGGTCTAGTGTTGACCAAATACATAAGCGTACCAATCAACTGTCTATATAAAGTGGGATCTACATCTTTCTCCTTAGATGTATCGTCATGCTCTGTGCTCACCTCCGGAACACCTGTCACGGTCTCACGAAGCAATCTAAGTGCTTCATGATGAATATGGCCCAACCTCCTATGCCATAGCTCTCCAAGATCTCTAGGATTATTGTTGCTCATAAGTGCCTTAGGAGTATCAAACTGCAATCTATAAAGGCGACCACTCCTAACTCCAATAGTTATGGGTGATTTCCAATCCTTGTGCTTAATCAACACATGTGTCCCTCTAAAGAGTACATTATACCCCCTATCCTGAAGAACAGATACAGAAATCAAATTCATACCTAAGCCCGGCACATATAACACATCATGAAGAGGAATTATCTTTCCATTCTCCCTTTGAAACTGAACAGTCCCTTTCCCAACAGGGTTGAGTTTGGACAAGTTTCCCATAGAAATATGGATGTTGGTGTCCTCCTCCTTGTAACTGGAGAAGTACTCTCTAACTCCTGTCATATGAAATGACGCCCCACTATCTATATACCAAACACACTGTGAGGTTGAGCTAACCATACAAGCTATGAGTGCAAACTCATCTTCCATTCTGCTGGAGAGTTCTTCTGCACTTGCTGAAGCTGCCACCTGCTTCTTACCCTTTTTCCTCTCTGGGCAATCACTGACATAGTGGCCAAACTCGTGACATCCAAAGCACTTGACCTTAGAAAGGTCCTTCTTCTTCTTTTCACTTTGTGAATTTGATCCTTTGCTAGATCCCTTCTTTGCTTTCCCTTTACCCGCTAGGGCAACGTCCTCTTGTTCCACCTCATTTTTTTGACTCTTGTTGGCCCCATTGACAAGACTTAGTCTAAACTCCTCCTGAGTGAAATCAGTCCATAGTCGATCCCAACTCGGTAAATTATCTCGTCTACTGACAACTTGAACAAAGAAACTCCATTGTTTAGTAAACCCATTTAGGGCTATTCTCACTAGCTCATCATCACTAGGGCTATCTCCAACAGCTGCTAACTCATCCTTGACAAGTCTGAGCCTGGTGAGGTAACTTGTGACGTCTTCTCCTTGATTCATCCGGGTATTCTTTAGCTTCTCTCTGAGAATCAACTTCCTGTTGGTGGTAGCATTTTGGTACAGATTTAGAATGGCGTCCCACATCTTCTTTGTTGTATCTAGCTCCGAGATATGTGGAACAATATGATCCTTGACACCATCAAGGATAATCCTCCTCGCTTTGGCATCGTCCTTCCTATATGCTGCAAGCTATGTTGCATCTGTTGGTACAGGTACACCACTGGTAGCATAATCTTTGATACCATTCTCTTCCAACAATAAAGAAATTCTGGCCTTCCAGACACCAAAATTTGAGGCACCATCCAATCTATCCTGATCTCTCAAACTAGCTGAAGCCATCTCAAGGGTTTAAAGCAATAATAAATCTAAAGAGATCAAAATTTCTTTCCTAGGGCAAAACTCTTCTACCCTTAACAATGCTCTGATACCATGTGAAAAATCAAACTATTGCAGTCACTGATTATTAATCTCCTATCACAAATGATTGTTAAACTGCTGAAAATAAATTCTCAGCTAATATCGAAAAATAACACAACTGCAACTTCACTTAAAATACGGAAAGAAATGCGCAACAGAATCAACACAATATTTTCGAACAAATTGTCCCTGGAAAAACCCCTAAGGGAAAACCAGTTCTACAAATGAGAAATTATATTAAACTTCAGCAAATCAAGAGATACAAAATTCCTTGCCTCACACTGGCAGAACTCCGACAACCTCCTAATTTCTCCCGCTAATATTTCTCACTGCTATCCCTGCGCTAACACTGCGCCCTTGCTAACACTGCAAGACTGTTTGCTAACACTGCAAACTGCTTCACAAAAGCTTCTCTCTTCTGTGCCCTTGCTAACACTGCAAGACTGTTTGCTAACACTGCAAATTGCTTCACGAAAGCTTCTTCCTGTGCCCTTGCTAACACTGCAAGACTGTTTGCTAACACTGCAAACTGCTTCACAAAAGCTTCTTCCTGTGCCCTTGCTAACACTGCAAACTGCTTCTCCAAAGCTTCCTTGCTAACACTGCAAGACTGTTTGCTAACACTGCAAACTGCTTCTCCAAAAGCTTCCTTGCTAACCCTGCAAAGCTTCCTGCCTTTCTATGCCCCCTAGACCCCTTTTTATACTACTCTCATTGGTAAACCAACGACCGAGATTAAATCAAACCAACGGCTAAGATTAAGACAACTCAACAGCCAATAATAGAATTGGTTATAAGGTGTCCAAAAGGGAATCTCTAAAATTAGTAAATAATAACCATTTACTAATTTTTGGCAAGTGGACAAACAGCTGTCCAAACCACCCATAAATACAACTGCTATTCATAGATAAGGATGAACAGCTGTCCAAGCTACCCATAAATAGTGCTGCTATTTTCGGGTCAGAAATAACAGCTGTCCAACTAACAATAATTAACACTTATAAGAATGTTTTCTTAGACTTCATCAAGAGGAAGAGGAAGATCAAATTTCAGAAGTAGAAGAAGATGCAGAGTTGGATAGATGAATTCAGATCAAATCAGCCTAATCAAAGTTTCATTAATAGAAGACGTGGTAGAAACCAACAATCATCAATGTTTGATAAATCTAATATCCAAGTTTTTACCACCATTTATCAACAATATGTATAGTTTTAATTTATTTAATTGGTAGCTCATATTAGTTTGAGTGATTCGTATGATATTTGACGATAAAGAAGTCATGTTAACTGATTTAATCTCTCACCATCAGTGATGAGAAGTTTCTTATAAAAGGATGGAAATGTAACATATCTTGATATAAGAAGAATCAATAAAAACTCCGAGTTCTTGTTTTTCATGTTGTTGCAGCAGTGTGCCAAAGTTTTTAGTATTGTTGTAGCAATTGTATCTCTCATTATATTTTTGAGACTATAGTACTATAGCATATTTATTTGCTGTTTTTTTAGGTTCAAAATGTGCTCTCTTCTAACAAGCTGCAAGTTCCAGTCACTTGGGATCATTGCAACTATGGAATAGTTTCTTGTGCCATCCATGCGGTTCTAGCTTCCCAAATACATGTGGCTTTATTTTAAATTCGTTAATTTTGATGAGTGTCTGGATTATTTCTTGGAGCTATGTACGCTATCTCCTATCTTCTCATGGGAATCCTTTGTCAAGCAACAATACAGTCCAAAAATTTACAGTAAGCTCATGCTATACTTTCCTTTCTTTTCCTGAATTCGTTAGGGCTTTGGCATTTCTTTGATCACAATTTTTGTAGTTTTACAACTTTTTTTTGTTGCATATCATTTTTCATTGCACTTAAATAAACTGGAAAAATATGCGGTAACTAGCTATAATTTCAAAGGATTTTAGGTAAAAGGGGAGTTCTTTCCTCAATTCTCCCATGGATTTGGTAAGTTACTCTATTTAAGTTTTCAAACATTGCCTCAATTCTCCTATGGATTTGGTAGGTTACTCAGTTAAGTTTTCAAACATTTGGGTCGTAAGAATATAACACCGCATATCCACCACAAAAGGAAGATTAAAGTCCAGGTTTTAGCCACTTATTAAACATATAATATTTTCTATGGTTTTGGAATTTTATTCGTTAATTTTTAATAGTATCTATATAGATTCCATAGATATTTATTTAATAATTCTTTTATTAGTATTATCGTCTCATATTTTGAACAGGAAGATGAAGTCATAAAATGCACAATAATAATTTTAAATCTTTTCTTAATAGTTTTCTTATTAGTATTATCGTCTGATATTTTGAACAGGAAGATGAAGGCAAAATGAATCATCAAGCAAGGCTAGCCAATAATACTTTCAAGAACCCTAAACCAAAGGCTTCTACGAGTGCTCACATTAACAAGAGTTAAACCCATTGTTTTAGTATTCTAAAAATTTACTCTTTTACTTGACCATGTTATGATTATTTTATTTATTCATTTGGACATAACATTTTGATCATGTAAGTATCTTGCAGACCAACACTACCTTCGTTCTTCTTGAAGTCATGGGATACATCAAAATTTTGTACGATCAAGTTTAGGTAGTCAATAGTTTCTTCGTAATTTGGTTTACTCTATATTGACATAAGACAAATGTCTTAACTTTTTTATGTGGCTTCAACTTCTCAAAGAGATCACTAAAGTTTTTTGCGCTTTTATAATATTACTAAATAGTAACTAAGTTCTCCTATTTCAATTAAAGAAAATTACTACCATGCCTGATGTTTCTAATAGTTTAATTGTGAGTTTAACTTTAAATATTAAGAATATTACATCTTCTTATAAATTAAAATATAACTTTACATAATTACTGATTTTATTTCAAATTGAAGTTTTTTGTAGAACAGATATTTCTGCTTCAAATATTTCAAACTATTATGTAGAGCTAAAAGTTCAAAAATCAAGCAATATGATTATAACTAATGCTTCAAGTTTCTAAATTTATATATATTAAACTTCTCTTTAATTTGTGAGCTTCATGCAATATGACTATAACCAATGCTCCAAGTTTCTAAATTTATATATATTGAGCTTCTCTTTAATTTGTAAGTTCCTTTCACGTATGGGTGAGGAATTGCACATGACCTTTTCCATTGGAGCCCTTCCATACCCAGAGTTCAAAAATTTCTTTGTCTGGTGTAGAAGTTTTGAACGAGGGCTTCTAGTATCAAATTGATTTTAGGTATAAAACTAGAATCTCCCAAACCATTGATTATGCTTGCATTATTGTTTGAATTTTTGGGTCATTTGACATTTTATTGTGCAAATCTTTTTTAACCTTAAAAACTCACAACCTTTCTATTCACTTATTGCTTCTGATTCAATTTAAAAATACAATCATACTACTTGATTGACCATTTTTTTTTTAAGTACATTAATGTATGAACTTTAATGTGCGAGGACTCTCTATCTCAAAGGAGTACCTCGGGCCAAAATGTTAGTTAAATGTTTAGCATACTTTTGTACTACAATTAAATGTGGATGTTACTAGTGATGTCACCCTATGTTCAGCTTGAGTTCTGATTAATTCTCAAAACATAATAAATCACGTCTCAGAGGATTTTGTATAATATGTCAATGAGATTTTTTAAAATTCATAGTTTTCTTTTTTAACAAGTAGGATAATTCACTTGTTGCTATAATGATTGGGATGATCTTTATGCCCATGAATGACTTGTTGAATTTTATCATTGGAGTTCATATTTTATCTTTACTCTCCTTGTGGTCTTTAGTTTCTTTTAGTTTATCATGGATGTCTCACTAGTTATGGATAGTTGGATACTACAAATTTTAGCAAATTTAAATGACTAAATTCCATCATGAACGAAGACTACACAATAATTTTCTAAAACCGTTGTTAGGACGAAAGAAGTGAATAGGTGATCAAGCCATGTATGACCTGAGAAGTGGAGGACTATGTCTTGTATCATGTACTCTTCATGTAGCCAATAATAATGGTACTAATTTTTGGACTTCTCGATTAGGAGGTGGTTCAAATTTTTAACATTTTGTCATATCTTCTTTTTCTCCATATATATGTCCCCTCAAAATGTATGGAACCACTTTATAATATGATTTATGAGTCTCATGTATTCACTATGTACAAAGAACAATTGACAATAAGCATTGTCATATGCGGCAATGGTCCTTCATCTTTTCCTTATGGATGATTGGCTATGCCTACTTGTGGAGAATCCTAGGAAGTGAAGGAAGGAGATTTATCTCCTTCCTCTCGCATCCTTTTTAGATTTTTTTATTTTATTACAATGGTTAGCATCAAGTTATCCCATGGGACATTTTATGTTTATATCTATTCAACTTTTTTAATGCCCAAAGTAAATTTTTGGGCGAGAATTTGGTATAAAAATGATATTAGTGTAGTAAATAATAGTATTAATTTTTCAAACATCCTTATGTGGAGGTTTTTAATATTAAGGAAGGGGTTGGTTAAAATGTTTGTAGTGGCTGTTGGCTAAATTGCAACTTTTCTTTTTAATTTAGGTCACCCACAGAATTTTTAATATATTTTTAAATATTTAGTTATAAAATTAAAATTTAATTCAAATGTGCTAAGTTTATAATAGTATTACATTATTCAGATGGAACAAAAAACAAATGGTCAATATTGTTAATTAAAATTTAAGAATAAATTATAAATATGAAATTAAATGTATTTAATTATTGTAATAAGTATGGTATTATCCTATTTTAGTTTAATAATTCTAAGACCTTTTATTACTAATAAAATGACTATTAAGATCTTTCTAAATACATAAATAAACAACAAAATTCTCATTTTTGCAACTTGTATTCATCTATTAGTACTTGCCCATAGGCTAAGTACTATTGTATCACTTTATGACTTACTCGATTTAAGTAGTTTTTAAATGAATTGTAATTGACCAATGAAATGAGTTATATTACATATTTCATTATAAATATTATATTTTTGAAATATCATATTACATACTATACATGTCAAATTCTTAATTTTATAATTTCTAAGTATTATCTTTCTATCATTTGCCACATATGATATTTTTATAAAATAATTTTTTAACTCATATTCCACTCTTGTAGCCCATATTTTGTCTAAATGGTATGCCTTATCCCTAATTATTAGCAAATACTTTGGCAGTATAATCAATTTTTGTTAATAAATATATAATCCTTTTCAAAACTTTTATTTTATTTCCAAATATTAAGATATAATATTAAATCGAATAATTTCTTCTATAAATATATTTTCTTTAACAAAATAGAACTTTCTCTAATATTATTGTATTTTTCGTAGGCAATATACTATTGCAATCAGTTTTACTTAAATTGTGATTAATTTTATTTACTTCAACCAATTACATTTCAGTATTTTTTTTTTGAACTTCCTTTTTAAATTTTTCTAATGTATATATGAGAGATTTTTAATTTTCAAAATCCATAAAATTATTTTACTTCACTTTTATTGGCTTATACCTTTGGGGTGTTATAGGGCGGATTTCTAGGAAGCATACCCATATTATGTGGCTATATTTTTGATAAAAATATATGAAATGAAATAGATCATACATATTTCAATACATTTTAAAAATACTAATACTTTAAATGCTAACAATTTATAAAAAAATAGAATAATTAATTTAAAAAATTATAAATTGAATATAAGAATTTTTTACATTTCAAATATTATGAAAATATTAAAATTATAATTAAATTATATTATACATTATCATTACCAATCAATAAATTAGTTGCCTTATAATTATCAATTATAAGATTTAATGTACTATTCTATCTAATTAATCTATTATGTAATTAAAACTATTATAACTTGATGGCAAATACAAGCCACTATGTGGCACTTGTTTTTATTAAAGTCTTTCATTTGAATATAAGTTTCGTTCACCTGATATTACTTAAAAAATATGTGCACTTCAAATGAATTTATTTCACCTTTGTACAAAAATCTTCAATATGACGATATATAATACTATATAAAGTTCTTTTATAATGACAAATCAAAATATATAATTATAGTTAGAATAAATAAATAATAATGATCACTTATATAACAAGCATACTTAGCCACTTTGTGGTACTTGTCGTAGGCAATATACTATTGCATTCACTTTACGTGAATTAGTTTGGACCAATCACATTTAAATATTTTTAGATTATTGAAAAAAATTTTAAAAATTATAATTTATTTATATTTTTATATGTTATACAAATTATGTGATTGGATGATTTGATTTTGTATTATAGGAGCTTTTTTGGATGATTTTCCATATTGCATTTTTCTCGGCCTACAAATATAAGAAGTTTAATCTTATGGATTATGATAAATTAATAACATTACAACATCTACATTACTAAATTAAAATTTAAAATATCAATTATCTCATAGCTTTAACAATAACTCAATAACTGTTTTCCATGAAGTAAAATAATATCACTCCAAATAGAATTTTGATTTTAAAATTTAAATAAAAAAGGTCAACATAATGACACATGGTATTTGCCACTATAGTTAATTGTATTTGTTTTAACTTTATGATATATAAGTTGTTTTTTTTGTATTAAATTTAATTTAGTTGAATGTATACTTAGAAAAAATATTGAAGAAAGTAAGAGAAATTTGTTTTTAAAATTGAACTTTATATTTATATATTTGTTTATAAGAGTATGAACTTTATGTTTTATAAAAAAAGAAGAGCAAGAGTGACAACTTAGAATTCCCCAAAGATGTCCCTCTTGGGATTTGAACAACAGTCTCCACAATGATAACTCATTCCTTCAATCAACTAAGCTAAACCCCTTTGACAATGTTTTATAAAAAATTTAAAATGTTGGTATTATATATTCAGTAGGCAAATAGAAAAACAAAAATTAATATAAATTTAAAAATGAAAAATATAGTTTGTCTCTAATAAAAAAAGTACATTTTTAAATAATTTTTTGACTTCATTTTTTTTCCAACCATTTTCATATAATGTATGTAATGTGTTTACAAAATTGATTAAAAAATATAATAATCTTTAAATAATTATATGTTAAAATATGTTTAAATAATATAATCTATAAATTAGCCGAAAAAATTGAATATAGACAACCCTCAGTTGCTATAACAAAAAAAAATGAGCAATATTTAGAAATATTTGGATTACTAAAAAATAAAAGAAAATAAATAATGAATTAACCTTATGAAATTTAAAAATTGATTTACTAATTAATCAACTTTAAAAAAATTTAAATATTTTATTAAAAACTAAAATTAAAAGCATATTTTTCATTTCTTCAAGAAATATACTATTAAATTTTTTTATTAAAAAACTACATGATTTCTAAAATTTATAAATTAGTTTTAAATCAATCATAATAATTGATATTTTTGTTATCAATATCTATAAAGCTTGTATAGTTTTTTTCAACTAGAGTATAATATAATTCTATCTAAAAGATAATATTTTCTTTCGATTGACTCTATATAGTTCATTTTAAATTTAGTTAGATGGACATTATTGTACTATCTATTACATATTTGAAATCACCAATATTAGTTCTATATTTCATTATTCTAAGAATTAATTATTATTTTAAATCATACTCTTCAATGTATTAGTAAGAAAGAATATTAGTTTTATTCATTTCGCATAAATTGTAGTGAGATTCCACACATTATTATAAAAATTGTGAAGACAATTGACTTTAGAAATAATATCGTACTTGAATTATAAAAAAATTACTTATCTAAAATATTTATTTTTACTTTTATTTTAGCTAAAATATACAAAATTCTTACCGATTAAAAAAATAATATACAAAGTTCTTTACCAAGCCAAAGTAAAATCTTACATTTTACTACATACTTTTCTTCTAAGACTATTAATATATATTTAAGAAAATGTCTTTTTTTTTTTAAATCATCATTCATTGCATAATTTCATTCCATGTCCTTCTACAAGTCTGATTTTAAGTCTTTCTACGAATCAGATTTTAAAGAGGCAACTTCTATTTAAAAGCATTCTTTAGTCCTTCTACAAGTCATATTTTAAAGAGACAACTTTTCTTTAAAAACATTCTTTATTTTATCTCAGCCAATCCCAAATGTACTATTAATAAAAACAAATGTAAAAAATTGTTGCACTATCATATTTTAGTTTAAGAAATCATAAAGAATAATAAGAGACATGACATACCTAAAAAAATCCTTACCCATACTTAAGCTAAACAAACATAACAGAAATAAAACTACATCCCTTCTCACTATGACAATAATCCATTACATAAAACAATCTATATTATATCGAAATATTAAACAACAAATATATACTTTAAACAAATCATTGAAATATTCTCACATAAAATGATCACCAAACTCTAATAAATCAGATTCTCAAAATGTACTTATCAAAGATCATGGGATCCCAACTCATTCTCTTGATTTTTCCACTGAATTGATTATACTCGAACTTAAACTAGAATGCTATAGGCATCCTGTAACCATTCATCCCAATAATCACCTTGCACTCGAGGAAGGTGTTGCCAAAAACCCTCCTTTAGATTGTATGCAATGAAATCCGCGCTTTCAGCTTTCGTTAGAGTGCAGAAGCAGAGATAATCTCCTACAAAGTTACACTTCTTCACCGGTTTATCATTAATCGAGCCAACTGTGAAGGTACTTGTGATATTCTTATATATTCTTTCCATTTAGAAAGATGTTTATTTTCCTCATCTTGACACAACTCCCATATAGAAATATATTTGTTTCCCTTCGTTTTGGCAACGAACTAAAAACACAAGAAGAACAGAGGATCCATTCGAGCTCATACATGTAATGAATCCACGTTCATTATATTGAACTAGTTGAGGGGGCGGTGCATCTATTATAGCAGGGCTAAGAAGACCATCATCTTCGATTTTGTAACCTTCAACATCCAAACTATATGAAGTCCTCCAAAAAAGAAAGCCATTGCAACCGACCACTTGCTTCGGGTAAACCCGAAATACTTCTTGCTTTTTGGTTGCAAGTTGACCGATTAGCTTCCAAGAATTCTCAAAGAAATTGTAGATTTCGAAGTTGGAAAAACAATAATACTTGGGGTACACTACTAAATACAGCTCTTTGTTTCCTCCTTATACAATATTGCAACATTTGTCAGTAAAATCTGTTTTTGTCTCTGTATAAGATCTCAAAAAAGGATTACAAACAATCAAGTGTGAAGTCACAGTATCTAGAAAGAGCAGTAACCCTTGCCCTAAGCTTGATATATATCGGAGATAGTGTCCCTGATGTGGAAGAAAAGAAAGGGAGAGGGTCGCCCATTTTTGTTCGGAAAAACAATAGGCATTGATACTTCGGGGGTCAGCTTTGTACACCCATTTCATAATTTCTTTACTTTCTTCGATTTCTTCACTTTCTTCAATTTCATCCATTTCTTCATTTTCTTCACTTCCTTCCATTTCTTCGCTTCCTTCACTTTCTTCACATTTCTTCCATTCAACTATTTCACCCATGAAGAGAAGCCATGAGTTTTGGATACTTGGAAGTGAAGATAAAAACTTATGAGAGGATAAAATAAAACTCCATTCCTTACAAACTACGCGAGAGCAGCAAATTGATTGAAACAGAAGTTTTGTAAATATCGATTCCTTCATTTCTCGAGGCAGCTCAGATATGCTACACTTCTCTCTGTCTCCTTCAACAACTCCACCATTCTCTTGCTCCATTTCTTTCAATTCAATTACTCTCCTTCAGTATGAATGACAGGTATTTTACGAAACTTGCACTAAGCATACATTTATTTCATCCACACTCATTTTTATTGGGGTTTTATATGGAGTACTTAGATTTATCATTGTTTCATTATTACAGCACCAGTAGCCGACTTGGAGAAAATATTAACATAAGATTTTAACTATATATCACATGTTGAGTAGAGAAATTTATAGATTTTGATTTGGTGTCCTTTAAAATTATATTTAATCTTATTGAATTTTATTATCTAAAATTACTACCACCTAATAAATGAAAAAAAGTTAATCAATGTATGGAATTATTTGCTTGGTCGATTGTAAACATTTTTTTTTTTTTAAAATAAGATTAAAAAGGTCTTATTTTTTAATTTGGTGTTTACATGATATTATATTTTATCATAATAAGTATATTATTGTATTTGTAAAATATGAATATTGACTAATATATCTATTAATAAAAGGCAAAAGCATTTTTAAAATAATAATAATAATTTTTATTATTTTTAATTCTTTTATATTAGATTAAACTATAGAACAATTATTTTACAATTATCACTGTCTAAAATTTCTACATCTGACCTTCTGTTCCTAATGATTATATTTGAAAATGAGGGATATTCTATGAAAACTAATATTATTCTATGAAAAATAATATTATTTCTCTTACAAACATGTTTTCATTAATTAGAAAAAAGTTTCAAAATTTAATTTAATGGTCTAATAAAAATTTTAAGACTATTTTTTTAATATTAAGTTTAACTTCCCATTTCAAGAATCAAATACAAAATCTTACTATTACTATGAAAATTAATAATTTTTGCATGTAGATGCCTCTTTTAAATATACTACTAGCATTTGCACCTTTGAAGGGTGTAAGGATTACCCCGATAGTGTTATATATAAGATAGCATTACAATATTCTTGAGATGGAGTGGCCACATATATGAGATAGATGATGATAATGAAATAGATTCAATTTTAGATTTTGTGAAGTTATTTTAATTATTTTGTTATAATGTACCCTTTTTGTCAACATCTTTTCAAATAAAAAGGCTAAATACTTTTAAATTTTATCAAGCATTATCTATCGGTGGCTAAAAAGAGTGCAAACAATTATTTTCCTATCAGTGTAATATTTCATCTTGTAGGCCCAAACAAATTTGTGCAACATTAATATCTCCAAGAACTTTGAAAATAAAACTTTGAATACATATATTTGGCTCACGTTCTACTTAGTTTCCATTCTCGTATAAGAAAGTTTTTTTTAGTATGATTGTGTTGTATTTTTATTTCTTTATTGATATTAACAATTATTAGAATATTTTATATATTATAAAATTCTAAAAATATATACATTTGAAAACAAATGATATATATTCTTTAGCTAAATCATTTTTTAATCATTTCAATTATAAAATTATTTATTAATTATATATTTATATAGTCTTGTAATTAATTGATTTAATTGTACAAAGTTTATATAGTGATCTTAGGAAAAAGTATATTACAACATTACATGATAATTGTTTGATTCGATGTCTATTTTGACGTCATTTTTGAGAAAATTAAAAGACTCAATACATTTCATCCTTTTTAAAAAGTTCTAAGAGAGCTTTAACCTACATGTTATGTTCAAATGGAAGGCCAAATAGCTTTTGTAATAGTATAAATTTATTATTGTTTATGTATTTCCATCTTAGATAATTAAATATTTTTCAAAATAATAAAAAAAAATTGCATTCAATCTTATAGAAATAAAAATAAAGATTGATTTCAATGATAAGAATGTCTCTTGAAATCTTGAATTTTTTACATATATATGAAAAAAATTGTAATATTATATATTTTCTTATGTAAATTACATTTGATATTGATTGCTCTTTGATATCTTACATAGTTCTTTTGAAAAAAAATTAATTTTATTAAATTTATTATATTCAATCTATTATTATATTAATATCTCATAAAAATTTCTCCAAGATAACCACATTTTAAAACCAAACACATTTTATAGAAATGATATTTGTGTACCACTATAGAGATAGAATGATGGATCAATGACAAAAAAATGATTTTAAGAAAATGATTTTTTAAATTGTAACAAAAATAGATATAACTTTCCTTATTACAACTAAAATAGGGTTACACATTAGGTGTTTTTACATTAAAACAACATGAACTCATTATGAAATTTTCATTAAGACTTTCTTAAATGAAAAGTACATTTTCTGGTTGCCACAAAAGTAAAGTGTTTTTTTAAACCATCTAGTATAAAAGACAAATATTGCCAAAGGGGCAAAGTCTATCAATTTATACCAGGTTTTCTTTGGTATCATAGGCATATCAAGCTTTGCCGGACTGAACAAAGATGAGAGGATTATTTTATTTTATTTTTGGCTTCGAGTCTGCAAAAATGTGAACATGCTTAGATTAGGAAAATAATTTTTATATTTCACAGTGTGTACTTGAAGAACAACCTTGCTTCTCAGAACTTATTCTCCACTACCAAATCCATATGCTTGTTCATTTCCGGAGTGAAATGATTCTTCCCTTTTCGAAAATAATATCGAGTTACTTATCTGAGCATTTATGCCTTGTAAAAAATTTATATTCTCATACAAATTCAAAATAATGAAAGTGAATGAAATATTTTTTTTAATCTTAAATTTAGCTTAATATTTTTAAAAACATACAACATGTACCAAATTTTGCTCTAACTAAAGTCATCTGACTCAATTAGGAAAAAAGTAATTTAGTACTTCTTAAATGAAGGATAAATTATTGAAAGTGGTCATTTAGAGTGAATCAACCCTTCAATTTCATTTTGTCCATTTGCAATGACTTATGAAGAATTCTATCAGCTTGAATTTTTTTATTAGTGATGCATGTCTGGTTCAAAAAAATTTGTATGTATATATATATATATATATATAACCTTCATCCATGAGACTTTCTATGATTCAATCAAGAATAATTAAACATAATAATGAAAGCACAATCGATTCCAAACTCCACCATTACCACAAAAGTATCCTTCTCCAACAATTTCCAATTCATCTATTAATACAACAACAACAAAAAAAACCCTGTCATTTGTATAACCAGTTATAATTAGTAGAATAACCACATGCTCTTAATAAGGTAGAAGTAAGATAATTATCACATTCACGATGTATGCTTTCTCTAGAAATACTGCTAATCTAATGTGAGCTCATTTTTATAATTCACATCAGTAAGACAACTCTAGCATCATTACATAACATTTATAATATCTTATATACTCAACCCATAACCCTAACTCTTTTATTATCCTTGATAGTATAATTATCAGTGTATCTCCTTATTCTACCATATAAATTATTTTTACAGCCTATTATTGATGAACAAAGTGACATAGAAAGGTTCAATATGAGGTAAGACAATTTTCAATTTTAATTCTCTTCATTTCCATTAATCTCACACTAACATTTGTATATAAAATCAAAATAAAAAGTAGGCTCTATCTGAGGGCTAAAAGGAAGAATTATCTAATTGTACGCTCATTTCAAACTATTGAAACAAGTTAGGTAGCGAGCTTGCTTTGATCTTATTGTAGCATTCTTTCTTAATTGGGTAAATTAAGAGCTACATTTAACAACTCTTACAATGGTTTGGAACAAAAGTGATTGGTTAATAATAAAATTGTCTAAGAAAATGGTAGTGAACACAAGAAGTAAGCTATACCTCTCTATTATAATCTTCTAAAATCAAGACAACAAAATTCTTGCAAAACTAAATGCAAACCATGGAATCTTTAGAAACACATAAGAGCTCAAGTATAGATAGAAAAATGCTTACAATGGTGTAAGGACCAATCCTACAGAAAATTTGCCAAATCACACAAAAAATATTCAAAATGTGGAATAAAAAAGCCACATCATACAATGCTGAAATAATAAAAAGTCAAGCATCTTTGTATTTTAAAAGTAATCAAGGTTAACAAGCTATTAACTCGAAGTACAACTCATAATACAATGTTGTTCATAAATGAGATTTCAATAAGTTGAAATGTTAATACAACATAAAAATGAAGTCACTGATTTGATCAAAGAATCATTACATCATGTGAACCATGGTGCTAAACTACAATGAATATACATCACATGCTCATCATATACGTGAATGATATTACATCACCAATTTTTAAAGTTACAATACCCAAATCAAGGTTACATCAAATGAATGATACAATACATCATTTTCGAAGATGAAGATACAAGAACAAGTTTGATTTAAAACATGACAGATATCTTGAAGTCTATCCGGTCTCCAAAGTCCACGAACATCGTTGATCTGCTAAGTAAGACGATAGTGTGGCCCAGGTGCTTTTACCTTGTCAACCACTAAGTGATTCTCCCCCCGAGATTCTTCCTAATAGGAAGAATACCCCGACCCTGGCACGAGAAGCCTAGCTTTCTGGAACAATATGGATCGGATGGATCCAGTGTAGTCATGAAACATACTAAATGCAATCCATGTGTCTAGTAGCCTAAACATGGAATGTGGCAAGGAAAAGTAAAGAACACTACATTTCTACTCATCATATGTAGTGAAAGAAAAATTGTAGCATATCTACCCATATGTGTATTTCTTATATCTAAGCATATCTACACATATGTAAAAATGGAAAAGTAAGCATAGTCACACACCTATGCTAATGTCAGAAATAGCATACTAAAATGCAAGAATAATGGCTTGGCTAGGCACAACATTCGTCAGCATCATCGAAAAAGGACAGACAAAGTGTAATGAATCCTACTTTTCATGATCTGACAGGTTGAGAGAAGCACAACATAATGTATCCATCCCTACCCTCCCTATTGCCACATTTCACCCTTTCGTAACGATTTAATCAACAACACTCAGTCCTTCAACCAGATCAGTTAACTATCTCTAAGTCTATTGTTTCCAGTGATTTATGGACTAATATCATATTAGAGCGGTTTCAGCACTATAGAAAGAATGTCAAACAACAATTAGCAAAGTGTGCAGGTTCAACCTATGTGGTTTCAAGGATTGTTGAACAAACTAGATGAGGAACAATATTACGCAATCAGTAGATACACAAACCCATAAACATTATTTAAATTTCAGAGTATTGGATCCTTTTAACATCAATAAGGAACCTAATAGCCACCCACTAAAATGTTTTCCTTCTTCTTAATACAACAATATAGTGGAAAAAGAGATAAATATTTAACACACGGGCAACATCATAAAGTTTTCTAAAATTACAACTGGATTGGACTTAACATAGCATATTCTAGTTTTAGTATGTTAAAATAATAACAATTTATGTTCACCATACTCAACTTGAATTCAACTTGAATTAACCAATAACCTAACTTAATCTTAACAGGAGATAGGTTCGCACAAATTCAGCATACCAAGCATTAATCATTAAGGGTACTAATTTCCTTCCTACTTTTCAATTCTACTAGCAGGCTAGAGAAAGTAATGTAAAACCCAAGTACTTAGCAAAATCTGGACGGAATGCTAGTAATATGAAATCAACTGAAATAACTCATGCAACCATTTTGATGCTAGGAATTTAGTTCGCAAGGTTAGCTAGATGATGTATATATATAGACTGACATTAATCCTTCTCATTATGTTCTATTTTCGTTGGATTCACTAAGGAGTAAGAAAAGTCCAGCTGTAAAATATTTTGCTCAGACATTACATTGTAAGGCAGTAAGAACCTTGAGAAACAGTTCAAACCTTTCCAAGAATTCCCAACCGCCAATCTCTGGTTTTTTTGCTACAGGCCTCCCCTGCATAATTTCCCTCCTTTACTTCCCTTTATCCACTCGTTGTGTCTCTGTGTGGGTAAGGCAATTAAAAATTATCATTAAAAAAAAATGATAATGTATATATATATTTCGGAAAATAAAACGCCATTTTCTTGTTTTAAATTTGCGATCAAACAATTAAGTAAAATCTGTTTTGTTTGATCCCTATATGCATGTACATTTAACTATTGAACATCTTGTTTTAAATTTACGATCAAACAATTAAGTAAAATCTGTTTTGTTTGATCCTTATATGCATGTACATTTAACTATTGAACATCATATATCAACAATAGAACATGTAAACATTCTCATTCTAATATATATACCTGCCATAAACAATTGATTAGAATTGACTTCGAACTGAACATATCTAAAAAGAATTTCAAGCAAAATAGCATGTCACATTAAATCTAAACATCATAATATGAGTGTATATCTGTATGTGGCTACAAGGGTCATCTGATTCATCCCCTTCCGAGAGACTAACCCCCTCTACCTCAACCATACTCTCGTCCTGTCGATCCTGCATCCACTCAGACACTCGCAATTAAAATTGAGTCAGTATCCCTCAGAATAATAGTTGATTCAACATCATAACATAAGCATCAATATAAGAAATACGACATCATCATGTAACATAAGTTTCGCAAGAGCTTGAGGATGTTAGTTGGCAGCTGGCCACTGTTGTTAAGCAGATTCTTTTCTTCTCTTCCTCTTTTCAGTTCATTAGGTTCACGTATATTCCTCGTGAATGGAATAGAACTGCTGATTGTTTAGCCAAACGGGCATCTAGTCATGATCCGGGTTGGAATATTAGGGATAGGAGGCAACTGTCCTTTGAGATGGTGCAAGAATTTGATGATCTTCTTGCTCAGGATCGAGCTCCTTGTTGAGCTCTCCTTGTTGTATTCCTTTCTGTCTTAATAAATTTTTACCCCTCTTTTTGCAAGTCATTACATTATGATTTTAAATGAAATTCATCATAAAACATTATGAATGGCGTAACCATTATTTTTTAATACCTTTATTATCCATTAAATCATACTAATAATCACATCATAAAACAATAGTTAACTTAATCATTATTTAATAAATTTTTACCCCTCTTTTCCAAAAAAAAAAAAAAAAAAAAAAACTTAATCATTATTTAAATCCAAGTTAAAACAAAGTTTGACCAACTCAAAATTTCCAAGGTTGCCACATAATCACCACATAGGCAAAAACAATGAAAGTCACAAGGCAGGTTGTGACAATAGGAGAAACTCAAATATGGATAAAAGAATGCTTACAATGGAGAAACTAAAGTGGGAAGCAATGGTGGAGTTGTAGCTGAAAAAAATGTAGTCTTGGAGTCAAGTAAATTGGAATAGTTTAATGTCCCTTACAAGTGACCTTTCTCTTCCCTACAAATCCAACACCACTCATTTGTAATCCTCCATCTCCCACTCTCATTTACAAGAAAATATCCAATCCCTAATAATCATCAATGGCATTCTTTAAACCCAATGTTTTTAACAATCTTCCTGTGCCACTCACTTTTCACACCGGCACCAGCATATGGGTTTCCTGTGGAAGTTTCTTGATAACAAGCATGTTGGGACAAACTTTTTAATCTATTTCTTGATACTTCTTTTCCGGCTTAAGACCATTAGATTGTCAAATTTCTCACAAGAAGGTCGATGGTGCACACCACGTGATTGAAGAATGTTTGGCAAAGAACACTCTTTCCAGACATCGCAAATTTTGAAGCCAGCGTAAGACTACCCAGAAATTTAGACAATCTAGTTAAGGAGTGAAGCCTACTGGCTTAATTAACAATCATACACAACAATAAATGAGAAATACATATATATGCAAAATGAAGAAAAAAAAGTACATTTCATGGAGAACAAAATGTGTTCCTTTTTAAATACTATGCTACTTGGCTTGTGTTACTTGGTTTATATAATGAGCCTAAAGAAAATATACAATAATATAAAGATAAGAGCTATCATTCTTATCTTCCATGAATCTAAAACAAAATATGTATGTTCTAATTTGGTAAATGTGTACTTATTTAATTTTGGTTAACATGAAATAGTTGTATTTGTTTAGGAGAAATTATGAATAAAATAAATATTGAGAATGGATGTTTTTTTTTATTTAATAGGATATTTTAATATTTGACTTAAACTATGATGGTGATTAACAATTTTATTTATTAAAAGATGAATTATATATTTACATACATAGAGAATATGTTTATCTTTTCCAAAGTTAGAATGATTAAAGAATTATATGTATACTATCAAGTTCTTAATCAATGAATAAAAAGACTTAAATTATATAGTAACATTTTTTAAAAATTTAAGGGTTACAACCCAAAGCTTTCTCATAGAATTGTGGATTTTTGGGAGGAGAATAAGGTCTTTGTTGGTAGTATTTCACTTCTGGTGACATCAAAAACCATTGAGAAGATAACTAGAATGAGCATGGATGGCACTAGAATTCCCTTAAAGACTAAAGTATCTTTTAAATTGGCCTTCAAGTTATTCTTGGATCTTGAAAAAAAACCCTGACACTTCAAAGTGAGTTCACTTGGAAGTAACTTCTAGACAAATGGAAAGTGGTTTCTACTATATGTTCAAAATTTGGTTACTATAATCAATTAGATTTTGTCATTTTTTTATGGAAAAGATAGTATTAGTTAATCTTTCTTATGTTTAAAATGGAGTCTTCATGTTATGAAATGAAGAAATTATCTAAGTGTAATTAGTAATTTAGTAGTCAATGGTCACATAGTTTGAGTCCCTAAGTATGGAAGTAGATCAAAGGAAACAATTTTGAATTATAATAGTGCAATGGTGATCAAATATGTGTTTGAAGTAGTTAATAGCAGCCAAAAAGATTCGGGGCTAACCCTGGAGTACACATAAAGCTGAGAACCAGTTGGAGGTTACCTCCTAGAAGTCTATCCTATACCAACTTTAAACATCAAAAACAATAAAACTTTAAGAGCTGAAATGTCATTAACCACAGTCCTTAAACTACTATGCATAAGAAACAAAATAATAAACTAGTAGCATTTAAAAACATTGTTACTATTGGTCCAAAAAAACCTATGGGGTGTAAAGTTCAGAGACATAATTATAAAAATAGAAATAAAACACAACAGAACCTGAGCTAGATTCCCTTTTCCTTCTCCTAGTTACCATTCTTCTTCTCCTCAAAACCTTCCCCCACCACATCCTCCTCCTCCACTTTCACTGGTTTGTCCAAGATGGTTTTCATCTATTCCTCCACCAAGAACCCATAAATGGATGGGGTTGTCTCAATAGTCTTCCCCAACTCTTGTTCCTCTTTGTTAGCCTATAGGAAGTAGAGGGTTGTGGCCATAGAGTGCATAATCTTGGTGGTGAATTCCACCAGGGTTTTGAACCTCTGGCATATAGTGGTATGGTTATCCACTAGGTCCCTCATAGCCATCTCAAGCCTCTCCAACCACATCTTGGTGTGACTATGTTTGTCTTTCTTCCCAATTACCTTAGGGTTAGCCTTCCTAGAAGAAGTGATGTCTTCTCCCCCACTACAAGTCGGGGTAGCTTCTAGAGTATTAGAGACATGGGAAGGGCTAATAGATCTAGGGCTAGATTTGATGTCCTAGTGGTGTCTTTTCTTTTAAGAAGGTTTCTCCTCATTATCAGAGGAGCTAGATCTAGATTCGTACTTCAGGGGGGTCTTAAATTTCTCCATCTTGAGACACTTGCTAGTTCTCCTAGAATATTGCTTTCCCTTCTTGGAATCTGAGTGTGACTCAATAATGCTAACTTTAACCTTAGGGTTAATTTAGACCTTAGTGACATGACCTTTCTTGGGCCTCTTAAGAGTAGAGCTAGGTTGGGGTCCAAGGATGTTTGAGGGGTGATAGAGGCTAGGGGTTTGAGCAAGAGAGGGGGACTCTGAGTGATGTGCTAGATAAAAAATTTATTCATAAGGCCTTGGTGGATAAGGTACAAGGATTTCCCCTCCTTGTGTTTCCTTCTAGCCTTAAAAATAGCCTTAAAAATACTATCCTCCAACGAATGTAGTAACAAAAATAGAGAGGAGATAAGGTCAAAGTTTTTGAAATGATTTAGGATAAGAAAATGATTATAATATAGTACTTGATAGTGGTCCTACAAGGTGATGTATTTGATAATCGCACAGCAAATGGTATCCCAAGGCTTAGGGAGGGCAATCCGCACAAACCCACCACATAATCTCATTGGTTCCTCCTTGGAGTTGAAGAATTTTTGCAAACTGGCCTCCTCATTGACCTTAGCTTGCCTCTTCCATTTCTTTCCATCCAACCAAAAATCCACAGCCCTCACAATGCTTTCTTAAGAAATCTCAAAACTCATACCATTAACCGTAACTCTTCTATCTTTCCAAGTTTGATAGAACTGCATCTAGATGACCTCGTTATGTTTAACCATGCTCTCCATATAAGGTAAAGGGCCCCCATCCTACAAATAGACCATCACCTATTCACTGATACTGATACACTCCTTCATGTCCATTGGTTCAATATGCTCACAAGTGTCCATATTGTCGCCTAAGTCCACAACCAACTCCTTCCACAACATAGCCTTGCACCAGGTTTTGGAATTGCAAAATATAAAATGCCAAGCCACAATGGAGAACATGAAAAGGCACTACATATTCATCATGGCACCACATTGTTTCCCAAAAAACCAAAAATCTCCTAAAATAGTATGTGCGGGTAGATTGTTTCCATCTACAAATGGCCATTGCTAGCTATGCCAATTATGGGAATTAATCAACCTATCTTTATGATAATTATGAAATTGATCTTTAAATATTGTTGAATCCCCCCTCTATTTCCTTTTACTACAATCATCAATATTCATGGTAGTTGGAAAATAAATGTCAATCAACATCCAAACATGCCAAAAAAAACCCATCTTATCAAACAATATAGATAATTTCTTTACTAAAGTAATGCATATTGTTAACCAATTGAAACCCAAGGGGAAGATATTTATGATCAAAATGTGGTTAAAAAGGTGCTTAGAAGTTTATCTAGTAAGTTTGACTCAATTGTAGCTATTATTAAAGCATCAAAAGATTTATAACAATTTTCATGGATGAACTAATGTGTGTGTTAGTAGAAATAACAATTCATCTTCTAAGAATGTTTTCTTAGACTTCGAAGAGGAAGATCAAATTTCAGAGGTAGAGGAAGAAGCAGAGTTGGATAGATGAATACAGATCAAGGAGGAAGGACAAATCAGCCTAATCAAAGTTTCATTAATAGAAGACGTGGTAGAAACCAACAATCACCAATGTTTGATAAATCTAATATCCAAGTTTTTACCGCCATTTATCAACAATATGTATAGTTTTAATTTATTTAATTGGTAGCTCATATTAGTTTGAGTGATTCGTATGATATTTGACGATAAAGAAGTCATGTTAACTGATTTAATCTCTCACCATCAGTGATGAGAAGTTTCTTATAAAAGGATGGAAATGTAACATATCTTGATATAAGAAGAATCAATAAAAACTCCGAGTTCTTGTTTTTCATGTTGTTGCAGCAGAGTGCCAAAGTTTTTAGTATTGTTGTAGCAATTGTATCTCTCATTATATTTTTGAGACTATAGTACTATAGCATATACATTTGCTGTTTTTTTAGGTTCAAAATGTGCTCTCTTTTAACAAGCTGCAAGTTCCAGTCACTTGGGATCATTACAACTATGGAATAGTTTCTTGTGCCATCCATGCGGTTCTAGCTTCCCAAATACATGTGGCTTTATTTTAAATTCGTTAATTTTGATGAGTGTCTGGATTATTTCTTGGAGCTATGTACGCTATCTCCTATCTTCTCATGGGAATCCTTTGTCAAGCAACAATACAGTCCAAAAATTTACAGTAAGCTCATGCTATACTTTCCTTTCTTTTCCTGAATTCGTTAGGGCTTTGGCATTTCTTTGATCACAATTTTTGTAGTTTTACAACTTTTTTTGTTGCATATCATTTTTCATTGCACTTAAATAAACTGGAAAAATATGCGGTAACTAGCTATAATTTCAAAGGATTTTAGGTAAAAGGGGAGTTCTTTCCTCAATTCTCCCATGGATTTGGTAAGTTACTCTATTTAAGTTTTCAAACATTGCCTCAATTCTCCTATGGATTTGGTAGGTTACTCTAGTTAAGTTTTCAAACATTTGGGTCGTAAGAATATAACACCGCATATCCACCACAAAAGGAAGATTAAAGTCCAGGTTTTCGACATTATGTTATTATTTAGTGTTTTGAAATTTTTTATTTTAGCCACTTATTAAACATCTAATATTTTCTATGGTTTTGGAATTTTATTCGTTAATTTTTAATAGTATCTATATAGATTCCATAGATATTTATTTAATAATTCTTTTATTAGTATTATCGTCTCATATTTTGAACAGGAAGATGAAGTCATAAAATGCACAATAATAATTTTAAATCTTTTCTTAATAATTTTCTTATTAGTATTATCGTCTGATATTTTGAACAGGAAGATAGAAGGCAAAATGAATCATCAAGCAAGGCTAGCCAATAATACTTTCAAGAACCCTAAAACAAAGGCTTCTACGAGTGCTCACATTAACAAGAGTTAAACCCATTGTTTTAGTATTCTAAAAATTTACTCCTTTACTTGACCATGTTATGATTATTTTATTTATTCATTTGGACATAACATTTTGATCATGTAAGTATCTTGCAGACCAATACTACCTTCGTTCTTCTTGAAGTCATGGGATACATCAAAATTTTGTACGATCAAGTTTAGGTAGTCAATAGTTTCTTCGTAATTTGGTTTACTCTATATTGACATAAGACAAATGTCTTAACTTTTTTATGTGGCTTCAACTTCTCAAAGAGATCACTAAAGTTTTTTGCGCTTTTATAATATTACTAAATAGTAAATAAGTTCTCTTATTTCAATTAAAGAAAATTACTACCATGCCTGATGCTTCTAACAGTTTAATTGTGAGTTTAACTTTAAGATACTAAGAATATTACATCTTCTTATAAATTAAAATATAACTTTACATAATTACTGATTCTATTTCAAAATGAGGTTTTTTGTAGAACAGATATTTCTGCTTCCAATATTTCAAATTATTATGTAGAGCTAAAAGTTCAAAAATCAAGCAATATGATTATAACTAATGCTTCAAGTTTCTAAATTTATATATATTAAACTTCTCTTTAATTTGTGAGCTCCATGCAATATGACTATAACCAATGCTCCAAGTTTCTAAATTTATATATATTGAGCTTTTCTTTAATTTGTAAGTTCCTTTCACGTATTATCCCTCTAGGTGAGGAATTGCACATGACCTTTTCCATTGGAGCCCCTCCATACCCAGAGTTCAAAAATTTCTTTGTCTGGTGTAGAAGTTTTGAATGGGGGCTTCTAGTATCAAATTGATTTTAGGTATAAAACTAGAATCTCCCAAACCATTGATTATGCTTGCATTTTTGTTTGAATTTTTGGGTCATTTGACATTTTATTGTGCAAATCTTTTTTAACCTTAAAACTCACAACCTTTCTATTCACTTATTGCTTCTGATTCAATTTAAAAATACAATCATACTACTTGATTGACCATTTTTTTTTAAAGTACATTAATGTATGAACTTTAATGTACGAGGACTCTCTAACTCAAAGGAGTACCTCGGGCCAAAATGTTAGTTAAATGTTTAGCATACTTTTGTACTAGAATTAAATGTGGATGTTATTAGTGATGTCACCCTATGTTCAGCTTGAGTTCTAATTAATTCTCAAAACATAATTAATCGCACCTCAGAGGATTTTGTATAATATGTCAATGAAATTTTTTAAAATTCACAGTTTTCTTTTTTAACAAGTAGGATCATTCACTTGTTGCTATAATGATTGGGATGATCTTTATGCCTATGAATGACTTGTTGAATTTTATCATTGGAGTTCATATTTTATCTTTACTCTCCTTGTGGTCTTTAGTTTCTTTTAGTTTATCATGAATGTCTCACTGGTTATGGATAGTTGGATACTACAAATTTTAGCAAATTGAAATGACTAAATTCCATCATGAACTAAGACTGCACAATAATTTTCTAAAACCATTTTTAGGATGGAAGAAGTGAATAGGCGATCAAGCCATGTATGACCTGAGAAGTGGAGGACTATGTCTTGTATCATGTACTCTTCATGTAGCCAATAATAATGGTACTAATTTTTGGACTTCTCAATTACGAAGTGGTTCAAAGTTTTAACTTTTTGTCTTATCTTCTTTTTCTCCATATATATGTCCCCTCAAAATGTATGGAGCCACTTTATAATATGATTTATGAGTCTTATGTATTCACTATGTACAAAGAACAATTGACAATAAGCATTTTCATATGCGGCAATGGTCCTTCATCTTTTCCTTACGGATGATTGGCTATGCCTACTTGTGGAGAATCCTAGGAACTGAAGCAAGGAGAGTTATCTCCTTCCTCTCGCATATTTTTTAGATTTTTTTATTTTTTTATTTAGTGTAGTAAATAATAGTATTAATTTTTCAAACATCCTTATGTGGAGGTTTTTAATATTAAGGAATGGGTTGGTTAAAATGTTTGTAGTGGCTCTTGGCTAAATTGCAACTTTTCTTTTTAATTTAGGTCACCCACAGAATTTTTAATATATTTTTAAATATTTAGTTATAAAATTAAAATATAATTCAAATGTGCTAAGTTTATAATAGTATTACATTATTGAGATGGAAAAAAAAACAAATGGTCAATATTGTTAATTAAAATTTAAGAATAAATTATAAATATGAAATTAAATGTATTTAATTATTGTAATAAGTATGGTATTATCCTATTTTAGTTTAATAATTCTAAGACCTTTTATTACTAATAGAATGACTATTAAGATCTTTCTAAATACATAAATAAACAACAAAATTCTCATTTTTGCAACTTGTATTTATTTATTAGTACTTGCCCATAGGCTAAGTACTATTGTATCACTTTATGACTTACTCGATTCAAGTAGTGTTTAGATGAATCGTAATTGACCAATGAAATGAGTTATATTACATATTTCATTATAAATATTATATTACATACTATACATGCCAAATTCTTAATTTTATAATTTCTAATTATTATCTTTCTATCATTTGCCACATATGATTTTTTATAAAATAAATTTTTAACTCATATTCCACTCTTGTAGCCCATATTTTCTCTAAATGGTATGTCTTATCCCTAATTATTAGCAAATACTTTGGCAGTATAATCATTTTCAAAACTTTTATTTTATTTCCAAATATTAAGATATAATATTAAATCAAATAATTTCTTCTATAAATATATTTTCAGAAAATAGAACTTTCTCTAATATTATTGTATTTTCCGTAGGCAATATACTATTGCAATCAGTTTTACTTAAATTGTGATTAATTTTATTTACTTCAACCAATTACATTTCAGTGTTTTTATTTTGAACTTCCTTTTTAAATTTTTCTAATGTATATATGAGAGATTTTTAATTTTCAAAATACATAAAATTATTTTACTTCACTTTTATTGGCTTATACCTTTGGGGTGTTATAGGGCGGATTTCTAGGAAGCATACCCATATTATGTGGCTATATTTTCAATAAAAATATATGAAATGAAATAGATCACACATATTTTAATACATTTTTAAAATACTAATACTTTAAATGCTAACAATTTATAAAAAATAGAATCATTAATTTAAAAATTTATAAATTGAATATAAGAATTTTTTACATTTCAAATATTATGAAATTAGTTGCCTTATAATTATTAATTATAAGATTTAATGTACTATTCTATCTAATTAATCTATTATGTAATTAAAACTATTATAACTTGATGGCAAATACAAGCCACTATGTGGCACTTGTTTTTATTAAAGTCTTTCATTTGAATATAAGTTTCATTCACCTGATATTACTTAAAAAATATGTGCACTTCAAATGAATTTATTTCACCTTTGTACAAAAATCTTCAATATGACGATATATAATACTATATAAAGTTCTTTTATAATGACAAATCAAAATATATAATTATAGTTAGAATAAATAAATAATAATGATCACTTATATAACAAGCGTACTTAGCCACTTTGTGGTGCTTATCGTAGGCAATATACTATTGCATTCACTTTATGTGAATTAGTTTGGACCAATCACATATAAATATTTTTAGATTATTGAAATTTTTTTTTAAAATTATAATTTATTTATATTTTTATATGTTATACAAATTATGTGATTGGATGATTTGATTTTGTATTATAGTAGCTTTTTTGGATGGTTTTCCATATTGCATTTTTCTCGGCCTACAAATATAAGAAGTTTAATCTTATGGATTATTATGGATTATGAAAAATTAATAACATTACAACATCTACATTACTAAATTAAAATTTAAAATATTAATTATCTCATAGCTTAAACAATAACTCAATAACTATTTTCCACGAAGTAAAATAATATCACTCCAAATAGAATTTAGATTTTAAAATTTAAATAAAAAAGGTCAACATAATGACACATGGTATTTGCCACTGTAGTTAATTGTATTTGTTTTAACTTTATGATATATAAGTTGTTTTTTTTTTGTATTAAATTTAATTTAGTTGAATGTATAATTAGAAAAATATTGAAGAAAGTAAGAGAAATTTGTTTTTAAAATTGAACTTTATATTTATATATTTTTTTATAAGAGTATGAACTTTATGTTTTATAAAAAAAGAAGACCAAGAGTCACAACTTAGAATTCCCCAAAGATGTCCCTCTTGGGATTTGAACAACAGTCTCCACAATGATAACTCATTCCTTCAATCAACTAAGCTAAACCCCTTCAACAATGTATTATAAATTTTTAAAAATGTTGGTATTATATATTCAGTAGGCAAATAGAAAAAAAAAAAAATTAATATAAATTTAAAAATGAAAAATATAGTTTGTCTCTAATAAAAAAGACTACATTTTTAAATAATTTTTTGACTTCATTTTTTTTCCAACCATTTTCATATAATGTATGTAATGTGTTTACAAAATTGACTAAAAAATATAATAATCTTTAAATAATTATATGTTAAAATATGTTTAAATAATATAATCTATAAATTAGCTCAAAAAATTGAATATAGACAACCCTCGGTTGCTATAACCAAAAAAAAATTAGCAATATTTAGAAATATTTGGATTACTTAAAAATAAAATAAAATAAATAACGAATTAACCTTATGAAATTTAAGAATTGATTTACTAATTAATCAACTTTAAAAAAATTTAAATATTTTATTAAAAACTAAAATTAAAACCATATTTTTCATTTCTTCAAGAAATATACTATTAAATTTTTGCATTACAAAACTACATGAGTGCTAAAATTTATAAATTAGTTTTAAATCAATCATAATAATTGATATTTTTGTTATCAATATCTATAAAGTTTGTATAGTTTTTTTCAACTAGAGTATAATATAATTCTATCTAAAAGATAATATTTTCTTTTGATTGACTCTATATAGTTCATTTTAAATTTAGTTAGATGGACATTATTGTACTATATATTACATATTTGGGATCACCAATATTAGTTCTATATTTCATTATTCTAAGAATTAATTATTATTTTAAATCATACTCTTCAATGTATTAGTAAGAAAGAATATTAGTTTTATTCATTTCGCATAAATTGTAGTGAGATTCCACACATTATTATAAAAATTGTGAAGACAATTGACTTTAGAAATAATATAGTACTTGAATTATCAAAAAATTGCTTATCTGAAATATTTATTTTTACTTTTATTTTAGCTAAAATATACAAAGTTCTTACCGATTAAAAAAATAATATACAAAGTTCTTTACCAAGCCAAAGTAAAATCTTACACTTTACTACATACTTTTCTTCTAAGACTATTAATATATATTTAAGAAAATGTCTTTTTTTTTAAAATCATCATTCATTGTATAATTTCATTCCATGTCCTTCTAAAAGTCTGATTTTAAGTCTTTCTACAAATCAGATTTTAAAGAGGCAACTTCTCTTTAAAAGCATTCTTTAGTCCTTCTACAAGTCATATTTTAAAGAGGCAACTTTACTTTAAAAGCATTCTTTATTTTATCTCAGTCAATCCCAAATGTACTATTAATAAAAACAAATGTAAAAAATTATTGCACCATCATATTTTAGTTTAAGAAATCATAAAGAATAATAAGAGACATGATATACCTAAAAAAATCCTTACCCATACTTAAGCTAAACAAACATAACAGAAATAAAATTACATCCCTTCTCACTATGACAATAATCCATTACATAAAAAAATCTATATTATATCGAAATATTAAACAACAAATATATACTTTAAACAAATCATTGAAATATTCTCACATAAAATGATCACCAAACTCTAATAAATTAGATTCTCAAAATGTACTTAAAATGTACTTATCAAAGGAATAATGGGATTCCAACTCATTCTCTTGATTTTTCCACGAAATTGATTATACTCGAACTTAAACTAGAATGCTATAGGCATCCTGTAACCATTCATCCCAATAATCACCTTGCACTCGAGGAAGGTGTTGCCAAAAACCCTCCTTTAGATTGTATGCAATGAAATTCGCGCTTTCAGCTTTCGTTAGAGTGCAGAAGCAGAGATAATCTCCTACAAAGTAACACTTCTTCACTGGTTTATCATTAACCCCTGTGAGAAATACAAATTAAATTTAACTCACAACTCAACCCTAAACTTAAAAATTTTACTCAGCACTCACAATTGTCAAGTGCCAGTTTTGCTCGGCACATGAATGTGTCGAGTGGAAATTTGCTCGGCACCAACAGATGCCGAGCGACAGGCAGCAGGTGCCGAGTGAGCTCGGCACAAAGAGGAGCTCGGCACTTGAAGAAAAATGCTCGACATAGGAAGAGCTTGGCAAACACATAGGAAATGCTCGGCACCAATGGATGCCGAGTGAGATTGACTCCAACTGAGAAAGAGGATGCCGAGTGTTCTATTTCAAACTTAAAAATTATAACTTAGGAAATATTTCAACGTGAATGCTTTCACCATTAAAACCAGAAAGCCAAAGCTTTAACCTTTCAACCAAACTTGTCAAATGCAATCAATACAAGATGAAGAACAATAGATTAAGTATGTTGCTTGCTTTCTATTCAATCTTTCATTAAACTATTATAAAATTTGGGAGCATTCGGCTTCAACCAGAAAACCCTAAAATAACTCTAAATTGATAATACTTCAAACTTTGCAACTCTAATGGTTGCATACAATGGTGCCTAGAGCAATCACTGCTTCAACAGGACAAATCCAAACAACAACAAACTTACAGAGTGAGCAAGGGAAACACGTGCAACTGTAGGCACAAACTTCTTTCCTTCTTCCTTCTCTGCTCAGCTCTGCAACTTCTCTCTAATTTGCTTGATCTGCAAACTCTTAAAATGAATGAATAATCATTCCTTTTGTCACATTCCATTCTTTTCCCTCTCAACATTCAAATTCAAAATCTCAACTACCAAATTTCTGTTTTCTGTCTGTTCTGCTGGTCGTCAGGTATTAGGTGGGTGTTTGGTTCTAGAGGCAAACATCAACTACCATATTAAATATTCCAACACTCCCCCTTCATCCCGAGTCAAAAAAAATAAGGAACACAACTGATCCACATCAACTACACCAAGACACTCTCTTAGGCATACAAAAGATCTAATGCCTAATGGTTTTGTGAAAATGTCTGCTAGCTGCTGCTCAAACTTGCAAAAATTTATTTTGATATCCCCATTCTCCACCAACTCTCTGATGAAGTGATATCTGATCTCTATGTGTTTTTTTCTCCCATGGAAGACTGGATTCTTAGACAATGCAATTGATGAGATGTTGTCACAATAAATTGTGGTTCCATCCTCTTGCCTTTCATTCAAATCTATCAAGATCCTCCTTAGCCAAATTGCTTGACATGCTGCTGCATTTTCCGCTATGTATTCAACCTCTGCTATAGATATAGCAACAATAGGTTGCTTCTTGGATGCCCATGAAATTGCACCCAATCCCATATGAAACATGTATCTAGAAGTGCTCTTCCTATCATCTAAACTTCCAGCCCAATCACTATCTGTATATCCCACCAACTTGAAATCAACATTTGCAATATACAAAATCCCAAATCCCTTGGTACCTTTCACATACCTTAGGATCCTCTTTCCTGATTGCCAATGGGAATCCTTTGGTGTTTCTATAAATCTAGAAATTAGACTTACTGCATGCATTAGGTCTGGCCGAGTTGTAGTCAAATACATTAAACTTCCAACCATACTTTTTTATAGTGTTGGATCCACTCTCTTGTTCGAGTCTTCCTTGCTCAACTTCAGAGCTACTGCTGGTTGGTGTGGGGGCTGCCTTACTGTTCTGCATTTTGAATCTCTCCAAGATTTGCCCTACATATTTTTCTTGAGAGATGAAAATGCCATCATGCATTTGTTTTACTTCTATGCCTAGAAATTATTTCAAGAGACCTAGGTCTATCATTTCAAATTCACTTTTCATGGCCTCTTTAAACTCACCAATTAGAGCCTTGTCCTTTCTAGTAAAAATCAATTCATCTACATACAAGACAACAATCAACACATTATCATTTGTTGTCTTGATGTAGAGAGTAGGCTTACCATTGCTTTTGCTAAAGCCATTGCTCATCAAATATGAGTCAATCCTGTTGTACCATGCTCTTGGAGCTTGCTTGAGCCCATAAAAAGCTCTCTTCAATCTATATACTCTATTCTCTTCACCTGCAACTTCATAACCAGGTGGTTGCTCCACATACACTTCTTCTTTCAATACACCATTAAGGAAGGCGGACTTCACATCCATTTGGAATACCTTCCACTTGTGCTGAGCTGCAATTGCTATGACAGCACGCATGGTTTCCATTCTTGCAACCGAGGCATAGGTCTCATCATAATCTCTTCCATACTATTGTTTGTAGCCCTTGACTACCAGCCTTGCCTTATGCCTATCAATCTTGCCTTCAGCATTGCATTTGGTCTTGTAGACCCATTTCACTCCAATCACATTCTTCTTTGGAGGCAATTCAGTTAGCTCCCATGTCTCATTCCTTTCTATGGCATCTATTTCCTCATCCATGGCATCACACCATTTCTTCTCCTTGATTGCTTCTTCAAAATATATTGGATCACTATGAGAAAATAATGCAAAATTAACACTCTCATCATAATCTTCATACCTTTCATCTTGGTATAACTCCCTAAGACTCTTAGTCTTTCTTGGTAACAGGGAGGAGAGTGTAGGATCAGAATCTTCATTGCTGCTACATTGCCGACTAGCTCGGTCTTCACTGGTACTCGACACTGACACTCGGTCATGCCTAGAGGAGCTCGGCAATGACCTAACCTACTTGCCTTTTCTTCTATTTTCTCCTTCTTCTTGATGTTCATAAACATCTTCTTCACTCATAATTGGCACTTTACTTGAAGTGCTTGGTGACTCATCAGTTGAACCATACCAAGACTGATTTTCAAGAAATTCCACATCTCTTGAAAGCATCATCTTGTTGTTCAATGGGTCATACAATTTGTATGCCTTTGATTCTAAGCTGTACCCTATGAAAATACATTTCACACCTTTGTCATCAAATTTCTGCCTTTGCTCTTTAGGCACATGTGCATATGCAACACATCCAAACACCCTTAGGTGTTCAACTATTCATATTCTTCGTGATCATGCTTCCATTGGAATTCTATCACGGACTGCCTTTGTAGGACACGTATTAATTAGGTAAACTATTGTTGCCACAGCTTCTCCCCAAAATTCAGTTGGGAGACCTTTCTCTTTCATCATGCTCCTTGCCATTTCAACAATGGTCCTATTCTTTCTTTCAGCCACTCCATTCTGTTGTGGTGTATAGCTGACTGTGAGCTCTTTCTTAATGCCATGTTTCCCTCAAAAATTTACAAAAAAATTGGAGGTATACTCCCCTCCTCTATCTAATCTAAGGACCTTGATATAGTGTCCACATTCTCTTTTAGCATGGGCTTTAAATTTTACAAATTTATCAAATGCTTCAGATTTATTCTTTAAGAAATACACCCATGTCCTACGACTGAAATCATCAATGAATGTCATGAAATAAGTACTCCTCCCAATGGAAGTAACTTGCATAGGACCGACTAGGTCGGTATGCACTAACTCTAATGGATATCTAGCCCTCCTAGAATTTCTAGAATTAAAAGGAAGCCTATGTTGCTTACCTAAAATACAAGCCTCACACTTGTCACAAGAATTTCCTACATGTGGCAAACCATCTACCATTCTTTTATTTGACAATAAATTTGAACCAGCATAGCCAAGATGACCATACCTGAAGTGTCGTAGTCATGAGAGGTCTTCAATCACACTCCTTAGAGCTGATTGTGTGTGAGGTGCAGCACAAACTTGAGATGAGAAACATGTCTCTATCCTCAAGGGAAACATTCTGTTCTTTGTCATTTGAACTGTTGCAAGTAAGTTCTTGCTCCCATCCTTTTCATGAATGACACATGTGTCATTCTCCATCAGCACTTTATATCCATTTTGAATGAACTGACCAATGCTCATCAAATTGTGCTTCATACCAAGGGTGAAATACACATTTTGTATTTCCCTTTTCTCACCTTTCTTGGTGCAAACCATAATAGATCCTTTGTCCACAACTGGTAGGGTTCCATTGTTACCCATCTTAATTTCTGATTTGAAACTCTTGTCAATGAATGAAAACAAGGTTTCATTTCCACTCATGTGGTTGCTACATCCACTATCAAGGTACCAAACCTCAGGGCTTCCTTCTTCACCAACATTACACATGATGAAGGCAGCAGCATTGGGTCCACTTCCCATATTCACATCAGCCACATTTTCTTGTCCTGACTGATCATTCTGCTTCTTCCAGCATTCATTTGCATAATGCCCATATTTATGACAGTAGTAGCATTCTACATTACTCTTATTTAAGTTGTATTTTTTCTTACCTCCTCTTGAGGTATTTTGTGAGCTACTTGCTCCATTTGCTCTTCCTAAGCTTTCTGCTGCAGCATTTCTTTGTCCTCCATTACCTCGGCCTCTACCTTTGGAGTTTCTACCTGAGCCATTTCTTCCTCTCCCACTTCCTCTTGGATTTTTCTGAGCCTTGAATGCTTGCTCTTGGGAAGAAAAAGAAGTAGATATGTTGATCCTATGCTCATGGGTTTGAAGTGTACCCATCAACTCATCCATTGTCAAAACAGTGAGGTCTTTTGCCTCTTCTATGGTCATGACCAAATTGTCATATTTATGAAGTAAACTCCTCAATATCTTTTCCACTATCCTCTGCTCTTGATAGTTTTCTCCATTTGACTTCAATTGATTAATTATATTTGAGGTCCTTCAACTAAAGTCTGCAACTGATTCATTTTCCTTCATCTGAAGGTTCTCAAATTCCCTCCTTATATTCTATAGCTTTACAGTACGAACTTTACCAGTCCCCTTGAAGTTTGTCTCAAAGATATCTTATGCTTCCTTTGCATAATTTGCTGCTGCAATCTTTGGGAATATTGTCTCTATCATTGCTACTTCAATAAGGCTTAATGCCTTAGCATCCTTCCTCCTAGACTCCTTCAAATGAGTCTTCTATGCATTTGTAAGGGCAGCATACTGAGTTGGATCAGTCACATCATTGAATCCATTAACTACAAAATCTCACAAATCATTTGCAACTATTATGGTTTTCATCTTCTTTGCCCATGTATCATAATTCTGTCCATTAAAGGATGGTGGTCGCTGCCATATCTTTCCTGCATCTCCTGTCATGTCAAATAACCCAAGAAAACAAATGCCCTAACTCACTGTGAATGTGGGGCCTCAAAGCTCTGATACCATGTGAGAAATACAAATTAAATTTAACTCACAACTCAACCCTAAACCTAAAAATTTTACTCGACACTCACAATTGCCGAGTGCTAGTTTTGCTCGACATGTGAATGTGCCGAGTGGAAATTTTCTCGGCACCAACAGATGCCGAGTGACAGGCAGCAACTATTACAAAATCTGGAAGCATTCGGCTTCAACTAGAAAACCCTAAAATAACCCTAAATTGATAATACTTCAAACTTCAATAAACTTTTAAACCTGCAACTCTAATGGTTGCATACAATTGTGCCTGGAGCAATCATTGCTTCAACAGGATAAATCCAAACAACAACAAACTTACAGAGTGAGCAAGGGAAACACGTGTAACTGCAAGCACAAACTTCTTTCCTTCTTCCTTCTCTGCTCAGCTCTGCAACTTCTCTCTAATCTGCTTGATCTGCAAACTCTTAAAATGAATGAATAATCATTCCTTTTGTCACATTTCATTCTTTTCCCTCTCAACGTTCAAATTCAAAATCTCACCTACCAAATTTATGTTTTCTGTCTGTTCTGCTGGTCGTCAAGTAGTAGGTGGGTGTTTGACTCCAGGGGCAAACATCAACTGCCATATTAAATATTCCAGCAAACCCTATATACGAGAACAATCGAGCCAACTGTGAAGGTACTTGTGATATTCTTATATATTCTTTCCATTTAGAAAGAAGTTTATTTTCCTCATCTTGACACAACTCCCATATAGAAATATACTTGTTTCCCTTCGTTTTGGCAACGAACTAAAAACACAAGAAGAACAGAGGATCCATTCGAGCTCATACATGTAATGAATCCACGTTCATTATCTTGAACTAGTTGAGGGGGCGGTGCATCTATTATAGCAGGGCTAAGAAGACCATCATCTTCGATTTTGTAACCTTCAACATCCAAACTATATGAAGTCCTCCAAAAAAGAACGCCATTGCAACCGACCACTTGCTTCGGGTAAACCCGAAATACTTCTTGCTTTTTCGTTGCAAGTTGACCGATTAGCTTTCAAGAATTCTCAAAGAAATTGTAGATTTCGAAGTTGGAAAAACAATAATACTTGGGGTACACTACTAAATACAGCTCTTTGTTTCCTCCTTGTACAATATTGCAACATTTGTCAGTAAAATCTGTTTTTGTCTCTGTATAAGATCTCAAAAAAGGATTACAAACAATCAAGTGTGAAGTCATAGTATCTAGAAAGAGCAGTAACCCTTGCCCTAAGCTTGATATATATCGGAGATAGTGTCCCTGATGTGGAAGAAAAGAAAGGGAGAGGGTCGCCCATTTTTGTTCGGAAAAACAATAGGCATTGATACTTCGGGGGTCAGCTTTGTACACCCATTTCATAATTTCTTTACTTTCTTCGATTTCTTCACTTTCTTCAATTTCATCCATTTCTTCATTTTCTTCACTTCCTTCCATTTCTTCGCTTCCTTCACTTTCTTCACATTTCTTCCATTCAACTATTTCACCCATGAAGAGAAGCCATGAGTTTTGGATACTTGGAAGTGAAGATAAAAACTTATGAGAGGATAAAATAAAACTCCATTCCTTACAAACTACGCGAGAGCAGCAAATTGATTGAAACAGAAGTTTTGTAAATATCGATTCCTTCATTTCTCGAGGCAGCTCAGATATGCTACACTTCTCTCTGTCTCCTTCAACAACTCCACCATTCTCTTGCTCCATTTCTTTCAATTCAATTACTCTCCTTTCAGTATGAATGACAGGTATTTTACGAAACTTGCACTAAGCATACATTTATTTCATCCACACTCATTTTTATTGGGGTTTTATATGGAGTACTTAGATTTATCATTGTTTCATTATTACAGCACCAGTAGCCGACTTGGAGAAAATATTAACATAAAATTTTAACTATATATCACATGTTGAGTAGAGAAATTTATAGATTTTGATTTGGTGTCCTTTAAAATTATATTTAATCTTATTGAATTTTATTATCTAAAACTACTACCACCTAATAAATGAAAAAAAGTTAATCAATGTATGGAATTATTTGCTTGGTCGATTGTAAACATTTATTTTTAAAACAAATAAGATAAAATAGGTCTTATTTTTTAATTTGGTGTTTACATGATATTATATTTTATCGTAATAAGTACATTATTGTATTTGTAAAATATGGATATTGACTAAGATATCTATTAATAAAAGGTAAAAGCATTTTTAAAATAATAATAATAATTTCTATTATTTTTAATTCTTTTATATTTAATTATAGAACAATTATTTTACAATTATCACTGGCTAAAATTTCTACATCTGACCTTCTATTCCTAATGATTATATTTGAAAATGAGGGATATTCTATGAAAACTAATATTATTCTATGAAAAATAATATTATTTCTCTTACAAACATGTTTTCATTAATTAGAAAAAAGTTTCAAAATTTAATTTAATGATCTAATAAAAATTTTAAGACTATTTTTTTAATATTAAGTTTAACTTCCCATTTCAAGAATCAAATACATTTGCATGTAGATGCCTCTTTTAAATATACTACTAGCATTTGCACCTTTGAAGGGTGTAAGGATTACCCCGATAGTGTTATATATAAGATAGCATTACAATATTCTTGAGATGGAGTGGCCACATATATGAGATAGATGATGATAACGAAATAGATTCAATTTTGGATTTTGTGAAGTTATTTTAATTATTTTGTTATAATGTACCCTTTTTGTCAACATCTTTTCAAATAAAAAGGCTAAATACTTTTAAATTTTATCAAGCATTATCTGTCTGTGGCTAAAAAGAGTGCAAACAATTATTTTCCTATCAGTGTAATATTTCGTCTTGTAGGCCCAAACAAATTTGTGCAACATTAATATCTCCAAGAACTTTGAAAATAAAACTTTGAATACATATATTTGGCTCACGTTCGACGTAGTTTCCATTCTCGTATAAGAAAATTTTTTTAGTATGATTGTGTTGTATTTTTATTTCTTTATTGATATTGACAATTATTAGAATATTTTATATATTATAAAATTCTAAAAATATATACATTTGAAAACAAATGATATATATTCTTTAGCTAAATCATTTTTTAATCATTTCAATTATAAAATTATTTATTAATTATATATTTATATAGTTTTTTAATTAATTGATTTAATTGTACAAATTTTATATAGTGATCTTAGGAAAAAGTATATTACAACATTACATGATAATTGTTTGATTCGATTTCTATTTTGACGTCATTTTTGAGAAAATTAAAAGACTCAATACATTTCATCCTTTTTAAAAAGGTCTAAGAGAGCTTTAACCTACATGTTATGTTTAAATGGAAGGCCAAATAGCTTTTGTAATAGTATAAATTTATCATTGTTTATATATTTCCATCTTAGATAATTAAATATTTTTCAAAATAATAAAAAAATTTGCATTCAATCTTATAGAAATAAAAATAAAGATTGATTTCAATGATAAGAATGTCTCTTGAAATCTTGAATTTTTTACATATATATGAAAAAAATTGTAATATTATATATTTTCTTATGTAAATTACATTTGATATTGATTGCTCTTTGATATCTTACATAGTTCTTTTGAAAAAAAAATTAATTTTATTAAATTTATTATATTCAATCTATTATTATATTAATATCTAATAAAAATTTCCCCAAGATAACCACATTTTAAAACACCTTTTATAGAAATGATATTTGTGTACCACTATAGAGATAGAATGATTTATCAATGACAAAAAAATGATTTTAAGGAAATGATTTTTTAAATTGTAACAAAAATAGATATAACTTTCCTTATTACAACTAAAATAGGGTTACACATTAGGTTTTTTTACATTAAAACAACATGAACTCATTATGAAATTTTCATTAAGACTTTCTTAAATGAAAAGTACATTTTCTGATTGCCACAAAAGTAAAGTGTTTTTTTTAAACCATCTAGTATAAAAGACAAGTATTGCCAAAGGGGCAAAGTCTATCAATTTATACCAAGTTTTCTTTGGTATCATAGGCATATCAAGCTTTGTTGGACTGAACAAAGATGAGAGGATTATTTTATTTTATTTTTGGCTTCGAGTCTGCAAAAATGTGAACATGCTTAGATTAGGAAAATAATTTTTGTATTTCACAGTTCGTACTTGAAGAACAACCTTGCTTCTCAGAACTTATTCTCCACTACCAAATCCATACGCTTGTTCATTTTCGGAGTGAAATGATTCTTCCCTTTTCGAAAATAATATCGAGTTACTTATCTGAGCATTTATGCCTTGTAAAAAAATTATATTCTCATACAAATTCAAAATAATGAAAGTGAATGAAATATTTTTTTTTAATCTTAAATTTAGCTTAATAATTTTAAAAACATACAACATGTACCAAATTTTGCTCTAACTAAAGTCATCTGACTCAATTAGGAAAAAAGTAATTTAGTACTTCTAAAATGAAGGATAAATTATTGAAAGTGGTCATTTAGAGTGAATCAATACTTCAATTTCATTTTGTCCATTTGCAATGACTTATGAAGAATTCTATCAACTTGAATTTTTTTATTAGTGATGCATGTCTGGTTCAAAAAAATTTGTATATATATATTGATTACCTTCATCCATGAGACTTTTTATGATTCAATCAAGAATAATTAAAAATAATAATGAAAGCACAATCAATTCCAAACTCCACCATTACCACAAAAGTATCCTTCTCCAACAATTTCCAATTCATCTATTAATACAACAACAAAAACAAAACCCTGTCATTTGTATAACCAGTTATAATTAGTAGAATAACCACATGCTCTTAATAAGGAAGAAGTAAGATAATTATCACATTCACGATGTATGCTTTCTCTAGAAATATTGCTAATCTAACGTGAGCTCATTTTTATAATTCACATCAATAATACAACTCTAGCATCATTACATAACATTTATATATCTTATATACTCAACCCATAACCCTAACTCTTTTATTATCCTTGATAGTATAATTATCAGTGTATCTCCTTATTCTACCATATAAATTATTTTTACAGCCTATTATTGATGAACAAAGTGACATAGAAAGGTTCAATATGAGGTAAGACAATTTTCAATTTTAATTCTCTTCATTTCCATTAATCTCACACTAACATTTGTATATAAAATCAAAATAAAAAGTAGGCTCTATCTGAGGGCTAAAAGGAAGAATTATCTAGTTGTAAGCTCATTTCAAACTATTGAAACAAGTTAGGTAGCGAGCTTGCTTTGATCTTATTGTGGCATTCTTTCTTAATTGGATAAATTAAGAGCTACATTTAACAACTCTTACAATGGTTTGGAACAAAAGTGATTGGTTAATAATAAAATTGTCTAAGAAAATGATAGTGAACACAAGAAGTAAGCTATACCTCTCTATTATAATCTTCTAAAATCAAGACAAAAAAATTCTTGCAAAACTAAATGCAAACCATGGAATCTTTAGAAATACACAAGAGCTCAAGTATGGATAGAAAAATGCTTACAATGGTGTAAGGATCAATCCTACAGAAAATTTGCCAAATCACACAAAAAATATTTAAAATGTGGAATAAAAAAGCCACATCATACAATGCTGAAATAATAAAAATTCAAGCATCTTTGTATTTTAAAAGTAATCAAGGTTAACAAGCTATTAACTCAAAGTACAACTCATAATACAATGTTGTTCATAAATGAGATTTCAATAAGTTGAAATGTTAATACAACATAAAAATGAAGTCACTGATTTGATCAAAGAATCATTGCATCATGTGAAACATGGTGCTAAACTACAATGAATATACATCACATGCTCATCACATACGTGAATGATATTACATCACCAATTTTTAAAGTTACAATATCCAAATCAAGGTTACATCAAATGAATGATACAATACATCATTTTCTAAGATGAAGATACAAGAACAAGGTTGATTTAAAACTTGATAGATATCTTGAAGTCTATCCGGTCTCCAAAGCCCACGGACATCGTTGATCTACTAAATAAGACGAGAGTGTGGCCCAGATGCTTTTACCTTGTCAACCACTAAGTGATTGCTCCCCCCGAGATTCTTCCTAATAGGAAGAATACCCTAACCCTGGAACAAGAAGCCTAGCTTTCTGGAACAATATGGATCAGATGGATCCAGTGTAGTCATGAAACATACTAAATGCAATCCATGTGTCTAGTAGCCTAAACATGGAATGTGGCAAGGAAAAGTAAAGAACACTACATTTCTACTCATATGTAGTGAAAGAAAAATTGTAACATATCTACCCATATGTGCATTTCCTATGTCTAAGCATATCTACACATATGTAAAAATGGAAAAGTAAGCATCGTCACACACCTATGCTAATGTCAGAAATAGCATACTAAAATGCAAGAATAATGGCTTGGCTAGGCACAACATTCGTCAGCATCATCAAAAAAGGAGAGACAAAGTGTAATGAATCCTACTTTTCATGATCTGACAGGTTGAGAAAAGCACAACATAATGCATCCATCCCTACCCTCCCAATTGCCACATTTCACCCTTTCGTAAGGATTTAATCAACAACACTCAGTCCTTCAACCAGATCAGTTAACTATCTCTAAGTCTATTGTTTCCAGTGATTTATGGACTAATATCATATTAGAGCGGTTTCAGCACTATAGAAAGAATGTCAAACAACAATTAGCAAAGCGTGCAGGTTCAACCTATGTGGTTTCAAGGATTGTTGAACAAACTAGATGAGGAACAATATTACACAATCAGGAGATACACAAACCCATAAACATTATTTAAATTTCAGAGTATTGGATCCTTTTAACAATAAGGAACCTAATAGCCACCCACTAAAATGTTTTCCTTCTTCTTAATACAACAATATAGTGGAAAAAGAGATAAATATTTAACACACGGGCAACATCATAAAGTTTTCTAAAATTACAACTGGATTGGACTTAACATAGCATATTCTAGTTTTAGTATATTAAAATAATAACAATTTATGTTCACCATACTCAACTTGAATTCAACTTGAATTAACCAATAACCTAACTTAATCTTAACAGGAGATAGGTTCGCACAAATTCAGCATACCAAGCATTAATCATTAAGGGTATTAATTTCCTTCCTACTTTTCAATTCTACTGGCAGGCTAGAGAAAGTAATGTAAAACCCAAGTACTTAGCAAAATCTGGACAGAATGCTAGTAATATGAAATCAACTGAAATAACTCATGCAACCATTTTGATGCTAGGAATTTAGTTCGCAAGGTTAGCTAGATGATGTATATATATAGACTGACATTAATCCTTCTCATTATGTTCTATTTTCGTTGGATTCACTAAGGAGTAAGAAAAGTCCAGCTCTAAAATATTTTGCTCAGACATTACATTGTAAGGCAGTAAGAACCTTGAGAAACAGTTCAAACCCTTATCTAATTGTTTAATAGAACACGATAATGCTACAGAATGAATTGATGAACAAGAAGGTATAGTGATTTTCTCTCAAATAAACTTAAAAATACAGTGATTTGGATCTACGGAAGATGAGTAAGGGATTTTTGTTTGTATACATACGTGCTCAAGAGTGGAATATCACATTTTCCTTGGTTGACAGCAAGGTCTCGCATCTTAGCATGTGTAGGCAGTGTCTAATAAAAGCTTGACTCTATAGTTACAAGTTACTACAAAGTTTGAAAGATATTAAAAAATATAAATGTTCTCAATAAACTAGATCGATTCTACTCTCCTTCTAGGAAGTTTAGACGATAAGGTGTCAGAGATATGTATAAGACGTTGTTGCTGGAAGGACATCAGCTAAAATCCCTCAACATTCAACTTGAAAACAGAACCATAGACTCTAGATTCAAATTTGAAAGTAATACAAATGCAGAGCTAAAAACTCTCAACATTCAGCTTGAAAATAGAATCATATATACCCCAGATTCGAATTTGAAAGTAATACAAATGCAGAGAAAGTTATGTGATTAAAATATATATATATATATATATATATATATAAACAAGAACCTAGAGAACTCGGTGTGCTCAGATTAATCCCACCCCTTGTATGCTGATTCCACTCCTCCTTTCAACTGTCAATGTTTCCCTTTCTGCCACCCAATGCTCTCCATTCAGCCACGACCTTTACAAGAATTCCCAACCGCCAATCTCTGGTTTTTTTGCTACAGACCTCCCCTGCATAATTTCCCTCCTTTACTTCCCTTTATCCACTCGTTGTGTCTCTGTGTGGGTAAGGCAATTAAAAATTATCATTAAAAAAAAATGATAATGTATATATATATTTCGGAAAATAAAACGCCATTTTCTTGTTTTAAATTTACGATCAAACAATTAAGTAAAATCTGTTTTGTTTGATCCCTATATGCGTGTACATTTAACTATTGAACATCATATACCAACAATAGAACATGTAAACATTCTCATTCTAATATATATACCTACCATAAACAATTGATTAGAATTGACTTCCAACTGAACATATCTAAAAAGAATTTTAAGCAAAATAGCATGTCACACTAAATCTATACATCATAATATGAGTGTATATCTGTGTGTGGCTACAAGGGTCATCCGATTCATCCCCTTCCGAGAGACTAACCCCCTCTACCTCAACCATACTCTCGTCCTGTCGATCCTGCATCCACTTAGACACTCGCAATTAAAATTGAGTCAGTATCCCTCAGAATGATAATTGATTCAACATCATAACATAAGCATCAATATAAGAAATACGACATCATCATGTAACATAAGTCATTACATTATCATTTTAAATGAAATTCATCATAAAACATTATGAATGATGTAACCATTATTTTTTGATACCTTTATTATCCATTAAATCATACTAATAATCACATCATAAAACAATAGTTAACTTAATCATTATTTAAATCCAAGTTAAAACAAAGTTTGACCAACTCAAAATTGCCAAGGTTGCCACATAATCACCACATAGGCAAAAACAATGAAAGTCACAAGGCAGGTCGTGACAATAGGAGAAGCTCAAATATGGATAGAAGAATGCTTACAATGGAGAAACTAAAGTGGGAAGCAATGGTGGAGTTGTAGCTGAAAAAAATGTAGTCTTGGAGTCAAGTAAATTGGAATAGTTTAATGTCCCTTACAAGTGACCTTTCTCTTCCCTACAAATCCAACACCACTCATTTGTAATCCTCCATCCCCCACTCTCATTTACAAGAAAATATCCAATCCCTAATAATCATCAATGGCATTCTTTAAACCCAATGTTTTTAACAATCTTCCTGTGCCACTCACTTTTCACACCGGCACCAGCATATGGGTTTCCTGTGGAAGTTTCTTGATAACAAGCATGTTGGGGCAAACTTTTTAAGCTACTTCTTGATACTTCTTTTCTGGCTTAAGACCATTACATTGTCAAATTTCTCACAAGAAGGCCGATGGTGCACACCACGTGATTGAAGAATGTTTGGCAAAGAACACTCTTTCCGGACATCGCAAATTTTGAAGCCAGCGTAAGACTACCCAGAAATTTAGACAATCTAGTATTCAAACAATCTAGTCAAGGAGTGAAGCCTACTGGCTTAATTAACAATCATACACAACAATAAATTAGAACTACATATATATGCAAAATGAAGGAAAAAAAAGTAAATTTCATGGAGAACAAAATGTGTTCCTTTTTAAATACTATGTTACTTGGCTTGTGTTACTTGGTTTATATAATGAGCCTAAAGAAAATATACAATAATATAAAGATAAGAGCTATCATTCTTATCTTCCATGAATCTAAAACAAAATATGTATGTTCTAATTTGGTATATGTGTACTTATTTAATTTTTGTTAACATGAAATAGTTGTATTTGTTTAAGAGGAATTATGAATAAAATAAATATTGAGAATGGATGTTTTTTTTATTTAATAGTATATTTTAATATTTGACTTAAACTATGATGGTGATTAACAATTTTATCTATTAAAAGATGAATTATATATCTACATACATAGAGAATGTGTTTATCTTTTCCAAAGTTAGAATGATTAAAGAATTATATGTATACTATCAAGTTCTTAATCAATGAATAAAAAGACTTAAATTATATAGTAACATTTTTTAAAAATTGAAGGGTTACAACCCAAAGCTTTCTCATAGAATTGTGGATTTTTGGGAGGAGAATAAGGTCTTTGTTGGTAGTATTTCACTTCTGGTGACATCAAAAACCATTGAGAATATAACTAGAATGAGCATGGATGGCACTAGAATTCCCTTAAAGACTAAAGTGTCTTTTAAATTGGCCTTCAAGTTATTCTTGGATCTTGAAAAAAAACCCTGACACTTCAAAGTTAGTTCACTTGGAAGTAACTTCTAGACAAATGGAAAGTGGTTTCTACTATATGTTCAAAATTTGGTTACTATAATCAATTAGATTTTGTCATTTTTTTATGGAAAAGATAGTATTAGTTAATCTTTCTTATGTTTAAAATGGAGTCTTCATCTTATGAAATGAAGAAATTATCTAAGTGTAATTAGTAATTTAGCAGTCAGTGGTCACATAGTTTGAGTCCCTAAGTATGGAAGTAGATCAAAGGAAACAATTTTGAATTATAATAATGCAATGGTGATCACTTATGTGTTTGAAGTAGTTAATAGCAGCCAAAAAGATAGGGGGCTAACCCTAGAGTACACATAAAGCTGAGAACCAGTTGGAGGTTACCTCCCAGAAGTCTATCCTATACCAACTTTAAACATCAAAAACAATAAAACTTTAAGAGCTGAAATGTCATTAACCATAGTCCTTAAACTACTATGCATAAGAAACTAAATAATAAGCTAGCAGCATTTAAAAACATCGCTGCTATTGGTCCAAAAAAACCTATGGGGTGTAAAGTTCAGAGACATAAATATAAAAATAGAAATAAAACACAACAGAACCCAAGCTAGGTTCCCTTTTCCTTCTCCTAGTTACCATTCTTATTCTCCTCAAAAGCTTCCCCCACCACATCCTCCTCCTCCACTTTCACTGGTTTGTCCAAGATGGTTTTTAGCTATTCCTCCACCAAGAACCCATAAATGGATGGGGTTGTCTCAATAGTCTTCCCCAACTCTTGTCTCTCTTTGTTAGCCTATAGGAAGAAGAGGGTTGTGGCTACAGAGTGCATAACCTTGGTGGTGAATTCCAACAAGGTTTTGAACCTCTGGCATATAGTGGTATGGTTATCCACTAGGTCCCTCATAGCCATCTCAAGCCTCTCCAACCACATCTTGGTGTGACTATGTTTGTATTTCTTCCCAATTACTTTAGGGTTAGCCTTCCTAGGAGAAGTGATGTCTTCTCCCCCACTACAAGTCGGGGTAGCTTCTAGAGTATTAGAGACATGGGAAGGGCTAATAGATCTAGGGCTAGATTTGATGTCCTGGTGGTGTCTTTTCTTTTAAGAAGGTTTCTCCTCATTATCAGAGGAGCCAGATCTAGATTCGTACTTCAGGGGGGTCTTAAATTTCTCCATCTTGAGACACTTGCTAGTTCTCCTAGAATATTGCTTTCCCTTCTTGGAATCTGAGTGTGACTCAATAATGCTAACTTTAACCTCAGGGTTAATTTAGACCTTAGTGACATGACCTTTCTTGGGCCTCTTAAGAGTAGAGCTAGGGTTGGGGTCCAAGGATGTTTGAGGGGTGATAGAGGCTAGGGGTTTGAGCAAGAGAGGGGAACTCTGAGTGAGGTGCTAGATTAAAAAAATTATTAATTCATAAGGCCTTGGTGGATAAGGTAGAAGGATTTCCCCTCCTTCTGTTTCCTTCTAGCCTTAAAAATAGCCTTCAAAATACTATCCTCCAACGAATGTAGTAACAAAAATAGAAAGGAGATAAGGTCAAGGTTTTTGAAATGATTTAGGATAAGAAAATGATTATAATATAGTACTTGATAGTGGTCCTACAAGGTAATGTATTTGATAATCGCACAGCAAATGGTATCCCAAGGCTTAGGGAGGGCAATTTGCACAAACCCACCACATAATCTCATTGGTTCCTCCTTGGAGTTGAAGAATTTTTGCAAACTGGCCTCCTCATTGACCTTAGCTTGTGTCTTCCATTTCTTTGCATCCAACAAAAAATCCCTAGCCCTCGCAATGCTTTCTTAAGAAATCTCAAAACTCATACCATTAACTGTAACTCTTCTATCTTTCCAAGTTTGATAGAACTACATCTAGATGACCTTGTTATGTTTAACCATGCTCTCCATATAAGGTAAAGGGCCCCCATCCTACAAATAGACCATCACATATTCACTGATACTGATACACTCCTTCATGCCCATTGGTTCAATATGCTCACAAGTGCCCATATTGTCGCCCAAGTCCACAACCAAATCCTTCCACGACATAGCCTTGCACTAGGTTTTGGAGTTGCAAAATATAAAATTCCAAGCCACAATGGAGAACATGAAAAGGCACTACATATTCATCATGGCACCACATTGTTTCCCAAAAAACCAAAAATCTCCTAAAATAGTATGTGTGCGTAGATTGTTTCCATCTACAAATGGCCATTGCTAGCTATGCCAATTATGGGAATTAACCAACCTATCTTTATGATAATTATGAAATTTATCTTTAAATATTTTTGAATCCCCCCTCTACTTCCTTTTACTAAAACTATCAATATTCATGGTAGTTGGAAATTAAACATCAATCAACATCCAAACATGCCAAAAAAAACCCTTCACTGAGCGCAACATTCTCATGACGACATGTAGAATATGAGACCTACCACCTAATTTGATATTTCATAATTTATTATTGATGGTACACTCCCTTTCCATCACCATTTGGGTTGATGATGGAAATAAACTAGCATTATCCCATTCTACTAACTGCTTGACACTGTGGCTTGCTTTGGCAAGGTCATCTATCACATTGTTTCCTTCCCAATATATATGTGCCATGTGGATATCTTGAAAATCTTCCATCATCCTTTGTATTTCATTGATAATGGTTTTAATCAGCCAATTTCATTTTCCCTCTCCCTTAATGTCTTTGATGATAAGTATAGAGTCTCCCTCTATGACTAGCTTAGTGACTTCTCAAGTTCTCGCCATTCTCAAACCCTAGAGAAGCACAATCACCTCAGCTTTATTATTAGAACCTTCACCATAGTTGCTAGAATATGCAACCACCAACTTTCCCATGCTATTCGAAAGGATACCCCCTACAATGATGTTGCCCATAATGGCTAACCCATCAAAATTTAACTTTATCGAGGAATTCGAGGGGTGCCAAACTATCTCCTTTCTTTCTTGGATCTTGGAATTGTCAAACTGTGCCACCATCAGTCCCACATCCCAAGCCAAATCCCAGTTGAACTATTATATTCACTTGGGTGGGGGGGGGGGGGGGGGGGGGGGGCTAGTGGTGTGGGGGGGGGTTTTCGTCACCAGATCCCACTGCATTCCCTTAGGAACCTAAAAACTTGTTGAGCCACCCCCAAGCTAGTTGTGGCTTGCTCCTTGAAAATCCTATTATTCCTCTCCTTCCATATTTTCCATCAAACATAAGGTGGTATAATTGACCAAATATTTCTGAGATAAGGGTGGGTAGCTAGGCCCTCTCAGTGGGCAAATTGCTTCAACTCATTATCCATACACCAACTGACTCCCCACAAAGAAACAACCTCTCTCCAGACATCCGTGGCAAAGGGAAAATGGATGAGCAGGCATGGAATGGATGTAGCATCTTCAAGGCATAAAATATAATAGTTTTCAAGTTGACAACCATGCTGCTAGAGGTTGTCAATAGTGAGGATTGACCCATGTAGAGTCAACCACCAAAAGAAGTTTATTTTAGGCAGTATCCAAGGGTACTACACTTTTTTCCAATCGGCCTATGCTCCTTCTCTTGCCATCCCGCTAAGATAAGAAGACTTAATAGTTAACTCCCCCAAGGGTATAAGTTATCACACCAAGGAGTCCTCAACTAGGATGAGGGGAATCGTGTAGACCTATGTGCAAGAGATCTTGCATTTCCTAGCTAAACTCAACTCCCTTAGCTAGATATTTTGGAATTTGATCCATTATTTTTTAGGGGTGATGAAGTCCCAAGTCTGAGGGCAATACAATCTAGTTCACATCTCACACAAAGGGAAAAACTTAGTTTTCTTGAGGGGTTCCTCATTGATCCATTAATCTCCCCACAAGTGTATTGAATTTTTATTCCCCATGATCTAGTGACACCCTTTTCTTAGGATCTTTTGGGTGTTACCAATTTTATTCTAGACCTTAGAGCCCTGGAGAAAATCCTATACCCCTATAAATTGGTGAGGATACAATCCCCCAAAGTATTTGGCCATTATGATGTTACACTAGCTACCTTGGGAATTCACCAACTTCCAACCAATTTTGGTTAATAGAACCTTATTCAATTGCCCAATTCTTCTTAGATTTAGTCCTCCTTGAGCTTTAGGTTTGAAAACTTTGTCCCAGCTAGCCAGGCTCATTCTTTCCTTTTCTTTAGTTTCAGACCATAGGAAATTACCCTAAATTTTCTCAATGATATCTCTGAATCTACTGGGGAGTTTTAAAATAGATAGGAAATACACTAGGATGCCTTACAAGGAGGCTAAGAGGAGTTGAAGTTTCCCACTAGTACTCAATATTTACCCTTTCCATCCCACCAGCTTTCTCTGCAGACATTCCACAAGACTATTCCAAAAATGGTTTGGGATCTCCTTAATAGTGAGTGGTAGACTAAGATAGGTATCAAGGAGGGTTGCCTCTTAGCATCCAAGGATACTAGTGACCTTTTCTCACAAACTAGGACAAGTGTTGAAAAAATAAACTTTACTATTGTGGTAGTTAATGCATTGGCCAAAAACAAGAGCATACATATTCAGGGTGTCTTTCCACTCTCTAGCTTCATGGATGGAGGAGATGCCAAACCAAAAATGTATCACCCAAAAACTACTATAAGACTTAGGGGAGGTAGTGAGAAGCAAACTCAATGCCCTTAACCTTGCTAGATTAAGATAAAGAGACAAGATTTATGCTTAACACTTCCGCTACAACAATAAAGAGATAAGGGGATAGGGGGTCACCTTGATGAAGACCTTGAGAGGAAGAGAAGAAGTTACCCAGGGTACCATTAAAAATCACTGAGAAGGTAAAAAAATTCACAATATTCTTAATAATTCTTAGGACCCTCTCATTAAAGCTAAGTTTGGTGAGAATGGAAAATAAAAATTCATGCCTGACCTTATCATAGGCTTTGGAAATATCATGTTTAAGAGCGATACCTGATTTTTTAGATTTTTCAATCGAGTGTATCACCTCATGGATAGTTATGACCACATCAAGAATCTATCTTCTAGGTATAGAGTTATTCTAATGAGGACTAATGAATTTATCCAAGAGGGACTTGAGGTGATTCACCATAACTTTAGCAAAGATCTTGTAGATTGTATTACAAAGGCTAATGGGTATGAATTATTCCATCCTTTGGGGGTCCTTAGTCTTAGGAATGAGAAAAATAAAGGTTTGGCTAAGTTCCTTAATCAGCTTTCCCATTCTAAAAAATTCTGCTACAACATGAACAACGTCATATTTAACAATATCCAAAAAAATCGGAAGAAGGCAGGGGGAACCCATCTAGTCTTGGGCCTTTGTACCGATTCATACTGAAAATAACCACTCTAACTTCTTCCTCTTTGACCTTACACATGATCCCCTCATTCATCTAGTCATTAATCATAGGTTGGAAAGTCCATAGGATTTCACTCTATAAGTTACTATCATTCTAGGCTAGTGAGGGATTATACATTCCCTAAAAATAGGTGTTGACTCTTTCTTCTATTTGGTCCAAATCAATTACCTCCTCATTATTATCATCCTCTAACAAGTTTATAATGTTTCTCTTTTTTCTCCTTGAGGTTGATCCATGGAAGAATGTCGTGCTTTTGTCTCCCTCCTCCAGCCATTGGACCCTAGATCTCTATCTCCAAAAGACTTCCTCCTTATTAAGGAGGGAGTTCCATTTGTATCAACACTCCCTCTCCTCTTGGTGTTTCACCACCTATGATCCACTTTGAGCATTTTGATTTTGGAGGTTAACTAGCTTCCTAGCTTCTTTTTTGCATCCTTCTCTTTGGCTAAACTCCCAAATGATGATTTACACCACACCTTAACCTCCTTACAAATTCTCTCAAGTTTTTAGGCAATTCGAAACTTGGTAATACCTTCCATTGAGTCCTTTCACCAGTGAGCAATACAGTCTCTGAAATCATTATGCAACTACCACATAATCTCATATTTGAAAGGCTACCATTTGGTTAGACTTTGTGTCAAGGAGAATAGAAGCATAGAATGATCTGATAAGGTCCTAGGGTAAGGCTTTAGGTTAGCATATTGGAGAATGTTCCATCTACTGGAGATGAGGGCCTTGTCAAGCCTAACCTAGATCAAGTTTTTCCCAAGTCTATTATTAGACCAAGTGAAGGCCAAGCCCTAGAGATCAATATCAATTAGATCATTTCTTCTCAAGAAATCCTTGAGATCTTGCATACTATTCGAGAAGTCCTCCAATGCCCTCATCTTTTCCAAGGGGTATAAAGGGATGTTGAAGTCCCCCATACATAAGATATTCCCTAGTCTTATGGAATCAACCATGGAGGTGGCCTCATTCCAAATAGCAAGCCTACTATTATGAGTATTAGGGGCATAAAATTTGAAAACAGACCAACTACCAGACTAGTTGGTGAATTTGGTGGCAGCAAAATGAGTGCTAGTAGATATATCCACTCCCAACACCTTATTAGAATTTCACATTGTGTCAATCCCACCAAAAGCATTGTTAGCTTCACAATAAGTGTAGCTAGCACCTAGCCAAACATAACTAGCCACTCTCAGGAAAAGTTGTGCGATCATTTTAACTTCCTACAAAAGAATCAAATCAGCCTTGAGTTCAGTGATCTTTTGTTTGATTTCATACTATTTTGTGGGGTTATTTAACCCTCTAACATTTTAGGATATGACCTTCATCTTTTACGGCTCTAGGTTTCCTTTAGGGTTCTCTATTTTCCCTAAGTAATCTCATTTTTTTGTTTCCTTTTGGTGAATGATCCTGGTCGAAGGTTGACCAATCCTCTTGTTAGATCCAACATCTTCCTTCTTACCTCATCTATTCTTCATCTTTGAAACTGTCCATTCAAAATACTTTTTGAAAAGATTTGGGTCCCCTAAAGTGGGTGAAAGAACTTCAATAATGTCTGGCAGGGAAACTTCAAGGGATCCATTGTCGAATAGTGACCTAGTTCCCACATCAGGGAGTGAGCTGCAAGCATTCTCATTTCCCGTCAAAGCCATATTATTGGCCAACAACCCCTCACTTGGCTACATTATCTCCAAGGTCTAGGTATCTAGAATTTCCCCCTCTTCATGCATAGTCATCTCCAAAGCCTCAGTTTTCTTACCTGTGTTCCCCTCACCTTGCTGCTCAACCTAGACTTTCATAGGGGTACTGATTTTCTTCTCAATATTTTGGGTTTCATTTATCTGTACATCCTCCAAACCAAGTGGTTCTGTGCTTTTCATAATAATTCATATTTTTGTTATCAATATCTATAAAGCTTGTATAGTTTTTTTCAACTAGAGTATAATATAATTCTATCTAAAAGATAATATTTTCTTTCAATTGACTCTATAAAGTTCATTTTCAATATAGTTAGATGGACATTATTGTACTATCTATTAGATATTTGGGATCACCAATATTAGTTCTATATTTCATTATTCTAAGAAATTATTATTATTTTAAATCATGCTCTTTAATCTATTATTAAGAAAGAATATTAGTTTTATTCATTTTGAATAAATTGTAGTGAGATTCCACACATTATTAGAAAAATTGTGAAGACAATTGTCTTTAGAAATAATATCGTATTTGAATTATTAAAAAAATTATTTATCTGAAATATTTATTTTTATTTTTATTTTTAGTTTAGCTAAAATATTCAAAGTTCTTCATCAACCCAAAGTAAAATCTTACATTTTACTACATACTTTTCTTGTAAGACTATTAATATATTTTTAAGAAAATGTCTTTTTTTTAAATCATCAATCATTGGATACTTTCATTCCATGTCCTTCTACAAGTCAGATTTTAAGTCCTACAAATCATACAAGACATATTTTAAGTTCTTCTACAAATCAGATTTTAAAGAGGCAACTTCTCTTTAAAAAATTCCAATTCCAATTGTACTATAAATAAACACAAATGACATTATTTAGTCCTTCTTTATCTTATTTCAGCCAATTCCAATTGTACTATAAATAAACACAAATGTAAAAAATTGTTGTATTATCATATTTTAGTTTAAGAAATCATAAAGAATAATAAGAGACGTGACATACCTTAAAAAGCCCAAATTACACATAAGTAAACTAAACAAACATAAAAATAATCCATTACATAAAACAATCTATATTATATCGTAATATTAAACAAAAAATATATACTTTAAATAAATCATTGAAATATTCCCACATATATGTATTGAATTTTTATTCCCCATGATCTAGTGACACCCTTTTCTTAGGATCTTTTGGGTGTTAACAATGTTATTCTAGACCTTAGAGCCCTGGGGCAAATCCTATGCCCCTATAAATTGGTGAGGATACAATCCCCCAAAGTATTTGGCCATTATGATGTTACACCAGCTACCTTGGGAATTCACCAACTTCCAGCCAATTTTGGTTAATAGAACCTTATTCAATTGCCCAATTCTTCTTAGATTTAGTCCTCCTTGAGCTTCAAGTTTGAAAACTTTGTCCCAGCTAACCAGGCTCATTCTTTCCTTTTCTTCAGTTTCAGACCATAGGAAATTACCCTAAATTTTCTCAATGATATCTCTTAATCTACTTGGGAGTTTTAAAATAGATAGGAAATACACTAGGATGCCTTACAAGGACGCTGAGAGGAGTTGAAGTTTCCCAGTAGTACTCAATATTTACCCTTTCCAACCCACCAGCTTTCTTTGCAAACATTCCACAAGACTATTCCAAAAATGGTTTGGGATCTCCTTAATAGTGAGTGGTAGACTAAGATAGGTATCAAGGAGGGTTGCCTCTTGACATCCAAGGATACTAGTGACCTTTTCTCGAAAACTAGGACTAGTGTTGAAAAAATAAACTTTACTTTTGTGGTAATTAATGCATTGGCCAAAAACAAGAGCATACATATTCAGGGTGTCTTTCCACTCTCTAGCTTCATGGATGGAGGAGATGCCAAACAAAAATGTATCACCCAAAAACTACTATAAGACTTAGGGGAGGCACTGAGAAGCAAACTCGATGCCCTTAACCTTGCTAGAGTAAGATAAAGATACAAGATTTCTGCTTAACGCTTATGCTACAACAATAAAGAGATAAGGGGATAGGGGGTCACCTTGATGAAGACCTTGAGAGGAAGAGAAGAAGTTACCCAGGGTACCATTAACAATCACTGAGAAGGTAACAAAATTCACAACATTCTTAATAATTCTTAGGACCCTCTCATTAAAGCTAAGTTTGGTGAGAATGGAAAATAAAAAGTCACGCCTGACCTTATCATAGGCTTTGGAAATATCAAGTTTAAGAGCGATACCTGGGTTTTTAGATTTTTCAATCAAGTGTATCACCTCATGGGTAGTTATGACCACATCAAGAATCTATCTTCTAGGCACAAAGCTATTCTGATGAGGACTAATAAATTTATCCAAGAGGGGCTTGAGGTGATTCACCATAACTTTAGCAAAGATCTTGTAGATTGTATTACAGGCTAATGGGTATGAATTCTTCCATCCTTTAGGGGTCCTCAATCTTAGGAATGAGAACAGTAAAGGTTTGACTAAGTTCCTTGATCAGTTTCCCCATTCTAAAAAATTTTGCTATAGTATGAACAACGTCATACTTAACAATATCCCAAAAAATTGGAAGAAGGTGGGGGGAACCCATCTGGGCTTGGGCCTTTGTACCGATTCATACCAAAAATAGCCACTCTAACTTCTTCCTCTTTGACCTTACACATGATCCCCTCATTCATCTAGTCATTAATCATAGGTTGGAAAGTCCATAGGATTTCACTCTATAAGTTGCTATTACTCTAGGCTAGTGAGGGATTATACATTCCCTAGAAATAGGTGTTGACTCTTTCTTCTATTTGTTCCAAATCAATTACCTCCTCATTATTATCATCCTCTAACAAGTTTATAATGTTTCTCTTTTTTCTCCTTGAGGCTGATCCATGGAAGAACATCGTGTTTTTGTCTCCCTCCTCCAGCCATTGGACCCTAGATCTCTATCTCCAAAAGACTTCCTCCTTATTAAGGAGGGAGTTCCATTTGTGTCAACACTCCCTCTCCTCTTGTTGTTGCACCACCTGTGATCGACTTTGAGCAATTTGATTTTGGAGGTTAACTAGCTTCCTAGCTTCTTTTTTGTATCCTTCTCTTTGGCTAAACTCCCAAATGATGATTTACACCACACCTTAACCTCCTTACAAATTCTCTCAATTTTTTAGGCAATTCAAAACTTGGTCATACCTTCCATCGAGTCCTTTCACCAGTGAGCAATACAGTCTCTAAAATCATTATGCAACTGCCACATAATCCCATATTTGAAAGGTTACCATTTGGTTAGACTTTGTGTCAAGGAGAATAGAAGCATAGAATGATCTGATATGGTCCTAGGATAAGCCTTCAAGTTAGCATATTGGAGAATGTTCGATCTAGTAGAGATGAGGGCCTTGTCAAGCCTAACCTAGATCAAGTTTTTCCCAAGTCTATTATTAGACCAGGTGAAGGCCAAGCCCTAGAGATCAATATCAATTAGATCATTTCTTCTCAAGAAATCCTTGAGATCCTGTATACTATTCGAGAAGTCCTCCAATCCCCTCATCTTTTCCAATGGGTACAAAGGGGTGTTGAAGTCCCCCATACATAAGATATTCCCTAGTCTTATGGAATCAACCATGGAGGTGGCCTCATTCCAAATAGCAAGCCTACTATTATGAGTATTAGGGGCATAAATTTGAAAACAGACCAACTGCCAGACTAGTTGGTGAATTTGGTGGTAGCAAAATGAGTGCTAGTAGAGATATCCACTCCCAACACCTTATTAGGATTTCACATTGTGTCAATCCCACCAAAAGCATTGTTAGCTTCACAATAAGTGTAGCTAGCACCTAGCCAAACATAACTAGCCACTCTCACGAAGAGTTGTGCGATCATTTTAACTTCCTACAAAAGAATCAAATAAGCCTTGAGTTCAATGATCTTTTGTTTGATTTCATACTATTTTGTGGATTTATTCGACCCTCTAACATTTTAGGATATGACCTTCATCTTTTATGGCTCTAGGTTTCCTTTAGGGTTCTCTATTTTCCCTAAGCAATCTCATTTTTTTGTTTCCTTTTGGTGAATGATCCTGGTCGGAGGTTGACCAATCCTCATATCAGATCCAACATCTTCCTTCTTACCTCATCTATTCTTCATCTTTGAGATTTTCCATTCAAAATACTTGTTGAAAAGATTTGGGTCCCCTAAAGTGGGTGAAAGAACTTCAATAATGTCTGGCAAGGAAACTACAAGGGATCCATTGTCGAATAGTGACCTAGCTCCCACATCAGGGAGTGAGCTACAAGCATTCTCATTTCCTGTTAAAGCCATATTATTGCCCAACAACCCCTCACTTGGCTACATTATCTCCAAGGTCTAGGTATCTAGAATTTCCCCCTCTTCATGCATAGTCATCTCCAAAGCCTCAGTTTGCTTACCTGTGTTCTCTTCCCCTTGTTGCTCAACCTAGACTTTCATAGGGGTACTAATTCTCTTCTCAATATTTTGGGTTTCATTTATCTGTACATCCTCCAAACCAAGTGGTTCCGTGCTTTTCATAATAATTCATATTTTTGTTATCAATATCTATAAAGCTTGTATAGTTTTTTTCAACTAGAGTATAATATAATTCTATCTAAAAGATAATATTTTCTTTCAATTGACTCTATATAGTTCATTTTCAATATAGTTAGATGGACATTATTGTACTATCTATTAGATATTTGGGATCACCAATATTAGTTCTATATTTCATTATTCTAAGAAGTAATTTTTATTTTAAATCATGCTCTTTAATCTATTATTAAGAAAGAATATTAGTTTTATTCATTTTGAATAAATTGTAGTGAGATTCCACACATTATTAGAAAAATTGTGAAGAGAATTGTCTTTAGAAATAATATCGTATTTGAATTATTAAAAAAATTACTTATCTGAAATATTTATTTTTATTTTTATTTTAGCTAAAATATACAAAGTTCTTTACCAAGCCAAAGTAAAATTTTACATTTTACTACATACTTTTTTTGTAAGACTATTAATATATTTTTAAGAAAACGTCTTTTTTTTAAATCATCATTCATTGGATAATTTTATTCCATGTCCTTCTACAAGTCAGATTTTAAGTCCTACAAATCATACAAGACAGATTTTAAGTCCTTCTACAAATCAGATTTTAAAGAGGCAACTTCTCTTTAAAAGCATTATTTAGTCCTTCTTTATCTTATTTCAGCCAATTCCAATTGTACTATAAATAAACACAAATGTAAAAAATTGTTGTACTATCATATTTTAGTTTAAGAAATCATAAAGAATAATAAGAAACATGATATACCTTAAAAAGCCCAAATTACACATAAGTAAGCTAAACAAACATAACAATAATCCATTACATAAAACAATCTATATTATATCGAAATATTAAACAACAAATATATACTTTAAACAAATCATTGAAATATTCCCACATAAAATGATCACCAAACTCTAATAAATCAGATTCTCAAAATGTACTTATCAAAGGAATCATGGGATCCCAACTCATTCTCTTGATTTTTCCACTGAATTGATTATACTCGAACTTAAATTAGAACGCTATAGGCATCCTGTAACCATCCATCCCAATAATCACCTTGCACTCGAGGAAGCTATTGCCAAAAACCTTCCTTTGGATTGTATGCAATGAAATCCGCGCTTTCACGTTTCGTTAGAGTGCAGAAACAGAGATAATCTCCTACAAAGTTACACTTTTCCACCGGTTTATCATTAACCTTTGCAAACCCTATATACGGGAACAATCGAGCCAACTGTGAAGATACTTGTGATATTCTTATATATTCTTTCCATTTCCAAAGAAGCTTATTTTCCTCATCTTGACACAACTCCCATATAGAAATATACTTTTTCCCTTCGTTTTGGGGACGAACTAAAAACACAAGAAGAACAGAGGATCCATTCGAGCTCATACATGTAATGAATCCACGTTCATACCTTGAACTAGTTGATGGGGCGGTGCATCTATTACAGCAGGGCTAAGAAGACCATCATCTTCGATTTTGTAACTTTCAACATCCAAACAATATGAAGTCCTCCAAAAAAGAAACTCATTGCAATCGACAACTTGCTCCAGGTGAACTATACAAACTTCTTTAGTTTTTCCTTGCAAGTTGACCGATTAGTTTCCAAGAATTCTCAATGAAATTATAGATTTCGAAGTTGGAAAAACAATAATACTCGGGATACACTACTAAATACAGATCTTTGTTTCCTCCTTGTACAATATTGCAACATTTGTCAGTAAAATATGTTTTTGTCTTTAGTTATTTACTTGCTCACTCTGTGTCTTCAGGACTGGTCCGTGGCATTTCCTTGCCTGATTCTTCCTCCCAGTTAGTCAATGGTCATTTTGCTGATGATTCTTTTCTTACTCTTCTTGAAAATGAAGAAAACATCAAAAATGCTTTAAATTGTCTGGACACTTTTTGTCAAGCCTCTGGCTTTGCCATTCAATGGCATAAAATGCTCTGCTACCGACAGTCTTTTTTGCCAGCTCCACCTTGGCTTAGCCAATTCCAATGGAAATGGGTTACTCATGGAGAAATCTTCTGCTTTCTTGGCATTCCCTTTGCTTTCTAGGCTTCCCCTGTGGAACTTTGGAATGTTGTGCTTACAAAGATTAGCAAAAAGCTTGATTATTGGATCACTAAGCCGCTTTCTCTTGCTGGTAAATTCCAGATTTGTTCTAAGATTTTGGCTGCCACCCATCTATATTATTCTTCTTGTTGGGCTCCCTCCAAAGCTTCCTATCTCAAATTAGAACGTTTGCTAAGAGATTTTCTTTGGGCCTCTGGTTCTGACCATCATGATTTTCATAGAGTTGCTTGGGATTTCTATTGTCTCCCGAGGGAATCTAGGGGTCTCGGCTTGCTTTCCACTCAGAAGCAGGGCCTTGCCCTTTGTGCTAAATGGATTATCAAAGCTATCTCTGGAGATGAAGCCTGGAAAATTTTTATCAGGCATTGCATCTCTTCAGGCTTCCTTACTAACAGACCGGCGTGGAAGGGGATTGGTTTTCAGATCCTTCTCACTATGCATGAACCAATGGTCATATAGGGCTCTTTTGTTATAAAGAGCATCTAGAAAGCTTGGGAAGCTGTTAAACCTTGGCTTTGTTGGGCTGGTGATGAGTTTCGCAATGGACTATCATTAAATCAACAGAACATTTGGTGGTCTCCCCTGTTTGCCTTCCAAGGTACTCCTCTTGCCAAGACTCAAGGTGGCAGTGCTCTGCATTTCTTTAAACGTGGCATCCGCACTACCAAGGACAATTTTTCAAGAGTCACCATGAATTTCAGGCCATGGGAACATATGTAAGTTCAATACCGCCTTGTTCGTGTCGATCGCCAAACTTATGACCTTTTGTTGTCTTCCATCCCTGTGCACTTACTTCATAAAGTGGGGATTCAATATATTCGTCCTTGGTGGTATGATTGGAAGTGGTTTCCTGCCACTCCATTTACCAATTATAAGCCCAATATGAGATACAGATGGCTTTCGCCCCACCTTTCAATGGTGGACACGCTTAATCAACAGTGGCATTTGCATTCTTTGCTTTCTCAATGGAGAAAATGGTTTGACACCATTTGGAGTGCCATTACAGAACCTAAGATTGCTCACTTTGCTTGGTGCCTTGCCTTCCAAGGTCTTCCCCTGGTGCCTCAGCTCAAGCACATTGGGGTTCCTGATCCCAGATGCCCCTTTTGTGGCCAACCTGAGTCTTTTTTGCATATTTTTTGGTTTTGCAAGCATGCTCAAAATTATTGGCACTGGATTCATGATTTTTTCAAGCCTTTCAGGCCCGAACCTTTTTCATGGCACATGATCCTGCTGGGTGATTCCCCCAGATTTCCTCGAAAGTTCTCCCAGATTTGGCATACTTTCAGGATGGAAATTTTGTTTTCTCTATGGAAAGATAGGAATGCAGTTTTATTCACTCACAGTTTTTTGGATGTTAACATTGCAATGTACACTAAGGCATGCATTTGTAACAATGTCATTATGCAGATACAGGTGTAAGCTAATAAAGTTTTCCTGGAGGTTGCCCACTTACAGAAATTGTTAAATCATTGGGGCAATGCTCCTTGCACCATTGCCAGAGTGCCTCTGGGTGCCTCGATCGACGCCTCCTCATCTCATTGTCGTCATTCTCGATTGCAGTCCTCTGGTCGCCACTCACACACGCCACGCTCCCAAGGTCCCCGCCACCGCTCTCCCAGTGGTGGTCATGGCGGTTGGAGGCGCTGCTCTGCTTCCCCAACATGTGGTGGTTCTAGCTGGTCCCCGGCTCCCCCCCCTGGGTGGGCTTCTGGCCGGTCTCCAGCTCCTCCCCCTGGGTGGGCGCACTCTGGCAAGTTTCCTCGGCTAGCCTTGGCAATTTCTCCTCCGCGGCTAGACAAGAAGGATGCGGAGACTACGACTACCCCAGATCCTATCAAAAAAATCTGTTTTTGTCTATGTGTAAGATCTCAAAAAAGGATTACAAACAATCAAGTGTAATGTCATAGTATCTAGAAAGAGCAGTAAACCTTGCCCTAAGCTTGATATATATCATAGATAATGTCCTTGATGTGGAAGAAAAGAAAGAGAGAGGGTCACCCATTTCTATTCGAAAAAACAATAGGCATTGATTATTAGGTTTATTACATTAATTAGGTTAGTTTTTGTGTTTAGATTAGATAAATAAAATTAGTTCAGTATATAGTTGTGGAAGTTATTCATGTAAGTAGTTACTGTAAGGGAAAATAAAACTATATATTGAATAATAAGTATTATTCAATATCAATATTCATATCATTCTAGTATATTATTCAGTATTGTTTCAATATCCTTTTCAGTATCAAGTATGTGTGTATCTGAATTATCTGAATCAGTAATTTCAGCATTTTATATTTTTGCTCTTTCATTTTATATTTTTTGTTTCACATTCTCTGGGCCTGTTACAGTGGTATCAGAGCAGGTTAATCAATGGGAGAAAAGTGCCTTTGATGGATTTTGGATTATCAGAGTCTAAAACAATAGGAGGCTGGAGGAAATGGAGGTTGGAGGATTTTTATCATCTCAAGCTAGCTTCTTGCTTAGAGATGATTAGTGCATGAGAAGCACCTATTTGTGTCCCTATAAAGTTGGGGCTTGGCTGATTCCTCCCTGAAGATAAGAGGAGAATTGATAGATTTGTGTCCCTGAAGAAAAGAGGGGGCTTGGCTACATGATTTTCCTTCTATTGAGTAAGGGGGGGCAGGATTTTAACAATGGTGTTTGAGACACTCAAAGGAGATGTCAACTTTCAGAGGAAAGATGTCCAGACATATTAGTGGTAATTGTTTCTACAGCACTTGAGGAGGTGTTAGACACACTCAGAGGAGATGTGGACTTTCGGAGGAAAGGGTCTCATGTGCAACACCAAAGGAGGTATCAAGCACACTCCATGGAGATGTGAAATTGTGGAGGAACTATGTCTCGTTGTGTAAAAGAGGTAGAAACAATATTTTTATGAGGCCAACTTCAGGATTAAGATTTGAAATCTAAAGTTGCAAGACTATTTTCAAAGGTTGGTGAAAGAGTTAAACTTCAGGATTAGGATTTGCAATCTGAAGTTGCAGACTACTTTCAAAGATTGGTGAAGGAGCTCAACTTCAAGATTAGGATTTGCAATCTGAAGTTGCAGACTACTTTCAAAGTTTGGTGAAGGAGCTTCATCAAGGTTCATAATACCGGTGAAGATTTTTCAATTTTATTGGATTAATGTAATAAGGGGGGGAATGTTGGACTTATTACATTAATCGGGTTAGGAATGTTGAACTTATTACATTAATTATGTTAGTTTCTAATAAGCGAGAATGATTTTTGAATTAATGTAATAAGAGGGGAATGTTAGGTTTATTACATTAATTAGGTTAGTTTTTGTGTTTAGATTAGATAAATAAAATTAGTTCAGTATATAGTTGTGGAAGTTATTCCTGTAAGTAGTTGCTATAAGGGAAAATAAAACTATATAAAGATGCCCAAAAATCAATGTAATGAATAAATATTATTCAATATCAATATTCATATCATTCTAGTTTAATATTCAGTATCATTTCAGCATCAAGTTTGTGTGTATCTGAATGAATGATCTCAATTAGTAGTTTCAGCATTTTATATTTTTGTTCTTTCGTTTTATATTTTCAGTTTCACATTCTCTGAGCCTGTTACATCAATACATTGGGAGTTAGCTTTGTACACCCAATTCATAATTTCTTTACTTTCTTCCATTTCTTTACTTTCTTCAATTTCATCCATTTCTCCAATTTCTTCACTTCCTTCCATTTCTTCGCTTCCTTCACTTTCTTCAATATCTTCCATTTCTTCACTTCCTTCACTTTCTTCAATTTCTTCGCTTCCTTCACTTCCTTCACTTTCTTCACATTTTGTCCATTAAACTATTTCACCCATGAAAAGAAGCCATGGGTTTTGGATACTTGGATGTGAAGATAAGAACATACGAGAGGATAAAATAAAATTCCATTCCTTACAAACTACGCGGGAGCAGCAAATTGATTGAAACAGAAGTTTTGTAAATATCAATTCCTTCATTTCTCAAGGCAGCTCAGATAAACTACACTTCTCTCTGTCTCCTTCAACAACTCTACCATTCTTTTGCTCCATTCCTTTCAATTCAATTACTCTCCTTTTAGTATGAATGATAGGTATTTTACAAAACTTGCACTAAGTGTACATTTATTTCATCCTCACTCATTTTTATTGGGGTTTTATATGGAGTACTTAGATTTATCATTGTTTCATTATTACTACAACATTAGCCAACTTGGAGAAAATATTGATAAATTAGGTAACATAAAAGTTTAACTATATATCACATGTCAAGTGGAGAAATTTATAGGTTTTAATTTGGTGTCCTTTAACATTATATTTTATCTTATTTAATTTTATTATCTAAAATTACTACATTGATTTAAGGAGGTTATTAACAATTGTCACCTATTAAATGAAAAAAAAAGTTAATTCAATGTACGAATTTTTTTATATTTTTTAGAAAAAAAGTGGGCAGAGCCACTATACTTAGAAAAAAAAATATTAAAATAAAACTAGGAAAAGTACACAGTAGGGAGGTTAGGCAAGACCCCAAACCAGCCTAGAAAAAAGGAAGAAGAGAAGCTAAAAAACCCAACTCCTCAGCCAGATAACCTAGGGCAAACACCTGCATACCAAATTCAGAAAGGTTACTTGAAATCATGGTGTGACTGCCCTAGTTTGCATTAGCTGCCAAATTTGAAAGTCAGTCTGCCAGCATGTTTCCTTCCCTATAAACGTGAGCAAATTTATATTCCTCAAACCTTAGTAAAAGTTTCCAAACTTCCCCCAGCACATACTATAGATCCCAATTCACTATTTTTTTGGACACTAAGGCAGAAATTAAAATGTGAGAGTCACCTTCTATGGATTTTTTATTATGCCCAATGATAATGCCAGCTTGAGGCCTTCTTGAAGAGCTCTAGCTTTAGCCATATTGTTTTTGTCATCCAAAATTCTAGCAAAAACACTTGATAAAACCAACCCCCTTGTGATCTCGAAGCATCGCACCAATCCCAGATCTACTCAGGTTTCCCTTGGAAGCCCCATCAAAATTCATTTTGATGAAAGGAGAAATTGTCTTGGCCAATTTGAGGTTTCTTCTAGCTTCTTGCTTGGAGAACCTCCCAACCAAAACACCCTTAAGGGAAATCTTCACCCCCTTCCACTTTTTTATAATGTTGTTTTCAGCTGAAGAATAGGTTGAGGAAAGAGTTTTTGACTTCATACAATATGTGTTTTAGGTAAAAGGGGAGTTCTTTCCTCAATTCTCCCATGGATTTGGTAAGTTACTCTATTTAAGTTTTCAAACATTGCCTCAATTCTCCTATGGATTTGGTAGGTTACTCAGTTAAGTTTTCAAACATTTGGGTCGTAAGAATATAACACCGCATATCCACCACAAAAGGAAGATTGAAGTCCAGGTTTTCGACATTATGTTATTATTTAGTGTTTTGAAATTTATGATTTTAGCCACTTATTAAACATCTAATATTTTCTATGGTTTTGGAATTTTATTTGTTAATTTTTAATAGTATCTATATAGATTCTATAGATATTTATTTAATAATTCTTTTATTAGTATTATCGTCTCATATTTTGAACAGGAAGATGAAGTCATAAAATGCACAATAATAATTTTAAATATTTTCTTAATAATTTTCTTATTAGTATTATCGTCTGATATTTTGAACAGGAAGATGAAGGCAAAATGAATCATCAAGCAAGGCTAGCCAATAATACTTTCAAGAACCCTAAAACAAAGGCTTCTACGAGTGCTCACATTAACAAGAGTTAAACCCATTGTTTTAGTATTCTAAAAATTTACTCTTTTACTTGACCATGTTATGATTATTTTATTTATTCATTTGGACATAACATTTTGATCATGTAAGTATCTTGCAGACCAATACTACCTTCGTTCTTCTTGAAGTCATGGGATACATCAAAATTTTGTACGATCAAGTTTAGGTAGTCAATAGTTTCTTCCTAATTTGGTTTACTCTATATTGACATAAGAAAAATGTCTTAACTTTTTTATGTGGCTTCAACTTCTCAAAGAGATCACTAAAGTTTTTTGCGCTTTTATTATATTACTAAATAGTAAATAAGTTCTCCTATTTCAATTGAAGAAAATTACTACCATGCCTGATGCTTCTAATAGTTTAATTGTGAGTTTAACTTTAAGATACTAAGAATATTACATTTTCTTATAAATTAAAATATAACTTTACATAATTACTGATTCTATTTCAAATTGAGGTTTTTTGTAGAACAGATATTTCTGCTTCAAATATTTCAAACTATTATGTAGAGCTAAAAGTTCAAAAATCAAGCAATATGATTATAACTAATGCTTCAAGTTTCTAAATTTATATATATTAAACTTCTCTTTAATTTGTGAGCTTCATGCAATATGACTATAACCAATGCTCCAAGTTTCTAAATTTATATATATTGAGCTTTTCTTTAATTTGTAAGTTCCTTTCACGTATTATGCCTCTAGGTGAGGAATTGCACATGACCTTTTCCATTGGAGCCCCTCCATACCCAGAGTTAAAAAAATTGTTTGTCTGGTGTAGAAGTTTTGAACGGGGGCTTCTAGTATCAAATTGATTTTAGGTATAAAACTATAATCTCCCAAACCATTGATTATGCTTGCATTTTTGTTTGAATTTTTGGGTCATTTGACATTTTATTGTGCAAATCTTTTTTAACCTTAAAACTCACAACCTTTCTATTCACTTATTGCTTCTGATTCAATTTAAAAATACAATCATACTACTTGATTGACCATTTTTTTTTTAAGTACATTAATGTATGAACTTTAATGTGCGAGGACTCTCTATCTCAAAGGAGTACCTCGGGCCAAAATGTTAGTTAAATGTTTAGCATACTTTTGTACTAGAATTAAATGTGGATGTTACTAGTGATGTCACCTTATGTTCAGCTTGAGTTCTGATTAATTCTCAAAACACAATTAATCACGCCTCAGAGGATTTTGTATAATATGTCAATGAGATTTTTTAAAATTCACAGTTTTCTTTTTTAACAAGTAGGATAATTCACTTGTTGCTATAATGATTGGGATGATCTTTATGCCCATGAATGACTTGTTGAATTTTATCATTGGAGTTCATATTTTATCTTTACTCTCCTTGTGGTCTTTACTTTCTTTTAGTTTATCATGGATGTCTCACTGGTTATGGATAGTTGGATACTACAAATTTTAGCAAATTTAAATGACTAAATTCCATCATGAACTAAGACTGCACAATAATTTTCTAAAACCATTTTTAGGATGGAAGAAGTGAATAGGCGATCAAGTCATGTATGACCTGAGAAGTGGAGGACTATGTCTTGTATCATGTACTCTTCATGTAGCCAATAATAATGGTACTAATTTTTGGACTTCTCGATTAGGAGGTGGTTCAAAGTTTTAACTTTTTGTCATATCTTCTTTTTCTCCATATATATGTCCCCTCAAAATGTATGGAGCCACTTTATAATATGATTTATGAGTCTTATGTATTCACTATGTACAAATAACAATTGACAATAAGCATTGTCATATGCGGCAATGGTCCTTCATCTTTTCCTTACAGATGATTGGCTATGCCTACTTGTGGAGAATCCTAGGAACTGAAGCAAGGAGAGTTATCTCCTTCCTCTCACATATTTTTTAGATTTTCTTATTTTATTACAATGGTTAGCATCTAGTTATCCCATGGGACATTTTATGTTTATATCTACTCAACTTTTTTAATGCCCAAAGTAAATTTTTGGGCGAGAATTTGGTATTAAAATGATATTAGTGTAGTAAATAATAGTATTAATTTTTCAAACATTCTTATGTGGAGATTTTTAATATTAAGGAAGGGGTTGATTAAAATGTTTGTAGTGGCTCTTGGCTAAATTGCAACTTTTCTTTTTAATTTAGGTCACCCACAGAATTTTTAATATATTTTTAAATATTTAGTTATAAAATTAAAATTTAATTCAAATGTGCTAAGTTTATAATAGTATTACATTATTGAGATGGAACAAAAAAAAATGGTCAATATTGTTAATTAAAATTTAAGAATAAATTATAAATATGAAATTAAATGTATTTAATTATTGTAATAAGTATGGTATTATCCTATTTTAGTTTAATAATTCTAAGACCTTTTATTACTAATAGAATGACTATTAAGATCTTTCTAAGTACATAAATAAACAACAAAATTCTCATTTTTGCAACTTGTATTCATTTATTAGTACTTGCCCATAGGCTAAGTACTATTGTATCACTTTATGACTTACTCGATTTAAGTAGTGTTTAAATGAATTGTAATTGACCAATGAAATGAGTTATATTACATATTTCATTATAAATATTATATTTTTTTGAAATATTATATTACATACTATACATGCCAAATTCTTAATTTTATGATTTCTAATTATTATCTTTCTATCATTTGCCACATATGATATTTTTATAAAATAAATTTTTAACCCATATGTAGCCCATATTTTCTCTAAATGGCATGCCTTATCCCTAATTATTAGCAAATACTTTGGCAGTATAATCAATTTTTGTTAATAAATATATAATCCTTTTCAAAACTTTTATTTTATTTCCAAATATTAAGATATAATATTAAATCGAATATTTTCTTCTATAAATATATTTTCTTTAAGAAAATAAAACTTTCTCTAATATTATTTTTATTAAAGTCTTTCATTTGAATATAAGTTTCATTCACCTGATATTACTTAAAAAATATGTGCACTTCAAATGAATTTATTTCACCTTTGTACAAAAATCTTCAATATGACAATATATAATACTTATATAACAAGCGTACTTAGCCACTTTGTGGTATTGTCGTAGGCAATATACTATTGCATTCACTTTACGTGAATTAGTTTGGACCAATCACATATAAATATTTTTAGATTATTGAATTTTTTAAAAATAATAATAATTTATTTATATTTTTATATGTTATACAAATTATGTGATTGGATGATTTGATTTTGTATTATAGGAGCTTTTTTGGATGGTTTTCCATATTGCATTTTTCTCAGCCTACAAATATAAGAAGTTTAATCTTATGGATTATGAAAAATTAATAACATTACAACATCTACATTAATAAATTAAAATTTAAAATATTAATTATCTCATAGCTTAAACAATAACTGTTTTCCATGAAGTAAAATAATATCACTCCAAACAGAATTTAGATTTTAAAATTTAATTAAAAAAGCTCAACATAATGACATAATGACACATCCACTATAGTTAGTTATATTTGTTTTAACTTTATGATATATAAGTTGTTTTTTTTGTATTAAATTTAATTTTCCACTATAGTTAATTGTATTTGTTTTAACTTTATGATATATAAGTTTTTTTTTTGTATTAAATTTAATTTAGTTGAATGTATAATTAGAAAAATATTGAAGAAAGTAAGAGAATTTTGTTTTTAAAATTGAACTTTATATTTATATATTTGTTTATAAGAGTATGAACTTTATGTTTTATAAAAAAAGAAGACCAAGAGTCACAACTTAGAACCCACCTTTTTACACTAAAACAAATACAACTCACAACTTAGAATTCCCCAAAGATGTCCCTCTTGGGATTTGAACAACAATCTCCACAATGATAACTCATTCCTTCAATCAACTAAACTAAACCCCTTTGATAATGTTTTGTAAATTTTTAAAAATGTTGGTATTATATATTCAGTAGGCAAATAGAAAAAAAAAATTAATATAAATTTAAAAATGAAAAATATAGTTTGTCTCGAATAAAAAAAAGTACATTTTTAAATAATTTTTTGACTTCATTTTTTTTCCAACCATTTTCATATAATGTATGTAATGTGTTTACAAAATTGACTAAAAAATATAATAATCTTTAAATAATTATATGTTTAGATATGTTTAAATAATATAATCTATAAATTAGCCGAAAAAATTGAATATAGACAACCCTTGGTTGCTATAACAAAAAAAAAATTAGCAATATTTAGAAATATTTTGATTACTAAAAAATAAAAGCAAATAAATAATGAATTAACCTTATGAAATTGAATTGATTTACTAAATAATCGACTTTTAAAAAAATTAAATATTTTATTTAAAACTAAAATTAAAAGCATATTTTTCATTTCTTCAAGAAATATACTATTAAATTTTTGAATTACAAAACTACATGAGTGCTAAAATTTATAAATTAGTTTTAAATCAATCATAATAATGATATTTTTGTTATCAATATCTATTAAGCTTGTATAGTTTTTTCAACTAGAGTATAATATAATTCTATCTAAAAGATAATATTTTCTTTCGGTTGACTCTATATAGTTCGTTTTAAATTTAGTTAGATGGACATTATTTTACTATCTATTACATATTTGGGATCACCAATATTAGTTCTATATTTCATTATTCTAAGAATTAATTATTATTTTAAATCATACTCTTCAATCTATTAGTAAGAAAGAATATTAGTTTTATTCATTTCGCATAAATTGTAGTGAGATTCCACACATTATTATAAAAATTGTGAAGACAATTGACTTTAGAAATAATATCCTACTTGAATTATAAAAAAATTACTTATCTGAAATATTTATTTTTACTTTTATTTTAGCTAAAATATACAAAGTTCTTACCGATTAAAAAAATAATATACAAAGTTCTTTACCAAGCCAAAGTAAAATCTTACATTTTACTACATACTTTTCTTCTAAGACTATTAATATATATTTAAGAAAATGTCTTTTTCGTTTTAAATCATCATTCATTGTATAATTTCATTCCATGTCCTTCTACAAGTCTGATTTTAAGTCCTTCTACAAATCAGATTTTAAAGAGGCAACTTCTCTTTAAAAGCATTTTTTAATCCTTCTACAAGTCATATTTTAAAGAGGCAACTTTTCTTTAAAACCATTCTTTATTTTATCTCAGTCAATTCCAAATATACTAATAATAAAAACAAATGTAAAAAATTGTTGCACTATCATATTTTAGTTTAAGAAATCATAAAGAATAATAAGAAACATGACATACCTAAAAAAATCCTTACCCATACTTTAAACAACAAATATATACCTTAAACAAATCATTGAAATATTAAACAACAAATATATACTTTAAACAAATCATTGAAATATTCTCACATAAAATGATCACCAAACTCTAATAAATCAGATTCTCAAAATATACTTAAAATGTACTTATCAAAGGAATCATGGTATCCCGACTCATTCTCTTGATTTTTCCACTGAATTGATTATACTCGAACTTAAACTAGAATGCTATAGGTATCCTGTAACCATTCATCCCAATAATCACCTTGCACTCGAGGAAGGTGTTGCCAAAAACCCTCCTTTAGATTGTATGCAATGAAATCCGCGCTTTCAGCTTTCGTTAGAGTGCAGAAGCAGAGATAATCTCCTACAAAGTTACACTTCTTCACCGGTTTATCATTAACCTCTGCAAACCCTATATACGGGAACAATCGAGCCAACTGTGAAGGTACTTGTGATATTCTTATATATTCTTTCCATTTAGAAAGAAGTTTATTTTCCTCATCTTGACACAACTCCCATATAGAAATATACTTGTTTCCCTTCGTTTTGGCAACGAACTAAAAACACAAGAAGAACAGAGGATCCATTCGAGCTCATACATGTAATGAATCCACGTTCATTATCTTGAACTAGTTGAGGGGGCGGTGCATCTATTATAGCAGGGCTAAGAAGACCATCATCTTCGATTTTGTAACCTTCAACATCCAAACTATATGAAGTCCTCCAAAAAAGAAAGCCATTGCAACCGACCACTTGCTTCGGGTAAACCCGAAATACTTCTTGCTTTTTCGTTGCAAGTTGACCGATTAGCTTCCAAGAATTCTCAAAGAAATTGTAGATTTCGAAGTTGGAAAAACAATAATACTTGCGGTACACTACTAAATACAGCTCTTTGTTTCCTCCTTGTACAATATTGCAACATTTGTCAGTAAAATCTGTTTTTGTCTCTGTATAAGATCTCAAAAAAGGATTACAAACAATCAAGTGTGAAGTCACAGTATCTAGAAAGAGCAGTAACCCTTGCCCTAAGCTTGATATATATCGGAGATAGTGTCCCTGATGTGGAAGAAAAGAAAGGGAGAGGGTCGCCCATTTTTGTTCGGAAAAACAATAGGCATTGATACTTCGGGGGTCAGCTTTGTACACCCATTTCATAATTTCTTTACTTTCTTCGATTTCTTCACTTTCTTCAATTTCATCCATTTCTTCATTTTCTTCACTTCCTTCCATTTCTTCGCTTCCTTCACTTTCTTCACATTTCTTCCATTCAACTATTTCACCCATGAAGAGAAGCCATGAGTTTTGGATACTTGGAAGTGAAGATAAAAACTTATGAGAGGATAAAATAAAACTCCATTCCTTACAAACTACGCGAGAGCAGCAAATTGATTGAAACAGAAGTTTTGTAAATATCGATTCCTTCATTTCTCGAGGCAGCTCAGATATGCTACACTTCTCTCTGTCTCCTTCAACAACTCCACCATTCTCTTGCTCCATTTCTTTCAATTCAATTACTCTCCTTCAGTATGAATGACAGGTATTTTACGAAACTTGCACTAAGCATACATTTATTTCATCCACACTCATTTTTATTGGGGTTTTATATGGAGTACTTAGATTTATCATTGTTTCATTATTACAGCACCAGTAGCCGACTTGGAGAAAATATTAACATAAGATTTTAACTATATATCACATGTTGAGTAGAGAAATTTATAGATTTTGATTTGGTGTCCTTTAAAATTATATTTAATCTTATTGAATTTTATTATCTAAAATTACTACCACCTAATAAATGAAAAAAAGTTAATCAATGTATGGAATTATTTGCTTGGTCGATTGTAAACATTTTTTTTTTTTAAAAATAAGATTAAAAAGGTCTTATTTTTTAATTTGGTGTTTACATGATATTATATTTTATCATAATAAGTATATTATTGTATTTGTAAAATATGAATATTGACTAATATATCTATTAATAAAAGGCAAAAGCATTTTTAAAATAATAATAATAATTTTTATTATTTTTAATTCTTTTATATTAGATTAAACTATAGAACAATTATTTTACAATTATCACTGTCTAAAATTTCTACATCTGACCTTCTGTTCCTAATGATTATATTTGAAAATGAGGGATATTCTATGAAAACTAATATTATTCTATGAAAAATAATATTATTTCTCTTACAAACATGTTTTCATTAATTAGAAAAAAGTTTCAAAATTTAATTTAATGGTCTAATAAAAATTTTAAGACTATTTTTTTAATATTAAGTTTAACTTCCCATTTCAAGAATCAAATACAAAATCTTACTATTACTATGAAAATTAATAATTTTTGCATGTAGATGCCTCTTTTAAATATACTACTAGCATTTGCACCTTTGAAGGGTGTAAGGATTACCCCGATAGTGTTATATATAAGATAGCATTACAATATTCTTGAGATGGAGTGGCCACATATATGAGATAGATGATGATAATGAAATAGATTCAATTTTAGATTTTGTGAAGTTATTTTAATTATTTTGTTATAATGTACCCTTTTTGTCAACATCTTTTCAAATAAAAAGGCTAAATACTTTTAAATTTTATCAAGCATTATCTATCGGTGGCTAAAAAGAGTGCAAACAATTATTTTCCTATCAGTGTAATATTTCATCTTGTAGGCCCAAACAAATTTGTGCAACATTAATATCTCCAAGAACTTTGAAAATAAAACTTTGAATACATATATTTGGCTCACGTTCTACTTAGTTTCCATTCTCGTATAAGAAAGTTTTTTTTAGTATGATTGTGTTGTATTTTTATTTCTTTATTGATATTAACAATTATTAGAATATTTTATATATTATAAAATTCTAAAAATATATACATTTGAAAACAAATGATATATATTCTTTAGCTAAATCATTTTTTAATCATTTCAATTATAAAATTATTTATTAATTATATATTTATATAGTCTTGTAATTAATTGATTTAATTGTACAAAGTTTATATAGTGATCTTAGGAAAAAGTATATTACAACATTACATGATAATTGTTTGATTCGATGTCTATTTTGACGTCATTTTTGAGAAAATTAAAAGACTCAATACATTTCATCCTTTTTAAAAAGTTCTAAGAGAGCTTTAACCTACATGTTATGTTCAAATGGAAGGCCAAATAGCTTTTGTAATAGTATAAATTTATTATTGTTTATGTATTTCCATCTTAGATAATTAAATATTTTTCAAAATAATAAAAAAAAATTGCATTCAATCTTATAGAAATAAAAATAAAGATTGATTTCAATGATAAGAATGTCTCTTGAAATCTTGAATTTTTTACATATATATGAAAAAAATTGTAATATTATATATTTTCTTATGTAAATTACATTTGATATTGATTGCTCTTTGATATCTTACATAGTTCTTTTGAAAAAAAATTAATTTTATTAAATTTATTATATTCAATCTATTATTATATTAATATCTCATAAAAATTTCTCCAAGATAACCACATTTTAAAACCAAACACATTTTATAGAAATGATATTTGTGTACCACTATAGAGATAGAATGATGGATCAATGACAAAAAAATGATTTTAAGAAAATGATTTTTTAAATTGTAACAAAAATAGATATAACTTTCCTTATTACAACTAAAATAGGGTTACACATTAGGTGTTTTTACATTAAAACAACATGAACTCATTATGAAATTTTCATTAAGACTTTCTTAAATGAAAAGTACATTTTCTGGTTGCCACAAAAGTAAAGTGTTTTTTTAAACCATCTAGTATAAAAGAAAAATATTGCCAAAGGGGCAAAGTCTATCAATTTATACCAGGTTTTCTTTGGTATCATAGGCATATCAAGCTTTGCCGGACTGAACAAAGATGAGAGGATTATTTTATTTTATTTTTGGCTTCGAGTCTGCAAAAATGTGAACATGCTTAGATTAGGAAAATAATTTTTATATTTCACAGTGTGTACTTGAAGAACAACCTTGCTTCTCAGAACTTATTCTCCACTACCAAATCCATATGCTTGTTCATTTCCGGAGTGAAATGATTCTTCCCTTTTCGAAAATAATATCGAGTTACTTATCTGAGCATTTATGCCTTGTAAAAAATTTATATTCTCATACAAATTCAAAATAATGAAAGTGAATGAAATATTTTTTTTAATCTTAAATTTAGCTTAATATTTTTAAAAACATACAACATGTACCAAATTTTGCTCTAACTAAAGTCATCTGACTCAATTAGGAAAAAAGTAATTTAGTACTTCTTAAATGAAGGATAAATTATTGAAAGTGGTCATTTAGAGTGAATCAACCCTTCAATTTCATTTTGTCCATTTGCAATGACTTATGAAGAATTCTATCAGCTTGAATTTTTTTATTAGTGATGCATGTCTGGTTCAAAAAAATTTGTATGTATATATATATATATATATATAACCTTCATCCATGAGACTTTCTATGATTCAATCAAGAATAATTAAACATAATAATGAAAGCACAATCGATTCCAAACTCCACCATTACCACAAAAGTATCCTTCTCCAACAATTTCCAATTCATCTATTAATACAACAACAACAAAAAAAACCCTGTCATTTGTATAACCAGTTATAATTAGTAGAATAACCACATGCTCTTAATAAGGTAGAAGTAAGATAATTATCACATTCACGATGTATGCTTTCTCTAGAAATACTGCTAATCTAATGTGAGCTCATTTTTATAATTCACATCAGTAAGACAACTCTAGCATCATTACATAACATTTATAATATCTTATATACTCAACCCATAACCCTAACTCTTTTATTATCCTTGATAGTATAATTATCAGTGTATCTCCTTATTCTACCATATAAATTATTTTTACAGCCTATTATTGATGAACAAAGTGGCATAGAAAGGTTCAATATGAGGTAAGACAATTTTCAATTTTAATTCTCTTCATTTCCATTAATCTCACACTAACATTTGTATATAAAATCAAAATAAAAAGTAGGCTCTATCTGAGGGCTAAAAGGAAGAATTATCTAATTGTACGCTCATTTCAAACTATTGAAACAAGTTAGGTAGCGAGCTTGCTTTGATCTTATTGTAGCATTCTTTCTTAATTGGGTAAATTAAGAGCTACATTTAACAACTCTTACAATGGTTTGGAACAAAAGTGATTGGTTAATAATAAAATTGTCTAAGAAAATGGTAGTGAACACAAGAAGTAAGCTATACCTCTCTATTATAATCTTCTAAAATCAAGACAACAAAATTCTTGCAAAACTAAATGCAAACCATGGAATCTTTAGAAACACATAAGAGCTCAAGTATAGATAGAAAAATGCTTACAATGGTGTAAGGACCAATCCTACAGAAAATTTGCCAAATCACACAAAAAATATTCAAAATGTGGAATAAAAAAACCACATCATACAATGCTGAAATAATAAAAAGTCAAGCATCTTTGTATTTTAAAAGTAATCAAGGTTAACAAGCTATTAACTCGAAGTACAACTCATAATACAATGTTGTTCATAAATGAGATTTCAATAAGTTGAAATGTTAATACAACATAAAAATGAAGTCACTGATTTGATCAAAGAATCATTACATCATGTGAACCATGGTGCTAAACTACAATGAATATACATCACATGCTCATCATATACGTGAATGATATTACATCACCAATTTTTAAAGTTACAATACCCAAATCAAGGTTACATCAAATGAATGATACAATACATCATTTTCGAAGATGAAGATACAAGAACAAGTTTGATTTAAAACATGACAGATATCTTGAAGTCTATCCGGTCTCCAAAGTCCACGAACATCGTTGATCTGCTAAGTAAGACGATAGTGTGGCCCAGGTGCTTTTACCTTGTCAACCACTAAGTGATTCTCCCCCCGAGATTCTTCCTAATAGGAAGAATACCCCGACCCTGGCACGAGAAGCCTAGCTTTCTGGAACAATATGGATCGGATGGATCCAGTGTAGTCATGAAACATACTAAATGCAATCCATGTGTCTAGTAGCCTAAACATGGAATGTGGCAAGGAAAAGTAAAGAAAACTACATTTCTACTCATCATATGTAGTGAAAGAAAAATTGTAGCATATCTACCCATATGTGTATTTCTTATATCTAAGCATATCTACACATATGTAAAAATGGAAAAGTAAGCATAGTCACACACCTATGCTAATGTCAGAAATAGCATACTAAAATGCAAGAATAATGGCTTGGCTAGGCACAACATTCGTCAGCATCATCGAAAAAGGACAGACAAAGTGTAATGAATCCTACTTTTCATGATCTGACAGGTTGAGAGAAGCACAACATAATGTATCCATCCCTACCCTCCCTATTGCCACATTTCACCCTTTCGTAACGATTTAATCAACAACACTCAGTCCTTCAACCAGATTAGTTAACTATCTCTAAGTCTATTGTTTCCAGTGATTTATGGACTAATATCATATTAGAGCGGTTTCAGCACTATAGAAAGAATGTCAAACAACAATTAGCAAAGTGTGCAGGTTCAACCTATGTGGTTTCAAGGATTGTTGAACAAACTAGATGAGGAACAATATTACGCAATCAGTAGATACACAAACCCATAAACATTATTTAAATTTCAGAGTATTGGATCCTTTTAACATCAATAAGGAACCTAATAGCCACCCACTAAAATGTTTTCCTTCTTCTTAATACAACAATATAGTGGAAAAAGAGATAAATATTTAACACACGGGCAACATCATAAAGTTTTCTAAAATTACAACTGGATTGGACTTAACATAGCATATTCTAGTTTTAGTATGTTAAAATAATAACAATTTATGTTCACCATACTCAACTTGAATTCAACTTGAATTAACCAATAACCTAACTTAATCTTAACAGGAGATAGGTTCGCACAAATTCAGCATACCAAGCATTAATCATTAAGGGTACTAATTTCCTTCCTACTTTTCAATTCTACTAGCAGGCTAGAGAAAGTAATGTAAAACCCAAGTACTTAGCAAAATCTGGACAGAATGCTAGTAATATGAAATCAACTGAAATAACTCATGCAACCATTTTGATGCTAGGAATTTAGTTCGCAAGGTTAGCTAGATGATGTATATATATAGACTGACATTAATCCTTCTCATTATGTTCTATTTTCGTTGGATTCACTAAGGAGTAAGAAAAGTCCAGCTGTAAAATATTTTGCTCAGACATTACATTGTAAGGCAGTAAGAACCTTGAGAAACAGTTCAAACCTTTCCAAGAATTCCCAACCGCCAATCTCTGGTTTTTTTGCTACAGGCCTCCCCTGCATAATTTCCCTCCTTTACTTCCCTTTATCCACTCGTTGTGTCTCTGTGTGGGTAAGGCAATTAAAAATTATCATTAAAAAAAAATGATAATGTATATATATATTTCGGAAAATAAAACGCCATTTTCTTGTTTTAAATTTGCGATCAAACAATTAAGTAAAATCTGTTTTGTTTGATCCCTATATGCATGTACATTTAACTATTGAACATCTTGTTTTAAATTTACGATCAAACAATTAAGTAAAATCTGTTTTGTTTGATCCTTATATGCATGTACATTTAACTATTGAACATCATATATCAACAATAGAACATGTAAACATTCTCATTCTAATATATATACCTGCCATAAACAATTGATTAGAATTGACTTCGAACTGAACATATCTAAAAAGAATTTCAAGCAAAATAGCATGTCACATTAAATCTAAACATCATAATATGAGTGTATATCTGTATGTGGCTACAAGGGTCATCTGATTCATCCCCTTCCGAGAGACTAACCCCCTCTACCTCAACCATACTCTCGTCCTGTCGATCCTGCATCCACTCAGACACTCGCAATTAAAATTGAGTCAGTATCCCTCAGAATAATAGTTGATTCAACATCATAACATAAGCATCAATATAAGAAATACGACATCATCATGTAACATAAGTTTCGCAAGAGCTTGAGGATGTTAGTTGGCAGCTGGCCACTGTTGTTAAGCAGATTCTTTTCTTCTCTTCCTCTTTTCAGTTCATTAGGTTCACGTATATTCCTCGTGAATGGAATAGAACTGCTGATTGTTTAGCCAAACGGGCATCTAGTCATGATCCGGGTTGGAATATTAGGGATAGGAGGCAACTGTCCTTTGAGATGGTGCAAGAATTTGATGATCTTCTTGCTCAGGATCGAGCTCCTTGTTGAGCTCTCCTTGTTGTATTCCTTTCTGTCTTAATAAATTTTTACCCCTCTTTTTGCAAGTCATTACATTATGATTTTAAATGAAATTCATCATAAAACATTATGAATGGCGTAACCATTATTTTTTAATACCTTTATTATCCATTAAATCATACTAATAATCACATCATAAAACAATAGTTAACTTAATCATTATTTAATAAATTTTTACCCCTCTTTTCCAAAAAAAAAAAAAAAAAAAAAAACTTAATCATTATTTAAATCCAAGTTAAAACAAAGTTTGACCAACTCAAAATTGCCAAGGTTGCCACATAATCACCACATAGGCAAAAACAATGAAAGTCACAAGGCAGGTTGTGACAATAGGAGAAACTCAAATATGGATAAAAGAATGCTTACAATGGAGAAACTAAAGTGGGAAGCAATGGTGGAGTTGTAGCTGAAAAAAATGTAGTCTTGGAGTCAAGTAAATTGGAATAGTTTAATGTCCCTTACAAGTGACCTTTCTCTTCCCTACAAATTCAACACCACTCATTTGTAATCCTCCATCTCCCACTCTCATTTACAAGAAAATATCCAATCCCTAATAATCATCAATGGCATTCTTTAAACCCAATGTTTTTAACAATCTTCCTGTGCCACTCACTTTTCACACCGGCACCAGCATATGGGTTTCCTGTGGAAGTTTCTTGATAACAAGCATGTTGGGACAAACTTTTTAATCTATTTCTTGATACTTCTTTTCCGGCTTAAGACCATTAGATTGTCAAATTTCTCACAAGAAGGTCGATGGTGCACACCACGTGATTGAAGAATGTTTGGCAAAGAACACTCTTTCCGGACATCGCAAATTTTGAAGCCAGCGTAAGACTACCCAGAAATTTAGACAATCTAGTTAAGGAGTGAAGCCTACTGGCTTAATTAACAATCATACACAACAATAAATGAGAAATACATATATATGCAAAATGAAGAAAAAAAAGTACATTTCATGGAGAACAAAATGTGTTCCTTTTTAAATACTATGCTACTTGGCTTGTGTTACTTGGTTTATATAATGAGCCTAAAGAAAATATACAATAATATAAAGATAAGAGCTATCATTCTTATCTTCCATGAATCTAAAACAAAATATGTATGTTCTAATTTGGTAAATGTGTACTTATTTAATTTTGGTTAACATGAAATAGTTGTATTTGTTTAGGAGAAATTATGAATAAAATAAATATTGAGAATGGATGTTTTTTTTTATTTAATAGGATATTTTAATATTTGACTTAAACTATGATGGTGATTAACAATTTTATTTATTAAAAGATGAATTATATATTTACATACATAGAGAATATGTTTATCTTTTCCAAAGTTAGAATGATTAAAGAATTATATGTATACTATCAAGTTCTTAATCAATGAATAAAAAGACTTAAATTATATAGTAACATTTTTTAAAAATTTAAGGGTTACAACCCAAAGCTTTCTCATAGAATTGTGGATTTTTGGGAGGAGAATAAGGTCTTTGTTGGTAGTATTTCACTTCTGGTGACATCAAAAACCATTGAGAAGATAACTAGAATGAGCATGGATGGCACTAGAATTCCCTTAAAGACTAAAGTATCTTTTAAATTGGCCTTCAAGTTATTCTTGGATCTTGAAAAAAAACCCTGACACTTCAAAGTGAGTTCACTTGGAAGTAACTTCTAGACAAATGGAAAGTGGTTTCTACTATATGTTCAAAATTTGGTTACTATAATCAATTAGATTTTGTCATTTTTTTATGGAAAAGATAGTATTAGTTAATCTTTCTTATGTTTAAAATGGAGTCTTCATGTTATGAAATGAAGAAATTATCTAAGTGTAATTAGTAATTTAGTAGTCAGTGGTCACATAGTTTGAGTCCCTAAGTATGGAAGTAGATCAAAGGAAACAATTTTGAATTATAATAGTGCAATGGTGATCAAATATGTGTTTGAAGTAGTTAATAGCAGCCAAAAAGATTCGGGGCTAACCCTGGAGTACACATAAAGCTGAGAACCAGTTGGAGGTTACCTCCTAGAAGTCTATCCTATACCAACTTTAAACATCAAAAACAATAAAACTTTAAGAGCTGAAATGTCATTAACCACAGTCCTTAAACTACTATGCGTAAGAAACAAAATAATAAACTAGTAGCATTTAAAAACATTGTTACTATTGGTCCAAAAAAACCTATGGGGTGTAAAGTTCAGAGACATAATTATAAAAATAGAAATAAAACACAACAGAACCTGAGCTAGATTCCCTTTTCCTTCTCCTAGTTACCATTCTTCTTCTCCTCAAAACCTTCCCCCACCACATCCTCCTCCTCCACTTTCACTGGTTTGTCCAAGATGGTTTTCATCTATTCCTCCACCAAGAACCCATAAATGGATGGGGTTGTCTCAATAGTCTTCCCCAACTCTTGTTCCTCTTTGTTAGCCTATAGGAAGTAGAGGGTTGTGGCCATAGAGTGCATAATCTTGGTGGTGAATTCCACCAGGGTTTTGAACCTCTGGCATATAGTGGTATGGTTATCCACTAGGTCCCTCATAGCCATCTCAAGCCTCTCCAACCACATCTTGGTGTGACTATGTTTGTCTTTCTTCCCAATTACCTTAGGGTTAGCCTTCCTAGAAGAAGTGATGTCTTCTCCCCCACTACAAGTCGGGGTAGCTTCTAGAGTATTAGAGACATGGGAAGGGCTAATAGATCTAGGGCTAGATTTGATGTCCTAGTGGTGTCTTTTCTTTTAAGAAGGTTTCTCCTCATTATCAGAGGAGCTAGATCTAGATTCGTACTTCAGGGGGGTCTTAAATTTCTCCATCTTGAGACACTTGCTAGTTCTCCTAGAATATTGCTTTCCCTTCTTGGAATCTGAGTGTGACTCAATAATGCTAACTTTAACCTTAGGGTTAATTTAGACCTTAGTGACATGACCTTTCTTGGGCCTCTTAAGAGTAGAGCTAGGTTGGGGTCCAAGGATGTTTGAGGGGTGATAGAGGCTAGGGGTTTGAGCAAGAGAGGGGGACTCTGAGTGATGTGCTAGATAAAAAATTTATTCATAAGGCCTTGGTGGATAAGGTACAAGGATTTCCCCTCCTTGTGTTTCCTTCTAGCCTTAAAAATAGCCTTAAAAATACTATCCTCCAACGAATGTAGTAACAAAAATAGAGAGGAGATAAGGTCAAAGTTTTTGAAATGATTTAGGATAAGAAAATGATTATAATATAGTACTTGATAGTGGTCCTACAAGGTGATGTATTTGATAATCGCACAGCAAATGGTATCCCAAGGCTTAGGGAGGGCAATCCGCACAAACCCACCACATAATCTCATTGGTTCCTCCTTGGAGTTGAAGAATTTTTGCAAACTGGCCTCCTCATTGACCTTAGCTTGCCTCTTCCATTTCTTTGCATCCAACCAAAAATCCACAGCCCTCACAATGCTTTCTTAAGAAATCTCAAAACTCATACCATTAACCGTAACTCTTCTATCTTTCCAAGTTTGATAGAACTGCATCTAGATGACCTCGTTATGTTTAACCATGCTCTCCATATAAGGTAAAGGGGCCCCATCCTACAAATAGACCATCACCTATTCACTGATACTGATACACTCCTTCATGTCCATTGGTTCAATATGCTCACAAGTGTCCATATTGTCGCCTAAGTCCACAACCAACTCCTTCCACAACATAGCCTTGCACCAGGTTTTGGAATTGCAAAATATAAAATGCCAAGCCACAATGGAGAACATGAAAAGGCACTACATATTCATCATGGCACCACATTGTTTCCCAAAAAACCAAAAATCTCCTAAAATAGTATGTGCGGGTAGATTGTTTCCATCTACAAATGGCCATTGCTAGCTATGCCAATTATGGGAATTAATCAACCTATCTTTATGATAATTATGAAATTGATCTTTAAATATTGTTGAATCCCCCCTCTATTTCCTTTTACTACAATCATCAATATTCATGTTAGTTGGAAAATAAATGTCAATCAACATCCAAACATGCCAAAAAAAACCCATCTTATCAAACAATATAGATAATTTCTTTACTAAAGTAATGCATATTGTTAACCAATTGAAACCCAAGGGGAAGATATTTATGATCAAAATGTGGTTAAAAAGGTGCTTAGAAGTTTATCTAGTAAGTTTGACTCAATTGTAGCTATTATTAAAGCATCAAAAGATTTATAACAATTTTCATGGATGAACTAATGTGTGTGTTAGTAGAAATAACAATTCATCTTCTAAGAATGTTTTCTTAGACTTCGAAGAGGAAGATCAAATTTCAGAGGTAGAGGAAGAAGCAGAGTTGGATAGATGAATACAGATCAAGGAGGAAGGACAAATCAGCCTAATCAAAGTTTCATTAATAGAAGACGTGGTAGAAACCAACAATCACCAATGTTTGATAAATCTAATATCCAAGTTTTTACCGCCATTTATCAACAATATGTATAGTTTTAATTTATTTAATTGGTAGCTCATATTAGTTTGAGTGATTCGTATGATATTTGACGATAAAGAAGTCATGTTAACTGATTTAATCTCTCACCATCAGTGATGAGAAGTTTCTTATAAAAGGATGGAAATGTAACATATCTTGATATAAGAAGAATCAATAAAAACTCCGAGTTCTTGTTTTTCATGTTGTTGCAGCAGAGTGCCAAAGTTTTTAGTATTGTTGTAGCAATTGTATCTCTCATTATATTTTTGAGACTATAGTACTATAGCATATACATTTGCTGTTTTTTTAGGTTCAAAATGTGCTCTCTTTTAACAAGCTGCAAGTTCCAGTCACTTGGGATCATTGCAACTATGGAATAGTTTCTTGTGCCATCCATGCGGTTCTAGCTTCCCAAATACATGTGGCTTTATTTTAAATTCGTTAATTTTGATGAGTGTCTGGATTATTTCTTGGAGCTATGTACGCTATCTCCTATCTTCTCATGGGAATCCTTTGTCAAGCAACAATACAGTCCAAAAATTTACAGTAAGCTCATGCTATACTTTCCTTTCTTTTCCTGAATTCGTTAGGGCTTTGGCATTTCTTTGATCACAATTTTTGTAGTTTTACAACTTTTTTTGTTGCATATCATTTTTCATTGCACTTAAATAAACTGGAAAAATATGCGGTAACTAGCTATAATTTCAAAGGATTTTAGGTAAAAGGGGAGTTCTTTCCTCAATTCTCCCATGGATTTGGTAAGTTACTCTATTTAAGTTTTCAAACATTGCCTCAATTCTCCTATGGATTTGGTAGGTTACTCTAGTTAAGTTTTCAAACATTTGGGTCGTAAGAATATAACACCGCATATCCACCACAAAAGGAAGATTAAAGTCCAGGTTTTCGACATTATGTTATTATTTAGTGTTTTGAAATTTTTTATTTTAGCCACTTATTAAACATCTAATATTTTCTATGGTTTTGGAATTTTATTCGTTAATTTTTAATAGTATCTATATAGATTCCATAGATATTTATTTAATAATTCTTTTATTAGTATTATCGTCTCATATTTTGAACAGGAAGATGAAGTCATAAAATGCACAATAATAATTTTAAATCTTTTCTTAATAATTTTCTTATTAGTATTATCGTCTGATATTTTGAACAGGAAGATAGAAGGCAAAATGAATCATCAAGCAAGGCTAGCCAATAATACTTTCAAGAACCCTAAAACAAAGGCTTCTACGAGTGCTCACATTAACAAGAGTTAAACCCATTGTTTTAGTATTCTAAAAATTTACTCCTTTACTTGACCATGTTATGATTATTTTATTTATTCATTTGGACATAACATTTTGATCATGTAAGTATCTTGCAGACCAATACTACCTTCGTTCTTCTTGAAGTCATGGGATACATCAAAATTTTGTACGATCAAGTTTAGGTAGTCAATAGTTTCTTCGTAATTTGGTTTACTCTATATTGACATAAGACAAATGTCTTAACTTTTTTATGTGGCTTCAACTTCTCAAAGAGATCACTAAAGTTTTTTGCGCTTTTATAATATTACTAAATAGTAAATAAGTTCTCTTATTTCAATTAAAGAAAATTACTACCATGCCTGATGCTTCTAACAGTTTAATTGTGAGTTTAACTTTAAGATACTAAGAATATTACATCTTCTTATAAATTAAAATATAACTTTACATAATTACTGATTCTATTTCAAAATGAGGTTTTTTGTAGAACAGATATTTCTGCTTCCAATATTTCAAATTATTATGTAGAGCTAAAAGTTCAAAAATCAAGCAATATGATTATAACTAATGCTTCAAGTTTCTAAATTTATATATATTAAACTTCTCTTTAATTTGTGAGCTCCATGCAATATGACTATAACCAATGCTCCAAGTTTCTAAATTTATATATATTGAGCTTTTCTTTAATTTGTAAGTTCCTTTCACGTATTATCCCTCTAGGTGAGGAATTGCACATGACCTTTTCCATTGGAGCCCCTCCATACCCAGAGTTCAAAAATTTCTTTGTCTAGTGTAGAAGTTTTGAATGGGGGCTTCTAGTATCAAATTGATTTTAGGTATAAAACTAGAATCTCCCAAACCATTGATTATGCTTGCATTTTTGTTTGAATTTTTGGGTCATTTGACATTTTATTGTGCAAATCTTTTTTAACCTTAAAACTCACAACCTTTCTATTCACTTATTGCTTCTGATTCAATTTAAAAATACAATCATACTACTTGATTGACCATTTTTTTTTAAAGTACATTAATGTATGAACTTTAATGTACGAGGACTCTCTAACTCAAAGGAGTACCTCGGGCCAAAATGTTAGTTAAATGTTTAGCATACTTTTGTACTAGAATTAAATGTGGATGTTACTAGTGATGTCACCCTATGTTCAGCTTGAGTTCTAATTAATTCTCAAAACATAATTAATCGCACCTCAGAGGATTTTGTATAATATGTCAATGACATTTTTTAAAATTCACAGTTTTCTTTTTTAACAAGTAGGATCATTCACTTGTTGCTATAATGATTGGGATGATCTTTATGCCTATGAATGACTTGTTGAATTTTATCATTGGAGTTCATATTTTATCTTTACTCTCCTTGTGGTCTTTAGTTTCTTTTAGTTTATCATGAATATCTCACTGGTTATGGATAGTTGGATACTACAAATTTTAGCAAATTGAAATGACTAAATTCCATCATGAACTAAGACTGCACAATAATTTTCTAAAACCATTTTTAGGATGGAAGAAGTGAATAGGCGATCAAGCCATGTATGACCTGAGAAGTGGAGGACTATGTCTTGTATCATGTACTCTTCATGTAGCCAATAATAATGGTACTAATTTTTGGACTTCTCAATTACGAAGTGGTTCAAAGTTTTAACTTTTTGTCTTATCTTCTTTTTCTCCATATATATGTCCCCTCAAAATGTATGGAGCCACTTTATAATATGATTTATGAGTCTTATGTATTCACTATGTACAAAGAACAATTGACAATAAGCATTTTCATATGCGGCAATGGTCCTTCATCTTTTCCTTACGGATGATTGGCTATGCCTACTTGTGGAGAATCCTAGGAACTGAAGCAAGGAGAGTTATCTCCTTCCTCTCGCATATTTTTTAGATTTTTTTATTTTTTTATTTAGTGTAGTAAATAATAGTATTAATTTTTCAAACATCCTTATGTGGAGGTTTTTAATATTAAGGAATGGGTTGGTTAAAATGTTTGTAGTGGCTCTTGGCTAAATTGCAACTTTTCTTTTTAATTTAGGTCACCCACAGAATTTTTAATATATTTTTAAATATTTAGTTATAAAATTAAAATATAATTCAAATGTGCTAAGTTTATAATAGTATTACATTATTGAGATGGAAAAAAAAACAAATGGTCAATATTGTTAATTAAAATTTAAGAATAAATTATAAATATGAAATTAAATGTATTTAATTATTGTAATAAGTATGGTATTATCCTATTTTAGTTTAATAATTCTAAGACCTTTTATTACTAATAGAATGACTATTAAGATCTTTCTAAATACATAAATAAACAACAAAATTCTCATTTTTGCAACTTGTATTTATTTATTAGTACTTGCCCATAGGCTAAGTACTATTGTATCACTTTATGACTTACTCGATTCAAGTAGTGTTTAGATGAATCGTAATTGACCAATGAAATGAGTTATATTACATATTTCATTATAAATATTATATTACATACTATACATGCCAAATTCTTAATTTTATAATTTCTAATTATTATCTTTCTATCATTTTCCACATATGATTTTTTATAAAATAAATTTTTAACTCATATTCCACTCTTGTAGCCCATATTTTCTCTAAATGGTATGTCTTATCCCTAATTATTAGCAAATACTTTGGCAGTATAATCATTTTCAAAACTTTTATTTTATTTCCAAATATTAAGATATAATATTAAATCAAATAATTTCTTCTATAAATATATTTTCAGAAAATAGAACTTTCTCTAATATTATTGTATTTTCCGTAGGCAATATACTATTGCAATCAGTTTTACTTAAATTGTGATTAATTTTATTTACTTCAACCAATTACATTTCAGTGTTTTTATTTTGAACTTCCTTTTTAAATTTTTCTAATGTATATATGAGAGATTTTTAATTTTCAAAATACATAAAATTATTTTACTTCACTTTTATTGGCTTATACCTTTGGGGTGTTATAGGGCGGATTTCTAGGAAGCATACCCATATTATGTGGCTATATTTTCAATAAAAATATATGAAATGAAATAGATCACACATATTTTAATACATTTTTAAAATACTAATACTTTAAATGCTAACAATTTATAAAAAATAGAATCATTAATTTAAAAATTTATAAATTGAATATAAGAATTTTTTACATTTCAAATATTATGAAATTAGTTGCCTTATAATTATTAATTATAAGATTTAATGTACTATTCTATCTAATTAATCTATTATGTAATTAAAACTATTATAACTTGATGGCAAATACAAGCCACTATGTGGCACTTGTTTTTATTAAAGTCTTTCATTTGAATATAAGTTTCATTCACCTGATATTACTTAAAAAATATGTGCACTTCAAATGAATTTATTTCACCTTTGTACAAAAATCTTCAATATGACGATATATAATACTATATAAAGTTCTTTTATAATGACAAATCAAAATATATAATTATAGTTAGAATAAATAAATAATAATGATCACTTATATAACAAGCGTACTTAGCCACTTTGTGGTGCTTATCGTAGGCAATATACTATTGCATTCACTTTATGTGAATTAGTTTGGACCAATCACATATAAATATTTTTAGATTATTGAAATTTTTTTTTAAAATTATAATTTATTTATATTTTTATATGTTATACAAATTATGTGATTGGATGATTTGATTTTGTATTATAGTAGCTTTTTTGGATGGTTTTCCATATTGCATTTTTCTCGGCCTACAAATATAAGAAGTTTAATCTTATGGATTATTATGGATTATGAAAAATTAATAACATTACAACATCTACATTACTAAATTAAAATTTAAAATATTAATTATCTCATAGCTTAAACAATAACTCAATAACTATTTTCCACGAAGTAAAATAATATCACTCCAAATAGAATTTAGATTTTAAAATTTAAATAAAAAAGGTCAACATAATGACACATGGTATTTGCCACTGTAGTTAATTGTATTTGTTTTAACTTTATGATATATAAGTTGTTTTTTTTTTGTATTAAATTTAATTTAGTTGAATGTATAATTAGAAAAATATTGAAGAAAGTAAGAGAAATTTGTTTTTAAAATTGAACTTTATATTTATATATTTTTTTATAAGAGTATGAACTTTATGTTTTATAAAAAAAGAAGACCAAGAGTCACAACTTAGAATTCCCCAAAGATGTCCCTCTTGGGATTTGAACAACAGTCTCCACAATGATAACTCATTCCTTCAATCAACTAAGCTAAACCCCTTCAACAATGTATTATAAATTTTTAAAAATGTTGGTATTATATATTCAGTAGGCAAATAGAAAAAAAAAAAAATTAATATAAATTTAAAAATGAAAAATATAGTTTGTCTCTAATAAAAAAGACTACATTTTTAAATAATTTTTTGACTTCATTTTTTTTCCAACCATTTTCATATAATGTATGTAATGTGTTTACAAAATTGACTAAAAAATATAATAATCTTTAAATAATTATATGTTAAAATATGTTTAAATAATATAATCTATAAATTAGCTCAAAAAATTGAATATAGACAACCCTCGGTTGCTATAACCAAAAAAAAATTAGCAATATTTAGAAATATTTGGATTACTTAAAAATAAAATAAAATAAATAACGAATTAACCTTATGAAATTTAAGAATTGATTTACTAATTAATCAACTTTAAAAAAATTTAAATATTTTATTAAAAACTAAAATTAAAACCATATTTTTCATTTCTTCAAGAAATATACTATTAAATTTTTGCATTACAAAACTACATGAGTGCTAAAATTTATAAATTAGTTTTAAATCAATCATAATAATTGATATTTTTGTTATCAATATCTATAAAGTTTGTATAGTTTTTTTCAACTAGAGTATAATATAATTCTATCTAAAAGATAATATTTTCTTTTGATTGACTCTATATAGTTCATTTTAAATTTAGTTAGATGGACATTATTGTACTATATATTACATATTTGGGATCACCAATATTAGTTCTATATTTCATTATTCTAAGAATTAATTATTATTTTAAATCATACTCTTCAATGTATTAGTAAGAAAGAATATTAGTTTTATTCATTTCGCATAAATTGTAGTGAGATTCCACACATTATTATAAAAATTGTGAAGACAATTGACTTTAGAAATAATATAGTACTTGAATTATCAAAAAATTGCTTATCTGAAATATTTATTTTTACTTTTATTTTAGCTAAAATATACAAAGTTCTTACCGATTAAAAAAATAATATACAAAGTTCTTTACCAAGCCAAAGTAAAATCTTACACTTTACTACATACTTTTCTTCTAAGACTATTAATATATATTTAAGAAAATGTCTTTTTTTTTAAAATCATCATTCATTGTATAATTTCATTCCATGTCCTTCTAAAAGTCTGATTTTAAGTCTTTCTACAAATCAGATTTTAAAGAGGCAACTTCTCTTTAAAAGCATTCTTTAGTCCTTCTACAAGTCATATTTTAAAGAGGCAACTTTACTTTAAAAGCATTCTTTATTTTATCTCAGTCAATCCCAAATGTACTATTAATAAAAACAAATGTAAAAAATTATTGCACCATCATATTTTAGTTTAAGAAATCATAAAGAATAATAAGAGACATGATATACCTAAAAAAATCCTTACCCATACTTAAGCTAAACAAACATAACAGAAATAAAATTACATCCCTTCTCACTATGACAATAATCCATTACATAAAAAAATCTATATTATATCGAAATATTAAACAACAAATATATACTTTAAACAAATCATTGAAATATTCTCACATAAAATGATCACCAAACTCTAATAAATTAGATTCTCAAAATGTACTTAAAATGTACTTATCAAAGGAATAATGGGATTCCAACTCATTCTCTTGATTTTTCCACGAAATTGATTATACTCGAACTTAAACTAGAATGCTATAGGCATCCTGTAACCATTCATCCCAATAATCACCTTGCACTCGAGGAAGGTGTTGCCAAAAACCCTCCTTTAGATTGTATGCAATGAAATTCGCGCTTTCAGCTTTCGTTAGAGTGCAGAAGCAGAGATAATCTCCTACAAAGTAACACTTCTTCACTGGTTTATCATTAACCCCTGTGAGAAATACAAATTAAATTTAACTCACAACTCAACCCTAAACTTAAAAATTTTACTCAGCACTCACAATTGTCAAGTGCCAGTTTTGCTCGGCACATGAATGTGTCGAGTGGAAATTTGCTCGGCACCAACAGATGCCGAGCGATAGGCAGCAGGTGCCGAGTGAGCTCGGCACAAAGAGGAGCTCGGCACTTGAAGAAAAATGCTCGACATAGGAAGAGCTTGGCAAACACATAGGAAATGCTCGGCACCAATGGATGCCGAGTGAGATTGACTCCAACTGAGAAAGAGGATGCCGAGTGTTCTATTTCAAACTTAAAAATTATAACTTAGGAAATATTTCAACGTGAATGCTTTCACCATTAAAACCAGAAAGCCAAAGCTTTAACCTTTCAACCAAACTTGTCAAATGCAATCAATACAAGATGAAGAACAATAGATTAAGTATGTTGCTTGCTTTCTATTCAATCTTTCATTAAACTATTATAAAATTTGGGAGCATTCGGCTTCAACCAGAAAACCCTAAAATAACTCTAAATTGATAATACTTCAAACTTTGCAACTCTAATGGTTGCATACAATGGTGCCTAGAGCAATCACTGCTTCAACAGGACAAATCCAAACAACAACAAACTTACAGAGTGAGCAAGGGAAACACGTGCAACTGTAGGCACAAACTTCTTTCCTTCTTCCTTCTCTGCTCAGCTCTGCAACTTCTCTCTAATTTGCTTGATCTGCAAACTCTTAAAATGAATGAATAATCATTCCTTTTGTCACATTCCATTCTTTTCCCTCTCAACATTCAAATTCAAAATCTCAACTACCAAATTTCTGTTTTCTGTCTGTTCTGCTGGTCGTCAGGTATTAGGTGGGTGTTTGGTTCTAGAGGCAAACATCAACTACCATATTAAATATTCCAACACTCCCCCTTCATCCCGAGTCAAAAAAAATAAGGAACACAACTGATCCACATCAACTACACCAAGACACTCTCTTAGGCATACAAAAGATCTAATGCCTAATGGTTTTGTGAAAATGTCTGCTAGCTGCTGCTCAAACTTGCAAAAATTTATTTTGATATCCCCATTCTCCACCAACTCTCTGATGAAGTGATATCTGATCTCTATGTGTTTTTTTCTCCCATGGAAGACTGGATTCTTAGACAATGCAATTGATGAGATGTTGTCACAATAAATTGTGGTTCCATCCTCTTGCCTTTCATTCAAATCTATCAAGATCCTCCTTAGCCAAATTGCTTGACATGCTGCTGCATTTTCCGCTATGTATTCAACCTCTGCTATAGATATAGCAACAATAGGTTGCTTCTTGGATGCCCATGAAATTGCACCCAATCCCATATGAAACATGTATCTAGAAGTGCTCTTCCTATCATCTAAACTTCCAGCCCAATCACTATCTGTATATCCCACCAACTTGAAATCAACATTTGCAATATACAAAATCCCAAATCCCTTGGTACCTTTCACATACCTTAGGATCCTCTTTCCTGATTGCCAATGGGAATCCTTTGGTGTTTCTATAAATCTAGAAATTAGACTTACTGCATGCATTAGGTCTGGCCGAGTTGTAGTCAAATACATTAAACTTCCAACCATACTTTTTTATAGTGTTGGATCCACTCTCTTGTTCGAGTCTTCCTTGCTCAACTTCAGAGCTACTGCTGGTTGGTGTGGGGGCTGCCTTACTGTTCTGCATTTTGAATCTCTCCAAGATTTGCCCTGCATATTTTTCTTGAGAGATGAAAATGCCATCATGCATTTGTTTTACTTCTATGCCTAGAAATTATTTCAAGAGACCTAGGTCTATCATTTCAAATTCACTTTTCATGGCCTCTTTAAACTCACCAATTAGAGCCTTGTCCTTTCTAGTAAAAATCAATTCATCTACATACAAGACAACAATCAACACATTATCATTTGTTGTCTTGATGTAGAGAGTAGGCTTACCATTGCTTTTGCTAAAGCCATTGCTCATCAAATATGAGTCAATCCTGTTGTACCATGCTCTTGGAGCTTGCTTGAGCCCATAAAAAGCTCTCTTCAATCTATATACTCTATTCTCTTCACCTGCAACTTCATAACCAGGTGGTTGCTCCACATACACTTCTTCTTTCAATACACCATTAAGGAAGGCGGACTTCACATCCATTTGGAATACCTTCCACTTGTGCTGAGCTGCAATTGCTATGACAGCACGCATGGTTTCCATTCTTGCAACCGAGGCATAGGTCTCATCATAATCTCTTCCATACTATTGTTTGTAGCCCTTGACTACCAGCCTTGCCTTATGCCTATCAATCTTGCCTTCAGCATTGCATTTGGTCTTGTAGACCCATTTCACTCCAATCACATTCTTCTTTGGAGGCAATTCAGTTAGCTCCCATGTCTCATTCCTTTCTATGGCATCTATTTCCTCATCCATGGCATCACACCATTTCTTCTCCTTGATTGCTTCTTCAAAATATATTGGATCACTATGAGAAAATAATGCAAAATTAACACTCTCATCATAATCTTCATACCTTTCATCTTGGTATAACTCCCTAAGACTCTTAGTCTTTCTTGGTAACAGGGAGGAGAGTGTAGGATCAGAATCTTCATTGTTGCTACATTGCCGACTAGCTCGGTCTTCACTGGTACTCGACACTGACACTCGGTCATGCCTAGAGGAGCTCGGCAATGACCTAACCTACTTGCCTTTTCTTCTATTTTCTCCTTCTTCTTGATGTTCATAAACATCTTCTTCACTCATAATTGGCACTTTACTTGAAGTGCTTGGTGACTCATCAGTTGAACCATACCAAGACTGATTTTCAAGAAATTCCACATCTCTTGAAAGCATCATCTTGTTGTTCAATGGGTCATACAATTTGTATGCCTTTGATTCTAAGCTGTACCCTATGAAAATACATTTCACACCTTTGTCATCAAATTTCTGCCTTTGCTCTTTAGGCACATGTGCATATGCAACACATCCAAACACCCTTAGGTGTTCAACTATTCATATTCTTCGTGATCATGCTTCCATTGGAATTCTATCACGGACTGCCTTTGTAGGACACGTATTAATTAGGTAAACTATTGTTGCCACAGCTTCTCCCCAAAATTCAGTTGGGAGACCTTTCTCTTTCATCATGCTCCTTGCCATTTCAACAATGGTCCTATTCTTTCTTTCAGCCACTCCATTCTGTTGTGGTGTATAGCTGACTGTGAGCTCTTTCTTAATGCCATGTTTCCCTCAAAAATTTACAAAAAAATTGGAGGTATACTCCCCTCCTCTATCTAATCTAAGGACCTTGATATAGTGTCCACATTCTCTTTTAGCATGGGCTTTAAATTTTACAAATTTATCAAATGCTTCAAATTTATTCTTTAAGAAATACACCCATGTCCTACGACTGAAATCATCAATGAATGTCATGAAATAAGTACTCCTCCCAATGGAAGTAACTTGCATAGGACCGACTAGGTCGGTATGCACTAACTCTAATGGATATCTAGCCCTCCTAGAATTTCTAGAATTAAAAGGAAGCCTATGTTGCTTACCTAAAATACAAACCTCACACTTGTCACAAGAATTTCCTACATGTGGCAAACCATCTACCATTCTTTTATTTGACAATAAATTTGAACCAGCATAGCCAAGATGACCATACCTGAAGTGTCGTAGTCATGAGAGGTCTTCAATCACACTCCTTAGAGCTGATTGTGTGTGAGGTGCAGCACAAACTTGAGATGAGAAACATGTCTCTATCCTCAAGGGAAACATTCTGTTCTTTGTCATTTGAACTGTTGCAAGTAAGTTCTTGCTCCCATCCTTTTCATGAATGACACATGTGTCATTCTCCATCAGCACTTTATATCCATTTTGAATGAACTGACCAATGCTCATCAAATTGTGCTTCATACCAAGGGTGAAATACACATTTTGTATTTCCCTTTTCTCACCTTTCTTGGTGCAGACCATAATAGATCCTTTGTCCACAACTGGTAGGGTTCCATTGTTACCCATCTTAATTTCTGATTTGAAACTCTTGTCAATGAATGAAAACAAGGTTTCATTTCCACTCATGTGGTTGCTACATCCACTATCAAGGTACCAAACCTCAGGGCTTCCTTCTTCACCAACATTACACATGATGAAGGCAGCAGCATTGGGTCCACTTCCCATATTCACATCAGCCACATTTTCTTGTCCTGACTGATCATTCTGCTTCTTCCAGCATTCATTTGCATAATGCCCATATTTATGACAGTAGTAGCATTCTACATTACTCTTATTTAAGTTGTATTTTTTCTTACCTCCTCTTGAGGTATTTTGTGAGCTACTTGCTCCATTTGCTCTTCCTAAGCTTTCTGCTGCAGCATTTCTTTGTCCTCCATTACCTCGGCCTCTACCTTTGGAGTTTCTACCTGAGCCATTTCTTCCTCTCCCACTTCCTCTTGGATTTTTCTGAGCCTTGAATGCTTGCTCTTGGGAAGAAAAAGAAGTAGATATGTTGATCCTATGCTCATGGGTTTGAAGTGTACCCATCAACTCATCCATTGTCAAAACAGTGAGGTCTTTTGCCTCTTCTATGGTCATGACCAAATTGTCATATTTATGAAGTAAACTCCTCAATATCTTTTCCACTATCCTCTGCTCTTGATAGTTTTCTCCATTTGACTTCAATTGATTAATTATATTTGAGGTCCTTCAACTAAAGTCTGCAACTGATTCATTTTCCTTCATCTGAAGGTTCTCAAATTCCCTCCTTATATTCTATAGCTTTACAGTACGAACTTTATCAGTCCCCTTGAAGTTTGTCTCAAAGATATCTTATGCTTCCTTTGCATAATTTGCTGCTGCAATCTTTGGGAATATTGTCTCTATCATTGCTACTTCAATAAGGCTTAATGCCTTAGCATCCTTCCTCCTAGACTCCTTCAAATGAGTCTTCTATGCATTTGTAAGGGCAGCATACTGAGTTGGATCAGTCACATCATTGAATCCATTAACTACAAAATCTCACAAATCATTTGCAACTATTATGGTTTTCATCTTCTTTGCCCATGTATCATAATTCTGTCCATTAAAGGATGGTGGTCGCTGCCATATCTTTCCTGCATCTCCTGTCATGTCAAATAACCCAAGAAAACAAATGCCCTAACTCACTGTGAATGTGGGGCCTCAAAGCTCTGATACCATGTGAGAAATACAAATTAAATTTAACTCACAACTCAACCCTAAACCTAAAAATTTTACTCGACACTCACAATTGCCGAGTGCTAGTTTTGCTCGACATGTGAATGTGCCGAGTGGAAATTTTCTCGGCACCAACAGATGCCGAGTGACAGGCAGCAACTATTACAAAATCTGGAAGCATTCGGCTTCAACTAGAAAACCCTAAAATAACCCTAAATTGATAATACTTCAAACTTCAATAAACTTTTAAACCTGCAACTCTAATGGTTGCATACAATTGTGCCTGGAGCAATCATTGCTTCAACAGGATAAATCCAAACAACAACAAACTTACAGAGTGAGCAAGGGAAACACGTGTAACTGCAAGCACAAACTTCTTTCCTTCTTCCTTCTCTGCTCAGCTCTGCAACTTCTCTCTAATCTGCTTGATCTGCAAACTCTTAAAATGAATGAATAATCATTCCTTTTGTCACATTTCATTCTTTTCCCTCTCAACGTTCAAATTCAAAATCTCACCTACCAAATTTATGTTTTCTGTCTGTTCTGCTGGTCGTCAAGTAGTAGGTGGGTGTTTGGCTCCAGGGGCAAACATCAACTGCCATATTAAATATTCCAGCAAACCCTATATACGAGAACAATCGAGCCAACTGTGAAGGTACTTGTGATATTCTTATATATTCTTTCCATTTAGAAAGAAGTTTATTTTCCTCATCTTGACACAACTCCCATATAGAAATATACTTGTTTCCCTTCGTTTTGGCAACGAACTAAAAACACAAGAAGAACAGAGGATCCATTCGAGCTCATACATGTAATGAATCCACGTTCATTATCTTGAACTAGTTGAGGGGGCGGTGCATCTATTATAGCAGGGCTAAGAAGACCATCATCTTCGATTTTGTAACCTTCAACATCCAAACTATATGAAGTCCTCCAAAAAAGAACGCCATTGCAACCGACCACTTGCTTCGGGTAAACCCGAAATACTTCTTGCTTTTTCGTTGCAAGTTGACCGATTAGCTTTCAAGAATTCTCAAAGAAATTGTAGATTTCGAAGTTGGAAAAACAATAATACTTGGGGTACACTACTAAATACAGCTCTTTGTTTCCTCCTTGTACAATATTGCAACATTTGTCAGTAAAATCTGTTTTTGTCTCTGTATAAGATCTCAAAAAAGGATTACAAACAATCAAGTGTGAAGTCATAGTATCTAGAAAGAGCAGTAACCCTTGCCCTAAGCTTGATATATATCGGAGATAGTGTCCCTGATGTGGAAGAAAAGAAAGGGAGAGGGTCGCCCATTTTTGTTCGGAAAAACAATAGGCATTGATACTTCGGGGGTCAGCTTTGTACACCCATTTCATAATTTCTTTACTTTCTTCGATTTCTTCACTTTCTTCAATTTCATCCATTTCTTCATTTTCTTCACTTCCTTCCATTTCTTCGCTTCCTTCACTTTCTTCACATTTCTTCCATTCAACTATTTCACCCATGAAGAGAAGCCATGAGTTTTGGATACTTGGAAGTGAAGATAAAAACTTATGAGAGGATAAAATAAAACTCCATTCCTTACAAACTACGCGAGAGCAGCAAATTGATTGAAACAGAAGTTTTGTAAATATCGATTCCTTCATTTCTCGAGGCAGCTCAGATATGCTACACTTCTCTCTGTCTCCTTCAACAACTCCACCATTCTCTTGCTCCATTTCTTTCAATTCAATTACTCTCCTTTCAGTATGAATGACAGGTATTTTACGAAACTTGCACTAAGCATACATTTATTTCATCCACACTCATTTTTATTGGGGTTTTATATGGAGTACATAGATTTATCATTGTTTCATTATTACAGCACCAGTAGCCGACTTGGAGAAAATATTAACATAAAATTTTAACTATATATCACATGTTGAGTAGAGAAATTTATAGATTTTGATTTGGTGTCCTTTAAAATTATATTTAATCTTATTGAATTTTATTATCTAAAACTACTACCACCTAATAAATGAAAAAAAGTTAATCAATGTATGGAATTATTTGCTTGGTCGATTGTAAACATTTATTTTTAAAACAAATAAGATAAAATAGGTCTTATTTTTTAATTTGGTGTTTACATGATATTATATTTTATCGTAATAAGTACATTATTGTATTTGTAAAATATGGATATTGACTAAGATATCTATTAATAAAAGGTAAAAGCATTTTTAAAATAATAATAATAATTTCTATTATTTTTAATTCTTTTATATTTAATTATAGAACAATTATTTTACAATTATCACTGGCTAAAATTTCTACATCTGACCTTCTATTCCTAATGATTATATTTGAAAATGAGGGATATTCTATGAAAACTAATATTATTCTATGAAAAATAATATTATTTCTCTTACAAACATGTTTTCATTAATTAGAAAAAAGTTTCAAAATTTAATTTAATGATCTAATAAAAATTTTAAGACTATTTTTTTAATATTAAGTTTAACTTCCCATTTCAAGAATCAAATACATTTGCATGTAGATGCCTCTTTTAAATATACTACTAGCATTTGCACCTTTGAAGGGTGTAAGGATTACCCCGATAGTTTTATATATAAGATAGCATTACAATATTCTTGAGATGGAGTGGCCACATATATGAGATAGATGATGATAACGAAATAGATTCAATTTTGGATTTTGTGAAGTTATTTTAATTATTTTGTTATAATGTACCCTTTTTGTCAACATCTTTTCAAATAAAAAGGCTAAATACTTTTAAATTTTATCAAGCATTATCTGTCTGTGGCTAAAAAGAGTGCAAACAATTATTTTCCTATCAGTGTAATATTTCGTCTTGTAGGCCCAAACAAATTTGTGCAACATTAATATCTCCAAGAACTTTGAAAATAAAACTTTGAATACATATATTTGGCTCACGTTCTACGTAGTTTCCATTCTCGTATAAGAAAATTTTTTTAGTATGATTGTGTTGTATTTTTATTTCTTTATTGATATTGACAATTATTAGAATATTTTATATATTATAAAATTCTAAAAATATATACATTTGAAAACAAATGATATATATTCTTTAGCTAAATCATTTTTTAATCATTTCAATTATAAAATTATTTATTAATTATATATTTATATAGTTTTTTAATTAATTGATTTAATTGTACAAATTTTATATAGTGATCTTAGGAAAAAGTATATTACAACATTACATGATAATTGTTTGATTCGATTTCTATTTTGACGTCATTTTTGAGAAAATTAAAAGACTCAATACATTTCATCCTTTTTAAAAAGGTCTAAGAGAGCTTTAACCTACATGTTATGTTTAAATGGAAGGCCAAATAGCTTTTGTAATAGTATAAATTTATCATTGTTTATATATTTCCATCTTAGATAATTAAATATTTTTCAAAATAATAAAAAAATTTGCATTCAATCTTATAGAAATAAAAATAAAGATTGATTTCAATGATAAGAATGTCTCTTGAAATCTTGAATTTTTTACATATATATGAAAAAAATTGTAATATTATATATTTTCTTATGTAAATTACATTTGATATTGATTGCTCTTTGATATCTTACATAGTTCTTTTGAAAAAAAAATTAATTTTATTAAATTTATTATATTCAATCTATTATTATATTAATATCTAATAAAAATTTCCCCAAGATAACCACATTTTAAAACACCTTTTATAGAAATGATATTTGTGTACCACTATAGAGATAGAATGATGTATCAATGACAAAAAAATGATTTTAAGGAAATGATTTTTTAAATTGTAACAAAAATAGATATAACTTTCCTTATTACAACTAAAATAGGGTTACACATTAGGTTTTTTTACATTAAAACAACATGAACTCATTATGAAATTTTCATTAAGACTTTCTTAAATGAAAAGTACATTTTCTGATTGCCACAAAAGTAAAGTGTTTTTTTTAAACCATCTAGTATAAAAGACAAGTATTGCCAAAGGGGCAAAGTCTATCAATTTATACCAAGTTTTCTTTGGTATCATAGGCATATCAAGCTTTGTTGGACTGAACAAAGATGAGAGGATTATTTTATTTTATTTTTGGCTTCGAGTCTGCAAAAATGTGAACATGCTTAGATTAGGAAAATAATTTTTGTATTTCACAGTTCGTACTTGAAGAACAACCTTGCTTCTCAGAACTTATTCTCCACTACCAAATCCATACGCTTGTTCATTTTCGGAGTGAAATGATTCTTCCCTTTTCGAAAATAATATCGAGTTACTTATCTGAGCATTTATGCCTTGTAAAAAAATTATATTCTCATACAAATTCAAAATAATGAAAGTGAATGAAATATTTTTTTTTAATCTTAAATTTAGCTTAATAATTTTAAAAACATACAACATGTACCAAATTTTGCTCTAACTAAAGTCATCTGACTCAATTAGGAAAAAAGTAATTTAGTACTTCTAAAATGAAGGATAAATTATTGAAAGTGGTCATTTAGAGTGAATCAATACTTCAATTTCATTTTGTCCATTTGCAATGACTTATGAAGAATTCTATCAACTTGAATTTTTTTATTAGTGATGCATGTCTGGTTCAAAAAAATTTGTATATATATATTGATTACCTTCATCCATGAGACTTTTTATGATTCAATCAAGAATAATTAAAAATAATAATGAAAGCACAATCAATTCCAAACTCCACCATTACCACAAAAGTATCCTTCTCCAACAATTTCCAATTCATCTATTAATACAACAACAAAAACAAAACCCTGTCATTTGTATAACCAGTTATAATTAGTAGAATAACCACATGCTCTTAATAAGGAAGAAGTAAGATAATTATCACATTCACGATGTATGCTTTCTCTAGAAATATTGCTAATCTAACGTGAGCTCATTTTTATAATTCACATCAATAATACAACTCTAGCATCATTACATAACATTTATATATCTTATATACTCAACCCATAACCCTAACTCTTTTATTATCCTTGATAGTATAATTATCAGTGTATCTCCTTATTCTACCATATAAATTATTTTTACAGCCTATTATTGATGAACAAAGTGACATAGAAAGGTTCAATATGAGGTAAGACAATTTTCAATTTTAATTCTCTTCATTTCCATTAATCTCACACTAACATTTGTATATAAAATCAAAATAAAAAGTAGGCTCTATCTGAGGGCTAAAAGGAAGAATTATCTAGTTGTAAGCTCATTTCAAACTATTGAAACAAGTTAGGTAGCGAGCTTGCTTTGATCTTATTGTGGCATTCTTTCTTAATTGGATAAATTAAGAGCTACATTTAACAACTCTTACAATGGTTTGGAACAAAAGTGATTGGTTAATAATAAAATTGTCTAAGAAAATGATAGTGAACACAAGAAGTAAGCTATACCTCTCTATTATAATCTTCTAAAATCAAGACAAAAAAATTCTTGCAAAACTAAATGCAAACCATGGAATCTCTAGAAATACACAAGAGCTCAAGTATGGATAGAAAAATGCTTACAATGGTGTAAGGATCAATCCTACAGAAAATTTGCCAAATCACACAAAAAATATTTAAAATGTGGAATAAAAAAGCCACATCATACAATGCTGAAATAATAAAAATTCAAGCATCTTTGTATTTTAAAAGTAATCAAGGTTAACAAGCTATTAACTCAAAGTACAACTCATAATACAATGTTGTTCATAAATGAGATTTCAATAAGTTGAAATGTTAATACAACATAAAAATGAAGTCACTGATTTGATCAAAGAATCATTGCATCATGTGAAACATGGTGCTAAACTACAATGAATATACATCACATGCTCATCACATACGTGAATGATATTACATCACCAATTTTTAAAGTTACAATATCCAAATCAAGGTTACATCAAATGAATGATACAATACATCATTTTCTAAGATGAAGATACAAGAACAAGGTTGATTTAAAACTTGATAGATATCTTTAAGTCTATCCGGTCTCCAAAGCCCACGGACATCGTTGATCTACTAAATAAGACGAGAGTGTGGCCCAGATGCTTTTACCTTGTCAACCACTAAGTGATTGCTCCCCCCGAGATTCTTCCTAATAGGAAGAATACCCTAACCCTGGAACAAGAAGCCTAGCTTTCTGGAACAATATGGATCAGATGGATCCAGTGTAGTCATGAAACATACTAAATGCAATCCATGTGTCTAGTAGCCTAAACATGGAATGTGGCAAGGAAAAGTAAAGAACACTACATTTCTACTCATATGTAGTGAAAGAAAAATTGTAACATATCTACCCATATGTGCATTTCCTATGTCTAAGCATATCTACACATATGTAAAAATGGAAAAGTAAGCATCGTCACACACCTATGCTAATGTCAGAAATAGCATACTAAAATGCAAGAATAATGGCTTGGCTAGGCACAACATTCGTCAGCATCATCAAAAAAGGAGAGACAAAGTGTAATGAATCCTACTTTTCATGATCTGACAGGTTGAGAAAAGCACAACATAATGCATCCATCCCTACCCTCCCAATTGCCACATTTCACCCTTTCGTAAGGATTTAATCAACAACACTCAGTCCTTCAACCAGATCAGTTAACTATCTCTAAGTCTATTGTTTCCAGTGATTTATGGACTAATATCATATTAGAGCGGTTTCAGCACTATAGAAAGAATGTCAAACAACAATTAGCAAAGCGTGCAGGTTCAACCTATGTGGTTTCAAGGATTGTTGAACAAACTAGATGAGGAACAATATTACACAATCAGGAGATACACAAACCCATAAACATTATTTAAATTTCAGAGTATTGGATCCTTTTAACAATAAGGAACCTAATAGCCACCCACTAAAATGTTTTCCTTCTTCTTAATACAACAATATAGTGGAAAAAGAGATAAATATTTAACACACGGGCAACATCATAAAGTTTTCTAAAATTACAACTGGATTGGACTTAACATAGCATATTCTAGTTTTAGTATATTAAAATAATAACAATTTATGTTCACCATACTCAACTTGAATTCAACTTGAATTAACCAATAACCTAACTTAATCTTAACAGGAGATAGGTTCGCACAAATTCAGCATACCAAGCATTAATCATTAAGGGTATTAATTTCCTTCCTACTTTTCAATTCTACTGGCAGGCTAGAGAAAGTAATGTAAAACCCAAGTACTTAGCAAAATCTGGACAGAATGCTAGTAATATGAAATCAACTGAAATAACTCATGCAACCATTTTGATGCTAGGAATTTAGTTCGCAAGGTTAGCTAGATGATGTATATATATAGACTGACATTAATCCTTCTCATTATGTTCTATTTTCGTTGGATTCACTAAGGAGTAAGAAAAGTCCAGCTCTAAAATATTTTGCTCAGACATTACATTGTAAGGCAGTAAGAACCTTGAGAAACAGTTCAAACCCTTATCTAATTGTTTAATAGAACACGATAATGCTACAGAATGAATTGATGAACAAGAAGGTATAGTGATTTTCTCTCAAATAAACTTAAAAATACAGTGATTTGGATCTACGGAAGATGAGTAAGGGATTTTTGTTTGTATACATACGTGCTCAAGAGTGGAATATCACATTTTCCTTGGTTGACAGCAAGGTCTCGCATCTTAGCATGTGTAGGCAGTGTCTAATAAAAGCTTGACTCTATAGTTACAAGTTACTACAAAGTTTGAAAGATATTAAAAAATATAAATGTTCTCAATAAACTAGATCGATTCTACTCTCCTTCTAGGAAGTTTAGACGATAAGGTGTCAGAGATATGTATAAGACGTTGTTGCTGGAAGGACATCAGCTAAAATCCCTCAACATTCAACTTGAAAACAGAACCATAGACTCTAGATTCAAATTTGAAAGTAATACAAATGCAGAGCTAAAAACTCTCAACATTCAGCTTGAAAATAGAATCATATATACCCCAGATTCGAATTTGAAAGTAATACAAATGCAGAGAAAGTTATGTGATTAAAATATATATATATATATATATATATATATATATATATAAACAAGAACCTAGAGAACTCGGTGTGCTCAGATTAATCCCACCCCTTGTATGCTGATTCCACTCCTCCTTTCAACTGTCAATGTTTCCCTTTCTGCCACCCAATGCTCTCCATTCAGCCACGACCTTTACAAGAATTCCCAACCGCCAATCTCTGGTTTTTTTGCTACAGACCTCCCCTGCATAATTTCCCTCCTTTACTTCCCTTTATCCACTCGTTGTGTCTCTGTGTGGGTAAGGCAATTAAAAATTATCATTAAAAAAAAATGATAATGTATATATATATTTCGGAAAATAAAACGCCATTTTCTTGTTTTAAATTTACGATCAAACAATTAAGTAAAATCTGTTTTGTTTGATCCCTATATGCGTGTACATTTAACTATTGAACATCATATACCAACAATAGAACATGTAAACATTCTCATTCTAATATATATACCTACCATAAACAATTGATTAGAATTGACTTCCAACTGAACATATCTAAAAAGAATTTTAAGCAAAATAGCATGTCACATTAAATCTATACATCATAATATGAGTGTATATCTGTGTGTGGCTACAAGGGTCATCCGATTCATCCCCTTCCGAGAGACTAACCCCCTCTACCTCAACCATACTCTCGTCCTGTCGATCCTGCATCCACTTAGACACTCGCAATTAAAATTGAGTCAGTATCCCTCAGAATGATAATTGATTCAACATCATAACATAAGCATCAATATAAGAAATACGACATCATCATGTAACATAAGTCATTACATTATCATTTTAAATGAAATTCATCATAAAACATTATGAATGATGTAACCATTATTTTTTGATACCTTTATTATCCATTAAATCATACTAATAATCACATCATAAAACAATAGTTAACTTAATCATTATTTAAATCCAAGTTAAAACAAAGTTTGACCAACTCAAAATTGCCAAGGTTGCCACATAATCACCACATAGGCAAAAACAATGAAAGTCACAAGGCAGGTCGTGACAATAGGAGAAGCTCAAATATGGATAGAAGAATGCTTACAATGGAGAAACTAAAGTGGGAAGCAATGGTGGAGTTGTAGCTGAAAAAAATGTAGTCTTGGAGTCAAGTAAATTGGAATAGTTTAATGTCCCTTACAAGTGACCTTTCTCTTCCCTACAAATCCAACACCACTCATTTGTAATCCTCCATCCCCCACTCTCATTTACAAGAAAATATCCAATCCCTAATAATCATCAATGGCATTCTTTAAACCCAATGTTTTTAACAATCTTCCTGTGCCACTCACTTTTCACACCGGCACCAGCATATGGGTTTCCTGTGGAAGTTTCTTGATAACAAGCATGTTGGGGCAAACTTTTTAAGCTACTTCTTGATACTTCTTTTCTGGCTTAAGACCATTACATTGTCAAATTTCTCACAAGAAGGCCGATGGTGCACACCACGTGATTGAAGAATGTTTGGCAAAGAACACTCTTTCCGGACATCGCAAATTTTGAAGCCAGCGTAAGACTACCCAGAAATTTAGACAATCTAGTATTCAGACAATCTAGTCAAGGAGTGAAGCCTACTGGCTTAATTAACAATCATACACAACAATAAATTAGAACTACATATATATGCAAAATGAAGGAAAAAAAAGTAAATTTCATGGAGAACAAAATGTGTTCCTTTTTAAATACTATGTTACTTGGCTTGTGTTACTTGGTTTATATAATGAGCCTAAAGAAAATATACAATAATATAAAGATAAGAGCTATCATTCTTATCTTCCATGAATCTAAAACAAAATATGTATGTTCTAATTTGGTATATGTGTACTTATTTAATTTTTGTTAACATGAAATAGTTGTATTTGTTTAAGAGGAATTATGAATAAAATAAATATTGAGAATGGATGTTTTTTTTATTTAATAGTATATTTTAATATTTGACTTAAACTATGATGGTGATTAACAATTTTATCTATTAAAAGATGAATTATATATCTACATACATAGAGAATGTGTTTATCTTTTCCAAAGTTAGAATGATTAAAGAATTATATGTATACTATCAAGTTCTTAATCAATGAATAAAAAGACTTAAATTATATAGTAACATTTTTTAAAAATTGAAGGGTTACAACCCAAAGCTTTCTCATAGAATTGTGGATTTTTGGGAGGAGAATAAGGTCTTTGTTGGTAGTATTTCACTTCTGGTGACATCAAAAACCATTGAGAATATAACTAGAATGAGCATGGATGGCACTAGAATTCCCTTAAAGACTAAAGTGTCTTTTAAATTGGCCTTCAAGTTATTCTTGGATCTTGAAAAAAAACCCTGACACTTCAAAGTTAGTTCACTTGGAAGTAACTTCTAGACAAATGGAAAGTGGTTTCTACTATATGTTCAAAATTTGGTTACTATAATCAATTAGATTTTGTCATTTTTTTATGGAAAAGATAGTATTAGTTAATCTTTCTTATGTTTAAAATGGAGTCTTCATCTTATGAAATGAAGAAATTATCTAAGTGTAATTAGTAATTTAGCAGTCAGTGGTCACATAGTTTGAGTCCCTAAGTATGGAAGTAGATCAAAGGAAACAATTTTGAATTATAATAATGCAATGGTGATCACTTATGTGTTTGAAGTAGTTAATAGCAGCCAAAAAGATAGGGGGCTAACCCTAGAGTACACATAAAGCTGAGAACCAGTTGGAGGTTACCTCCCAGAAGTCTATCCTATACCAACTTTAAACATCAAAAACAATAAAACTTTAAGAGCTGAAATGTCATTAACCATAGTCCTTAAACTACTATGCATAAGAAACTAAATAATAAGCTAGCAGCATTTAAAAACATCGCTGCTATTGGTCCAAAAAAACCTATGGGGTGTAAAGTTCAGAGACATAAATATAAAAATAGAAATAAAACACAACAGAACCCAAGCTAGGTTCCCTTTTCCTTCTCCTAGTTACCATTCTTATTCTCCTCAAAAGCTTCCCCCACCACATCCTCCTCCTCCACTTTCACTGGTTTGTCCAAGATGGTTTTTAGCTATTCCTCCACCAAGAACCCATAAATGGATGGGGTTGTCTCAATAGTCTTCCCCAACTCTTGTCTCTCTTTGTTAGCCTATAGGAAGAAGAGGGTTGTGGCTACAGAGTGCATAACCTTGGTGGTGAATTCCAACAAGGTTTTGAACCTCTGGCATATAGTGGTATGGTTATCCACTAGGTCCCTCATAGCCATCTCAAGCCTCTCCAACCACATCTTGGTGTGACTATGTTTGTATTTCTTCCCAATTACTTTAGGGTTAGCCTTCCTAGGAGAAGTGATGTCTTCTCCCCCACTACAAGTCGGGGTAGCTTCTAGAGTATTAGAGACATGGGAAGGGCTAATAGATCTAGGGCTAGATTTGATGTCCTGGTGGTGTCTTTTCTTTTAAGAAGGTTTCTCCTCATTATCAGAGGAGCCAGATCTAGATTCGTACTTCAGGGGGGTCTTAAATTTCTCCATCTTGAGACACTTGCTAGTTCTCCTAGAATATTGCTTTCCCTTCTTGGAATCTGAGTGTGACTCAATAATGCTAACTTTAACCTCAGGGTTAATTTAGACCTTAGTGACATGACCTTTCTTGGGCCTCTTAAGAGTAGAGCTAGGGTTGGGGTCCAAGGATGTTTGAGGGGTGATAGAGGCTAGGGGTTTGAGCAAGAGAGGGGAACTCTGAGTGAGGTGCTAGATTAAAAAAATTATTAATTCATAAGGCCTTGGTGGATAAGGTAGAAGGATTTCCCCTCCTTCTGTTTCCTTCTAGCCTTAAAAATAGCCTTCAAAATACTATCCTCCAACGAATGTAGTAACAAAAATAGAAAGGAGATAAGGTCAAGGTTTTTGAAATGATTTAGGATAAGAAAATGATTATAATATAGTACTTGATAGTGGTCCTACAAGGTAATGTATTTGATAATCGCACAGCAAATGGTATCCCAAGGCTTAGGGAGGGCAATTTGCACAAACCCACCACATAATCTCATTGGTTCCTCCTTGGAGTTGAAGAATTTTTGCAAACTGGCCTCCTCATTGACCTTAGCTTGTGTCTTCCATTTCTTTGCATCCAACAAAAAATCCCTAGCCCTCGCAATGCTTTCTTAAGAAATCTCAAAACTCATACCATTAACTGTAACTCTTCTATCTTTCCAAGTTTGATAGAACTACATCTAGATGACCTTGTTATGTTTAACCATGCTCTCCATATAAGGTAAAGGGCCCCCATCCTACAAATAGACCATCACATATTCACTGATACTGATACACTCCTTCATGCCCATTGGTTCAATATGCTCACAAGTGCCCATATTGTCGCCCAAGTCCACAACCAAATCCTTCCACGACATAGCCTTGCACTAGGTTTTGGAGTTGCAAAATATAAAATTCCAAGCCACAATGGAGAACATGAAAAGGCACTAAATATTCATCATGGCACCACATTGTTTCCCAAAAAACCAAAAATCTCCTAAAATAGTATGTGTGCGTAGATTGTTTCCATCTACAAATGGCCATTGCTAGCTATGCCAATTATGGGAATTAACCAACCTATCTTTATGATAATTATGAAATTTATCTTTAAATATTTTTGAATCCCCCCTCTACTTCCTTTTACTAAAACTATCAATATTCATGGTAGTTGGAAATTAAACATCAATCAACATCCAAACATGCCAAAAAAAACCCTTCACTGAGCGCAACATTCTCATGACGACATGTAGAATATGAGACCTACCACCTAATTTGATATTTCATAATTTATTATTGATGGTACACTCCCTTTCCATCACCATTTGGGTTGATGATGGAAATAAACTAGCATTATCCCATTCTACTAACTGCTTGACACTGTGGCTTGCTTTGGCAAGGTCATCTATCACATTGTTTCCTTCCCAATATATATGTGCCATGTGGATATCTTTAAAATCTTCCATCATCCTTTGTATTTCATTGATAATGGTTTTAATCAGCCAATTTCATTTTCCCTCTCCCTTAATGTCTTTGATGATAAGTATAGAGTCTCCCTCTATGACTAGCTTAGTGACTTCTCAAGTTCTCGCCATTCTCAAACCCTAGAGAAGCACAATCACCTCAGCTTTATTATTAGAACCTTCACCATAGTTGCTAGAATATGCAACCACCAACTTTCCCATGCTATTCGAAAGGATACCCCCTACAATGATGTTGCCCATAATGGCTAACCCATCAAAATTTAACTTTATCGAGGAATTCGAGGGGTGCCAAACTATCTCCTTTCTTTCTTGGATCTTGGAATTGTCAAACTGTGCCACCATCAGTCCCACATCCCAAGCCAAATCCCAGTTGAACTATTATATTCACTTGGGTGGGGGGGGGGGGGGGGGGGGGGGGGGGCTAGTGGTGTGGGGGGGGGTTTTCGTCACCAGATCCCACTGCATTCCCTTAGGAACCTAAAAACTTGTTGAGCCACCCCCAAGCTAGTTGTGGCTTGCTCCTTGAAAATCCTATTATTCCTCTCCTTCCATATTTTCCATCAAACATAAGGTGGTATAATTGACCAAATATTTCTGAGATAAGGGTGGGTAGCTAGGCCCTCTCAGTGGGCAAATTGCTTCAACTCATTATCCATACACCAACTGACTCCCCACAAAGAAACAACCTCTCTCCAGACATCCGTGGCAAAGGGAAAATGGATGAGCAGGCATGGAATGGATGTAGCATCTTCAAGGCATAAAATATAATAGTTTTCAAGTTGACAACCATGCTGCTAGAGGTTGTCAATAGTGAGGATTGACCCATGTAGAGTCAACCACCAAAAGAAGTTTATTTTAGGAAGTATCCAAGGGTACTACACTTTTTTCCAATCGGCCTATGCTCCTTCTCTTGCCATCCCGCTAAGATAAGAAGACTTAATAGTTAACTCCCCCAAGGGTATAAGTTATCACACCAAGGAGTCCTCAACTAGGATGAGGGGAATCGTGTAGACCTATGTGCAAGAGATCTTGCATTTCCTAGCTAAACTCAACTCCCTTAGCTAGATATTTTGGAATTTGATCCATTATTTTTTAGGGGTGATGAAGTCCCAAGTCTGAGGGCAATACAATCTAGTTCACATCTCACACAAAGGGAAAAACTTAGTTTTCTTGAGGGGTTCCTCATTGATCCATTAATCTCCCCACAAGTGTATTGAATTTTTATTCCCCATGATCTAGTGACACCCTTTTCTTAGGATCTTTTGGGTGTTACCAATTTTATTCTAGACCTTAGAGCCCTGGAGAAAATCCTATACCCCTATAAATTGGTGAGGATACAATCCCCCAAAGTATTTGGCCATTATGATGTTACACTAGCTACCTTGGGAATTCACCAACTTCCAACCAATTTTGGTTAATAGAACCTTATTCAATTGCCCAATTCTTCTTAGATTTAGTCCTCCTTGAGCTTTAGGTTTGAAAACTTTGTCCCAGCTAGCCAGGCTCATTCTTTCCTTTTCTTTAGTTTCAGACCATAGGAAATTACCCTAAATTTTCTCAATAATATCTCTGAATCTACTGGGGAGTTTTAAAATAGATAGGAAATACACTAGGATGCCTTACAAGGAGGCTAAGAGGAGTTGAAGTTTCCCACTAGTACTCAATATTTACCCTTTCCATCCCACCAGCTTTCTCTGCAGACATTCCACAAGACTATTCCAAAAATGGTTTGGGATCTCCTTAATAGTGAGTGGTAGACTAAGATAGGTATCAAGGAGGGTTGCCTCTTAGCATCCAAGGATACTAGTGACCTTTTCTCACAAACTAGGACAAGTGTTGAAAAAATAAACTTTACTATTGTGGTAGTTAATGCATTGGCCAAAAACAAGAGCATACATATTCAGGGTGTCTTTCCACTCTCTAGCTTCATGGATGGAGGAGATGCCAAACCAAAAATGTATCACCCAAAAACTACTATAAGACTTAGGGGAGGTAGTGAGAAGCAAACTCAATGCCCTTAACCTTGCTAGATTAAGATAAAGAGACAAGATTTATGCTTAACACTTCCGCTACAACAATAAAGAGATAAGGGGATAGGGGGTCACCTTGATGAAGACCTTGAGAGGAAGAGAAGAAGTTACCCAGGGTACCATTAAAAATCACTGAGAAGGTAAAAAAATTCACAATATTCTTAATAATTCTTAGGACCCTCTCATTAAAGCTAAGTTTGGTGAGAATGGAAAATAAAAATTCATGCCTGACCTTATCATAGGCTTTGGAAATATCATGTTTAAGAGCGATACCTGATTTTTTAGATTTTTCAATCGAGTGTATCACCTCATGGATAGTTATGACCACATCAAGAATCTATCTTCTAGGTATAGAGTTATTCTAATGAGGACTAATGAATTTATCCAAGAGGGACTTGAGGTGATTCACCATAACTTTAGCAAAGATCTTGTAGATTGTATTACAAAGGCTAATGGGTATGAATTATTCCATCCTTTGGGGGTCCTTAGTCTTAGGAATGAGAAAAATAAAGGTTTGGCTAAGTTCCTTAATCAGCTTTCCCATTCTAAAAAATTCTGCTACAACATGAACAACGTCATATTTAACAATATCCAAAAAAATCGGAAGAAGGCAGGGGGAACCCATCTAGTCTTGGGCCTTTGTACCGATTCATACTGAAAATAACCACTCTAACTTCTTCCTCTTTGACCTTACACATGATCCCCTCATTCATCTAGTCATTAATCATAGGTTGGAAAGTCCATAGGATTTCACTCTATAAGTTACTATCATTCTAGGCTAGTGAGGGATTATACATTCCCTAAAAATAGGTGTTGACTCTTTCTTCTATTTGGTCCAAATCAATTACCTCCTCATTATTATCATCCTCTAACAAGTTTATAATGTTTCTCTTTTTTCTCCTTGAGGTTGATCCATGGAAGAATGTCGTGCTTTTGTCTCCCTCCTCCAGCCATTGGACCCTAGATCTCTATCTCCAAAAGACTTCCTCCTTATTAAGGAGGGAGTTCCATTTGTATCAACACTCCCTCTCCTCTTGGTGTTTCACCACCTATGATCCACTTTGAGCATTTTGATTTTGGAGGTTAACTAGCTTCCTAGCTTCTTTTTTGCATCCTTCTCTTTGGCTAAACTCCCAAATGATGATTTACACCACACCTTAACCTCCTTACAAATTCTCTCAAGTTTTTAGGCAATTCGAAACTTGGTAATACCTTCCATTGAGTCCTTTCACCAGTGAGCAATACAGTCTCTGAAATCATTATGCAACTACCACATAATCTCATATTTGAAAGGCTACCATTTGGTTAGACTTTGTGTCAAGGAGAATAGAAGCATAGAATGATCTGATAAGGTCCTAGGGTAAGGCTTTAGGTTAGCATATTGGAGAATGTTCCATCTACTGGAGATGAGGGCCTTGTCAAGCCTAACCTAGATCAAGTTTTTCCCAAGTCTATTATTAGACCAAGTGAAGGCCAAGCCCTAGAGATCAATATCAATTAGATCATTTCTTCTCAAGAAATCCTTGAGATCTTGCATACTATTCGAGAAGTCCTCCAATGCCCTCATCTTTTCCAAGGGGTATAAAGGGATGTTGAAGTCCCCCATACATAAGATATTCCCTAGTCTTATGGAATCAACCATGGAGGTGGCCTCATTCCAAATAGCAAGCCTACTATTATGAGTATTAGGGGCATAAAATTTGAAAACAGACCAACTACCAGACTAGTTGGTGAATTTGGTGGCAGCAAAATGAGTGCTAGTAGATATATCCACTCCCAACACCTTATTAGAATTTCACATTGTGTCAATCCCACCAAAAGCATTGTTAGCTTCACAATAAGTGTAGCTAGCACCTAGCCAAACATAACTAGCCACTCTCAGGAAAAGTTGTGCGATCATTTTAACTTCCTACAAAAGAATCAAATCAGCCTTGAGTTCAGTGATCTTTTGTTTGATTTCATACTATTTTGTGGGGTTATTTAACCCTCTAACATTTCAGGATATGACCTTCATCTTTTATGGCTCTAGGTTTCCTTTAGGGTTCTCTATTTTCCCTAAGTAATCTCATTTTTTTGTTTCCTTTTGGTGAATGATCCTGGTCGAAGGTTGACCAATCCTCTTGTTAGATCCAACATCTTCCTTCTTACCTCATCTATTCTTCATCTTTGAAACTGTCCATTCAAAATACTTTTTGAAAAGATTTGGGTCCCCTAAAGTGGGTGAAAGAACTTCAATAATGTCTGGCAGGGAAACTTCAAGGGATCCATTGTCGAATAGTGACCTAGTTCCCACATCAGGGAGTGAGCTGCAAGCATTCTCATTTCCCGTCAAAGCCATATTATTGGCCAACAACCCCTCACTTGGCTACATTATCTCCAAGGTCTAGGTATCTAGAATTTCCCCCTCTTCATGCATAGTCATCTCCAAAGCCTCAGTTTTCTTACCTGTGTTCCCCTCACCTTGCTGCTCAACCTAGACTTTCATAGGGGTACTGATTTTCTTCTCAATATTTTGGGTTTCATTTATCTGTACATCCTCCAAACCAAGTGGTTCTGTGCTTTTCATAATAATTCATATTTTTGTTATCAATATCTATAAAGCTTGTATAGTTTTTTTCAACTAGAGTATAATATAATTCTATCTAAAAGATAATATTTTCTTTCAATTGACTCTATAAAGTTCATTTTCAATATAGTTAGATGGACATTATTGTACTATCTATTAGATATTTGGGATCACCAATATTAGTTCTATATTTCATTATTCTAAGAAATTATTATTATTTTAAATCATGCTCTTTAATCTATTATTAAGAAAGAATATTAGTTTTATTCATTTTGAATAAATTGTAGTGAGATTCCACACATTATTAGAAAAATTGTGAAGACAATTGTCTTTAGAAATAATATCGTATTTGAATTATTAAAAAAATTATTTATCTGAAATATTTATTTTTATTTTTATTTTTAGTTTAGCTAAAATATTCAAAGTTCTTCATCAACCCAAAGTAAAATCTTACATTTTACTACATACTTTTCTTGTAAGACTATTAATATATTTTTAAGAAAATGTCTTTTTTTTAAATCATCAATCATTGGATACTTTCATTCCATGTCCTTCTACAAGTCAGATTTTAAGTCCTACAAATCATACAAGACATATTTTAAGTTCTTCTACAAATCAGATTTTAAAGAGGCAACTTCTCTTTAAAAAATTCCAATTCCAATTGTACTATAAATAAACACAAATGACATTATTTAGTCCTTCTTTATCTTATTTCAGCCAATTCCAATTGTACTATAAATAAACACAAATGTAAAAAATTGTTGTATTATCATATTTTAGTTTAAGAAATCATAAAGAATAATAAGAGACGTGACATACCTTAAAAAGCCCAAATTACACATAAGTAAACTAAACAAACATAAAAATAATCCATTACATAAAACAATCTATATTATATCGTAATATTAAACAAAAAATATATACTTTAAATAAATCATTGAAATATTCCCACATATATGTATTGAATTTTTATTCCCCATGATCTAGTGACACCCTTTTCTTAGGATCTTTTGGGTGTTAACAATGTTATTCTAGACCTTAGAGCCCTGGGGCAAATCCTATGCCCCTATAAATTGGTGAGGATACAATCCCCCAAAGTATTTTGCCATTATGATGTTACACCAGCTACCTTGGGAATTCACCAACTTCCAGCCAATTTTGGTTAATAGAACCTTATTCAATTGCCCAATTCTTCTTAGATTTAGTCCTCCTTGAGCTTCAAGTTTGAAAACTTTGTCCCAGCTAACCAGGCTCATTCTTTCCTTTTCTTCAGTTTCAGACCATAGGAAATTACCCTAAATTTTCTCAATGATATCTCTTAATCTACTTGGGAGTTTTAAAATAGGTAGGAAATACACTAGGATGCCTTACAAGGACGCTGAGAGGAGTTGAAGTTTCCCAGTAGTACTCAATATTTACCCTTTCCAACCCACCAGCTTTCTTTGCAAACATTCCACAAGACTATTCCAAAAATGGTTTGGGATCTCCTTAATAGTGAGTGGTAGACTAAGATAGGTATCAAGGAGGGTTGCCTCTTGACATCCAAGGATACTAGTGACCTTTTCTCGAAAACTAGGACTAGTGTTGAAAAAATAAACTTTACTTTTGTGGTAATTAATGCATTGGCCAAAAACAAGAGCATACATATTCAGGGTGTCTTTCCACTCTCTAGCTTCATGGATGGAGGAGATGCCAAACAAAAATGTATCACCCAAAAACTACTATAAGACTTAGGGGAGGCACTGAGAAGCAAACTCGATGCCCTTAACCTTGCTAGAGTAAGATAAAGATACAAGATTTCTGCTTAACGCTTATGCTACAACAATAAAGAGATAAGGGGATAGGGGGTCACCTTGATGAAGACCTTGAGAGGAAGAGAAGAAGTTACCCAGGGTACCATTAACAATCACTGAGAAGGTAACAAAATTCACAACATTCTTAATAATTCTTAGGACCCTCTCATTAAAGCTAAGTTTGGTGAGAATGGAAAATAAAAAGTCACGCCTGACCTTATCATAGGCTTTGGAAATATCAAGTTTAAGAGCGATACCTGGGTTTTTAGATTTTTCAATCAAGTGTATCACCTCATGGGTAGTTATGACCACATCAAGAATCTATCTTCTAGGCACAAAGCTATTCTGATGAGGACTAATAAATTTATCCAAGAGGGGCTTGAGGTGATTCACCATAACTTTAGCAAAGATCTTGTAGATTGTATTACAGGCTAATGGGTATGAATTCTTCCATCCTTTAGGGGTCCTCAATCTTAGGAATGAGAACAGTGAAGGTTTGACTAAGTTCCTTGATCAGTTTCCCCATTCTAAAAAATTTTGCTTCAGTATGAACAACGTCATACTTAACAATATCCCAAAAAATTGGAAGAAGGTGGGGGGAACCCATCTGGGCTTGGGCCTTTGTACCGATTCATACCAAAAATAGCCACTCTAACTTCTTCCTCTTTGACCTTACACATGATCCCCTCATTCATCTAGTCATTAATCATAGGTTGGAAAGTCCATAGGATTTCACTCTATAAGTTGCTATTACTCTAGGCTAGTGAGGGATTATACATTCCCTAGAAATAGGTGTTGACTCTTTCTTCTATTTGTTCCAAATCAATTACCTCCTCATTATTATCATCCTCTAACAAGTTTATAATGTTTCTCTTTTTTCTCCTTGAGGCTGATCCATGGAAGAACATCGTGTTTTTGTCTCCCTCCTCCAGCCATTGGACCCTAGATCTCTATCTCCAAAAGACTTCCTCCTTATTAAGGAGGGAGTTCCATTTGTGTCAACACTCCCTCTCCTCTTGTTGTTGCACCACCTGTGATCGACTTTGAGCAATTTGATTTTGGAGGTTAACTAGCTTCCTAGCTTCTTTTTTGTATCCTTCTCTTTGGCTAAACTCCCAAATGATGATTTACACCACACCTTAACCTCCTTACAAATTCTCTCAATTTTTTAGGCAATTCAAAACTTGGTCATACCTTCCATCGAGTCCTTTCACCAGTGAGCAATACAGTCTCTAAAATCATTATGCAACTGCCACATAATCCCATATTTGAAAGGTTACCATTTGGTTAGACTTTGTGTCAAGGAGAATAGAAGCATAGAATGATCTGATATGGTCCTAGGATAAGCCTTCAAGTTAGCATATTGGAGAATGTTCGATCTAGTAGAGATGAGGGCCTTGTCAAGCCTAACCTAGATCAAGTTTTTCCCAAGTCTATTATTAGACCAGGTGAAGGCCAAGCCCTAGAGATCAATATCAATTAGATCATTTCTTCTCAAGAAATCCTTGAGATCCTGCATACTATTCGAGAAGTCCTCCAATCCCCTCATCTTTTCCAATGGGTACAAAGGGGTGTTGAAGTCCCCCATACATAAGATATTCCCTAGTCTTATGGAATCAACCATGGAGGTGGCCTCATTCCAAATAGCAAGCCTACTATTATGAGTATTAGGGGCATAAATTTGAAAACAGACCAACTGCCAGACTAGTTGGTGAATTTGGTGGTAGCAAAATGAGTGCTAGTAGAGATATCCACTCCCAACACCTTATTAGGATTTCACATTGTGTCAATCCCACCAAAAGCATTGTTAGCTTCACAATAAGTGTAGCTAGCACCTAGCCAAACATAACTAGCCACTCTCAGGAAGAGTTGTGCGATCATTTTAACTTCCTACAAAAGAATCAAATAAGCCTTGAGTTCAATGATCTTTTGTTTGATTTCATACTATTTTGTGGATTTATTCGACCCTCTAACATTTTAGGATATGACCTTCATCTTTTATGGCTCTAGGTTTCCTTTAGGGTTCTCTATTTTCCCTAAGCAATCTCATTTTTTTGTTTCCTTTTGGTGAATGATCCTGGTCGGAGGTTGACCAATCCTCATATCAGATCCAACATCTTCCTTCTTACCTCATCTATTCTTCATCTTTGAGATTTTCCATTCAAAATACTTGTTGAAAAGATTTGGGTCCCCTAAAGTGGGTGAAAGAACTTCAATAATGTCTGGCAAGGAAACTACAAGGGATCCATTGTCGAATAGTGACCTAGCTCCCACATCAGGGAGTGAGCTACAAGCATTCTCATTTCCTGTTAAAGCCATATTATTGCCCAACAACCCCTCACTTGGCTACATTATCTCCAAGGTCTAGGTATCTAGAATTTCCCCCTCTTCATGCATAGTCATCTCCAAAGCCTCAGTTTGCTTACCTGTGTTCTCTTCCCCTTGTTGCTCAACCTAGACTTTCATAGGGGTACTAATTCTCTTCTCAATATTTTGGGTTTCATTTATCTGTACATCCTCCAAACCAAGTGGTTCCGTGCTTTTCATAATAATTCATATTTTTGTTATCAATATCTATAAAGCTTGTATAGTTTTTTTCAACTAGAGTATAATATAATTCTATCTAAAAGATAATATTTTCTTTCAATTGACTCTATATAGTTCATTTTCAATATAGTTAGATGGACATTATTGTACTATCTATTAGATATTTGGGATCACCAATATTAGTTCTATATTTCATTATTCTAAGAAGTAATTTTTATTTTAAATCATGCTCTTTAATCTATTATTAAGAAAGAATATTAGTTTTATTCATTTTGAATAAATTGTAGTGAGATTCCACACATTATTAGAAAAATTGTGAAGAGAATTGTCTTTAGAAATAATATCGTATTTGAATTATTAAAAAAATTACTTATCTGAAATATTTATTTTTATTTTTATTTTAGCTAAAATATACAAAGTTCTTTACCAAGCCAAAGTAAAATTTTACATTTTACTACATACTTTTTTTGTAAGACTATTAATATATTTTTAAGAAAACGTCTTTTTTTTAAATCATCATTCATTGGATAATTTTATTCCATGTCCTTCTACAAGTCAGATTTTAAGTCCTACAAATCATACAAGACAGATTTTAAGTCCTTCTACAAATCAGATTTTAAAGAGGCAACTTCTCTTTAAAAGCATTATTTAGTCCTTCTTTATCTTATTTCAGCCAATTCCAATTGTACTATAAATAAACACAAATGTAAAAAATTGTTGTACTATCATATTTTAGTTTAAGAAATCATAAAGAATAATAAGAAACATGATATACCTTAAAAAGCCCAAATTACACATAAGTAAGCTAAACAAACATAACAATAATCCATTACATAAAACAATCTATATTATATCGAAATATTAAACAACAAATATATACTTTAAACAAATCATTGAAATATTCCCACATAAAATGATCACCAAACTCTAATAAATCAGATTCTCAAAATGTACTTATCAAAGGAATCATGGGATCCCAACTCATTCTCTTGATTTTTCCACTGAATTGATTATACTCGAACTTAAATTAGAACGCTATAGGCATCCTGTAACCATCCATCCCAATAATCACCTTGCACTCGAGGAAGCTATTGCCAAAAACCTTCCTTTGGATTGTATGCAATGAAATCCGCGCTTTCACGTTTCGTTAGAGTGCAGAAACAGAGATAATCTCCTACAAAGTTACACTTTTCCACCGGTTTATCATTAACCTTTGCAAACCCTATATACGGGAACAATCGAGCCAACTGTGAAGATACTTGTGATATTCTTATATATTCTTTCCATTTCCAAAGAAGCTTATTTTCCTCATCTTGACACAACTCCCATATAGAAATATACTTTTTCCCTTCGTTTTGGGGACGAACTAAAAACACAAGAAGAACAGAGGATCCATTCGAGCTCATACATGTAATGAATCCACGTTCATACCTTGAACTAGTTGATGGGGCGGTGCATCTATTACAGCAGGGCTAAGAAGACCATCATCTTCGATTTTGTAACTTTCAACATCCAAACAATATGAAGTCCTCCAAAAAAGAAACTCATTGCAATCGACAACTTGCTCCAGGTGAACTATACAAACTTCTTTAGTTTTTCCTTGCAAGTTGACCGATTAGTTTCCAAGAATTCTCAATGAAATTATAGATTTCGAAGTTGGAAAAACAATAATACTCGGGATACACTACTAAATACAGATCTTTGTTTCCTCCTTGTACAATATTGCAACATTTGTCAGTAAAATATGTTTTTGTCTTTAGTTATTTACTTGCTCACTCTGTGTCTTCAGGACTGGTCCGTGGCATTTCCTTGCCTGATTCTTCCTCCCAGTTAGTCAATGGTCATTTTGCTGATGATTCTTTTCTTACTCTTCTTGAAAATGAAGAAAACATCAAAAATGCTTTAAATTGTCTGGACACTTTTTGTCAAGCCTCTGGCTTTGCCATTCAATGGCATAAAATGCTCTGCTACCGACAGTCTTTTTTGCCAGCTCCACCTTGGCTTAGCCAATTCCAATGGAAATGGGTTACTCATGGAGAAATCTTCTGCTTTCTTGGCATTCCCTTTGCTTTCTAGGCTTCCCCTGTGGAACTTTGGAATGTTGTGCTTACAAAGATTAGCAAAAAGCTTGATTATTGGATCACTAAGCCGCTTTCTCTTGCTGGTAAATTCCAGATTTGTTCTAAGATTTTGGCTGCCACCCATCTATATTATTCTTCTTATTGGGCTCCCTCCAAAGCTTCCTATCTCAAATTAGAACGTTTGCTAAGAGATTTTCTTTGGGCCTCTGGTTCTGACCATCATGATTTTCATAGAGTTGCTTGGGATTTCTATTGTCTCCCGAGGGAATCTAGGGGTCTCGGCTTGCTTTCCACTCAGAAGCAGGGCCTTGCCCTTTGTGCTAAATGGATTATCAAAGCTATCTCTGGAGATGAAGCCTGGAAAATTTTTATCAGGCATTGCATCTCTTCAGGCTTCCTTACTAACAGACCGGCGTGGAAGGGGATTGGTTTTCAGATCCTTCTCACTATGCATGAACCAATGGTCATATAGGGCTCTTTTGTTATAAAGAGCATCTAGAAAGCTTGGGAAGCTGTTAAACCTTGGCTTTGTTGGGCTAGTGATGAGTTTCGCAATGGACTATCATTAAATCAACAGAACATTTGGTGGTCTCCCCTGTTTGCCTTCCAAGGTACTCCTCTTGCCAAGACTCAAGGTGGCAGTGCTCTGCATTTCTTTAAACGTGGCATCCGCACTACCAAGGACAATTTTTCAAGAGTCACCATGAATTTCAGGCCATGGGAACATATGTAAGTTCAATACCGCCTTGTTCGTGTCGATCGCCAAACTTATGACCTTTTGTTGTCTTCCATCCCTGTGCACTTACTTCATAAAGTGGGGATTCAATATATTCGTCCTTGGTGGTATGATTGGAAGTGGTTTCCTGCCACTCCATTTACCAATTATAAGCCCAATATGAGATACAGATGGCTTTCGCCCCACCTTTCAATGGTGGACACGCTTAATCAACAGTGGCATTTGCATTCTTTGCTTTCTCAATGGAGAAAATGGTTTGACACCATTTGGAGTGCCATTACAGAACCTAAGATTGCTCACTTTGCTTGGTGCCTTGCCTTCCAAGGTCTTCCCCTGGTGCCTCGGCTCAAGCACATTGGGGTTCCTGATCCCAGATGCCCCTTTTGTGGCCAACCTGAGTCTTTTTTGCATATTTTTTGGTTTTGCAAGCATGCTCAAAATTATTGGCACTGGATTCATGATTTTTTCAAGCCTTTCAGGCCCGAACCTTTTTCATGGCACATGATCCTGCTGGGTGATTCCCCCAGATTTCCTCGAAAGTTCTCCCAGATTTGGCATACTTTCAGGATGGAAATTTTGTTTTCTCTATGGAAAGATAGGAATGCAGTTTTATTCACTCACAGTTTTTTGGATGTTAACATTGCAATGTACACTAAGGCATGCATTTGTAACAATGTCATTATGCAGATACAGGTGTAAGCTAATAAAGTTTTCCTGGAGGTTGCCCACTTACAGGAATTGTTAAATCATTGGGGCAATGCTCCTTGCACCATTGCCAGAGTGCCTCTGGGTGCCTCGATCGACGCCTCCTCATCTCATTGTCGTCATTCTCGATTGCAGTCCTCTGGTCGCCACTCACACACGCCACGCTCCCAAGGTCCCCGCCACCGCTCTCCCAGTGGTGGTCATGGCGGTTGGAGGCGCTGCTCTGCTTCCCCAACATGTGGTGGTTCTAGCTGGTCCCCGGCTCCCCCCCCTGGGCGGGCTTCTGGCCGGTCTCCAGCTCCTCCCCCTGGGTGGGCGCACTCTGGCAAGTTTCCTCGGCTAGCCTTGGCAATTTCTCCTCCGCGGCTAGACAAGAAGGATGCGGAGACTACGACTACCCCAGATCCTATCAAAAAAATCTGTTTTTGTCTATGTGTAAGATCTCAAAAAAGGATTACAAACAATCAAGTGTAATGTCATAGTATCTAGAAAGAGCAATAAACCTTGCCCTAAGCTTGATATATATCATAGATAATGTCCTTGATGTGGAAGAAAAGAAAGAGAGAGGGTCACCCATTTCTATTCGAAAAAACAATAGGCATTGATTATTAGGTTTATTACATTAATTAGGTTAGTTTTTGTGTTTAGATTAGATAAATAAAATTAGTTCAGTATATAGTTGTGGAAGTTATTCATGTAAGTAGTTACTGTAAGGGAAAATAAAACTATATATTGAATAATAAGTATTATTCAATATCAATATTCATATCATTCTAGTATATTATTCAGTATTGTTTCAATATCCTTTTCAGTATCAAGTATGTGTGTATCTGAATTATCTGAATCAGTAATTTCAGCATTTTATATTTTTGCTCTTTCATTTTATATTTTTTGTTTCACATTCTCTGGGCCTGTTACAGTGGTATCAGAGCAGGTTAATCAATGGGAGAAAAGTGCCTTTGATGGATTTTGGATTATCAGAGTCTAAAACAATAGGAGGCTGGAGGAAATGGAGGTTGGAGGATTTTTATCATCTCAAGCTAGCTTCTCGCTTAGAGATGATTAGTGCATGAGAAGCACCTATTTGTGTCCCTATAAAGTTGGGGCTTGGCTGATTCCTCCCTGAAGATAAGAGGAGAATTGATAGATTTGTGTCCCTGAAGAAAAGAGGGGGCTTGGCTACATGATTTTCCTTCTATTGAGTAAGGGGGGGCAGGATTTTAACAATGGTGTTTGAGACACTCAGAGGAGATGTCAACTTTCAGAGGAAAGATGTCCAGACATATTAGTGGTAATTGTTTCTACAGCACTTGAGGAGGTGTTAGACACACTCAGAGGAGATGTGGACTTTCGGAGGAAAGGGTCTCATGTGCAGCACCAAAGGAGGTATCAAGCACACTCCATGGAGATGTGAAAATGTGGAGGAACTATGTCTCGTTGTGTAAAAGAGGTAGAAACAATATTTTTATGAGGCCAACTTCAGGATTAAGATTTGAAATCTAAAGTTGCAAGACTATTTTCAAAGGTTGGTGAAAGAGTTAAACTTCAGGATTAGGATTTGCAATCTGAAGTTGCAGACTACTTTCAAAGATTGGTGAAGGAGCTCAACTTCAAGATTAGGATTTGCAATCTGAAGTTGCAGACTACTTTCAAAGTTTGGTGAAGGAGCTTCATCAAGGTTCATAATACCGGTGAAGATTTTTCAATTTTATTGGATTAATGTAATAAGGGGGGGAATGTTGGACTTATTACATTAATCGGGTTAGGAATGTTGAACTTATTACATTAATTATGTTAGTTTCTAATAAGCGAGAATGATTTTTGAATTAATGTAATAAGAGGGGAATGTTAGGTTTATTACATTAATTAGGTTAGTTTTTGTGTTTAGATTAGATAAATAAAATTAGTTCAGTATATAGTTGTGGAAGTTATTCCTGTAAGTAGTTGCTATAAGGGAAAATAAAACTATATAAAGATGCCCAAAAATCAATGTAATGAATAAATATTATTCAATATCAATATTCATATCATTCTAGTTTAATATTCAGTATCATTTCAGCATCAAGTTTGTGTGTATCTGAATGAATGATCTCAATTAGTAGTTTCAGCATTTTATATTTTTGTTCTTTCGTTTTATATTTTCAGTTTCACATTCTCTGAGCCTGTTACATCAATACATTGGGAGTTAGCTTTGTACACCCAATTCATAATTTCTTTACTTTCTTCCATTTCTTTACTTTCTTCAATTTCATCCATTTCTCCAATTTCTTCACTTCCTTCCATTTCTTCGCTTCCTTCACTTTCTTCAATATCTTCCATTTCTTCACTTCCTTCACTTTCTTCAATTTCTTCGCTTCCTTCACTTCCTTCACTTTCTTCACATTTTGTCCATTAAACTATTTCACCCATGAAAAGAAGCCATGGGTTTTGGATACTTGGATGTGAAGATAAGAACATACGAGAGGATAAAATAAAATTCCATTCCTTACAAACTACGCGGGAGCAGCAAATTGATTGAAACAGAAGTTTTGTAAATATCAATTCCTTCATTTCTCAAGGCAGCTCAGATAAACTACACTTCTCTCTGTCTCCTTCAACAACTCTACCATTCTTTTGCTCCATTCCTTTCAATTCAATTACTCTCCTTTTAGTATGAATGATAGGTATTTTACAAAACTTGCACTAAGTGTACATTTATTTCATCCTCACTCATTTTTATTGGGGTTTTATATGGAGTACTTAGATTTATCATTGTTTCATTATTACTACAACATTAGCCAACTTGGAGAAAATATTGATAAATTAGGTAACATAAAAGTTTAACTATATATCACATGTCAAGTGGAGAAATTTATAGGTTTTAATTTGGTGTCCTTTAACATTATATTTTATCTTATTTAATTTTATTATCTAAAATTACTACATTGATTTAAGGAGGTTATTAACAATTGTCACCTATTAAATGAAAAAAAAAGTTAATTCAATGTACGAATTTTTTTATATTTTTTAGAAAAAAAGTGGGCAGAGCCACTATACTTAGAAAAAAAAATATTAAAATAAAACTAGGAAAAGTACACAGTAGGGAGGTTAGGCAAGACCCCAAACCAGCCTAGAAAAAAGGAAGAAGAGAAGCTAAAAAACCCAACTCCTCAGCCAGATAACCTAGGGCAAACACCTGCATACCAAATTCAGAAAGGTTACTTGAAATCATGGTGTGACTGCCCTAGTTTGCATTAGCTGCCAAATTTGAAAGTCAGTCTGCCAGCATGTTTCCTTCCCTATAAACATGAGCAAATTTATATTCCTCAAACCTTAGTAAAAGTTTCCAAACTTCCCCCAGCACATACTATAGATCCCAATTCACTATTTTTTTGGACACTAAGGCAGAAATTAAAATGTGAGAGTCACCTTCTATGGATTTTTTATTATGCCCAATGATAATGCCAGCTTGAGGCCTTCTTGAAGAGCTCTAGCTTTAGCCATATTGTTTTTGTCATCCAAAATTCTAGCAAAAACACTTGATAAAACCAACACCCTTGTGATCTCGAAGCATCGCACCAATCCCAGATCTACTCAGGTTTCCCTTGGAAGCCCCATCAAAATTCATTTTGATGAAAGGAGAAATTGTCTTGGCCAATTTGAGGTTTCTTCTAGCTTCTTGCTTGGAGAACCTCCCAACCAAAACACCCTTAAGGGAAATCTTCACCCCCTTCCACTTTTTTATAATGTTGTTTTCAGCTGAAGAATAGGTTGAGGAAAGAGTTTTTGACCTCATACAATATGTGTTGATGGACTCAGTGATAGAACCTTCTATCTACTTGCACACCATAGCCATCTTCAAGCTATGGTGAAGGATAGGCCAGCCAAAGACAAGATGATTCAATGTGGATGGAAATGGGCCTACCCAACCAAGCTTTTCAATCACCCATTTCCAACACATTTGAGTGAAGTCACAGTTCAATAGGAGATGGTTTGTGTTTTGTCCTCCTCCACTAAACCCCATATCACACACACTACGGGATTTGCTAAACCAATTTTATGGAGTCTATCACTTGTTAGGATTCTATTTTGTAGGGCTAACCAAAGGAAAGAGCCCACCTTAGGTGACATCATGTCATGCCAACAAAAGGAAAATATTGGATTTCCCTCAAGGGCTCTACTTGGTAACAATGATTTATAACTAGCCTTTATGGAGTATTTTCCACTCGAGCTCTTTGCCCAAATTAGGTTGTCCTCTTCATTTGTTCAATGTGGTTGGAAATGGGCTTGCCCAACCAAGCTTGCCAATCACCCATTTCCAGTACATTTCAGTGAAGTCACAGTTCAACAAGAGATGGTTTGTTTTGTATCCTCCTCCACTAAACCGCACATCACACAAATGAAAGGATCTACTAAACCAAGTTTATGGAGTCTGTCACTTGTTAGGATTCTATTTTGTAGGGCTAACCAAAGGAAAGAGCCCACCTTAGGTAACATCATGTCATGCCAACAATAGGAAAATATTGGATTCCCCTCAAGGGATCTACTTGGTAACAATGATTTATAACCAGCCTTTATGGAGTATTTTCCACTTGGGCTCTCTGCCCAAATTAGGTTGTCCTCTTCATTTGTATTGCACAAAATTATTTTATGCAACTTAGCCTCTAGAATCCTCTTATCCGAAGATGAGATAGAGGTTAGAGAAAGATCTTTCTAGACTGCTCTAGGGAACCCATCATAGAGTGACAAAATAAAGAAATTTTTGACCCTTGAAACCCATGCCTTTTCCAAAATAGCTTTGGCATGTGGGATGTTACAAACTGAGATAATCAAGGAAAGACCATTCTTCAAGTCTACCCAAAAGAGTGCCTTATCTCTAGAGTTAATCAACCAAGAAAAGTGTGGTATGATTACTTAACAGCTCCTAACCATGAAATTCCACATAGAAGAGCCAACTAGGGGATTACTCATTGTTAAATTCTGCTCAGGTTCAATCCTATCTAAGTACTTAGCCTTGATCAACTTAGCCCACAAAATATTGGGTTTTACATAAAATTTCCAAGCTAATTTTTCTCCTAGATTGATATTCCTTTCCAGAATCTTGTGGATCCCCACTCCTCCCCAATCCTTTGGCATACATAAATTATCCCAAGACACTAGTAGTATCTTCTTTTTATCATCCAAGTTACCATACCAAATGGAGTCCCTCATAAGTTTTTTTAGGGAGTTCATGACCCCTTTAGGTGCCATCAACACTGATATAACATAATTTTGGATGGTACTTAATACAAATTTAACCAGTACGAACCTACCTACCAAAGATAACCATCTTGTTTTCCAGACTAAAATCCTATCTTTCACTGCTTGCAAAATATTCGTCTAGTATGCTGCTATGTTTATTCCTTGGAAAAATGGAATGCCTAGATACTTGCAAGGGGTATTAGCCAGTACAAAATTAACAATTCTTTGGTTTTCCCCTCTTGCTTCCCTATTTAAGTTAAAGAGAAAAATATTAGATTTGGCAGGATTTAGTTGTTGGCTTGAAGTTGAAAAATAATCATCTAATGTGTCCATTATAACCTTAGCTTCCTTGACACTCACAAAATCAAACAACAAGGAGTTATTAGCAAATAAATTATAAGTCAAGGACAAGTTGGAATTGTGAATTTCTACCCCTTTCCAAAGGCCAATATAATGTTTATGTAGAATCAATATACTAAAACCTTCTGTTAGAATGATGAACAAGAAGGGGGATGAGAATCTCCTTGCCATAAACCCTAAGAAGAGGAGAAAAAATTGCAAGGGGACCCATTTACTAGGACCGAGAACTTGGCCCCTGAAATATAAGACTTCACCCACTTTAACCATTTCATGTTGAAACCCATTCTTTCCATAATTAGTCTAAGGAATGTCCAATTAACCCTACCATAGGCTTTCAACATATCTAGTTTGAGGATCATTACTAGGGAACATTGTAGATTGATAGAGTGAAGAGCCTCATGAGCCATTAGAGCCCCTTTTGATGTCTCCCTACTAGGGATAAAACCCCGTTGTTGTTCTGAGATGATGGAGGGGATGATTTTTGCTAGCCTAGTTAGCATTGCCTTGGTGAAATTTTGTATATTGTGTTACAGAGCAATATGGGTTTGAAATTTGTGAAGATGCTTGGATGAGGGAATTGAGAAATAAGAGTAATGAAGGTTGAGCTAAATAATTTCAGTATATTGCCAAGAAAAACCAACACTTATGAAAGAAAAAGGGAGTGAAATGATTAGGACTAAGAGCCTTATCATCATCCATAGCAAACACAATTTCCCTAATCTCATCAAAAGTGAATGGGGCCAATAGCATGGAGTTATCTTGAGCCGATACCAAATGGGGTATACAATCTAGTACTAGGGAGCTAACTTGATTAAGCTAAACATCATTAAGAAAATGTTGGATGAAGTCAATATGGAATTATTTGTTTGCTCATTTATAAACATTTATTTCTAAAATAAATAAGATAGAAAAGGGTCTTATTTTTTATTTTGATTTTTTACATAATATTTTATTTTATCATAATAAGTATATTATTGTGTTTGTAAAAGATGGATATTGACTAATATATCAATCAATAAATGAAAGGGTAAAAAAAATTTATAAATAATAGTAATAATATGTATTTTTTAAAATATTTTCTTATTAGATTACAATATAGAACTATTATTTTACAATTATTAATGACTAAAATTTCTACATCTAAACTTCAGAGTCCCTAATTATATATGAACATGAGGAATATTCTATGAAAAATAATATTATTTCTCTTAGAAATATTTTTTCATTAAATTAAAAAAATTACAAGTACATTTCATGGAGAACAATTTGTGTTCTTTTTTAAATACTATGTTTTTGATAAGAAAAATAGATTTTATAGGGATCCTAAAACCCAACAATTGTTACATATCATAAGGTTGTAAATAAAACAAAAAAGCCTAGAACAAAACTATAGCCAGCCAAAAGGCCAAATCGAAAGATAGACAAAAAGCCAAGCAAAAAACCTACAAAAACCAAAAAGCCAAAAGATAGATATTGATAGTCCTCAACCTAATCCTCTGCTTTCTTTTCAAGGTCCTACATTGTTTCTGCCACTTCATAGGCTTTCTAACACTCCTTAGCCATTTGCTACTATTTCTTCAAGAAAGTCTGATATAGTTGGCTATGGGAAATTTCCATGATGGTTTCATCATCCTTCCTATCTTCATCTCTATTCTTCTCCTCATTATCCTCTAGAAGACCCCAAGCTTTCAGCTGTCCAGCAAGAGTAGCAATTTTTTCATTGAGAGTGTTCAGAATAGAGATCATCTAATTAGCCATGTTATGGTTGTAAGTCTCCAAATTTTTCATCCTTTTTTCAACCAACCTAATAGCATCCCCCAGATCTATCACATTCCCTCTCTCAAATTTCTTCCCCTAGCTTTCTAGCTATCTCGTTCTTTCTTTTACCTCCTCTAGTTTATGGAATAGCCATTTAATTGATTTGAAATTATCTATCATGCTATTTCTAGCATTGTTAATTAGGTTCATCCCCACTTCCCTTGTGTTGTCAATTATAGCCACCAGCGCCAAATCAATAAGATCCTCCATTTGGACCTTTCCCTCTTTTTCTTCTAGGATTTGTGGATTCATGGCTTCTCTCACAATCCCCATCTTTGAAGTTCTGACATTGAAATTTTTCCAAGCTAGACACCTATCTTTTATAACCACCTCACCACCTCCTTCCTCTATTTTCTCCTTTTCATGCTCCTATGGGAGACTTAGAGAGGGTGGAAGCACTAAAATGTCCATACCAGAAATAGTTTTCCCCTCTAAGGGTATGTCCTCCTCTTTCATCTTCCTCTATTTCTTTCTAGGGTTTTCAACCGACTCCACCCTATCTTCATCTTCCTCACACTTATTCTCCTCATCTATATCCATGTCTTCATCTTCTTCATTAAATTCCTCCTACCTCTTATTAGCAATTTTGGGTCCAAGGCCCCTGGGAATTTTCCTACACATAGCCTTTGATGGAGTAGGCATATCCTTATCTTTACCCCTTGCCTTCTTTTTGAACAAATTATAAGCTTCCTCCTCCTCTGAGCTTATAATCTTAACCTCTTCCAAGTTAGATGAGAAGTTAGAATTCCTTGTGTCCTCAGAGACATCCCCAACATGAGCCAGTATTTTACTCCTAGATTGAGCCTTAAAATGCTCATATATCAAGAGCAGTAAACCCTCATGCAAGGCTAGGTTAGAAGTAGGTTTTTTTCTTATGCCTAGAAATGCTCTTGTGCATAGAAGAATACAAATAAAACATAAAGGAAACCTTAACCCCATAACAAAAATGATTAAGTAAAACAAAGTGATGAGTTCTAACCCTATCAAATCTAGTGTCTAGAGATATATATTCAATAACGACCCTCAGCACATACCTCCAGAGCTTTTTAATTGAATCCATCTCATAGTAGGTCTCGCATTTCACCAGTTCCTTTTTCTCTTATGTATTCTTGGTGAAGTCCTTAATTGCATTCGTAGACACCTTTTTGTCTCTATAGAATTTTAACCCCTCATCTAGAATTTCAATGACATGGGCAATGACTTCCATAGTAATTTGATATGACTCCCCATCCACTTTGACCCTATCATCCTTCCACGAATTTACCATAATATTGGTTATTGCTAGGTCATATCCATGAATTGTAGTGATATAATTTGCAATTCCACCCTTTTCAAGCTTCTCCTAGCTTTTGTTCTTTTCTTCCATTTGTCCACCTCACCTACTAGTTCTTTCCTACTCCTTTCACCCACCATCTTTGTAGCCTAAACATTTACAATTTTCATAAACACCGTCCTTTATTTCCCTTTCTCAATCCATTGGATACTCTATTTAAAACTGCTTTATTTTTCACCACTTTTTCTTTTGATACTATAAAAGTGGTAAAGGAAATAGACAATCCACAAAGTGTGTCAATTTGACACATTAAACATCACCCACTTGTTCCATCCATATTTACCATAATTGTAGTGGCTTTCACCCATACTAATATTAATTTCCATTATTAACTTAGGATTACATATGTATCTCCCTAGATACTCTCTTGGTCTATTAGGCTTTTTATATCGGCCACAATATTTCCATCGGTGTTCCATATCATCACCATTTTTTTCTTTATTGCTTTGTTGGCAAACTAATCAACCACCGAGTTAGCCTCCCTGTACTCATGGCTAACATAAATGCATTCAAATTTTTTGAGTATTATATGAATTTCTTCAATTATATTTGCAATTTTCTAGGTGAGATGAAGACTCCCTTTAATACATCTGATAATATTATTTGAGTCCCCCTCTAGCCATAATTTTTTGACTCCCACATCCCAGACTAATTTAATAGTGTGGAGAGCAGCATTGGCTTCAGCATAATGATTTTTCTAGATTCCTAGGGTATAGGAGAGAGAAGAAACTCCTCCACCATGACAGTTTTTAATTATTCCTCCACATTCAAAAATACCAAGATTCCCTTTAGCTACTCCATCAAAGTTGGCTTTATGCCAACCCTCGGGTGGGATTTTCCACTTCACCTCCTATCTTTTTATCCTCTTGTCCTTTTCCTTTTTCTTATTCCTATCTCCATCTTCAATATCTTCCCCCCTTTCTTATCTAGAAGTTTTCCTTCATAGTGCTATTGAATTTTTTTGCAAGCACATAAGTAGGTTCCTCCCTATCTCTAAAGATTTAATTATTTCTCTCCTTCCAAACTCCCTAGTAGAAGTGAGGCAAAGTTCATGAGCTTATAGCATGCAAATTTGTTCCTTTATACATACTATCCCATTGACAAAAAAAACTCCAAAATATTATCTGGCTTGCACCAACTAACCCCATAATTCTTTGTGAGCAAATCCAAAACCTCCATGGAGTACAGACAATGAATAAAAATATGATTAACTGACTCCAAATGATATTTACAAAGAATACATCTATTTGGCATATACTAACCTTTCTTTTCTAGATTATCCAAAGTCAATATTTTATCTTCTAACATCAACTAGAAGAATATATTAATCTTAGGGGTGAGGCTAGGCAACAAGTCCTTAGCCCATGGAGGTTTCTCTTTTAGGCTCCAAAGAGAATTATACCTCAATGCCACTGAGTAGCGACCATTAGAACTATCCTCCCATATTAATTCATCCCTCTTATTATTCAAGATCATTGTGTTCAACATCACCTTTATTGGCTTGAGATCATTCAAGATGAGAGACAGTTCCCTCCATCCCTGGTCCATTCTGTACTCTCTAACTTTTACTCCAAATTTCCTAATGTAGGTATTAGCCTAGTTTTCATAGATAGGATTGTTAATGGGAGGACCCTAAAATAACCAATTATCTTGCCAGAAGAGGATGTCTTCATTGTTTCCCACTTTCCACTTGGTCTTAGAATTAGCTAGGTCTCTTGCCTTAATAATACCATTCTAGATGACTGAGCCATTCAAGATGAGTAGAAACCTTAGAGAAGGCCTTCTAATATACTTGTCCACTAAAAAATCTCTCCATTCCCCAGAGCTATTGAAAATGTGCCAGATCTACTTAGCTAGAAGAGCCTTATTAAGATGTCTTAGTTTCCTTATTCTAAGACCTCCATAGCTCTTAGGGAGGAAAACATTATCCTAGGCCACAAGATGGTATCTTTTGTGTTCCTCATGCCCAAACCAAAGAAAATATCTCTAGATCTTTTCCATTTTATAAAAATGGTTAGCTAGAATCCCAAAGAGACTTAGAGCATATGTAAGAAGATTCTGAAGTGATGATTTCACCAAGAGACATTTTCCAACTTGGCTTAAAGTAGTACCTTTCCAACCTGCAACTTCTTACTAAACCTATCAAGAATCCCATTCTATAATTGATCTAGCAGCTTAGTTCCCAATAGTAGACCAAGATAGTTAGTTGGAAGGTTGCCAACACCACATGCAAGAATCCTAGTAATCTTCCTTTGTCTTTCAATAGGTGCATTAATAAAGAAAACTAAACTTTCTGCCCAATTAATAAGCTAGCTTGATCCCCTGACATACACATCCAATAATTTCTTCATCTTTTGAGCCTCATGAGTGAAGCTTCCCCTCCCATGATGGTGTCATCCACAAACTATTGATGAGTAAAAGTAACATGTCCTAAAGAGAGCTTGATTCCTCTTAATATCCCATCGTGTCTTTTTCTTTGAATCAACCTACCAATAGACTCATCCATGATAATGAACAAGATAGGAAATAGGGGATACCCCTGTCATAATCCTCTTGAAGGTTTGAAAAAATTAGAAGGAGCTCCATTGATCAGTATGGCAAGCAAAGAAGTAGAAATAAGTTGAGAAATGAGTTTATGCACCTCGTGATCAAAACCAAAAGCCTAGAGAATGAAACCAAGGAAAGTACAATCCACCTGATCATAGGCTTTGGAAAGGTCCAACTTGAGAAGGTGACCTTCTCTTTTACCTACTTCCAGTGAATGAATGACCTCAGCAACCAACATGATAGAATGCAGGATCTGTCTTCTAGGGACAAAACTCGTCTGCTACTAGGATATGATCAAAGGTAGAATATTAAGAATTTTGGATGTCAACACCTTTGAAATGATCTTGTAGAATGAATTACAAAGACTAATGGGACTAAATTGATCTATTGAATTTTCCCCTGGAACTTTAGGAATGAGAACCAAATAAGTAGAGTTGAGTTCTTTAAGGAGATTTCTGGCTCCAAAAAATTCTTGCACTACCTTGACAATATCCTCCATAACCACCTCCCAATATACCTAAAAGAAGAATGTATGAAAACCATCTAGCCCTAGGGCTTTATTTGCTGAAAGAGAGAACAAAGCATGTTTAACTACCTGAGCCTTAGGAATCACCTGCAACATTTTATTATGGTGTGGTTTAACTATTTGGGGAAGAGATGAAACAATTTCATTCTGATCCACCATTGATAACAAGGGATCCCAAGAAAGAAGAGAAGAGAAAAAAGAAATAGCTTCAGTAGCAATATTAGTTTCTTGTGTCAAAAGAGTCTAGCCCTTATTAATCCCTATAATCCTATTATTATCTCTATGCTTAAGGGTGGAAAGGTGAAAAAATCTTGTGTTTTTATCACCCTCTTTAAGCCAATTAATACGGGATCTTTGTTTCCAATAGTTCTCTTCTCTACTTATAATGTTATGCAAATCAGTGAGAATTGACATCTCTATATTCCTATTTTGATCATTATATCCTTTGTTCTAGCTAATATCCTAAATATTACTAAGCTTGTCTAACATCTCCTCTTTTTCCTAAAAAATATGTCCAAAGTTTTTCTTATTCCAGACTTTAATATTGCGTTTAACATTGCTCAATTTCTTGGCAACCCTAAACATAGTAGTCCCTTCCAGCTCAATATTTCACCAAGAGGAGATTCTATCCAAAAGATCTGGATGAGATATCCACATCTTTTCAAATCAAAAAGGATAATTTCTCCTAGCCTGAAGAGCAATAATTGAAAGGGAAATGGGGGAATGGTCAGACCCAACTCTAGGGAGAAGGGAGAGCTTATAGGAAAAGGAATTCAACCAATCTAGAGTGATGAGAGAATGATTTAAATGAACCTAGATACACTCCCTCCCAATTTTCTTGTTAGATCAAGTGTAAACCCCACTCCCCCACCGAGAGATCAACATCCAAAAGAGCCAAACTATTAATGAAGTTTGAAAAATCCAGCTTACTATCCAAGTCTAGGGCTAGGCCGCCTAATTTTTCCTCATGAGTAAGGGGAGTATTGAAATCTCCCATTATAATACCCTTGCTAAGATTACTATTCTAAATAATAGAGTAAAGCTTCATCCAATAATCATTCCTCTTTCTTTTAGTATTTGGGGCATACACATTCAAAAGAAACCACAAATCATTACTATTCCTATGGAACACTTTACATAATAGAATATTACCTTCATTATACAAAGAAGTGACCTTAAAAATTTTATTGTTAACAAGAGTAACTAGGCCTCCTGAGGCATCCTCAAAATTGATGGCCTCGCCAACCATGGTATTGCTAAAGGAAATCTTACCCAAATTTTCCTTGTTCATTTTTGTTTCTTGGATCAGCATAAAATTAGGTCTTTGGTCTCTAATCATATTCCTAACTACCTCCTATTTATGGGCCCCATTTAGACCCCTTATATTCCAAGATATAATCTTCATTTCTTTTTACCAGAGCATTCCAAAATGGTTCTTTGGCTCCCATCTGCCAAATTCCTTCTAGTCTCCTCTTGCATGACTTGGCTTAAACTCTTTCTACCTACTGACTTTGTTTAATTCCCACATCTGCTTTTACATAGCTTCTAGTCATTGCTAGTGACACAGGGGAAGGATACCTACTATTCTTATTTTTTTCCTTTATCTCACTCCCCTTGTTATTGTCAAGCCATTCCACAATTCTTGAAATCTTTCTAGGGGAAGAAAATCTGACCATGTCCATAAGACTCTCTTCCAAATTACAAGAAGTAGAATGATCCTTCATAGGAGATGATGGAACCACCATGGTTCCTTGATATCCTTGTTTTTCCCTCACTACCTCCATTTCATCATTCAATCTTTGCTACTCCCCCTCTCCACTCGAGAGGAAATCATGATTTCCTATAGGGGTATCACACACTAAATCCTTTTCTCTTGCACTAGTAATTTGAATATCTCCTTATTAATCCCTTTATCTCCCTTTGATGACTCACTTATCCCCTTATTAATTTGGGGAATAGATAGCTCTATGACCATCAAATCCATTGCTAGAATAGCCCCCTCTATGGTCTGAGAAACTAGATGTTCATCCTCCTTACCCAACTTGGATCCAATCTAGTCTAATTTTGTGGTCTAAGAATTAGGCATTAGGGAAACCAGTTCTTCTACCTCCTTGCCCACTTTTGATCCAATATGGTCTGGTTCATGCACTTCTTTAATAGGGATTTCCACCTTCACCTCTTGCTTCCTAGGACTATCCTTAATTTCCTTCTTTTTCCACATCTTTTTCTCCTTTCCAAATTTAGAAGTTTCTTTTTTCCTACTCTTTTCCTCTTTAGCCTTTGGGCACTGATTAGCCTTATGACCTAATTTCAAACAATGGAAGTATGCAAAAGGTATGCTTTCATAAACCAACTTTTAGACATGCATACCAAGTTTAGAATGAAAGCACACAACCTTTGACATATCATCCCCTTCCTGAACTCCAATACATATATGAGCATACATGAGTCTTCTTCAGGATGTAGTTATTGGATCTATAGATAGAAGCTCACTAGAGAATTTTGCCACTCCCACAAACACATCCTCATTCTAAAACTCCAAAGGCAACTCTAGAAGTCTGACCCACACTAGAGCTTACACAAAAATAGAATCATTCAAATCCAACTTCAAAGACCACTTCTAGAGGACCAGTGTTGAGTGACCTATAACCCAAGGTCCTTCACACAAAATGTTTGATAGATCCTTGCTGCGTGAAAATTCAAAAGACAAGAAACCTTTGGCCATAATAGTTATAGTGACCTGACCCTTAAGGTTTCATTTCTTTTGCATGAAAGCTTTAACAATATCTATATTTGGCCTTTCCTCAATGAACTTACATACTAGGGTAGAGGCCATTGAAGCAATGTTGTGATCTACTAGCTCATCCAGAATTGCAATCACACATGAACCCTTTTCCAACCTAGAGAGTACCTTAACTGGTGGAAAAGAAGACTTACCAGTTGATTTAACTCCAACTATAAAAAACCATTTTGCATAATGTGCCCCAGGCTGACCCACCATGGAGGAGGGAAAATACTTGTCTAGATCCTTACCATGGTTACGTGGGTCACAATCTCTTTTCTTTGTTGCATCTCTGATCTTTGAGTTCCCCTGACAAACTCCATCACCTCCCTGCAATTCATGCCCTAGACCATGTTTTTGATACCTCCTAACTAGAGGAATCCCATCTAGGATAGGTCTTGAATTTTGAAAAGCTACACTTCCTTGTCCTCTTCCGCCACTACTCTCGCTCGCCATTACTTGGCTTGTATTACTTGGTTTATAGAATGATCCTAAAGAAAATATACAATAATATAAAGATAAAAGCTAGCATTGTTATCTTACATGAATCTAAAGCAAAAAAAATTATGTTTTAGTTTGGTACATGTGTACTTATTTAATTTTGGTTAATATGAAATAGTTTTATTTGTCTAAGAGGAATTATGAATAAAATAAATATTGAGGTTGAAAGTTGTTTTTTTAGAAGTATATTTTAATATTGTACTTAATTTTTTTAAAATTTAAGATGGTCATTAACAATTTTATCTACTAAAAAATGAATTATATATCTACATACATAGAGAGAGTGTTTATCTTTTCCAAAGTTAGAATGATTAAAGAATAATATGCATAGTATCAAGTTCTTAATCAAAGAATAAAATGACTTAAATTGTATAATAATTTTTTTTTTAAAATTGAAGGGTTACAACCTAGAGCTTTCTCATAGAATTGTGGATATTTGGGAGGAGAATAAGGTCTTTGTTGGTAGTATTTCACTTGTGGTGAAATCAAAAACCATTGAGCATATAACTAGAATGAGCATGGCTAACACTAGAATTCCTCAACAAACCAAAGTGTCTTTTAAAGAGGCCTTCAAATTATTCTTGGATCTTGAGAAAAAACCTTGACACTTCAAAGTGAGTTCGAATGGAAGCAACTAGTAGAGAAATGAAAAGTGGATGGAAATTTGATTACTCTAATCAGTTAGATTTTGTCATTTTTATGGAAACTATAGTATTTGATAATCTTTCTTATGCTTAAAACAAAGTCTTTGTATTATGAAGTGCATAAATTATCTAAGTGTAATTAGTAATATCTATCAGTGGTCACATAGTTTGAGTCCCTAATTATCACTTGAAGTAGATCGAAGGCCACAATTTTGAATTATGATAGTAAAATGGTGATCACTTATGTTAGTGTTTTAGTTGGTATGATCTCTGGATTATTTTCATAAAGTTAGTTTGTTAACACATAATCAAAATTGTTGAGAAAGAATGAATACTTAGGATAAGAAATTGAATTCTATTAAAAAATCAATAACTTATAAATCTAGGTACAACATCCTAGATGTTCACCCTTGCTTAGAAGATTATAATAACAATTTTTGAAAACATGAACGTTATTTGATAATTAGGTTGACTCGACAGTTTTAAGGAAAAAGGTATTAAAGGAGGTCTTTTTGATATGCAAAGATATACATGATTATGCTATGGTATGTGTCGTTCAATATTTATTTATGTTGGTATGCACAGGTTTTGATCATCAAAGTAGAGAAGAGGTTATATGAGCATGATCACATGCAAGTATAAAACAAGGACTAATCAAATGTTTAAGATATTAGCATAGTCAATTCTAGTACAATCTCTAAACCACTTGTATAAGTTGCATGTTGTTGTAAGGGAATTGGGCCCATTTTCTATTACAACTCCTAACAAGGTTGAGGGCTCTAACATGGTCAAGTACTCTAACAAGGTCAATTACTCTAACAAGAACAAATATACTACATGTATTTAATAGACTCCTAATAGAGTCAAAACCTATTATAGGGTATTTTTTACTAGTGCATTATTTTGTGGGTACCATCCTCGTTGGGGTTTTCTCTTGGCTAGGGTTACCCTGGTTAACAAAACAAGTTGTTGTGAGTTTCTTTGTGGTAAGCTCTTTATTACTATTTATTTTATTTGGTTAAGAATTGTTATGGTTGATTACTAAAAATTTTATTTGGGGCAAACATTTAAAAATATTTATCAACCCCCTCTTAGTATTTCCTATTTTGAAAAAAATGTATTAGATCTCAGTTACTTAGAGGAAGATCACAATGGATTTAATAAATTTCCAAAGGAACTATGAAGTTTCACTTGAAGAACTAGATTAGGCTAATGATGAAAATTAAAGATTTAAGATCCAACTTAGAGATGCACAAGATTCCATCAAAAGGGTAAAAGATCGAATCAAAAGTTAAATATCTCAAAGGAAAGAGTTAGTATATTAGGTTAAGGAGTCAAAATTGGTTATAAAATTGAATAGGGAGAATGAAATTCTCAAACATGACCTTAAAATCACATCAGTAAAGATGAGTATATTATCAGATGAGCATAAAATAGAAGAATATCTAGAAGATAAGGTCACTAAATTAAAATCTCATCTTACCAAGGTCAAGTTAGAACTTGATGACACAAAACTAAATTAAATGCAGTATTTCATGTTGAGGATATTACAGAATACATTTAATGTAGTCTAGGTTCAATTGAAAGTGAGGATATCATATCAGATACTAAGAACATTTACAACGAAGACAAAACCTTGAAACCAAAATTTGCACATGCCATTAGAGTTTCTGCAATACAAGAATTGAGATGTACTCTAGGTAACACTTTGAATTTAGAAGGCATAATTGGTAGACTTACTACTTTTGAGCTGTCTAAATTTGATAGCTACATACCTGCTACCATTGAATCTTATTTCAAGTCACAATTGGTTATTAGCAAAAGAAAAGGCAAACATGTGAAGAGTGATAATGCCACTTTTGATGTGATTAGATTGATGAACTTGAAGCACCTATTATAAAAAGATTTGGAAGAGATAGATGTAAATACAAAGGTAAACTACCTATAATTTGTTTCTCATGCAACAAGGTTGGTCATATTGTTGCTAGATGTCCTGACATGAAAGATAAGGATGAAAGAAAGGAAATCAAGTACAAAAGAAGAAGAGATGACTAATATTACAAGAAAAATAAGGATGAAAAAGGTAAAAATTCTTAGTATATTGCTAAAGAAGAAAATGATACCAAATCTGAAAACAATGATGATGAATTTGTCAATGTTGTTATGAAAGAAGATTTGTGTGAAGATGAGAAAAATGCATTAATCTCTTATGTAAAAAAAAGGGATAGATGGATAATTAATAGTGGTTACTCTAACCATATGACTTGTGATTAAAAAAAATTGAGGATATTGGATCATACAAAGGTGGATGTGTTAAGTTTGGTAATTATATTCCATGTGTTATGGAAGATAAAGGAACCATTATGTTAATTAACAAAATTAAATGTGACATGTTTACAAGGTGGAAGGTGTTGGAAAAATAAGGGTGTTGGAAAAATAAGAGGAGTAACTAAGAGGGAAAGGATGAATAAATTACCACTAAAATAAATCCTAGATCCCTTAAATGTGAACACAAAATATAAAATTCAATAAATTATTATTCCTCGGCAAACACATTGGCACTCAGTTAATGCTGATAATATGTTGTAACTTAGTAATCATTGAAATAACAACTATAACTTGATTAATGATTAACATGAAAATCTTATGATATTATCTGTGATTAAATCTCACTTAATTTAGTTGCATACACATAAAAGAAATAGTATGAACACAAGTGACACCAAGATTTAATGTGGAAACCCAATTTGGGAATAACCACCAATTGCAACTAGTTACTAATTTTCACTCTTCAAAAGTGAGCCCTATTAGGAGCCAGCCATGTTAAATGTTACAAAACACACTATTAGATGTGACACTGTTAGAGAATTTATTCACCCTGTTAGGAGTGACCTTTTCAGAAGTATTTAGACACTTCAATCTAGAAATTTCACCTTGTTAGAGGATTTACAAATAGCTGTTAAGCCAACTCTGTTAAAAGATTTTAGATCACTACTATAATGGTTAGAGAGTAACAATGAGATGACCTGATTTCTAATGCAATTGAATTGTTGATTACAGGTCTCAATTCTAGCTTTAATACTTGATTCTTCCTTATCAAATGTATCTTTTCAGATCCAAAAGGATATTCTTCTTATCCTTCTAATTCATTTCCTCTAAGAATCTTCTATTCTTCCATATACTTATGCACATTCAATCCTCAACTTGAGCTTATACTTATATCTTATGCATTGTCAAGTTGGCTAGAACACAACTTAGAATAATTAATATTCATCTCCTCAATCAGCTAGAACCAACAAACAAATCCATTAAGCTCAATATTCCAAACTATGAAAATCTTTCGTTAGCCAACCCTACTTGGTAGACACTAACCCATAAATGGTTTTCCTATGTTAACCAAGCGAGCTTGGTTAACACTGCATCTTCACAAACTTTCTTTGGTAACTGAGTGATCTCCATTAACACTAGTTCCATCCAAATTTTCCTTCATTAACTAAGTGAGCTTGGTTAACACTCAACTTCTACAAACTTCTCTTTGAAGCCCAAGTGAACTCAGTAGACATTATCTTCTAAACTAGGCAATCACTAGAATGCTCAGTAGACACAAGAAACTATCTTCATTACCTGAATGAGCTTGGCATAGACTAACTAAAATGATATGACATTTTTTATAACATAAAATACAATACACAATTAATCAATTATTTTCAAAAATCTCCCTCTTTGGCATTGATGGCAACAGAACATGTCATAATACAATGAATTTTTTTTGGAGCAAAATAATAGTAAGGAATATCCTTAGTTTAATTCTAATTCTCATTTATGAGAACTCCCTCTATAATTGTGAACTCCATCTACCTTTAGTTTCCCCCTCTATTCTGAAAACTTTGTCTTCAACATCCTCTTCTGACAGCAAACTCTGCCTTTTTTATATTAGACCAAGTTCTTCTAGTTTGACATCTTGAAATAAAATTTCCATGAAAAGTATACTCTCCCTCTTAATAAAATTTATGTGCTATGATACTAACAAAAAAAAATCTCGTTCTTTTACATCTCATGCAAAATACAACATTTAGTGAATAACAATGTACCTCATGTACTAATTCATGTGCAATCTATCCTTTCAATACTACATCAACTTGACTGATCTTCAACATGCTCTAGTTGATGCATCACTAAACTTCATTTAGTGAGCTTCAAATAGGGGAATAACCCCTAACATACCTCTTTGATACAAAAATGCATCCTTAGGCAATGGCTTAGTAAAAATGTCTACAATTTGTTCTTTAGTATTCACATATTCCAATCTTACCTCTTTATCTTGCACCAATTCTCTCAGAAAATGATATTTTTTTACAATGTTCTTGGTCTTTCTATGCATCATAGGATTTTTTGATATATTAATTGCATTGGTGTTATCACAAAAGATAACCATTGGATCCTTGATCTCTACCTTCATACCTTCCAACAGTTGCTTGAACCAAACAACATTGCAGCAATTAACTACTACTACCACATACTTCCTACCCAATCAGCATTTGTAAAGGCCTTCAAATCCAAATTGTCTCCTTTATTGTACCATAATCCATAGTCTTTAGTACCATTCAGATACCTCATGATTCTTTGATTGGCATCATATGATTTTCCTTAGGATTTGCTGAAAATATTTCCACCATACAAACTACTGATGCAATATTAGGCCTTATATGCACTACATATTGCATTTTTTTGATCATTAATCTATGTGTGGTCTGATCTACCTCCTTGGAATCATCATTTTTGGAAAGCTTATTTCCAATATACATAGGTGTTCCAACTACTCTTGAAACTTCCATTCCAAATTTCTTTAGTATCTCCTTGATATATTTGGATTGAGTAATGTAGATATCAATTTTTCTTCCATTGAATCTATAATCCAAAAAAGAATTCTATCTCTCCAAACATGGAAATCTCAAATTCTTTACTCATCTCTTCTAAAAAGGCTTTGCACAAGTCATAATTTCCAATAAACAATATATCATCCACAAAGATTTCTGCCAATACAATCTTTTTGTCTAGTCCTTCTTTGATATACAAGCTATAGTTATCATTTGTCCTTTGAAAACCCATCTTCATCAAGTAGTTATGAAGTCTTTCATACCAAGCTCTGGGAGATTTCTTGAGACCATAAAATGCTTTGTGCAATTTATAAATCACACATTTTTCCTAGGATGTACAAAACCTTTAGGTTGTTCTATGTAAACTTCCTCTTCAAGAAATCCATTCAAAAACGTAGATTTCACATCCACTTGATAAAATTGAAATCCTCTATGTGCAACATAAAGAAGTAGAGTTCTAGCAACTTCTAATCACACAATAGGAGAAAACGTTTCACCATACTCAATAACTTCTTCTTGAGAATAACCTTTGCATACTAATCATGCTTTGTTTCTGAAAACTTCTCCATCTTCATTCAACTTATTTCTAAAAACCAACTTTGTGCCAATTAAGTTTTCATCCTTTGTTCTAGGAAGAAGAGCCTAGGTCTTATTTCTCTCTATCTTTTCTATTCCTTCATTCATAGCTTCAATCCAACTTCCATTATCCAGAGCATCTTTTAGTGATCTAGGTTCAAATTAAATAAGCAAACATGTACCTTTTAATTATTTTCTTGTCATTGTACCATCTGACTTGTCTCCAATGATCTAATCAGGTGCATGGTGTCTTCTAACATTTCTTGCTAACACAAGTACTTTGGATTTAGAACTAGTTCCACTAGCCTCACCATGATCTTTTGTATCAAGTTTGAGTCCCATTGTCTATGACTCGAGTCTTCCAAAATCAGTTTTCTCTGGCTACAACTTGGTAGCCTCTAATTGTGACTTGTGTCCTTTAGAATGTGACTCAGGTTGCATTGGTTGCAACTTGGGTGTTTTTGGAGATTTTGGGGACTTGGGAGATGAGGCCTCTTGACTTACAGTTGGATTTAGAAATGTATCAAGTTCAAAGTAAATAAACCTTCTATAATCCTTAGGTTCTTTACTACTCTCTTCTTCAGTATTTTCTACAAACTCATCAATTCTCACATGTGCACTTTTGATGATCTTATAAGTGGATAAATTTAAACATTTATATGCTTTACTTCTACTAGAGTATCCTAGGAATATACCTTCATAACCTTTGACATCAAATTTACCTTTCCTAATCTCATTCAGAAAATAACATTTTCTACCAAATACTTTCAAGAAACTTACATTAGGTTCATAACCATACCATAGTTTATAAGAAGTTTGATTTAAGTATTTCTTCAACTATACTATGTTTAAGTTATGCACTGTAGTACTAATTACTTCTTTCTAGTATTTGATTACGATATTCTTTCCTATCATCGAAGTTCTTGCACAATCCATGATGGATTTGTTCCTTCTTTCAGCTATATCATTCTACTAAGGTGTACTAGGGGTTGATACTTGTCTTTTGATTCCTCTTTCAATGTAAAATTCATTGAATTCATTAGAGATTAATTCACCACCTCTATCTGACCTTAAATACTTAAGCTTCTATCTAGTTTCCTTTTCTACTCTTTCTAGATACCATTTAGATTTTTGAAAATCTTTTGACTTCTCTTTCAAATATGTTATAGTCATCATTCTAGAATAATTATCAACAAAAAGAATAAAGTACTTATCTCCACTGTAATGTTCCATTTCAATGGGTCCACATAAGTTTGTATGAACAAACTCCAAGACTTCTTCATAATGATAGCTCTTTCTCTTAAAACTTGTCTTGCCCATAATACCAATTTGATAGTTTTTGCATAGGCCCATATAAGGTTTTCTCAAGCTAGGAATACCTCTCATTCTTTTATTTTTTCCTATCTTGATCAGATTATCAAAGTTTACATGACATAACCTTTTATGCCATAACCATCTTTCTTCTACTTAAGCAATGAATAATGAACTTTCATTGAGATTTATGTAGAATAGATTACCTTTGGTTTATTTACCACACCCTACTAGACTTTATTTTCCATCCAGTAGCTTGACCTTCCCATTCATGAATTCTATCTTCAATCCAATGTTATTCAACTATTCTACACTTAGTATATTATGATTTAGTCCTTCAACCCAATAAGAATTATCACATCTAAGTTGATTGGTTAGTGAGATACAACCTTTACTCTTTGTGCAACATGGTTCGTTGTTTCCAAATCTCACACTTCAACCATCATAATGTTCTGTATGTTCAAACTTTGTTTTCTCACCAATCATATGATGTGAGTAACCACTATCGATAATCCATGTATCATTTTTGCTAACATGAGAGATAAGTGTCATTTTATCTCCTTCATCATCAGATTCATCTTTTACAACAATATAGACCATTTCATCATCTTCACTACTATCTGAATATTTAGCCATTAAACAAGATTTCTTATCTTTGTCCTTGCAGTCCTTGAAGTTTTGGAAATCCTTCTTGTCTTTGTATTTACTATACTTCTTTTCATCTTTGTCTTCTCTATTTGAACATCTTGCAACAATGTGTCCAACTTCTTCACAAGAAAAGTAGATCAAAGGAATTTTACCTTCGCACTATCCTTTTCCTTTGGGATGCCTTCTTTCAAGTAATGTTTCAATGGCTTCAAGATCACTGTCAAAACTATCTTCCTCTTCACATTCACATTTATCTTGTTATTTGGATCACGTCTCATCTCTTTAATAGAAGACACTCTGATTGCATAGATAGGAAGAAGGGTTTTGAGTACCTTTATTACCACTATCACATCTTCAATTGTCGCTCTAGAGGTTTTGATAGCACTACAACTAGCTTTGATTCTCTCAACATATTTTGCAATATTTTCATCCTCTCCCATCTTCATCTGATCAAACTGACCTCTCAAGCTTCCTACCTTGGCTCTTTTCACATTATCATCACCTCCATAGATATCATTTTCTTTGGTCCACATGTCATGAGAAATAGCACCTCCTTTGACTTCATCAAATTCAACATAGTTAAGAGTTGATGCAATGTCAATCATCATACTATTCTAATTTTTCTTTTTAGCAATATGTTCCATAATCATTGTTCTTGTAGGAGCCTTGTAATCATTTTTAATGTATATTTCAAACTAGAATCACTGATGGTTGCCAAATGCAACTTCATAAGTTCTTGCCAAGCGTCGAAGTTATGTCTATTCAACATGGGTATCTCTCTTCTATAAAACATCTTGATATTTAGCTTAGGTCCTTGAAACCTTCTCTACAAGCACTAAGAAGCTTTGATAACAATTGTTGGGAACATAAGAGGAGTACCTAAGAGGGGAAGGGCGAATCAGTTACCACTAAAATAAATCCCAGATCCCTTAGATGTCAACACAAAATATAAACTTCACTAAAATATTTTTGCTTAGCAAATACATAAGCACTCAGTTAATACTGAAAATATGTTGTAACTCGGTAATCATTAAAATAACAATTGTAACTGAGTAAATTCTTAATATGCAAATCTTATGATATAATCTATGATTAACCTTACTTAAATTAGTTGTGTACATATACAAGAAATAGTATAAACACAAGTGACACCAAGATTTAATGTGGAAACCTAATTTGTAAAAAACCACCAATTGCAGCTAGTTACTGATTTTTACTCTTCTAAAGTGAGTTCTATTAGGAGACAACCCTATTAACAATTAAAAAAAAAAATTTTAATTGTGACCCTATTAGAGGATTTGATAACCCTATTAGGAGTGGCCTTGTTAGAGGTATTTAGACACTTCAATCTAGAAATGCCACCTTGTTAGAGGATTTACAAATAGTTGTTAATCCAACTCTATTAAGAGATTTTAGATCACTACTACAATGGTTAGAAAGTAACAATGAGATGACCTAATTTATGATGCAACTAAATTTCTGATTATAGATCTCAATTCTATCTTGAATACTTGATCCGTCCTAATTGAATGTATATTTGCAGCTTCATAGGGATATTCTTCTTATCCTTCTAATTCTCTTCCTCTAAGTAGCTTTTTTTCTTCCTTATACTTACACACATTTCATCCTCAACTTGACCTTATACTTATATCTTATGCATTGTCAAGTTGGCTTGAATATAACTTATAATAATTAATATTCATCTCCTCAATCAACTAGAACCAAAAAACAAATCCATTGAGCTCACTATGCCAAATTCATTTCAAATGAGTTCAATACATTCTGCAATGAAAGAGGAATTAAAAGACAAATGTCAGCACCAAGGATCCCTCCTCATAATGGGATAGTTGAAAAAATGAACATATCAATAATGGATTGTGAAAGAACATTGATGATGGAGAATAATCTATTAAAAAAATATTGGAGAGATGCTATCAGTATTGTTGTCTATGCCCTGAATAGAGTACTACTCAAGAAAGGTACAAATGCTACACTGTTTGAACTATGTTATGGATATGCTCATAATATGAAATATTTCAAGATCTTTGGAAGTAAATGCTACATATTTAAAGATAATACGAATGGAAAACTTGATGCAAAGAGTGATGAAGGTATATTCCTAGGATATTCCACTAAGAGTAAAACTTGTACGTGTTTGAACTCTAACACTAATAATATTGTAGAAAGTGAAAATGTGAAAGTTGATGAGTTTGAAAAAATAAATGATCTTACATGTAAATAAGAACCTAAAGATTACAACATATTCATCTATGTGGATGATGATTCTCCAGGCACTCCTAATTAACAAGAAAATAAAGTTACAATTCCCTAGCAGATAGGGAATGTTGAGGTGCAACAACAGGTTGTTGAGAAACACATAGATGATGTTGAGTCAGAAATTAGAAATTTCAACCATCGAGTAGATAATATTGAGCATGTAGAACTTGAACCAAAAACTGAATAGAAAATAATTAATGAGCATGCGATTATCTTTCAAGATGAACCTATTGAAGAATAAAGGAGTCCACATGTGCTAGCCAAGATTGTAAGAAGACATCACAAACCTGAACAAATCATTGGTCATGTTGAATCAAGTGTTATGAAAAGAAAAATATTCAAAGATGATAGGTGCTTTCTTTGTGAATTGGAGCCTAAATCAGTAAAAGATTCCCTAGAAATCAAGATTGCATCCAAGAAATGAATGAAGAAATTGAATAGATGGAGAAGAACAATACTTGGACCCTAGTACAAAGACCAAAGGATAAAAATAATATTAAAACAAATTTGGTTTTCAGGAATAAGTTGAATGAAAATAGTGAAATAACAAGGAACAAGGAAAGACTAGTATGCAAAGGATACACTCAAGAAGAAGAAGTTGAATATGGAGAAAAAATTTCTCATATTGCAAGACATGGAGGAGTCAAAACTCTTCCTGCATATTTAGCCTCCAACAATTTCAAGGTATATGAGATGGATGTCAAATCTGCATTTTTGAATGGTATACTTGAGAAAGAAGTGTACATTGAACAACCTGAAGGATTTGTGGATTTAGATTAAAGGGATATGGTATATAAGATATAACGCCCTACTTGGAAACCCAAAAGAATAAACCTAATATGTTACAAAGTTTACTGAACTATTTTTTTATAAGTTTAAACAACATCAAAGTAACAATAATATGGAAGAAATATATAATACAAATCAAGTACACATTAGAAAATTACAAATATAGTTTCCATTCCTCAAGGTTTCTTTCACATTGAGTTACATTAAAAAGATTGTATTAATTTTAGTTTTAAATCTTAAGTACATGTTCATGGTCATAAATAAATAACAAATACATCATCTCATAAGAAAATGCATAAAAGAAACTAATACAATGAAAACACATCCAATGAATAACATCCACTACACATGTTGTAGAGTATGCAAGACTAGACACAACTACATCAGAATACAAGATACATGATAACATGCATACATCAATTGTATAAAAGTCTCCAAGATAAGAATAAGAATGATAAAGGCTACAACTACACAACCAAACATCTAACATCCACAAATCTGAGGGGGACCCAAATGGTAAGAAGGCACTATCTCCTAATCATGTCATCACCTAATAAAACTTCCATTCCCACCATGTAGTAGATATAATGTATGATCCACACACAGATAATCAAATCATAAAACAATCTAGGCAAGGAATCCTTATAGCCAAATCAACCTCAAGGGTAACACAAACTATTCAAGAATAAGAGATAATAAAAATTGAAAGGACACTCAATCCAATATCAACACCACATACCAAGTCAACATACAAATACCAAGTACAATAAAGTATCAAAATCAAGATAAAGTTAATGATAGATATCCACCTTAAGTCAAAGCCACATGTCCAAGAATAATAATCAATAGATAACAAATGTCATCAATAAAATTAAATTATCACCAACAATAAGTAATCCACCAATAAATAGTTGGCACTCCTCAATAAAAGTCAATTGTCAATGATAAATGATATCCAATCAATAAGTAACAAGTTACAATAAATACACCATCAAAAGTAATATCCAAAAAGTACACCACTAGAGGAAAATATAATAAAAACCATGAAGGAGATTCTAGCTACATTCTATAGAGTTTCATCACATGGTCAAAATACTTGAATTATCGTGGACTAGTCTCTCACTAGACCTTGGACCCTCAAGTGTTGAGTTACCCTCAACTGGTCACTTTGGAACACAAACCCTCAACATGACACATGTGGAACCAAAATACCTTCTCATGAAAATGAGGCAAACTAGTTATACCTCTCGCTAGGTATCATCCCATTCTCATCCTTGGCCTATACAAGCACTCAAGGCATGAGCAAGGAAAAATCTCTAACTTATCTTTTCAATTTTTTCTAAATATTTTAGTTGCTATGTTATCACTTATTACACAACTTACAATGAGTTACCTTGGCAATCACTTTGGGTCCCAGCCCCCATTGCAAGCCACTCCTATAGACATACACATAGACTACCTTCCCAAAACTCACAAACCATAATTGTATCTCATACCACAAAAGAAATACTGATCAAATTTGGTTCCTTAACAGACAACTCAAAAATAACATTGGTTCTCAATACCTAAGTTCTCATAAATGTTCAACAACATAAATTTCAATTCAAATCATAAAGTACATCATGACATGAAAGTCAAATAATCATAAAAGAGATCTCAAAAATGCCTCTGGTGTACATCCTAACTTGGCCAACTAAACAACCCATGAAGAAAACTATCATGAAAATAAACATCACAAGACTATAAATAGAATATAAGAGAGCACATAGTTTTTAGCCATATTAATAAATTCTATCAATCTCTCTTGTTTAGTTCGGGGCACAAGGATGTGTTCAAAAGTAAGAATATACACGTTAATATAAATTGCTATGCTAATATACTTAATAAGTATTTAAATCTCAAATATATTTGTACATATAAAATATCAGCACAATATTATCATGTTATAAATTTAAATAATCTTAAATCATAAATGATTTAATTAACATAAATGTATATTATTAGATTAAATATCAACATCAATTTCATTTCTAAAATATTAATTTGACTTCTATTTAAATCCGATATTAATATTTACTTTTCTTTTAATTCATAATGCAACAAGAGATAAAATTATAAATTTAATTAAATTATTTATATTTCTCTCATAAAGTCAAATAGTTATTAACTAGGTGATTACAAAGTGAACTCCACCACAACTTCTCTTAAAATATAATAAAATTATAAATATTTATTTATTAACTTCTCTCTTGCAATAAATATAAAATTATTTATATGCAACTAATAGTTTAACTAAACTTAAAGAACCACTAATTCTAACATTCACTTTATAACTAAATGAATAATATTTATTTAATTATTGAAATTAATAAATAGCTATCATTTTTCTCAAAAAAAAATATAAAATTAATAATTAATCATTATTTTTTCTTTTTAAATAAATAAATCTGAAAATTAAATTATATTATTATAAAATTAAAATAAATATGCAATTTGTATTGTCACATTCATTTGATCTCTCAACTCATGCAACCATAATAAAGTGAGTTTTCTATTTTTTAGTATATTTTCTTTCACATGCATGCATTAGTTTAGATACAACATGCTTTCCTCTAAATTAATCTTTTGTTTTTTCAATAAATTTTGCAATTTATTTATTTTAGATATAAGAATAATATATATCTTTATTTAGAAATTTCATGATAATTACATGATTTTAATGGAAAATTTAAAGTTGAAACCTTAGCCATTCAATTTGTTATTTTTCTTCATATTTTCTATAATCAATTTTTCGTATATTAGAAAGGGTTTTAAAAGAATACAATCATAATAATTTTCTATAGTGTTTCTACAATTTTCCTTTTTTGATCAATAAGTTTTCCATTTTCAAAATCTAGAGCACAATTATTTATCTAGAATCAATACAATAAATTAATAAGCATTATGCAAGCACACAAGAAGACATGAACTAGATAGGTCTTTTGAAATAAAATTATACAATGGATTTTCAAAACCTATCTCAAAATCATAGCTCAATTTGGAGACACTCTATGAATGCATGCAAATCCAAATCCTCTAAAACTTTCAACAATTCTTTTGATCCAATTATGAATTCTTGCTCCCAAAACCTATGTATCTCTCAAATGAACTACCAACCCCCTAATAAAGAACCATAACCCTCACTAGGGTTTCCAATTTTTGAACATGCAAAGGCCTCTCCTTAAAATAAATTTTTATTATTTAATACTTTCATCCACACTTAAAGAACTTTTAAATTAAAATATTATTTTATTTTATTTTCCTCCACTTGTACTAATTAAAGCATAGTTTATTAATCAAATTAATAATAATAATTAAAGCTCATTATTTAAATGCAACTCTAATTTAATTATTATTAATTAAATAATCATAATTAAGCATTATTGAATCTTTAATCTTTTATTATTTTAATTCTATTTTATCCAACTTCTTAAATTATACTTTTAAATTAAATCTTTTAAACTGAACATATTGAATTAATTAAATATTCTTATATTTTAATATTTTCTTTTTAATCAAATAATATCTAATGGTTGTTAATATTACATGACTAACCCAAATATTATAATTAAATCATTTACCAAATAAAATACATAGCCAAATCCACATAAAAGAAACATTATCAAAACTTACCAAAACTCAAAATTGAACAACACGAACAACTGAAAGTATAGTATTGACGGCTTGTGAAATGTGCTCTGCTAGGGTTTGTTTGGTTTGCATCTAAACCCTTTTTGTCACACTGCTTGTCATTATGCATTTAGTGTGGGAATTTCCTTTAGGATATAATGGCCTTGGCCCTCTCTGGCCTAGCAGTTGCTACCGGTGCTAGAGTTGTTCCTACATGCGAGAATGGCCCTGCCAAGCAAACACCTGCACAAATTTGTGCCCAAGGTATTTCACGAGGTAATTCCTCTCCTGACCTAGTTTTGAAAAATTTTAATTTTGAATCTTCTTGTCAATGGCTAGAAACCCAAACCCTTATTGGGTATTTTGTGGGTTGCACTCCATCTGAAAACACACTGCATGAATGGGTCACCAAGGCCTGGACCCCCTAAGGGATTAACCTTGGAGGGATTCAAAGCCTCACTATAGACTATTTTTGTTTCATCTTGGTAACCCCTCCCAGGCCAAGAGCATTTTTAGCCATGGGCCATGGACAGTTTGTTTGTCTCTACTTATTTTTTAGAGATGGTCTTGAGACTTTTGCATCTCGGATAATTGCAAAATTAGGGTTCTAGCTTGGGTAGAGTTCCCTAGGCTACCCATCCCTTGCTATTCTTTCCTCCCAAAAATTTCCCAAACTCTAGGAAAAATGATTTGTGTGGAACCAAACAAATGTTTCAATGCCCGCCCTTAGCAGAAGGTTTGTGTTGAGGTCAACCTCTCTAGGGACCTTAAAGAATCCATGGAAATTCAAATTGGTGCTACCACCTTTACCCACAAGGTGCTTTATCTCCCAAATACTTGCTTTCACTATCAATCTACTAGCCATAAGATAGAGGATTGTCTTCTTCTTGAGTGCAATCATTCTCTAGTCCAAGAAACCAAGCCGGCTCCAGCTGTTAAAAAAGATGAATGGACAACGGTTGTCAAGAAAGGCAAGGACGCTACTAAGCCAAGCCCTATTTCTCAAGAACCTAGTTGTCCCAACTCTAGTGCAGCTCCTCTTGTGTCCACAACACCCAAGGTTCCCATGGTTGTGTCATTGCCTATTTCGAACCCTACATCATAGGGAACAAAAGATTTAGAGGTCCAAGCTAGTTGGATTGTTAGGATTAAACCACTCTTCCATTGTCTTCACTTTTGTAATATTAAATGCCACTGATGGTGCTAGGCATAATTGAATGCTTCCAAGTGCCTTTTTATCCAAAAGATCCCGTTCATCATTTGACATAGATCCTTGATTCTTGGCTTTTCCTTCCAACGGCTTCCATAAATCCTTCTAATAAAGATAGTCTTCCATTTGCATCTTCCATAACTGGAAGTTCTACCTGTTAAACCTTATCAACCCTCAGCTTACCCTCGTCTGCCACCACTCCCACTTGACAATGAGACTCCTACTCAACTATGAGACTTTCCTCCAGAGGATAATTGAAAAACAACCTTGCTCTGATACCACTTGTTAGGATTAAACCACGGACAGAAAATAATAATTACATGCAAATATAACCAATAACAAAAAATAATAGATCACACAGAAAAGAACACAAGGCACAAAGATTTAATGTGGTTCACCCAAACCCTGGGCTATGTCCACCAAATAGAAAAATTGATATTTTTATGATCTAGTGATTACAACTTGATTACAATCTATAATCCCTTACAGCTCAACATCACCACAAGAACCAATTTTGCATCACAGCTATAAAATAACCCTAACCCTAAGCCCTTTTATACAAGTATTAAACTACTTTAGGGTTACTACATGTTGGCCATAAATTAGCCATTACTTTAGTGGTGAATCTATGAATGGAAAATCTATGAATAGCACCCAAAAAAAAATTCAAAGAATTTATGAAGTATGTATAGTACTTTCCTAATCAGTCACCACATACTAACATGGATTTTTGTGCCTCAAGTAGCTTCTATGATTTCCTCTTAGTCTCTCTATCACTCTTGCAACCTTAAAGGCTAGAAAGTAGTTTCTACCATTGGAGATAAAGGAAGAGCCATCTCTTTGGGTGACCCCTCATTTGAATCCTCTGCTTTCTTACATAACAACTTCTCCTCTCTTGGGGATGAGGAGAATATGCAAGCTGGTTTATAATGAATTTTCTCTCATGGAATGTGTGGGGGATAACAAACCTCCCTAGAAAATATTTTTTTCATGATACTAAGTGTAGGCTTTGCAATATTGATGTTTTGTGCCTACAGGAAGTCAAAGTCTTTGGATTTCTTCTCAACTTAGTTTGTCATGTTATATGGCTGGATGGTATTAGTTTTTGTTCTCAGCATGAATCTAGTTGAGGTGGTGTAGTCATTCTCCTCTCCCATAAACTTTTTCCTTTTGTTATTTCCCATGGTTCTAACCCCATATAGAGAGTTGTTTGGATTTTTCTATCTTTTCAAAATCATTCTTTTGGCATTGTCAATGTCTATGCCCCAAATGATGTAGTTGAGTGCTCACACTTGTGGAGGTGGCTAGTTGATTATTTGTCACCTGCCTCCAAGATATTCTTTGGAGATTTCAATATGGTTGAGCTAGCTATTGATAAAGTGGGCCTTCTACCTTTTTGATGGTTAGCTAGAGAGCAAGAAGCCTAGTTTTACATGTAGAACAAGCTAGGTCTTTTTTATCCCAATGTTCATCATTGTTGGACTAATGGCATTTGGTACACTTTGTCCAACTTTCAAGAGGGATTTGACAGGGTTCTTAAAAGGCTATACTATGCTATATTTTCTGCTCAGTCTTATTTTTCCTTTTCTCACACGAGTCTATTACCTATCACTCCACTCCCTGATGTGACTCTTTCTGACCATTTTCCCATTTACTTCTCCATTATCTAGTATTTAGCCCCTCCTCATAATTTTAGAACTTAGGTTTACCTTAATACTTTCATGCTGTCACATTTTCCCACCACCCTCATATTCTACAAACTTGGAATCTTGAACCTAGGCCCCATTCCACCTCTGGGTGGATTTAGTGGTGGAATGATGCCATCACCCATACTGTGAGGTTTCTTCACATTTATGGGATATAGTTGGCCACTTACCGTAAGAGATCCTATGAGGCCACTATCAAAGATCTTTTTATGGCTACTGAAGCTCTAGCCATGAATCTATTTGACATGGATCTCTAGATTCGACTTGCCAACCTCTGCCACTACAAGCAGGTTGCAAACAATTATACTACCTAGGGAGCTCAACTCAAAGCCCACCTACATTGGCTGGAGGTTGGAGATCAAGCTTCCAAGGAATTTTTTAATGCATTGAGGACTCACCATTCAGTTGTGGTGATCAAACACATTTGAGAGGGTCAACACTCCTTCTATGAGCTTCCTAACATTCTCCAAGCTTTCATTCACCACTATGAAAAAAATTTCACAGCGCAGGGCCCTTTGAAAGCCCAAAATCAAGTCTTGTAGGCTTGTTTGGATGTCACTCCTAAAAGACTCGCTCTAGAAAAATATGTGTTCTGTGAGTAGAAGCTCACTTTAGCAGACCTCAAGGAAGTTGTCTTCTCCATGGTGGATGATAGGCCCCTGGTTGTGATGGTTTCCCTTGTGAATTTTACAAAGCCTTTTGGGAAGAGATTGGACCAAACCTGCATAAGGTTTATCTTGAAGCCTATAATTCCTACTCTTTAGGCTATATTATTAATAAGGGTAATATCAAATTCATACCTAAGGTGGGTGACCCTAAAGATATATGCAATTATAGGCCCATCACCTTGTTGAATGTCTCTTACAAGATCATTACCAAGGCCCTCTCTTAAAATATGTCATCTTCTTCCTCAAATTATTTTCCCTAAATATACAAGTTTTATCAAATATTGATATATCCTAGACAATATAATTATTGTGTGGGAAGGGATGGAATGGGCTTGACACTTCAAGCAATAAGCCATCTTTCTCAAGATTGATTTCACCAAATCTTATGACCAGATTGAGTTGTCTTTCATCCTTGCAATGCTTTAGGCACTTGGGTTTGGCCCTAATTTTTTACAATCAATCCAAATGCTTTTGGGGATGCCTTTGCTTGCATCTCCATTAATCGCTACTAGTCTCAAGCCTTTGGGCTTTATCATTCAATTTGACAAGGCTGCCCATTGGTGCCCTCTCTATATGTGTTGGTTGCTGAAGGTTTTGGGTACTTGCTTTCAAATACCATCTCATAAGGGAGGGTCCATGGTATTTCCCTTCTAGACTCCCCTAATCATCTTGTGAATGGCCATTTTGCAAATGACTCCTTCCTTACTTTCATTGAGGATGAAGAGAATTTTGCCTCCACTTTGCAATGCCTTGACACCTTTTGTCTTGCTTTAGGGTCTACTATTTAGTAGCATAAAACCCTCTACTACCAGCAGTCTTCCCTTCCCCTTCATGCTTGGCTTGGGTAATATCAATGGAAAGGGTTCAACATGGTGAAGTTTTTCATTTTCTAGGCATCCCTTTTGCCTTCCAAGCTTCCACCATCAAGCTCTAGAATGTGGTTCTTCCATGAATAGAGAAGAAGCTAGAGTTTTGGATCACCAAACCTCTCTTCATTGTGGGAAAATTAAAAATTTGTTCTAAAGTGTTGGCCACCAGCCATGTGTACTACTCCTCCTGGTGGACTCCTTCAAAGGCCTCTTATCTCAAACTTGAGCACCTATTATGTAACTTCCTCTGGGATTTAGATACTTCTCACCAGGGCTTTCATAGATTTGCCTAGGATTTCTATTGTCTTCCCAAAGAGTCTAGTGGCCTAGGCTTGTTGTCTACCCAGAAGCAAGGCACTACTCTCTATGCCAAATGGGTGATCCAAGCTCTTTCTGGCAATGAAGCATGGAAGATTTTGTTAAGACATTGCATTTCTTTAGGCTTTCCATTTCACCAGCCAACCTAGAAGGGGATTAGTTTTTAGACCCTTCTTGTGACCATTGAACCTATCTAGATTTAGGGCACCTTTATTGGCAAGAGTATTTGGAGAGCTTGGAAAGAAGTTAAGCCCATGGGCTCTCCATGAACCAACACAATATCTGGTGGTCACCATTATTTGCTATCCAAGGTGTTCCTTTGGTTAAAGTGCATGGGACTAGTACTCTACATTTTTTTAAACACAGCATAAGAATGCCTAAAGATCTTTTCTCTAGAGTTACTATGAGCTTATAGTCGTGGGAGGACATGAAAGTGCAATTCTAGCTCACTCGTCCAGATCGATAGACTTTTGATCTTCTAGTTTATGCAGTGCCTCCAAAATTATTACATAAAGTTTGCATTCAGTACTCTTGCCCTTGGTGGAAATACTGGAAGTGGTATCCAAACATCACAATACTAGATATAAGCCTTGGCTAGGCTACCACTGGCTAGTTCCTCACCTGCCCATGGTTGAAGTTCTCAACCAATAATGGCATTTGCAATGTTCTCACCACACTTGGAGTCATAGGTTCTCCACTATGTGGCAAACCATTACTAAGCTTAAAATTGTGCATTTCTCCTGGTGTATTCTTTTCCAAGGCTTGATGTTGGGCCCCCAGCTACAACACCTTGGTGTTCCTATCCTGTTGCCCTTTTTGTGGTCAATTAGAGACTTTTTTGCACATATGGGCTCAGTATTACTAGCGATGGATCCATGATCTCTTTCACCCCTTTTGCCTAGAGCCTTTCTCTTGTCATATGGTTGTTCTAGATGAAAACACTTAGATTCCCTTCAAGTACTCCTAGATATGGTATGCTTTCAAATTGGAGATCTTATTTACCATTTGGAAAGATCACAATGTAGTTATTTATGCTAACAACACACTTGACATTCATGTTGATATATATGCTAAAACATGAATTTATAACAATTTCATGTTGCAAATTCAAGTACAAATAGATAAAGTGGCTCTAGAGGTGGCTCACCTATAGGAGCTATTGGCACATTAGAGAAATGCCCCCTGTATGGTAGCTTGTGTCCCACTGAATTTGGCCTTTGGTGATCGTACCCCTCCTTGTGGTCATTTTCAAGGACCTAGCACTTCTGCTCACCACTCACACACACCTCACTCTTAGCCACACCATTCTCCCAGCGGTGGTGCTTTTGGTCAGCACTACTCTTCTGGAGGCTCAAGTGATCAGCACCACTCTGCCTCCCCTCCTCAAAGGTCTAGCTCAAGGTGGTCCCCAATGGCTCCTCCTACTACTCTTGATACCTATTGGCCCTCTGCACACTCAAACCCCAAGTGGATGTTTCCTTAGCTGGACTTAGCCATTTCTCCTCCCAAGCCTAAGGGGGAAAAAGATGAAGATAATGTTGTTGTTGATGACAAATGGTCTCCCCTTGAGCCATCTACTCACTCCACCCCCAAGTGGGTATCTAATGATAAGGATCCTCCTCCCTTGGCTGGTGTTGCATTGGTAGCCTAAGGATTTTTATGTTTTCTATAGTTTTTTTTATGGATAGTTGATATCCAGCCTTAGGCCGTTTGAACTCGAGGGGTGATCTTGTTTTCCCCGACCCCTTTTTTTGTGAATATCTAACTTTATTGAATTTTTTTAATATAAGGAAGGGACTATTCATCAAAAAAAATTAAACAACATAGGAGCAGGAATAGGAGCCTGGGTAGGTGTAGGATCATGGTCAACCAAACTATGCCCTTAAGTGGTAATGAAAAATAAACAAATTGGGGTAATGTCAACTTGACATGCACTTTTCAACTTGTTATGAACTTTCTATCAAAAAGTTGATAGAAAATTATCTCTAGGAAATTGAATTTAGTTTCTAAAGCACTAGGCCTTATCTGACTAAAATAAAAATTGATTGGCCAAATTTTTTAATTTTAATGCAATAGTACAAAAAATTTAGGACAAAAATAAGTAGATGTATGTCTAACTACCTTAATCTAAATCAAATGATAATCTTTATTAATAAGATTTTAGATATAATAATTAGACTTATTCACAGATGTGACACATATTTTTGGGTATTTTTATTATAAATAAACAATTCATTACTAATTTTCTACTATAGTATTTTTGGAATAAAAAATCTTGTGTCTGACCACCTTAACTAATTCAAAAATATGCATAATTTAATTAGATTTTTGCTTATAGTAGAAGAAGCATAGAATGTGATGCATCTTTTGAATTTTAAAAATGTTGTACCATTTGAAAGTTATAGTGCTTTTTAAATTAGTGTGTCAATCATCTCTTTATATGTAACTCCATAAGAATAAGTAATAATTACTTACTAGACTTGTAATTTTATAGACATTACATTTATGAAAATATAAGGACATTCTTAATAAACCGTTTTCATTTCATCAAATTTGGCTGAAAAAAAGTTGTAATCTCTATGTTTCAAGTAAAAAACACACAAGAACAGGCCAAAAACACATTTTTAGGATTTTTTTAAGTTGACCATGTAGGGTTTTTATCCAAAGATATAGTACGCCTTATAAAGGTTTTTTTTTGGGGATTGGCATTAGGATGGGTGAGAAAAAAGTTGGAATAGATTTTGAAATGCTTTGAGGCATTTTAGAACTACATAATTTTTAGGTTGCCAGTTTTTGGCACACCATGATCCTACACATAGTAGGCAACAATAAACTAATGGGTTTAGAAAGGGTGGAAAGTCAATTACAAATCCTTCTGAGGACAAGTAATTAGGCTATGGCTAGGATTGGACCTAAACATTATCTATCCATTTTTACCTTTGAGTTATTGTGATAGGGCACACTCATCCTAGCAATTTAGGGAAGTTGATGCCCGGTACCTGCAAATCTATATAAAAGATGAGCATGTACATGTGCATATATATCTAAGCTAAAAAATTAATGATGGAGACTGGTACATCATGTAGATCCTAACTAGTAGGTGACTACGACTCCATCCCTTAACCATATCAAGCACATCAAACATAAAAGTAAAATAAATACGCACACTATACACATACAAGTATGGGGTAATTATAATAGTAAATCACAAGTCAAATTATCAAATTCTTAGATATAACAATACATCACTAGGAATGTAAAATAATCATTTTTTGATATCATCATGAGAGAAACCACATTTACTAAAGAATCATTTGTTAGAGTAATAAGATATTGCATTATTAATTAAACCATTTTGATTTAATTATTAAGTCAGTTATTATCTCTAGTTTACTTAAGCTAGACTTTAGGCATATAATAATTAAATATTATTTTTATTATTATCATGCAACCTAGATTTTACATTTTAGGGTTTTTATCTCCTTTATAAGGACAATCTCTCTTTGTAATTTTTTTTAATTCACTTTTGATAATAACAATTTCTCTTTTTTCTCAGCAAGAATGTCTCATCTATAGATCTGGCAATTCAAGTCTCCATAGCTTTTTTCTTCTTTCTTGTATAATGGGAGTTTGCATGCAAGTGATTCTTGGGAGTTGTGGAGTTGATCTTTTGTCAACTTTAACATGGTATCAGAGCTAGGTTGAGAAGACTATAATCTACATTGAATCAAGAGGCACACAAAGGATAACAAATAAACTCAGATATACAGATGGCATGAAACACCAAAGCCTAAAGATTTGATCAATCAAACCAAGGAAGCATGAGAAATAATAGAAGAACCCCCCTAAGGCAAATGAGAGTGAGGTGATAGGAAACTAGAAAAGTGGGCCAAAAGAACTACATGTCAAGGAACCACGATCAAGATTCACAAAAGAGTACATATGTGTGTACTAAGGTGATCAATCTCAAACATGTCATGAGGCTAATATCATAGAAGGAACACTCACTAGAAAAAGGAAGATGGAAAATAAAGGCAAAACATCAACCCCCATGGCACTTTAATCATGAGTAGTTCATGTACAATAAGGCACAAGATATGATGAATCTCAAGAATATAATAATATGTATGAGTGTCCTCAAATGACATAGCTCGAATCAAAAGGAAAAAAAAGGAAAAACAACTTTAAAAAAATATAGATGTAGTATGGCACTTTATCTCAGTGTGTTTGCAAGAATGCATACAAAAGATGTCTAAATAGACCAGAAGAGACATAAGACTAATACAATAGATAGTAAAATCCATGACCAATCATCTGCAGCAACAAAATAGATCCTCATACCTAAAACAACCAAGTTATCCATTAGAATGCAAAAATTTAGAAGACTCAATAGAATGTGCCTAGAGCATAATCTAGAAAAATAACTAGCATCATAGAAAAGAGATCAGAAAGACCTTTCCAATGATAGATGTTTGTACTTCTTTTGCATTCTTAATGTTCCTAGTTCTTATTTCTATAGGAGATATTGCATTTAGTTTCAGTGTTCATGTCTTACCTCTTAGCATTAGAGGGGGGTTATGTTAGTTCTATTGCTTTCTTGGTTTGATGAATTGATCTATATATTCAGTATTTGATCCTATGTACTAGGTGATCACAATGGTTGGATAATTATGCATTTCAATGACATGGATCATTTACCATATAGTCATTATTCTATTCATATTTTTGGAGGTCATGGAGATACCTTCCATCTTTGATTTATCAGCACTTCAGACTTAGTCTTCTCTACTTGGTCATGTTCTATATAGTGGAGGTTCTTCATATTAGCATTTTGGTAATGTTTGCAGCTTCATGCTTTAGTGGTATTCTTCATGATCATCTTTTGTTCCTATCTTTTAGAACATTCTTTCCATCTATTTTTGGAGTAGGGTTTTTCCCATGTGATTTTCTCTAATTCTCCTCTTTATAAATATTTGGTTGTGCTTGGGTACTACATTAGGCCTTGTTGTCGAGACCCAATTTTCTTTCAACAGTAGTTTCTACGTTTTTCGCTACTCCTAAGTTTGGCTTAAGGGGGAGTGTTAGAGTAATAAGATATTTCTTTATTAATTAAAAATTATCTTGATTTAATTATTAATTCACTTATTATCTCTAGTTTACTTAAGCAAAACTTTAGGCATATAATAATTAATTATTTTATTAATTAAATTATCATGCAAACTAGGTTTTACCTATTAGGGTTTTGATCTCCTTTATAAGGATGATCTCTCTTTGTAATTTATTTTAATTCACTTTTGATGATAGAAATTTCTCTTTTTTCTCATCAATAATGTCTCATCTATGGATCTGACAATTCCAACCTTAATAGCTTTTTGCTTCTCTCTTCTATAATAGGTGTTTGCATGCAGGTGATTCTTGGAAGATGTGGGGTTGATCTCTCATCAACTTCAACATCATTAAAGCATCATTAATGTGCTACTAATCATAATCATCAATCACTACATGAAATATAATCAACTAAGTGATTCTTTAGTGATGTATATGTAATTTGAGTCATGAAATAATGTCATGTGATTGTAAATCAAATATCCTTGAAACTAACACATGCATGAAATAGGCATTAAAAAGTTTGGTAAATATAACAGCAAAAAATATGGGTGGGCATTACATCCACCCCTCTAGAATTAAGCTTACTCTTGGAAGCCTACTACAATGACTAGGGTGACCAAAAGTCAAAGAGTAGTATCCACAATGTCAAACAAAAGGATCATTTAAGAAAAAATACAAATAATTTAACTATGTAAACACATTCAATCACTTAGAGAAATATGAGCCTAGTTTAATAATAAAATGAAAACCATATTAATCCATCATTCATCTTTTTAATAAATACTGAAATAGAACCCTAAAATACACCAAACAAAAGATCAACATCTTTGAATCCATTGAAAAGCATAAAATTTATAATGCATAAACATAAATCAAAAGTCAAGAACATAAATGTTATAAGTTTCCAAGTTTCATATTAAAAAATATGTATTGCTTTTGATTTTTTTGTTCAAACTATTTAGCTTCAAGTTTGATGTTGATAAATGTTTATTGCTTAAATCATGTTGCAAATTTGACTACTCATTAACTGATGGTGCACAATATGCCCAGAGTCCCCAATGTTGAAACTCATGCTCCAATACTAGATGTAACGCCTCACTTGAGAACCCAAAAGAAATAAACTTAATATGTCACAAAGTTTACTGGACTATTTTTTAAAAAAGTTTAAACAAAATCAAAGTAACAATACTGCAAAAGCAATATAGACATACACATCAAGCACACATTAGAAAATTACAAGTACAATTTCCATTCTTCAAGGGTTCCTTCACATTGAGTCACATTAAAAAATTTGTATTAATTTGTTTTAAGTCTTAAGTACATGTTCATGATCATAAAGATTTAACAAATACATCATCTCATAAGAAAATGCATAAAAGAAAATAATACAATGAAAACACATCTAATGAATAACGTCCACTGCACATGTCGTATATTATATGAGAATAGAGACAAGTACATCAAAATACAAGATATATGATAACATACATACATCAACTGAATAGCAGTCTCCAAGATAAGAATAAGAATGATAAAGGGTACAACTACACCAACGACAATCTAATATTTGCAAATCTGAGGGGAACCCAAATGGTAAGAAGATATTACCTCCCAACCATGTGGTCACCTAATCAGACTTCCACTCACACTGTGTAGGAGAGATAATGTATGATCTACACGTAGCTAATCAAATCATAAAACAATCCTAGACAAGGAATCTTGATAGCCAAATCTACCTCAAGGGTAACACAAACTACTCAACAAGAAGAGATAAACAAAATTGAAAGGACATTCAATTCAATACCAACACCACATACCAAGTCAACATAAAAATACCAAGTACAATAAAGTATCAAAATCAAGATAAAGTCAATGATAGATATCCACCTTAAGTCAAAGGCCACATGTCCAAGAATAATAATAAATAGATAACAAATGTCATAAATAAAAGTAAATCACCAATAATAAGAACATCAAAAAATAAGTACTCCACCAATAAATAGATGGCACTCCTCAATAAAAGTCAATTCTCAACAATAAATGACATCCAATCAATAAGTAACAACTCACAATAAATACACCATAAAAAGTAATATCCAACAAGTACACCACTAGAGGCAAATATAAAATAATAATGAAAGAAACTTAGGCTACATTATATGGAGTGTCATCACATAATCAAACTACTTGAGTTACCATAGAATAGTCTCTCACTAGACCCCAGACCCTCAAGCATTGAGTTAGCCCCGATTGGTCACTCTACACCAGGGACTTGTTATTTTGCGGTTACTGGTCAAATAGACATATTGTAACCCTAAAGTGGGAATATATTAAATAAGATAGCTTAGGGTTAGGGATTGTTAGAATGTGATGTATAATGAGATAGGTTGTGCTTGTAGCGGTATTAAGTTGTAAGGGTTTGTATTGAAATTATTGGATAATAAGAAAGGTTGGATGACTGTATAGGTAGATGTAGCCTAGGTTTTGGATGAATTATGTTAATTCTATGTGTTATCTGTGTTCTTATGGTTTTCTTCTTTTGTTTCTGCCTTTAACTATTTATTCATATATTGTTCTAAATCTATCAAATCCTAACAGGACCCTTAATGTGACACATGTGGAACTAGGATACATTCTCATGAAGATGAGGCAAACTAGTCATACCTCTCACTAGGTATCATCCCCTTCCCATCCTTAGCCTAGAAAAGCACACAAGGACAAGGAATAATCTCTAACTTATCTTTTAAATGTTTTCTAAATATTTTAGTTGCTATGTTATCACTTATTACACAACTTACAATGACTTACCCTGGCAGTCATTTCGGGCTTCAAACCCCATTGCAAGCCACTCCTATATAAATACACACAGACTACCTTCTCAAAAACTCACAAACCACAATTGTGTTCCATACCACAAAAATAATATTGATCAAATTTAGTTCCTTAACAGGCAACCCAAAAATAACAATGGTTCTCAAAACCCAAGTTCTCATCAATGGTCAACACCATAAAGCTCATAAAACATAAATCTCAATTCAAATTTTTAAGTACATCATGACATCAAGTCAAATAATCATAAAAAAAATCTCAAAAGTTTCTCTAGTGCACATCCTAACTTGGCCAACTAAACAACTTACAAAGAAAACCATCATGAAAATAAACATCACAGGACTATAAATAGAATATAAGAAAACACATAGCTTTCAGCCATATTAATAAATTTCATCAATTTCTCTTGTTTAGTTTGGGTCATAGGGATGTGTTCAAAAGTAAGAATATACATGTTAATATAAATAATTATGCTAATATACTTACTTAAAACAATACATATTTAAATTTCAAGTATATTTTTGCATATAAAATATCATTCAATATTATCATGTTATAAATTTAAATGATCATAAATCATAAATGATTTAATTAACATAAATGTATATTATTAGATTAAATGTTAATATTCTAAAATATTAATTGACTTCTATTTAAGTCCAATATTAATATTTACATTTCTTTTAATTCATAGTGCAACAAGTGATAAACTTATAAGTTTAATTAAATTATGTATATTTCTCTCATAAAATCAAATAGTTATTTAATAAGTGATTACAAAGTGAACTCCACCACAACTTAAATATTTATTTATGAATTTCTCTCTTGCAATAAATATAAAATCATTTATATGCAACTGACAATTTAACTAAACTTAAAGAATCACTAATTCTGTCATGCCCAAACTACAAGGCAAAAACACACAACAAATTTTTTTTTTAAAGTTAAAAATTAACATACTCTAAGTTTGATATACATGTGTTCATAGTTAAAGTATAAGTTCTCTACATAACATCTTAAGTTATAGTCTAGAGGAGAAATTAAATCGTTAAATTCACTAAGCATTTTAAATTTATAATAATTACTAATTCATATTAAGAAAAAATATATAAATTTATTTACTCATCAAAACTCTTAACTATAATTAAAAACTTTATTCTAATAACAATTTTGTTAAAATTATAATCTATTTTAAATAAAATGTTCTAAATAATAACATTATAACTAAAATAAAATACAACTAAATAATAAAATAAATGTAACATAATATCATCTGCAACCAATCTAATCATTCACTACGACTAACGATCTCTAACTTTTATCCTTTTACTAATCTATCATACTTAAACCTAATATGTAAAACATCTTTCAAATCAAGACTAATATTAAGTAATTCAATATAGTTAATTAAAACACAAAAACAACAATGATGCTCCATTTAATTAAATCTATTTCATTCTCTTTTATATTAGTCAAATCGATAATCAAATAACATAACTAATATGACACAATAAAATGTTAATCTTAATTTACTTAGTTAATAAATCATACATTTAACTATAACTAATAGTCATCAAAACTCAACTCACATAATTAAAATAAAATCATAAAATAATTAATATTAACATTTCTCACAAGCTTCTAATCTAAATCTTTTGACATTTAATCAATAAATGAACGTACTAAATAAAATAACATTTATCAACTAATCACTTGATTGACTTAATAATACATCTACCCAATATTTTATCATTCTCTAATTTATACTAAGATTGAACTAAATTTCAACATTAAAATAAACTAATATGTTAAGCATCATTTAAAAATTCTACTAGAACAAAATTCAAATAATACTAATCTAAAGCACACTTTAAACTAAAATTAATAATACTGAAAACTAAATTCTAAACAACCAAGTTATTAACTTCAAGCATTAAATTATTAACACAACTAAATTAACCTAAATCAACTACACACTTAATACTAAAACTAACTAAACTTAATAAATAAAAACTATTATAAATTCTATCTCATCATAATTTATAACTAACTTAGCATTAATACTAACCTAAACTAACATATGAACCTCGTATCAAAACTTAATATTTAAAAAGATCACAAAAATTAAATATATACAAAGATAAAATTCCAAACTAACTAACTATTACTAACTAATCATTAATTTAAAACTTTTTAAAATAATAAAACAACTAAATTAATTTAAAACTAAACTAACTTAAATTTAAATATCATTTACAAAACTAAACTAAACTATATTTTGAATTACTAACTAAATTAAATCTAAACTAAACTAAATTTACACTAAAACTAAACAATGCAACTAACTAACTTAAAACTTTAATAAAAAAAATAACATCAAATACATCCTAACTATCCTAACATAATTACTAACCAAATTAAATCTAACTAAAACTTAACTAAATAAAATTTACAATATATTAAAAAAAACTAATCTAACCCCCTAACCATCTACCCCCACCCTCACCATGTCATGCGCTGCCCAAGACTGCAAAATGACAGTCATGTCCCCCTTGGCATGTGTGAGTTGACCAAAAAAACTAAACACACTAAGTTTTGATTTTTTTTTTTTAAAACTAAACAACTTTCTTTTAAAACCATCCCATCATGCAAGGAGGTGAGTGCTCAAGTTGAAGGAAAAAGGGGGATGAGGTGATGTCACCCCATCATGATAATATTGACTTGCTATTAAAAAAAACTACAAGCCTTGCTCAAAAAGATGTGCCAAGGTAAGAAATAAAAGTGGTTTTCTTTTTTTAAAAATTTATAGGTGAAAGAAAAGTAGAGATAGTTATGACATAAAGTTAAGTTGATAGGGTCAAGGATATTTTGAATATTTATGTAGAATTTCTTTTTGTTAAAATCTAATATTAATAACTTCAACAAGAATATTTAGAGAATCTTTTTAGATGCTCTATTGCAATTGAAGGGATTAATTTATCCCCATACAAAAAGTAGAACCATTTTTCTCAAGCAAATTTTCTCAAGCTCAAATTTCTTCTAAGTATGGATTTTTTTTTTTTGTTGTTTAAGTGTTATGTGCCTAAGAGAATTTTCTTATGAAGCAATGTGTTTTTCTAACAAAGAAGTAATATCTTTTTATTTATTTTTTACTAATAAAATTTGCTAAACACATAGTTAAACCAAGAAACTAAATAATTTATTTTAACAACATTGCAAGATTGATTCTATGTTTCCTTATAATTACGAAAATGATTCTACGATCACCACATAATTTTTGTCTCAACATATATGAAAAATTGAATTTTGCCTATAACATCACCATCATTTCATCTTATTTTTTATATGCATCATATAATGAAAGATACCAAAAATCTCATGAGAAGCAATAATACTCAATCACCATTTTATTGGCAAACTTGATTCAAAGGCTCAGTCGAGAAAGAACCAGGAAGAAAACTCAGCGTCGTTGCCATTACAACAAAGTTTTGAAATGTAAATTACATAGGATTCCAATCCCAAAATTACAAAAATTTAATTGAATTTCCTTCATGACCCTCATCAATGGTTCCATATCATTTCTGCAACACATTTCTAAGAACCATGGAGAGAACAGAATCTGATCAGGTGACAACAAGCATGACCAAGAGACAAATCAAACATGCATAATCTTACTAGGTTTTCACAATAGGATTCACAATGAATCAAAAATAGGGAAAGGTGGATTTTTCCAATAGGAGATGTCAGACACAACACCAAACCAGGTGCCCAATCAGGGCTATAAATCAAGAACTTCCATTCTTACATGCCAAAACTCATACGTGATTTGTGCTGACAGGTAGGGGCCCATAACACCCTACCCTCTCTCCCTCTTCTTGTCCTGAGAAGAGACTCTACACTATTGGAGTCCAACTAAAAGGACCTTTCCCAAAATTGGTCACGTCTGCCCTATCCAAGGGTGAGTAATACCAAAACACCCATACAAAAAAACTTCAAAATTCAAACATAAACAAGAAAGAAAAGCATTCAAGGACATGGTTTTCAATCCTTCCCAACATACCCAACATACATACAAGAATCCAAACAACAACAAGTAGCATAAGCATGAAATAAGCATGAAAATCTAAGCAAGGGAGATGAAGAACTCCTACCTTCAGAAAGAGGTAATGGCAAATGAACAAATTTGAGTAGAGCTTTTCCCTTCCTTCCTTCACTCTTCCAAGACTCCTCTCTAAAAGTAGAGATTGGGTAACAACCTAAACTACTCCAAGAAGGACCTCTAAATAAGTCTCAAACTCAACCTCTAAAAAGGCAATAACTTCCCCCACCCACCTAAAACTCTAGAAGTTTCTAACTCAACCCATACTAAGGTTAATCACTAAGTGGAGGTGAGGTAATGCAACTCATGGTGACCACTTGCAATTTTCGCTCAAAGGCAAAAATAGACTTTTTGGGTGACCTCAAAATTCAATAAAAGGGGCTTGGGGGTTGGAAAAGGTCCCCAACCCATACCCATACCCTTTGGGTATAAATATTTCATGTTTTAAAGCCTTAGGAATAGATTTGGAACCATCAAAAGCTAGGAATTAATTAGGATCATCTAACAACTCTAAAAATGCAGATTAAGCACTAATCTGGATTAAGGGTGACTAAACTTGATTAAGAATCAAATTAGCAAAAAGACACTAACTTAAACTAACTTAGGTCCAAAGGTTACTATTGTCACTTAGGTTTGCACCCCTGTCCAAGGCCTATGCGCGAGAAAAACCTAGTGAAACATGGAAACAACCTCCGAGCTATGGGACTTGAACTGCGAGGTTGAGTCTCCAGAGAAGGCCGGCTTCCTCTTACTATCAAGGCACACCTAACTACTCTCAAAAGAAAAGGGGAAGAAGGAGATGCAGAAAAAAAATCTACCCTACCTAAACTACAGAGGTGATGCACCAAAATAGAGTATTCAGACCCATTTTTGCCCATATATGCACTACAAAACCAAGATAACATTCAAAGACATACACACTCAGACTTATGTCAATCAGTAACCACATACAGATCAAAGAACCAGCTAAATAACACAAGGAAAAGAGTTTCACTTATAAATTATGCAGTAGGCCAAGAATAGATACAGTATGCCAGTCACAGATCTCAACAGGACACCAATGAGAGGCAAGATGAACACACATGCACATCGATGGATGAAGGAGATGATACAAAATGTTATACAGTTCAGAGACATAGGGAATTTTACACTGCAAACCTATGAGCAATAGCAAAGAATAACAGAGAAGGGTCCTTTTTTTTAAAGAATCACAAAATTGCCTTTATAGTTCAGGCATAATTGAGGAAAATGATTCTGCATTAACTGCTCAACTACTACCATTGAACCCCCAAAAATATTTGATCAAAGATCACACTCGAGCATGGTTCTGAAGTACAAAATCAGATATTTGACTAAAGGAACACCTCAAGTAGATAGAAATGGCACCAATGAATGATCCTGACATAGTAGATGGATCAACTAAGATGGTGGAGTGTTTCCCTATGCCTTGCATTCATTTCTAGTAGGTCAAAATTGATCATGAAGATCAGATCGCTTCGACAACATTGATCATCTTTGCTTCTTGGTTCATGAATCAATAGGGTTGAAGCAAGTCAAACAGGCTATACGAGCCAACTGGGTCATGCGATCCAATTACCTTTCTTCATTCCGCCACCTAGGGAAGTCCTTCGTGGTTGACCTTCCATCATCGAACTAATCGCGCCACCCTTGCAGATATTAATATTAACTGTGATGATTACATTAACTGCCAGCCACCGACCATCCTTCCTGATCAGGCCAGCGAGACACATGTCATCAAGACGTGATGTTGCTAACACTATCTCCCAAGCAGTTCCTCATAGCGAGGTGGCAATGACCATCGGTCGGCCTAGATCTAATGATCGTGAAGACTCGTCATACTCTACGCTATCCTTACCCTAGGCCCATTATATTTGGCGCCACCTCTACAACTATTGTCGTATCCAACCGACACCTGGCAACACCTCAGCGACCGCACCTTGGCGAGACCTGGCCCCACTGACATGTGGCCAAAGGGCACCGTGTTGCTATGGTAAAGATCGCACATCTTCACTATGGCAACATGGTGACAGTCGTTGATCTTCTCTAATCTAACGATCATGAAGACCCACCTTCCTGCGACCTTCCTCCCTTGTAATTCGTTGGGCCTGTGGTACATGTGGCACTTCCCTGTTGGTCTATCGGTCATTTAATCCCTACTGCACTGGTGGCATGAAATACGATCCCACCAGGACATGTGGCACCCTGGCACTACGTCGTCGATGTTATCTCCTGAGCAGTTTCTGATGGCGAGATAGCGCCAGCCGTAGATCTCTACAGATCTGACGATCGTGAAGACTCATCTCTTGACTGTGCTGGCTGAACTGAAGATCTGGCACACATGGCTCCCTCTTATTTGCCATCATGACACTAGACTCTACCAACTGGGAAGATGAAGTACCTGACATAACCCAACCGCTTACCTGAAACCTCACCATTTATCTTCTTTGGCCCACCAAACCTTACCGCCGAACACGCTGACTCATCATCGTCAGCACACCTTTTCGACGGGTGCTATGTCACCACAGAACATTTTTGACCCGCGATAAAGCTTTTCCAACCCACGCCATCCTCTGCCCTGCAAGCTGGACCCACTAGACACGTGTCGACCAGACGTTATGTCACCATCGTAACTCTCGCACAACTTCATCATAGCGAGATGGCGATGACCATTGATCGGTCTTGATCTGACGGCGAAGAACTTTCGAGGTGCAAATAATATCATAAGGTTCGGAACTTAGGTAATTTTGATATCTTTGTGGGTATTAAAATATTAGTAATCAGGGAGGTCACCGTTGGGCGGGGGTAACATTCAAATTTTTAAATTTGGCGGGGCAAACAAAATGTGGTAACATTCTGGCGACTCATAGGGGGCATGAGCCTGCTCGATGCATAAGACCAATGCTTGTAAATAATCCATTGGGCTATGGAGTCAAAAATGTGTTTGAAAGGTACAAGTCTGAGAACTAAAAAACCCTAACCCCTATGCAAGGAAATCAAAACATTAAAAACCCTAGATCTACCTCTGTAACTGAAATAAAACAAAACTTCCTCTGCAACCCGAGATGCCTCAAAATCTGCCACCTCGCAGGAAGATGGCTGTGCCCGTGCACTTCACGAAAAGTAGGAAACAACAGAAAGAACTAAACTACTAATGTACATGGTTTTTTATGATTTCATCAGAAGCAAGACTTTAGATGGATCCCATTAACTGGAATGGGCAATATTTTGCCATTTGGCCTACTCAGCTGGAATGTGTTGGCCTGCTTGCAACTGGAGATTAGGTAAGGGCCACTCCATAATGCATCAAACTTAGAAATTCTTCCTGGTTTCACCCTATTAGCATCCCATTTCAGAACTAGATCCCCCTCTTTGAAAGTCCTATCCTTTTCCTTCTTATCAAAACTCCTTTTCATCTGCTGTTGATGCATCTCCAGGGCTTGCATGGCCTTGTTTCTCTTTTCTTCCAATTCAATCAGCTTTTCCATTCTTACTGACATGGCATTATCTTCAATCAATTCTAGCTGATGGGCTAACTCCAAGGAAGAGAATTCTAGTGAAATTGGGAGTCTGGCCTCCCTATCATATACCAGCACAAAAGGTGAATTCCCAATAGATCTCTTGGGTGTTATCCTATCAGCCCATAGAGTAGTTCTTAATTTCTTATGCTAGACCCTCTGATTGTCTTCTATTGTCCTCTTCATGATTCTAATCAGATTCTTGTTGGAAGACTCAGCCAAACCATTGCCCTGGGGATAACAATTTGATGATGTGCTCAGGTAGATATTGCGATTCATTGCCCATGCACAAATTTGGGTTCCGACAAAAGATTTAGCATTATCTGAGATGATAGTAGAAGGAGCACCAAACCTAAATACAATCCCATCAAGGAATTCAACAACTGATGGTTCTGTGGCATCCTTCAAGGCAACTACTTCTGTCCACCTAGTGAAATAATCAGTAGCAGCCAAAATCCATTAATGACCTGAACTAGATGGAGGATTAATAGGGCCTATAAAATCCAACCCCCACTGGGTAAAGGGATGATCCACCTAAATAGGATGAAGGGGGAGAGCTGCAAGCCTTTGTTTACCTGAAAAGAAAGCACATTTCTCACATTTTCTCACATACCTATAACAATCATGGAACAGAGATGGCCAATAATAACCAGCCCTCATGATCTTCATGGCAATTGTTCTTGCAGAGAAATGGTCGCTATCAGGGCCATCATGAAGTTCTTTAATCATCCTTTCTGCCTGATCCTCTTCAATGCATCTCAACAAGGTCCCATTAAAATCCCTCCTAAATAGGATACCATCAACTACAACATAGGAAATGGACTGCAGTCTATATTGTCTTCTTTTAGCTCTATCCAATCCCTGAGGGTATCCATCCCCTGATAAGAAGCTCTTCATATTATTTATCCAGCTCTTTGGGCCGTTAACATTTCCTTCCTCCTGCTGTTCTGTTAATACCATAGCAGTCTCTTCATCAAAATCCTAACCTGATAACATTTCATTGCACAATCCTCTTCCTCTTACCAGCTTGGTAATCTGAATATCAACAGCATATTCCATTACCCTAGTGATCCATCCAGCTCTCTTTTCACTGATATCCTTGCTTAACAAAAAATCTTTTACACTGGCATGGGGCACCAACAAATGGATCCTATTGTGGGATAAGAGGTGCTTGAATTTCTTCAAGGCTCTGATGACTGCAAGGGCTTGCTTCTCAACAAAGCTATACTTATCTTCATATTCTTTGAGCCCTTCACTAAAGAAAGCTATGGGCTGCTCCTCATCCTTGCCATTTGTCTGAGTCAAGATAGCAAAGATACTTGACTCACCACCTAAAGTGTAGAGGATGAAATATTTCTCAAAATTTGGGTTCATGAGAGTAGGGGCTGAGGCTATGGCTGTCTTGATCTCTTCAAAACTCTCCTTCCCCTCCTTGGTCCATGAGAAAAACATATCTTTCTTAAGCATTGATGTAAGAGGTTTCACCATGGTAGCAAGATTAGGGATAAACCTTCTCACAAAGTTTATTCTACCAAGGAAACTTTGCAGCCCCTTCTTGTGTTTAAGAAGAGGAAGGGAAAGTATTGCCTTTGTTCTTTCTAGATCAATGTTCAGACCGTCCTCAAATACAATGTGTCCCAATAATTTTTCTTAGCTTGTAGCAAAGACACACTTGGCTGGGTTGAGGGAAACCCCAAACTCTCTACATCCTAGAAATACCTGCCTTAGATGATCAAAATGATTTTCTACATCTTTTGAATATACAGTTATATCATCAAGGTATACTAAGACAAACTTATCAATTAATTTTTTGAAGGCCATCTCCATTGCCTTTTGAAATGTGGCACCTGCATTTGTTAGTCCAAATGGCATCTTGTAGTAAGCATAGGTGCCCCATTTAGTAGTAAATGATGTTTTATGTCTATCAAATTCTTTAACCAGCACTTGGTTGTAACCAGAGAATCCATCAAGAAAAGAGAATCTCCTTGACCCACTGAACTTGGATAGATTTTTCTCCATGGAAGGGAGAGGATGGTGATCTTTAAGAGAAGCCTGATTAAGATCCCTAAAGTCCACACACAATCTGATTTCCCCATTCTTCTTCCTTATAGGGACAAGGTTAGCTACCCATGATGAGTGTTTGATAGGAAATATTATATTTTCCTCTATCAACTTGGATAATTCTTTTCTCATTAGGGGCTCAATCTTAGGATTCATTGGTCTCTATTTTTGCCTTACTGGTTTGGCCTTATCAACTAAATCTATGGTATGCTGAAACAAACTAGGGTCAAACCCTTTTAAGTCATCATATGTCCAAGAAAATACATCATTAAATTCTTGACATAAATGAATGAAGTTTTCTTGCTCAATTTCAGAACATACCTTCCCCATATTCAGAGATTTTCCATCAACAATTGTAACTGGGGCATAATCATCCTTTTCTGCAGCTAGATTCATTCCTTTGCCTCTTGTTTGATCATCAGGATTAAAAAAATTCTCCAAAGTAATGAGACCCTTGGGCAACTTGTTAGAACTAAGGTGAATGATCTGATCACCATACTGATCTTGCAGCCTTGACTGGTTTCTATCTGAGAATTCTGCCTCATTCTGTAAGAAACTCACAATTTGTTCATCAGAGTCAAACACTTGGCAATGAGTGTTGTTGTCAGGGATGGCAGGCCTCACTACCACCCTAATTTGTTGCTTCTTCTCCTCCTCAAGATTCCCTAGTACATCATAAGTTGCACCCACTGCTGCAAGTCTATCAGCATGTTTATTTTCTTTCCTAGGAATGCTCTGAATATTAAATGCATTGACACCCTCAAGCAAATCCCAGACTCTATGTTTGTAAGACTTGAGCAGGCCATTTTTGGTGATATTCTAGCCTCTCACCTGATTGACTACCAACTCACTATCTCCATATACTTTCAAGGCTTGAATCCCTCTCTTTTGGGCAAGTAAGAGACCTTGAATCAAGGATTCATACTCGGCCACATTATTGGTGCAACTGAATTGGAGCCTAAAGGAGAAGTAGTATCTTATTTGTGTAGGAGAGACCAACATAACACCAGCCCCTGATCCATTTCTATTCCTTGAGCCATCAAAGTACATACTCTATATTCCATTTATATCATCATTAGTCCCAACAAGATCAGGAACTTGAGCCTCTTTCTCTATTATGCAATATGTACTAAGGCCTGTCTCAAGAGTTTCTGACATAGGCTCAAACTAATATGCATTTTCCCACTCATCCAAGAAGAAATCAGGAATCTCTGCTATGGAAGTGATAGGCTCATTTACTATGTCATTTTCATCCATCTCTAGAATAGGGCAATTCATATTGATGAAGTTGGGGGTGTAAGATTCAGTGTGATGAACGGCTTGAGGTTCTGCTCTAATTGAGGTATTGGCTCCATATCTAGTCTTAAATGACATATATGACCAATCAACAGATATGAATCCACCAATCTAAGTAGTGAAGTCTCTTGAAAGATAGATGGAAAAATAGGGCTTGACTTCAGCAACAGATATATCTTGAATCACAGTGCAACCAGGGCATGCATGTAGGGCCATCTCCACATTCCTAAGGATACCTATGGTTTTGATGGTACTACCATCTAGTTGTAACACATCCCTAACAATGGGCTCATATTTCATTCCTAAAGCATCAGCAACACACCTAGGCATTACTGAGCTACTAGACCTTGAATCTATCATGCAATTGTGGACTAATTTGCCTCTTATAATCAGGGAAACATAGAATGGAGGAGGTCTAACCTTTTTATTTGTCTCCACATCCCCTACTAGTTGTACTAGATTTGTGGCATTCTCCATGATAGATGGTTGATCCTTGAGTTCAATCTTCTCTTCTTGTTGCAGCATCCTCTTCTGCATTGGTATGGTGGCAATAGCATCCCACATAGAGATATTCACATTGGTCTTCTTCATTTGCTCTACCACACTGAAAGGTGCATTAGGAACTTTGGTAGAAACTTTGGGAGCTGCACTTATAAGAGGTTGAGATGGGGCAACATAAGGATCACCTGCATCTTTCTTTCTTGGATCTTTCTTTTGCTATTGTGAAGTACTTGTTTGTTCATTTGCTAATTGTATATGAGGTGTAGCACTTGAAGTTGAGGCTTTCTTAGGAGGAGGGGCAGCATATTCCATAGCTCTCTTCCCGCTTCTTGTGTTATGAGCAATGAAATCCTGGTTTACATTACAATGCTCCCCAACCTGATGATTCATGAAAGAGCAATCATCACATCCTTGAATATATGATGCCTCCTTGGGATGATCCTCCTTGTATGATTTCTTTGCTGCAGGTTCTTGGATAGTTAGAGCCATATAAGATTCTACCTTGTAGTACATGCAATAGGTATAAGAATAGTTGCAAGAAGGACAGAAATCTTGATCTTGGGCCAAGTTATTTTGAGGGACTATAGCTCTATTCTGATTTGAGCTTGAAGCAGAAGCATGACTATTTTGCCTACCCTGATCAAAGGAGCTATTCACTAATTAGGAGGCCTACCACCACTTGGAGCTTGATATTGTAGTTGGGGAGGCTTGCCACTTTGAGCTTGTTGCCTTTCTAAGGCCACCACCTTGTTACTCATTTTTTGTATCATAGAGAGACTATCCTCTAATCTCTTCCCCTGGTCCTTCAACTCCCTCCCCTGCTCTTGCAATTTTTTATCCAAGGTCTTCTCTCTTTTATTTGTATTCAGCACTAGACCTTGGAGCATTTCTTTGAGCTCATCTATCCCATTTGAGCATGTAGAAGCTCGAGGGACTAGAGTAAGGGTTTGTGATATAGAAGTTGTAGGAAGAGGGGCCATTGCTGGTTGGTGATTAGGAACATCAGGAAAGAAAAGCATAGGAGGCCTTGGAGCCAATTTTCCTCCTTGTATTAGGATGTTCTCATCTTTTATGGCTATCTCATAAGCATTAGGCAAGGTATCTCCTCCCATAGTTTGGATTGTAGTGGCAATATCACTGTTAAAAGCTCTAAGGTAATGCAAGAAGGCATTACCAGGGGTAGGTTTCACTGCAGTAGGTATTCTATCCCATGTCTTTTGGAATCTATAATTAAAATCAGTCATACACTCATGGAGGGCTCTTTTTATTGTAGTCAACTTCTCTAATAGTGATAGATGGTCACTTCTATCCCCAAAATGTTTGCATAATCCTGCTCCTAGTTCATCCCAATTAGTTATAGAACCATGAGCTAAGCCTCTATACCACTGTAATGCTTTTCCTTTTAAAGATGAGGCTAGAAGTCTGACAGCAACATCATCCTCTGTAATACCATGAATATTACAGACATTTGCTACTTCTTGGATATGCTCTAAAGGGGAGATGGAAGTTTCACCAGTAAAATCAAGTATACTTTTTAGTACAGATACTGGTATATCATGTCTTTGGGCTAACAATAGAGGACTCCCACCATTAAAGGTGGAAAAAGCATGAACTCTTGGTTGTGCCATGTAAACAAGTGTTCTATTGATGAGTGTTGATGGCAATCTGGGCTGAGTTCGAATAGTAGGAGGAGTAGAGATAGACCTTATAGGTATATTAACTATTATTGCACCCCTAACTAGTGATAATGAAGTTCTAGTCCTCCTTCTTCTAGGATTTGAAAGAGAAAGCTCTTGATATTGAAATTTACCTCTACAAGATGCCCTTGTTTCAGCTCTGGGCATGAATCACTGCAACTTTGGCCTGGAACCAAATTTGTTGATGTTTAGAGTCACCAAGTACTTTGAAGAACCAGCCTCTTGAAGGCTTGAATATTGAAGCCAACACTACCTCTTCAGCATTAATCTTTGAAACTCTTCCTTCTTTGACACTAGTAGACTTTTAAATTTTCAATAGGATTGTCCCACCGGGAATGCCAAAAACTGTTGTCACTTAGGTTTGCACCCCTTTCCAAGGCCTATGTACGAGGACAACCTAGTGAAACATGGAAACAACCTCCAAGCTGTGGGACTTGAACTGCGAGGTTGAGTCTCCAGAGAAGGCCAACTTCCTCTTACTATCAGGGCGCACCTAACTACTCTTGAAAGAAAAGGGGAAGAAGGAGATGCAGAAAAAAAATCTACCCTACCTAAACTACAGAGGTGATGCACCAAAATAGAGTATTCAGACCCATTTTTGCCCATATATGCACTACAAAACCAAGATAACATTCAAAGACATACACACTCAGACTTATGTCAATCAGTAACCACATACAAATCAGAGAACTAGCTGAATAACACAAGGAAAAGAGTTTCACTTATAAATTATCCAGTAGGCCAAGAATAGATACAGTATGCCAGTCACAGATCTCAACAGTACACCAATGAGAGGCAAGATGAACGCACATGCACATCGATGGCTGAAGGAGATGATACAAAATCTTATACAGTTTAGAGACACAGGGAATTTTACACTGCAAACTTGCGAGCAGTAGTAGAGAATAACAAAGAAGGGTCCTTCTTTTTTTTTGAAAAGATCATAAAATTGCCTTTATAGTTCAGGCATAACTGAGGAAAATGATTCTGCATTAACTGCTCAACTACTACCATTGAACCCCCAAAAATATCTGATCAAAGATCACACTCGAGCATGGTTTTGAAGTACAAAATCAAATATTCGACTGAAGGAATGCCTCGAGTAGACAGAAACGGTGCCAATGAATAATCCTAACACAGTAGATGGATCGACTGAGATGGTGGAGTGTTTCCCTATGCCTTGCATTCATTTTTGGTAGGTTAAAATTGATCATGAAGATCATATCACTTCGACAACATTGATCATCTTTGCTTCCTGGTTCATGAATCAACAGGGTTGAAGCAAGTCAAATAGGCTATACGAGCCAATTGGGTCATGCGGGCCAATTACCTTTCTTCGTTCCACCACCTGGGGAAGTCCTTCGTGGTTGACCTTCTATCATCGAACTAACTGCACCACCCTTGCAGATATTAATATTAACTGTGACGATTACATTAATCGCCAGCCACCAACTGTCCTTCTTGATCGGGCCAACGAGACACGTGTCATCAAGATGCGATGTCGCTAACACTATCTCTCGATCAGTTCCTCATAGCGAGGTGGTGACAACCATCAATCGGCCTAGATCCGACGATCGTGAAGACTCGTCATACTCCACATTTTCCTTACCCTGGGCCCATCATATTTGGTGCCACCTCTGCAACTGTTGTCGTATCCAACCGACACCTGGCAACACCTCAGCGACCGCACCCTGGTGAGACCTAGCCCCACTGACACATGGAGAAAGGGCACCGTGTCGCTATGGTAAAGATTGCACATCTTCACCATGGTGACATGGCGACAGTCTTTGATCTTCTCTAATCTAACGGTCACAAAGACCCACCTTCTTGCGACCTTCCTCCCTTGTAATTCGATGGGCCTACGGTACATGTGGCACTTCCTTGCTGGTTCGTCGATCGTTTAATCCCTACTGTGCTGGCGGCATTAAATACGATCCCACCAGGACATGTGGCACCCTAGTGCTACATCACCTATGTTATCTCCCGAGCAGTTTCTAATGGCGAGATAGCGCCAGCCGTAGATCTCTGCAAATCTGACGATTGTGAAGACTAGGCTCTTGACTGTGCTGGCTGAACTGAAGATCTGGCACACGTGGCTCCCTCTTATTTGCCGTCGTGAGACCGGACTCTGCCAACTGGGTAGATGAAGTACCTAACGTAACCCAACCACTTGCCTGAAACCTCATCGTTTATCTTCTCCGGCCCGCCAAACCTTGCCGCCGAACACGCTAACTTACCATCGTCGACACACCTTTCTAATGGACGCTATGTTGCCACAGAACATTTTTGACCTGCGATAAAGCTTTTCTAACCCATGCCATCCTCTACCCTGCAAGCTGGACCCACCAAACACGCATTGACACGTATTAAAATATTAGTAATCAGGGAGGTGACCTTTGGGTGGGGGTAACATTCAAATTTTGAAATTTGGAGAGGCAAACAAAATGTGGTAACAGTTACATAGCTAACCCTAACTAGCATGTTGGAATACATATGCAAATTCACGAGTGTCAAGTGACACTATAAGAACACAATTACAAAACATTAACATTTACTGCTCATGAAAAAATACATACATACATCTCATAATAAATTTAGTTACGAACAACAAGGTTTCCACAATTAGCACATAGGGATCAGTTATGTTCCTCCGTAGGGTTTCTCGGCTAAATATCCTGCACACTCATTGCACACATCAGTAGTCCCATAAAATCACATGCATATATGTATATATACGTATCAAAAATCACATAAATTGAAACATACATCTTAAAATCAATCAAGGTTTCTTTCATCCTACTTATATCCTTAATCATAAAAAATCCATAATCAATGTGTTAATCCTGCATTTACTTATTTCATCAACATACATGTTCATAAAGCATTAAATGACGAACTCAAATATCTGGAAGTAAACATCACACAACATGAAATAATATAATATGTTCAAAGCATCAAAAAATGTCCCAACATCTCGAGTCGTGAGTATCAAAATAATAATAAGGTATCACTATGCTACGATGGGTCGGGGCAAGGCCTCACAAATTCTAACATTCAGTTTATAACTAAATGAACAATATTTATTTAATTTTTAAAATTAATAATTATTTATTTATTTATTTTAAATCAAAAAAAATTTTTTTTTTTAAATTTAAATTGATAATTAATCATAAAAAAAAAAGAGTTTCTTTAAACAAAATCAAATAAATAAATCCAAAAATTAAATTATATTTTTATAAAATAAAAAATAAATATACAATCAATATTTTTGCATTCATTTGATCTCTCAAATCATGCAACCATAATAAATTTAATCTTCTATTTTTAGTATATTTGCTTTCACATGCATGCATTAATTAAGCTACAGCATGCTTTCCTCTCAATTAATCTTTTGTTTTTTCAATAAATTTTGCAATTTATTTATTTTAGATATAAGGATAATATTTATCTTTGTTTACTAAAGAATCAAATTCTAATGGACATGTGCCTTTCCACAACTGCAACTCCAACCTATTTTCCATCTCACTAGTTTACTACAAATTCCACTAATGGAGAGACTGAAGTTTTTAACTTGATAGATGAAGGAATAGCAACCAAAAATCTTATAATGCTTGTATTATGAATATGGACTATGATTAATTTTTTATTTAACATGAATATATTATAAGGGCTTGATAACAATTTACTAATAATGCATCCTAGACCTATGTTGGATGTACACAATAGTTTTTGGAGAAGATTCGATGGTGGGCAACACAGAGGGTTTCAAAGCATGGTCACTGGAACATACATCATAGCAACAAAAATAGATCACATGCAAGACAATGAAAACCTCAACTAGTTTCTGACATCAACAAAGGCTCTTCCCCTTCTTTGTGTGACTTTTCAAATCTAGAGGCAAGGTGGGAGTTCACCCAGTTCCCTTCCTATGTTTCCTCACCGAACAACATGGAGATCATTCACCTATAATTTCTTAGCTTATCAAATAGCGTGCCTTTGCACCATGAGATTCATAGACCATTCAAGGGTCATTCTAAGAACTCACAGGCTATAAATCATACGGATCAAAAAAGAGCAGCTTCTACAAACAATCTGAAGAAGGATTGGAGAAAAAAGAATCTACCCTAAACACATCTGATAACCCCCTTGTTCTGCTAGAATCTTTATTGGAGATTCATATCTTAGATCTTCATCACACTTTTCTAATAGCTAAGTTTTGGAAGTCTTCTTTCGTTCATACCTCTCCTATTCCTTAAAGGGGTAAAATGGTTTGGTAAGGGCTTCTAGATGTGTTTCATATTGATCCCTCTTCTAGGTATTTCATTGCTTTATTTGACTCTAAGGTTCACTAAGATTTTTTGCATAAATGAAAAATGTGGTTCTGCAAAGGCCTTGGTTTGTTCACCATACCCTAGATCCCAATATTCTAACCTAATCCGATGACAGCTAGCTTCATGCCTTTTTGGGTTTCCTTCCTGGCTCTACCTCTGGAATATAGAATCCCATGCATTATTGAACTCATTATGAACAAGATCAGTGTTTTTTCCCAACATGATCTCCTTTCATTTTAGAAGCCTAGTCTTAATATTCAGGTGTGTGTCCTTTTGAATCTTGCCAAGCCTTTTCCCTCTTTCATTGAAGTCTCCTCTAAATGGGAGGCCTAGTCCCAATGTATCCAAATACTAGATGCAAACTCTATGGTGAACCATGGAGAAATTTTAGGGTACTTCAAATCACAATATCAAGAAGAGCATTGTAGTGACCTTTCCATCTACTCTGACCTAGTGATGGACCCTGATCTATGTTCTCTTATGATTCTGGATACATCATCGACTATAAATTTTGGTTGTTCTCCCCAAACTAATTTAGAGGACATTAATGCTTAGAAGTTTACCTTCATTTCTCAAGCAATACCTTCTATAAATGTTGAGCTTCAATCGTTCATCACTGTTCTTTACCTAGTTTTTAGTAGCATTCAACATGTCAATGCCTCAAAAAGTAGGTTTTTCCTCACTAGCAATGAAGTTATTAAAAAGGATTTTTTATATGAGGAGTCACATGATGGGGGACATTTCTAAGGAAGATCACAATGACAACCAAGATTTTGTAATCCCTCTAAATGACAATGAGGAGCATAGTGACAACCAAGATGTTGTTGATCCTCCAAAGAATTTGGAGGGACAAGACAAGGATCTAGACAAACATTCAGAAGAATATTTTGACTCTTTGGTTAATAACATCATTTTTAAGCCAATTGACCTATCTCTCTTTACACTACAAAATTTCAAGCATCCTAAGGATGTTTTACCTTTGACCAGAAAAAAGTTATCTTCCCAAGAAGCAAAATCACTAGCTTCTAAGTTCTTGGAATCATTGGCCTCAAGAATGTTTGATGAAATCAAAGAAGAAGAGGCAGATGGTTTCTTTATTTCTACCAAAACCTTGGATTATCTTAACAGAAAGTTTCACTCATAAGAGAAACACCATGTTTCTTCTCCTTTATGGGAAGGAATAAACTCTAGGATTGAAGAGGAAAGTCTTATTTCAGAATACCAGCAGGCACACTCTAATGAATTGGCACACTCAAAGGAGCGCCTTCTATCAAAAATTGTTCCAAAACATAACACACCTAAAAATTCCTCTTTTTCCTTTAAAATTTTTTTTTTTCAACTATTTTGTCAGTTTCTCAAACCCCCCTGGCCTCAAGAGAATACCATAAAGGGGCCAAGAGTAAAGGAGATTGAGAATCCAAAAGTACTAAAGCTAAAGAAGAAGTTGATGTAGGTACCCAATCAACATTGGAGGAGAAATTTTCTCACACTAGAAGAGTGATGAGGAAAAAAATATGTTCTCCTTGTCAAAAATGAAGATCCTCTTGTGGAACATCAGGGGCCTCAATGCCCCTAATACATGCATATGTATTTTAACTACAAGAAACAAAATTATCTCAGAAGAACTTCTCTAAAATTTCCTCTAATTGGTCAATTTGGAAATTAACACATATACCAAGCACTAGAACTTTCAGTGGGCTCTCAGTATTGTGGAATCCAAAATCTATTTAAGCTCACCTCATTTAGAAAAATAACAATTGGTAGCTTATGCACATACAACACTTCCATCTATCCTTTTTTATCCTCAATGTTTATGGCCCAACACCTACTATTGAAAAAAAGAAACCTGTGGTTGAACCTATCCAATATTCTATAGACTCATCCTAATGATAATATTATCCTTGGGAGAGACTTTAATGTTGTCATCTCCATTAATGAGAAATCTAGAGGTATTGCCCCCCCATAGAGCTATGATAAATTTTGGTTCCTTTATGGGAGATAAACTTGTTAGACAGTGTCCCCAAAAATGGTCTCTTCACTTGGACCAATAGATGCACTTATTTTCTTTAGATACCAGTGAAACTAGATTAATTTCTCATTTCCCAGAATGTGAAACTACTTGATTTTACCATCCAATCTAAAAGCTTGCCTCTGTCAGGTTCAGACCACTTCCCCATTCAACTTCAAGTTTCTTTCTATCAAGATAAAGTCATGCATAAGTGCATAGAACTTCCTTCAAATTTGAGAGCATGTGCCTTAGGCATCCATAGATTCTTCCCCTACTAAAATTCTAGAGGTTGAACTTACCCCTTGAAGGTGGGACTAGAATGTTCAAATGTCATAAAAAGCTATAGTTTTTCGAGTTTCAATTGAAGGTTTGGAAAAAGATGGTTTTCAAGAATGTGTTTGAGAAAAAAAAAATTTGGAGTAGCAACTTGTAGAGATAAATAATCAGATCATTCAACATGGCCTAGATCAAACATATTTTTAGAGACAAAAGGATCTATAGGATGAATGGGAGAAATTGTTCACAAGGGAGGAGGAATATTGGTGCCAAAAATCAAGAGAATTATGGCTTTCTCAAGGGGATAAGAATAGAAAAAATTTCCATTTGTCTACTAAACAAAGAAGGGCATCTAAATCCATTTTCATAATTCAAAATTCAGTGTCAAATGAGGAAATTGTAGATCCTTCGAGTATTGAAAAGGAAGGGATCAATTTTTTTAAAATCTTCTAGATCCCCCCTCTCCCCATTCCCCTATGCTTGCATAAGAATCAGAACTTCTTGATGCCATCCCTTCTCTTATTTCAAACCAAGATAATCTACACCTATTGGCCCCTTTCACCATTTTAGAGCTCCATAAGGTAGTTTTTTCTATGCCAGCTGATAAGGCTCCCATCCTAGATGCTTTCACCCCTTCTTTTCTACAAAAAATGTTGGGACATTATATGCTTTCACTAGTGCATTTGAGGTCATTTTGCGACCAAAAATTGCAACCAAGTTTTTTAAATGGGTTGCTTGGCCGCATTATAAAGCAATTTTTTTTTTTAATAACTAGCCCATGTTGGTCGCAATTGCGACCAATTATTTTGGTCAGAATTGTGACACACAGGGAAGCATAAAACAAAACAAAAAAGGGCAAAACATTTCATTTGTCTTTTGCACGAGGTTCATTTGGCTTTGGCGCGAGCGAGGGTCTCCATCAACATTGGCTCTGCTACAGATCCTTTTCATCTAGCTTTGGCGCGAGGGTCTCCATCAACATTGGCATGAGGGCACGTCTGATCTGGTGCATTTGATTGTAGAAATTTTGAGGGCACGTCTGAAATTTTGAGGAGTTCCATGTGATTCCATTAGACTAATTTATGAAAACCATTGCAATGTGCCTTTAAAATAATGTATTGGGTGCATTTCATTTCTATTTCCATTTGAAATTGCTTTCAAACAGTCTACTGCAAACATAAATTTGAGTGGTAAATGGATCCACCTAGGATTCTATTCGAAGCCAAAGTGGATGCCCGTATTGCTGTTCTTTTTACTAAAATAGATTCAAAATTCATAAGCTTGTATTAGATAAAAGGGAAAACTTTATACAAATTGTCAAAAACCTGTGACTGTCAAATACAGGGCCTTTGATCATTTCTATCATAAACATTCAATAGAAAAATCTCCTGTCCATAAGTTTTGGCTTCCTCACACTTACAGACACCTCAATTCTAATCTATATATCTAAATTAAGAATATGAAAATTAATTATAGTTCATAATTTTTTTCTACTTTCTGAGATCTATATAATTTTGATGATGGGTGTGATTTCAAAAATTGATAAAAGCAATTTGAGACAATCAAATTAAATTGTAAATTTTTCATCTTGGAAATCTTAGATTTGAATCTATTGAAACTTAATACATAATAACAAAAACATTTATAAAAAAATCTACCTGAGCTTTGAAGACAAGTGGTTCATAGTAAACTAACAAATCCTCAAAATTGAGTATAGAAAAACTTTCAGGCCACTCTCCAGACAGAATCTCTTCCACAATCTCAATCCTCTCCTCTCTTCCGCTTCCACACTTTTACTTGAACTCACATTGAATGCATACCTCACTTGACCTCTTGATTGCCTTCTCTTCCTTTCACACTGAGATACTTGTGTTGGTAATAATGGCAATGCAACAAATGCTACACACTTCAATTTCACTGCATTTACCAAAGACATTGGTTGTTCCTCTCTACTTTATTATACTCAATTCAATATCTCTTGCATTTTCACATTTATATAGCAAATTAAATGGTCCATACTGAAATAAATGAAAGCTAAATGGTTTCAGAATTCAGCTTCATTTCGTGCAGATATACATTGAATCTTATCTTATATGTGGGTCCATTTTAAGACACATGTCTATACATTGGCAAAGATTTGGAATGCCTTGGCACATTCCTCTGAATTATTGTGCAGTGGATAAGATGGACTAAGCTATTGAAAGAGATTGATGGTAAATTCTGTGGACTCTGATTTGCATGAAACAACTACGTATTACAAGTGGCTTCTACAATGGAGGACAAACTATTTTTGACTCTTGTAAAGAAACTGGCTTTTATCATGGAAAGTGGGGAAGCTAAATTTTAGGGGCTTCAAATGAAGCCAAATCTTTGAATGAAGGTCCCAAGGGGCTTCACTCGAAGCCTCCATGCCGATATTGGTGTGGGGTCTTTGAATGAATATTAGGGCTTCATTTGAATCTGACATGTAGACCTTGTTCATACTCCTAATAACCGATTGGAAAAGCTTTTAAATCCAACATTTTTTCTTTTTTGTCCCATGGTTTCATGTATGAGTTGGTGGACTAGGGCGCTAAGAGGGAAGTCACTAACATCATACCTTGCATCAGCGTCTTCGTCTATGGTGCAGGAGCACCTAACTCTTATTAAGTACAACTCAGTAACTATTTGACAAGCTTTAATAGTTGACATGTAATGGGTGATTGGTGTCAGGCTACTGCGTATGCATTAATCTCGATCTTGAATGCAAAAGAAACTGTGAATTCACTAAATAGGGTCAAACTTATTTTTTTGATTTAATAGATTTGATTTGAGAATGATGGTCTAATGATTTGAGAGAAAGAGTTGAGAGACAGATGGAGAGAGAGATAATACAAGTGATAGAAAGACTCCTAGATAATATTCTTGAGGACAATGTGTATTATAGTCCTTACCATGTTTTCCTTTGATCTACCAAAAGGATGGTGGCGTCCTACAAATGGCATGGCTCTTTCTACCACTTTTATTATCTCTCTCTCCATTTGTCTGTCCATTCTTTTTCTCAGATCATCTGACCAACATTCCCGAATCAAATCTTGACCCTATTTAGTGGATTCACAACATAAACTTCAAATGCTTCAACTATCAAATATGTAGATTTCACAATAGCTAAGAAACATAATTGTAGGCATCATGGTCACATTTTTTTGGAAACGTAATTGGGTTGTGTACCCAAGCAATGCAAAGCAACTTCCACACCTTCAATTCCAAGTCGAATTCATCTGTAAGAATGATTACTTGCTAGCAGTTGCTGAATACATCTATAGCTCATGAATACAAGGTCCTCCAACAAATGTATTCAACAACTGTTGGCAAGCGATCATTCCTAGCTCATGAATACAAGGTCCTCCAACAAATCTATTTAACAGATATTGGCAAGCGATCATTCCTAGCTACTTTTGTTTTATAAGGTTTGTCTCAATCCCAATAGGTTGTAGTTTCATTTTCTAGATGCACTTTGTCGCTTGGGTATACAACTCAATTACATTGATTCCAAAAAAATGTGACCATGATGCTTACAATTATATTTCTTAGTTGTTGTTTCCTAAGATCCCTTATGACCCTTTACGACCATTTATGATCCCTAAGAATAAATATTAGAGCTCTTAAAATGTTGTAAAGGGTCATAAGAGACTCCTAGGAGGGGCCATGATGAGCTTCCACCTTCACGTGGTTGGCCCTGTTAAGTAGAGAATGCTATAGTTTTCACAAAACAAAAAGAAGCTCAATAATTTAAGGTATTAGTCCATAGACAAATTAAATTAGACTTATTATCTAAAACACATAAAAAACATGCACATAAACATGGTAGGCACTAAATAGAGATAGTTGGAAGAGAATTAAAAAAAAGATTAAGGATTATGTTATTTTAAGAAATATTTAAATAACAATTATAAATTGAGTTAAATCAATAAGTATTTGTTTCTACCTTTTCCAATATAAATTTAAATATTGAATGGTCTCTCCTTTATATCTTAATCCTTCAATACTCATAACTCTTTATTGCATTCATTTTGATCATTCACTAAACTTAATTAAATTATAATTATATTACATGTTATTTTAATTTTTTATATTTTTACTTTTTATTTGTATTATTGAATGTCATGTCAAAAAGGGGACATTATAGTGAGATGCATTACAATATAGAAAAATAACAAGAATATTATTGAAACAAACTGATACAACATTTAGATTATAAAATCAGACTGCTGCAACAACACAAATTAACCTAACAGAAAGCATAGAATACCATTCCCACAATGACCGAACATATATCCACTGAACTACACCTCTTCTAAATAATGTAAGATGTTGATAACAAGTTGATACTGCCATCACACATGTTAAATTAGACTGATACACACTAAAAGCCACTCTAATAAATTGTAGCTAACATCTGGATGCACACTTATAATTGATGTCAATCAGAATACTGAAGGTCTGGAATAGGGCATAGTGGCTGCTGATATAGCAGGTACAAACTTGTAGAAAGCTCACCAGATTTGCCAAAGTCTACATAACTAAGACTTAGCATCAAAGGTTCTCCCTAGGCACCTCGAAACCACCAAATATTGGCCCCAAAATAGGAGCCCTTCATCTTCAAGCTCTCATATACTTGCTCCACTTGGTACAGCACCCCATAAAGGTCATCTATTCACTTTCAACTTGGACAGCCTACAATATGGTCTTTGTATACAATTCATTTTTTGTCATTTCATTATATGGTTTGAACAAGTGTGGAAAAAAATCAGATTTTTATTATGAATTTTTTGTTCACCAATCTATGTTAAACTAATCAGCAAGGTCACTTTCCTAATACTTTATGAACTGGATGCTATTTGCAAGGTCAGTTTCCTAACACTCACTATAGTACTTGCTATTCAATTGAGATAGACATGGCTCATTAGTTTGTTTGTATTCTCTTTGGATTTTGTTAAAGAAGACGTCTGAATGCTATATGATGAACTAAAAGTTCTATGGTGTCAACAGGCTTGTGCATTTCTTGAGCCAAATTACCAGCCCCAGTGACATTTGTTGTTGTTCAAAAGCGGCACCATACTAGACTATTTGCAAACAACCATGTAGATAGGCATTCTATAGATAGACTTGGGAACATCTTGCCAAGTCTTTAGTACATAATAAAGCAACTGAATTTCATAAAAAAAAAAATTGATAGTCGATTTGTTTAAATATTGTCCATAAAAAATTACTTAGTACATCTCATCTTTTTTCTGCACAAGAACTTGCAGTTCTGAAGAATCTGATAGCGAAGAATTTGAAGAAGATATTGTAGCAAAGGTATATTTGGTGTTCTTTTTTAAGTGAAAATGTGATTGGAAATTTTGAATATTGTCATATTTCACTTGCAGAAAGGTCAAATTGTAAATAGAGGTGAACTTGTATGGATTTAAGTTTCTTCTTCATTATTTATAATGCTCTCGATTCCTCCTTTGTAGCTATAAAAATACTTGTTTATTTTCACCTTTCTAGATACCCTTTACTAGGTTCTTCAAGATTCCAAAATATCTTGGGCTGACCCCACTCCAGCATGTCCTAACTCCTATTTGGTTCAGAGACCATACTCCTTTTTATATGTGTATTCCTCTTACTACTCCATCTGCAGGTTGCAAACAAATCATCCTTCTTCCACCAACAAGTCATTCCATTCAAGAAAGACCATGTCTGACGATATCAATGCACAAAAAAATAGGGAGGCAATTGCTAGACTACGGTCTAACTTAAAAATAAAATGTGATGGAAAATGTTATTGTCCTTGCAAAATGTGTAAGGGCTTAAAGACTCGAAGATATCTAATCACAATAGCTGAGCAACATTGTAGGCAACATGGTCACATTAAAGGGGGAAACAAGTATCGCCCATTGGTATGTATTTTAATAGTTTATAAATTACATGAGACATGATTTGATGATGACACCATGGTCATGGTTAATATAAGGTAATCATTTTCATATAGGTCAACATCCCTGAGTTTCATTTTATGGACCATGACAATTCAGAGAATGCGAATTTCCAAACGAGGGAACATGGAGGTGTGAATATTGAAGTAGAAGGTAATGATACCATGGAAGAAGATCACGATGATCAAGATGATAATGATGATGATGATGATGCTGATGATGATGCAGAGTTTGATGTACCTTTACTTGAGAAGGTAGAGCAGCCCCTATATGAAGGCTCCAAAATAACTCTTCTTGTTGTTGTATTGCTATTGGTGAACTTGAAGGTAATGAATGGTTTATCCAATGTAGAAATGAAAAATATGTTAAGGTATGCCATCTTCTTTCATTATTTTACTCGTAGTTCCCTTAAAATTAACATTGGGTTCGCGTAGCAATTAATATTCTTTAAATTAAGAAATTATATTTTTGGTCGTAGGTTGATAGGTGAGTGTTTGTTACCACCATCAAACATTCTACCTCGCTCGTACCGAGAATTATCTGCCATCGTGAAAGATATTGGAATGGGGTATCAAACAATAGATGCATGTCCGCACAATCATATTATATATTATAAACAGCATGAATTTGCAACACAATGCCCTACTTGTCATATCAGTAGATATCAATCAGATCGATTAACAAAAAAGGTGCCTCGCAAGGTTCTTCGGCATATTCCCATTATTCCACATCTGCAATGATTATTCAAGTGCCATAGCTTGGCACAATTTATGGATTACCATGCACGCAATAGAAGTCAAGATGACATTATGCGAATGCCTGCAGATGGTTTGGCATTTAAAGAAATACAGGAAAAATGGCCACACGTTAAAGAAGAACCTCGTAATCTCAAGCTTTCATTGGCAGCAGACGGTGTCAATCCTTATGGAGAGATGAGATCTACTTACTCAGTGTGGCTTATTTTTGTTATCAACAATAGCATACCTCCTTGGTTTTCCATAAAGAGAGAGCACATAATGTTGACACTGATTGTTCCAGGTATTTTTTGATTTAGTGGTCATCTAAATTAATTTATTATTACTAATCCATCAAATGGTAAAAATAATTATGTAATGTTTTTGCTCATTCAACTAGGTAAGTACCAAGTCAAAGATATTGAACCCCTTATCGATGAGTTGGTGGTGTTATGGAATGGGGTTACTATGTATGACATTTGTAGACCAATAGGACAAAGACAATTTCAATTTCAAGCAATGCTTGTATGGACAATACACGATGCCCCTGGGCTAACACATTTTTGTGGTATTTTCTCTTCTTGACACCTCTTTTTTGGTATGTCAAAGTTAACACATTTAATCCAATTATACACAATCTTGTAGGTCTTCAGAAAAAGGGTAAATTTGCATGTCCAGTTTGTGGTCCAAAGACGAAATCTCGTCATTCAAAAAGTTTAAGAAAGTAGGTGTTTGGTGAGAATAGACACTTTCTGCACATAAATCATAAGTACCAAATTATCAAAAAACATTTTTTCAATGGTCTAGAAGAGACTACATCAAAGCCACACAGAATGACACCTCGCCTATGGAAGTTGGCATACAATAAAATAAATCATCGAGGTAATGTCATTCCATTTGATGCTTTTTGTTTCAAATTTATATTTTGATATTGTGTTTTATTTACTGATGATGTGATTGATGGTTGTGAAGGTCGTCAAGACATCAATGTCCAACTTCCAAAAGGACTAAAAATTTATCCTACACAATTTACTAGGTTGTCATACTATGAGCAACTCCCAATTGTGCATTTGTTTGATCCTATGCATATTGGAAAGAATGTAGCAGAGACATTATGGAAAATCTTAGATGGAAGGCATGACAAAGATCAAATTGTCAAAACTTGCAGTGACATTGAAGAATCCAACCATGCAATGAAAAATTGTATTCGACCAAATAATAATGGAGATTGGATTGATACAAGTGCCCTTAGTTGGTTATTGTCAGAGCAGCAGAGCAATGCTATAAAAGAAGTCATAAAAAAAAATACGATTTCCCACAGGATTTGTTGCAAACATAAATAATGTCATATCAAATAAAAGTGAATTTGGGCCAGGGTTGAAAACACCATGATTGGCATATATTTATTAAGTTAATTCATGTTATTTTGTATTCACTATATATTTATATACTGCATGTAGTTTCAATTGCATTCTTTTATAAAATATTGACAAGATCATTTTACAAATATTGCAGTACGTTCTACCTCTATCTCTCCCACACCACTTTGCCAACAATGTCAAACACATTATATATGATGTTGGAAAATACATGAGGTGGTTGTCATCTAAAGAAATCAATAAAGAAGATATAAAATATTGGAAGAGAAAAATTCCTCTTCTGATGTGTGAAATGCAAAAGTGTCTACCTCCAAGTTTTTTCAATGCACAAGAACACTACCTCATACATCAAGTTGAGGAGATTGAATTGTGTGGACCTGTACCAACCAGGTCAATGTGGATGGTTGAGAGGCACTTGAAATTTTTGAAAGGCTTGGTTCACCAGAGAGCACATCCCGAGGGTTCCATGGTGGAGGGATATATGGTATACCAAACCATGGTGTACATTACTGAATATCTTCCTAAGTTTGCAGCAAACATCCATGTAGATCGTATTTGGGATCCCAACTCAATTAACAAATTTGAAGGGGAGTACTTGATGGGCAAAGGTAGATCGAGGAAAGTGAGAGGTAAATCTAAGATTTTATTGTAGTTAATTAATTCATATAAATCTTCAATATAAGTTATTTTTAATTGGCATATTTATTTGAAACAGGTGGTTGAGAGTGGGATGCAATACATTTGTATATTGCGAACAATCTTGATTAGATGACAGAATGGATTGAACGATGTCAACAAAATGGTTGCTCATTAACATGGGAAGGTGTTGGTTCATTGGTTACAGAAGCTCATCATAATGGAAATTCTAATGTTATGCCGATGGTAGTTGATCTAGTAAATGGTTTAAGAGGTGAAGAGGTACGTAGAAATTTATTAATGATCATAACTCCACGTATGTTTCGTATCAACTCATGATGCAAATAATTTACACAGACTTCAAAAATTGTAGGTCAAGCAACACAAAGCTATGTACTATCATGGCCACAAATTCCACATAAAAAGGTTGGATGACACAAAGAAAACTTGTGATTCTGGGATAACTACAGTTTTTGAGGTCACTAATATATCATCTAGAAGCGACATACATCCTCAACAATCTCAAAATCAATACTATGGCATCTTGGATGATATAATTGAGTGTGAATTTAACACCTTCAAAGTAGTTCTATTTGTCGTCAAATGGTACAGGTTACGACTAAATCAAAATGATCTAGATAGAATGGTTATTCAACATGATAATGAATTTACAATGATCAATACAAGGTCGTTTGAGCCAGTTGGAGATGAGCCCTATGTTCTTCCAAGCCAATGTGAGCAAGTGTTTTACTCAGAGGTTCCAAATAAACAGGGTTGGTCATTTGTTGTTAGACATGATCCAAGAGGAAGGCCGATAAAGTATAATTTTATGGAAGAAGAAGATATTGAAGATGATGAAGAAGCAGATGATGAAGATCAAGATGATGGTGATGATGATGATGGTGATGGTGATGGTGATGATGATGATGATGATGGTTATGATGATGATGATGGCGATGGTGATGATGGCGATGATGATGGTGATGATGGCGATGATGATGGCGATGATGATGGTGATGATGGCGATGATGATGATAATGATGATGATGATGAAGAAGAAGAAGAAGAAGATAATCAATGACTACAAACGTCGTCACCCCTTTTGTTGATGATCTTGCATTCCATATATAAGGTAAATTTGTTCATGTTTACGATGTTGCATATTGTTCATGTTGTCTTCTAAGTTATTTGTAGCATACACGTATCATGTAATTTTTAGAGAACTTATGATAAATTATTAACATATGCAAGAAATTTGATTATATATTTATTGTGTTCATTTCTAATGATTACAACATATGTTATTTATAGTTACCAATGTTTATGTTGTGTCTAATTATGACCCTTTTTGCAAACAGTCAATTGACTATAGGTACATCGTCACCCCTTTTGTTGACATGTTTGCGATGTTTCCTATTGTTCATGTTGTCTTCTAAGTTATTTGTAGCAAACATGTATCATGTAATTTTTAGCTAACTTAAGGTAAATGATTAACATATTTAGGAAATTTGATTACATATTTGTTGTGTTCATTTCTAATGATCACAACATAGGTTATTTATAATTACCAATGTTTATATTATGTTTGTCACCCTTTTTGCAAACAGTCAATTGACTACAGGAGATTTGACCCATTTGGCGTGGATTGTGCACAGTGACATGGATCAGCAGGTATAAGTCAATAAATAGACATAATTTTCTTATATTCTTCTTGTTTATCATTGAGCACGTATGTTATAAATAGACATTATATAATCATATAATGTATATATAGACAAAGAAGGTCCGTATAGAAATATAATTGTATAATCACTTTCAACTTACTACATTTTATATATGTCACTTTCACTTTCCATTTGATGGATTGCAGGACCCACCAAATAGGTACTTGTCAGATCTATCTACATCGAATGAGGGAAATGAGGAAATGGTAGATGAAAGCTCTACATGTAGTACGGCTAAAAGAGGGAGATCAACTAGAGGTCAAAAGAATAGAAAAAAATTTGGTAAACGCATGCAATTTTTCCTTACTAATGGGGGGTCATGTTCTTATGACGATGAGCCCAAAGGCAACATCAAGGTGCCCTTTCGATACTCACACATTGAGAAAGAATGGATACCCAATGAGCTACCTCCAATTAACACAGATTTTTGTGTTAATGAGAGAATATATCACATTGCTCCATCCTCATTACATGGTTTGGGCCTATTTTTCATGGATGGGATAAAGGTATGTTACAAAAAAGTTGTCGAATTGTTCAAGTATGTCGGTCCATGTTACAATTACAATGATTGGATGCAAATTGTTCGATATAAAAAAAGTATGCGTAGGTATGGGGTATCAGTTAATTATATACAACAGAAAGAAAATGATCAAAGTAAAAGATTTTCTATGTACATTGATGGGAGACCAAAAGCAATAGGTAATATTGCAGGTTTTATAAATAGTACGCGACTTGCTTCAACTAGTAAGCAACCCAATTGCATATTTGAGGTGCATGAGAGGAATGAAGTTTTTATTTGTGCAATAAAATCAATAAGTGCAGGGGAAGAACTGCTAATTGATTACCATTTAAATTGCATAGATACAAACAATGTTACTATCATGAGGGTTGTAAGTACTATTTACCATTTTGTTAATAAGTTTTTTTTTGCTGTCTATTGCTTTCAGTTAGCTAAATTTTTTATGTTTAATCTTTGTGACAGGATGATATGGATCCGACAGATGATAGAGGTCAACAGGATGCTACTCCCACCCCTTCTCCAACGAGGGTAAACCTTTTTGAAATTGTATAAATTAGATAGTTGAAAAATTTTATATTATTACATTATTTTATTTACGGTTTTTGAGTTTTTATGATAGTTTTACTGATATTCCTCTCACAATTTGATGTTCAGGATAAGGGTAAAGCAGTAACAGTGACCACCGAGCCACTAGCTATGCATTCTGATGAGGCCGATATTGCTGATACTCCCAATTTTACAAAAATGTTGAAAAAAAAAATAGGAAAATTAATTTAGAAGCAATGAAAATTTTGGATGAGGCAAATATGGAACCCGAGGAGATGAGGAAGAGGCTATCAGAATTGAAAGCGCAAGCTCAGCGTTATGAAGTAAGCTCCAATGAATATTTAGTTATAAAAAAAGTTCAATAAAGATTTATATTTTATAATCTTTTATGTTGTGAAGTAAAATATGTAATATGTGCAAAAATACTTTATTGATGCAATTTTTTTAAAGAGTTGTAAGAAACTTTAACTACTAAATTCTTGTTATACAGGAATTTTTGGGAATTGATCCAGAATGTGGTTAAGGACAACGCGGTGAGGGCGGTAGTAGCAGAGTTCCAGCTGCCACTAGTAAAATAATCTTTTAGTTGACAAGTTAGAAGGAATTTTTTATTTTGAACATTCAAAACTTCTTAACTCTTACTTTTATTATTTCAGAATGTCTTTGCTAACAATGTATTGTTCAAGTCATCTAGTGCAGGAGACTCCTACGAGGTTGACGGATGCCCGTATGAGATTGTCGACTACAATGTTGGCAACAAGGGGACATCCAACTAGTAAATCCTTGTTTTGCTATATTTGGTTTTGTGTTAATTATGAGTTGATAATATGTACTTTAATCTTGGGATGCATCACAAAGTGTATTGTTTTTTTTGTGGTAGGAGATGCACTGTTTGGTACGTCGCCAAATGCGGATCATAGTACATCTATTGGTGATAATTCACCATCATTTCCTGGAGCTACCCATGTTTCTAGCATGGGATCTATGGAGACATCGTTTTTGATTGATGATAATGAATTAATGCCTTTGAAATGTCCTAAACTTCCAGGTACTTTAAATAATTATTTTTTATATTGTAATAAGGATTTTCTTGCAAGATGTAAACATGATAGGAAGTGGTGAATGCAAGGGCTTTTGATGTGGAGTGATGCCTCATGACCTTTAGTGTGTCGTATTGTGCAAGTTGTTTAATTATTCTAGAATTCCTTTTTATTAGGGGTTTGGTAGGATCATCTGAATTATCAATGACCTTTTGTCTATACCAGTAATTCTCTAGTTTAGGAATTTGGTACATTGCAATTTCATGCTTTGAGTAGAAGATACTAACTAATTTTTCTACAGAGAACCAAAAGTGGGAGTCTTCTTTCATATGATTCATTTTAATGGTTTTTACTATTAATTATCCCATGACATTTTTTGCAGGAAATGATACATTTTATAGGAGGCTTTATGACCTCACGTTGCGAAGATTCGGGCCCACCATACGTACTAGGTTGCTGTACATTATAACTGAACTAATTTTATCCCACTATTTTTTTTCATATCATTAATTGGTGCAACATTTTTCCTTTCATTCGAGTCTTTTCTTATACTAGCTATATCTAACAATTTTGTGTTTTTTCTTAAAAGGTGGAACTACCAATCTCAAAAATTAAAAGATGGGCTCATCAAAGATATAGAGCATGAGTTTGGTAGTAATATTTTTGATCGTAAGAAATTGTTACAAAAATCTGCCAGACATCTCAAGGTTGTGAGGGACACATATAGAAAGAGCCTCGTCCACAACCCGAAGTATGAGCGTCCTCCCTTTGTTTCAGCGAGGGACTGGAATGAGTTCATTTTGGATGCAAAGGAGAAAGGGCAACGTCCGCCAGAAGAAAGTGCACCAGCAAATCCAAAAAGGTATGCAATAGTATTAACTACTAGTACATTAATTAGAAAATTTAGGGTTCAATTTTAGTATCAACAATTTCAACTAGCTCAATTTAATCTATCTATTGATGAAAGGTATGTAAGTCATATGCTGACACAATTGCTTATAAATCTCAATCTCAATCTGGGCATAAATCCTACATAAGATATATTGACAAAATGAAGCCCTTTATTCATATTTAGTGACAAATTTTAGAGCCTATGTCTCCTATGGGTTCTTTTCTCAAATTTTATCTTCGCTGAACTCAAACTCTAATTCAACTAAGAAATTCCTACTCAAAGTTGTGACAATCGAATCTTGTGATATGATGTACCATGTTAGATTTTGAGTCATAAAAATAGGCAATGCCTTGACTAGTATACTTGTTTACTTTCCCTTTCTTTTACAATAATTGCTCGCTATCTTGAGTTTCCTATCCCCTATTTTCTTTTGGGTCATGTGTGCATCAAATCTGCACTTAATCTGCATGTAAATCCTGATGAAAGCCATCATTGAAGATATCAAATCCCATATTCTATAGTATTCTGTTAACTATGATAATAGTATATAATGTTGTCACTAGTGATTTTTATTTTATACTGTCATCAATTCCATTTTGTGCTTTGTTGCATATCAAAAAAGAAGTGCATATACACTATACATCAGATTTAAGTGTGAAGCATCACAAAATCTAATCTCTACCTTCAGATAACAATGTAGTCTGAGAATCCTAAAGAATTTAAAGCTGAGCATTTCCACCACATCTAAAATCCATTCGTCTTTTTTAGTATTTTTTGTTGCTGCTGAAGCTTTGATCACATGGATTATGTGTCTATACCCAACCAATAGATTATCCTTTTTAGTGAATCCCTGCTTTTTCTCCTGTGGAAACTATAAAGATGGAAACTCATTAAGAGATTTTTCCTAATATCACCCTGCTTCCAATCTTTCTCTTCCATTCCTTAGCTCTTTGCAAGCTCACAAAAGGTGTATCAGCTTTGGTAACATGTTAATTATTTGTGTGTAGACTAATTCAAACACATATATCAGTGAAGTAAAGAGACAAAGTACCAAGCCTAACACGTCTACCTTGGGGGAGCACTCTTAAAATACAACATAATGTACAACAAAATTCACAGTGTGTACAAATGACTTTTCATGTGATTTGAACCTTCACCTACACCTCTTGTTCCTTCACATTCTCATCCTTTTGAATTCAATATTTCTCGCTATGCTATTTTGTCAAAATCCCTAAAATAGGATTTATTTCTCCAACATACTACCACGCATAATCCTTAATTTTGGTATTTAAATTTTGTTATTGTAAATATGAAAGGTATGTAATTCATATGCTGACACAATTGCTTATAAATCTCAATCTCAATCTGGGCATAAATCCTACACAAGATATATTGAAAAATGAAGATATATTGACAAATGAAGCTTCTAATATGTTCTCTCTGTGACCAAAGGCACTCACCCTTATAAAACCTTCACCTGCGGGTCCAAACCCACTTCCTAGAGTTGTAACTATATGTGCTTTCTCAAGGATCTCAATAAAAATATCCCATGAATTTTGACTAGAAAATCGAACCCATACATATGGCGCATTTTTTCCTCCAAAGACATCAAACCCAAGTGAAGTAAATGTTTCCACAATGATTCTAGTATTCTCTTTATATCATCTAACATATTTCAAAATTTTCATAGGTTGCAAGACACATCAAAGGCAACAAAGGCGAGGCTGGAAAAGGTTGGGCAACACAAACTTGGCTCTGGGGGATATTCAAAAATCAAAGCACGCGTTGTAAGTAGCAATAAATGAATTGCAAAGAAAAATTATTTATAAAATGCAAATAATTTTGTTAATTAATAAAAAAATGCAGGGCGTTGATTTTAATCTGGAGGCCACAGAAGAACACAAAAAAATTGCCTTCAAGCAAGGCTATGCAGCGGTGGCTGAACGCCTATGACAAGCTTCCATTGCCCCAATCGAACAGTATCTTGCATCATGTGGACAGGTAAATATGCCAAAAAATATATTAGAAATTGAATACTTGAGCAAAAATTTATTTGATAATAATGTGCATGACATTGCAATGCAGCCTGTTAATCCTAACACAGATCATATGCAACATCATGAAGCCCCTGATGAGCATCATACCGTCGATGGAGGTGCTCATTTGTTATTTAAAACTAATTATGTAATTATTAATACAATTTAACATCTTTAATTGAACTTGGTATAACCTTTTTGTGTTGAGGATATAGAATCATGTCGTGCTGAACGAGTGCCAGAGGATGTTCAGACTGATCAATAGGTAGATCATGTGGCACATTCAGGTAAAGAAAATCTATGTTTTGTTCTTTTAAATTAATTTTTTGATTTATAGTTCTTTTACTTAAATAAAAACTCGTAATTAACTAATATAAAATGGTGGGAATTTAACCTCATAAAGTACTTGTTATTGCAGCAGACCCCCCTTTGGTGCAGCGGCCTCATGGTGTTCTTGAACGAATGAGGAGGAGACATGTGTTAGAACCAGTAGAGGAGGGGGATCTTAACGAGGACATTGATATTCCTCTTAGAAATTTTATGAAAAAAAGAAACGGCAAGAAAGCAAAAAAGAGATGATTATTCATGAATGACTTACTCTTGAATATTGTTAATGAATTATTCATGAATGACTTACTCTTGAATGTTGCGTGTTAATGAATTATTCGTAAATGTTGTGTGTTTATGAATTTTATGTGTTAATTAATGTTATCATGTGATTATAATGATTGAATGTTCTATTTCAAAAATGGATGAATTGAATGTTATTAAATGTTAATGGGGAATTTAGAGTGATGTTAGGGGGAAGGGGCCAAATGAGCTTCCACCTTCACGTGGTTGGTCGTGTTAAGTAGAGAATATTTAACTATTCTCAAAACCAAGTGAAGCTCAAACTTTAAAGATAAGCTTATAGTTAATAGTGACAACCAATTAGCAAGTCAAAATGAAGTTCTTCGTTACAGGTACCTGTTTAGTTTTTAAAGCACGATATCATGTTTTAATATTGTATAGTTTTTTTCTCTTAAGTTAAAGTATTCTTTTACTATAACAACATAATTTATGACTATTTTAGTAATTATTCTAACATTGCTTTATGAAAAATCCTGTTTCTTAGATGTTGAGCATGGCTGCAGTTGTGCAATTGGCATTTCAGAGTATTGGTGTGGTTTATGGGGACATAGGAACATCACCACTTTATGTGTATGCGAGTACTTTTCTTGATGGCATCAAACATCCTGATGATGTTCTTGGGGCTTTTTCTTTGATCATATATTCTCTCACTCTTTTTTCCCTCATCAAATACGTCTTCATTATATTGTGGGCCAATGATAATGGAGATGGTAAGATTATAACAGCTCTAGTTTCACTTTATTTTTAGGTCAAAGTTTGATCTTTTTGATGTGAAAACATGTGTTCTAAGTTTAAAAGGACGGTTTCTTTTGTAGGTGGAATGTTTTCTCTTTATTCTTTGATTTTCTGCCATGCAAATGTCAGCATGATACCCAATCACCAGGAAGAAGACAGGAAACTCTCCTCATATACACTTGAAGTTGCAGGTAGACAACCCAATAGAGCCATTAGGATAAAGGAAGCTCTTGAACAAAGTAACTTTGCCAAGAGATTTTTGTTAATACTAGCCCTTGTGGGGACTTGTATGGTTATAGGAGATGGCGTCCTCACCCCTTGCATCTCTGGTACATATTATTGTTTTTACAATATGTAATGCTTTTTGTTGTTATTTTTCAATATATTGTATGCTTGTTATATCAATGTTTCAATAGTGTGATCTATTATCATATGTTTGAAATCAAACGATCTTGAAGTCTACTTAATTCACAATAAATCCCTTAGATTGTACAAAATTTGTTAAATTTTCCCTTTCATTTGTTCAAGTAGTTTCACTAACACTTAATTTGTTGATATATTTTAGTTCTTTCAACAGTGGAGGGAATCAAAAGGGTGGACAAGTCGCTCAACCAAGGTGAGTTTTCGGCATTTTCTCACATTATAATATTTGAGATGGGTAGAAAGGTTATGGTGAGCAAAAAACATGAACACAAAATTAGATTAATAAACTAATGACATTTCATTCTTTGTCCTATTCCTCAATTTCATGCTTGGGTTTTATAACCCCAATTGATCTTCCTTAAAACATTATTCCATTTCTTTTATGAATTTTGAAGTCAGGAATCTCTGAAATTGTAATGACTTTGCAAGGTATCCTAGCAAATCTCAAATTCACATTCTTTTTTTTCTATCTTAAAGTCTTTCCTATAGGAAATTGTGATCTTGTGTTGAATACACATGTTAACCTGCGAATTTATCTGACTTTCTCTTTGGACCTACTTTTGGTGTAATCTTAGAACCCATATTGTTGTACTCAAATTTGGAAGGCACGCTGGAGATGGCATAGCTTTGAAATGCCTGTGTTTGGAAAGCTATTTGGTTTTTATCTTGATTGATGAATAGTTTGTTATCATTATGTGGATAATGGCTTCGGTTATGGGCATCTTATCTTTCCAAAAGTTGTCATACCTAATGACCTGAGAACATCCTGAAATTTTGATGTGTTATATCTAATTTGGAGGAGGAAGAAGTACAAACGATTCAAAAGGTTGTCTAGAATGAGAGAGTAGTGTGCTTCCATAGTTTTCATCTGTCTTATTTTTGTATATTGGAATGACTTGAATACTTTTAAATGCAAGAAGAACTGGGCCAAAAAGAACGTAAAAACCGGGATGAATTTCGAAGATTGTTGGAGGATCATAAAGCAACTGGTCTACTTACAGCAAAGACACACTTCATTTGAAGCAAGCTCTTTGCTTTATGATCCTCCAGTTCTTTGATAAAGCAAAGAACTGGAGGATCATAAAGCAAAGAGCCTGCTTCAAATACATCTAGTTCACCACCCAAGGATTTGTTTGAAGATGTTGTAGAAGGGATGAAAAAGTAGGTAAGAAAGTTGCATATATTTTAATGATTTGATTGCAGGATTTAATTGCACTTTCACAATCAGGCTTGCAATCATTATTACTCAAGGCAATGTATGTTTGATTCCTTTGATGTAACCATTTTTTGAATATGTATCTTTGGCAGTACCAGGAGGACAAATCAAACATAAAAGATGCTATGGAGTCAAGAAAGGTGTGCCTTTTGTGCTTTAAGATTTTTCATTGGATGTAAAATATATTGTAATCTTTTTGATGTAATGATTGCAGCTCACAGTAACATTAGCATGGACTCTTGACAAGTTCAAAGCCTCCATTGGGGAACTATATGATTTTGCTACTGCATCTGAAACAAATCTTAAGGTTTGTTCTGGTTACATTTCTAGATTTTTTGTCTCAACTACAGAAGACTTCACAATAAAAGTATTTGGTATTTGCCTTTGAACAATGTTGTCACATATTTTTATGTTCCTAGTAACTACTATTTATACAAACAAGGATCTTATCCTTATGTTCCATATGACTCTGGTTCCTAACTAATTTGATCATTGCATCAGCTATATTATATTTTGACTCATTTGCACTGGTAAGTAGTTGCTGGAAGTGAATCGCTATCACAAATGCATTAGTCTATTCTCATTAGTGGATAATGGATTTTTATTAGGTTAAACTGAAACAATTGCAAATGTTGAAAGTAATGCAAGTTGTTTTGGGATATATGATTTTGTTAGGTCTTACTGACATCCTGTGTATTGCTTGCAGCTTGTGTTTGAAGAAGTGATTGAACAAGTAAAGGAAAAGGAAGAGAAAGAAGCAAAAAGGAGGGAAAGGTTGGCAGATGATTTCATGGCTTTGCTTTATTATCTGAAGGTTTACATTATTCATTTTGGAAAAAATCCTTCTAATGCAGTCTCTTTTTCCTCTACTACTTTTACACCTGGAGTAAAATTTCATAGAGTTTTATACATTAAAAATCTTGAATATGAATGAATTTCTATTCTTATCATAAACGAATTTCTATCTATGTAATGATAAATTAGTTATATATTGTTTTTCCATTTCAGGAAATTGTTGTTTCCTCAAAATGGGAGGATTGCATACCTTTTCTCAAAGATGCGGAAGCATACAAGTAAAAGAGCCACTATCAGGAATTAATCTTATTGTGAGTAATTAAAGGTAGTTATCATGTACCTTACACTATTAGTAGCTATAAATATATTGGATATGAATATTCAGGGCAATTAGTGATGAAAGCTTCTCTCAGGAGATATCTGAAAAGTACATTGCAAATCTTCACGAAAAGGTTAAGGAAAACAAGCGCAAACAAGATGAAGAAGAGGTACATGACTTGATTATCATTTCCAATTTCATATCTAATTTTGTCAAGATCTAATTGTTGTTTAAATACCTTTTCAAAGCATATTTGGGTGAGTGTTGTACTGAGAATGCAAATTAGACCTCCTTATGAAGATAATTGTATTACTAACAAGTTATTTTAACTACTTTTACAAACTAGCTATTAGAAGTTAAATCGTTGCAAACTAGCCTTTATCAAGATTTGATATGACCTAGATGAGATGAGTTAGGGTTAGTAGACTAACCAACATTAAAAAGCCAAAAGAAATACAAAAGTTGTCAACAACACTCTTGACATTCTCTATGTATATCCTAAACAAATGTGCTATCATCAAATGCACTTAACGATGATGTCAGCCATTCCAATATGTATGCAGCTTTAATGTTAAATGAAGATAATTCTAATGTAACAATCAATCATTCTAGCGATTCTTTTGGCCACAACTTCTTCCAGGATAAAATCTCTTCCTCTATAATTAACTTCTGAATGCCTCCATAAAATCCTTCAACCTCACCTCCTGCTTCATGATGACGTTTCCTATTGATTGGAGCACGTCTCCATCGAGAACCAGAGGTATATTGATGAAGAGATATTGAATCTTATTAATATAACAACTAACTTGATAGCATTAATATACATTATGGATGAAGAGATATTGAATCTTATTATGGACCTTATCCTTGGTGGCTATGAAACGACATCTAACTTGATAGCATTAATTTTGAAGTTTCTAACTGAATGCCCTAAGGCATTGGAGCATTATTAAAGAAAACATCAAGGGTTAACATTTGAATTATGGATATTTGTAAATTATGTTGGTTTTAGATAGTTATAGTTATAGTTATATATGCGCTCTGATGATGATGTGATTGGGACTGTAAGTTTTTTGTCACGTTTATCTGTTTGAAAAATAGATGTGATTATTGGCTTTCATTCCTGATAAATAATTATTTCCTAATTTTATTCTTCCCTGTAGGAACCAAAATTTAGATGCGCTGTGCCAATTATTACAAAGCCTTTGCTCTCATAGGAGCCTTCTAAACTCCACAAAATTTGAGTTGTAAAGCATAATTGCTCAGTGGAAATAGGATATCGTGCACATTTCTTCCTCCTTCCCATTGTTTTGTATAAAATAAATCATTTGATGAACGAAAAAATGGTGTGGAGGAAGAAATGTGAATGATACCTTGACTCTCATGCATCAAGCAATTACGCTTTATAATCAAGTTTTGTGTAGTTTTGAACACTCCTATGAGAGCAAAGCTTTCAAAAAAAATGGGACAACGTGTCTCAATTGCGACACATTTTGGTCTCAATTGCGACCAATATTCATCACAATTGAGACACCAAACTGGCAACCTTTTAGGTCGCGAGTATAGCACTAGTGTCGAAAGCTAAGCATCTTTGGTCAGAATTTCGACGAAAAATTGGGCAAGTTTACGTCAGAATTGAGAAAATAACAGTTTACGTTGACTAGAGTACTCGACGAAATTTGTGTCGGTAAATCCACGTTTATGTAGTCAAAATTATGACATGAAATGAATGTGGAAAAAAACCAACCAAATTTGTGCGACGATGACTTTGGTCACTTTAGCGATGTACTCTTGTCAAAATTGAGACCTTTTTGCGTTGCAAATTAAGCCTAAATTTACTAGTGTTTGATTTGCTAGTAGTAGTAAAAGAGTCTAGAAAAAGTGGTGCCATGCTTAAACATTTTAATACCACCAGCATTGCCCTTATCCCAAAGTTCAAAGATCCCTCTTTATTTGTATATTTCCATCCAATATCCCTCTACAATACTATCTACAAGATCATCACAAAGGCAACATACTTCAGAGTGCAAGTTTTGACTGAGAAGATCATTTCCCTGGAGCAAGGTGGATTTTTTCCCCATAAAGAGACTATGGAGGGGGCATTAGTTTATTAAGAAACCCTCCATTCCATTAATGTGCATAAAATTCCAGCTACTATTATCAAACTTGACATGACAAAAGCATATGACAAATTAAACTAGGATTTTCTCTTCAAAGTGCTACAGAGGTTTGGCTTTTCTCTCAAATGGTGTAAATGGATTATCTAAGCATAAATCTTTGGAGATTCCTTCTCTATCATCAATAATGGTTCCCCAGATGGGTTTTTTTTTCTCTTCACAAGGAGATAGACAAGGAGATCCCCTCTCCTCTTGTCTATTTATCATAATTGTTAAGGCATCACTAGTACATTTGAGGCCATTTTTCAACCAATATTGGTCAAAATTTCAACCCAAATTTTGACCAAATTTTGACCAAATTCAACCAACCTACTGGTTGGTCAAAAACTTTCAAACATGTTGGCTCAAGTTCTACCAAGCATTGGTCAAAATTTCAACAATGCTTGGTCGAGATCTGCCAAGTATTGGTCAAAATTTTGACCAATGCTTGGTAGAAAACTACCAAGCATTGGTCAAAATTCTTTTGAGGCTCACACTTGTTGAGGTCCACTTCAAAAATGGCCCTTCCTATTAAAATGTTGTCTAAAACCTTTCTAATGAGATAATGTGTTATGAGCTCTTCATCAGTGGGATAGAATGTGAATCTAGGAGGTAGTTGTGCATCACCCATATCATGACTGTAACTAAAGTTAAGAGCCTCTATTATTGAATTCTCTTCCCTATTTCCCATAGCAAAGGAAATTAATATGGGTGATAGGGAAGAGAATTCAATAATAGAGGCTCTTAACTTTAGTTACAGTCATGATATAGGTGATGCGCATTTGCCTCCTAGATTCACATTCCATCCCACTAATGAAGATCTCATAACACATTATCTCATTAGAAAAGTTTTAGACAAAAATTTCATAGGAAGGCCTATTGCTGAAGTGGACCTCAACAAGTGTGAGCCTAAGGGAGGGTTCAATTCCCTCCTTTATTATTCACTATGCATATAATCCCACACACTCATTTGATCTTGAATGATGATATGTATTGAATGTTGAGTGTCTATGCTAAGTGCTCCAAAACCATCCATTTCATGCCTTCATTTGTACACAATATCTTTCTAGTTTCTTTCAACTCGCATGCCCATTTCATTTCATATGATCGTTTGAAAATTGTGTCACTCTAAGCTCTCAATTGTTTCCTCTTGATTGATCATCTGTTACACTTCACTCTTGCATTCTTGTCTCCTGATGATGGATCTTGTAGTGTGATCTGAAACATTGATCCTAAAAATACCATACACAATCAAATTGAAAAACAAAAAATTTACTTTTCAAATAGATTAATGTTGATGTAGCTACAATATTATGCTTACCACAAATTCATTTGATCTAAAACATTGATGTTAAACCACACATTTATTTGATCCAAAACATTAATGCTAAACCAAAAATTCATTTGATCCAAAATGATGATGCTAAAAATATTTACACAATTGAATTTAAAAATCAAATTACAATGTCATTTGAACTTACCATATCTGAAGGGATAAGAAATAGCATCCACTGCAATGTCATAGATGTCTGAGTAAACAATAGTTGATCCTGGCAGTGAGCTTTCCAAGTTGGAGAGAGCAAGTGCCCAGTTTTTGTTGAAGTAGGGTGAAGCATCATTTATTCTTACATTTCTTAGCCTCCCTACCATAGCAAGAAATGTTCTTTCTGAAGGTGAACATCCCAAGATGGACAGCCCTTCTACTATGAACTTTCTGGCTCCAGCATTTTATAGATCCTAGCGTGGTTACTGTTAACATTTCCTATATTGAAGAAATAACTAACACCCTAGTCAGCATTCCCTGCAGCCAAGTAGTAATGTGCATTGCTTACAATACTCAAAGCATGCTCTGCCCCAAAAATGTATGTTATTCGAGATGTATATTCCCTAAAATACTACACTTGCTTCCACAATGCTATCACATTCAGCACAACCCCCACAAAATATAAAAGCTCTCAGCCCAAACAACAAATTACCCACATTACATGCACTGGTAATGTAACCATTTTAATGCTTAAATGGAAATTCTTTAAAAAGACTTATTTATGCCTACCCCGCTCTCTATAGTAAAATTATCATAGCCAGAGCCAACTAAAGTGAAGCTTACTCCTATAAGAAAATCATCTGAGGTGAGACTATCATCCAGCTATGTTGGAACTACTTCTTTGATGCACAGTGCAAACGTTGTAGAAAAAATTGCACATGGTCAATACTAAAAGGGATGCAAATATATCATTTCAAGTAGGAATACAAGCTTGTTTGATGACATGAAAAAGGAAAATATTTCAGCCACTATAGCTAGTTTTTGAATTTAAATACAAGGATTAGATAATGGTACATGTCCTAAAAGAGTAGCTAGAACTATTTTTTTTTGTATGCCTTAAGGTTATGTTCTTAGGCTTCATTATGTTTTACATATGCTTGGGTTAACTATGAATCTCTATACATTTAGCCACCTACAAATAACATTATAAAATGAATACGAGACTTAATTTGACTTCAACATATGGAAGTGTTAACATAAATAAAATCATGCAATTCAACATGGTTGCTCAATATTGTCTTCTTGTTTGTAAGATTCAAATAAACTTAAAGAAATTGAGGATCATGAAGATCTCAAGTAAAACTTGATTTACTGTCCATATATTTCCAAGTCTAGCCAATAGAAATAGTAAACATTTATCAACTTTCTATTTAAATGGGAAGTTACACAAGGTTCCCTAGAATGTAATCATTCCATCTCTAAAATTTGAGACAAATAAGAACATTCTGATAATCAGACATCAGAAACTTATGGTGTAAATATAGAAAAGAAAATTAGCACCTTAAATGAGTACTAAGCTGATCGAGTTAAGGAGGGGCCTAATTCAAAATAAAACTTACAATTTATCATTTCCTTAGCTACTTTCTACGCTTGAAGTGCTATTAAACATATACTCTAGATGACTCTTAAGGGCATAGATATTCCTCTAGAGTTTTGAGAATGCCAGTGAAAATTTTTATGGAAAATTAAATGATAAAATTATCTATAACTATGGATCACTAGGGGAAAGAAATGCCAGTTGTTCAAACAAGAAAGATTGCCCTATCTCATAACTTGTTTGTATTTACATTCAAAAATTGAGAATTGTCCTGCTCCACTTTCTCCACTAACCAGGATTGATTGGCTACATTGTTCATTGATCATTGCCTTGTAATGACAATGTCAAAATGAGAAAAAAGTAAAGTAAACTTTTCTATCATCAGTAATCAGCCAAAAAAACATAGTATCTGATGCCATTCAGTGATTGAGAAGTTTACTGATATGAAGCATCAGTAGTTACAAAAACATGGGGGCTCAATTATCCAAAGGGGCTCAATAATCATCTTTTCTTTGATTAGGACTTCCATTAGATTTTCCACCATTTTAACTTCCATAGCAATCATCATCACATCGATCACCATGGTATCCACCACCAAACCCTAAGTATAAACTAGGCTTCTATCCTCTTGATGAAGATAGACCACCATACCTAATAGAATTATATATTATGTTTGCATTACACATAAATAAATATAAGAATAAGCTCATCAAGCAATTATTTTATTCCACAATTTATTTTGAAAGAAGCCACTTACTTATCTCTATTAGATACCACCTTTTGTCTTGCTTCTCGTATTTTATCTTTATCGTTGATAAGAGAGAGAGTATTATGAGCCTTCTTTCTCACATTGATTCCCTGATCCTAACTGTTTGGTTCAACAAACTCAAAATCTAAAAGTGTCTCATCAATGAAAATTCCAACTATCAATCTCATAGCTAAAACATCAATCTCAAATATTTTATGGGTGGGGGAGCATAACGGTTGAGCCAATTGAACGCTTCCTAATCCCTACCCTATGGCTTCCTCTCCTCTTGCTTGTCCCTTTGTCTCTTCATTATCTAGCTTAGAGATATTTATTCCTTTGGCACATGGGGAGGTGAAATCCACTCCTTGATGTGGTAGTCTTGCCAGTTGAGAAGGTGCAATCCGCTCCTTGATGTGGCAGTCTTGCCATTTGAAAAGGTGTAGTCCACTCCTTGATGTCTCAATTGACAGATGAGGTGGTAAAAGAAACTTATAAGCACCATCACACACTTATGGAGGTAAAATAAAAAAGCACTAGGAGTTTCCTTTACAAGGTACAAAACATTTTTAAGGTGAGAGCATTCTTAACAAAGGGACACACCAGCAGCAACCAACAGAGGCAATAGAAAGCAAGGTTGGTCAAATAGGAGGAGAAAACATATCAAACATCTGCTTGCCCTTTGATTTATTTGTTCCTCAATATAAAAGGAACAAAGCTCATTAGATATCATCTTCTCTTCAAAAGGTCAAAGGTTTACATGCTGTAAGTGTAGAAGATTCAAATTCTTCTCTTTACAGGACCATGATATGGATGAAGTACAAATGGAAAACAAGGAAGGTGCTGCAAGTGATAAAAAAAGAAATGATTTATGAGCAATTAGCTAAGGATTGGTTTTAGCATAGTTGAATGACACCTGTCGAAATGTTGTGTACATTTTAGTAGAGATAGGGTCACATGTACCATTATTTGTAGGCAATGGTCAGCTTAAGCAAGTTTTGAAAGAATTAATTGCTTTGGAAAGGCTTTTTCTACCATTTGTAATCATGATAGGTGTCTGGTGTTTTTGGATTTAGGAACCCTGTGATTTGAGAAGGGTTCTTGTATAATAAGCACTGCATGCATACTTGTACCAAATACCGAATGATATGTAGGCTATGGTGATAATGCAAAATTCAAATGTAATTACAATATGCAAAAAGGTTGAGAAATTTTTAATGAAAAATTTAAAACATCTCAACATAATTTTTGCATTTTTTGTTTGTATTTAATGTGCAATGAGCCACAACAATGCTTGTATTTGAAGTATCTAGGATGTATCACTAATATTTCAAAATTTACATTTTTTAAAGCTTCACAAGTGTACTATTAATTATTAAAGAGTAAAATTTTTCTAGAAAAGAGTTGAATATCAATTATATCATTTACAAGGAACATTGATGAACTTGCTAGAATGTCATTCCTTTCAAAAAATTTTGAAACCTAGGAGAATAGTTGCCCCTACCTCTTATTTATTTTCATCAAAACATGGAAGACTTGGTGGATTGGTTACAAAGCTGAAAGTTATCACTTAATTGTTAGAATTTCACAACCAAAATTATTAGATGTTACAGTATAATTTTGATAAAAATGCATGTCTGATAGTCACCTGTTATCCTTTTATGAGGCCTCAAGTAAGCATGTACAAAAGGTAACATTATTATTCAAAGATGTTACTTTATTTATCATTAAGCTACTTTTCACTATGTGGATGGCAAGCATTGCATCTTGATAGACACATACTACAATGAAACTACAGGGTCACTGCCAATTTTATGGGGAGACAAGAATGTCTTGTTACCACACTACACTGAGTGGCTTGGATCCTAACAATATTATACTAATAAAACCTTCCTTTGTGTTACCACCAGTGTAGGTAGGATCAAATAAATAAAGAATGGGGTTGTGGGGCAACAAACTTAATGGATTCAATGAGGCAAGGGAGAAACAATGTAAGAAAGGGGAGACAAAAAAAAATTTAACTAATCATGAAGCCCCCTACCCTAGTCTGAATGGCCTAGGTAGAAGCTATGTTTTCACTTCAAATGCCAAATTAAGGGCCTCACCACAAACTTGTAGCCCGTGTACCAATAGTGTATAATATCAACCAATCAATAAGCCCTTTGTAATGAAAAAAGTGGGCCTTATATGACCAAATCAAGCTTAAAATAGATATAATGATGCCTATAATCGGGCCTATGATGAAACATGAAGCTCAAAACTCAAGATTGGAGCCTAAAAATGATTTAAATAGCCTCTAGGTCTAATGAATGGACCTAATCTAATTAGACAAGGCCATAATTCAATGTAGAATGGGCTTGATTAGGCCCCAATAGTTGACATTTGAGCCTAATTAGGCCTAGATCCAAGTGGCTAGGGCTTTAGCATATAGGGTGTGAATTTGGGAACATATACTAGGCTAAGTTTGAGACAAATCTGACCTCAAAAGGGTAACATGTGGGCCTTGGCCCAGAACATGAAACATATAGGCCTTAGCCACATGAAATAAGACCCAAATCTGGGCACAAAACTCATAAATAAGGACCTAAACCAAATCCAATCTAAACATATCACCTCAAATCTACAAGGTAGATCCCAATCGGCAAGGTGATCCCAAATCTAGGCTCTAAGCTCGATGATAAGAGAGGACATCAATAAATTAACATGCATCATTGCAAGGATAAATCAGGCCCTACTTCAATTAAATTTCAAGCAAGTCAGATCCTAGTCAAATGAGTGCTTTAATTGGGACCCATGGCCCTAAATCTGAGTTTTCATTAAACTTATAGTGGCTTCTATCAACCATATGGGCCTAAATCAGGCCTTAATTTAAATGAGGCGTGACATAAATCTACCCTCTAATCAGACACATGATTCCAATTTCAAATGCAAGGGCCTTATAACCAAATGTGTGGCCCATTGTTCGATGATTGGCCCCAATTTCCAAATGTGTGGGCCTCTAATTGGGCCCAGATCTAAATGCATTAGGCCCTACCATGAAATGTGTGACCTAGAGTTTATAAATTGGACTAGAAAGAAATGCATTAGGCCTTAGGCCCCAAATTTTCTAATGTGTGGACCTGAGGCCTTAGATCTAATAATAATGATTAAATTTTTCTAGAACTACAAGGATAGAATCACTCAAAGAGGCCATCTCTACATAAATAAAGTCATTCATTCATTTCAAAATAGTTTTTTCTAACTAATTATAGGCATATCTGAGATATCCAAACCATCAAGGCAAGGATTTTGGAAGTTTTTCAATCATATTGTGGCAGATCTAAACAACGAAGATGATGCAATTTGACACACATCTTTCTCCTCCAAGTTTTTGGGTTGAAGATGAACTAATTACCAACATTCATCATCAACTTAAGGTATGATTGTAGGTTTCTACCAACAAGTTAGGCTCTAATTATTAGCATTCATCAAAAAATTAAAGACCTATTTGCATTTACCAGCATTAGAACTCTGATTCCATGCACCTACAGGCATTCACCAATGTAAAAGTTTTGCTTTCAAGAAAATTGAGGTCTAATTGCAACAAAAGGACTCAAATTTTAGGCATTTTCTAGTTAAAAACTTCAATCTTAGGCTTTTACAATCAAATTGGGGTGCTTACCAGCAAATTAGAGCTTAATTTCCATCATCACCAATAAGTGCCAAGGTCTAAATCAAAAAAAATCAATCAAGGTCTTGAAGCTTCACGTCCAACAGCTTTATTATTGTTGTTAATAGTGGTTTGCAATTAATTCCAAATTTATATAATTCCATATCACAATTCATTTTCCAAATCTTAGTCCTCTTTTCCATTTCCACTAAGAGTGAATTAAAACCAAATTGAAAAAGGTGACATGAGGCCTAGTATTAGAAAATAACTACATTCCTAAGTGTTTAAGCCATTTAGACCTCTAATTCACTAATTTTAAAAATTTGATGTAAATGTCTAGGATCTGATTTTAGGTACTTCAGCAACTAGTAACTTTAAAATTTAGTCCAAGTTTGATGAAAATGAGTTGAAATCTAATTAGAGGTTGGTGTGGCAGGATTATTCATGGAGAAAGGAGGTGAGAACCCAAAATGCAAATCCAAATCCATAGCCAAAGCTGAGGAGAAGAAAGATCCACCTACAAGAGAGAAAGAAAGAAATGAGCAAGCAACTATTGGAAAGGGAGTTAGAAATGTTGAAAGTGTTGAGGCACAAAGGTTGGCACATTTGAAAGCTGATATAAAAGAAATGAAACATCAATCCAACTTCACCTCTACATGAGAGAAAATTGGAGACACCAATCTTGGGCCATTTGACATGAAATTTTATAAGGGATAGAATGTATGGAGTCAACCAATCCAAGGTGATCAAGATGATCATTATGAGTGGCATTGCACAAGTAGCGGTCATCCCTCCTACACATCAATGGATAGAGTTAGTTTTAGAGATGGCAAAAAACTACACTCTAACCACAAAACAAGTCCTCACACCGAAGGGAAATGTTGGAGCTCCACTCATAGTGGATGCCATAAGAGAAGCCTCCAACATTCCAAAACATAAGGTAGATGTTAGTAAGATAAAGATGGAGGCCATGAAAGGGTACGAAAACAAATCCAATAATTACATTAGCCTTGTCAACAAGGAGTGGTTGGCAAGACCTATACGAACTTGCTCCTAGCTCCCCAAGTTAACAAAGATTGATTTTAGTGAAGATGAAGGAGATCTCATTTTGATGCTAAAAAGAGTAATAGGCAGTGCTTTTCAAGTCTTGGATGTGTTACTACATAGAGATGATACATAGTGGGAATGAGATGTTTGATTGGGCAGTTATAATCAATGAGAATATTAATGACCAAATGAGGACTATAACACACACTGGGCATTCTACATGACCCCTTACCCAGTCTACATGATGGCATGGATGCCTAAGTATCTTGGCTTGCAGTATCTTGGGACAATAGGGAACTAGAAAGGAGAACTCGTGGTTTATGACTGATACCCTCAACTGCACCTCCACAACATCAATGATTTCAAAATTGCTAACAATGTATTTGCCATGTGTAAGGTGAGGTTATTGCAAGGGAACTCACTAAGAAGACTATCAAAAGAAGCAAAGGATCTAGTAAAGAATCATGGTTCATGGTGCATTCAATTTCCCAAATTCACTTACATCTGGATTCTAGGAAGTGTGGTGTGTTTGAAGAAACACCCTAGGTTCCCACCTAATGAGCTAGTACTAATGGAGGTGGTGAGGTAGTTTTTGATGTATGACATGATTTAGAAACATAAGTATAGGCTAGGGGTTTTGTTTCCATTCAGCCTTGGGAATGAAGTATGCCCAAATCTTCAAGCAGTAAAGACAACATAAGAATTTGAAATCTAATCTTTTGGATTATGTCATGGGAGAATGTACTATGATCTCCACCATTAGATTAAGAGAGCATATGGAGTATAGTACATGCACATGGAACATATAGAGGATCATTGGCCTAATTTTAGAGATGGCATAGAGATGAAAAGATAAGCAAGTGGATTTGGATTCCTAACCAAGTGGAAGATGATAGGCAATACCTCCAACCTAATTATGAGATAGCAAAGAATGATGGTATTCCCAACATTGATTGGAAAGACAAAAGTGAAGTATGTTTGGATGCAGTAATGGTAACAGTTAGAACATTCCCTAAAGTTTGGTTGCAAAAATAGATAGCTCAACTACAAGTGAGGAGGCTTCTATAGACTTACAAACTAATGAAGGATGTAGCTAAGGAAACATCTGGGCAACCAAAGGGGATGAGTACTGGATTTAAGGGTCAAAATAGTGAGAGAGGCAGCAATAGGCCTTCCCAAACCAAGGATAAGGAAAGAAATGAAACAATTAATCAGCAGCCACAGAAAAGAAACAACGACATCCAGTGGCAGTCATGGCATTAAGGAAAACATTGGAGAATGAAGTTTCAATAGCATATGAGTCAGCAACTAGTAAGAGATCTAGCTACATCCCATTGGATCATGGTGAGCAAGAGGTGGATTCTCCCCTCCAATAGGACAAAGAACATCAAGATGAAGAGATTGAGATTATTGATTTGGAGGCACAATTATAGGATGGTAAAATTCAGCCACATGAGGTGGAAGAAAATCAAGAAATCAACAAGTTCAAGAACAAAACCAAGAAGAAGAGAACAAAGAGTATGAACTAGGAGAGATCACAACACTAGCATGGCTGAATTGAATGATGAAGAGACAAGTTAGAGTTGAGAAAATATTGATAGTGTCAAAGAGATAATGATGAAAAGGATAAAGTGCTAGTCAAGAGATTCTATCAAGTTACAAAAAGTGCTTCAGGTACTCGTGTTGATCAAGTCACGATTCTAAGGGTGGACAAGGTGATAGTGAAGGTTTTTCCAAGACACTATGACATAGAAGAGTTTGAATTGGAGAAAACTACCAAGAAATAGGATGTTGAAGAAGCTCATAGGTCTATTCCAGCTTTTAGAGGATAGAATAATCAAGGACTGGGAAAGAAAAGAAAGTACAAAGAGGAAATCAAATGGTTGAAAGAGACCCTTAGACAGATAATGAATCTGCTTCAGTGGGCTCATTTAATTGCCATTCCCCCCATGCCTAGTTTTAGCACATCTATAGTAGAACTAGAAGGAGTGGAACTTATGGGACAAGAAGCAAAAAAAAAAGGTGGCATCAGTATTAGAAGAGGAAAACATGTTGTTGATGTGAGTTTTGTGTCACTTACATAACATATTAGTAATTGAATATTTGATTTGAAAACTCAAATATGCAGAGGCCCCTATATTGAATGGGGGCATCTCCAACCATTTCTCTCCCCTATGATTCTCCTCCACCTCCAACTACCAAAAATGGATTGACTCTCTATCTACAATTGTTAGAAGATGAGGAATAACTTTGATTCCCTTTTTTTACTTTTTTTTTGACATAAAATGAAACCCACTTCTCTAAATTAAATGATCATATAGAGAGTTTGTAGGAAACCCAATAGTGAAAGGACATTTACAGGAGCTGCCTAAATTATGCAAACACCAATGGGGGCTCATAAATAAAAAAGTCAACATTTTGACAAATTTGACAACATTAAGAGCAGTTGCTATTAACAAAGGGCATAGAAAATATATGCAACCTTAATGTAGATATGACATATAAAAAAATGGCAAGGTTGGGACCTAGAATACAAGTTTGGCATTTATCCCTTTTTTGAGCCTCTGAGACAAAACTCTCTTATCAATCATAATAGTACAATATTTTCTTGTAAATGTGTAGAGAGGGTTCCTTTAAATTTATTGTCTATAGTCATCATTCTTGACAATAATCAAGTTGTCCTAAGTATGTTAAAATTATAATTGAGAAGAATACAAACTAGTGCCATATTTAGACATGTGGGAAACAAAATTATAATGTAAGATGTCCATGAAGAATTTTAGAGGCCATAAGCTTATGTATTTAGAAAAATCAATAGAGGCTTGAGAGGGTAACACCTCACATTATTTTGAAGTTTTTTTTGAATTCCCTATATTATGTTCTTGTAGATAAAATTCTTGAGAAATGAGGAAATATCAATGAAAGATCCAAAAAAAGTAAAACCACCAAAGAGATGAACAAAGAAACACTCACAAGAACTAAGATATAGACCAGCAATCATCATTAAAACTAGCAAAAGAACATGACTGCAAGCAGACACAAAGTAGTAGGTCAAAAGCCAATATCAGTCAAGGTGACTTGTAACTAAACTTCGTTAAAGGTGTCAACAAGGGGCAAGGTGAGAATAGAATTTCCTTCCATTTTTCAAAAGAGTTAACATACTTGAAAGACTCTCAATCATGCATCAAGTTTTCCCTTAACATTGTAAGAATCACCATAATTAGCAATATCATTTCTTGGTTCTTCCAGTAGATTTCAGCACCTTCCAATTATAATGGGGAAAAGAATGAACTTTGAAACAGTTTGTGCCTTGCATGAGTAACCTAAAGCCTTACCCATGAGGCTTCACCTAATATGTTCCATCACCATCTCAGACATCACAATATTATTGGAGTGTACATTCTCATGAATATATTGGAATAAAGAGAAAAACCCAATATTGTGGAAGTGGTTCAACCTATAGGCCTCATAGTTGAGTTCTAATTCCAAACACCATGCTTGGATTATAGTTAAAAACTTTTGGCAACTCTAAGCCATCTTAAAATCATACGCGGTGGAAATTATTTGAAATTGAAGTAAAAGAAGGTGGGTCACTATCTTGTTATCTCCATGAGGATTTCATTTAACTTGCTTAAGTAGATGAGTGTATCTAGATCTAACAAAGCCATGTAGTCCAAAGGTACCTAATTTTTCAACTGAGATTGTATTTTGAATGCTGCAAACTTAATAGTGGGAAGAGTTACAATTTTCAATATAAGAACTTACATGATGTCTTCTCATGGAATGCAATGATTGCAAGATATGTATGAAATGGATTAGTTGAAGGGATCTATAAACATTCAATAAAATAAAACTAAAATGTTTAGACATAGATTCTACAACTTATGCTAACATTCCTCATTCTTGTACTAAAATAAGATCTTTGGAATAGTGAATGGGTATACATCAAAGTTTCAAACCATGTTTCCTTTTGTGCCAAAATAAGATCTTTTAGCAAGTTTCTAGTTGTTGCACTATGGATGATAGGCACAAAACATAAAGCTAGGGCCAAGTTAATCAATTTACTTAGTTAAAATGATGGAATGGTGGCTATGGTTAATCACTATCCTAATGGATAATAGTTAGAAAACCTGTGAAACACAAAAAACTTTGTATAGACAAAAGAAGATTTAGTGGTATCCAACACACCATTTAGTAATAGCTTATAGCTACTTAGCAATCCCAACTACTCTTTGAAATAGATAGGCCTCAATAGGGAGCCACTCTTATTGAGAAATAAAAGGGTTTAATTTGATTGTTTGAAGGATAGAAGTATCTTTCATTCAATTAGTAGAGAACCTAGGGGATTGGGTATGAAAAGCTCTCTTAGTTTTGGAGATTGGGGTACAATTTGGGATAAAGTAAAAGTGTAGTACAAGATATAGGAAATGACTATTTCATATTTAAAAAATATATTAAAAGAACTCAAAATTTCTGTTTTAAAATATAACTAAATGAAAAAATTTTGAACAACCTAAAAGAATATGAATTTTTTAATGTAATACTAAAAAATATATGAGATGCATAGTAATAATCCACTAGATATATAATTCTTCTGATAGTTATAACATGTATTAGGATTTGTGTTGCATTAACTAAAATTACATAACAAGTACTCAAAAGCATGAGCTAAGAAATGCCAAAAAAGAAAAAGCAAAATGTTTTTACCTACTCCATGAATTTATCTAGTAACAAGCTCCAATATTTTAGAATCATCCAATGGGTATCCGAGAAGCTTCTCTTGAACATTAGAATCATTAGACTGAATTGCACCCTACAAAAAAAAACCCAATCATTATTGACTACACAACCTAGTCTTCCTAATAATAATGAAATAGAAAATCAATGATAGTTTGCTATCCATGTGCAATAAAAAATCTGAACCATGACTAGATAGAGTTCATGAAATGAAAAGAACAATGGGTTACTCAAAGGTAAGAGTGCAATATGACTAAATAAAGTTCACAATAATAAACATAAAGATCATAGTATCTAATAAAAGACTATGACAATGAAAGCTTATATAGCAGATGTAGAAGGCACAAAGGTTAAAAATTACATAGAACAAAATATGTAAGAGACATAGAACTTCCAAAATGGAGGACTTAAGATGATGAAAAAGTATAGGAGCATTCATTGTATTATTTATGCCATTCCCTTGCATTTTTATTTATTCCTAATTTAATGATGTTGTTTCAATCCTCTTTGTGTTGTAGCTTGCTAAAGATCTATCTAGGAAGGACATCAATGTGCTGGAGTAGCACATAAAGAAATTTCTTTGCCCTTCAATACCATTTTTCTTCAATACCCTATACGATCCATATAGGGAGGTTGCAGATTTTGTTCGCTGATGCCTTTTTAGTCTGTGCCATGGAACTATAAATAAGCATAAATAAGAACATAAAGAACTTGCTTTGCCCTTCAACACCATTTTTCTTCAATACCCTGTATGATCCATACAGGGAGGGTGCACATTTTTTTTGCAGATGCCCTTTTAGTCTGCACCATGGAAGCAAAAATAAGCATACAAGTCTTTCTGCCATAACAATGAATTAGGGTGTGAAATAGAAAACTCTTCATTTTAACATAATGTTAGATTTTTTTTAAAGGACATTTTTCTTGCCTATTCCAACCAATTTTACCCCATTTTAATAGATGGTCAAAAATTTTGGTCTAAAAATGGGGTCAAATGTACTAGTGTATTTAGAAAAATTATAAACAATAGAAAAGAGAAAAATCTATGGCAAGGTATCTGAATTGCTGGCACATCTATTTCAGTCACTCACTCCCTTTTTTTTGATGACTCATTACTATTTAGTAGGTCTATTCTATAAGAGATCAAACAAATTAAAGTAGTCTTCAACCTATACACATCCATTTTAGGGCAACGTATTAACACTAATAAATCAAAGGTGTTTATCCTTGATACTCTGAAGAAATTAGTAGCCAACATAATATCTATTCTTGGCTTTACTCTTGATGTTTTTCCATCCTCATATCTGGTATCCCATTCTTCATGCATTCTAACAAAGTTGCATATTGGAATCCAATAGTGGAAAGGATCAAGAGCATAATCTTAGCATCAAAATTTTGATGGTTTTCATTGTCAAGAAGAAGTCTTCTCAAAAATTTGTCCTTGCAACCATCCCAAACTATTTCCTTTCTATTCACCAAGCTCTTAGGTCTATCATTCATTAATTATCAAAAATAATCAGAGCATCTCTATGGTTTAGTAACATGACAAGTATAAAAAAGACTCCACTAATCTCCCTCCAAGAGATGGCCCTCCCATACGATGAAGGTGGCATAGGGCTTCATGACTTGTCATTCTGAAATAAAGCTTTTGGTGACAAGTTAATCTAGAATATACTTTCTAGGCCACACAATATATGGTGCAAAATTCTACAGGAGAAATACCTAGACTCTCATGATCCCACATGGATCATCATAGTTCTAGATCCATCTAAAGGTTCAGTGATTTAGGAATTCATGATTTCTTCAAGGGATATCATCACCAATTTTGTCTCATGGGAGGTTCAAAATGGAAATAGAGTGGAATTTTGGGATAATTCCTAGAATGGACTGCCACTGCTCATCCTCAATGAAAAACTATCATACATTATTGCTTCAATTAAAAATTAGTGGGGTAATTCATTATCTAATTATATCTCTGATGTTTATCACTATACTAGTAAAATTACATGGAAGGATAATATAGATCTTACTATACCCCAACCCCAAAAAATCCTCCTAAAAGATATCCTCATGAAGAGGGTCATTTATCTATCCAACAAGGAAGATGTATTATTTTGGGCTCCCTCACCAGATAGAAACTACACAGTCAAAATTGTTTACAAGGCTCTTCAATGCATGGCTAATATCAAAACCAAACATATGGTTTATTCCCTCTGCTAGAACAAAGTCATCCTCCCTAAAGTTGGCTGCTTTGCATGGTTGGCAAAAAATGAACCACCTCACAATAAGTGTTCCATAGTCATGTGCTAGGCCTGGCTTAGGAATAATCTATTCAAGCTAAGGACTACTTTTCCCCTACCATGAGGTGCATTTAGATTGTCAACCCAAGGACATATACTTGAAATGGTCGGCACAGTATGTGCACTAGGTACCTTGATGAGTCATTATGCCTCTGCTGCAAGAAAGTAAAAATGCAAAGGAAGGAAACTACACTACTATTGTGGAAAGGAAAATACTGAATCTATGAATGTTGAAAACACAATGACAAGATAACAAAGATTCCATCTTGACTCATCGACTAGTCTGTTCTCGCAGATGCTGCAGGAAAGTTTTTGAAGTGTGATACTACAGGAAGGAATTAACTAGCTACATCTTACTTAAAATACTGCTAATGCTAGTAAAATGAATCTATTCTATCCTAATCTAATCCACCTTCCAAGTGGGCCCCCTTGGTTGGCTTCTCTAATCTACCAACGTAGGATAGAAGCTAAAGAGAACTAATTCATGTCATTAATCAGTCATTACATGATTTAGAATTGTAAAACATAACTACAACAAACTGTGAATTAGTGTTCTCTCTTACTCGATAAAACTTATCAAAAACCAAAAGCTTCACACACAGGAGTCGATCCCAAAATATATAGGGAATCTACTCTTTATTACATAACAAAAAAGTAACTACCCTAAGTTAAGTCTACAGGAGAGAATATAGGAGAACAACTGAAAGCAGAAAGGAAGGATAACGAAATTGAGGAGGGAGCAATGAAGTCTCAGCATCCACTTGTTACAATGTAAATGTAGAGGAGGCAATGGCTCGTAAAATCTCCTCCTTATTCGCTGCCATGTTTCCTAGAGTGGTTATAACTTCCTTTTTGTGGTTGTTCTTTGATGCTCATTTCTCCTTAAATGATGTCGGCAACCAACTTCTGAATTCCTCTACTCATCCTTTAATCCTTATCATTAGGTTAGTTATGATATAAGACATATTTGCAAATAAACATCCATCAAACTAAATTCAAGCATAAGAACGCGCATTTGGATATTTATATGAAATACTACATATTAGATATAATTTAGGCAAAAGATGACATAGTTTTTCTACCCCATAAATCATCAAAGGTTTATCAAACATAGGCTTATAAGTGTTAAAACAAGGATAAATGGAGTATCACAAAGTATCTTAAACATAACAAAATAAAGGCATTTTTTAGACTCATCATCTGCCCCCTGCTAAACTAATGCTTGTCCTCAAGCATTACACTTCTTTGTCAAAGATCTGAGTTCCCCAACTTTTGTCTTTCCCTTTTTGCTACTCTTTAAGGTGTAATAGAATCCTCTGGTCCTTTCCCATACTTCTCGCATGTGGTCTTCCTGCAACTTATCAAGTTTGTCAGCATCAATATCATACAGGGGTCATAAAAGCATTGGAGGTTGCATGGTCAAAGGACACCATAGCTCTGGCCTTAGTTGTTTTCCCAATTTGAAATATTTTGGAACTCTATATAGTGCTTCTTCCAAATTAATAGGACTATGTGGCTCTGATTTCTTGAGAGAATCAGGTAACCGTGCCCATCTACTTCTTACTCCGGTCATAGCTCTCTGGAATGCAAAGTAGGGCAAGTTTTCATATTCGGCATACACTTTGGATCTAGCAACAAATACCTTCTTTCTAACTTTTGGATTACTCTTCCCATAGGTTAATGTAAACCAGTCTCGAAGCATTTCTTCTAGTTGTTTACTTTCTACCCTCAAGGGTAAAGGTTTTGTTCTCTCCTCATCTCTGTAATTAACCAATTATCTGTCATAATTCACCTCATTAGAAATCCATGACATTAAAGCTTTCAAATGCACATCTCCTATATAGAGCAAAGGATTCCACTTAGTTTCTGCAAGAATGACAAAATTATGAATATACAACTCACACAATAGATTTTGCTGCCATGGTGGTAAGGTTTGATACAGCCCATAAAACTCTTGTGCGGTTTTGAATTCTGCATTTTCATATATGAGGGTTAACATCAACTGAAGCAAAACATATTTTTCTTTCAAACAAAAAGCATATACTCGAGGAGGTGGTCTGCAAGCAAGAGTTTGATCAGCTAATTTAAGTGCATGTTCCATGCATTGTTTCTGTCTTTCTAGCTGTTCTTTCAATTCTTCAATCTCCTCATTTTGTGATGTTATGATCTTGCTCATTCTTTACTTCTCCTCTTTCCATAGTGCTTCAGCAAATAAATTCTGTCCATATAATTGGAAAAGGATTTTTTGCAAGGTGATGGCACTGTTATCCTCTTCATAATCCTTTTTCTTTTTCTGTTCCCACCACAGATGTTCTGCCAAACTATTGATCCATGTTGACTTATATGGGACTAAGGCAGTATTCAAATCATGACATTCAAGAACTACTTCATTCTCATGGCTTGAAACACCTAGTAAATCCATTAAGGTTTCATTAATTTCTTTCTCACATGCTACAAGAGGATTACCAAAAGCTTCTATCATCTCAGTGTGAAGGGGAGAATGGTCAAAAATTATCTGCACAGGAGAATCTGGAGTAGGTGCTTTAGACAATATAAGATCTTTAAAAATCTACCCTCTCATTCTAGGGCTCTCTTCTTGTACTACTATCTTTTGCCTACTTTTATGTTTCAGTGTCACTGCTGCAGGATTAGTTGTTGCAAGAACCTTCTTTGTTTTCTTCTGTTGCTTAATTGCAGGACTAGGTTTTTGTTGAGCAACGGTTTCTTCTGGTGACTTTTGTTTCCTTTTAGCTTTACTAGCAGTGGGTTTAAGGATGTCCTACTCAAGTGGAGGCACATTCTCTTGAATGGAAGCAAATTTTAGTTCAAACCCTTGTGCATTTTTTGTTTCAGCTCCCTCAATATTTTGTTCTGCAGGCTTACTATTGGAAACTACATTTTCCTCACCCTGCCGTTCACTAAGGTCAACTTGGGGTTGTAGGATTTTAAATTTCACAAATTCATCCAATGTCAAAGGGGATACATCCCTAAGAGACCTTTCTATTAACAACTTAATCAAGGCGTGGTGAGTGATAGAATTATCTTTCCCTTTTTGAGTCTCTTCTGCACTAACACAGAGCATATTATACAAAAAAATTTGAAGATTCATGGCAATATTGTGCCTTATACAACTAAGCAACTTAAAATCGTGTGCATGTAAGTGAGAAAATCTGCCTTCACAAGTAAAATACCTGATGACATGCATTGCTAGCTCAGGATATGGAGGCAGCAAAGACAATCTCTTGCACCCCTACTTTGTAACATCCAATTGAGGGTCATGTGGGGTAGTGAACTGGGCCCCTACTGACCTAGCGTCATGCGAGCTCGGATAATGCTCTCCAACAGAAGGTAACCCTATTACTTCTACAATTTGTTCTTTTGTTGCAATTATTGTCAAACCCCACATAGAAGCTTCACCTTCATCAAATGTCCTAGTGAATTCTACAGCTACTTCTTCATCATATGCTGTTAAATTCAAACAATAACCGAACCACCCGCATGCATTGAATCTTCTTACTGCTTCTACGTCAAAGAGCAAAAAAATGTGCTCAACTAGCTCTCTTCTCTGTAAACCTCCTCTCATTTCTTGATACTTCTTTTGCTACTCCATTTCTCTCTCCCTTTCTAAATGCAAACTTCAAGACTACGTTATTTCTCAGATGCTTCACCACTTCTGTTTGGGAACATTAATTGCCATAACCAATTGTTATGTGCCATAATTAAACTTTAGGTAAAAGTAAATTGTGAATTTGCATGGAAATCATCTGAAAACATGGTTCAAATGCCAAAATTTTAAAAATAGGTCACATCATGGCTTAGCACGAAAAATTTGGCACGAACAAGGAAAAAATTCATTCAGAAAGTGGGAGTACAACACTTGACATGGCATACTTATGGCAAAAAGTTCTCATTAATAAGGGGTAATGCCAAGATTTTAGAAAATCATCACAGTTAATCATGCATGTCATTGGATAGTATGACACTCCCCTGCCCCCTGCTAATTTTATGACAAGTGTGCTCACTTGTCAGACTAGTATGGGTGAGGGATTGGAATATGCCATAATTATAGAGACTATGCAGTATTATATATAATTAACAAAATCTGCAAACTTATAAATGAATAACAGTTTGAAAACATTTATACCTGCCAAGTGGATTGTCACATGCTCCAAAAAAAAAAAGTGGCAAAAATAATGTAAACGGTAGCATCCATCAACATGTGCAGATTTGATTGAAAACACAAAAACTTAATTATGTAGAAAGTGAGTGGATGGAAGATTAAGAAATGGAGTGGGGTGGGTCGATGGAAGATTAAGATATGAATGGAAAGAAATATCATGAAAAGAAAATGGACTTTATGTGAATCATAAAGTTATTATTATGGACATGCAAATTAGAATTAATGTTGAAGAGGAGCAGGCGGAAGGTTTTCACCTTCTGTTGCAAGAAGAGATACTTGAGTTGTTGTTAGATCCGATTGCTCAAACTGTTGCATGAATTTGACTTTTGTTTGAGGCTATTTGTAAAGCTTAAGTTGATGACCATTGATTAGCATTTTGAAAGGCACATCATCAATTGTAGTTAGTTGAATTGTTCCATTTTCAAAGACATGGATGATTTGATATGGTCCTAACCATCACATTTGAAGCTTCCCTGACATATCCTTAAAGAGAGAATCATACAATATTGCCCAGTCACCAGATTTGAATTGTTTGTTGAGGATATGAGAATCATGCCAGTGTTTTCTCTATTTTTGCACCAGCTCAGTGTGTTCTAAAGTGGTCTTGCACATTTCATCCAAAGAATTAAGATGTAGGAGGCATTCTCTTTGTGCTGTAGGAAGATCAATATCTAAGGTCAAGGCTGTTCTTAAAGTCTTGTGTTCAAATTCAATTGGAAGCATTGCCACTTTCCCATACAAAAGCTCAAATGGTGTGAATCCGATAGTGGTTTTCCAAGTTGTTCTACAAGCCCAAACAACTTCTTGTAACCGACTAGTCCAATCCCAACGATGCAAATGGACTGTTTTAGTTAGAATATTTTCCAACTCACGGTTGGTAACTTCTGCTTGTCCATTGGCTTGTGGATGATAAGGACTGGATCTGCAATGTCTGATGTTATACTATTTCATCAACTCTGAAATCAGGTTGGAAGTAAACTGTGTGCCTTGATCAGTAACCAATTCTTTAAGAACTCCATAGCATGTAAAAATCTCTTCATATAGGAATTTGGCAACTTTTTCATCACAAGCATGCTTCATATCCTTAACCTCAACCCATTTGGTTAGGTAGTTAGTATAAACCAGAATATAAGACTTCACATTGGATGGAGGATCAATAGGACCAATGAAGTCCATTCCCCATTTGTCAAACGGTGTTAACACCACTTGAGGATTCAGAGGCATTTCATCTGTTTTGGTTGGGCGACCCATTCTTTGGCATTGGTCACACTTCCTTGTATAATTGATTGCATCTTTATGAAGGGTAGGCCAATAGTAACCAGTGGCTAAGATTTTGAAAGTTGTTCTTTTGGCTGCAAAATGTCCTTCGCAAGGCTCATTATGACATGCATGCAAAATGTCATATGTCTCATCTTCTCTTACACATCTGCACATAACTTGATCAGGTCCAGTATAGAACATAAAATTGTCTATCCATGAGAAATGGAAGCTTTTCTATATGGGAAGCTTTCTCTCCTTATAAGAAAAATGTGCTGGTGTCTTATTAGCTACAATATCTGCATACCATGAAACTTTAACAGCAATATGAAACAAATGTTCATCTGGAAATGCATCATCTACCAAAGTAGTATCAATGTCATGATGATTGATTCTTGACAAATAATCAGCTATGAAATTTGTTTTTCTAGGCTTATCCACTATGGTTATGTCAAATTCTTGTAGCAATAGTAACCATCTTGCTAACCTACCAATTATAGTAGGTTTGCTCATGAGATATTTGATTGCTGCATGATCAGTATAAACATAGATAGGATAACCTGTGATGTAATGCCAAAATTTATTTAGAGCATAGACTACTGCTAACAATTCTTTTTCAGTCATTGTGTAATTCAGTTCTGGGCCATGAAGACTCTTACTGATATAATAAATGGCATTTTCAAGATTTGAGTGTTTCTGTGCTAAAACTACACCTATGGCATAATCAGAAGCATTTGTATATATGTGAAAAGGTAGGTTCCAATCAGGGCCTTGTAAAATTGGGGCTGTGGTCAAAAGTTGCTTAAGCTATAGGAAAGCTTTATCACACTCAGGTGTCCAATTGAATTTAGCTTCTTTGGTGAGCAATTTGTACAAGGGACTGGCTATTTTACTGAAGTCTTTTATAAAATGCCTGTAATATCCAGCATGTCCCAGAAAAGATCTAATACCTTTTAATTTAGTGGGTATGGGTAATGTTTGAATTACCTCAATTTTTTTTGGGTCTACTTGCATACTTGCAATAGATATGAAATGACCGAGTACCACACCCTCTTGCATGAGCATGAAACACTTTTCACTATTTAGTGCCAAATTATGTTCTTGACATCTTACCAAAACTTTTTCAAGATTTATCATTGCTTCTTCAAAAGTAACTCCAAATGTTGTAAAGTCATCCATATAGATTTCCATACAATCATGTGATATATCAGCAAAAATACTAATTACAGCCCATTAAAACATTGCAGGAGCGTCACAAAGACCAAATGGTAAAACAGAGTATGCAAAAGTACCCCATGGACAGGTAAATGTAGTTTTTTCTTGGTCTTCAGGAGCAATACTGATTTGATTATAGCCATTGTATCCATCTAAAAAGGAGAAGTACTTCTTTCCAGTTAGTGTATCCAAAACTTGATCTACGAAGGGTAAAGGAAAATGATCCTTTTTAGTAGCCTTATTCAACTCCCTATAATCTACACAAATTCTCCATTTTTCTCCTTTCTTAGGTACTATAACCAGCGGTGATACCCATTTACTATCAGATATAGGATAGATAAAACCAGCATCAAGCAGTTTCTGCAATTCTGTTTTGATTATTTCTCTGAGGCTTGGATTTATCCTCCTCTGAGGTTGACGAAGTGGTAGACAACCTTCATTAATGTATATCCTATGGGTACACAGTGTAGGGCTTAATCCTCTCATATCACCATAATCCCAAGAAAAAGTCTTCTCATGCTTCTGAAGCAATTCTTTTAATTGTTCCATATGTACAGATGTCAATTTGGGGTTAACATGCAGTTTATGGCCTGTACTCAGTTCAACAGGGATAGTGGATTCTACCATAGCAATTTCAGAGATTAGGCTTCCTTCTAATTCATAGGGAAGTAGTGAACAAAGATTTTTAGGTTCCTTAAGTAAAGTACAACTTGTATCACACTCCTCATATGTAATCAATTCTAATACAGAGCTTTCAGACACATCTTTTCCTACCACACAAGTGTTGGTAAGGATGCTCTAGATTACTGAATCTTCTTCTTGCAACTTTAGAAAAGATTACCTATGTAACATCATAAGTTGTACTATGGAATTTATCTCTTCTTCTTCATCTCCTAAATCTGGCCAAAAAGATGTACTCAAATCTGGCAATGGTTGTGTAGGAGGATATAGATCAAATTGCTTGGTTGCTTGGCCATTTGATATGGTCATATTCCTTGATCTGCAATTTATGTTTGCATCAGCTGTGGCCAACCATGGTCTACCTAGAATGACAGGATAGCCAGATAGGTTTACTTTAGGGGACAAAATCATGAAGTCTACAGGATATTCTAGGGAATCTAAGGTCACAACAATATTTTCTATCATTCCATCAAGAATGACAGTGGAACTATCTGCAAGCTGCAGAATAGTTGGTGTGGGCCTTAATCCTTCTATTTGTAACTTCTTCATGGTTTCTTTGGTCATCACATTTATAGCAGCTCCCAAATCTATTAAGGCATTTTTAACAAATTGACCATTTATGCTGGCACTTACTACTAGACTCCCTAGGTCAGAATATTTTGGTGAAATCACTCTTCCTAACATGATATCAGCTAAGTGTCCAATAACATGAACTATGGTAGGATCCTTCTTCTTCCTTCCAAGTTTCTTTAGACAAGCTTCCCTTATAGCTTTTCCATAAGCAGGAATGTCCTTAATAGCTTGAAACAAAGGTATTTGGACATGCATATTCTTCAACTAATTAACAATGTCAAAGGGTTGTTCCTTTCTTTGTTCAGGTTTCTTTTGTATTAGTTGGTCTAGAAAAGGAAGCTCTACTGCTGGTTGAACTGGTATTGGTATGGTAACATTAGTTGGGTCAACAGGTTCATCAACCAAAGGTTATGATGCTGCAGGAGAGTCTAATACTTCAGTTATAAGAGGTGGCTTTGGTACTGGTAAGGTCGTTCTAGATCTCAAATGTATATCTGCGACATCTAGGGCATAACCAGGGTACTGCTAGGTATCAGCACTATACATGGGCTGTTGTGGTTGGCTATTTGGATTTGGCTAAGGCTGTGTAGGTAGTTGTGTTTGCTTTTGAGGTCCACTATTTGCAGGTGGTGGCATTAAAGCAGGTTGTTGAGCTGGAGGGGCTAATTGTGGAGCACTAGTATTTTGGTTAGGCCATTGTTGAGATCCCTTCCATTGGTTTGGAGATTGCCAATTCCCTTGGGGTGGTTGCCATTGGTTCTACTGGTTCTGGGGCCATTGGTTATTCTGCTGGTTAGGCCAATTTTGTTGGAAATTTTGAGACCATTGAGACTGTTGTGGGTTATTTTGCCCAACATTATTCCAATTGGGTTGGTTTTGTGGAGGACCTTGGGTATTGCAGTTTTGCCATTGATTACCATATGAATTTGAATTTTGCAAGGGGTCTTGAGGCATACCTTGACGTTGAGCCCATGGTTGGCATTGAGCAACAAAGAATACTTGCTCATCATCCCCATCTATCTTTACATATTCAGTTGGAAGATGCTGGTTCTCCATGCTTGCAACCAGTTTACAGTGGTAATCCTTCTTTTGCTTCCAGCAATGAGGACAGTACTCAGCTAGCTGTAACTCAGCCTCTACTTCCTTCTTCTTTGTAGTCATTGTATCCAACTGTGTAGTGACATCATTAATAATGTCTTGTTTGAAATTTGACAACAAATTGGATATTTCAAGTTTTGAAATGCCTTGACTAATTCCTTTTGTAATCGTAGAACGGGGTCCTTGACCTTTCTTCATAGTTGACCTTGAGTAGTTCTAACATATCTTTTTGAGGTCATCCCATTGATCTTGATATACATCTCCACTGACCATCAGGCCCAATGCTTCCAAATAGTCTTCATTCACTCCTCTTAGAAAGACTAGCTTTTGGGAATCTTCAAACAATGTGTGCTAAGGATTCTTTTGTAGTGTATATAAAAATTGAGAAACATAGTCTTCTAATGTCTCTTCCTCCTTCTGTGATATCCTAAAGATATCATCTCCTCTTGTGCCAGATGCTTTGCAATATTCTTTATATTTTTCCAAAAACAAGCCTTGCATTTCATCCCAATTCGTAGCTGCATTGGCTCCTAAGCCCATGAACCATCATAAAGTTGATTCTTTCAATGTGGCTGGAAATAATTTAAGCTTATGGGCATCAGTTTTGTAGTTGAAACTATGACAAAGGATGTCAAACTCAAACAAGAAGGTATCAGGGTCTTCAGTTGCAAGGCCATAGAACTTTGGAAGAGCAGTGGGAGGTATATTCTTGAGATTGGCATTGGTTATGAGACTTGGAAGTGGAAATGGAAAAGTGGGTTGTGTCATGACTGGTGGGACTGGATTATGAGGTTGCTTCTGAAAAGGAATGTTAGGCACTGGATGATTAACAACTGGTGGATTCAAGGTAGTGTTATCAAGAAGACTGGTCACTATTTCAGTGAAAGGTTGGAGACCAGATATATCTAGGGATTCAACTCTTGATGATGATACTATGGGGAAAATAGGACTTGCATCTTCAAAGGAAAACTCAACTTCTTCTTCAACTTCTCCATTCAAATTAACAGATCCTTGTGGAAGAAATCTGCCATATTCATCTTGTCGTCTTCCTCTTCAATGCATGTAACTAAAACTTTCACACTGGTAAAAAGAACTTAATCTAAAAACTATGACTCAAAAATGCTCCTAGCTTGACACCATCCCTGGCAACGGTGCCAAAAATGAACCACCTCACAATAAGTGTTCCATAGTCATGCACTAGGCCTGGCTTAGGATAATCTATTCAAGCTAAAGACTACTTTTCCCCTACCATGAGGTGCATTTAGATTATCAACCCAAGGACGTATACTTGAAATGATCGCCATAGTATGTGCACTAGGTACCTTGATGAGTCATTATGCTTGTGTTGTAGGAAAGTAAAAATGCAAAGGAAGGAAACTACACTACTACTATGGAAAGGAAAATACTGAATCTATGAATTTTGAAAACACAATGACAAGATAACAAAGATTCCATCTTGACTCATCCACTAGTCTATTCTTGCAGATGCGGCAGGAACGTTTATGAAGTGTGATGCTACAGGAAGGAATTAACTAGCTACATCTTACTTAAAATACTGCTAATGCTAGTAAAATGAATCTATTCTATCCTAATCTAATCCACCTTCCAATTGGGCTCCCTTGGTTGGCTTCTCTAATCTACCAACGCAGGATAGAAGCTAAAGATAACTAATTCATTTCATTAATCAATTATTACATGATTAAAAATTGTAAAACACAACTACAACAAACTATGAATCAGTGTTCTCTCTTACTCGATAAAACTTATCAAAAACCAAAAACTTCACACACAAGAGTCGATCCTGACATATATAGGGAATCTACTCTTTATTACATAACAAAAAAGTAACTGCCCTAAGTTAAGTCTGCAGGAGAGAATATAGGAGAACAACTAAAAGTGAAAAGGAAGGATAATGAAATTGAGGAGGGAGCAATGAAGTCTCAGCATCCACTTGTTACAACGTAAATGCAGAGAAGGCAATAGCTCATAAAAGCTCCTCCTTATTCATTTCCATGTTTCCTGGAGTGGTTATAACTTCCTTTTCGTGGTTGTTCCTTGATGCTCGTTTCTCCTTGAATGCTTTCGGCAACCAACTTCTGGATTCCTTCTTTCATCCTTTAATCCTTATCATCAGGTTAGTTATGATATAAGACATATTTGCAAATAAACATCCATCAAACTAAATTCAAGCATAAGAACGCACATTTGGATATTTATATGAAATATTGCATATTAGATATAATTTAGGCAAAAGATGACATAGTTTTTCTACCCCATAAATCATCAAAGGTTTATCAAACATAGGCTTATAAGTGTTAAAACAAGGATAAACGGAGTATCACAAAGTATCTTAAACATAACAAAATAAAAGCATTTTTTAGACTCATCAACATGGTTGGCACCGAGAAAAATTATATTAACTAGTGATAAATTGTGTCATCTTAATATTGCACAACCATTCTAGTGTGTTCTCTATAATTTAATGACATGGAATCTATGGATCACTTATTTATGCAATGCTCATTAGCTAGGGAATGCTAGACTTTTCTTATGAAAAAACTTGATTTTTCTTTCCCTTGCCTCTATCCCTTTGGGATCCATTCCAATCATGGCCAACTCTCTTTTTAGGATAAGTATTCTCCTCTATTTGGATTTGTGCACTAGGAACTATCTTGTGGTCAATTTGGTGGGAGAGAAATAAATGCCAAACAAAAATCCTTACCAATCAAATCTGTCCTAACCTTGCTTTACAAATCTCTTTCCAAAATGGTCAATGTTGCTACTCAAAGACTTGAAGGTAAGCATGCTTTTACAACTTGGGATTCAAAAATCATTTAGGTGTGGAATGTTCTTAAATTTCCATCCCTCTCCTTTCTATTAGTTGACACTCTAAGGCTATTCTAAGACAATCCATCATATGGTCCCCTCCTCTTAAGTCCTAGTTTAAAATAAGCTTTAATGGGGTGTCTAGAGGTAACCCATGGAGATTAGGGATTGACATATGCATTATAAATTATCTAGGAGATGTGGTGGCTTTAAAATCTTCTCCTTCTTCCCCTGACACAAATAACATTGCTAAGGCACTAGATCTATTACAAGGTTTGGTTATTGGCAAAAAACTCGGTCTTGAACATGTTCATATCAAAGGTGATCCTTTTGTCATCATAAATCCATGCATCTTGAAGAAGCTCCTGAACAAAAAGCTATCTTATATCTTCAATCAAATTTGGTCACTCTTGGTTTCATTTGAAGAATGCTACATATCACATACATACAAAGAAGGAAACAAGCTTGCAGACTACTTGGCTAATTTGGGATGTGATAATGTCATCATCAACACTTCTCCCTCCTCTCCCTTGGCTAAGTATTACCCATCCCTCTTCCATATTATTAACTTCAAGTGAGTTCAAATTTAAAATTCTCTAGAGGCTATAAGACTCATATAAAGCAGTTGATTCGTGGAAGACTACTTAAGTAGGGATCTAGTGTACCTCACTGATGCCTTTATTATCTTAGTATGGATGACACCTTTGCACCTCAATTTAATCAATATAAAATGGAGCATGCATGCCATGATGTGTTGTTTATTATCCATGTCAAAGTGACAAACTTGGCAGAGTATAAGTCCTCTTCCATTGCAACAATAATAGTGATTTGTGTTGCTAAGGGTCTTTTTATCCACCACTAACATTAATATATGAAGATTAGTTAGGTGTTACTTTTGATCCATGAGGCTATGTTGATGAACTTTTCTACAACATTAAATTTAAAGTCCATTTTTAGAAGGATTCCCTTTAGTGGCATTCTTTCCTTGTAATGGTCTCAATTTAGGAGCATGTTTATGATGCTAACTAGTGTTACTTGACCCTTGGATAGTGGCATATTTCATATGAACACTTCCTTCTATCTTTACTTTATGCACTTTGTACTTGAGCGAGGATTTGGGGCTTTCTTTTCTAATTCTTTCCCCATTGAGCTCTTGAATCAGATTTTATTTTAATATATTTGTGGCCTGCCACATTCGCCTAAATAATAATAATAATAATTTATCTTTATTTAGAAAGGTCATGATAATCCCATGATTCTAATGGAAAATTTAAAGTTGAAACGTAATCTATCCAATTTTTTTTCTTTTCTTCATATTTTCTATAATGAAATTTTCCCTATCTAAGAAAGGGTTTTGAAAGAGTATAGTCATAATAATTTTCAACTATTTTTTTACAATTTTCCTTTTCTTGATCAGTAAGTTTTCCTTTTCATAATCTACAACATAATGCTTTATCCAGAATCAATACAATAAATTAATAAGTATTATACAAGCACACAGGAAGACACGAAGTAGATAGATCTTTCAATAAAATTCCACAATGGGTTTTAAAACCCTATGTTAAAATCACAGATAAAATCTAAGACAATCTATGAACATGTGCAAATCCAAATCCTCTAAAAGTTTCAACAATTATTTTGATCCAATTTGGAATTCTTGCTCCCAAAACTTGTCTGTCTCTCAAATGAACTACCAACCCCCTAATAAAGAACCATAATCCTCACTAGGGTTTCAAGTTTTTGAACATGCAAAGACCTATCCTTAAAATAAACTTTTATTATTTAATCCTTTTGTGCTCACTTAAATAAATTTTTAATTAAAATATTCTTTTATTTTATTTTTCTCCACTTTATTAATTAGTGCAAGCACTAATTAAAGTGTGGTTTACTATTTAAATTAATAATAATAATTAAAGCTCATTATTTAAATGCAACTCTAATTTAATTTAATCTTCTTCTTTTTTATTGGTAATGGGCCAAAGCCTAGATTAATTATTATTATTTGCTAAAATTAATTATAATTATGTGTTAAATTTGAGTAGATTCAAACCTAAGATCTTCTGGATGAGAGGTTCATAAGTTATAATTGTATTGTAGGCTCTTGTCTATCAACTCTAATCTAATTATTATTAATTAAATTAAATAATTATAATAAAGCAATATTAAATCTTTAATTTTTTAATATTTTAATTCTCTTTTTATCCAACTTCTTAAATTAGACTTATAAATTAAATCTTTTAAACTAAAGCAAATATTTAATTAATATTTAATAATTTAATAATTTCTTTTTAATCAAATAATATTTAATAATTCTCATTATTATATGATTAACCCAAATATTATGATTAAATCATTTAGGAAGTAAAATACATAACCAAATCCACATTAAAGAAACATTATCAAAACTGACCAACACTCAAAATTAAACAACATAGGCAAAGATAAACTCTTGGGTTTAAAAAGGGTGAAAAGTCAATTACGAGTCCTCCTTCTCAAGACAAGTAATTATGCTATGGATGCGATTGGACCTGAAAATTATTCTCCATTCTTATCATTGAGATATTGTGGTATAGGATGCTCATCCTGGCAATTCAAGGAAGTCGATGTGTGGTACCCACAAATCTATAGAAAAGACAAGCATGTACATGTGCATATATATATAAGAAAAATAGGCAATGTCGAGGAGTGGTACATCATGTAGATCCTGACTAGCAGGTGACTATGACTCCCTCCCTAAACCATATCAAGCACATCAAACATAAAAGTGAAGAAAACATGCACACCATACACATGCAAGTATGGGGTAAGTATAATAGTACATCACAGGTGAGATCATCAAATTCTTAGATATAATAATGCATTAATATGAATATAAAATAATCATTTTTTGATATCATCATGAGAGAAACTACATTTACTAAAGAACCATTAAAGCATCATTAATGCACTAGTAATCATAATAATCAATCATTACTTGAAATATAATCAACTAAGTGATTCTTTACTGATATAAATATAGATATAGATATAGAATTTGAGTCATGAATAATGTCATGTAATTTTAAATCAAGTATCCTTGAAACTAACACATGCATGAAATAGGCATAAAAAGGTTTGGTAAATATAATGAAAAAGAAAACTATGGGTGGGCATTAAATAAGCTAAAAAGAGCTCTATATGGATTGAAACAAGCCCCACGAGTATACTATAAAAGATTGCATAATTACCTAGTGAAGATTGGTTTTGAAAGGACAAATGCTAATAGTAATCTATACTTGAAGACTGGCAAGAACAATGAAGTACTACTATATTAAATTTTTGTTGATGATATTATATTTGGAGGAAAGGAAATACTTTTCAAATCATTTGCTAATGAAATGAAGAAGGAATTTGAAATGTCAATTTTTGGTGAAATCAAATTCTTTTTTGGATTGCAAGTATATCAAATGAAGTTTGGTATTCTTATTATCCAGTTTAAATATATCTAAGAGATAATAAAAACTTTTGGAATGAAAGAGTCAAGACCAATGTGCACACCTATGTCTAGAGGACACAAGCTATCTAAGAATGACAAACCTACTAATGTGAACCCAACACTATATAGATCAATGATTGGAAAATTGAAATATGTTCTTCATATTAGATATGATATTGCATTAGTAGTTGGGATAGATGCTTTATTTTCAACAAATCCTAAAAAGAATCAAATGATGGTAGTGAAAATGATATTAAGATATCTAAAAGGTATAGAGGATTATGGATTGTATTACAAAAGGAGTGATAGGTTTGAATTGAAGGTATTCACTGACTTTGATTGGGCAAAAAATATTGATGATAGAAAAAGAACTAGCAGAGGAGCATTCTTTCTAGGAAAGAGATGTGTTTCGTGGAAAAGAAAGAAATGTAACTGTATTTCCTAATCAATAGCTGAAGCTAAATATTTGGTTGTTGTAATGAACTATTCAAACATTATGTGGATCAAGTAATTACTAAAAGGAATAGAAGAAAAAAATTACAAATCTAGTGGTTATTTATTGTGATAACACAAGTTCTATTAACATATCAAAGAATCTAGTGATGCACACTAAGACCAAGCACATTGCTATCAAGTATCACTACCTAAGAGAACTAGTTCAATACAAAGAAGTAAAGTTAGAATATGTGAACATCAAAGAAAAAACTACTGACATATTCACTAAAGTCTTACCTAAAGATGCTCATGAATATCTTGGAGCTAAATTAGGGGTGATTCTCCTAAGAAAAGAAACATAAGGAGATATGATGCATTGCATCAAATGTTCTAATCAGAATATCATACACATTGATGCAAATAATTCTACTTTAGGAATTTCCTAAGTTAGTGAATTTTAGTAAGAAAAAGACTAGCATAATAAATCAATCATAAATAGATGACAGAAATTAGCTAGACAAGCAACTATCTACATGATCAAGATGTATGAAGTGAATGAAGTCTAGAAATCTAGTGTCTTTGATATTGCTATCAAAGATGGAAAGATAAACCTCAAGAATCATGAAAGAGGGAGAGATAAACCTTAGAGGGAGAGAGTCATGAAAGAAGGAACTCCTAAAAATATAGAGATGAGAATCTAAATGAAACTAAGGATATTATTCACTCATGATAGTGAAATATTTTGGATTGCATGGTAATTGTGATGAGATTGAAATACAACATATTCTATTGAACAAATTATTAAGGTGTTGCCATCAATCCCAAAGAGGGAGATTGTTGGAAACTACAATTAAAATAATTATTGTTTTATCATTAATGTCAAATCTACTCATGAGACATGTTGCTATCTGATCAAAATGTCATATCTATTTTGATTGATGAAGAGGATTTGAGAGATTTATCATAAAAAGCACCTAAAGAAAAGGTTGAGTTATGAAAAGGGAGATACAATGGACATTTGATCAACTAGACTTTGACCAACCGAAGTGATTGTTCAAATCACATTGATGTTTAAGTCTTTACAATATAATTCAAAGTATATCATTTAAATAAATCTTGGATGACCAATAGAGTGAAAGAATAAGGATTGTTGAGTTATTCTAGTGTCAACCAAGCCATAATAAGTGCTAAGGAACTTCAATGTTGATCGATTATCGGTATTGACCAAGTGATAATTGGTGCTAAGTTTTACAATGACCGAGCTACATCAGGATTAACAGAACATATGATGTTTATACTTATGGACCTTGAGTAACTGATTCACCCCCCCAGTTATTTTAAACATTCTAACAATTATACTAATATAATAATAAATATAATATAAAATACTAATACATCAAATTTTATGATTGAAATGTATAGATATTAGATGATGAAGAATAATAATATTTATGATAATTAATAATCATATAAAGATTAACAATAATGAAAATCTTAATAAATAATAATATTTTAAATATATAAATAATAATTCAAATAAGGGCATTAGAAGAGTCACATCCCTTCAATCATGACAAATACATAAGGATATCAAAGTTATTTTCTCAAATATAGACGATGAATAAAACACACACACACAACAAGACCATATGTGGATCACTACAACTACAAACTACCACCCAAAACTATCATAAATAACCTATGGGCCTTTCTTGTATATGCAACTTTCCTCCACTTAACAAGGTTCTAGATATTTATCCCTAACTATTGAGGCTGACCAAAAGCCAAAATAATTATTCTTATTTTATTTATTACATAGAGTCAACACAAAAAAATTGAAAAATATAATTTTAGCTAGCCTAACTTCTAGAGGCTATAATTTTAAAATCATGACTTTTATTCACTATTATAATCACTTCTCTTGAGCTATAGTGCCCTAACTACATAAGCACCATCACTCAAGGTTCAATCTCATTTCAAAGCCATTTAAGCTTTTAAAATTGAGCTCAAATATTTTATACCCAAAAACTTGAATAACTTATGTAATATAGATTGTATGACAATGAAGTTCTATTAGCACGTTGAAATAACTAAGATGAACCTCCATCTATGAAATCATCTAACATTACAAGAATATGTTACCTACTTGCTAAATATAGTAAGTTTCCAAAATATTAACTCTACACTAAAATAACCCTTATTGAAAAGATGGAAACAAAAATACTTTTGGGTGATGCAAAATTGCCCTTTCACTCAAGTTTGTCGTGCATTAGACACTTGGGATGATTTGAGAAGTGGTCATTATATGTCTCAAATATTTAGAGGAAAACCAAGATGGTTAACCTCCTCCCTTATCATGCATGATGAATCTTCTATAGGTCATTTGTTATATTTTACTAAATATTCTTCATCATCTTGTTCCTTACACTTCTGCCAACATGATTTTCAAGTATATCCTTAATTTTTGTTATAGCTGAAGTATTTGCTAGAATACTTAATTTCACTTCTATGACATTATATTCAATACCCCCTTCTTGATACTCTATCAGATCTCAAATGCAAAATACTGGTGAAATATTTATTTCACTAGGAAACTCTACTTTATAGGCATTTCTTGAATCGTGCTTCTTCAGAATCATACATGTCCAAAACATCTTCATTTTTAATTTGTTGTACTTACCTACTTGAAATTTTCCATCCCTCAAATGAACCTTGACTTCATCCCCAACTCAAATTCCTTAAACCTCCTTTTTCTCATTTTCTTTAGCCATTTAGTATGTATTAATATTTTTAGTTTTTTTCCTCACCTCGTCATTGATGTTATTCAAATATTCTACAAAATCCTCAGCTTCACCACTACATATCTCTCATTTATCCAACTTCTTCAATTTATAAGCATTTCTAGGACTATATAATTTGGAATGGTGATTCACTAGTGCTCCTATTAGCAAGACTATTATATACAAAAAAAAAAAAATTGTTTAAAAATCAAATCTCATCCTTTTGGTTTATCTCCAACCAAACATCTTAGAGAATTATCTTAAACCCTAGTCACCACCTTTGTCTATCCATCAATTTTTTCTTGATGTGATGAGCTAAATTTAAATTTTATCTTCAACATCTTCCATAATGTGCAATAGAAATACCCAAAAAACTTACTGTCTCAATATGAAATTATGCTTCTTGGTAGATTATGTAGTCTCACCACTTTTCTAAAAAATATTTCTACCACATGAACAACATCACTAGTCATTTTTTAGGGAATAAAATATGTCATCTTTGAAAAGCTATTTACCAATACAAAAAATGAATATTGCATCACTAAGTCCTTGATAAACCAAAAACAAGGTCCATGAGTTGACATCCTCCCACAACTTCTCTGGTACAATTAATGAATTATATAATTAATTTCTCTAAATCACATTGATTAGGATTTCGTTTATCTCCTTTCAATCATTTGATCACATCTAAGCTTGCATTCAATATAGATGACACTAGGTAAACTATTTTAAGCATCATGCTAGCTATAATTTAACTTGGAATTTGAACTTTTTTCAAATCACAAACATTCTCTTAAATATTTTCTATTTGACATTCATTGTCATTTATTTATTCCCTACCTTAGAATCTTTAGGATAAATCTAGATTCCCACCTAATTTCATCCCACAAATTATTCGATCAAAAAAATTATCCTTTACCTACCTTTGTTCTTCTTTCACTAAATAACTTCATTAACTTGGTTAATATTATTCACTTGGTTAACACCAACTTGCTCTATGACACTTAAAAGCTTTGTTCTCAAACTTATGTTTGGTACATTTGTACCAAACAATATTTTTTATTACCAACCACCATTTCCATCTCGGTCGCACACTCTTATTCCTTTTATTTTCACTTCACCAATATAAACCATTATTACAAACCAATATATCTTACTTGTAAATCTTTCTAACTATTCATCAAATTATGTAAACTTCTATAATTAAACCAATTTTACCTTATCAAAGATTGATTCATCACTTTCCCATTTAAGCTCCAACACTTAACATCACTTTTATATTTAATCTTTTATTATTAAGAGACATTTGATTACTCAACACCACATCCTAAGCTTGACATGAAAGGTAAAATAAAAACTCATCCAATTCTCCTACATTCTTGCTAGTGCTCTATTAACTAACCTTGTCTCTCATCAACATCAATTTTTATAGAAATATTAGTTTTAGTAACACTACTAACCCTCCTAATTATGTAATAGGACCTATTTTTAAATCTTTTGTAATAAGGTTCAATTGTAAGGCCACTTTTCTTGGGTAGAAAAAGTATAAGTCCTAATGTAAAACTTGCAAAATGAATCACAAAGAAGCTTATTATGAGTCTATAATTCTAATTAGGGACATTAATAATGATCTCAAATATTGCAATAAGTTTCCAACTCAAAACAATTTTGGATTTCACAATATGCAAAAAGTTTCATTTTTTGCATAAATATTTTTGATAAAGGAAGTAGGGAAAGCACCCTAAACCCAAAGATAAAAATACTAAAATGTAAGCCCATGGCCATTATAGTCAAGAAACTTGCTTTAAAAATAGTACAAGAAAATATGTCACTCTCACAAAATAATCACAAATAGAAACGAACTACCAAATAAACTAATATAAATCATGAGTGCAACAATAATTGATCAAAGATGGCATCAAAATAAACCTACTAAACAACATGTAACATCATAAATCAACCTAAAATATAAGATTTGATATAAATTATTTGCAGATAAAAGTGTTTTCATAGTAAATCTAGGAAAAATAATTCCTATATATTTTCTGTTATAGTAAAGTTATAATAGTAATAGTGTTGTTACATAGGATTTGATATAACTATCTATAGGTAAAAGTTCAATATTATATTTTTCTAAAAAAGTTCCCAAATTCTTCTACCCCCCTTTAGTCATGACAAACTGGTGTGTAATGATTAAGCTAGGAAAATTTTTTCCTCTTGACCTATTTTTTGATTCATCCTTTTCCAGTCCTCCAAGCTACCATAAAAATTTTGCAATACCTAACTTAAGAGGGACATGGAAGGGAAGCACATGAGGATTCCCTTGAAAGCCATAAAATCTAAATACTATAGAGACTAGGTATGGAATAATATGTCCCCAATTGTTGCATACCTTCAAACATGTAGCATACTCCTTTTTTCTGATCAATTCTAACAAGGTCTTTAGGATTCAGGGGTGTCAAGAGACAACAATGCTCTCATCTTTGAGGAAAAATACCTCTCAAATCTCATCAAACTACCATCTATTATTTCCCAAGACATATAAAAAAATCCATAATTGTACTATTATCCTTTCTCCTTCACACTCCTTTTCTATCTTCATTTTCTTTTCAAACATACAAAATCCCTTAGAAAGTCACATACACATAAGTAAAGAATATCATCCTAAAGGCTTATCAAGATTTCCCTTGCTTATTCCAATCAATTCATTGTGAATTTTTTCATCAAGGTAAGAGGCAAAATCAAAAATTGAATCCATCCCATATTGCAATACTTGAATCATTATGCACATTAATGTAATGGGTATATAATCATGTTTGTCCATACCAAAAGCTTTACACCAAGACATGTATATAGATTGGGCTTGAGGATTGAAATATTTTTTCAATAATGGTTTAGGTGTAGATGATAAAACTAAGGTTAGGTTTCCCATCTTTACAAGATTCTCTTATGGAGCCCCACTTCTAATATAAACCCTTTGAGCCTCATATATCAACTACAATTTCTCAAGATCAATTGCTTCATGGAGCGTAGAATGAGGGTGTAACATAAAAACTTCACAGATTGCTTCTGCTGTGACTTTGAATAAGCCACCTCCGGTATTATTTTTCACCAGACAATGAATTGTATCACATCCCTTGATAATTAGGGTTTAAAGGTCCACATCCATGAAAAATCCTATGACAACCTATTTTCCCAAATAAAAGTTGCATACATTGTTGTGAGGAGTATCCTAATTTCTATGAGAAAACCACTTCATGAAGACCTCAAAGCCACTTGTAGATGTGTGTACATCTCTGATAAAATTCTCTCTAATAGAATATATCATACACACAAATGATTTTTTTAAAACTTCTTTGTGCAAAATGAAAAATTTTAGACATGAGGAGCTACTTACCCTTCAACTTCCAATCTCTATAAATTTATACACAAACGAACCTTAGCTTTGCCATAGTCTTTAGTAGCAATAAAAATTCTTTCCCTTTTCATAATTGGTCGAGAAGAAAAACACATTTTTAAAAGAATTATAGTGCAAACAGAAATTTTACTATTTATTATAGTCACATGAATTTAAAATAAATTCGATATTAAGTCATAAAAGACAACGAGAAAAAAAATTAAAACATAACTTCAAATATGAACCATTGATTTAGAATGATCAAATATTCCTTCTTTAATTCATATGCTAAATCATCGACCAAGTAATGACTCTCATTTGATTGTACTCTATGGAACCCTATCAAACACTTTTAAAAAATTCTTGGACACATGTCACATTATCACATTCTCACATTTTTTAAATATCTTATAGGTTTCCATAGTGAATGAGATAGTCATTGATCTACTTAGATCCAACGATCTTTTGAAGTCATAAAAAATGTGAAAAGCCTAGCACAAATGTCATAGTATTGCTTTGTCACTTTTTTCAAAGACCCTACATCTTCTTCTAATGGCTAAGAAACAACCATTGATATCCCTTAATCTAATGGCTAGGGTGTTCACATGCTTCAACATACTTTTATCTTAGATCTAACCCCACCATGACATGTGTTCTTATGTTGTATTCTCACATTTGCTAAAGATATTGTAGGTTTTCATAGCAAGAATGCAACCATCATTGATATACTTAGATCCAATGGCTAAAAGTCAAGTGACCTTTACCCTATAATTAGCCTACCATAGAAATGTGTCAATCTGTCACTTTTTTGCATTTAGTAAAAACATTGCATCTTCATGATATGAGAAAGTTACAACCATTGATTTTTTAGATCTGATGGCCCCAAAATGGGATGAAATATACCCATTTATACTTCTATGAGTAGCCCCCACAAGATATGTGGCATCATGTCACATTCTTGAATTTGGTAGAATTCATACACCTCTACATGGTGAGAATTTGATCATTGCGGATCTATTTAGATCTAACAAGATCATAGAAATAGGCACAAACTAGGAACTTCACAAATTTTGATCACATTCCTATGTTTCAACACATAGGAAGGTGATCAAAATTTACCAATTTTAAAATTAGAACCATGATAAAAATTTAAAAAAATCTTATCCCTAAAAACATGGCTAACAATACCATCACCTCCCCTTTCTGTTAGCCTAGAATTGATAAGAATGTTCGGGATATTAATCTCCAAATGACCCCCAGAGGAGAAATCTAGTCCTTGAAGGTGGAGCTCATCACTCTCAAGAAGAGATTTAATAATTTTGAGGAGAGATAGGAGATTGTAGAGTATAATTTTGATCATGTGACCAAGTTTTTGGTTTTAATTATGCATTTGTCAACTTCTACTCTTCATTTTCTGCATACTAAAAAGGAAGGTGTGACTAGTGCAATGGGGCTAGGTACTACTAGTTCCCTTTACAAGTTCTTAGCTAATGGTTGGCTTTAGCTACTACTAGACAAAATTGAGGGAAAGAAGAAAAGAAAAGAGAACTAGCTCTATGTTTAGTATAAATTTTGGTTATGTTGTATGTTTTAGCACTCAGCTTATATGGGCTTTGTTTATGGTTCTTTTAAGGACTCTTCATAATTACTATTTTTGTATATATTATGTGTATCTTCTTAGTTAGTAGTATTAAATTTTAGGATACTATGGTGTGGGGGTTTTCTAAATTAAGAAGGTTTAACTTTTTATTATTCCTAATTGTTAGCTATTTTTCAGCATATGTATCTTGGTCAACCCCCATTTTTGGCTAATTTTTTAATTTCAAAAACATTGTATTCCTAACTCATTTAGTTTAAAATGAATGTACTTGTAAGTATTGATTCTTGGATATCCTTGCTTATTTTTTTCAGTCTTCTATTATGATCTTTGTATGAATTTATTCTTGTTGTATATGAATTCTAAAAACAAATTAGCTTATGTTTATTGTTATTTCCAAGGATCTTTTTCTACATCTATTATCAAAGCCCATGTTTCAACATTAGGAACTTTTTTCTATGATCCAAGCATGATAATTGGATAGTGGGCCTAATATTTATCAATATTTGTACTAAATGGCTTTTATTTTTGATATATCTTGTATGTTTTCATAAGATTTTACCCCATATCTTATTTTCCGTTGATGGATGTCTCCTATATCTAAGCATGGTAGAGGTCATTATTAATAGAATGAATAACAAAATGGCCAATCGGAAGATCATCATGAGGAATGTCATGAGGAACAATGATAGGATGAAGGAGAGTGACATGGAGAGAATTAGGGTTAGTTGAGGCATTGGTATCTTTTCTATAGGTTCTTATAGCTTGGTTGGGACCTCAACTTTAGGGTTCTCAATATAGTGGTTAATGGTTAGAATGATCATGAAAGGGAGACTCCCAAATATTAGAGAATGGGGAAGAGAGAGAAGAGCATGAGCATTCTCGCACACTAGACAATGGTAGAGGGTACCAAAGGATGGGGAGATAATGTAATAATGAGAACACCATATAACTAGATGTGATGAGAAACCTTTAGTTGTCTTCCCACCTATCGTAGATGGAAAGGGAGGAAAAGGTAAGGCTAAGAATTTATTGATATATTTAGGGCATTACTTTAATATGCATCCTAATGCAAGCAAGCTAAGAGACCATTATGTAGTGATGCACCTAAGAGGTCATGAACATATGATTTAGGAGCATCCTAGGCTTTTTAGAAATCCTATAGGGTGGTGTAGTTTGACCTTATATTTTGAGGACTCGATCAAAGAAGGAAGTGTAACTCAGTCAATACTAAGTTTGTTTAGTTGTTGTGTTAACCAAGTGTCTTAGTTAATGAAGATGTCGGTGAAGCTTGGGGCACTTGGCATGCATTGGGATCTCAGTTTGCACTGGGAACTTGGTTGTGCTTGGAGTGGAAGGCTAATGCTCAACTTAGTTTCTTTGACACTTAGTTTTGTCTTGATTCTTGTGGTGCCTGAGTTGTTAGTGAGCCAACTTTTTGCATTTAATTTATGTATAGGTATTAAATTTTCATTGTAGTCGACTTGTGGATTATACAAATATTTAATGTAAGGGTTTATTTTAAATTGTAATGGGCTAGGCCTTCCTATGGTTTAATTGGGTATAATTAAGGGGGTTTTATGGTGTCTTAAGTTAGAATGAGGATCATCCAATTTGGAGAAGAGGATGAAGTATAGGAGAAAACATTGAGAAGGGCTAGTAGTTGAGTCTTGGTAAACCAAAAGATTACTTGGTGGGCTTGCAAGCACAAGTTGAGATTTCCTTGATGTTTAATACCAAAGTGTGGATCTAAACTAGCTAGGATTAGGATTATAAGTTGGATCTTGTAGGATCTTGCAGAAATATTTTGTAATTGCTATTGTATTTGGCCCTAACCTAGAAGGCCTTATAGCTAGGCATGTTACATGTAAATAGTTATATGTATTATTAAAGTATTGTGATTTGGTATCATATCTTTCTTTGTGTTGTTTTTCCATTGTGTAGTTATTTTTATGGAACATATTACTTCTAGTGGGGATACCATTGGATTATTATTACATTAGGTGGTATCAGAACATAGTTTTTACTGAGAGTGTAGATAGATCACCGAAGTTGAGGTAGTTTGCAGTAGGACCTTGGGTTGGAGAAGGTTGATCCTGTGGAGATGATTGATATTTTGGATTTGTGGATTTTTTTTAGAGGGTTTGCAAAGGATCTTGGAAGATGCCTCCAAGAATATTGGACCCTAGGGAAATTTATGGTCTCTATGATGTTGTGGAAGAAAGACTCTTAGATAAGATGACATTGATGAAGAGTGACATGATCATTGAAATTGTGAGTGCTTTAGGTTGTGTACCTTAGAAGGTGGGTAGTGAAGGTAGTTATGAGAAAGTTTTTGGAGACTTTGAAGCTATTGGATCAAGTGGTCATGAGGATAAAATTGATCATGTTGAGAGACCTATTGGAACTAGGGCTGGTTAGTTTGTTAGACCTAGATCTCAGTTGAAATTGAAGCATAAGATGGAGGTTTCTAATTTATTAGGTACTTTGAATCTTGAAGACCTGATTGATTATATTGGTGAATTGGAAGACTACTTTGAGCTTGAGGATATTGAGGATCCACTCAGAGTAAGCTTGGCACAGACTAAGTTGAAAGAACATGCTTCCCTTTAGTGGACATAACTTTAAAGAGATAGAGAGGAGAAAGGTGAAATGAAGATCACTAGATGGAGGTTGATGGTGACTAAGTTGAACATTAAGTTCATTCCTATTGATTATGAACTTGGGTTGTTTAAGAGGTTGCAAAATCTTAAATAGAAAGATATGTTTGTGAAAGATTACACCAAGTAGTTCTACAAGTTGACTATTTATTCTAGGCATAGAGAATTGTTGAATTAGAAGGTAGCTTGGTACATTAATGGTTTGAGATTAAATATCCAAGATGAGCTTGCTATATTGAAGACTGATTCATTTTAGGATTTTTATCTATATGCCCTAAAGGAAGAAGACAAGTTGAAGAGGAAAAGTCAAGTTAATGCTAGAGGAAAGGAGAAGCATGATAGCTTGACATAAGCTTAATCAAGTGCAAAAGATGAAACAAAACCTATTGATCAAAAGAGAAGGATAGGTAGAGGTGATTTAAAGGTTACTTGATATAGATGTGGTGAAGTAGGATATAGATCTTTTGAATTTCTTACGAGAGTTGCTACTTTAAATGAGGTTGATAGCCATGATAGTCAACCTAAGCAAGGAGATAGTTTATAGGCTAGGTGAGTACTAGTTAGTCATAGGACAATGGATTCTTGTTAGAGGAATATTTTGCTTAGGACTCATTATAAGTCTAGTGGTAAAGTCTACAATGTGATTGTGGATGGTGGTAGTACTGATAACCTTGTTGTTGAGGAGATGGTTCAAAAAAAATTTTGAAGAGAGTGAGACATCCTTATCCTTAATAGATTAGATGATTGCAAGATGAGCATGCATTGGAAGTGAGGGGGCAGTGCCTTATTGATTTCAAGATTGAGTGGTATAAGGATCAAGTGGTGTGTGATATTGTGGAAATGAACAGTTGTCAATTCTTCCTTGGTAAACCTTGGAATTATGATTGTAGCGTTGTGCATGATTGTGTTAAGAATGTTTTTACTATTGAGAAACGTGGTAGGAAGAATTCCCTGATTCCTTTGTATAAGGAAGAGCTTGGTAGGAGAAACTTGAGTATTGGTAGCCAAGTTGAGCTAATAGATTCTAAAGGGGTTAGAGATCAATGTGGAAAGAAAACTTATGGAACACTAAGGATGGGTGTAAGGAAGAAGAAGAAGAGTAAGGGAAAGAATGTAAAAGTTGAAAACTTGGAGGATATGTATGTGAAGAACTAGTTTTGGATTTATGTGTTGAATCTTAGAAGATGTTCTTCTAACTAATGAGAATATCTTTTCAAACCTGGGGTGTCTGACGTAGGAGCATCCTAGGCTTTCTATCAATCCTACAAGGTGGTGTAATTTGACCTTGTAGTTGGAGGACTTGGTCAAAGAAGGAAGTGTAAATAGGTACTAAGTTGATTTTGTTGTTGTGTCAATTGAGTGACTTAGTTAATGAAGATGTCACAATGAAGCTTGGGGTACTTGACATGCACTGGGAGCTCAGTTGTACTAGGAAATTGGTTACTCTTGGAGTGGAAGGTTGATGCCCAACTTGGTTTCTCCAAAACTTGGTTTGGTATTGGTTCCTATGGTGCTCAAGTTGTTAGTGAGAAGACTTTTGGCATTTAATTTATGTATGGGTATTTAATTTATGTTGCAACTAACTTGTGTCATATGTAAACATTTGATGTAAGGGTTTATTTTAATTTTGAATGGGCTCAACCAACTTGTGGCCTAGTTGGGTATAATTAAGGGGGTTTTGTGGAGTTTTAAGTCAGAATGAGGATCATCCAGTTTGGAGAAGAGGATGAAATGTAGGAGTAAACTTTGAGAAGGACTAGTAGCTAAGGCTTGGTAAACTAGGAGATTACTTGGTGGGCTTGTGAGCACAAGTTGAAATTTCTTTGAGGTTTTCTACCAAAGTTTGTATCTAGACTAGCTAGGATTAGGATTGTGAGTTGGATCTTGTGGGATATTGTGGAACTATTTTGTAATTTCTATTGTATTCGGCCCTAACCTAGAAGGCCTTATAACTAGGCATATTGCATGTAAACAATTATTTTTTTGAATAAAGTATTGTGATTTGGTATTGTATCTTTCTTTTTATTATTTTTTTATTGTGTATTTATTTACAAGGATCTAGATTACCTCTAGTGGGAGTACCCTTAAATTTTCCTTGCATCAAAATACTTGGTGAAATATAGAGTAGAAGGTCCATATCATCTTGGTAGATCTCACATAGGAGATATTTGAGGAGAGATTCAAAGAGATATGAGGTTCTTCAAGATGAGATAGTACTCAAAATATAGCCATGATGAGATGCTCCATACTCACCACTTTATGTGGGGTCTTAAGGACTCTATCATTAGAAAATTATAGTAGTAGAGAAGGCATACAGAGCCCAAGTGCATGGCCCATAGGGTCAATTGCACTCCTTCATAAACATAATCTTCAAGATAGACTTGTACCTATTTAGAACCTTTGAGATGTGGATGGTATCATCCTAATAGATATTAAAATTCCTACATTTGGTGGAATGGTTAGGGTTCTAGTGCCACAAGTTAGAACGGGCATGAACAATCCAAAGGTAAATAGTCACCAAAAAGTACCCTAGATTAGAGTGGTTACTAGGATTGTAGTAGGTAGAGATTCTGGTAGTCTGGTGCTCCTCAAGGGTATGTAGATACAATAATGGATATTGTGTTCTAATATTTGGATTTAATTTGATTATGCTTGTTTGCAAATATTTTTGCATCATAACTAACTTGATAGGGAAGAAATTGGAGATGGTCAACAGCATTCAAGGAGGAACATTAAAGTCTAGTCACAATGGAAGAATCATAATGGTATAAGAGGAAACAACCACTACAAAGGAGGAGCCACTATTTCATGAATGCAGGAATTAAAAGTTGCTATATTTCCTCTATGTTTACTATTGTGTTGACTTGGTTATTTAGACTTTATTGGTTTTACCGTGAACTATTATGTTTCCTTCTTTTTCTCTGGTAGATTTGTAATCAGTTTGTTTTTTGTTTTAGAATAAGTGTCAATCCTCTATTTATAGGGATTAGATCAATAGTTTTAGAAGTTGGAAAAGGTTTATGAAAACTATTGAGTTTTGTGGTGAATTGTTTCCATAGTGTTTATGCATTGTTCTCATGTTAAGGAATTTTGGAAAATAATGAAATAATCTTTGGTTTACGTTATGTGTTAGTAGATTAGTAGAAGCTAACCAAGGGGGTCCACTTGAGAGGTAGATTAGACTAGAGTAGTGTAGATTTACTTCCAATATTTTTAGTATTTCAAGTAGAAGTTGTAAGTTTCTTCCCATAGCATCATACTTTGTGAGTGTTCTTGTAGCATCTATGAGAATAGTTATAGTGAATGGTTTGAGTTGGAATATAGGTTAGCATTTAATTGCATTTCTAGTATTAATTTTAGTGAAGAGTTAAATGTGTTAGTTTCCTATAGCACTAGTGTAGGTTCTTTCCTTGCATTTTACTTTCTTACAGCATAAGCAAAATGACTCTTTAACAAGCCTAGTACACATACTATGCCAACCATTTCAAGTATACATCCCTAGGTTAACAAATTAAATACACCTCATGGTAGGGAAATAATCCTTAGATTGAATATACTATTCCTAAGTAAGGCCTTGAGCATGATTATCACACACCTATTGTGAGGCGAACCATCATTTTTGGTGTCGTTTCCAGGGAAGGTGTCAAGATAGGAACATTTTTGAGTCATAGTTTTTTAGTTAAGTTTTTTTTTTTAGAGATTTGCAGTCCTAAAAGTTTCTTCACAAAAATGAAGAATTCAATTGCATGCGTCAAAGAGGAAGATGACGAGATGAATATAACAAATTTCTTCCATGGGACTCTATTAATTTGAATGAAGAAATTGAAGAAGTTGAGTTGCCATTTGAGGATGAAAGCCCTATTTTTCCTATAGAATCTTCCTCTAGAGCACCACCCTTGAACATCAGTGGTCTTCAACCTTTTGCTGAAATTTTGGCCAATTTTCTTAGTAGTATTGCTCCAAATCCACCTGTTGTTAATAATCCAATGCCAAATGTTCCTTTTCAGTAGCAACCTTAATCAAATACCTCTAGTAATGGCACAACCTACTTTTCCATTTCCTCATCCAAGCCTCATAACTATTGCTAATCTCAAAGACATACCTACAACTGCTCTTTCAAAGTTCTATGGCCTTGCAACTAAAGATCTTGATACTTTCATGTTTGAGTTTGACATACTCTATCATAGCTTTGACTATAACACTGATGCCCATAAGCTCAAGTTATTTCTAGCAACACTGAATGAGTCAGCTTTATGATGGCTCATGAGTTTAGTGTCCAATGCAATAGGTACCTGGGATGAAATGCAGACTCTATTTTTGGATAAATACAAAGAGTATTGCAAGGAAAATGATTCAACAGGAGATAAAATCTTTAGAATATCACAAAAGGAGGATGAAACATTAGAAAACTATGTTTCACATGTCTTGTATACACTGCAGAAGAACCCTCAGCATGTACTAGCAAAGGATTCAGAAAAGATAGTCTTTGTAATATGAGTGAATGATAATTGTTTAGAAGAACTAGACCTAATGGTTAGTGGTGATGTATATCAATCTTCTTGGGATGACCTCAAGAAAAGCTATCTTAACTACTCAAGGTCAACTATTAAGAAAGGAAGAGGACACCAGACTACAGCCACTAAAGGAATTAGTTAGGGTATTTCAAAGCTCAAGATATCTAATCTACTCTCAGATTTTAAGTAGGACATCATAAATGATGTCACTGAACATCTCAATACAATGACCGCAAAGAAGAAACATGTAGAAGTTGAGGTGCAACTAGTTGAGTACTGTCTACATTGTAGAAAGTAGAAGAAAGATTGCCAATGCAAATTGGTCACTAGCTTGGAGAACTAGCATCTTCTAACTGAGTACATCAAGATAGATGGAGAAGATGAGCAAGTATTCTTCATTTCTCAGTATCAACCATGGGACCAATGTCAAGGTATGCCTCAAGACCCTTTACAAAATTCAAATCAATATTGTAATCAATGGCAAAACCATAGTACCCAAGGTCCTTCACAATATAGTTAATCCAACTGGAGTAATGCCTAGAAAAATATTCCACAACAGTCTCAATAACCTCAAAATTCCCAACCTTCCTGGCCAAACTAGCAAAACAATCAATGGTAGAATCAGCAGAGCTAGTGGCAACCACCTCAAGGAAATTGGCAATCTACAAACCAATGGAAAGGACCTTAGCAATAGCCTAACCAAAATACTGGTATTCCACAATTACCACCTCTAATCCAAAAATTTGCACTAATGCCACCACCTACAAGTTCTAGACCTCAAAAGTAGACTTATTTTCCTGCACAACCTTAGCTAAATCCAAATAAACAACAACCACAATAAACCATGTATTCTATTGATGCTTAGCAATACCCTACTTATGCTCTAAAAGTTGTAGATATACATTTGAGATCTAATACAACCCTACTAGTGCCTAAATAGCCTCTAATAACTAAAATACTAAGTACTCATGTAGCATTAAAATCTCCAACTTCTTAGCCAGAAATGGTTGACCCAACCAATATAACTAGCTCAGCTCAAACCCAAATAATAGTTGAACCTCCTTTTTCAAAAAAGCTCATATCACACAAACCTGCACAAATAGAGGGACAATCCTTTGATATCATTAATCAGTTAAAGAACATGCATTTTTAAATTCCTTTATTCCAAACTATTAAAGATGTTCCTATTTATGTAAAAGCCATTAAAGAAGCCTGTTTGAAAAACCCTGGGAGAAAGAAAAAGGACCCAACCACAGTCCATTTTGTAGGAAAATTGGTTGATATTATGTTAGGAAAATTGATCATTCCTAAATATTATGAGCTAGGAAAGTCCAACATAGTTGTTGATTATCTGTCTAGACTGCACATTGCTGATGAAGATCTAACTCCCATTGAAGATACCTTTCCAGATGAGCACCTATTCCACATAGCAACTCATACACCATAGTATGTAGACATAGAAAACTATCTAGCTACAAATAGAATGCCCCCACACTTTTCTCATAAAGTTAAAAGGAAGTTAGAATAGAAGAGTTTTCATTATTTATGGATAGATAACAATATCTTCTATACTAGACCAGATCAGATCATGAGGAGATGTGTCAGAGAGAATAAAATATATGATATACTACATGCTTGTCATGATAAACCATGTGGAGGTCATTTTGCAGGAAAGAGGACAGCACAAAAGATACTGACTACTGGATATTATTGGCCAACATTACATAAGGATGCAGTAACTTATACAACCAATTGTGACAAATGCCAGAGGATGGGCTGCCTAACTAAAATTGATGAGATGACACTTGATCCATAGATTGTAGTAACACCTTTTGACAAGTGGGATATGGACTTCATAGGTCTAATTGACCCACCATCAAGTGGCAAATCTTACATCTTAGTATTTACAGATTATGTAACCAAATGGGTGGAAGTTCGAGCAATGAAAAATGGAAGAGATGAGAAGGTAGCTAAATGCTTATATGAAGAAATATTCACCCACTATGGAGTTCCCAAAGAGCTTGTTACAAATCAAGGAGCCCAATTTACATCAAACTTGATCACTAAAGTTATGAAAGAATATAGCATAAGGCACCACAAATCCAGTCCCTATCACCCTCAAGAAAATGGGCAAGCAAAGGTCACCAATAGAGAAATTCAAGCCATTTTGACTAAGACAGTGCACATACACAAGAAGGATTGGAACAGTAGATTAATTGAAGTTGTATGGGCATATAGAACTACATGGAAGATAACCACTAGCTTTACTCCATTTGAACTTGTGTATGGAAAAGCACCAATGTTGCCTAGTGAATTTCAACATAAAACCCTATGCACTACTTTGGAATTAAACATCAGTCTTCCTATAGCACAACAAGAGAGACTTCTCCACTTGACCTCACTGGATGAAATGAGAAACATAACATTAGAAAGAATAGAGATCATTTAGCAGTAGCAAAAAAGTAGTATGATGTGCATATCCATAATAAACAATTCCAATTAGGAGATTGAGCTCTTCTATATGATTTTTATTTCCAAGAGAATCCAGCGAAATTGTAGACTCAATGGCTAGGGCCTTATGAAATTCAATATGTCTTTGACAATGGAGTAGTCCAACTGACAACTATTGATCTTGTCCACTTCAAATTGCTTGTAAATGGTCATAGGTTGTGCCTCTATCACAAATCACAAACTAAAGAGGAGTTTTTCCAGTAGTTCCAACTACATAATTTCCTAGCCAACACACTTCCTACAATAGAAGGTGTTGAGCTCTTGCCTGCAACTCTTCAATAACAACTCCTTCAAGCATGCCCATAATAAACACTTTATGTCCACATAAAGTTCAAATTCTTCATTCACCTTCTAGTTTCTTATTTTTTAACCCATCTAATTTCTTTCTTCCATCTACCCATCTTCCACATCATCATTTTGCAATTTTTTCAATACACATTGAGTTCGCTGATGTATGTTGTCATTGCTAATCTCCAACTCTCGCCACCTTTTGACACATGCAATGATCAATTAAGTAGGTATAAGCTTTTCAAAAATTTATTCATTTATAGAACATAGGTTTTTTTGGTTATATTTATTACTACCTTATATATATTATTATGGTGTTATGCCAGTTCCATACCCCATACCAATTATGACAAGTGAGGACACTTGTCCATGTTTCATAGGGGGTAGGGAAGGTTACTAATTCCCAATGATATACTTATTTATTTATTACAAATCTTAAAATATGTACATCCTCTTTAAAACTCAGTTGCCATAGTACACAAGTGTAATGTGTTGTACTCGTATTCTCAAATAATTCCTTAATGCTGGCTATGATATGACCCAAATTCAATTTTGATGTGATGCAAATTCAATTTTGGGAAAATTTTCATGTATCTATGATTTATTTTCATTAAACCCACATTATTATTACTCATGACATATTGTTCATGATGGAAATTAGCAGGAAAGAATGTGAAATGTGAAAAGGTCTATGATTTTCAAAAACAAAAGGAAGCCTAAATTTATAAAAGGGAAGAAGGTAATAGTGCAAGTAGAGCATAGCCTAAAATTGACAATGCATAAATGGGAGGACAATTGTAGTGATAAGAATTGGTGGAGCATAGTGTTTTACTTTTAGATGTGGAGGCAGTGAGAAGATTTAATGCATGTGGCTAGTTAGGGTATTTTTTAAAGATAATAGAGTTTGATGATGAAGCAGCCACTAAATTTATACATACATTTGAGGAAGGAGAAGCAATAGTATGGGGATTGATAGTTGTTGCCACAAAAGAATGGATAGAAGAAGTAACTAGTTTACTAGTAGTGGGAGAACACTACCCTAGTGCACATGATGCAAGGTCAGTTAGGGCCCAATTTGTCATACCAACTAATACTCCATTGGATATAACAAAGTAGGGTTGCAAAAGAGCATCTCTTCTGCGACCATACAATGAGTTAGTTGTACATATTATTACATATTTTACCTATGAAGGAAGATTTTCATATTTGCATGCACATCATTTTAAGTCACTCAGTTATCTAAAGCATAATTTTCCAGTGAAGGCATAATTTTCCAGTGAATGTTCCTAATTTCTTGTACAATATGTTATGTATTAGTGTTGAGGAAAACCAAAAAGGGAAAGGAAATTTTGTTACTCACCATACCTAAATCAAATTGCTTATAGAGAGATCTCTTAGGGATGCCTCTCCTATATCATGGGCCTAATTTTTCTAGTATAAAACCTTACAACCTCAGGCTACCCCTAATGAGTAGCCCAGCAAAGAAAATGCAGTCCCTATTGATGCAACTACTAAGGAAAACACTCAAGATTATGAAACTATAAATGTGCAAGAAAATATGCCCTTACACAATCAAAAGATAAATGTACCTACCTCCATCCGAACATAGAGGAAACAGAAAGTGCAAGAAGAAACCTTAGCTCTGGTAACAAAAAAACAAAGCTCCTCTATTAAAATAATAAAGAGAAAAAGGTGGGGCTTGTCCCTTTGGTGAAATGGTGGGGCTTCTTACCTGTAGGGCCTACAACCAAGGTTCAAGTTCCCATAGGGCCATTCTCTATTGTGTATTTTAATTGAGAATGTTTTACATTGACCCTCGGTGAAATAGTGGGGCTTCTTGCCTATAGTGCTCACAACCAAGGGTTAATAAATTTATGGGCTTGTCCCTTTGGTGAAATGGTGGGGCTTCTTGCCTATAGGGCCTACAAACCAAGGTTCAAGTCTCCATAGGGCCATTCTCTACTGTGGATCTTAATTCAAAATTTTTTCCATTGACCCTTGGTGAAATAGTGGGGCTTCTTGCTTGTAGTGCTTACAACCAAAGGTTAATAAATTAAAATATTGAAAATATGGAAAGCAGAGAGGAGTGGAGAAAAAATTTGAATTGGTCTTTGGGCGAGAATCTGGAGAAATTGGGAATCAAGGAATAGGTTGCAAATGTAGAGTAGGACAAGGTAGGACAAGATGTCGATGCCTCAAAGGATGGGGACCCACGTGAACTGTAGCCACACCTAGGTAAAAAGAGTCTTCATATTCCTAGGTTTTTAGGAGGAGGGACCCGAGGGGCTTGAGGTCATTGGTCAAATATCTTTGGGGTTAAGCTGACAGGTAAGTCGACCTTTCCCAAAATCATCAATAAATCTGATAAGGAGAAGGGAATCTTTGCTTTGGAAGTCCCCAGAGAAATTATTGACCATTATATCCTTAGTATGGTGACTACCCTAGTGGGAAAATTCATTGTCCCTAGACCCAACATAGATAAGGTTAGGATTTTTGCCAGGAACAAATGTGAGTTGAAAGGGCACATTGAAGTAATGGTCATAGCTAAGGGCTTTATGACTTTTGAGTTATCTTGCTTAGAGGACTACTCTAGAATCTTGTGTGTGAGAAACTGGTCTTTTGGAAAGTCTACTCTCATCCTCCAAAAGTGGACTTCTAACCTAGACTTGAACAATGACTTCCTAACCCAGGCCATGGTCCAAATTAGGCTGCTTGAACTTCCTTTAGAATACTAGCATGACGATGTTTTTGATGGTATAGTTAGATCATCTAGAGAACTTTTGTCTATTGATCTTGTCACTGCAGGCAAGAAAAGGCTTGCATATTCTATAATATGTGTTGGGGTGACCAAGGGATAGGATATGCCCCAAGTGATTTAATTCTAGTCTCATTTGGAAAGAAGGGTTTAGTAGATTGACTATTAAAGTGTCTCTTTTGTGCATTTCCATTGAAAAAAGGAAGGCCATTAAGTGAGTACCAGCCCAATATTCAAAGGGAAAGGAAAGTTTGGAAAGGCCCAAAAAAAAGTCAGCATGAACAAAGTGAATGCACCGAAAAAATTATGGATGGAGAAAAATGCGAACTCTGGGACTGCAGCAGGGAAACATAGTAGGGAAAAAGATAGCCCTTTAGATGTCTTAGCTCCTATGAACCTGAATATAGGAGATGTAGGAGGAAATGATAGGAGGGATAAGCCTAATGATAGAGATATTGTTCTGGAGAAGTAGGGCTGCCCTCTTCAAATCAATTAAGTCATTGCTATTCCCAAATTGGTCAGGAAGGGGGGGATTCCTCTCCTTAGAAGACTTGTCTGAATGAGGCTTTGAATACAAAAGAGATGGAGCAAGATTTATCTTTTTTCTTGGATTCCCTAGTAGGATCTAGTGGAGAGCTACTTGATCCTCCTCTTTCCCAAGAATCCAACACCAACCTGATCAATAGGGTATCCACTAAGACTGTGAACCGAATTCTTGAAAGACTTTTAGCCATGACCCCAGGGCACCTTGTCAGATTGGAAGCTCTCTTTGATAACCACAAGGAGGAATATGAGGCTTCCTAGATTACAGTCAAGCATAGAAAGAAGAACAATTGGGATCCTTTGCTAGCCTCTCCTACTACCACTAGGAGTAGGGTGAAAACTAATATTGGAAAAAAATCCAACAATTTAGGAAAGAAGAACAAGAACCAACTCAGAAAGGAAGAAACAAAAAGGAATATTATGGATGGGATGCAAAGAACCATCTAAGAATCATGCTCCTCAATCAAAGCATGAAGATCATTTCCTAAAACATTCATGGACTCAATGGAATCCACAAATAGGAGATAGTTAGGAATATGGTAAGGGACCATAGGCCAAATGTTTTTTTAATCTAAGAAACCAAAATGAAAAAGGATAAGGCAAAGATGATTTATTTTGGTAAAAGAATGAGAAATTCTATCACAGACTTGGATGGTTCTTTAGGATGTCTTCTCACTATTTGGAAGAACTCACTAGAAGCTACCATCCTCTATAATGAAGGTAACATTTTTCTTATGAACTTTTTTAACCCTCTAGATTAAAACTAGGTGGGTTTTGTTGAATCTTTATGCTCCCAACACCCGGAATAGTAGAAGGATATTTTGGGGCAAAATTCAAGATTTTTCTTTTAACTTAGGTGATACCAAATGCATTGTTATGGTATATTTTAATATTCCTCTCCTAGCTTCAGATAAGTTAGGAGGGCTTTCGCCTAATGTTGATGGAAAACAACACTTGGCTAATTTGATTAGAGATCTAGCTCTTCTTGATGTGGACCTTGGAGGTTGCAAGTTCACTTGGTCCAATAGGAGAATTGGCTAGGCTTGCATTCAAGTTCAATTAGATAGAGCTCTCATTTCTTTGGATTGGCTAGGCAACTTCCACTATAAGCTTTTTTCTCTTGTGCAGCTTGGTTTAGACCATTCCCTAATCTCCCTTACCTTGGACAAAATCAATAGGAAGAAGGCTTTTCCCTTTAGATTTGAGAAAATGTGGATGTCACATCCTAGATTGCACAACAAAATTAAAGATTGGTGGGATATTGAGGTGGATGGGATTGCGATGTTTAAGGTTGCTAAGAAGCTTAGATATATTAAATTTGAGATCCATAAGTGGAACAAATCTAACTTTGACAACATATTCCAGGACAAAGAAAATATTTTGGGGAACTTGGTAAAGGTTTAGAATGGTATCCAAACCTAGGTATATGATGATACCTCTCTTAATGTTGATAAATAAATCCTAACTAAGCTTCACAATATTGTTGGGAAAGAGGAGATGTTTTGGAGGCAAAGGTCTAGAGCTTTCTGGCTTAAGGAAGGTGACAAAAACTCAAGATTCTTCCACTTGTCAACTGTGAAACACCAGGTAGCCAATGAAATCAATGAGATTAAAAAGGGGAATGAGACTTTTAAAGATGACAATTTGATTGCTAAGGAGGTAGTTGGATATTTCTCTATGATGCTCTCTAAAGATCTCAACTTGGTTATGGAGGATCAGAATGAGGTTATCAACTCCATCCCTAAAATCATTGGTAATGATCAGAATTGGGACTTATTGGCCATCCCCAAGTATAAGGAAATTAAAAAGGATGTTTTTTATCTCCCAAATGAGAAGGTCCCTAGCCCTAATGGCTTCCCCACCTTCTTCTTTTAGCAATACTGGGATATCATTCATGATGATATTGTTCAAGCTATCCAGGAATTCTTCGATGCCAAAGACCTTTTGAAAGAAGTTAATACCACCTTTCTGGTTCTCATTCCTAAGCTTGTTGGGGTGGATACCTTTGGTTCTTTTAGGCCCATTAGTCTCTGTAATTCCTTTTATAAAAATTTTGCAAAAGTTCTTGCAAATAGACTTATCCACATCTTGTCGGCTATTATTTCTCCCCAACAATCAGGCTTTGTCCCTGGTAGACAAATTTTGGATTCCATTATGGAAGCCCATGAGGTTATCCATACATTGGAAGTGGGGAAATAGGTGGTTTTTCTTCTCAAGATGGACCTCTCAAGGGCTTATGATAGGGTGGACTGGTGGTTTTTGGACAGTATTCTTGATGCTTTTGGTTTCAACTCTAAAGTGAGGAAGTTGTTCTCCCAATTGGTTTCTCCTCCTACTTTTTATGTCCTTGTGAATGGAGCCCCCTCTAATTTTTTTAAACCCTCTAGGGGTCTCTGCCAGGGAGATCCTTTATCCCCCATCCTCTTTATCATTCTAGTTGAAGGCCTTGGTAGGCTAATTCACTCTAGCAGGAGGAAAGAGGATCTGGTGGGTCTGAAACCTTCCTCTGGCCCTTCTATTTTTACTCACCAACAGTTTGTTGATGATATTATTATGGGGGGTGAATCCTCTATGAAGGAAGCTAGATCTATAAAATAAATCTTGGACACTTACTCAAGGGCCTTTGGCCAGCTTATTAATTGGGACAAAAGCTTAGTCTTTTTCTTCAATACCCCAACTAGAAGGGAAAAGAAGATTGTTGATATTTTGGGGTGAGAGGCTAGTAAGCTCCCATCTACTTATTTAGGGCTTCCCTTGGGGCTTAAGTCTCTTGACTCTTTTTGGGAAAATCTTGTGGAAAAATTCAATAGGAAGCTTGTTGGATGGAAAGGCATTACTTTGAGCTAGGTGGGCAAAGTTATTTTGATCAAATCAACTCTTTAGAACTTACCCACTTATGCCCTTAGACTTTTTTCTATTCCTTCTAAGGTTTCTATCCACCTTGAAGTAATTCAAAGGAACTTCATGTGGTCAGGGCTTGATGATAGCAAGAAATACCAATTGGTGGCCTGGGACTCTATTTGTAAATCTAAGAAGCATGGTGGTTTGGGGATCTGCAAGCTGAAATAGTTTAACACTGCCCTTTAAGCTAAATAGATTTGGAGAATTTTTAACAACATTGGTGAATAGAGAGATATTTTATTATCTAACTATGCTAACAACCTTAATCTTATATAGTTCATCAACAGAGGGACTCATCCCTATGGCTCCTTCATTTGGAATGGTCTGATGCAATCTAAGAACTTAGCTTTTGGCAAAGCCAAGTGGTCTATGGGCAATGGTGAAGATATCAACTTTTGGCTAGATGATTGGCTTAGCTCTAGTTCTCTTTGGGATAATGAGGATTTCAATATATGGGCCAATGTTTGCATTTAAAGATATGGGAGTGGGGTGAGTGACTATAGACTCCACAACAAGTGGATTGACCTATCTAAGGTATTAGAGGACCTAAAGCTGCTGATGGACCTAGTCAAGAATATTCCTTTATCTCACAATCAAGATGCTATTGTTTGGGGGGAAATAATGAACAGTCTTTATTTTGTGGCTTCCAACTATGAGTCTCTACATTTATAGGACCAGACCCTAGTCTGAGCTGAAGCCTAGTTCCCTGGCCTTATTCTAAAGATCAACTTCTTTTGGACCCTTCTCCAAAACTGCATCCTCATTATGGATAGCCTCACCAAAAGAGGTAACATGATGCCCAATAGGTGTATTTTATGTAAAAATAATAGCAAGAGTGTTGATCATTTGTTCTTACATTGCTCTTTCATTTTATCTATCTGGTCTCTTCTCTTATCTTTTTTCAATTTGTCCTAGTGTTTCCACTCCAACATACTAGAGCTCTTTGTTTAATGGCAATCTATATTGGATGTTAAGAACTCCAAGACTTTATGGCTTTGGGCCTTACCCCATGTTTTCTAGGGAGTGTGGAAGGAGAGAAACAATTGCATCTTCATGGACAAGGAGTTGAATGTGAAGGTGGTTTTCCACAAATGTTTTAATGCTTTATTGGAAAATTTCACCAATTCTAAGGGTCCCATCCCAACTCTTAATTCTAAGATCCAAGATAAAAGAGAGGGATGCAACTAGTCTCTCCTACTTGAGGGCTGGTTCAAGGCCAATTTTGATGGGGCTGCTAAAAGCAACCTGAGAAAAGCTAAGGTGGGAGGCATCATAAGAAATGAACATGGAAAGGATAATCTGGCCTTTACAACCCCAATTGGGAGCCAAACTAATCATTATGCTGAGGCTATTGTGGCTCATCAAATTATCAAGTTAGGTAAGGAAATGGGAGTTCATTTTCTCTGGCTGGAAGGAGGCTCTAAAAATATTATTGATTTCCTCAATGGTAGAAATAAACCAATGTGGATGACAGCCAATATCATTGGGGAATGCATCTAGGACCTCCAAACTTTTGAAAAGACCTACATGGCACACGAGTACCTCGAGGAAAAAACTGTGGCAGACAAGTTGGCAAATTGGGGTGTTAAGCATAATGAGGTGGCCAAGTGGACAGATAGAAATGACATCCCATCAGAAGTTAATGAATTCATTGAGAGAGATTGTATCCCAGGCAGATTGGGAATAATTAAATACCATAATGAAAGTTAGTTATCTATGAGATGAGATTAGTACTAACATGTGTGAGCTTAATATGGTAATTAATATTTTATGGGGAATACATAGAGTTAAGGTGTGGAAATACAATATCTCTGATACTTTTCATATCCACAAAATTTATCAACCCATGTCTAGTACTATGAAAGGGAAGAAAATTCTTAAGGAGGATAAAAGTGACAAGAAAATGAGGGGAGCTACAAACTTTCAAGTTCAAAAGGTTTTTGGTTACAATGATAAAGGCAAGGAGAACACCATGGTGGGGAAACATCACAGAAGGGAGCTAGAGGATGAGGCACAAAAGTGGAAGAGAAGAACCAAGGTTTGGAACATCTTGAAGAAGGGTGAAATCACAAGCTATATTGAGTGCCTCCATGGATGGAAGCCCTTGCTTACCAAAAGCATGGTCAAAAATTGGAATGAGGGCATGGTTGAATTGATGGGGTGGAGTTCTTGGTCATGGAAGAAATCATTTCCCATGTCATCGACATCCCTATTATTGGCCAAAAATTCTACAAAGACTAAAAGGTTTCTAGGCAGGCGGTCATGGAGTTTACAAAAAATCAAGAGGAGAAATAGGAGCTGGTGAATAAAGGCACCCACTACCTCCCGAGATTAATCAAGCCTTTATGGAGATTTGTGCTTTAGGCCATCATCAAATACATCACCCTCGACACTAGGTTTGACGATATTTTCACATACCATTTTGTGTTGCTCAACCATTTCAATTATGAGGAAAAAATCTCTATTCCCTTTTATCTCTATTCTTCCATGAATGAGAATATAAATGAGTATCAAGAAAAGAAAATAAGGAACCCAACACTCCATGAGGGGTTGTTGTTAATCTATGAATATTTTAAAGCTAAAACTATTAGTAAACATGTCAATGATAGGAAAGAAGGCAAGAAAATTAAAGGGGACTCTGATGAGTCCGAGGAGATTTACTCACCTTCAGATATGGAAAGTCTCAAAATGTACACGGACTGTGAGGACTTTGAGATCCCACAGTAGAGTTCGATGAAAAAAAGCCTCACTATTGATATCAAGGAGAAGAAAGTGCTCCCTAAGCCCACAAAGGATATTGACACCTCTTTGGATAAGGGTTATAGTGAATGAGATGAAGGGATGGACATAGGAAGTGAAAGCACAGAAGCTGAGGAGAAAATTAAGGAGATGGAAGGCAGGGAGCAAAGGAAGTGCAAAAGAAAAATAACTATCAAAGTGTTGGCTAGCAGAGAGAAGGAGGCTACGGGGACTAGAAAGTGCAAAATGAAAAGCTCAGATTACAACAAGGATAGACAGGGGAGGAAAGTAAGAAGGTGGAGGAGGATCCCATTCATAAGCAAGAGCTAGAACTAGAATAGGGCTATGATGATGTGGGCACTACCACCTACAGATGCTCGATTACAAGAAAGGACAAAAAGGTGGTATGAACGAACTTTAACCATGCCTTAGCCAATTTGGGTATCAAAAGGGAAATTATTAGAACCCAAGTTGGAGAAAATGAGAGGGTAGAATCCAGGTGGAGGAGCTTATTGATCTCGCCCTAGTTATCCTCAATGACATAGCCAGGGAGAATCCAGATATGGATGTTTTGAACAATGCAAAAAATAGTGCAGTAGATAGCTATCAAACCACTAAGTGGATATACCATGAAATCCTTGACCTCAAACATAGACTGAGCACTCTGGAAAGAGACACACATAGCCTTAAGAATAGGGTTAGCAAGGATGAGAAAGGTATGGATAAAAGATTGGATGCAGTGAATACCAGAACCCTTGAGATTGACAAGACTATGCAAGGCATAGCTGAGCAGAACATTAACATTCTCAAGGATAATGAGAATATCAAGAAGTTCATTCACTATGTCGATGACCAAAATATAGGCAGGGAGTAGGATTTGAATATCGGCTTTAAGGACAAGACCCTTGATGAAGGAGCCAAGAAATGAACTAGATCTAGCACCAGGAAAAAAGATACTTTGACCCCTAATCAGGAGCCTTTAGAGATGAAAGAGATAGCTAGCAAGTTGTCAGAGCTCAAGATCAACACTGTTGATATGCTTAGAGACATTTTCTGAGGCCCCTAGGCCTTTTGTGGGCTACCCTAGCTTTTTGGTGTCTCTCCCTAGATTTTTACTATGTATTTCTTTTTGAGGGAGATGTCTTTTATTTTTCTTTCTAGCTCTCAATAGCCTTTAACATTTTACTGATGACTATTTTAACTATATTTGGGGTTTTAAGGCCCTTTTAAATCCTATTTTCCTTAATCAAAAACAAAGAGAAAAAGGTATACTCCTACAACAACTACTCCTACAGCATCTACTTCAATCATGCCTAAACCAAACTAGACATATAAAATGGTTGAAGCTAATCAGGATCCTATGCATAGAAGCCCTCGTACTCAAGGTCAAGTACCCCAAGTTTCCACTAAAAACACAAATGTCCCAATTTCAAAGTCTCATATAGAATCAATAGTTGAAAATATTTTGGATGACTCTCATATGCAAATGGAACCCTAAAATGTGGAAACACATGAAAATGAGCTTGTCAATGAGATACAGCAAGAGGATCAAGAAACGTGTAAATCAAATCCCACTGCTGTTCCAAAAAAAGTCCCTAGCAATGATCAACCCACCATGCTTCCAGTACTTGTGTATTCTAATGTATCTCTTATACCTTATAAATCCTCTTGGTACACCCAACATTTCTAGCAAGTTGCCAAAGAACAAAAGATGAAATCTAAGGCTCAATAATTTCCTTCATATACAATTTAATCGATATTATTTGGTCTATACAATCATTTTATTTTTCAAAAAGCTTTTTGGAGGCAAGAAAGAGATAAAATGTATAAGGAAATATTTGATAGAGATGAGGAAATTGAATCATTGAAAGAGAAACTTGAGAAACAGAAATAGAAGATGAATAGAGCTTTAAAGCTAGCTAACCAGGTAATGGCCAATAGACCACCACCAAGGGTGTATGCCATTTGTTTGAAGGAATAATTTCTTTTATTTCAATTAATGATGACAATGAGATATTTTGATTGTGAATGTAAAAATGCTCAAGATTTTTATAATGTGTACAAGACTTTTCCTTCATGGAAAAAGAATTTATTGTGTGAACTCTATTTGCATAATTTCATAATTCCACATGAGACAAAATGGAACCCTCTACTTTACATTAGGGATGTTCACTCAGAGCTTTAATGTCCTGGATGCATAATGAGACAAATTATGATAGGTAGTTGGATACCTATAGAGAACATGAGAAGTTTGAACCATTACCACTATGAGCTAAATCTCATAAGCCTTTTGAACTTTTGAGAGATTGGTTTAGATTAATCTATGGGAGACCAAAACTAGAAATTAGGTAGAAAGTGTTTGTAGAAAGGGAAAACATTTACAGAGAATACTAGAAACTTCTAAATTTTACATAGCAAAGAGCAATTATAGGGCTTAGAAATCGATGGAATTGAGTATCAGAAGCTTTCAAAAATGTTGAACCACATAGCCCTATCAATTATGAGGCAGCAATTAATAGGGTGGCTAAATATATGCAACTAGGAAGGCAAATTAGAAAAAAGTTATGGATGCCATTAAGATATAGCTTCCTACCCTTCTTTGGCCTCTGTATGAAAATAATGCTACTAGACTAGACCCATTGGTTGAAGAACACTTGGTGAACATTGGAGACACCCCAGAGGATATTTCTACACTTTTAGAAGTGGGAAGTAGGGGAAGACTACAGTGGGAGATTTTAGAGTCATGGAAAAGAAGTATAATGCTTGAGGAAAAGCATCAAAATTATTAGGGGGCAGATGATGAGGCTAATTATTGCCTCTATTTTATGATAATTTTAAATAATCTATTTTAATATTGCTAAGATATTTGTAAACTTATGTTTAGCTAAACCTATGATTAAGTCTAGATAGAACCATTAACCTATGGGTAGATAGTATGTCATCTCTTGCCAATATTATATATATATAATGCAATATTTCATATAAACATTAGAATGTGTGTTCTAATATTTGGATTTAATTTGATTATGCTTGTTTGCAAATATTTCTGCATCAAAACTAACTTGATAGGGAAGAAGTTGGAGATGGTCAACAGTATTCAAAGTCCAGTCATGATGGAAGAACCATAATGGTATCAGAGGACATAGCCACTACAAAGGAGGACCCATTATTTCATGAATGAAAGAATGAAAAGTTTTTATATTTCCTCTGTGTTTACTATTATGTTGACTTGGTTGTTCAGATTTTATTATTTGTACCACGAACTATTATGTTTCCTTCTTTTTCTCTAGCGCATTTGTAATCAATTCATTTTTTGTTTTAGAATAAGTGTTGATCCTCTATTTATAGGGATTGGATCATTAGTTTTAGAAGTTGGAAAAAGTTTATGAAAAAAAACTGTCGAGTTTTGTGGTGAATTTTTTCCATAGTTTTTATGTATTGTTCTCATGTAAGGAATTTTGGGAAATAATGAAATAATCTTTGGTTTACATTCTGTGTTAGTAGATTAGTAGAAGCTAACCAAGGGGGCCCACTTGGGTGGTGGATTAGACTAGAGTAGTGTAGATTTACTTCCAGCATTTTCAATATTTCAAGTAGAAGTTGTAAGTTTCTTCCCACAACATCATACTTTGTGAGTGTTCCTACAACATCTGTGAGAATAGTTATAGCGAATGGTCTGAATTCGAATATAGGTTAGTATTTAATTGCATTTCCAATATTCATTCAAGTGAACAGTTAAATGTGTTAGTTTCCTGTAGCACTAGCGCAAGTTCTTTCCTTGCATTTTACTTTCCTGCAACATAAGCAAAATGACTCATTAAGAAGCCAAGTGCACATATTGTGCTAACCATTTCAAGTATATGTCCCTGGGTTGAAAAATTAAATCCACCTCATGGTAGGGAGAATAATCCTTAGATTGAATATACTATTCCTAAGTAATGCCTTGAGCATGATTATCACACACCTATTGTGAGGAAAACCATCAATATTAATATATTCTAGGATAATATGGAGGAGCATGAGGTCCACTTGCATCAAGTTTTGAAGTTATTGCATAATTAATAGTTATTTATAAACTTGGAAAAGTGTGAGTTCTTCTAGTTGAAACAACTTCTAGAACTAACTTGGAGAGGATAGTAATGCAAAAAATTCCTCAAATAGTATGGTTCCATATGACAATCACTGCTTTCATGGGTTTGAAAAATGAGCTTCCATTAGAAGTGTTAAATATGATTTCATTAAAATGATTTGGCTTTTCCTTTTTTTTCCTTATATTTCCCATACTATCACAAAACCAATAGCCTCATCAAAAAACCAATGGCATTAGGAAAAATCCAAATTCACATTATAATGCCTCTACATTCAGAAATTGCCAATGAAAAAAATCCCTAAATGTATTAGTGGACATTGTGCTCACATTGACTTTGTTACTCCAATGGCTAAAACATGCTCCTACTAGAGATTAGTTGGATCATCTATGTCATGTTTGTTCCATGTCACCAATTAGAGCTAGTTACAAGCATGACTAGAAAACCCCCAATTTAAAATTTCTAAAATGAGCCCAAAGGAAAAATATTCTCAAGAGTCCAATGTCTTATATTAGGTTTACTAATTTTATTGATAAAATTTAATATTTTGTAAAAGAAAAACATTTGAGGAATAATATTTGGAGAAATTATTGAATTGATGAACCAAACGGAGGTGAGGTTTAAGGTTTGAACATCGAATGATCAAAGCTCAAAATCAACGGTTCAAATTCAAAGATTCAAAAATGCTAAGTTGCAAAGGTAAATTTTTCAAAAGGTTCTAAAATAAAAAAATTTAAGTTCATCTTGCCAGATTCAAGAATCCAAATTACAAAATTTCAAAAATCCTGATTTCATCTTACTATAGGAATGTATCAAGATGATATATGACATTAATGGAGAAATTGACAACCTAAAGACAAGTTTTGGAGGACTTTTCAAAAATGCACTTATGCAAGACAATATAATTATTTATTGAAAGCTAAGAGCATTGACTCTGCTAAAATACTTTCAACTATGTGCAATTGGGACAAAGACATTATGTCATGATTACCAAATTTATTTTGAGGAAAATATTTTGACCCAAATGATTTTAAGATGCGACATACATTGGCATATGTAGATCAAATGGGGAAATCTATGTTTTCATAGTCTTTACTATTTTTGTAGACTAATTCATCAATATAAATGACCATATGAAAGTGTTAGTGTATTGTAATTTCAGCTAATTATTAGGTTCACTTTGAATGGTGGTGGTGTTGACATATTTCAATGGATTTATCTTTTCATAAACTGAGGTCATTCATGTAGTCTGCACCATAATTATTTCTTTCATTTAGTTACTTTCTTGATTATAAGAATATTGTCATAGTCATATATCAAAATAGTGAATACAATGAAAAAAATGCAAAGCTTTGTTTTTTTAATTGGTCTATTTTTTGTGCAAATATGTTTATATTTCTAGATCTATAGTATAAATTTTACATGGTATCAAAGCCTAGTTTCTAGGAAAGAGAGTATTTTTTTCTTTAGGTGTTGAAGGTAAAATTTGTTGGACATAATGGAATTTCTAGAGCCTATTTTTCTTACTCCATAAAACTATTTCAAATGGAAGCCCAAAATTTATCTTCAACTTAGAAGTAAAGGCTCATATTGAATAGTCATGGGAATAGAGGTTGAACCCATTTCTATAGTTCAAAAGTCTAAATACATAAACCACATGGATGAAACATTTGGTCTACTATGCTTATCCATCTCTCTAGATTTGATGTAGGAGCATCCTAGGTTGCCTTGTAATCTTGCACTTTTTGTTCATTCTACCAATTATTGTTGAGTTCCAATTGCTACCAAGTTCTAGTTGCTATTGAGTTCCAATTTTTCCCAAGTTCCAGTTTCTTTCGAGTTCTAGTTGCTCCTGAGTTCCAATTTCTCTCGAGTTCCAGTTGATCTTGAGTTCCAGTTGTTGCCAAGTTCCAGTTACTATCAAGTTCTAGTTGCTACTGAGTTGTCCAATGTTGTTCAAGTGTTCTTTCATGTGTCGAGTGAACTTGATATTTGTTGATGCTCAGGTCCTTCTTTGACTGAGTTGTCTATGTTTTTGGTTCTTAGTTGGAGATGAATTTTGTATTTAATTTGGTTCATGAATTTAATGATAGGATCTTCTTTAAGGATGAGTTTTGACCATTTTGAGGTCAACCTTTCTATCATATAATATTGTAGAATCTTCTATAAGCCATTTTGGCAAGTATAAATAGAGTGCTTAGGATTAGGTTAAAGGAAAAACTTAGAGGGTTTTGAAGGTGGAATGCATATGTTTTCTCAAAATGTGAATTTGAAGCTAGATCATGGATTTGGAAGTTGTATTTTGTATTTGGCCATAACCCAGAAGGCCTTACAGCTGGGCATGTATGTTGATTACTTGATGAATTAATAAGTATTTTGTTTTCTCTCTCCTTGATGGTGTTCTCTGTTGTTATCTTGTATTTTTTTTTACTCTGCAAGGTGGTTTAGATAGTTGGGTTTTCCCTTGGCCCTGGTTATTTATTTCCCTCCTTGCATCAGGTGGTATCAGAGCAAATCTTTGTCCTTGTGAATTTTGGATTGTGTAGAACCCTAAGTGAATTTGGTTGTGAGGTAGTAGATTTGAGGATTTTACCTACAACTTGCAGAGGGTTAAATCTTGTAGGAATTTGATTTGTAAAGATGGTTCAAGGTAGAGGAAATGTTGATAATGCAATATTGGATACATTTAGATAGATTGTAGCTAGATTAGATGTTGTAGAGACTGCCCAGAGGAGAGAAGCACATCTTGACAATGTTAGTGATGATGAAGTAGTAGCACCAAACTCTAATCCATAACCTGAAGAAGATCAAGATGAGCCAAGATTTTTGATAGTATTATCTAGGGAAAATTCAAAGCCTACTGTAGAAGTTGTTCCTCATGATGGAAAATTGGATACTAATGTTGTGTTAGATTGAATCTTTGAAATGGAGAAGTTATTTTACTATGAAAACACTCTTGATAATAGGAAGGTGAAAGTTACAATTACTAGGTTGAAAGGACATGCTTCACTGTGGTGGGAACATTTGCAAACTGATAGACAAAGGAGAGGAAAAGAAGAAAATCAGAACTTGGGTGAAAATGGTAAACAAGGTAAAGAAAAAATTCCTTTCTACTAATTACAAAGTTAGCTTGCTGAGTATGATGTAGAATTTAAGACAAAGAGACATGATTATGAAGGACCATACTAAGGAATTCTATAGATTGGACATCAAATCTAGACATTTGGATGATGATGTTGAGAAAATTGCAAGGTACATAAATTGATTGACATCTGGAATTCAAGATGAGATAAGTTTTGTGAAATTGGAAAGCATGGAAAAACCAAACCAATAGGCCTTGAATGTTGAGAAGATCTTGACAAAGAAGCATGAACAAAGACAAAGAGGTAGAGGTGGTAGATTCCAAAGAGGCAGAGGTAGATCTTATGGAGAAGATGGTAGATCTGACAATTCTGTGCAAGATAAGGGAAAATCTTAATGGAAGAATGATGACAATGGGAAGACCGAGTTGAAAGGTGGTGATTCTTATTGAGGAGGTACTAGTTCTTATCAAGGAAGGGGTAATTGTTATTCTAGAGGTGGATTTTGTGATAATTGTTTCAGATGTGGTAAAGAAGGGCATAGACCCTTTAAGTGTAGATCATCTAAAAGTGGGAAATCTAACATAAATATTATGATTCAAGGAGATGATGAGGATTCACCAAGTGGATGTGAGGCTGGAGAAAATTTGATGGTAAGAATCTAACCATATGTAATAAGGGAAGTGATGAGGAACCTATCCTTAGGAGAAGTCTTTTCAAAACCAAATGTAAGATGGATGGAAAATGTTGCAAGGTGATCATTGATAGTGGAAGTTCAACAAATTTGGCATCAAAAGAGATGATTACAAAGTTGCAATTGTAGAGGCTGAAGCATCCTAAACACTATCATGTTTCATGGATCAAGGATGACCATAAGGTACTGGTAACTGAGCAATGTATTGTGAAGTTCAAGATTGGACATTACTTTGATGAAGTTTTGTGTGATATTATGCCTATGGATTGCTGTCATATTTTATTGGGTAGACCTTGGCAATATGATAGATATGCTATACATGATGGAAGATTGAATCAATATACTCTTTTGGTGAATGGGAAAAAGAAAATATTACTACCTTTAATTGAAAATCCAAATGAGGTTAATTGTACTACTATGAAAATTTGCATGGTCAATGGGAAACAATTTGAAAAAGAAATGAAAAGGAACTAAGTTTTTTTTTCCATAATTTCTAGAGGACCAAGTTTTGGTAGTAATGACCAAGTGATAACAGAAGTTGGTAATGACCAAGTGATAGCAGAAGCTTGTAATGATCGAGTGATAGTAGAAACTAGTAGAGGCTGGGTACCAGCAAAAATTGAAAACTTGTTGAATGTGTATAAAGATATTTTTGTAGAGGATATACCTAATGGTTTACCTCCAGTAAGGAGTATAAGTCATCATATGGATCTGATTCCTAGAGCTAGTTTGCCAAATAAAGCACCATATAGATTAACACCTATAGAGAATGCAAAACTTAATAGACAAGTGCATGAGTTATTGTAGAAAGGTTTGATTAGAGAAATTTTGTGTCCATGTGTTGTACCTATTGTATTAGCACCTAAGAAGAATGGAGAATGGAGAATGTATACTGATTCTAGAGCTATCAACAAGATCACAGTGAAATATAGGTTTCCTATGCCAAGGATGGATGACATAATGGATTATTTAAGTAGAGAAAAGTATTTTACCAAGATTGATTTAAAGTGTGTCTATCATCATATCAACATTAGAGAAGGTGATGAATGGAAGGCCATGTTGATGTGTGAGAATAAATAATCAATGGCACTCGTAATCATAAGATGTGGTTTACAATTATGGTAATTTCTTATTGAATCTAATACTCGATAAGAGAGAACAACATGATGAGTGGTGTTAGATATTGCACTTACTAGATCAATCATGACACCACACACTTTACCAAAGTGGGTGGCTTCATGAAAAGTGATGGAGAATTTGGGTAACATTAAGAAGAAATATAGTAAGCATATTTCAAAATTTGGATCCATACTTGTGAGCATGTTCTTATACTTTAGAAGAGAATTTCTCAAGTATCCACCCTTAAAATGGAAAAATGATACACCTATCAAAACTCAAGTTTGAAAGTTGTATATGAAGCTAGGATGCCAAGGAAACACTATCCTATGGTCATGATTTAAGAAATTTGATCAATACATATAAAAGATGGAAAGGATTCCCTATAGCTTGGTTGAAGAACACAAGAATGAATTGTTCTTTCTATCAACCATAGACAGATATATGGTATAGGCTATTGAACTTAGTATACATTAGTAACATCATTATATCATGATTTTATAGAGGAAGTGTCAAGGACACACATTTGTGGGTTGTTGGCTATGCTAGTGGACCCAAAATTGCCCAATTTTGGTATAATAATGGTGATTAAGAGTATGTTCTCAAACAATAGAACAGTACAACATCAACCAAAAAATATAAAATAAAACCAAGAAGAAAATAGGGCACCAAAATAACTAAAGTATAAGAGACTAACAAAATGAATATTGAGGAAGAGTCAAAGCTCATCAATGAAGTCTCATCAAGCCCCTAGCCAAATGTGAACATAAAAACTAATCATTATTTACATCAAGAATCACCACCCAAGCGACAAAGGATTGTAAAGGACAATGTAAAGAAAGAAAGCTCATCCCAATGAGTAAATATTAAAACTTAAAATAAAAAGTGGATCAAAAAGGAAAAATTAAAGGAAAAGTCACTCTTGTCAGTCGTTAAAGATAAGGAGTCATCTAAGAAAGAACTAGAGGTGGAGGTAAAAATACAGTGAAGAGAGGTAAGAATCAACTTAATATACTCTCAATTGATGATATTCTAAATGATATTATACATAATGAAAACTATAATATATTAAGCAATAGGTTTTCAAAACTCATGAGGAAAAAAATAGAAAGGTTATTAATGTCATCCTACACATTATGAGAACATACACTAGGTTCCCTGCTAAGATAAGAAATAAGTTACCAAACAAACTAGCAATAATCATAAAGAAGAAATGTCAAGCTAGAATCATTAGATTTAAAGGGTTACTAGAGGATGCACTAGAAAGAGTAAGGCTATAATATGTATCATCATAAAGAAAGACATTTAAATCAATGCATACCAAAAATATTATTCCACACAAGAGAAAATAGCATTAGTGACTACATGAAGAGAGAAGGAAGTATTTGAAGGACATGAAATGTTGAAATACTATTGTAGAATAGTTCAAAAGTTTCAATAAGTTAAAAATAAGTAAGAGGAAGCCAAGGAAAAACTACATGTACAAACTAATCCAAAAGGAATTTAAGCATATTGAAACTCAAAAAGAAAAAGAAGATAAATCCAATTGGATCAACTAAAGATGTAGAAGAGGAGGCACATATAGAAAGAATACTAGAAATACTTGTTAACTTCAACCCTCTTACATCAACAAGGAAAGAATCCCACACAAGTATACAACATGTGTAAATCCCTCAGATAGAGGAGTCACAATTGTTGATTGATCCACATAAAGATATAGAGAAGGATAAACTAGAGAGAATTGTTGAAGAAAAGTCACCTACAAGGGATACCACTCTAACTAAGGACAAGAATCAAGAAAGAAAAGTTGAGGTTTTTGAGGAGGAATAAACACAATTAAAAAAGGCAGAAGAAGATAATATTATATTCAAGAAGAAAGGAGTGAATCTTCACAATAACCAATTACATAGGAGAAATACAAATCTTCATATCAAACAACCCAACTAGAGATAAGGGCACTTGAGGTCAAAAAAGAAAAATGGAGCACTAGTGTAACCTACCTCATAGGAGAAATATGAATATCCTAAACTCACAACTCAACTCAAGGTAGGGAAGCATAATTAGGAGCTAAAGGACACTACTCAAGACAAGGATCAAACTCCATGTAAGGAGAAATTATATGAGAAAAAGAAGACACAAGTTACACAACAAGAGGGTAACACCCCAAGTAGAGGCACCACATAAGGAATAGTGAGCACTCAAGAAGAAGAAGCTCTAGAAAAAGTCAAAGAGAAGAGCCTTAAAAAAGAAAAGGAAAAAGAGAAAGAGAAAAATCATGAACAATAAAAGACAACAATTCAAGAGGAAGAATAAGAGCAAGAAAAGGATAAATAATTTGTGAGGGAAGTGATAGTAAATAGGTCTAAGATGACTAAAAGAATATGGAAAGGAAAAATAAGTATAAATAAATAAAATTCCTCAAAGAGAAATCTCAATATAGAGGAAGAATTTGAAGAAAAATAGTACATACTTGCCATCCTCATCATCATCCTTATCTTCTAGCTTAGAAGATGAAGGAGAATTAGTTGAGCATAATGTTGAAGAATTAGTTGAAATGAATACTATAATCAAATAATATATTGACAAAAACAAAGATAGATTCAATGAGATGAGTGAAAAGAAGATCACAAAATAATATAAATTAGCTTTTTAGTATAAATGCAAGAGATAGAAGTGAGCAAGGAAACTCGTAAAAACTAAAGACTTGATAGTGGATTTGGCTACACTTGTCTAATATGACTATAGTACTTCTCTGATAAGTCCATTGAATCAGATATTTGAGAACATTAAAGGAAGGATGGACGATATAAAAATGTTGCATAGAGAAAGTAGATGGAAAAGTTCATGAACCCTCTTTAGCATGGTGTTGCCAAGTTTTAGTTGCCCCTTTTTGTTCTAATTGAGATTTTTGGTTAGATTAAGAATGAATTATACATGAAGTATGTCTAAGTGCCTCTTAGGTAACCTACTTCTCATCTTTCCCAAGCCCTTTACTTTCTTCCATTATGGCTTTCCTATTTATCTGGTGCGTGTGGGATTTAGGTGGTCTAGGAGTTATTGGTTTTTACTCTAGGGTCTTCCTAATAAGAAGTAAGTTGTTATTAAACTCATTATCAAGTAACTAGTCTTGACATTTCATTTTCCATGGCTTTAGAGATCTTTACCAACCCTTCCCTTTCAAGAAAGCCACACCAAGTGTAGATCTAAGGAACAGAACCATGGCAGTTGTTAATAAGTCTCAAATATGATTCTATCAAAATTGTAGGCTTGCAAGGTTATGGACAGAAGAAAATGCAAATTTTATTAAAGGTTCAAAGAAATAAAACTAAGTGTATCAAGTATTATGATTTTATAGTTGATCTACTATACATTGGTGGAAATGAAGCCATTAGTCTCTGCTTCCAATGCCACATGAATTTAAGATAAAAGTCTACCCCAATGATCGAGGGACTATATAATGACTTGCAATGGTTAAGAGGTGATCCAAAACTAAGAATTAAGGCCCCCATAAAGAAATAAAGGAAAAATTCTACTTATTGGATCTCAAATCAGGAAATGTGATCATAAAGGGTATTTTTCACCTTAAGGTAACAAAGGATCCATTTTTCTAAAGAGTATGAAAAGTAAAGTAATGATGCCCTAAAGTATAAATATTCATTGAACACTTCCATCAGATGCATCCAAAAATTTCAATAGTAAAAGGCGACCTTGACACAAGGAGAAAGTAGTACTAAAAACTTTTGACAGAAAGAAGAAGAGTGAAATGCGCACACTACCAAAGGATTACTGCACATACTACATTTCTGGATAAATGGAAAGCAACTTACAGAGAATTTAAGTGTATCTCTCTCTCCCACATGTATAAGTGCTATTAAATATTTGTTTGTTATCAACTTTGATGGAAAGTAGGGCACTTCCCATAAAGATAAAACACTCGTGCAAATTTGTATCACTCTAGTGAAGTAATAGTGCTTCCAAAAATGTTATATTTTATGTACAAATAGTAGAAAGTTTAAATAGTCATTATTCAAAGAATTAAATGCAAATATTTCCATTGTGAATGTTGACCAAACTTAATTTTGTTCGTGTGGCACCAATGTTCGAATTTGTCTACCTATTTCTCTAGGATTGCTGGTATTTCCCTTATTCAAGTATATTAAAAATGACTATTTATCAAAATCTACATCTTGTGTAATCATTTGGTGAATGGAAATCAAAGCTTCTATTTACAAGGAACTTATTGGCCTAGAGAGTGAGCTAAAACAATTGTCTGACACATCCTTCAAATTCTATGTTCTAGGTGATCTTCATAGAAGGCTTAATTCTCAATCTCTTCACCCAATCACTCAAAAACTCAAACATAGTGGATTGATCAAGGCAGCTAGATTTCCTATGGTTGTACATGAACTTGAGCTTTTTTGAGAGTGCATAGGATGATATGACCCAGAAAAAAAGCATATTTTGTTTCCTAACCAATATTTCACTTGTCTATCAACAAGGCTTTAATGTATTATGCATTCAACATCCCTGTCAAGGAACAATATTGTGACATAGATTTCATGACTTTTGCATCCATTTTCAATGAAAAGAAGACTCTTATATGGGAGTACATACAGAAGACCTGGTTCCAGACTGCCTTCTCAAAGTAGAGAAAGATGCCAAAAACTTTGTTTGACACAAATATGAAACAAGAAGTTGTAAACATCCTCACACTTCTCCTCAGGCTAAAAGGAAAAGAAGAGATATTAGAGTTTGTTGAGAATCATTTCTTTATGGTGCAAGGAATTTGTGCAGAAAATATGCACATAGATTGGGAATAGATCATCTGCCATGAACTCTCAGCATGGTTAAATTTAGCCATAGGCTTTGAGTAGTTCTACATGTCTTCTTATTTTATTTATGCCCATAGTGACTCACCACAGGTGGCCTAGCCTCCCTTGCATTTAGGATTACAATGTGGATATTAAATTCTATGAGTTTTACTAACCTCTGCAACTACAAAGAAGTTACAAGGAGTATGTGGCAGTTAATGATGCCTTCACAATGAGGCTATATTGTGAATTGCAAGGATGCCTAGAGAGGAGATTCTCACTTGAGGAAATTTTGACAATAAGTCAATTTAGATGATCATTCATCTAGTTCCTACATTTCTCCTATTTACAGATAGGAGCTTATGATAGATTCCCTAAGAAATTACCAAGGTATCCAGAGGACAAGGTGGTCCTTGTCAAGATGGGTTGATAGATCCTAGAACTAAACACTCTCTTTTCTAATGTAAAGAAGATTGCCAAAATTTTATTTCCTATAGTGATTGGCCTGTATTCTTGTGCCTCTAGATAGGATACCCAAAATCTAGTGAAAATTTTTGAAGGAAAGATCAAGTTGCTAGATTATGAGGTACTCAGGCCTTCGTATGATCTAATTAATTTTGTAAAGGATCATTTGAAATTAGTATATGCCTACAAACATGTCCCAGATATTGAAGATTATTGGTTTGGGTATCTTAACCAATACTAAACTCGAGAGAGATTTTGTTCATCGATAAATATTGATGAAATTAAAGTATGTAACAATTTTGTTGATGTTTTTAACCTTGTAGATGATGGAGGCTTCATGCATCCCACATCATATGAAAAGATCAAGAACACCCTAATTCTATTGACCCCACATGTTGGCCTAGTTATTGATACCATGGAGGTCCTCATGTGAGGGATCATTAAAAGAATTGATAAATAGGTTGAATGGACTCAAGCAAGGAAGAAAAGAATATGAAGTACTAGTTCCATGGGTGTAGTTTAACCTAGGGCCCCTCAATCCATCACAGCAATGAACACCATAGCTACTACTTCGAGTGTTGCAGGTCCTACTCAATCCATTAGATAGGGAGGAGATCAACCTCTAGAGAAGAACATGGTAATGTTGGAATTAAAAATGTGAAATATACACTTTTGAGGGAGGGGTGAATCAGAAGTTCAAACTTCAGCACTTAAAATTTTTATACCATTCATTAGATGCATGTAATAAACTAAAATGCAGTGTAAAGAAAATGCATTAGAACATATAAGCATACACACACTTGACACCTAATATGATTACGTAGAAACCCTCCAAATGAGAAGGTAAAACTGTGGTGGGGACGACACCCACAATTCTTCACTGCTACAAAAATAAAGTGTCACCTATTAGGGTTACAATGAATTGACCATAAAACATGATCTGCCCTATGAAAAGCTTGCCCTATTAAAGGCTTACTAGAGACTATTAAATCTCACCCTGTTAAAGGATTTTAACACCCTATTGAAAGTGTGCATGGTTAAAGGACTTTAGAACATTCACTTGGAATGTCACCAACTTTAACTTGCTAGTTTTAGATCACCATTTTGTACTTCTTAATTCTTTTTTATCTGATTTGCTAATGTTGATTCTTTAATCCTCTATTCTATAAACTAATTCTACAATTCTTTCACTCTACTAAGTCACCTTGAATTCTTTCTGATCAATTCACCCCTTCTCTTCCTTCTACTCTTCACTCATGTTCATACCTTCATACATACTAAATTATGGGGCTTTGTCTTCCTTAAAAAGACCTTTTGGTGGCTTAGGGTTAGGTATGAATCTACAGCTAAGATTCATTCATTTTGCCACTTAATCCCTTCTAATTTTTTGATAGGTTTCATGTTGATTGCGTAGGGAATCCAAATAGATTTTTCCTTATCTTCAAAGCTTTGAGATTTATCCATAAGCCGGCATAAAAATGGTTTACATAGTTGTTTGTGCCATCACAAACAACTAGTTCTAATCTGTGTTACTTGGCACTTGATAATACTGATGCTCAACACATACTGTAGTTCTTTCTCAACCATGTTATCGAGTCTAAAATACACAATAGTCTAAAAATATACATGCTAATATACACCATCATAATGATAAATAGGATTAGTAGAAGCAATGTTCCCTCCATGATCTTAGATACTATCCCAATCTAGTGGTTTTTACAAAGTTCATATAGACATAAAAAAGTATCAAAAGGCCTCTTAAAATACATCATGATATTTCCTATAATTTAATGGAATGATAGACAACCATGGTAGAGTTGTCATCATACTAATAGGAAAAAGCATCAACCTCCAATTTAGGTGTTATGCCAAATTTGAAACCAATAAGCCAATAGGTGCTTGCAACTTGGTTTATATTTTAGTTTTCATGTTTTTTTTACCTACTTAGGCTAGAATAAACAACCCTTGGATGAGAAGTCCATGGTTGTCAAAGAAAGACACCATTTAGTATGCTTAAGGCACTTTATGCAATTTATAAGAAAAAGTTATACATTAAAAAAATTCAGGATTTTTAATATTTTTGGTCAAGAAATCCTAGGAATGAGTTTTTTTTAGTTGGTTTTAGGTATTTTGGAACCTTTTCCAAGGCCTAGAAGTGGAATCAAGTGAAAAATGTAAAAATTGCACTTTTTGTGCAAAGTTGCATTGTTGAAAGTTGTAAAAGTTGCTCAAATTTGTGACTTAGTGGGAAAAGGGTTATAACTATTAAAATATTGGTTCTAACCATTAAAATATACATAGGAGATATGTATACCTCATTTTTGTAAGAATAAAACCACAAATAGAAATAAAAATTACATGCAAATATAACCAATAACAAAAAATAATAGATCACACAGAAATGAACACAAGGCACCAAGATTTAATGTGGTTCACCCAATCCCTGGGCTACATCCACCAAATTGCAAGTTTGATATTATTATAATCTAGTGATAACAACTTGATTACAATCTGTAATCCCTTACAGCTCAATACCGCCACAAGAAGCAATTTTACATCACAACATAATGAAAATACCTAACCCTAAACCCTTTTATACAAGTATTTTATGTTGTTTTAGGGTTACAACATGTTGGCCATATGTCGGCTACAACATCGGCCACAGCCTAAAAATCTAACAATTTATGAAGTATGTACAATACTTTCCTAATTAGTCACCACAATCTAACAATCTCCCACTTGGGGACTAATCAGGCTCCACACTAAACAAAAATCTCCCACTTGGAGACTGATCCTATAGCAATACCACTACCACATGGGGCTCCCACTGGATCAAACCACCCTGGACTCTGTTGTTCTTTTATTCATGTTCAGTCTAGAAGACCAACCAAAGCTAAAGAGGAGTTCAGCTTCTCCCTTGTTGCAACCTTTTTCAACATACCTATTGGATTGTCATTTGTATGTATCTTCTCCAGCTTTAACCGTCCATCCTCCAAAATTGATAGAATGAAATGGTACTGCAACTCTATGTGTTTCATCTTAGAATGTATAGCTAAATTTTTTGTAAGATGAATGCCACTCTAACTATCTATGAACAAATAATTATCCTTATGAGGATGTCCCAATTCTTCCAAGAAGAACTAAAGCCATATCATCTCCTTGGTTGCCTCTGTAGCAGCAACATACTCTGCCTCTGTAGTGGATAGAGCATTAATCTTCTGTAACCTAGAAACCCAGCTCATGGCTTACCTACCAACATTAAAGACATAACCTATAGTACTCTGCCTAGTATCAATATCTCCTGCCAAATTTGAGTCAACATAGCCTTGTAAATCAGTAGTAGAGCCCCCAAAGTGTAAACACTTATTGGGTGTGCCTCTCAAATATCTGAAAATCCATTTGACTACATTCCAATGCTCAATTCTTGGATGACTCATATACCTACTAATGACTCCCACTGCATGTGCAGTATCTGGCCTAGTGCATACCATATCATACATCAAGCTTCCTACAGCTGAAGCATAGGGTACCTTGGACATCTTATCCTCTTCTTCTTGTGTCTTGGGACAAATCTCCTTAGTCAACTTCAAATGACCACGTAAAGGTGTGCTGACAGCTTTAGCATTCTCCATAGAGAAATTTTGCAACACTTTCTCAACATAATTAGCCTGAGATAGTGTCAATGTTCTATTCTTCCTATCTCTATAAATCTTCATACCAAGGATTTTTTTTGCTGCCCACAAATCCTTCAGAGCAAATGCATGTGCTAACTAGCATTTTAGCCCCTTAATATGATCCATGTTAGACCCAGCTATAAGCATATCATCAACATATAAGCATAAAATAATGTAGCTATCATCATCCAACGTCTTAAAATAAATACAGTAATCTGAATGACACCTATTATATCGATGCTCATGCATAAAACTATCAAATTTTAGATACCATTGCCGAGGTGCTTGCTTCAAGCCATATAAACTTTTTTTCAATTTGCACACTAAGTTCTCCTTACCTTTGACCTCAAAACCTTGTGGTTGAGCCATATATATTTCTTCATCCAAATCACTATGAAGGAAGGTTGTTTTAACATCAAGCTACTCTAAATGAAAATCTTCAGTAGCCACAAGACTTAAAGTAGTACAAATAGAAGTCATTTTAACAACAAGAGAAAATATCTCATCAAAATCAATTCCCTTTTTCTGTGCAAATCCTTTTACAACTAACCTGGCTTTAAATCTTTTCTTACCTCCTTCCTCTTCTTTCAACCTATAAACTCACTTATTCTATAAAGCTCTTTTACTTGCAAGCAACTTACACAAATCCCATGTCTTATTCTTCAGCAAAGAGTCCATTTCATCTTTCATTGTAGACTCCCACTGAATCTTAGTATCCACCTACAAATCTTCATCATAACTTTCAAGTTCACCAACATCGGTAAGTAAAATAGAATTGAAAGAGGGAGAAAATCTTTGTGGAGGTCTAATTTGCCTTGTTGACTATATAACATTCATCAATGTGTGTGGTATTTGTTGTTGTATTTGTTGCACATCATGAGGAATGGATGGAACATTAGCTTTTGGAGTATCATCCAACACTACATAATCATCTTCTTTCTTCTCATGTTGCTACAATAGATCTGTGTACAACACTTTCTCATTGAATATGACATCTCGGCTTCTTACAATTTTATGATTTTAAAAATCCCAAAGCCTAAAACCAAATTCATTAATGCCATATCCAACAAAGACACATTTTTTTGATTTAGCTTCTAGCTTGGTTCTATTTTTAGTGTCTATATGAGCAAAATCTTCACAACCAAAAGTCTTGAGAAAAGAATAACTCACCTTCTTACCAATCCATGCCACCTCTAGAATACCATAGTCCAAAGGAGTAGAGGGACCTCTATTAATCAAATATACAATAGTATTGATAGCCTCTACCCACATGTGTAAGGGCAACCCAGCATGCAACCTCATGCTCCTTATGTGCTCCATTATAGTCCTGTTCATGCGTTTAGCCACTCCATTTTCCTGTGGAGTCCTTGGAATAGTTTTTTATCTATGAATACCATTAGTGGAGCAATAATCTTCAAATTTATGACTGAAATACTCACTACCATTATCAAATCTGAGACATTTTAATTTCTTACCAGTCTCATTTTCAACCAAGCATTTCCATTTCTTAAAATTTTGAAATACATCAAATTTTTGTCTAAGGAAATAAACCCATACTTTTCTAGTTGCATCATCAAAAAATGTAACATAATAATGAGAGCCACCAAGGGAAGATACCTGAGTCAATCCCCATACATCTGTATGCACAAGCTCTAATTTCTCCTTTTTATTTTCCTTCCGAGTCTTTACAAAACTCACTCTCTTTTGTTTTCCATACACACAACTTTCACAAAAATCCATATTAACACATTTTAGACCTGGTAAAACTTTCTTTGAATGAAGTGCTTTCATACCTTTCTCACTCATGTGCCCAATTCTATTGTGCCAGAGCGTTGTATCAAAATCTACAGTAGCTATTTGTTCTCCCGGCTCAACTGCAACAATTGTTCCTGAACATTCATTTTTCTCTGAAACAATCAAAGTAGAAGGAACAATATGACCTGTACAAATATATAAGGTGCCTACTTTCACACTTTTTGCTACTATAAGGGAACCTTTTGAAACCTTCCAATTTTTATCATTAAAAGTAACTACACAACCCTCATCACCGAGTTGCCCTGCTGAAATTAAATTCCTACTCAGCCTTGGAACATGTCTTACCTCATGTAGTAGCCAATAATTCTCATTCTACAACTTAATCTTAATTTTTCCCTTTCCAACAATCTGACAAGGTTCATTATCCCCCAAATAAACAAGCCCAAAATCCCCTTGGACATAATCAATGAAATAACCTCTATGAGGTGTAGCATGAAATGAAGCACCAGAATCTAAAACCCATGAATCATCAACACTTTCTAAAGACAAAAGCAAAGAATCCTCTTTGGATTTTTTACTTAAAAACATTTGCCTCCTTGTCTCCATCTAATTTATCTACTTTATTTTTCTTTCAACTCCAGCAATCTTTCTTTTTATGACCTGGTTTCCCACAGTACCAGTAGTCATTTGATCCTCTTGATTGAGATCTCTTCCCCTTTGACTTTCCTCTTTATTTCCCATGATTTCTAGAGTTACTTCCTCTCTCAATCATTCTGTCCCTGCTTTGTGCATTCAAAGCACTTCCTTATGTAGATCCACCTAAGGATTTCCTACGAATTTCCCCACTCAAAACAACACTGATCACATCATCATATTTTAGGGTACTAGATCCAGGAACAAAATTACTAACCGCCGTTACCAAGCCATTCCAGCTTTCAGGCAAAGAACACAAAATCAAGAGAACCATAATTTCTTCATCAAAATTGATACCCACAAAAGATAACTGACTAGTAATAGTATTAAACTCACTTAAATGATCTACAACAGATCCACCTTCTTCCATTTTCATATTAAATAAATGCTTCATGAGAAATACCTTGTTTGAAGCAAAAGGCTTTTCATACAATGTCATTAGGGTTTTTATCAACTCTTCTATCATCTTTGCTTTTGTAATATTAAATGCCACTAATGGTGCCAGGCATAACCGAATGCTTCCAAGTGCCTTTCTGTCCAAAGGATCCCATTCATCATTTGACATAGATCCTTGATTCTTGGCTTTTCCTTCCAACGGCTTCCACAAATCCTTTTGATAAAGATAGTCTTCCATTTGCATCTTCCATAACTAGAAGTTCTACCCATTAAACCTATCAACCCTCATCTTCCATCGCTCCCACTCAATCATGAGACTCCCACTTAACCGTGAGACTTTCCTACAAAGGATAACTGAAAGACAACCTCGTTCTAATACCACTTATTAGGATAAAACCATAGACAGAAATAAAAATTACATGAAAATATAACCAATAACAAAAATAATAGATCACATAGAAATGAACACAAGGCACCAAGATTTAACATGGTTCACCCAATCGGTGGGCTACGTCGACCAAACTGCAAGTCTGATATTATTACAATCTAGTGATTACAACCTAATTACAATTTGTAATCCCTTACAGCTCAATACCATTGCAAGAATCAATTTTTCATCACAACATAATGAAAATACCTAACCCTAAACCCTTTTATACAAGTATTTTATGTTGTTTTAGGGTTACAACATGTCGGCCATATGTTGGCTACAACATCGACCACGGCCCAAAAAAAAATTATGAAGTATGAAGTACTTTCTTGATCAGTTGCCACAATCTAACAATTTGTGAGGTCTGGAGGGCATTAATATACGAATTGGAAGAAGTTGAAAAGAAAGAAATTCAATTTTTGAGCCATTTTTACTATTGTTTGCATGTTGCACAAAATGTAAAAACTTTTAGACTAGATGTGATGGATTTTTGAGATATATATTTGAATCAAATTTCTTTTCCTTTTGGTCTCATCATTCTACATGCTTTCTAACTCAAGTTATTGCATTTTTAGTGAAACTAGGTTTTTAGGACAGCATTTTGGTGCACACAACAAAAATGGGCCTCTAACTATAATTTCCTTGGTTTAAATTTCATGCCCACTTTGGAAATGGTAGTTAGTAGGGTCCTTTTTAAGATTCCAAGGTTTCAAGACTAGAGGATGTGTTTTGTGATTTTTCCAACAAGCCCTAGGTCAAGTACCATGAAGGATTTGACCTCTTGTAGCGTGTTGATTTGTGAATGGCAGGAGTTCAGGTGAAGGGCTAAGAATTTGGAAATAAGTTATATTAGTGTTTCCAAACCTTCTTGATAATTAAGTTCATTTCCATGACCCCATTTCCTGCTGGTTTTTTTGTAAACCAGTTATCTACTTGACTGGGACATGATTGGGAACTGACAATCTCCATTTAAGCTGAATTATCCATTTAAAGGTGACAATGAGATTTTTGTTTTTATGTTAAGATCATTAATATACTTTTATGAAAAATTTGAGGGATCATGCCCAACTTGAGTATCCTGGCTTCCCAAGTCCTGCAAATACAAAGTTGCAATGTTGCTCAAAAAGTTGCTTGAGCAACTTTTGCAATTTTTGCAAAAAAATTTGCAAATGGAAGTTTGGGAAGTTGTAACTATCCATACATAGGTATATGAGCATGGGAAAAAAAAATTTGAATATTAGAAGGTTTCCAGTTAGATTTGCATTTTTAAGCAACTTTTACAACTTTTGCAATTTTGCACAAAAAGTGCAACTAATGCAAAGTTCACTATATTTCACTTCTAGGACTTGGAAAAGGTTCCAAACCATTAAAAAAAAACTAAAAACACCTAATCCTAGGCTATTTTTACCAAAAACTCAAAAAGATTCAATTTAACCTAATTAGCAACTTTTGCTTATATCTTGCACAAAGTGGCCTACGCATACATATCTTGCTCATATCTCTCTCACCGTTCATCATGGGATCAAATTGTCTATTATGTTAGCTCTGAGTAGGTAAACCCTAGCCCCAAGCTCATCCCAACCCATTGAGCACTCAAATGTTCTTGAGCATGCCAAATTGAAATGTCCCTAAGGTTCACTAAATACCATAGGGCAGCGATCTTTGACGAGGCATATCTCAAAGCTGGTGTGAGGTATGGATGTGATTCTAGGTCCTATAGGACCATGTTACAAAGACCTATAATAACCTCTCTCTTTTTTTAGAGATCTTACTCCATTTTGATTTTTTGACACCATCTTGAGTGATGTTGACACTCGTAGTGTTGGCCAGTACAAAGTTGCCAACTGCCAAATCTCCCTAACCGTTCATTGTGGGATCAAACTATCTATTTTGTTAGCTTCGAATGGCTAGGTAAACCCTAGCCCCAAGCTCATCCCATCCTATTGAGTGCTTGAACGTTCTCAAGCATGCCAAACTGCAACGTCCCTAAGGGTCACTAAATGCCATAGGGCAGCAATCTTTGATGGGGCATATCTCAAAGCTCATGTGAGGTATGGATGCAATTCTAGGTGTTATAGGACCATGTTGCAGAGACCAATAAAATCTCACTTTTTGGAGATCTTAATCTATTTTAATTTTGCAATGCCATCTCGAGCAATGCTGAAACTCGTAGTGTTGGCCAGTACAAAGTTGCCAACTGCCAAATCTCCCTCATCGTTCATCGTGGGATTGAACTTTCTGTCATGTTAGCTCCAAGTTGCTGGATAAACCCTAGCCCCAAGCTCATCCCATCTCGTTGAGTGTTCAAAAATTCTTGAGCACACCGAACTGAAATGTCCCTAAGGGTCACTAAATGTCATAGGGCAACAATCTTTGATAGGGCATATCTCCAAGCTCGTGTGAGGTATGGATGTGATTCTAGGTGCTATAGGACCATGTTATAGAGACCTACAATAATGTCTCTCACTTTTTGGAGATCTTACTCCATTTTGATTTTGTGAAACCATCTTGAGTGATGTTGAAACTTGTAGTGTTGGTTAGTACAAAGTTGCCAACTACCAAATCTCCCTCATCGTTTATCGTGTGATTGAATTATCTATTTTGTTAGCTCCAGGTGGTTGGGTAAACCCTAGCCCTAAGCTCATCCCATCTCATTGAGCACTCAAACCTTCTCAAGCACGCTAAACTAAAACATCCTAAGGGTCACTAAATTCTATAGGGAAGCAATATTTGATGGGGCATATCTTAGAGCTTGTGCAAGGTATGGATGCAATTCTAGGTGCAATAGAACCGTGTTGCGAAGACCTACAATAACCTCTCTCACTTTTTGGAGATCTTACTCTATTTTGATTTTTCAATGCCATCTTAGGTGATGCTAAAACTCGTAGTGTTGGCCAGTACAAAGTTGCCAACTACCAAATCTCCCTCACCATTCATCATGGGATTGAACTATTTTCTTTATTAGCTTCAGGTGGGTAGGTAAATCCTAGCCCCAAGATCATCCCATCTCGTTGAGCACTCGAACATTCTCGAGCATGTTGAACTGAAACGTCCCTAAGGGTCACTAAATGTCGTAGGGAAGTGATCTTTGATGGGGAATATCTCAGAGCTTGTGTGAGGTATGGATATGATTCTAGGTGCTATAGGACCATTTTGTGGAGACCTACAATTACCTCTCTCACTTTTTGGAGATCTTGTTTTTTTTTATTTTGTAATGCCATCTCGGGTGATGCTAAAACTCGTAGTGTTGGCTAGTACAAAGTTGCCAACTGCCAAATCTCCCTCGCCATTCATCATGGGATTAAACTGTCTATTTTGTTAGCTTTAGGTGGTCAAGTAAACCCTAGCCCCAAGCTCATCCTATCCTATTGAGCACTTGAACATTGTTGGGCACGTCAAACTGAAACGTCCCTAAGGGTCACTAAATGCCATAGGGCAATGATCTTTTATAGGGAATATCTTGGAGCTCGTACAAGGTATAGATGCAATTCTAGGTGATATAGGATAGTGTTATAGATATCTACAATAACCTTTCTTAATTTTTTGTGATTTTACTCCATTTTGATTTTGTGATTCCATCTCGGGTGATGCTGAAACTTGTAATGTTGGCCAGTACAAAGTTGCTAACTACCAAATTTCCCTCACCGTTCATCATGGGATTGAACTGTTTATTCTATTAGCTCTAGGTGGCTAGGTAAACCCTAGCCCCAAGCTTGTCCCATCCCATTGAGTGTTCAAACATTCTCAGGCATGCCAAACCAAAACATCCCTTAGGGTCACTAAATGTCATAGAGCAGTGATCTTTGACGGGGCATATCTCGAAGCTCATGTGAGGTATGGATGAAATTCTAGGTACTATAGGACCATGTTGCAGAGACCTAAAACAACCTCTCTCTCTCTTTTTGGAGATCTTACTCTATTTTCATTTTGTGACACCATCTTGGGTGATGTTGAAGCTTGTAGTGTTGGCTAGTACAAAATTGACAACTGCTAAATCTCCCTCACTATTTTTTGTGGGATCAAACTATCTATTCCATTAGCTCTAAGTAGCTAGGTAAACCCTAGTGCCAAGCTCATCCCATCCCATTGAGTGCTCGAACATTCTCGGGCATGCCAAACTGAAACGTCACTAAGGGTCACTAAATGCCATAGGGCAGTGATCTTTGACAGGGCATATCTCGAAGCTCGTGTGAGCTATGGATATGATTCTAGGTGTTATAGGACCATGTTGCAAAGACCTACAATAACCTCTCTCATTTTTTGGTGATCTTACTCCATTTTGATTTTGCGATGCCATCTCAGGTGATGCTGAAACTTGTAGTGTTGGCCAGTACAAAGTTGCAACTGGATATGTCATCTCATCCAATGATGGAGACTCGTGATAGAAGGTAAAGAGGTGATCATACACATCATTTTGAACATGTTTTTTTTTATGGTAATAAGGTAATCCTTGTTTGTAAGGTCAAGGAACTTGAGGTCACCTATAAACCCAAATTGCTTTAGTCCTAACAATTTTCCTTTTTTTGTTGTTTATGTTAATAAGTTGACTCAATAAGTTTTTTGAGAATCATTACACCTTATATAGCTACATGTTATTACTAAATGGTGTCAGTGGAAGATGTTAATGATCTTCTTGGTTGTCTTAATAGTCATTTCATGGGTTTAAAACATAACCACTTCCCTTTGTGAAGAGTGGTTCAAAAATCAACAAATTACATGTTGTTACAAAGAAAATACAGTCATAGGATGTTGGAAGATTGTTTTCACTCATAGGATGTTGAAGAATCTCTTAGAAGGTGGTGTAGGAGCACCCTTTCAAGGCTCTTGCCATATCATTTTTGGTGTGATGAACTTTTCTGAAGAAGTATGTGAATACAATAAGGGCATTTAGCTCATGTTTGTGTGTCCAACCTAGGATAGGTCTTAAAGTTTCCTCTTTGGTCTCTATTGAGAATGGTGCCTTAACTTTGGGTTGGTATCCTTCTTAGCTCTTTTTTGGGGGAAGGTTGATTTAGGATTTTTTATTGCATTTTAGGCATGGGTGTGCATAAAAAGAACCTTCCAAGATGGACTACTTGTTTAGAAGACCAAAATGCATGAACAATGCAATATTATGTAAATCTACCACCTTATGGAAGGGATGTTATTATGAGTTTGGAGATTCTTAGATGAAGAAATATAGTGAAATTTTCACTCCCAAGGATGTTTTGGGAAGGCATAGCATGGTCTTGAAATGTGAGTCAAAACAAGACTACCCAAGCAATAAAAATTGCACCAAAATTGCTTGCAATTTTTAAAAATTTGTTGAGCAACTTTTTCCAATTGTTGCTAAAAGACCTACTTTGTAAAGAAGCATTTGAAAATCCCTAAAAAATATCTCTAACCTGAGGAGAAACCTATTTATTCTTGGAAGAACCCTAATCAAGGGTTGGCAACTCATTTCTTGTATGAATCTGTACTGTTGGAATTTATGCAGGAGACTGACTGTTTTAGCACAAATTTTACTAGTTTTTAATCTTGTTTGGAGGAAAATCACATGGCTATTATCATTTTGTTTCATTTTTTAGTTGTCTTATTGTTTTTTTTTTCATTTTCCATGCATTAGTTATAGTTTGTGACCAGGTTTTGTAAATTTCTTCAAAGAAACCTGTCTGCTACTAGTTTTGGAGTTGTATATCATGAAAGGGTTGTAAGTCTTGTCTCCACTGTGGAAATTCCATGGTCTATATAGACTTCAAGGATATACACCCTAATGTATTATATTATTCAAGAAAGGGCCCTAAAAGTGAGTGCAAAGAATTCTTTGACCAAGCCCTAGGCGAGCTAAGGAATGCCCGGCTAGGGACTGTCAGCAAAGAAAGAGCTATCGAGAGAAAAGCTTGAATAATGAAGACTTTCCCTTCTAAGGGATTGAAGAGGGATATGAGGAGGCTCTAACTTGTGGACTAGGAGTATTTATGAAGTGTGAAAGGTCTCTTAAAAGTGAGGATAGCAGGCAGCCAAGAAAACCCTCCCAAACCCTCAATTTTGCTATTTTTGTTATACGGCCTATAGGCACCCTAAGACCCTAAAAATCCTTGAGCATGGGTCCTATGTATAAATTTTTCTTAAGGCTAGAGATGTTGAAACTCTAAGACAAAGGAGCTATTGGCCCTAGAAATATGGGTGGAGGCCTAATTAGGGGCTCTCCTTGTAACCCTTTTGTGAAGAAATCTTGAAATCAGGTACAAACCCATTGTTTTTATCCATTCAAGAATAGTAAAAGTGTTCCAATAACACCTTAGGACATCATGGAAACCTTGGTTGGACTGGGGAATATTGTGGTACCATAGTAGACCTATAAAAGCTTTGGAGGGATAGTGTTCCTAGAAGAGTAAGGGAGTGATGTTGCAAGTTTGGATTAGTTAACCTAGTGAGGAGGTCGGACAAGGCCAGGGGATGTTCTAAGTAGAAAGAGATCTTATAGAACACATAGGTGTAGAGAAAGCACCAAGATCCATTTATAATATACAAGGTTGCACGGGGACGTGGGTACTTGGGATACTTAGGGTATGGGTATGAGTATGGGTACAACTATTTTTTATAATGGGGGAGGGGGTACTTGTGTATGTCAAACTTTATTTTTAATTATACTTCTATATTTATAGAAAACCTAAATTTATGAGTCATGACAATGATTTTTCAAATCAAGAACAATGATAAAGTTTGCAAATGTAATGTATTGTTTTCAGTTTCAGATTTGTTATATGTTTGTAATAATAATTTATGATAAATGTTTAGATGCATAACATAGAAGGTAGACTTTAAACATGAACAAGAAGATCATAAATCATATGACAATGACATATTGCAAATTATGATAAATTTTTGGCTTTAACACTGATAAAGTTTTTTTTGATCAATATTGTATCAAAGTTTCAAACTGATTAGGTATTGAATTAAGCTTGATAAACACATAACAGAGAAGTAAAAATTTAAACATGAACAAGATCATAAATCATATGATGATGACATATTGGAAATGATAAACTTATTCTTGAATAGTGATAAAGTTTATTGTTAATCAATATTCTATCAAAGTTTCGAACTGATTAGGTATTGAATTAAGCTTGATAAACAATGAGCTGATATACAAACAAAAAGCCAAAAAAAATAATCAAAAATCTCGATCAAGGTCCTTTACTATGATGCTCTCCACTGAGTACCCGGTACTTGGGATACGTGTACCCAGTGATTGGGTACGAGTACCCATGCAACCTCATAGTATATTATGATAACAATAATGTCATACGTACATGAACAAACATATAATATATTATGATAACCAATAATGTCATACATGAATGAACATATAATATATTACGATAACCAATTAATACATGAACGAACATATAATATATTATGATAACCAATAATGTCATACATGAACAAACATATAATATGAAATGATAACCAATAATGTCATACATTAACAAACACATTATATATTATGATAACCAATTATGTCATACATGAAAAAACATATCATATATTAACCAATAATGTCATAAGTCTAATAATGTCATGCATCAAATATATGTCATACATCAAATATAAAATGTCATAGATACATCAAATTTATATCGAATATGTTTACTAAAATAAAATCCAACATATATGTCCACTGATGCCTATACATGTGTGTCTATCAACTATATCTTCTCCTGCCCATGAGGGGAAGGAAACAAATCTCTAGAGGTCTTTGTTTTTCATGTGGAGCGAGATGATGGGGATGATGGGGTCTTCCTCACATGCTCACCCATCCTCTTGTTTAGGCTCTTCTCCAACTCAAGCTGATACAAACAAAGTAGATATGAATAAATAATTATTATACATTGAAGTCAAATATATGTACACACAAAATTAATCATTTTCTTACCACCATCAAATAGTTGCTCTACAAGTCCACCTCAAAGGCTCACAGACAATCGGGTGTAACAAGACCCTACAACAATTCAATCAATTTAATCACTTATAAATAACATTAGAAATTGTGATACTAACTATTATAAACAACAACTAAAACCAAGAAAATTCTTTCATACCTTAGCCAATGGCTCTAAACTAGCCATAGCTGCAACCACTCCATGATCGATGGACTGACGAAGATGAGGAGGAGTCTCAGATGTCAAGAGTTGCATGTCATACAATACACATTACATGTAACATGAAACATGAAACAAATATAATCAAATTAATTAAATTAACATGAAACAAATGTACCTCTACAAAGCTCGTATCATGCCTAGGCTCAGAGTCCTTAGTGAATGTCGATGGTCTAGAAGAGAACTGATGCACATGCATAAAAAAATTTGTCAATCCTTCATATGATAACTTAATAAATATATGTATTAATTTAAATGATTAAATAAATACATACCTTTGTACTCATCAACGGGATGAAAAATGGGGCTAGGGGATTGCTACTAGGGCCACCAACACTCTAATCTTGAATTTTGGACAATGTCAATACATGATAATTAATTAGTCATTCACTATACATATGAAATATGATCAAATTATTTTATTATAATTATAATTTAGCTGTGTGTCAATGCCAAATGTCTCATTCAGGAACTGATTAGTGACTAGACCATCATCCATATTATCTCTAGCATGACTGCCAAATGTGCATAAGGATTTGCATGATGTGCACATGTGACTGCAATGCAAAAAAGGCTCCTCCTCAACTAATGGACTCGTCCAATGAATGAGGGTCTGCGTCAAAAGATTAATAGTACCTATTGGCCTCTACATGTTCCTTCACAACTGAAAGAATAATTGCATGCTCATCTTATGGCTTGACAACAAGTGCCCTAACTATGTTAGGGTCACAACGTGCCCCCGGCCTCTCAAATGATGACCCCCCACCTCTACCCTGAGATTCTAATATATTAAAATAATTGGGGATCTCCCCAAGGACAAATTCACAATACAATTTCCTTAAGAAACACATTGGGACCTCATGATTATTGTAGGGAGGGGCATCAAAGACCATCCACCATCTATGCCAAAAAATATTTCTAATGCCATCGTGTATGCACCAATGGATGGGGAACTATTTAGTTGTCTCTCTAATAGTATTTTGTTCACCAGGATTTCTAAACAATGCATAAATGCTACCTTTTGGTATTTTTTTTTTTAACATCTTGATATGATAATTTGTTTGCATAATATCTTTTTTGTTCCTCGCTCTTAACACACCAAATATCTAACTGACCACTAATAGAAGATACATAGGTCATAATGGACTCAAGGGAGGATGCCAATTGTGCTCTCATTGGATTGGTTTGTCCACAATCTTTCAACCTACCACTAAGTGCTTTTAATTCATTTTTCCCTCTTTCTATTTCATTTATTATGTTGTCTTGTGTGCCAGGAAGAGGTCTTCCAATTGGTGTAGGTTGTGAAATTTCTTGTTCTTGTTGTGGAGGGTTTTGATTCTCATCTTGTTGAGGGTTTTTGTTTGGATCTTGTTGAGGGTTTTGGTTTTGATCTTGTTGAGGATTTACCGGTTCATTATTCACATTTTCTTGTAAGAAACCAATTGCAATCTAAATAAATAAACAAAGTTAAAGAAAATTTGAAAAAAAACTACAAAACAATTCAAAAACATATAAAACAATGAAAAAACAAGGGTAGACAACATATGGCATGATCGCGATCTCGAACTTCAATGACAAGGAGGCATTTTGAGGAGGTGGGTGGCAAAAATATTCAATTTGCTCAATTTGTGTATGTGCTATAAGCAGAAGAACTTACAAAATGAAGTAAAAATGAATGGGTTGTGGGTTTTCAACCCATTTATTTATTTATTTTCTTTTTAAAAGTGCATACACACTATGCCTTAGGTATCCCAAGCTAGAGTGCATGTGCGCTATAGCACGTACGCACTTTCTAAAACTAGAAAAAAAAAAAGGGGTGTCATCTCTTTGGCACCACAACTTGGTGCACTTACCCATTGTTAGAAATAAATAATACTAAAATGTTGTTTAATTTGGCTCAAGGAAACTTTAATAATTAAAAAGGATATCACTATGATGAAAGTTTTGACTATTGATAGGGAAGGAAAATGTTCTAAATTTGACAAAGATATTACTAGAAAGAGGAGACAGAGTGCTAATTATAGTAGAATACCTAAATTTAGTTTGGCGGCCAATATCAACATGTTGAACTTCAAATCTAATGACAAAACTTAATCTTGTTGTAGCCTTGATTTTAATGACAAGATATGGGAATGATTTTGCAGGTGTAAGGAAGGACATAAATTTGAATAATTATGCGACCTTACCAACTCTTCATTACTCACCAAATGTGCCAAAAATGCCAGCGAGGATTTTACTAGATCTACTAAAATTGAGGATCTTCAATTAACAACAAAGGCTTTATTATGACATTATTTCAATCATGAGTTTTTAAGGCTAAATAATTTGAGAGAATTCACTATTCTCAAAGTTTCTTATTTCTCTACATATAGAAAAATAAATTTATCTATGGAAGATATGCAGAGGTGTGAATTTTCTTAGAATCTCATCATTGCGAAAGATAATCAAGATATTCATGAAGTTCTCTAGGAGTTGGGTAAAGTTATGGGATGGTCGTTGAAAAAAAAATTAACCTAGGGACAATAGGGAATTGAAATAGAATTACAAGATATGGAATTACTTTCATAATACGGGGCTAACTAGTTTCATCAAAGTTATCAGGGCCTTCAATAAAGAACTCTCGTCTAGGTTTTCCAACTCTTGACATAAGAGAATGATGACAATTGGTAGCATTGAGTTTATGGTTACATTGGAGATAATTGTGGAGGCTACTAGTTTGAGATGTGAAGGTCATTGGGTCAAAAGGAAAAGCCAAGGAAAGTACAACAACTATATGAAAAGCTTCTTCAAAAACAATGAGAAGGTGGAATGCATGAATGTAAAAAAATGGGCATAAAAAACTTTCTCCCCCTCCTCCTTTTACTATTATCTGCCTTTGGATTATGAAACATTTTACTTGTGAAGGTAGGTTTAACCCTTTCCATGCTTATCACTTCCCCCTATTGAACTTCATGTGCAATAGAGAGAAAATAAATATTCTATTCCTTCTAGTTTCATCCTTAAAGGGTAGCATATAAAATGAAGATAACCCTCTTCTTCATCAGGGATTAATTTTTTTTGTTTATACCAACATGTGTTTTCCCATCACCCAAATTTTAGCAAGAGCTTGACCTGCAGGAAAGTTTTGGTTGGGACTAGATCATCTCTAAGAATTGAGGAAATAAAACTATCCCCTGTTGTGAGCCCTAGAAAAGAAAAACCTAACCCTGGGACCCCAAAAAAATCTAGTGCTAACCATTCTCTATCAGATAGTGACCCTAAAAATCCCCTTGAATAAACTTTGTTTCTCAAAACCCCTTTAGATAGGAAGCATTATCCTCAAAGAAGCCAAGACCCCACCACTAAAAAGAGCAAGACTAATAAAGTCATCATTAATGTTTACAAAAATGACACTAGGGATGAAGAGAGTAAAGACAAAATTACTTTGAGTAAAATATGATAACAAGAGGCCACTATAGTGGAAGGATGATAAGGATACCTCTGTGGGTTTGGAGGAATACAAATTCCTTGATGCAGATACTGAAGCAGAAGAGGAGATTGATGATGAGGACACATAGGATGTTGACTATCAAGAGGAAGAGGATATTAGCTATGATGGGAAAGATGAGGTGGAAATGGTTGAACAGGAGGAAACTATTGAGGTTGACATTGGAGGCATTATTGAGAACAAAACTAAACCTATTGAGGTCAACAAAAAGAAACAAGATGATAAAGGCCATAATATGGAAGAGTAAGATAGAAACATGGAAATGGATTCCCTCCTCAATAGGGTTATGGAGCTTGAAAGTAATATTTCCAGTAGACTAGATGCTCTTTAATTCAAAATGGAATCCTTGGACAAATTATACAAAGATACCGTCAGAAACCTAGAGTTGGGGGTTTTTGTTGAATCTATCTATGTATCTAGAGGGAGATAATGGAAAGAATGGTTCTAGGTGTGGTCACTGGTAAGAGAAGGCTATGGAAGAGAAAGGATGCAGACTCCTCTAGGAAGGTGAAGGATTGTGAACAAGAGGCCAAAGATATCATAGATTGGCATGGAGAGCTTTCCCATCTTACCAAAGAATTGAATGATATTAAAAAATCTGAGTTTTCTTTCATGTTTTAGTTTCTTGATCACCTCTTGCAAAGATCTAAAAAATTATATTAGTCCTAAGATTAACATGCTTTCTATTATTTTGAACTTATGTGTCTTTAAGACCTTTTAGTTTTTTGAAGTTAAGTTCTTATGCAGTTTTAAGACTCATTGCTATTACAAAACTATTATATTCATGCGATTTATATTGAATGCTATATTTCGAGTTCATTTATGTTGTTGCATGTTGTTTAGTAAGTGCAGTTTCATGTCATCTTTGATTAGTTATTATGCTCTCAAGATGTGTATTAGTTTCTTTGGTAGTTGGTTTCTATTTTTAATTATTTGGTGGGAATGATCTCTTTGTTGCGTCTAGTTTTTTGGCTAGCTACTTGGTTGCAATGGCCCTAGGCTTATCTTTTTTTAATTATAAGTGTTGGTTCAAGGCCCTCTCCCTTCCTTCTTTATCAAAAAATTTTTAGCTTTTATTTTTTTATGACAATTAGTTTATCTTTCATTTCTACATTTTGGTTTTAGCTTCCTAGTTTTGGTGTGCTTATTTGTCCTCTTTTCCCTTCTCCCCTCTACCTTCTACAAGAATATCATTATGCTCATATATTTCTTTCACTCTTCTACCCAATGAAGCTAAGAATTGATCTCCTCTACCAAATATATGTTGGATTATCTATTATCCTACTTATGATACCCCTAATTTAAAATTTTAAAGAAAATCCCCTATCTCATTAATGATGAGAATCAAAGCAAAAAAATTGCACAGTAATCCCAATATTTCTCAATGGCCTTTCACATTATTATTCTATAAAAATGGAATTTCATGAAAGAGAAAATATGAAGTAATTGTTGAACCAATGTATAGGTTCAAAATATTCACACATTTAATGGGTTCAACAAGTTCAAAATATCAAAGCTTCAATAAAAGAAGTTCAAATTGTATATTTAATGGATCATTTAATTGTCAAATCTCATCATGGTTCTAAGATAATGTATGAATCTATTATAATTTCAAGAAAAATCACAAGGAAAGAATGATATCATCATCATATAGTTGTATCTGCATAACATGTTTCATGCTCAGTAAAGTTAGTTAATGTCAAAATCCATTAAAAATGATAGTAACTATGAAGTTAAAAGAAATGAATTCTTGAGGATGAATAAAATGTTTGTAATTAAAAGGATATGCATGGAGTCTTTCATTGTATTGTACCAATTTTCTGATGAATGCAAGAACATTAAAATATTTGAACAGAATTCTTGATTCAGTGCAACATTTGTATAAGAAGGGTGGATCATTTTTAATATATTTGAGTTTAATAAATTTAGGGCTTCCTAAAATTGCTTGTGTTGGTATGCATTTTATAAGTTTTGAGGTTATTAATGAAATGGTGGAGCATTCATCTTCATTTTCCTGATACATTATAATGTTTGGATTGTTTAGATTGGTAGATTTTGGAGTTCTAAGGGTATTTTTATTTTATTTATCTACTCAAATATATATCCCTTTCCTTTTCCCATTATAGTTTTAATTATAGAAATGTTTCGATAGCTATAGAATGGTTACGAAAGAGACCTTATGGAAGATGTTGTGCTAAAGAAGCTTACTACAACCTCCATCAATAAATGATGAGCCCAATATATGGGTAAAAGCACAAACCAATGCCATTCTTTTCTAAAGGAAAAAGATAATAGAAGTCAAATTGTTCAACTTCAGTGTCATAAAAGTGAAAATATTATTTCGAATTTGAAAATGAAGTAAAGTGATGAAATGCTTAAGAATGGATGAAGTTTAGGATTATGTTTTCTAATTATTATTTGGAATAATAATTTACATTTTTTTCTAATTTTTAAAGGTGATTTTTTAGTGGTTGAAAAATGTTATAAAAAAGGGGTCTAGTTTCCACCAAAAACTATATAAAAATAAACCTTTTTCCTTTGATCTCAAAACATGTTACAAAGGAGATATATATCTATTCCAATCAAAAATTAAAATTGGTTTATGACTTGTATTTTATCATTTATTACAATTCATATTTTAACTACCTTGAAATTGATGGTTTTTATCTCTCACCATATTTCTCATAACAAATCTATTCCAACAAAAATAAAAATTATACATCTAGAAGAGGACTCTCTCCTCTAGAACACTATTTTTTTCAAAAGAACCTTGATTTGATTTACTATTTTTTTCCTTCTCAAAATCAACATCTTCTCGACTATTAAAATATGCACTTATTATATATTTTTAACTAAAATATATTATGTCTAATTAATACACTATAAATCTTATATGAGAAAAAAAATTAATCTGAGCCCTACTAGATGGTATTTTTATATTATTTTAAAAATATCATTTCATGTAGTAAAATTTATTGAAATAATGGTTTTTTGAAATCTTTTTTTTTTTATGGTAATTGGACACAAATTGGTATAAAACATATGTTTAATGTTAGTCCCAACTAATAATGTTGATAATGTATGTGGCAGATTCTTATTAATTATTATGTTGTCATTGATGTCAATTCATAATAGATTAGACATCATGGTAATTCAGTAGAGTATCATGTCATTTAATTGATGAAGAGGATTTGAAGAAAGTATGGCATTGAGTTAGAGTACTAATATGTATGGTATTCAATGGGAACTTGAATGAGTTAGACAATTATAATGTAATGTTAATTTTATTATTTTACATTATGTAATATTGTAATCCAATGATGAATTCTATGTGTACACCGAGCTATGCAATTTGCACTAAGCTACAAGGTGAAAGAAGGAATTTAATGTTCACTAGGTGACTACAGGTGTCACCAAGAAAATAGAAAAGGAAGTTAAAGTTTGGTGTTAACCAAGAAAGTCTAGTGTTAACCAAGTAATTTATTACGCTAGTAAATTGTAATGTTCACCAAGTATGAGCTAGAAGAAAAAATAAAGAAAGATGGAATATAAGGACAACTTATGATGAAAATATAGGATGTTCAAGAAGTTAAAGGTTAAAGTCAAAATTAGTTACAAGATCAATGGCTGGAAAAATGCAATGAAGATTTGATGATGGAAATTTAAGTAAGATAATGATGAGGACAAATTTCAATGAAACTTCTATTTTCTAAATGAATAAATACATTGAATACGAGATCTAAAATCATGATAAGTGGCAAAATATAGAAGAATCTGGAAGCTAAGAGATTACTATTTAAGATGTTCTAGAAAGTTTTTGGTTATTGATCATTGTCGGAATTGTTGAGGAAAGTAGATTGAAAGTACAAAGTTGTTAAAGACAAAAGAAAAAAGGTGAGCCAAGAAGAACAAGAGTTGAGAAGATCAAGCTGAAATTGTGCAAAGTGTATGAAGGAGTGAATCAACAAGAAGGAGATCAGAAAGAAGAAGACATATCTAAACAAGCAAGGTAGTGCTAAACTTAATAGATTATTTTACTATTACTTTCTTATCATTGTAGTAGAAAATTATCCTAACCAAGTGGACGTAAAATTTCTATGAAATGATATATGGTAACATTGATTAATGATGTTTGCAAGTCTTTTAGAGTAGGCCACTCTTTAGATAGAATCAATGAATGATAAGGTCTAGATGATTTTTTGGTTAAAATCCTCTAACCAAGTCCAACTAAAAATGTGCATGTAACATTTACCAAGGTTGGCTCCAAGTAGAGCTCACTTCAGAAGAGTGAAAATGTTTGTGTTGTCAATCCCAGGTGTTCTTTCTCTTTATAGGGTCTTGACTTTAAAAATACCTATGTCAAATGTGTGTTTGATTGTGTGTTTCAAGTTGATTTTCATGTTATTTACTTATTATTATAACCCAATAAAAGTTAAGTTAATTTTTTTATACTCAGTAAAGGTATGAATGGTAGATAATAGTTTGAAGTAAATTGATCACAAGTATGAATTGTAAAATTAAAAGAGAACGTTGATTTATTGTTGTTGAAGTTAATGAAGTTTTGATTGGTACTAAAGTGTTTGAAATAACTTGACATAATTGATTCTCCCTCTCCCCCCCACCTCTCTAAGTTATCTAACAAGTGGTATGTGAGCACATTTCTTGGAGGAATAATTTTAAAGGAACTTGAGGTAAAGATCCAAGGATGTACAAGAGAGAGGTACCAAATTTGAACAAGGAGAATTTCTCCTGATGGAAAAATAGGATGAGGCTATATCTATCTAGTATTGGTGACAATGCTACATACTGGTTGGATTATGAATACTTTGCACCTCTGCTTCCTATAATCTTGGAACAAATGGCTAAGAAGGAAGATCATAATAGTCTGATGATTGAGATTTCATCGTCTCTAAATGATGTTGAGTTTGATGATGTCAATGAATTTACTAATGTTAAAGGGATGTGGTAAAAGTTGGCACTTGTACATGGTGGAAATGTGTTGAGAGCTAAGGAAAAAAGTCTAAAAGGAAAGTATGGTGACATGAGAATGAAAGATGGTGAGAATATTGCAAACTATGTGAACCAATGTGTTGAGAACTAAGGCAGAAAGCAAGAAAGGCAAGTATGGTGACATGAGAATGAAAGAAGAAAAGAATGTTGCACATTATGTGAACTAAATCAAGGAAGTTGTCAATGCAATTAGAGTTGTTAGAAGAGTTATCAGTGATTCTAAAATTGTAAGTAAAGTTCTTAGAACTCTTCTACCCATTTATGTTATAAAAAATTGTGCAATTATAGTAGTTAGAGCTATGCCTGGTAATGATCTCACACTTGATGGATTAGTTGGTCAGTCAACTACATTTGAGTTGAGAAATTATGATAATAGTGTGGTTATACTTAGCAATGCTTTTAAGTCCTTACTAACTATTGGTAGTTCAAAGAAAGATAGGAGAAGTAAAGATAAAAGTGACTCTGAATCTGAAGATGATATGGATGACATTGGAGCATTTCTTACAAGGATATTACCAAGAGGAAAAGGTAAATTACCCCTGATATATTTTTAGTGAAATGAAGTTGGTCATTTTGTGGCTAAGTTTCCCAACAAAATAAAGAGTTATAGAAATGATAAAAGAGATAACAAAGGAAAATTAAGGAATATAAGGACAAAGGAAAGAAATCATGCTACATTTTTGTAGAAGAGCACACCACATCTAGTATTGAACATGAGAAAGAAATAGTTAAGATGGTCTATGTTGTTGTTAAGGAGGATCCTAATGAAGAAAGGTATGAGAATGAAAAAGATCTTATTTCACATGTTAGAAAGAATAATACATGGATCATAAATAGTGGATGATCACATCACATGACTCTAGTGACATAAGTAAGTTTTACAAACTTAAATAAATTGATGGTGGTGGAACTATTAAGTTAGGTAATGATGTTCCATGTCTAGTGAAAGGTAGAGGGTCATTAATGTTGAATGATAGAATTAGATGTGATGATCTATACTAGGTACACGGACTAAAATATAGTATGTTGAGTTTTTCTCAGTTGAACAATATAGGTCACAAGATAGAGTTTCAGAATAGAAAATTCAAGATCTATGATGATGAGGGAAATCTAATTGGAACTGGAGAGCAAAAAAAAGTTAATCTATTTTATCTTGATCCTACTAGTGATATATGTTTATTTTCTAAGGTTGAGGATGTATGGTTGTGGCATAAGAGGTTATATCATGTAAATTTTGAGGATATGTTGAATGTTAGTAGAAAGAAAAAAGTTAGAGGCTTATCAAAATTGTATAAACCTGAGAATGCTATGTACAAATAATGTCAACTTGGTAAGATGACAAAGTCAATATTTTCAAGTAAGATGCACTTTTAATGATATTCTAGAATTATTGCATACTAATTTGTGTGGACCAATGAGACTGGAAAGTTATTATGATGATAGATACTTCATTTTGTTTGTTGATGATTACACTAGAATGATGAATGTTGTGTTCATGAAGTTGAAAAAATATGCTTTTGATATGTTCAAATGGTATAAGGATAGTGTTATGAAAGAGATTGGCAAAAAATTCAATTATCCTAGATCTGATAGAGGAAGCGAGTTTATGTATGTTGAATTCACTACCGTTTGTGTTGAGCATGGTATTAAGAGATAATTGTCTGCACCGAGGACACAACAACAAAATGGGATTGCTAAAAAAAGAAATAGATCCATTATGGATTATAGATTGTGCAATAAAATTTTTTATTGAAAAATATGTTGTATAAATATTCTAGAGAGAGGCCATCAACACTGCAATCTATACTCTCAACTGAGTTCAATTGAAGAAAGGAACAAACAAGACACCCTATGAACTCTGGTATGGTCATACATGTAATGTAAGTTATTTCAAAATATTTAGAAGTAGGTGTTACATTCATAAGGATGCAAGGAATGGAAATTTTTATTCAAAAAGAGATGAAGGTATTTTCCTTGGCTATCCATCTAAGAGAAAATCTTGTAAATGTTTTAACAAGGCTACTAACATAATGATTGAAAGTGTAAATGTGAGAATTGATGAATTTTCAGACAAGAATGATGTGGAAAGAAAGAAGGATCTAAATATTATAAAAAGTTTGTATATTTGTATGTAGATGTACCTGATACACTTACTGAGTTATAGCAAAGTTCTACCAAGAAGCAAACTGCATTACCCAACAACAAACAGTATAACCTAAGCAAGAAGATGGACCCTAAATGAGTGATAATAATGTTGATAATCAAAGATCTGGACCAATGCTAGTAAACTATGTGAAAAGAATCATTCACTTGAAAAAATTATTAGATATAGAAGCATTGGAGTGAGGACAAGAAGTAAGTTCAAAGACATTACCTATTTAATATCTAAACTTGAACCTAGAACTATTAAGGCTACACTTGAAAATGAAGATTAGATAAATGTAACGAATGAAGAGATTGATCAAATAAAGAAGAATGATACATGGACACTAGTACCGAGACTTGCATATAAGAATGTGATAGGAGCAAAGTAGATTTTAAAAACAAGTTGAATAAAAATGGTGAAGTAGTGAGAAATAAGGAAAGGTTGGTTTTCAAAGGTTATGTCCAAGAAGAAGGAATAGGCTATGGTGAGACTTGTGCACCTATAGAAAGACTAGGAGTAAGAAAATTTTTGGCTTTTGCTACTTACAATAAATTCAAAGTATATCAAATGGATGTCAAATCTGAATTTCTAAATTGGATACTTGAAGAAGAGGTCTACATAGAACAACTAAAAGGGTTTTTTGAACCTGATTAGAAGAACTTAGTTTGCAAGTTGAACAAAGCATTGTATGGACTAAAGAAAACACTAAGAGCATGGTATGAAAGGTAACACTCTAATTTGATTAAGATTAGATTTTAAGAACAAATGAGGATAGTAATTTGTATTTGAAATGTGAATCTCAAAACATTATGTTAATTACTGAAATCAAGTTGGGGATAATATTGTATTTTGAACAAATGACTTGCTATGCAAATCATTTATTGATCGAATGAGCAAGGAATTTGAAATTTCTTTTTTTGGAGAGGTTAAATTTTTCATTGGCTTACAATTTCATCAAACAATTCATGGTATTTATGTGACTCATTCTAAATTGACAGAAGATTTTGGATTGTGGTACAAACAAGATGGTAAAACTCTTAAAGTCTATACTAATACAAATTGGGCTAGAAATGTGGATGATAGAAAAAGCACAAGTGGTGGAGCTTTATTTTTAGGAGAAATATTGATAACATGGTTGAGCAAGAAATAGAACTTCATTTCACAATTTATTCCTGAAGTTGAGTATATTGTTGCTACAATTAATTATTCTAATATTGTCTAGATTAAACAATTGTTGGAAGGTATGCAAGAAGAGATAACTGAGCCTATTACTATTTACTATTATAACACTAATGCAATAAGTATATCAAACAATATAGGGATGCATGCAATGACAAAGCGTATAGCAATCAAGTATTACTACTTGAGGTAGCAAGTACAAGAGAAATAAGTAAGGTTTGAATATGTGAAGTATAAAGAGAAAATTGCAGACATATCTACTAAGCCATTATCTAAGGGTGTTTTTGAGTATCTAAGACGTAAGTTGGGGTTCCTTCCCCTATCCAAAGTTCACTAAGTGAATATGTGTGTTATATCAATTCATGGATAAAAAGAATTATATTTGTGGAGTTGATGCAAGAGTTCACTCTGTAGGAGTTTCTTCCTGAAGTTTTGAAAATGATTAGAATGAAATTGATATAAATATTACATGAAAGGTACAAGGTATAACTACAAGGTTTTATAAGTTTCGCATTGGAACTTATAGTTACCTTTGGCATTGTTGTCAAAGGGGGAGAGAAAGAATAAAATAGAGAGGAAAAATGGCTAAGTGGGAAAGAATAAGTAAAGGGAGAGAATCTATAAAATTGATGATATGAAAAAGGAGTAAGTGAGAAAGATTGTTGTCGAAGGGGCCCAGAATGAGAGAGAAAATTAGATCTAAAAAAATATGGTTTTGATATAGAAGAATGAAGATGCTAGTGAACTGAAAGTGAAGCAAATCCTAAAGGGGAGAACTATTGAAGATTGATGTTTTTGAAGATACAAACTGAGTACACCTGATAATGAAATATGTTGCAGAGAACTTGAATCAAGTCAGTGAATTGAAAAGTTGTATTGTTGTCAATACATATATTTTATTATCTTATGTGTAATGTTTTGTAATGTAGAATCATATGTTTATGTTTTACCATCAATGCTAGAGGGGGAGATTTTAGTACCAACTGATAATGTTGATAATGTATGTGAAAGAGTCATATCAGTTATTATAAATGTTTCCATTGATGTCAAGTCTTAGTTTATTAGACATTGTGCTAATTCAATAGAGTGGCATATCATTTAATTGATGAAGAGGATTTGATTGGTGAAGAGGATATGAAGAAAGTATGATGTTGAGATATAATATTGATATGTATGGTATTTAATGGGAAATGAGTTAAATAGTGATAATGTAATGTTGATTTGATTGTTTTACAATAATGTAATGAAGTCTCTGCATACACCCATACAAGATGCACCGAGCTACAATGTGAAAGGAGGAATATAGTGTTCATTAAATGACAATGGTTGTCATCAAGAAAATGGAAAAGAAATTTAGAGTTCAATATGTTTGTAAGTCCTTTAGAGCAGGCACTTTTTAGATAGGATCAAGGAGTGATAAGGTCCAGATGATCTTTTGGTTAAAATCCTCTAACTAGGTCACACTAAAAATGTGCATGTAACATTTAACAAGGTTGGCTCCAAGAAGAGATCACTTGAGAAGAGTGAAATATTTGGATTGTTGGTCCCAGATGGTTTTTCCCTTTACATGGTTTCTATGTTAAAAATACATATGTCAAATGTTTGATTGATTGTGTTTTGCAAGTTGATTTTCATGCTATCTACTTATTACTATGACTCATTAAAAGTTGAGTTAACCTCATGATACTTGATAAAGCTATGAGTAGTAAGATAATAGTTTTACATAAATTGATTACAAGTATGACTTGTGAAGTTAAAAGAGATCACCGAGTTATTATTGTTGAAGTTTATGAAGTTTGAATTAGTACTAGAGTGTTTGAAATGCATGTGGGATAACTGGACATAACTGATTGACACCCACCCCCCACCCCCCCACCCCCCCTTGCTGACCTTAGTTATCTATTATTCAATAAAAATTTCTAATTGGAAGAGTTGGAAAACTCATATAACTTATCTAAAATGAATCTAGCTAGATCATATGTTTGAATAAAATTGAGTTTTAGTTAGAAATACTCAACTTCAGTTGTTTTGGTAAGTCATCCTAAAAGGTGATACAACTTTGTTCTTTTACCCATATATAGTAATGCAGGAACATCCAATAGTGTCATAACAATCCTACATCACTCAAAAGTATATCTAGTAACATTATATATTTGATGTTTTTATATTTCTAGATATCAAATTGGAAAAATCAAATAGTCTAACTCTAAGATTTTTGCTCTACTTTTCTTGGTCGGTTTTCAAAATTTTAGGCTAATATTAAAATTGTAGGAAGAATGAGCTATTCTATAAGATAATAATATTTATAAAAATGTAGAGGGTGTGAGTTTAGAAGAAGGTGGTAATTATACATATTAAGCACTTTGGAAAAATAATCAAGTCAAAACGTTTCAACATTTGAAATTTATTATAATTTTAAGTTGATGAAGACCTCTTGAAAAACCTTTAGATTCATATTAGAGACCTACTACATGGTCTTGTACATCCCCAAAGAATAGGGGATAGCCTTAGTTAGTCCACAAAATTATAGAGAGCTTAGAGATCTCTTTTACAATGTAAATTCTTTGTCAATTAAATTTTTGGATCAAAAGTTATTCTTCTTAGAAGTTGGATTACTTTTTTCAGAATTGCCTATTTTTGCACCTACTTCTAATTTGAATTTTAGATCCTTTGTCTTGGTGTTCAACCACCATATTTCAAAACGTAATTTTTATTCTTGGTTCCAAACCTAAAATAGGTTATTCCCATCTTGGTACCAAGTGAAAAGTCAATTTTGGGAGAAGGTATTATTGGAAGAGTTTTCCTCCAGAATGTAATAACATTTCATGGGCCATATAGTGAGATTTATTTTTTATTGTAATGGATGTGATAGATTCTCAATTTAGATAATAGGAATGGCCTTCACTATTGTGTTCATTTATGTCTCAAGTTATGCCCTCTTCAAGTGGTTCCTAAGTCTATAGATAGATGCCCAATTGTGAAGCATTTTCTACTAGGACTATAGTTGTGTATTGAGAGATAACTATGAAAAAGATTGTGCAAAGGAGTGATGGTGAATGAACTATGGGTGTTACAAGAGATGATATTAGATCCCTCTAAAGGAAAGTGGAAGCCTTGAAAGAACATATGTGAGGAGGGATTGATATTGTGGGGTATGTGTAGGATCATGGTCAACCAATCTATGGCCTTAAGTGTCAGTGAAAAACTAGCAAATCAGGGTTATGTTAACTTGATACAATTTTTAAGTAATTATGGGCTTTATATCAAAAAGTTGTAAGAAAATAATCTGTAGGAAATTGAATATAATTTCTAAAATACTAGGTTGTATCTGGAGAAAAAATCATTTGATTTGTCAAAATTTTGGATTTTAATGTAGTACTACAAAAATTTCAAGGTGAAAATAGAAAGCAGGTGTATGTCTGACCGCCTTAATCAAAATCAAATGATAATATTTTTTAATATAATTATAGATATAAAAAGTAGCTCATGCTCAGATGTGATGCATATTTTTGGGTATTTTATTCCAAATAAATAATTAAATATGAATTTCTACTATAACTTTATCAGAATAAAAAAAACTCAAATGTTTGACCACCTTAAGTAATTGAAAACTTTTCAAAATTATTTTTTTCTTATACTAGGCGAAGCATAGAATGTGATGCAACTTTTGGATTTAAAAAATGTTACACCATTTTAAAGTTATAGCTATTTTTCAATTAGTATGTCAATCAACAGTTTATAGACATCTTCATTAAAATTAACTAATAAATACTTATCAAACTCGAAATTTGATAGCAATTATATCGATGGAATCTTGATTGTTATCAAAAACCCTTTTTGTTTCATTGAATTTCGATGAAAGAAATATTGTCAAATGGCTACTCGAAGTCCGGATGTTAGTGAAAAATGTCTCAAACACATTTTTTGAGTTGACCAGTTAAGAGGTTTGGTAAATACCAAGCCTAATCGGGTACCCAAAATTTGAGGGCAAAAAAAAAATTCAAAAATTGATTGCCCAAATTTTGGAGGGAAATCAACTTGGCAAGTATTCAACAATATTATATATTATTATATATTAGTATATTATTATATACTACTATATATTAGTGCATTATATTATTATTAAATATAATATAGTAATGCATTTGATATTATATACTATAGTAATGTATTATTATTATTATTATATAGTAATGGGGTTGTAGGCTAGGGTAATCGATGTAACGGATCAAATGGGATCATGGATAGCCTACAACCCCATTCAACCCATAGCATCGATTACCATATATCCCTAGGGCTCCTAGGACCCCTAAGGACCTATTTGGTTTGTTCAAATGTGTCAAAAGGGGTCATAGGATAACCTATGACCACTTTCAATGCATTTCATGACAACATATGTCCCTAGGGGTTTTAGGACCCCTAGGGGCCTATTTGGTTTGTTTAAATGGGTTGAAAGGGGTTATAGGATAACCTAATACCCCTTTCAAAGCATTTCATGACAACATGTCCCTAGGGATTATAGGACTCCTAAGGACCTATTTGATTTGTTTAAATGGGTCGAAAGGTGTCATACAATAACCTATGACCCCTTTCGACACATTTTATGACAACATATGTTTGTAGGGGTCCTAGAACCCCTAGGGACCTATTCAATTTGTTCGAATGGGTCAAAAAGACTCATAGGATAACCTATGATCCCTTTTGACAAATTTCATGACAACATATGTCCCTAGGGGTCCTAAGACACCTTGGGACCTATTTGGTTTGTTCGAATGGGTCAAAAGGACCCCTAGGGACCTATTTGGTTTGTTTGAATAGGTCAAAAGGGGTCATAGGATAAACTATGACCCCTTTCTATACATTTTATGACAACATATATATCTATTTGATTTGTTCGCATGGGTCAAAAGGGGTCATAAGATAACCTATGATGCCTTTTGATGAATTTCATGACAACATATATCCCTAGGGGTCCTGGACCACCTAGGGACCTATTTGGTTTGTTTGAATGGGTTGATAGGACCCCTAGGGACCTATTTGATTTGTTTGAATGGTTCAAAATCCTATGACCCCTTTTAACACATTTCATGACAACATATGTCCCTAGGGGTATTAGGGACCTATTTTTTTGTTTGAATGGATGAAAGGGATCATAGGATAACCTATGACCCCTTTCAACACATTTCATGACAACATATGCCCCTAGGGGTCACCTATTTGATTTGTTCAAATGGGTCAAAAGGAGTCATAGGATAACCTAGACCCCTTTCGACACATTTCATAACAACATATGTCCCTAGGGGTCCTAAGACACCTACGGACCTATTTGGTTTGTTTGAATGGGTCGAAAGGGGTCATAGGATAACCTGTCACCCCTTTCAATGCATTTCATGACAACATATGTCCCTAGGGGTCCTAGGACTCATTGGAACCTATGTGGTTTTTTTGAATTGGTGAAAAGGCGTCTTAGGATAACCTATGACCCCTTTCAATGCAATTCATGACAACATATGTCACTAGGGGTCCTAGGACCCCTAAGGACCTATTTGATTTGTTAGAATGGATCGAAAGGGGGCATAGGATAACCTATGTCCCCTTTTGATGTATTTCATGACAATGTATGTCCCTGGGGGTCCTATTTGATTTTTTTGAATGGGTCAAAAAGGGTCATGGGCTATCCTATGACCCTTTTTGACCCATTCAAAAAAATCAAATAGGACCCCCAGGGACATATGTTGTCATGAAATGCGTCGAAAGGGGTCATAGGCTATTCTATGATGCCTTTTCACCAATTCAAAAAAACTAAATAAGTTTCAATAAGTCCTAGGACCCCTAGGGACATATGTTGTCATGAAATGCATTGAAAGGGGTGACAAGTTATCCTATGACCCCTTTCGACCCACTCAAACAAACCAAATAGGTTCATAGGTGTCTTAGGACCCCTAGGGACATATGTTGTCATGAAATGTGTCAAAAGAGGTCTAGGTTATCTTATGACCCCTTTTGACCCATTTGAACAAATCAAATAGGTGACCCCTAAGGGCATATGTTGTCATGAAATTCATTGAAAGGGGTCATAGGTTATCCTATGACCCCTTTCATCCATTCAAACAAAACAAATAGGTCCCTAGGGGTCCAAATATCCTTAGGGACATATGTTGTCATGAAATGTGTTGAAAGGGTGATTTGTTGGAATGGGTCAAAAGGGGTCATAAGATAACCTATGCCTCCTTTTGACGCATTTCATGAAAATGTATGTCCTTGGGGGTCCTATTTGATTTGTTTGAATGGGTCAAAAAGGGTCATAGGATAGCCTATGACCCCTTTTGATGCATTTCATGACAACATATGTCCCTAGGGGTCCTCGGACACCTAGGGACCTATTTGGTCTATTTGAATGGGTTGAAAGGGGTCATAGGATCACCTATGACCCCTTTTGATGCACTTCATGACAACATATATCCCTATGGGTCCTAGGACCTATAGGGACCTATTTTATTTGTTTGAATGCGTCAAAAGGGGTCATACGATAACCTATGACCCCTTTTGACGTATTTCATGACAATATATGTCCTTATGTGTCCTAGGACCCTTAGGGACCTATTTGGTTTGTTCCAATGTGTTGAAAGGGGTCATAGGATGAAAGGGGTCATAGGATAACCTATGACCCCTTTCAACACATTGGAACAAACCAAATAGGTCCCTAAGGGTCCTAGGACACATAAGGACATATATTGTCATGAAATACGTCAAAAGGGGTCATATATTTCATGACAACATATGTCCCTAGGGGTCCTAGGGCCCCTAGGGACCTATTTAGTTTGTTTGAATGGGTCGAAAGGGGTCATAGGATAAACTATGACACTTTCAACACATTTCATGACAACATATATCCCTAGGGGTCTTAGGACCCCTAGAAACCTATTTGGTTTATTCAAATTAGTCAAAAGGAGTAATAACGAAGGTTGTAGAGAAGTTACAGTAGAGGTTTTAGTCTATTGAATGAGTTTCAAAACCCCATATCTAATTTGCACTTGAGGGGTTACTACTAGTACAAAAAATTAATCAGAAAATAGACTTAGACCCTATAGCTAGTTTTTCTAACAAGGTTTCTCATAGGATGGCCCCTACTAAGACCGAGGAGTTAAATAGTCAAGCTTGGGAGTTGGTAAGGAAAGGTTTGATTTAGGAGAGACGAAGACCATGTGTTGTACTTATAGTACTGGCACCAAAGAAGGATGGAAAGTGAGGATGCTTATAAACTAGGGCCATAAATAGGATAACCATCAAATACAGGTTACCCCTACCAAGGAAGGATTGTCTTATAGATTATTTAAGTGGGTCTCAATACTTCACAAAGATATACCTCAAGAGTGGTTCACTAGATTCAGATCATAAAGGGTAATAAATGGAAGAATGTATTTAAGATCAAGGAAGGTTTGAATGAGTGGGGTAGTCATGCCCTTTGGGATAACCAATGTATTGACCACCTTCATGAGGTTCATAAATGAGGCACTAAAGAAGTTTTTGGGAAACTTTTTTATTGTCTATTTAGATGATATTTTGACTTTTATAAGGTACTAGATGGGAATTTAATCCATATCTATAGATTCTTTACTAAGTTAAGGGAAGATAAAAATTTGATTAATATGAAGAAGTGGTGATTTGTAAAAAGGGAATTAGTCTACTTGGGGATTTTGTCTCACCTTGGACTCAAAATGGACCCTGAGAATGTGAAGTGTTAGAAATATTTAAAATACTTGAGAGGGGGGTGAATCAATTCCTCAAGGTCCATAAGTACCATTTGAAAAATTAAACATAAAACATTCATTGTTTTGCTTATCCTGATGTTACTCGATCTCTACTATAATGATAAAATTATTTTCCCAAACATAACATACTTTGTTGTATGTAAACTTTATCAAATGCAAAACATATTAATCATTCAACACAAATTTTACACTAGGATTTTATGTGGAAACCTAATTTGGAAAAAACCACCAACAACATATCACCACTTTTTCACTTTTTCGAAGTGAGCTATGTTAGGAGCCAACCCTATTAAAGGTTTACAATATACACTATTAAATTTGACCTAGTTAGAGGATTTAATCACCCAATTAGGAGTGGCCTTGTCAATGGACTTAGATCATCCTATTTAGAATGTACCTTGTTAAAGAATTTACATAGATTGTTAAGTCTTTCAAATGACTATTAGGTCAACCTCTATTTTAAGGATTTCAATACGAACTATTTATAATGATTAGAAAGAAAACAATAGGGTTTTGATATGTATGATTACAACTCACTTTGCAGGTTTAGATCATTGTTCGGTCCATGTGTTGATTTACTAATAAGATCCCCATTATCATCTTTGTTATTTATTTTCTTGGCAACCCTTCAAGAAATTAAACTTTTCCTTCCAAAAAAAATCAATCCATCTACTCAAATTCACTTATCAATATCAACATCATATGTGCAAGCAATCTCCTTGTACTTTGCTTTCACTCTCACACACTTGTGTTCACCCTTGTGTGACTCTAATCCACCTTTCTTTGTGTGCCTCTCTATCTCTCTTTAAGTTTGGTTGTATACCTCTTTAAATAGGTAATTATTTCTTTACCATTTTTCATGATCACCGTAGATCTTAGGGTTTACGATCAGGTTTAACATGAATAATTATATATTTTCATCTTCTTGATCATCCTCTATAAACTTCTTTCAAATCTGTCTTTTAGGTCTTTATTCATTCCTCACCTTGAATTTAATGATCCAACTCATCAATCGTATCTTCAACATGGTTTACATCTCTAAAGAAATCAATTTAGTCAGCTTGATTTCATAATTTCCTCAAATTCATTCTCAAAATTGTTACTCGACAATCACTAAATTTTGACACTCAGTCATTACTAAATTACTCAGTCGCTATAAAACTTTTGGCTCGACATCAACTATCTTGCTCGGTTTGTTGATATTGTGCCAACTGATCATGTATTGGGGGTTGATAATGGAGGTGAGTATTATAGCGCAACCTTTGAAGATTACTATTCTATTAATGGAATTCAAAGGCAGAAGACAGTTCTAGGAACCCCACAAGAAAATGGGGTGTCAGAAAGAATGAATAGGACAATCATAGAACGTGCAAGGAGCATGAGATTGCATGTTGGTTTACCTCTTCATTTCTAGGAAAATGTTGTAAACTCTGTTGTTTATTTGATAAACCCTTACCTTCAGTCCTTTTGGATGGTGGTATTCCAAAGGAAGCATGACTAAAAAAAGGTAAATTATTCATTTCTGAAAACTTTTGGTTGTCCATGTTGATAAAGAAAATTGAACCAAGCTTGATGCTAAATCTCTAAAATGTACCTTCATTGGATATAGAGTGGATGACTATGGTTATCACTTATGGGATTTGAAAAATCTTAAAATAATCAGAAGTAGAGATGTTATATTCAATGAGAAGGTCATGTTTTAAGAACAGTTGTAGGAAAAGAAGCATGAATAGGTCAAACAAGAATATGTGGTGTTGGATGAGACTCCTAAAAATGAAAAGTCACTAGTACCTAATGCTTAGAAAGAATGGGTTATCCCACAAACTCATGTAAGTGTTAGACATTCTACAAGGTCAAGTAGACCTCCTGAAAGGTTTTCTCCTTCTTTGTATTTCATTTTATTGACTGAGTATGGTGAACTAAAAGAATATGAAGAAGCAATGCAGATGGATGCCAAACAATAGTGGAAGTTGGGTATGAAAGAGGAGATGGACTCCTTATTGAAAAATAAGACTTTGGACTTAGTTCCTCCACCTGAAGGAAAAATATTCTTACCTAACAAATGGGTTTATAGGTTGAAGGAGGAAGATGGAGGAAAGAAAAGGTATAAGGCTAGACTTGTGTTAAAAAAATTTGCATAGGAAAAGGGTATAGATTTTGATGAAATATTCTTCCCTGTTGTAAAAATGACTCCAATTAGAATTGTACCCCTAAAATGTTGTTATAAGTGGCTAAGATGCATAATGCATTGTAATGTTGGTAAACATTTTTGTTGGATAATAGAAAGGTTGAAGGCTATGTAGGTGGACATAGCCTAGGTTTTGGGTGAGTCACGTTAAATTTGTGTGTTATATGTGCTCTTTTTTCTTTTTTCTATTGTTTCTACATATAACTATTTATTCTTATATTGTTCCAGATATGTCAAACCTTAACACAGTTGATACCAATTCTCGGTCAACACTAGATTTGCTCGAAACTTACTATGGCTTGGTCGACACTAGCATCACTCGACACTCCTTAACCTTTTAATCTATTGCTTGGCTTAGCTTTACTTTCTTAATATAAATAATCACTTGGTCTTATCGAAGTCTATCTAATCAAATGTCCATTGTAGCTTCCTTTTCATAACTCAACTTTTCCTCTAGGTGCTATTGTTATGAGCCATTTGTCAAATCCTCTTCATCAATCAAATAGATATGACACTTAGATTAGGTAGCAATATGTCTTATCAATAGATTTGACATCAATGACAAAACAATATTGTTCCAATTTGTTAGTAAATAGTTTTGTCCTTCGGATAGAAATGCAAACAATGACTCAATATGCTTCAAAAGAAGAACAAAATATACTAACGATTGGATAGATTATCATTTCATTGATAATCGTCCTCTAAATTGAGAGGTACAGCTCCCTCATAAAAGATATACAATGAATGCGACAAACTGATTCTTTCTTTAACCTGAAGACACGAAGGGTTTTCTGACATTCATCCATCAATATGGAATAAATGTGATTATCAAATTAACACCTAAAGAGAGAAAGCAAATAAATAACCCTATGATCACATATTTGACTTTCCACATTATAGAAGAGATAAGGAAGAGTTGCAAATGTCATTATGTAAAATATAAGTATGTGGACCATAAGATTGTGTGCATCACGTATCTGATGTAATAATACAGGACTATATCTAAAACAAGAAATAAAAGACCACAAGATCCTTTTAAAACCAGAATATGAATGCACAAACCATAGGATCAAACATATGCATGTTCCTATAAGAGCTAACAAATTTCCACAATCCATCAATGTTGTGATTTGTTATCTAGATTTGATTTTGTGAACAATTTTTTACATCAATGTTTCAGATCACACTCTGTGATTCATCATCAGGATGCATACAAAAGAAGAGAAGGAGAAAAGAGATAGTTAGCATACAATTATGGTTTGCTAACTATCTCTTTTCTCCTTCTCTTCTTTTGTATGCATCCTGATGATGGTTCACAGAGTGTGATCCGAAACGTTGATGCAAAAAATTGTTCACACAATCAAATCTAGATAACAAATCATAACATGCATATTCCTTTTATTTCAGAAACATAACAAAATAACAATAGTATTATTTCATCCCTCCATTACAATCAGTCTGTAGAAAATAAAACAACTCTCCCTTCCATATTACAAACTAGAACTCCCTTTTCCTATAACAGCTATAGAACTTGCAGACTGGAAAAAGAAGAAGAACCCCCAGCATGACTTTCCTTTTTTCTCTTTATACACTCCTACCTTCATTAATCTCCTTTGTTTTTCTCCACCAAATTCCCTCATAACTGATTCTTGGGAATAACTAATTCCCTCCACTTTCATCATTCTCTGGATGACGTTTTATTTGCCTAACCCTTCTTAATTACAATCTTTTTCTCGAACATCTTGGTGTTAAAATATGACTTTATAATTATGGATAAGAATAATAAAGATGGCTAAAAGATAAGGGTCCTAATTCATTCAGGGCCAGTTGTCATCAGCGGACATTCTTTTGATCAAATGTGCGGACAGAGATGTATACTTGGCATCGTCAACAATTCATAATTTTTCACTTTCTCGGGTCAGGCCCATAATATCTATCATGTTTATCAATATTATGTTATAAATGTTATTTATGAAAACAAAAAAGTAGGAATTGTTAATTCTTTCATGACACATGTCATTCTTATAATGAGCCATCATTAGGGAACTCTTGTCTGTTGCTAACATGCTTTGTTTCATATTCAAATTTCTTGGTCACTTTGCAGGCAAACTGTCAGCATCTCCTTAGGTCTCATGCATCATTGAGTGTATAAAGACAAACTCCATATGTCATTTTTGATTAATAATTGTGCAATCATAACTGCTTGTGGCTCAAAATTCCTTAACCTACCATCCTTGCACGATTCTATTGCCTCTTAGATGAATCATTTTCAGACATGATTAAGGAAAATTTAGGGATACTCAAAACATGTTTGACCTATTTTCAATCATTTGAAATAATCCTCATGACTTCCATCATGATCTAAAACCGTGACCCTTTGTTATGCCATTATCCATCATAGAATGCACTTTTGAAGTCGATCATGTTGTGAAATAATCGTACTAACTATATTGACATTGTGTCAAATAGTTTTCATGCTTTCCTAAGTGAACATGAATCAAATCAATCTCATGAGCATTCGAACCACCAGCAAAACATCTTGTTTTTACATTCTCATCGAGCCTTCTCGATATCAATCCTTTCCATAGGTGCTTCTAATAAATTGATTATGTATTGACCCTATTCCTATCTATCAAGTTTGGCTTCTGCTCCATTAACCATTTACATAACCCGATATCTATTTTGGAAATTTATTGCTTTTCTATCGGCATTAATATTTATGGGTATCGGGTTTATGCCCTACAGTCACCAAGTGACACAATCAGTTTTATTTTGGAAACCTTCAAACTCACTTTCATCATTCTTTGAAGGAACTGACGACATGTTTCCAGAGCAAGTCATGTGTCAATTTGGTTTCACTTGCATTTCATTTTGGGTTTATTGCTTATATGACACTTGTGTCATATACAATAACCACTCTGGATGAATCGGGTTTCATATTAAAGTGAAGTCTTAACATCACTATTATCTTTTACTTTAGATTACATTTGGATAACATTGTGTCCAATGTATTATGAGTAATACCCTTTTATGGATGACAATTCTTTGCCTTCGAACCATGAGTTTCAAACTCCATGTCTTAATATTGGACGTGCCTTTGAACTCGGAATCCTTCATTGTCGCTTCATGTTTAATATGAACTAAAAATAACTAGCTTTTTCCTTTTCTTCTTTGTTGATTCTTGATGGGTATATGCCCATGCAAGGGAGGGAATACTTTTGAACTATTTCTTTGCCCATAGATTCATTATGGGACTTACAATGTCCTCATTACATGCTCGATTTGAAAACTTTGAGCCTTTCTCAACTCGATTGAGATATGAGATTTGATGTTCCCTGCTGATTGTTGAGATCTAAGACATGAGTATATTCTATATTTTGAACTAGGAACCTTGAAACATGATCTGAGCTTAGTTTTGAACTTGAGCTTCCGATCCCCTAAATCTTTGAACCACTAAACTACACCCATAATCATTTCTCTGAACATAACTCTAAATCTAAACTTGAACTTCAAACTAGGGTACTCAAACCATTTGAACCTACTGAACAATAGGTAAAAAATCTACATAGGAAATCCTTGAATCTGCACTTGTGATCTTGCACGTTGAGTTTGAACTGAGACTTCTGAAATTTGAAAATTGGTCTTGAAGTTGGATTTGAATTTGAAGTTGAAGTTGAACTTTGAAAATTTTGGTTCAAGTTCGAGTTCAACTTGAACCTAAAATGTTGTCTTTCATATTTTTTGGAAACCCTTTCAACTTTTTCAAAAGCTCAGGTCTGATGATCTTTAAAAGAATTTACCTGTAGAGAGTTAGTTATTTGACCAAAATATTCCATCAATTAGACCTTTGACTTGAACTTGAAGTTGAACCCGAACTTGAAGTTATGAACTTGATGGTTCAAGTTCAACATACCCCCACAACACTATCTTCCTTACAAGTCACAATTTACAAATCATTATTAGCAATTAAAACCAACCCAAAATTTCTTTATAGAGCTAACTTGAAAGTTTAGAATGAGAGTGTTAAAAGCATGGTAACACAATTGTAGGTTTCCAATAGTGAAGGTCATCTTAGGATGGCCTACCCCAAGGTATGCTACTAAGGTAATATATTTCTATGATTTTCCTAGTTTTTACAAGAATTCCATTAGAAACTTTAGCAGTATATGTGGACCCTAACTAAGATAATAATGCGGGTAGAAAAGAGTTTAAATGGACTGTAGGAGTTGCAAGGAGCTTCAAATTTCTAAAGAATAAGGTGACATGGAAACCTGGGTTAGCATTCCCTTATTTAAATAAGGTATTCTAGGTATGTTGTGATGTCATTGGTAATGTCATTGGAGCTATATTAAGCCAAGAAGGTAAGTCCATTAAATATTTCAATGAGAAATTAAATGATGCAAAGAAGAAGTATTATGTATATGACCAAGATTTTTATGCAATAGTTCAGGCATCAAATAAATAAAGGCATTATATATTGCCAAAATAATTTGTTTCATATATTGATTATCAATACCTAAATAGCCAGGGTAAATTTAAACATAAGAACTTGAAACGAGTAGATTCTCGTAGGGATATACAATTTTATTGAAGCATGGAAGTGGATGATCTAATTGGGTTATAGATACCTTAAATTGGAGGGAAACATTTCTAAGATGGTTGGATTTATTGAACTCAAGACTATGTACCCTAAGGATCTTGATTGTAGAGGCCTATAAATTGTAAGGAATGTGTTACTCTAGATAGGACAAGGTGGCTAGACTACATGATTCAAGTTTCTATGCTATTCAAATGTGTATTTCAAGGTGTTCTATGAGAGAGAATTTGATCAAAGAAAAAAAAAAGTGGAGGAATGGAAGGATGCTTTGGTTGAGATAATACCACTGCCATTTTTAGTGAGCATTGTTTTTTACCTTAGTTGTCATAAGATGTAAAGAAATTTATGTGAAGTTGTCGAGTGTTTCAGATAGCTAAAGGAGTCAGTTAGAATACAAGGCTTTATTAACTATTGCATGTTCCATCAAGGCCTTGGGAAGATATAAGTATAGATTAAATTATTGGCTTACCAAGGACACAAAGGGGCAATTATTTAGTATTTATGGTGGTTGATAGGTTTTCAAAAAAGCTCTTGCCACAAGACCCATGACACAATTCACATTGTTAGTTTATTCTTTGGAGAAATGGATAGGCTGCATCATCTCCCAAAGAGTATAGTTTCAAACTTTGATACCAAGTTTCTTGGTTAGATTTGGAGAACCTTGTGGAAGAAATTAAAGACATATTTGAAGTATATCTCTACACATTATCCAAAAATGATGGAAAGATTGAACTGGTGAATAGAAGTTTGGCTAATCTACTAAGATTCTTAGTATGCAATAAGCCCAAGGGATGGGACTTGATTCTACCAAGATGATATTCTTGTCATTTGTATTTAGCATTCCTCCACTTGCACCAAGTAAATTTTAAATCATTTAAATTCTCTAACTATATTTATTCCCTCGCAACAATTAAGGCCATAAATAGCACTTGAATTGACTTATTGGAGCCAACATAAGCACAATTAGATGATGAGGTCAACTAAAAATTATGTATAATAATACTATAAAATTTAATGTGGTGATCAAGAAAATGTATTAACTTTTTCCAACATAGAGTGCAAAATGTCAACTTCATATGTTACAAGTTACACATTCCTAAAGAAGCCATAAAAATACATGGCCAATATAGAAATTCAAAACATAATTAAAAATGATGAATTGCAATTTATTATTAGATGTGTAGATATATGGCTAATATGGGACTACTAAAAATAGAGGCTTTGACATACAAATTAATATTCTTGAAATCTATAGGTGTTTCGTATGAAATTTGATCACATTGATAATGAAATTCATTTAACAAGGTGGGTCAAGAGGTTTTGATGGAGAACATTGTTTGACACATGCATGCACGCATGCACACACACATGTACACACACACAAGCGTCCCTATATTATTTGAAGTCTTTATGATATTGCCCAAGATTGCATGGATCAAATTTTTTGTTAAAGATAGAAAATGATTACAAAATGTATCTATAATCATAATTCATTTTTTATCATTTTATAAAGCATTGCAGGGGTGATACCTTATATATCTTTGCATGCTTATGAGAAAATTGTGACTGAATTTCCATTTTCCAAGAGGATAAAAGAGGAATAGTTGCAAACATAGTGTTTGATAGAGTATTCTACAATACGGGATGGGAAATAAGAAATTGTATTTTTTTCTTTCTATTTTTTATATTATATATTTTTTAAACATGTTTTCAATTTTTTAGGTGACTAGGCTTTTTCTTCAAGATTATGTATTTTGACGGTGTTATAAATATCAATGAAATATTTCTATGGAGCAATAGATATAGTCAAAGAGTTTATATGGAACAATTAAGGTGCCAAAGATATGGATGTATTAAGTCAATTTTTATATTTATTTAACTACTTATTTTTAGTAAAAAATAAAATACAACCCAAAAAAATATTGTACTATGGTAATTTTATGTTCAGTAGACTATGTTTTTCCATAATGTCAATTCTATTTTTTTTTGTCTATTGCTTGTATTCAAAATTTTGTTACCAATATTTCTAATTCTCTATTATTATAATCATTTGTAATTTTTATTATGTATCTTGATTTATAGTATTAAGTAATAAATTATTTCAAAGAGTACAAATTATTTCGTAGTATATTTCTAAGGTGTATCTACTTTACCTACTTCCCATATTACAAGAAAAACATTTTTAATTAAGTGGCAAACTAGGGTGTTGAACTTTTTAGTACTAAAATCCCTTAGGGAAAAGATACATAATCCATCGATAAACCATTAATGAAGATACAAAACTCACTAATCGATTACATACAATGCATAAAGAACACTACAACTATTTCACACCAAGAATATGGTGAACTTTCACCCACAACGTGAGAATTAGCTTGGGAAGAGAGGGAAGAGAGATCTTTACTTTATCACCCAAAAAAAATCTAAGCAATACTATCACCCACATTACTATTACAAGAAGTAAAAGAGGAAACCCTTGTGGGGGGGAGTATCTAAGCAATACTATCACCCACATTACTATTACAAGAAGTAAAAGAGGAAAACCTTGTGGGGGGGGGGGGGGGGGGGGGGGGAGGGGTGGTGCTTGTTAATACACAAAGAGGTGGAAAGGATAATAGCCTCTTCTAAGGGTAGGATCTAAGAAAGAGTGACAAGGAAAGGAATTTGCAAACATGGGGTAGGAGATTCTCCAACCAAGTCAACAGGATATGAGAGGCCCACACCAAAGACAAAGGCTCATCATCACCATGGGAGGAATTTTCATCATCATATGAGTCATTAGAACTAGATGGTTAGACAACTAAGTGATACCATTAGAATCCTAACCCCATGTAGTGATACCTTATGAAACAAGATAGACTTATAGCAAGTAGTTAGTTGATAAGAAATAGTGCATAAAAAAGAGATGCCCTCATAATCCAATAACTAGTTATTCAAAAGTTTCTCTTGAACCATCAGATGCTTGTCCTCGTGAATAGGCTTACAGATACCAACATTAATCAGAATATAAACAAAAAAATAAATCCCCATAAAGGAAGTGGAATCATCATGCTCCAAGAAGTTACTAATAGATTTGTTAATTACTTGACAACAAGACACCTCCCAAAATTGGAGGGGAAGCATGTGAATTCTAAGCCAAACCAAACACACATTCAATGATTTGATAAGAAAGTTAAAAGTTGTCTAAATATTGGTCAAAAAGAGGGCATATTCCCCAAGCCCATAACTTAACACCAAATTTTTATCTTCAAAAGAAACCAAAGAAGCAATAAGGGCTTTTAAGAATTCAATACCCAACAATCATCCAAAAGAGAAGACCAAAGGCCAATTAACCTACACACCAAACCAAGACATTGGTAAAAATATTCAATTTCACCACATCTTGGTTGCACACTACAAAAATGAAGGTTTTGGCACAAAAAAGGGGTTGTTTCCTCCTAAAAGGGTGAGCAACAATAGAATGAGTTCCATGAGAAAAACTCGAACTGTAGACAATACAAACAAACATGAAAGGAGGGCACAAACACCCATAGCTCAAACCCTAACAAAAGCCCTAGGACCATATCTCTCATTTTCAATAGTAAGACTTTTTAAGTCAGTTAACCTAGAACCCACCATACTACCAAGAAGTAGGAATCCACAACACAAAATCCAGCCACAAAACCAAACAACACAGCCACAACTATAGGTACTAATGCAAGCATAGGTATACTACCTAATAAGCCACATTAGATGCAACATAGGACAGGGGTCATTGTAGGAGTGAGAATTAAATCAAGAGTAAAGTTGTTTTAAAAAAATTAACACTTTAATGCCAAGATAAGCAACTCTTCATTATTGGAAAGGTGGAAAACAACCCCATGACACGTGAACCTTGGTTGTTCATTAACTTTGAATTTGCCAACAATAAAACACAAATGAAATTGTGATGAAACTCGAGGAGAGGAAACAAAATATTATTAAATTTGACTTTTTAGAAAATGTAAATATTTTATCTACAAAATTATTAGAATAAACAATACTAAATTTGTTTAATTAATGTGATCTTATTTTATTCTATTTAAATTTGTGCGTCTTATATCTACAACACAATAGTACATTGTGAGCCTTATATCTACAAGGTCTTGGGTTCGAGTCTACTTGAACTTAATAAATAATAAGTAATTGATGATTAATCATGGATTCAACCCATTACCCATTAAAAAAAATATTAATATTTGAAAATTATATAATTTAAATATTCTAGAATATTTATTTTTATATTAATTACTAATAATGATAAATTAATTAAATATAATTATGTTATGTTAAATTAAAACAATATTTATGCTAATGTCCAAGGCATCGCATTGATCTGCAACCCAAAAGACTTCAGCAATAAGAAGGCATACCTCCCAACGATCGTAGCTAACTGCTCTCTTACTGATGGAAAAATTATTTTCCCATCATCCAACTAATTTAAGGAAAATCTCAAACTATTTCATGTTTTATAAATTTACTAGATTTTGAACTTGAAGATAGTGATTTGGCAAACATTATTATTGGCGAAGTTGGTCATATAGCAAAGAAGCCCCATTATTTTACCAAAACGTCTTTCCATAAGAAAAATATTTGTTAAATTTTCCCTTAAATTCCTCCAATATACTGTTTGATGCCTTTCTATTAACTTCAATAGATCAAATTCTTGAATTTCTTGATAATTACTTCAATAAACAACGATAGTTCTTGAACATGTCTACTACTAATTCATGTCATATATCATGCCTAAACTCTAAAAAAAATTCAAAAGACCAAAATTTGATTTAAACATTAAATTTAAAATGTGCTAATGAATTAGATTTGATGTTTAACTACCTCATACCTATCAACTAATTCAAAACTGCCAAATGAGTTGGGAACACAAAATGACTTGTAAATCAAATTATGAACTACCAGATTATAAATAGAAATTGTGCACTTGCAACCATTGTAAGAAAAACATATTACCACACCCAATAGTAGATTACATTATTATAGTACATGAGAAAATTTTAGACAGTAGATAGTAGAAACAAGTCTGATTGGAGGGTACAAACACCCATAGCTCCAACAATAACAAAAGCCCTTGAAGCATATCTCACATTTGCAATAGTAAGACCTTTTAAGTTAGTTTACCTAGAACCCACCTAATGCAAGGGCATCTGAGGGTCAAGGTTATTGACTCGGATGTGGGTTTTGGTCGAGATTTACCTTATGGGGGACATAACTTTTCACTCGGATGTGGGTTTTGGCTAAAATTTTACATGCAATTGCATTAGGAGTTATTTGGATTGTTGATGGAGCTCAACTTGATAGATGGTCATTTCAACATTTTTGTGAGAGCTTGAAATCTCATCTTGACCTCTGAATTTGGTTTTTTGTGTTCTTTTCCAATTTTTTTAGAAAGTTATTTGTGTAATAAATCTGAAATCATATTTTTGACTTTGTTGATTAGTTGGCAATTCATCTTGCCTTAGGTGGGGGCTTTTCTTAGGAAAAATCAGAGTTTTAAACATTACCAAAAATGGAAATATATATATATATATATATATATATATATATATATATATATATATATATATATATATATATATATATATATATATATATATATATATATATATATATATATATATATATATATATATATATATATATATTCCCAAAAATCTGCCAAATATGGTAATTTTTGAATTGTAATAATGATTTGTTTTCATTGTAGAGGTAGAGTAGAGTTGTGAAAGCTTTAATGAAGAGTTATAGTATTCTAAAACATCTATCTTGTGTCAATTTCTGAATTATTCTTTGATGAGATTGGGTTACATCATTTGGTATCAGAGCAGTAAGATGGCTAGAGAGGAAGAGGAAGAGGAAGAGGAGGCATCACGCGGATGTAAAGATTGGTACTAGATATGCAAAGGGAGATTGAACGACTCAATGAGCAATAGATAATCAAGGAATACAAAGAGGAAATGAATCTGATGAAGAGGGAGAAAACGTAGACGAAAAACTAGGAGAATTGAGCTATGAAGATAGAGTTCTCAGGGTTTTAGAAGGAAGGAGTGAAGCAATAAAGTTTGACATTTCAAACTATGCCGGTAGTCTTAAGCTGGAAGAATTAATAGACTAGCTGAATGAGATGGGGAAATTTTTCGAATGGAAACCTATGACAGAAGAAAAGAACATGAATTTTGCATGCACAAAACTAAAAGGACATGTAATGATATGGTGGGATCACCTCCAAAAGGAACGAGTTAGAAATGACAAGGAGAAGATTAAGACATGGATCAAGATGGAGAAAAAGCTGAGAGAAAAATTCTTACCCATGGATTATTCGCAAACCCTCTTTCACAGATTCCAAAATTTGAAGCAAAACTTGTCTTCAATGCAAGACTGTACAAATGAGTTCTACAAGCTATCCATGCACATAGAGCATCAAGAAAATAACGTGCAGATGGCTACTAGATATGTGAATGGTCTAAAAAAAATTATTCAAGATGAACTTAGCATGCATCTTGTTAACAATATGGAGGAAGCCTACCAATTAGCTTTGAAGGCTAAAGAAAAGTAGAATAGGCAATATAACCAGAGGAATAGAGGTGGTCGAAGGGGTACCTCAACTCCATTTCAAGGAGGTTCTAATAATGGTCGAGGAGAGAGTTTTCAAGGTTCTAAAAAAAATATAGACACTAGGCAAGATCCTCCAAATCAAGAAAGAGGAAGGGGGTTTCAGCGAGGTAGGGACTATGGAAGCGGAAGAGGCTAGGAAAACTAGAGAAGGCCTCTCACTTTTTTTAGGTGTAGAGAAGAAGGCCATGGGGCTTTTGAGTGTTCCAATTTCAACATGCAGGATAGAAATCAAGGAGGGTCATCTAGAGTGAACCTAGCCTAGGCTGACAATGAATCTAAACAAGAAGTATCTCCAGATATGGGAGAAATTCTCATGATGAGAAGAACAATGATTATTTCAGCCAAGGAGGATGTAGAGGAGAAAGGCATTGATGATTCATGGCTTGGGACCAACATATTTCAAAAAAGGTGTACCTCATGGGAAAGGTATGTCAAGTAATTATTGATGGAGGTAGTTGTGAGAATATGGTTTCTGAAGAAATGGTGGATAAACTAAATCTCTAGTGTGAAAAGCACCCTCGTCCTTATCAGATTGCATGGTTTAAAAAGGGAAGTGAAGTCATAGTAGATAAGAGGTGCCTTGTTAAATTTTCCATAGGGAAGGTCTACAAGGATGAGCTATGGTGTGATGTGATTCTGATGGACGCATGCCATGTCCTCTTGGGTCATCCCTATCAGTATGACAGAAATGTTATTCATAATGGGGAAAAGAATACTTACACCTTTTGGAAGGATGGATCTAAAGTAGTCTTATTACCTCTCAAGGGTGATGGAAAAATTAAAAGTATGCTATCTGAAAAGGAACTTGTCAAGGAGATGAAAGTGACAGGGTGTTGTTATGCATTGGTAGTACAAAAAGGGAAAGAGGAAAACTTGACTATACCACCAGAAGCAGTTGCGGTGTTGGAAGAATATTTAGATGTTATTCCAAAAGAGCTACCTGATGGACTTCCTCCAAAAGGAGATATCCAGCATCATATTGATCTTATTCAAGGAGCAAGACTCCCCAATCAAGTGGCATATAGAATGAGTCCGATACAGCATGCAAAACTAGACAAACAGGTGACTGAGCTCATAAAAAAGGGCTTAGTACAAGAAAGCATGAGCCCCTGTGTTGTCCCAACATTATTAACTCCAAAGAAAGATGGAATGTGGAGGATGTACACAGACAGTCAAGTCATCAATAGGATAACCATCAGGTGTCATTTTTCTATCCCATGTTTGGATGACATGATGGATGTTCTTGCTAGAGTGACATATTTCTCTAAGATTGATCTACAAAGTGGGTACCATCATATTCGCATCTGAGAGGGGGATGAGTGGAAAATAGCTTTCAAAACTAGGGATGGTTTGTATGAATGGAAGGTTATGCCTTTTGGTCTATCCAACACACCTAGTACTTTCATGAGACTCACGAATATTGTGTTGCATCCCTACATTGGTAAGTTTGTAGTAGTTTATTTTAATGATATACTAATTTTTAGTAAGGGAAGGGAAGAACATCTACAACACCTGAGGGTCATATTGGGGGTATTGAGAAGAGAAAAACTCTATGCTAATTTGAAGAAGTGTAGGTTCATGCAAGCAAGCTGGGTTTTTCTAGGATTTGTCATTTCTGCAGATGGTGTCAAGATGGATCCAGAGAAAGTTTGAGACATTCTTGAATAGCGTAGTCCACGTAGTATCACCGAGGTGAGAAGTTTTCATGGCTTGGCTACTTTCTATAGAAAGTTCATTTGTAATTTCAACAGCATTGTAGCACCTGTGATAGACTACACTAAGGTTCGAGAGTTTTCATGGACCAAAGAGGCTGAAGAGAGTTTCCAATACCTAAAGAAGAAGGTCATTGAAGCTCCAATACTAGCACTACCAGATTTTGACAAAGTGTTTGAAGTGGACTATGATGCCTCACATGTCGGCATTGGTGTTGTACTCAGCCAAGAAGGTAAGCCCATCGCCTTTTTAAGTGAAAATTTGAATGATGTGCAAAAGAAATATTCTACATATGATATAGAATTCCATGCAATTATGCAAGCTTTGAGGCACTAGAAGCATTATCTAGTAGACAAAGAATTTGTGTTGTTTACAGACCATATTGCTTTGAAATACTTGAACACACAAAATAAATTGAATGCTAGACATGCAAAGTAGGTCTCTTTTCTATAGGGGTTTACCTTTGTTCTTAAGCATAAATCAGGGAAATAGAATCAAGTTGCAGATGCCTTGAGCAGGCAAGTTGTTCTTCTGACCATCATGGAAACAAAGTTGGTTGGCTTCGATGTAATCAAAGGCTTGTATGAATATAATAGTGACTTTTGGGAAGTTGTTAATCAGTTGAAGAATCCAGTACCTGGGCACATAGACACTATTCAAGGTGAGTATCTATAACAAGATGGTTACTTATTCAAGGGGAAGCAATTGTGTGTTCCCATAAGCTCAATGTGGGAAAATATTATTTGAGAATTTCATTGTAGTGGTAAGGCTGGGCATTTTGGGAAGGATAAGAAAATAGCATTGGTGGCAGATAAGTACTATTGGCCAAAGATGAAGCGAGATATCGCTAGGGTTGTGGAGAGGTGTCGAATTTGTCAAGTAGCCAAAGGGCACTCCCAAAACACCAGATTGTACATGCCATTACAAGTACCAGTAGGACCGTGGGCAGACTTGAGTATGGATTTTGTATTGGGATTTCCACATACATAGTGAGGTAATGACTCTATCTTTGTAGTTGTGGACAGATTCTCAAAAGTGGTTCATTTCATTGCTTGTAAGAAACTTAGTGATGCTACTAGGGTCGCTGAGTTATTCTTTTCTGAAATAGTCAGATTGCATGGGGTTTCAAAAACGATCACCTCTAATTGAGATACTAAGTTCTTGAGTCATTTTTGGAGGACCTTATGGAAGAAAATGGGAACAAAATTACAGTTCAATAGTGCTTACCATCCACAAACTAATGGACAAACAGAAGTTGTCAATCATAGTTTGGGTAATTTGTTGTGATGTATTTTTGGAGAGAAGCCCAAACAATGGGATTTGGCATTTGCCTCAGGCAGAATTTTATTATAACAGCTCAGTGAAAAGGTCAACTAGTAAGTCACCATTTCAAGTTGTTTATGGACGTAACCCTCAGGGTGTTCTCGATTTGGTGTAGCTTCCCTTGGGTGACAGAGTCAGTGATGATGGCAAAGCCTTTGTAGAGCAACTCTATCAGTTACAGGAAGATGTAAGACAAAATTTGTAGGACAGCAATGAGCGATACAAAGCTTTACAAATGCTACTCGAAGGTATCAAGTTTTTAGTGTAGGGGATCTAGTGATGGTTTATCTCAAAAAGGAGAGGTTTCCTACTAGGACTTATCATAAATTGAAATATAAGAAAATTGGTCTCTGCAAGATTTTGAAGAAGATTAATGATAATGCTTATGAGGTAGAGCTCCCCAGTGGTCTTGATATATCTCCTGTGTTTAATATTTTTTATTTGTATACTTTCCATGGTGATGATACCTCTATTGAAAATGAGGATGTGGTAGACTGGACACACACCATACCCATCAAAAAAAAATAAAAGGTTGAACAAATTCTAGACAAGAAGACTATTCAGACTCGCCAGGGTGACTACAATAGATATCTCACATAATGGGAAGGGTTAGCACTGACAGATAGCACCTGGATTACGGAATGGGATTCGCAGAAGCTAGATGAGCCTAAATGGAAGCAGTTTGAGGACCGGAACTTGCAATAGTTGTGTTCTTTTCAAGCAGAGAAGAATGATTCAGGGGCATTCGAGGGTCAAGGCTATTGACTCGGATGTGGGTTTTCGTCAAGATTACTTCCAAGGTCATAACTTTTGACTTGGATGTGGGTTTTGGCTGAAATTTTACAAGCAGTTGCATTGGAAGGATTTATTTGGATTATCGATGAGCTCAACTCAATAGGTGGCCATTTTGACATTTTTTCAGGAGCTTGACATCTCGTCTTGACCTCTGAATTTGGCTTTTTGTGTTTTTTCCAATTTTTTTAGAAAGTTGGTTTTTATAATAAATCTGAAATCGTATTTTTTTATTTTGTTGATTAGTTGGAAATTTGTCTTGCCTTAGTTGGGGGCTTTTCTTGGGAAAAATCAAGATTCGTAGGATGAGTTTTAAAAATTACCAAAAATGGAAAAAAATTGTTTTCCCCGAAAATATGCCAAATATGGTAATTTTCAGAATTGTAATAAGTAGGTGTTTTTTTTTTCATTGTAGAGGTAGAGTAGAGTTGCAAAAGTTTTAATTAAGAGTTATGGTATTCTAAAACATTTGTCTTGTGTCAATTTCGGAATTATTCTTTGACGAGATTGGGTTACATCACCACCATACCACCAAGGAGTGTTAATGTTTTCCCCAAAAATGAACGATAAACAACAATAAAGAAGAAGAAAAACAAGAACATAAGATGCAAGACTTTTATCCTAGGAAAACCCTTCCACTCAAAGGGAAAAACCCATCCATACTATAAAAATATCTTGTTTATTAATAATAAATGTTTGAGTGCAAATTCCACTTGATATGTTATGTATAACACAAAAAAACAATTATATATATATAAAGAGTTGAGAGACCCTTCATATTACACTCAAGGTCTCTTGTTTCCAAATACAAGACTTCATGTTTTAGAATGTATGACAAGACTCTCCAAATAATATTATTTCAAATAGTATCATAAATGTATTCTCTAGTTGTTGACACAATAGTATATTTATTTCAGCGTATGGAAAAATCAAAGATAAATATCTCTTTTGCACCTACAATCTTCAACACTCCCTCTTAGGAAGAGAGAGATCTTTAGTATGGCATTCACACATAACTGCAACAAAAGACATCACATAGATTCTCATTAAAACATGTTATCTCAACATAATATAATTCATCATAACAACATAAATTTAATGTCATGAAGTCACACATGATTTCCACCATGTCTCATCGTTGAGCATGGAATGAGGGCTTTCACATCAAACTTCTCCATGAGAAGAATGCATTTACACCATGCATCATTGCAAAGGATGGAACAAGGGATTTCACTTCAAACTTCTCCTATGAGAGTGCATTTCCAATATGCCTCATCGCAAAAGGTGGAATGAGGTCTTTCACCTCAGAATTCTCCTAAGAAGAATGCATTTCCACCATGTCTCATTGTAGAGGGTGGGTCCACCATACCTACTTATAGAGGGTGGAACAAAGTATAACAACGTAAACTTCTCTCATAGAGAAGAACTCATTAACAAGGGATTGCATCTTGAACTTCTCTCATAGATAAAAACTCATTGACATGGAATTGCACCTCAAACTTCTCTCATAGATAAGAACTCATTAACATGTGTACGAATACTTGAGATTCTCTCTCAATAGAGACTCCCTCTCAACGAGGACAACTTTGATCACCACAATACAATAGTTAGTGTAAACTCCCTCTAAAGTAGAGCACTCCCTCTGAATATGAAATCATCAAGGCAACATCCTCATCTCATTGCTTCTTGTTGCACCATCTTTCCATGCTACAACCATAAAAATGAGAACCAATAATTGAAATGAGCATCTTCCAAAATAATTAACACCATAATAACCCTTTTTGTTGTCAAAACTCCCAATAGAGAATATAGTAGACCCGATATAATGCCCTCCCCACCAAGGGAACATATCCTCAGTGCAACATCACTAAGTGAACCTTTAAAAATGTAAGTCCTAAGTCCAGTATTAATGATATTGATGATATGGTGACCGCCAAAAAACAAGATATATGACATGGCTAAGAAGGGTGCTACAGAATGCATGGCAGTACAACAAATGGTTACTTTTTGTATAAAACCTTCAACAAATGGTTCAGCTATTTTTGCCACCTCTTTACGGTAGCATTGAACAAATATTGATGTGAAGCTTGCTTATGCATCAACTAGATCAAGCTCTTGATCACAAACAAAAGAGGAATTCAATTTTGCAATTGACTCTATAACTGTAAATCTATGAAATATGAAATGTACTAATATATAATGATCCAAATTCTTCTTCATGACCAAACTCCTTAATGACAACAGTCGTAGTTCGTATGAAGCATTCTCGACTTTGGAAGAACAAGAAATTTGTCAACAACAATGAAAACTTGTCAAGCAATAAATTGCTTCTAAGAATGTGTTAGTGAAACCATGAACACGAACAAACCTAGCAAAAAGAAAACTAAATGAAGATCTGAATCACTACTGCATTAATCAATACAACTTCCTTCATTGTTGTATCAAACTTGCCCTAATATCATGTTAATATTTTGCCCAAAAATAAATGATAAACAACAATAAATAAGAACAAAACAATAATAAAGAAGAACAAAACAACAATATAAGATAGAGTTATGGCTCTCACTCCTACTCCCGCCCATGTTGATTTTCAAATGGCCGACTCTCCTGCCTATCGTTCTCAGGTTGTTGCTACTGAGGATGCTTTATGTCCTCCTATTGCAGCATAGACCTCTACTCTTGTTGCTCCAACTGTTGTTGTTGTTGTGGTTTCTCGTAGTCCTCATGTTGGTGCTCGTGGGAGGATCCTTGTTTCTATTGTTTCTCCGAGTGAGTCTTTCGAGACGTCTCTATCGACTACCCCTGAGTTTGTTGTGGGGAGATTAGGCATTTCTTATGCAGATGTGGCTACTTATGAGGCAGGTCTTGGTGGTCATGTAAGTGAGAAGGGGAGTCTCAGTTGTGCCTGTGTATGTAAGTAAACCACTTGTGATTCATCTAGATTCATAAATTGTTGATGAGATTTCCCAATATGTGGAGGATTACTCTACTACTATTGCTATTTTTCATTTTAGGGGTTTTTGGCCCTCGCTTTCAGAGTTGCGTGCTTGGATTTCCAAATATTAGGAACCGATCATTTCGAATTTAGTTCAAATTTACCTTGTGACAAGGGATTTTTTTATTGTGAAATTTGTCAATGTTGCAAATAGAAATTCCATCTTGTGTCATTGTTTCTCTTGGGAGGAGAAGTTCCCCTTGATGGCCAAACCTTGGTTTCAGGATTTTGATCCGACTACTAAATCCTTTAATAAGATACCTATATGGGTAAGATTTATGAATCTTCCCCTTCACTTTTGGTGGGATTCAGTCTTGGAGGCTATGGGGAATGTCATTGGAGACTTCAACCTAGTCGATTCAAAGTCATCTAATGTGTATAAGACAACGTATGCTCTTATCAAGATTGATGTCTCCAAAGGTCTCCCTAAAAGGATTAAGTTGGCTTTATCCAAATGGTTCTTGGATCCAGCTTCTTGATCATGAGGGTATTCCCTTTAGATGCTAGAAATGTCATATGATCGGCCATCTCGTTGCGCGATGCTTCTCTAATAAGGTTAGATCAAAGAAATCACCTTCTTGGTGATTGGGGGGTTCGGATGATCACTATTCAATTCAGAAAGTATCCAAGGATGTGGATGGGGTTGATAGCTCTTCTCAGAATGATCTTTCTTTGGCTAAGGATTTTGTTGTTGTCTTTGATGATACGAATGATGTCCCTATGACGGATTTGATTCAAAATGTTGATGTTGTCCCTTCTTCTGCTAACTCTGTTGATGTTGTCCAGAACATTGTTGTTGGTGGTGATGCAGCAGTTTTATCTCCTATTGTTGTGGGTATTGAGGTCCATTTTTCTTTTGCAAAGGTTTTGGGGGTAGTAATGGGGCTACCCATATTCTTTCGGTTTGCCCTAATTGGCAAGGGTTGCTAGGAAGGTGGAAGATGGATGGACATTAATTAAAGAAAAAAAAGTCAAATCCTCCAAACCTTCATTTGATGTCTTTACGTTCTCAAAAGAATGGACCAAAATGTAAATCTTGATGGTCTTTGGCTTTTTGAGTTGTTAGCCCTCTTGTTAGGAACTATGATGTGTTCCTTCAGTTTGTCGGATGGTGTTCCATAATTGTTCTAAGATCCTTCATTGTTGCATCTTTCTTGTCCCTTTGTACAAGGTTTCAGATCTTTTCAAAACAATAAATCTTTGAATACAATGCATTCCACTTGATACTCTTACTATATGAAGATGTTTTGTTTTGAAAGGGACGAAAATGAGATTGCATCTTTGCACCAATAATTTAAGCTTTACATCTAGAATCAAAGCATTAAAATTGAAAAAATTATTATTCGCCATCTCCACTTTATTAATGGCAGTCAGTGGTATTCCTTTCTCTTTCTTATCCTAATGAAATCTCCCAACTTCTGTAAATTTTACTTCAATTTTTCAAATTCAAAGACTCTGCAACAACACTTCCTAATATCTCCACCATTTTGTGAGATGTAGCTAGCTATACAATTCATCCCAGCTTTTTATTGGGATGATATAATTCTTTCAATTCTACACGGGAAAAACAAATTTGAACACCAAAATTAGTTGATATGAAAAAACCAACGAGAATCAACTTCAGCAACTAAGTATTCAATCATGTTCACGCACAGGTAAATCTTTGCTTTTACTACCAATTGTTTTCAGTGTTCATGATGCAAAGACAATTAATTCAATTCATCGTGTATGAAACTTCATCCAAAATTAGAATCATCATAAAAAAAGATTTGGCAGGGACTTTGGAGTTCAGTACTTGAAGCAAGGAAAAATAGTTAGAATATTGCAGATTTTCTTATGGAATCCGCCTTCAAAATGAAAAAATATTTTATTTTGGCTGGCATTAAATATTGTTTTACCCCATTTTAGACATCTCCCACTGTTGTTCGAGTGTCTTCATAGCTATTTTGATCTATTCCCTATGAAACAAAAGGAGAGAATAAATTCTTTTGGAGCTAATCTACTGGATTCTGGAGCTTGAGCCGAGGTTTTTTGCATCCTGTTAAATGGAAATGTTGATGTACATTGTAAGGTAATATTTATTCTCATTACCTCCCCATTTCTGCACACGTATCCAAGGATGTTGAATTTAAAATAACACACGTAAAATCTATGCATGTTCAGGCTGAAAGTGCTTTCAATACCTGAAGGAAGAAGAAAACCAATTTTGTTATCTTGTAAAACCAGAATATTCATCCGCTTGTAGAGCAGTGTGGTTGTCTTATGTGAGTTCTCTGTCAGTGTCGGATGCATGTTGCAACCCCTATTGTGGTCGAAAAAATAACCCCGTGGCGAATAATGGAACTTAACAATATTTTGGTAAGTCCAACTGTTGTTTATCTCAATAAGGAAGCTATCGATCTGGAATGGGCGGCTGTAATTAATAAGATGTAGCCCAAACTCATAATGCAAAAAGCGCCTCAATAGGTATATTTCTTCTTACTTTTAATCCTCTATTTTCATAGTACTTCAAAACACTTCAAATAATATGACTAATACAACAAAGAAAGAAATAATTTTTAAAATAGTAATTTTGTTAATAAAATTTTATATTTAAAATAAACTTTTTCATAATTTTAATTTATTTAATTTCTTTTTAAGTTCTAGAAACATTTTATTCTAACAAAAAATCTTTTAAATATCTTTATAAAATTAAAAATATTAAAAATCAACAATTTTGTTATTATATTTCACTCTAACCTTACATTTATCCACTCCATGGAAATTCTAAAGTATTATGCATTAGGCAAGAACTATGACGATTTAATTTCCAAATACAAGACTCTTCATGTTTCCAAATGTTCTCCAAATAATGTTATCTCAAATATAACCATAAATATATTTTCCAGTTGACAATATCATGGTAATCAAAGATAAAGATCTATATTGCAGCTACAATTTTTAAACAAATAGTATGGAGTACCCCACACAGAGACCAGCCACAAACCCAAACAATACAACCGCATAACCAGAATTGTAGGTACAAGTACAAGCATAGGAATACCATCCAAAAAAATCTATTTCATGTCACATAAGACAAGGGTCATAGAAGTGAGAATGGAATCAAGAGTTTTTGATAAAAAAAAACTCACCATTGACAGCAAGGTGGAAAGCAGCCCCATGATGTGTGAACCTTGCTTGTTAATTAACTTTGAATTCACCTTTAATAAAACTAAAAGAAAATTGTGATGAAAATTTGAGAAAAGGAAAAATATATTATTAAATTCAATCCTTTAGAAACTATACATATTATATCTACAAAGATATTAGAATCAACAATACTTAATTTGTGTAATTTAACTTACATTTGTAAATTTAATAAATTTATACTTGAAAACCTAAGTTAAATATTCTAAAATATTTATTTTTATTAAATATTAATAATAAATTTAATTATGACATTAATAAAATAGAATTATATTATGTTAAACTAAAACACCATGGCAGTTTATGCCAACAGCCAATGCATCACTTTGGTCTGCAACCCCAAAGACTTCAGCAGCAGCAAGGCATACCTCCCAATGGCAACAGCTAACTGGTCTCTTACCAATAGGAAAAAAATCTTTGCCCACTGCCCTATGAAAGGCAAATCTTGGACAATTTTGTGTTTTATAAATTCAATGGATTTCGAAGCTAGCAATTTGGCAAACATTGTTGTTGCAAAGGTTGGTCATATAGGGAAGAAGCCCCACCATTTTACCAAAAGGTATTCCCATAAAGAAAAAAATTGTTGAATTTTGCCTTTAAAGTCTCCCAATATACTATTTGCTACCTTCACATTAACTTCAATAGATCAAATTCTTCAATTCTTTGATAATTACTTCAATAAAGGATAACTTTTGAACATGTCTACTACTGATTCATGTCACATATCGCTACTGATTCATGTCACATATCATGCCTTCAACTCCAAAGGCAAAGGCAATTCATATGACCAAAACACACCAAAACTCAACCCAAAACATTTAATTTCAATAGTTCTAATGAATTAAATTTGATGTTTAACTACCTCCTACCTATCAAATAATTCATAACAGCCAAGCAAGCTGGGAACACAAAATGACTAATAAATCAAATTATGAACTACCTGATTACAAACAGAAATTGTGGAGCTGCAATCATTGTAAGCAAAGCATATTAACACACCCAACAGTAGATTACATGCTTGCACTTATCACTGTACGGGGTTGCCAATTTAAATACTTGTTCATGGCATGTGATTCAGGCAAAGTACACTTGACTCGAGGAAATTTTACATTTTAACAAAAATGACTCACAAAGCAGATGGAATAATACAGAAAACACATTTCTGACAGGAAAGTAAAACCCAAATAAACATTAAATAATATTATATCATTGAATTCATTGAATTCTTTTATGAAACCTAAAGAAGCAAATTCCAAATAAGAATTTAAAAGCCAATTGAAATTTTGAAGAATAAGGAAGAATTGAATGGATGCAAAAACTCTTGTAGGTAGGATTATCGTTTCTCCCATGGGAAAGTCAAATTTCAAGATTATGACCATCATCAGGCAAATTAGAAGTATGTTAAAAATTGTCATGAAAATGAAAAATTAACGAGGACAAATTGACAGCACCAACTCTCTCTCTAGTTCAATTGATGAATAAATGATTACATCACTTGCCCTAAGCAAAGACAATAAGGTATGGTGAATGGCAGCTGCACTTAAGATACAAAGTACACTTATTCCATCTGCATATTATCTTGCTTCTCATGACCAAGTAAGCAATTGTGGACTAATGCATGCTGAATAACATTTGAATTCTACCAAAAAGTGGGGATTAACTCCCCTCGAGATGACTGTATAAATTCCTAAAAAAATTAAGGTTTGTTTAAACATAGCCTTATTACAAGCAAAGTGAGATCATAAGTTTCCATTCTTGGACAGTGCCAACTTTAATCGATCAACAACATGAGGTAATAATTGAATCTGCTCCTTAATTGTCTGATCTATACATGATTCAAATTCTTTGAAGTGCGAAACCTCCTTTTGATTAATGAATTTTGTTGCCTCTAATCTATCTTGACAAACCATCAATGACCGCTGCAACCGCTCCTGAAATCATGGGACAGAAAATTTGAAAAACAAGTTAAGAAATAAATGATTTTCAAGTAGCTTTAGGGAAAGAGGTTTTGCATCAAAATAAATCACTGGTTAAAAAATTGGTAAGTGAAATTTGGCTCGTTTGCATCTAGCACACAATTTAACAGACAAACACTAGTCTGAAGGCCTTGAAGGCTAATGAGAAAACATTTAATCTACCCTTTATTAACAATATAATACGCCAGCATAGCTTAAGAAGAAAGGTGGCTACAGAGGAGCAAAAGAACAGGGTCTTCAGGCTGAGCCAACAGGCAACTGGAAGGAGGCTCTAGAGGACATCAAGAAGAACTGGGACCTCATTGCTGTCCCTAACAATATTATTATTAATTAATCATGCCCTGTTTTCTGTTTTTTGGTTTGGGTCTGCGTACCCTGGTGGTTTACAGTTCATGAACTTTATCGTAGTTTAATGGTTATCATCTCCGAAGACTTACAGTTCGTTAACTTCATCGTAGTTTAATGGTTAGCAACTTATCTCCAAAAACTCCCTTACTAAGACCATGTTTTAAGTATAATAGTAGTATGTTTTGGTTGAAGTTTTTGATTGCTGTAAGTAGGATTTATAAGGTTGCTATCTCAATTGACACATAGCAGGGTTAGTCGGTACTGTTCAGTATTGGAGAGCTTGTCATGTCACCATTTTAAGATAGAATTTTAATAATTATTAATAATTAGATAATACAATATTACTAATAAATAATGTTAACAAAATCATATACTAAAAATAATAATAAAATATAAAATATAAAAAAACAATTATAAAATATTATTGTTATAATATAATTAATAACATATATGACCAGTTATCAATAAAAAAATAACATTAAAATGAATGAATAAATTAAATTAAATTAAATACAAGAGCATATTGTAGAAAGTGTGCTACCTTTCTAAATAGGATTTAATAATAAATGACAATAAACATTAAAAGAAAATAAGTAAGTAAACAATATAATAGAAAATAATAAATTAGCTAAATCTAATGAAAAATAAATATGTAATAAAGAGATGTAACCATTCAAATTGAGAGTTCATTTGAACGAATGAAGAAGAGAAAAGAGAGAGGAAATAGAGAAGGATTAATAAAAAAGGAAAAGAATGTGAAGAAAATAAAAAAGTGAATGTTTCAAAAGACAACAATAATGAAAGGATGTGATTTTTTGATAGGGTTGTAATTATGAAGGGTTGTGACTTTTCACATGGATTGTAATTATGAAAGGTTGTGACTTTTCAATAGATTGTGATTATGGAGTATATAGTTACAATCGACTTTCTTCAAATGGGGGAAGAAGTCAATAATATTATATGATTCTAAGATATATTATATCAACAAGTATAAATATTGTAGTATTAGTATCATTTACAATAATGAGAATGTAATATCAATTATAATAGAAAAATCAAAACAATATATCCACATTTCGATCCTAATACTATTTGGCTAAGTAGGGAAGACTGAAGTGTTGCCAAGGAGGGGCTTGTGTAAATTCCAAGCAATGGATCTTTGTCCCAAGATAAGGTGGGTTCAGCATTCCGTAGGCCTTTGTGATACAAACTTAGATCTGTAAACTTCGAGGGAATCCATTGATAATGGTATCTAGGCAGTTTGGTTAACACACACTGCTTTTGTCATGAGGTAGAATAACTACTAAAGTTGGACATAAGCATTAAAGATAACTTTAGGAGTATGGTGTTACCAAGGAGGGGATTGTATATTATCCAAGCTAATGGATCATATCCCAATAGAGGGTAGGGGTCAACGATCTGTAAACCTTTGGGATGCAGACTTGGACCTGTAAATTTTGAGGGAGTCTATGGTGTCAAGGCAACTTGGATAGCATCTATACCGTCCATCCATAAACCAAATAATAATATGATTGGGTAATTGGAATCATTACTATGGACATATTCTTAGGACCAATGTTACAAGACTCAGGCTCAGCAAGTTGGTTTTAGATTCAGACTCAAACTCGATCTCCGAACTTAGCAACGACACGACAAATTGAAAAACCAAGAAATTCAAATACTTTCAAGGATTTAGTTCATTTTCATGTATCATTTAGTATACAATGTTTGAGATAAATAGAAGCTACTTTGCACACATTCACAAGTTTACCAAAGGAAATAAGTTAAACTACAATTAAATTTGGGTATAGATTATTTATTATCATCATAATGAGCATTGTGTTCATGTTGAAAACTAATGATGGTATCTACCTTGAGGTGGACTACGAGGTTGCTCCCTTGAAGTGGCATATTGTTATCAAGTGTTTACACAAATCATATTATATTCTTCTACCATGCAAGATAATTCATAACTGCTTGGCTTTATTTTTTTGTTCTTAGTAGATTAGAAAGATTATTATGTATTTTTGGAATGATTTCAACTACATAATTTCTCAATGTCATCATCTTTTAACTTTGTCAAATGGCTCATTTAATAGGCATTTGTTTTTTCAATCTATTATTCAATCAACAAACACAAGTCCACAAAAACATTCAATAGTATTTGATATTGTCATGTTTGCATTGCTTAAAGCTTCCCTTTTTTTCCCAAGGTGGCAGATTGTGAAGGTGCCAAAGACTTGCTAGTACTGGGAGGGATCTAGATTTATGCATAGGATGTTTATAGATCGAAGGTATGTATTTTGTGAGAACTGTTCAAGTTTTTTTTTTTTTAATTGGATTTTCTTAAAAGCATTCTAAATGCTCTTATTTGTAATTGATTCTAGTATGCTCTTATTTGTTATTGATTCTAGTTTTTATTATATTGTACTTGTTCAAACTTGTGCATATTTTTTAATTTCACTTAAATATTGTAGAGTTACATTTTATTTTATTTTATTATAACAACAATTTTCATTTATTTTATCCCTATAAACAACTGCCTATCGAGAATGACGAGCACTTCAAGTTCACTAGCCCTTTAATCAAACAGATAGCTCATTCATGATCAATCATCTCCTCTAAAGTAATGATGGTTCAACTACTCCTACAAGTTGGGGCTTTTCCTTGGAACTATAGTTGATGCAACATCCAGAATAAGAGCTCATATAACCAAGCGAAAACTTATTTATATGCCATGACTAGCCATAGAAGCAAAGTTCAACGGCCAAATGAAAAAGAGTTGGGTTGATGTGAGTTTAGTTTCACTACAACATACAAAACCGAATACTTAATATTTAGAGATGAAATCCCAAATCTCCAACTCTCTCTTGAATAACGATGCTCGTATGCTAAACAATGTATCTGGATTGTGTGATCAAATGAAACAACCTCGGGATTCCTTCTTAATTGTGGATTTTCACTCAGTTTTATGATGTGATATGTTGGTTATCACTAAGGGACTTATGTTATTCATTCATTGGTATCAACTTGACTTTAACTTCAAATCACTTTCAACCAAGTAACTAGCAAAGAAAAGGGTTTAGAAATCTTATCTAATTCTAAGAATGTAAAACAATATTGATAGTGTGGTGAATCTCTAATCAATCCTGCTTCACCAAATCAACTAGGCATAGGAGGGTGCTATCTTCTATGGATTCAGGAAAGATTTTCACATTTTCAATGTTCATCAAAATACCCTATAAAGGCACAATCTAAATGAACTAGAATAGAAGTTAAACACTTGCAATTTAGGCTTAGACTAACTTTGCACTGTTACTCACAATCAATAAGTACCAAAAGGTATGGACACTAGCTTCACCGTTAACCACCATTCAACAATATCTTCCATTCATCTACTTCTACCTAACATGAAATAAAATCTAATCTAAGTGAAGAATTGAGAAAACCATGCAATACCCCAAAGCAACATTAAGAAATCCATCAAGGACTGACAATGAATCATCAATCACTTTAATAGCATTATGGTAACAGTTCCATCAAGTCTCCTATCCTACTTTATTTCTACTACTATAGCATACTTCTCAATAATGAATCCAAAATCTGACTATTTAGAAATGAGAAGGCCTTGCTTGGCCTCTTGTAGTTGCTCAATTACAATGAAGGGCCAAGATAACCTTTACAAACCCTAATTAGGGTTGTCACCTAAAAAAACAATTACATGAAGGCACCACCTTGTGGGCTAGTAAGAAAATTAAAAAGCTTTTGAAAGCCAACGAAAAAATTGTACACTTCCATGATATGATTGTATGTGCTTGAGCAATTTTTTTATTAGTAGTGTAGAAGACAAGTAGCGCCACGTCAACATTTCATCTTGTAGACTTGATCAACTCTTTGTGATGAGAAAATATCTCTTGAAACTTGTTGATGCGAGTTTTGTATCACTTACATAACATATTAGCAATTGAATATTTGATACGGAGTATCAAACATATAATTCCTCTGTTGAAAATTTATTGCTCATGGGATATGAGAATAACTCCAATGTTCCTTACTCTTGTGGATACTCGCTTAGTTTTATCGATGTGATTTGCTGGTAATCACGTAGGCGGCCTTACACTATTCATTCAAGGATGACTTGGACTTTAGTGGGATGAAGGTGATGGGGGCTCGGTTTGTGAAATGTTCGCGTGGCAGATAATGTTGATGGTAGTGATGATGGAGAATGTGTCTACCAAGGATGATGTTGATGGGAAAGCAATGGTTGTGGAAGGTGAATGGATGTACTCTGATACTTAACTTACTTCTCTAACTTGCTTCTCTAAGCTTCGACTACCCAGCTACTCACTATTTTACTCCTACTCCTATGAATGGAAGGTTAGCAAACGGACGGAGATCGAACCTAATGAGAGCTGACCAACGGCCTCACTTCCACAGGTGCAATGATTCAAAGGAATAATAAACTAGTTTACCACACAAAGCTTCCCAACCAGCCGCTAAGATGCTAGTGGTCTAGTATTGATCCCTATCAAACATTTACCAATGCTACCATACAACTATCCATCTACTTCAACCTCACTTAAACAACTTGAAATGAAACCAACTTTAACAACTTGAAAAGAAATCAAAGTAAGTGGAAGTAGAAAACATGCAATAACACCCAATGTTCTTAATCAACATGCAAATCGCAACAATGAAAAAGAGAGCAATTTTGGTACTATCTTCGCAACAATTTCTCCAACACTTTACAAATGAGAGCAAATGGCCTTATATAGGGGCCAAAAATACAATGGACAGTGGAGATCAAAACAAGATCAACGATCCAGATTGGATCCTCAAAACTCTAATTAGGGTTGTCACCCCATCAGCCAATGAGAAGTTGCCACTTCGTCAATGGACCAATGAAAAAAGTCTAAAAGTAGCAACCAATGAGAAGGCACCAAAATGGTGGCCAATCAAAAATAGGCACTTGTCCTATTCTAGAAGAAAGGGAAATTTGCCACTTGGGCTTACATCAAATGATCTTCTAATATAAATCTTCCCTTTTCTTTCATTTTCTTAGCTAAGGCAATGAACTTAGCTAGCCTGTCGTTAACTTCTTCCATAGGAGGACAAGGTTTGTGCTTCACCCTGAGTTCCACTGACTTCACTATGTTGCTTGTTGCTTGTAGTATCTTTTCATGATCCTTCTCATATTCTTTCGCAAATCCAATAAAAGCACTGAGAGAGGAAAGGGTGCCCAAATGCTTTTTCTTGATAGCAACCTTTCCCAACTCATCCAATCTCGATCCAAAATCTGTCTCATTGATATCCTCTTTTCCAAAGAGGATTGTCCTTCCTTCAGTCTTTCCTTCATCTGTATCATGTCCATTGTACCGATATTGGTGTCAGTTATTCTCTTCATTTTCGAGAAGGGCGTTTTGGGCATCATATCCTCTTTGTCTTTCTTAGTCTTGTCCGCTTGGGATTCTTACTTGCACTAACATCCTCCATGCTCATCGCCCTATTACGGGATGGTAGAGTGGTGGACCAGAAGGCAAGTAGAACCAAGGGAAGCAATCCTAAGACTAGAACGAAAGAAGGATGTCACAGCTTAAGGACCCCTTGCAACTCTAGATGATGAAAATTCACCTTAACAAATAATCTTACAGCGACTTTTCGGAATTAGGACTTGACCTTAAGAACTTCAAATCCCTTGCAAATCATAAATTTATCATGCAATTCACCTCCAAATAAAATTACCCAACCTAGGGCAAAAATTGCAGCCTCTTGCAAAAATCAGAATTTTATCTCCCACAAATTTCGGCTCCCACAAATTTCGCCCTCCACAAAATTCGCCAAGCAAGAAGAGTGCAGATCTGCTCTTGCAAAATCACCAACGCCTTGAGAAGGAGAAGTGAGAAGTGAGGAAGAAATGGGAGAGAGGCCTCCTCTTATACCCAACTTTCTTACTCACCCCAAACTGGCCGACTTGGACCCTGGGGGCAAGAAAAACAATAATTAATGCAAAAATTATGGCCCACAATTAAATACTTAGCTAAATATTAATTTTTCCATGATGAAAATTAACTTTTTAAATTGCCATTTGGACCAAAATTGCAAAAAGAAAATAAATAATGCCTTAGAGGTGTTAAATATTTCCATTTAATGAAGATTTAGTAATTAATACGTCATTAAAATTGGATTTTGGCTAGCCAAAAGCCATTTTTCAATACTAAATTACTAATTGCATTAAAGACTAAAAAGTTTTCAAGGCAAATTAATTCATTTAAAGCCAAATTTTGCAATTTTAATTCAAATCGATTTTGCTAGGCAATTTTAGCATTTTAACACAAATAAAATTATTTCTCTAGAGCCTAAAAATCGATTTTGCAATTTGACTTCACCATCACAAAAATTAATTTTCTTCACCAAAAAGTAATTAAGATTTTCTAAAAGACCAAATTTAACAAAAATTTCATTTTTTGAAAATTATCCAAATTTATACAATTATATCCAAATTTTCAAAAGAAAATGTCTAAGTACAAAATTCACAATTTTATCCTGCCAAGTTGGAATTAACTTTGAAATTTATTCGGCCTAAGGATAGAATTGGTGGCTCTAGAAAATCAAGTTAAAAAAAATCAGGTGAAAATAAATCTAAGTCTCTCCCATTGGCCTGAAAGTGTCCAAGGCTCAAAATTCTCGAAAAAATCAAAATTGTTGGACAATCCAAAAATTTGCTGAGGCAATCAAAAAAAAGAGGGGTCCCCAAAATTTTGGGGTGATGGTGTGAAAAATTCACAACAAAACTCAACATTGTCAAGCCTTCAATTGTCAAGGCATATATTCCCAAATTGCTTCATCTTCTCAAATTTTCTTCATCTTTGTTCTTAGAAAACCTTCTCATTGCAATGATTTAGGCTTTGTTGTACTGGCAAATTCGATATTTGTTTTCATGACTTTGATCTTCTTGAGTGATGAAGTTCTCATGCACTTCGATCCTTTCAAAATAAGCTTGGATCTCCATAGGAAATTCAACTTGATGACAATTTTCTCTAATTCTTCTTTCTTCTTGTTCTTTGTCTTAATGAACTTCATCTTGATCTAGCCTTGAATTTATATTTTGCTTATATGATTTTGCATCTCCTCATTTAAAGTCCTCAAGCTTGACTTTGCTTGAATTCTTGATCTTGGCCTCACCATCCTCTCCTTGCTATCCTAGCCTCTCCTTGAATGATTTATCTCGCAAAACAAAGTAAAGATTTCGCTAAACTCACAAACTGATAAGAAAATATCAAGGAAACTTAAAAATTTTATGAAATAGGATTTCATCAACATCAAAACATCTGAAATGCAATAGCACGGATTTTCTTGGATCCAATACCATAGTTCTCTTTCTTGTTGCAAATCCTAAGTTCTGAATTCGACAAAATGGCTTCATTAGAAATGAAATTTTTTCAAAATTTTGGAATTTAAAGGAGTTTGAGGCCAATAACATGCCCGCGTTTCTTCTCCTAATAGCACCCTACTTCTGATTTTGAGCATAAATCTGCCTTAAAACCCCTACATTGCTGCCTCCCTTGAACCACCAACTTGCTAACAAGGATGAAATTTCTGCCCCTCGAGATTGTTATCACTAAAGGAAGAATTCATTGCTATTTGGAGAGGTGAGTCTGCTTGTCTTGGTGCAAAAATACCTCGACTTCCTCCTTAAATAGGCGACTTGAAGAGGTATGACCCTACTTAGGCCAACTTGCACCCTTCTAGGCCAAATAAAAGATTTAAAACTAATCTTTTGTTCTTCCTTATTGGCCAACTTTGTTAACGAGGATGGAAGTAAGTTTTTTATCATCGAAATGTCATGTAGTTGCACTTCCAATTTCCCCACCGATTTGGCCTAATCCTAGACAGAAATTTGAGGTATCTTAGGATTCGAAATCCCAGCTAGGGGGCAGGTTCTGCCCCTTGGTTGGGATTGGATCAACATTCCCAATTGAATTCACATATTTCCTATAACATCCTTAATTTGTTTTCACATCCCTTGATTTGTCAATTCGAATTCAATAAGTTTTAGGTGTTTAAGATCAAGTTATTTTGGATCTAACTCCGATTTGATTCAGTAATGTATTGTTACTGTATTGCACCTATATGTATCTTGGGAATGCAAGTGAAGAAATGTCAGACCTTTCGCACATTACACCCTTCTTTCGCTCCTATAACCTTGCATTATCACAAAAGCGTGCCACTAGAGAATGCATCAAGAAACAAAATGATATGATGGAAGCTACATAGGAGAATTGAGAGAGAATTCAAGCTTTCATCATAATCCTTGCTCTAAAGTATTTAAAACTGCCAGATAGAATGAACCCGCCCACATAGACAAAAAAGGACTGAAAGAGCTGGGCTAATGGAGAGAATTAGCTTTTGCATCTTCATTCAACATTCTATAGAGAGGCTGCATGACTGATGAGAGTTTAATATTGCTGCTCGACTCTTCGCTCCAAGGGAATTCTGAAATATGTTTTTGTTCAAACACATTTAAAAAACTGCTACTGCCACTTTGGGAGATTCATTATGATGCACCACAAATATCTTGGGATTCATCAGCATTCTCCTGACATTTAGCCAAGATTTATCTTCCATGCCAGAATAAATGAGGTAATATCAGTGCTCCTTAGAGTTTCCTGACAGAAGGCCTTTAATCATCCCCAAACTCCTCATCACTGGAACTACTGGACTGCACATGGCCAAGCTCCACCAAAGTAGTACCAACCAACACAGCTGCTGGAATTGTAGCGTCCTCATCAATCTGTGCTGGCTCCTTTAGCTCTACATCATATTTTGTTGCTGGACTCTTTGTACAGAAGTGTCTCATGGCGAATGAGATGCAAAGCACAATGTATAGCTAAAAGCTTCTCTACGCTCCTAGAGATGAGTTGGTTCCCCTAAAGAGAGTGGATGAGGATATAAGAAACCTGAGATAGCAAATCAAATGGCTAGAGAGATAGCCAAAGATTCTGATCCATTGCAATTCCACCAAAAAAATAGGTAATGTGTCAAAGGTGTAATATCCATATTAGCCACCTCAAAATAACCCCTAATAGTGGCAAACTTGGTCTGCTTGATGTAAATTGTGCTGGCATCTACAGGATCATACATCTTCTCAATGGACCTAAAGGACACTATTTCATGCCAGCATCCTGTATCAGTGTAATTCTATAAGGCCTAATCTTGTACCACTAAGGATTTTTGAGGGTTTAATAGAGTTAGGGGGCCCACTTGCCATTAGGATTTGACCCATCTGCACAATAATCAAGAAAAATATATTTCTAATTTGAAAGTCAAATCGCCCAGCCAAGGACAAGAGACACTTGGGCATCCCCAAGATGGTTGAGGGATACCTAGGCATCTCAAAGGTGTCCCAAGGCCTTTGCCATCCTTGGCGAACTGGCAGCAATGGGAACACGGCAGTGGGACGTCCCTGTCCCATCCATACATCCTAGAGATGTCCTCAAACTAGACAATAAAAAGGGTGAGAAGGAGGTCTGGAAATCCAAGAGCTTGCCACTTCTCCAATAGGATTCCGTAATCAATTATGGCCAACGACGAGAATCACCTTGATTCCCCTGCACTTTTGGCTCCGCTACACCCAGGCAGGTAGACCTTCACCTCAAACGCCGACTGCCTAGTTCAAGGCTTTTCTATAGCGAATATACGCTTTGCGAGTTCTTCAGTTGGCAAGGTCCTCAAACTAGATCAAAATGAAACTAAATGTTGAGTGCTTGGATTGAATGAATTGCATAAGGTTTTTGACAACGGATTTAAGGTTTGTAAGAAGGAAGTTATAGATTTTCTGACTTCAAATATAAATTCAATACTTCAATGATAAAAAGACAAGTGCTTTAGCTTATTCGGGCAACAGGGTCAACTACAATGAAGATTGTACATACAAATTTATAATGTTCTATGCATGTAAACTATAAACAGTTTAATAATCAAGACGTGAAAGATCAAACTTATATACGCAATTCTAAACTAGTCTAGATTGCATTTACTCTTGAGGTTGGGGAGACAGACAGGACACAAATTCAAAAACAATTAAATATTTCACAATATCTACAATGATCAAGTTTAAAATGCCATAGATGACCTCGTCCACTTATTTGACATAAATTGTTTACAGAATTTTCTAAAAAATGATTATAAAGGATGAATCAAATGCAGTTTAAATCTCCATACCTTTAATAAAAATAAAAAAAGGACATTTTATTTTATTATTAAAATAAAATATTTGAAGTTACATTACAAAGCCATATTATAAGCACCATATCCCTCCGTGCAAATGAATATATAAATATTTCATGTCGAATGTCTAATATCGAATGTCTTCTTGTATTTTCTTCTATTTATATTCTTCTTACTTAAATGGAATGACATGACTTTAAGCCAACCCCATTTTGCATAAACTTTGCACCTCTTCAATTATTTAATCATACCTTTTCCATAAATCACATCTTTGAAAAATATTACCAACATTAAACAAATCATAGTTTGTTTTCGAATGTTTAGTGAATATACCAAATCAAACATCTCGGTTGATTAATTATCAATAGGCTTTCTTTAGTATGCTTTAATGCAACTTGGTGGATACAAGCATCATAAGTTTGGCTAAATATTTCAAGCATCTCTTCAGAACCTATGCACATCCATGCGTCTAGACTCAGATGGCTCTCTTCGTAGTTGTCATTCCTTATTAACGTGGCCTCTTCATCTCTGAGTCTCCTTGCTACAAGACCATGACCATGTCCAGGGCTCGCAAAATAGATTCAGCATGCCACCATGGAGACTCAAAGTGCTATACTTCCAACATGGGTAGAGGAACCATTAGATACTCAGAAAATTGTGAGATGGTGGGGTTTTGACATGGTTGCAGTTACTCTTTCTTTATCTGTTGCCATAAATATTAGTAACTATACAGATTTTATAAAGTTTTGTTTTTGAATATGAACAAGAGACTCTATCTTCAGGATGCATTTGTTTATCGATCAGACACAATATGTTTAGAGGCACACTATATCTCATACAATCTGACGTGATAACACACATCACCCGATATTGCATATTTAGTCTCTTTTGTTGCAGATGATGTTCGCTTTCCAGAATTAGTCTTAATACCCCATTCGGACACATCAGACTTGTATTGTTTCCTCCAAAATCTCCATCGGCTTCAAACTCTCTTTGAAGATGATAGTATAAATTGTTTATAATCAGAGCATGAAGACTTGTATCTGACCTGTATCCTTGTGTTGAGTATAGCTCCTATAGTTCAACCAAAGTAGGATGTTCAAACAAATCTTTGGAGGCCAACTGAGTTTTCTTAATTAGGAATAAATTCAACCCTCAATTTTCACCAACCTATTCCTTCCCAATCAATGAAACAACAAAACACATCCTTATCATAAAAACATGATGCATAAGACTGCAGAATTCTACGGATGACAGAAGTTTCATTTCACTCCAACAAATAATTTGTAAAGCACCTAGTGATGCAGTCTACTTCAATATCATCAGTTTATTATCATATCCAAGTGTGCAATTGTTGATATTATTTGATGATGAAGCAACAGACTTTGTCAGAATCTTCTCAGTCTACACCAAGTGACCTTGAAGAAATATTTCATTAGCCATGATATGCAGCACACGATATTAGCAATTATAATGGAAAGCTTTGGATAAAGCCTCATCACTTGTAGTCTTGCCAAAGAAGAATTCTGAAATACACAATGATATGTACTTCCAAAACATGACCTGGTTATGAAGCTTATCAAGAATATGTAAGCACTGTGCACCTCCTTGCCAGTGTGTCTTTAAAAATGAATAATTCATCAAAGTATATAAGGATGTCTTTTCATAAGATCTTCACTATTCTATATATAGTTCCACAGCATATCAACACCATTGTCTATCATCATCTCAAAAATGGAGACCCTAATTTGCCAAAAAATAGGGCTCCGTCAGGAGGATGCATCCCTAAGTTTCACCAGGTAATATTTCCAAATGTTACTTGGAAACAACACCCACTAGTGTCTCGAACATCACTTAGGTCTTTAATAGTTGTGATTCTTACAAGGACAATGAACTAAGATAAGATAAGATAAATTTATTAATGTCCCACAAAAGACCACAAAGAGGGTCTAAGGGACTGCAAAAATACAACAAAAGACCAGCGAGCAGCGGGAACACCAAACCGTGCCTAGGGACAAAGCAAAACAAAGCAAAGGAAAAATGGATAGTACCTTGAAATCTATGCAAACATGGCACCACATGTCCACAAGTTAGATATATGTACATCACAAACACGAGCTAGTCTTTTCAACATGCTATGACACAATTATACAACTTTATCAAACTGAGGGAAAGTGTCTTGAAATATAACAAGCATGGCACCACATGTCCACAAGTTAGATGTATGTACATCATAAATTTGTGTTAGTCTTTTCAACGTGCTATGACACAAGTGTACAAATTTAGCAAAGGAAAATAACAGCAAGATTACAATAAATATTAATCAATTGGAAAGGAAAGACTTAGCTAAGGATATGCCAATTGAGCTACATATTTATAAAGACTTCTTAAGAGTTATGTTGGAAATTATCAATGCTTTTCTTTCTTGTACTTCACTCCAGAATCCAGAGGTTGTGTATACAATATTGGACAGGAGCTTTTCAAGCCTTGCAGGAATCATTCACACTTTGATGAACTCGCAAAGAGAACATTAAAAGTTTGATAGAATGTTGGACTTTTCTAAAAGCTGCATGGATGCTCTACATATAGATGAGGAATGGTCAGCATGAAACAGTTAAGCAAATTAGTCACCAAAGCAAGAATTTTGTGCAGAAATACTAGCATTGCCAGTTTTTCCCTGATCTGAGGCAGAAACATTATGGCTGCTGCTTTTACATTGGCACTTTACAGAAAAAGGAATACTTCCATTTTAACTATAACTCCTGGGTCTTCCAAAGCTTGGTTAGCAAAACTGCAGGCATCACAGTTGATATATGAGTCCCATGAGGAAGCAGTGAACTCTTTGGGTAATATACGAATTCCAAGATGGGAACAGCATTAGTTCTTATTTCAACTGCTCATTCAATTGCAAGAGTGTCTGCCAAAAAAGAGATCAACAGGAATGCAAATTTCTATGAATGCAGCTCTTGGACATATCAATTTAACAATGGAGACATCTATGATATGACAGGGAAAGTCTCAGAATGAAGGATGAAGAGCTGCATCAATTGGCATGAGAATTCAAATCAAGTGATTAAATAACTGCAGACAAGTTATCTGAGACTACTGTATCTGCAGAAACTGCAATGCCAGCTGTCCATAGCATGGCCAAAGAGACAAAGGTCACAGAGGCAAAACTTCCAAGTCTTATACAGGAAGATGGATGAGAAATTGGCCAGAAGATGTAAGAGAAATGGGCAAATTGCAATTAACTTTAAGGCTTAAGAAATATGACATAAAATCGTATATTACTATATTGGCAGATTGAAAGAAACTGAGGATAAAAAAATATGACAAGAAAATGGCAGTATTACAGTTAATAAAACACCAATACAACACAATGAACCAAAGACATGCTACTTTGCAAGAAGTACATCTGTGGCTTGTGGACTTGCAAAAGCCAGTGTGTGTGCTGCAACAATGAAAGCAGCTCTGATGAGAACAGAAAAGAGTGCAAACTTCTGATTGGCCCATGCTGAAGCAGGAGTCAAAGAAAAAGTTAAGAGGCAAATGGAAGCAGATAACATGAAGGAGAAAGTTTTCAAAGGGATATCAAGGTTCAATACAGATCTAAGAAGACACCTGCGTCACATGGGATCTCTCTAACAAACACATTCGCAAGTAGACATTCAGAAGATTACAGATATAGCAGTAGAGTTGTGCTTGCTTGCAAATTATAATAAGCCCAATGGGTCAATCTCACACTCCAACTAGTAAATATATTGTCTTTTGATGCTTCTGCTTGCATATCCCAGCATCAATAAGAAAATAGTGCTTTAGATGATAAATGATCAAAAAAATAGTTTACATTGTTCAGAAGCACAACATAAGCTTCCCATGCTAGGTCCTCTTGGTCAATATCAGACAGATATTCTTCTATGAGAAACATTTCCTGAAATCAAAGGGCTTAATCCCAAAAGGGAACCCCAAATACAGAGAGGGAAGATTAGCCCTGCCGCAGCCCAAGATATTAGAGATCCTCCCTTGCCTCTCCTCAGGGGTATTAAAGAAAAGAGGGGACCTTTCAGTCCAGTTAACTAATTGGCCTAAAGTACTGAAGAAAGAATTAAGGATCTTCTTCATCATTCTAGCTTCAGAAACAGTTGAGACACCCATAAGAACGGTATCATCCACAGACTGTTAATGAGAGTGAATAACATCTGACGAAGACGGTCTCAGGTCCTGCAACTACCTTCAAAGATCATTTTCTAAATAAATCTTCCCAAGCATTCCGCCATGATACCAAACAAGAAGGGGGAAATAGGGTTCCCTTGTCTTAGACCTCTTGAAGATTTCAAAAAAAACAGGAGATCCATTAACCAGAACAGTAAAGGTAGGGATAGAAATGAATGCAGAATAAGTTTCATCACCTTAGCTCCAAAGCCAAAAGTCTGCAACACCTTACTTATAAAAGTCTAGCCAACCCAGTCATAGGCTTTTGCCATGTCAAGATGAAGAAGGAATCCCTGGTTCTTTGACATTTCCTAAGAATGAATGTTTTCATGAACTGTGATAATGGAATCCAGAATTTGTCTGCCAGGCACAAAACCACTTTGATAGACTGAGAGAGAAGGAAGAAGAGAAGGAATTCTGGACAATGGGACCTATGCAGGGTAAACTTTAAGCAACCCCACTCCAGAAAAAGATATAAAAATGTTGGTGAATCTCACATGACTTTGAAAAATAAAATAAATAATATTATTTAATTGGTGAATCTTACATTATTTAAATATTTTTAGAACCAAATTTTATGAAAATGTGACGATTTTAAATATTTTTTAGAACTAAATTATTAGCCAAAATTTTCTAGAATCAGCCAACTGGTGAATATTAGCCACTAAAAATACCCTGGACCTATGAAATAATTTTATAAATTGAGTTACATAAGTTTATAGGTCTAAAGCAATTCAAAGAACCCGCACCAGGTTTCTGAGGGATCAGCACAATAAAGGTAGCATTGAGTTGATTGAAATGCTGATGAAAATGTTTTTTAAAAAAATTAGATAAAAAGAAAACACTACTTCAATTTCTGTGGAAATAAATTCAATAGAAGAAAAATAAAAGGTTGACTAGACTTGTGCTTGGAAATAAAGCATTCAAAACAACCAAAACAGACTTGGAAATGATCTGATAAACAGTTGACAAAATGTTGAACCAAATTTAATAATAAATTTTGACATCAGGCAATACCTCACGTTATTTCTGGAACATAATTGAATTCTAGAATGTAAGTATGATGAAAACCAAGATAAAGATTTGAGTACTTGAAAAAGTATAACTGATGCATAAAAATAATTTGTTTTTCCTCCATGCATATTTTCATTTCTCAGGTCATACTTGGAAGACAGGGAATCAGAATATATAATTTATAACTCTAGATATTGGCAGGGATTAGCTCCTAGATATTTTCTTGGCAACAAAATATTTCATAAAACAACGCTTGGCATTTTCCTTGGTACAACTTTGACATCCCCAATTGTAATGTACCCTTTCTGAAACAGGATTTGATAATAAGTAATAATAAAATTGAAGACTAATTAATAAATAAAAATATAATATAATATAGATTAGTTAAATATAAAGGAAGGTAAGGAGATGTGAAATAAAGAGTTGTGACTCCTTCAAAATAAGATATAAAATGGAGAGTTTTTTGGAAGGCATAGGCACAAGGAAGAACAAGAGTATAGGAGTTAACGATGGATTAATGGAAGAATAGTCCGTGTCCCCGATATATTTTCAGCCGTCCCCATCCCGGAAATGTCTCGGAGACTTGGGAACACTTAGGGGACTTTGACTTCTAGAACAAATTAGACTTTGACTCTCAAAGTAACAAAAATTTGGCATATGAATTCTACTGATTCTTTTCTTTTAAGGTTCTATATGTATAAGTACATGCTTTACCCATGTTTTCATATAAATATTTTAAATTTCTCTATATATTTTCATTTTCTCTATTGGTATATAGCCGTCCCCATTTGTCGTCCCCCACCGTCCCCAAAGTTTGCAAAAAAATTTGTCGTCCCGGAAACCTGTCTTGTTGTCCCTTGTCGTCCTCGTCCCAGAAACTTGGGAGTGGACGCATCCAAGCCCCAAACCGGATTCAGGTCCATACTAGGTCCGGATTCACAAACCAGTTCATGTCAGATACGTGCAAGGTTCGGATTTAACCATGTGGATTCATCCAAATTCACAGACCATGAACCCAAACAAATCCACCTAAACCCGCACGAATCCCCAAGAACCCACAGACCAAACATGGAATAAGTACACATGAAACAATATATATAATGCATATATATTAATAAATTGTTATATGTGTGTGTGTGTGTGTGTGTGTGTGTGTGTGTACTCACGAATCCCTACCAATCATAATGGGAAAAATAAAAAACCATGAATCCACGAATCAGATTCTTGAATGCAAATTTGACCCCAAATCCAAATCGACAACTAAGGTTATAAAGAAAATAAGAAAGTGACTCTTTCAAAAGGTATCAATGATGAAGGGTTGTAACTCTTTCAAATGGGTGTGATTACAAAGGGTTAACTCTCCAGAATGGTTGTAATCATAGTGTGAAAACTTGGACTCGGCCAAACAAAATAGGACTTAGTGACGGGACTTGGCGAAAAATATGAGTCGACGAAAACACAAAAAAGAAGGGTTTAAGTCTATTAATAGGCATTTCCTAAAAAATTGGGAGTCCTTCCTAAAAAATCGTGAGTTTTGGCTTGCCAAGGACTTGGCTAGTGAGTCTTGGCAAGACCGCCAAGTTTTCTAACTATGATTGTAATTATGAACGATTGTGACTCTTCGAAAAGGTTGTGATTGTTAAGGGTTGTGACTCTTCAAAAGGGTTTTAATTGTCAAGAATTGTGACTGTTTCAAAAGGACAAAATAATGAAAAGGCATGACTCCTCCCTCGTATGGGAAGACATAAGGACAAAGATTCATTTGAAATGAGCATCCAAAAAGGATCAAAGAAATAAAAATGAAATAAGCATTTGTTCTGTAATCAGAAGAGGAGGAATCAGAAATACACATCTAATTTAATTAAGTGCAGATCTGACTGTGAAAAGTTGTGTTCCTTTCAAATGGCAGAAATAATAAAGAGTGGCACTCTTTCAAAGGGTGCTAAATAGTGAAAGGTTACGTCTCATGCCCAAAGGCATCTACGATGAAAAGGTGTGAGCTCTCCCTCATTTTGAAAGATATAAATGGTAGAAGGTTCAGGGAATTAAATAATAAATGGAATACACAACAGATTCAAATACATACATTGCAGTCTTGGAATATGAAATATCCCAAACCGGATATTTACTCGATTTCTTTTCAGTCAATATATTCAGACTTAAAGATAGGCAAATGTATTACAATGCAACAATAGAAACCAGAAGATTCTACAATAAAAATTAACCCATTCTTTCAAAATAATATTTACAATTCAAGCATATGGAAATGTGTTATAAACTAACAATATAAAACTAGTTAACTATCATTAAACTTCCTTAAAACACGTTATTGCATTATACAACAGCAATACAATAACCAGTATTCAAAATCCAATCTTAAACACAGTGCTATAGTCAGATTGAAACACTCAAAGAAAAATCTATAAGTGCATACGAAACACCTGAAGTGACATCTCCACTGACAATGGGTTTGCATCCACTGTTTGCCAGTACGAGGGGCTACATCCTCACACTAGCTGAAAGCTGAAGCTTTCCGACTAACTCTTGCAAGAGAGAAAATCGAAATCTGAATCATAAACTAAGCATCCCCAAATGAAAGAGTCTCTTCTCCTTTTATCCTCACAGCTATGACTCTTCGACTTCTCTCCTAGCTTTTCATCTTATCTCTCCTTGTCATCTTTAGCCCCCTTTCAATATTAAATTGACCTTTTATAATAAGAGTCCACATTTTCCTAGTCAATTTTAATATCATATAAATGGGTCCTTTAATATTTCTAATGTCCCAAAAAGGGTACATTATAGAATATATCCATAATACTGGATTTCAGATTTATATGACAGTCATGCATAATCTCACTTATATGCATATACATTTGTAATACATAGTAGACCAATATAAGAAATGGCCTAGTCCTTAGTGTTCTGTTAATGCCTTCGTAAGGATAGGAGGCTTGTGTAGGCAGAGGCGGAGTAAATCCTCACAAAGTAGGTGAATCAAATGATGGATATAGGATGTAATGAAGCCTTGAGGGAGCTTACCTTGTAGATTGGTTTCCAAGCACCATAGCACAGTAACTCGGTCATTTTATTTTATGTTGGGGTTAAAGAAGTGGTCTAATATATATGCTGTAACATTTATATTTGTTAAGAATAGTGAAATCATAGTCATATAAAAGTCGTAACTATATATATATGTGATACATGAGATCATAAAATATACGAAGTCCATTGCTTAATCATTCACTAATGCTGTTAAGAGGAAAGGGCGGTCTTGTGAAGGAAAGGCGGAAACCTCTCAAAGCAGAGCAATCCGAAGATGAGGTAAGGACATGTATCAGAAACCATGAGGGAGAAGTCTTGAGATGGGTATGAATATCTGCTCCAAAAACTTTGAGGAAGCCAGCTTGTAGATTGGTGTCTAGCACCCTAAGAACAAGTAAAGCCCAATCCTTCTTAAGGCTGATGTTTAGGAGAGAAGAAATTAGGGCTTAAGCCTGTATTATAAATCAATAATTGTTTCTTAACTCAATCTAATTTAAATGCATAGTGATTCATGATAACCACTGGGAATGAGCAGCCACCTGGTAGGGCATGTTACAAATTGACAGTTCTAAGCGCAATAGAAATCATAGTTGGGAATTTTAGTGTAAATCGAGTAAAGTCCTAGTTGGGGACATTACACATGTTACATACAAAGTATTTCACCTTGACTGCAGCTTGTGCAAGCAGAGTAGAGTGCAACACATAAGTATAATTGAGGACAAAATCCAGCAGCAAGTTATAAAAGTGAACAACTGACAATAACAGAGAGGGAATGTGAAGGTTCGAGATCATGCCATTAAAAGAGGGTAGAGCAAAACATTCAAACATAGTGGCAATAGCAGTGGTTTGGTCCACAATAACAAATGAAGAGCTGGTACAAAAATTTGAAAGCAGATAACAATTAAAAAAAGTTTGAAGGAAAGAAAGGAAAAAAGAAAACAAGAAAATCCTCTCAACATTCACATGACCAAAAGAAGATTGAGACTGATAAAGTACAAGAACGTACTAATATCAAAGAATGGGACTAAATAAGTAAAAGCATGCAATAATATCAAAGGATGCCACTATGTTATGAAAAAAAATTTAGCAAATAATAAGATAAGATAAAGCCTATTAAATTTCAACAAAAGACTGCAAAGTGGGTCTAAGGGACTCCCAAAAAACAAGACAAAGAACCAGCCCACGGCAGGGACATCAAATGGTGCCCAAACAAAAGCAACAAAAACAAACAGCCAAATGAGAAGAAGAGCGAGAAACAGGGGAAGAGGGCCCACATAGAAAACACCCCAACCCCACTACAAAATAGCATCAAAGGATAAAACATCTCCAAATTACTTGTTTGCTTACAAGTAAAATATGCATATATATAGCAAATATTTCAAGACAAAGTTAAACAGACTGCTGACTGGCAAGGAAGAGATACAATCAAAAACTACCGTACTGTTGCAAATGACCTCAAATTACTCATGATATTGATACCTTATAAAATACCCAATTTAGGATGTCTAGAATGTAAGATGTTATGGAGACTGAAAATAATAATAAAAGACAGAAAATATTAGATATGTGTAACTTGAACGTGCATCCCCTATCGGAAGAATATCCCCCACACTTCCTAAAACTGAGGACAAAGTAGAGATATGGCAGGCTGTCTCTATAAGATGCAGAACAAGGAGAATGATGTTCCCAGGTTAATCCCAACTGAGCACGGACATCATACAATGCCTCCAATGAGGTTTTAGAATGGAGGGGCAACCAAACAACCCCATGGGGATCAGATGCTGTAATTGTCATGCACCGCCTAGGATTAAAGAAAATCACAGCCTTAATATAAAATAAATCACAGCCACTTTTAAATGCTAAAAACTAGGTGATTGAGAATTAATAAGAGGCTGACCAAGCATCAAGGGAATTAGGAAAAAAATATATAACAAAATGTATTATCCATTAGAGGACCAACTCATTGTTGAGCAATGGCATCAACAAATAGCTTGCATATAACAACAACCTTTCATATGCTTAAGGTAGAAACAAAAGCAATAATTGCAATTAAAAGCAGAGATAAGAATTAGAGAAAGTCCGATCCTCAAAAAGGGGCAATTTAAATAAGAGTAACAAAAGGGCGACTGAGGGAAGAAATGTGATCTCTGTTAATGTAGTGATGGATCAGTTCCAAAAGGGTACGACCTAGAAAGAGACATGACTCTTTCACCACAAGGAAGAGATATATGTACTGAAGAACAGCACTCGAGGAGGGGTATCAAACCATGCCAGAACATGGGGAAATATCAGCAATTTCATGCATTGATCAAGAAAAAAGACCTGATCACAAAAGTAAAACAACTTTTTCAATAAAAAGATTAATACAGTGATCAAGAAGCAGCAGTTAATGTCCTCCCTCCTACCAAAACCTGCTAGCACTTATGCAAAAAGGAGGAGGGCATGTTGTGGAAATAAAAGAAGACCTAGAGCAGAATAGAACAGCATGGAATGATATCTTTCAGATATATAGTGAAACAATTCAATAAGCATCAAATCACGAAGGCAATTAATCCAATCAGCATCAATGAGCAGATCAGTCTAAAGTCATCAGCAATCTAGCAAGTTAACTCAGTTAGGAGTTGGCTCTCGTAAGGAGCACACCAGTTCCTGATATATCACCAATCAAGCATCAGATCAATCAGATCTGAAGTTCTTATTTATTACAGGCACTAGCATCCTTGTGCAATTGTGGTATGCATAAATAGGTGTTTGATACACATGGTTAAGATAATGGTACATAAAATACATTAGACATAAGTTATTATATGTATTTCTCATTAGATACACACCCTCATCTGGATGGCAATAGCCACGTGACACCAAGAGGTATGGTACTTGGCTTTTGGGTCTCATGTAGAGGATTATTATAGGCACTAGCATCCTTGTATGATTGTGGTATGCATAAATAGGTGTTTGATACACATGGTTAAGATAATGGTACATAAGATATATTAGACACAAGTAATTATATGTATTTCTCATTAGATACACACCCTCATCTAGATGGCAATAGCCACGTAACACCAAGAGGTATGGTAATTGGCTTTTAAGTCTCATGTAGAGGATTATTAAATGACGGACCCTTCATGAGAATGGCTAAGGACCTGTTGATGTGTTTTATGACGCACCAACCAATCGAACAAAATACCAAGGTATCTTATCCTCTCTTGATCAAAATCATTTATGTACTAAGATTGTGAAAGATCACACAATAGATTCCAAGGTTCCTTTCATTCCAGGTCTTACCATTAGAAGCTCAATGGTTGATGCAATTTGCTGAATATCACAAAGGGCCTTATCTTTACTTCACTCAGATTGATTTCAAATCATATCAAATGGGGGCTATCAAAAGATATTATAATAGGGTACTTATTTTTGGGATTTTCACAGAATATGTAGAAAGCGAAGGAGAAGGGTTCAAAATTTCTAATCTACTCTTAAGGGTAATGACAACAACAAATAGTACTTCTGTGGACAAGATCCTAAATAACCAAGTTTCGTTTCCCCAAGTTATGCTACTACACAAGAACTGGTGCAATCTTCAAGGGTTTCTACAAATGATTTTTATACAACCACAAGCGCCATCAAAGTGAACAATGTCCATGAATGACAGAAGTTAAGCACACACAGATGCAGGCTTCACGCTAACTTTGCACAATGACTTACAATCAGCAATTTGTCAAAAGTATGAACCAAGGTTCTACAAAACACACCATCATATTTTCCATTGCAATCACAACACTTCATCTAACAATCTTATCTGTAATGAGGGAATTATGAAACCAAGCAAGCACTACAACACATCAAATTATCACCAAACTTCAATGAAGATTCTATTGTCTCAATAGCTCTTAGCTACAATCTCAGACTTCAAGTGCCTTACAAGTGAGCAGTGAGGCTTTTATATAAGGGCCCAATTACAACGAGTGGCCTTGACTAAAACAATAACTAATGCTTTGAATTTTGACACCTCGGTCCTAATTAGGTTGCAAGGAAAAGAGAATCTAATTAATGCAAAGGTCAACTTTGACAAACCAAGAAGAATCCACTACCTCAATGGGTGATAAATGCCCACCTTGCATGTTCATTTAGGAAGAGTGTTGGGTGAATCAAATGACCACTATGCATGCTCACCATGCCTTAAATGCATGCTCGCCCAAAATAGTCTATCTTTTACCTTGTTGCTTGAATGTTTGGAATCTACCCAAATTGTCCCGAATTCATCCACACTTACACTCGCTGTTGATTCTTGTTTGAACTTTAAGGTCATCATTGCTCTTTCAGACTTCCTCAAGCTATACTACCATTCTAGTAACAAGTCCTCAATTATATGCATGTCGCTTGAGAAAGTGGAGAAGTTCTCAAAGTCATCCTTAGTGACAAAGTTCAACCAGAAGGACTCCCCCAATTCGCTTTTTAGAAGCTCACAAATTTCATCTTTCATCAACCTTTGTGATAGCAACAAGGCAACACCATTGAAGACTTCATGTTGGATATTCTCAATTATCCCTTTCAATCAAAAGAACTCTCAGGTGAAATGTTCAAACACTTTTTCGCCATGAGCACTGCACCATACCATCAAGAAACATCATATGCTTCTCCTTCCCAAATGACACCACCATCAACCAGCCTCTGCCTAGGTGTTTCCATCAAATCCTATGTCAGAGATCATCTCGTTTTGATAAATATTTCATCCTTCCATGACTCCTCAGTGCAATGAATCCTAGAAAGGATGGCCAATGCAGTGTCATTAACTTGTACCAAGTTTTCAGCATGCTTAAATGCCTCATTATGAATGCCCTGAATCCAAACTTCAGCACCTTAGGCAATTTGTCTAATTCTATTAATGCCTTCTACTCATTCAATTGGTATTACTGGTGGGGGCCAAAAGATGGGCCTTCCCGTACCAGAAAAGGCAAATTGTTTATGGGAATTCCCTCTGTGCTTGTCACTGTAGTTGATGTACTTGTTGCATTGCTCTGGTTATGGACACTATTTTGAGACTGTTGTGTTTGAACCATAGGGATCTAGGTACTAATAGTAGATGATGAAGTAAGGGAAGACTGAGATATATTTTGATTAGGAACTACTGGTCCACAAGTGGGAACTAATGTTCTGGCTTGGGTGGATAAATTAGGCCATGAAGCTAAGGCAGAATTGGATTTAATGAATTGAATTTTCCTTCTAGTTTCTGCTGCCTGGGCCTCATTTTCAACTTTCTCAAGCTCTTTTGCTAGATCCTCCTCTTTTTTAGCCTTTTCTAGATCCCAATCTAACTTAGACATGGGAGGGTTTGTAGACTTATTTGGTACAGCTTGAGGTTCATTTATCTGGATCCCTACAACCTTACCTTTACCCTAAGTCACAAGGTTCGAATTCGAGTTCGAGTTCGTCGATCATAAAATTCGAATGAAATCCGGCAAGGGTAAAAGTTCGGAAAAAAAATTCGACATTAAAATTTAGTTATATATATTTATATGTTTTTTAATATTACTAATATATCCACAAAATTGTTAAAATAGTTGAACATTGTTAAATAGTTTAACTAAATAACTCAATATCAGTTTAAAATTAAATAATATTATATTAAATTACAGTATTATGTTAAAATTCATAAAATTCGGATGACATTAGGAAAGAGTTAAAATTCGCTGAAATTCGAAGCAAAAGGATGAAATTCGGCGAATCTTGTGACTTAGCCTTTACCTTTATTTGTTGGTTTCACAATAGGCTCTACATGGTCTGGTTGAACAAGCTTATAGGGTTGAATTTGAGATATAACTGGTTCTTGCCTCTAGCTTATGAGTTTTTCTTGTTCGAAAACCCTGGATCTCAAACTATCTATATCTCCAAAAACATCAACATACAAAATTGAAGTCCTTTCTTCTAGTTTTTTGTTCTGCTCTTTTAGGGTAGCCATCCTCCTAAGCAAATTATCTCTCTCAATGAGAACATTCAAGGTGGCTTGCTCTCTCTCTTTCTCCAAACGAGCGTGTTTGGCCTTTTCTTCTACAACCCATTTCTTTAAAACTCCTACTTCTCAATATACTTCTTTTGGATCTGCAGAAATTGCTTCTGAATCAACAAGGTCATCAAGATCTACAAGGTTTGTTTCTACATAGGGAGCTGTTCTGGGATTAAAAGGATCTTCCATAACAATCTTATATGCCAGCCTATGATTCATTTCATCTATCACATCTAGTCTAATGCATCTCCAATTGAAGACATATTTTTATCCTCATAGGCCCGCTCTTCTTGTAGTGGGGTATTAAACATCCCTCCTAAGAGTCTTGTGGTTTCTAATTCAGAACTTAATGAAGAAGATTCTCTCCCTACCATAGGCTGGTATTGAGAGTTTACTGATACACTACGCCTTGGTTTCCAAGTAGGATTTAAATCTGCTTTCTTCTTCTTCTAGTTCTTCCTACCACCTTGACGTAAATCAGTATACAATGGTACTTCTCGATTGGCTCTTGTATAAGCTCGTGTACATTTCCTCTTGTCTACCATTTGTGGAAATTATTTGTCAGTAAGCACTAGTTTCAAAACCTTGATTGAGTCGCCACCCTATTCTAGGGAAATATAACATGAAATAGCTTTTGACTGGAGGAAAAATCACGAGATAATATGAATTAAGTTTGACACACAAGGAAACCAATCACAAAGAACATGGAACTGGAACTCTTGGTTAATAGATAAGACACTTTTATAAGGGCAGTATATGTCAATCTGCACCTATGGTACCAGGGACTTTCTCCTCTTTTAAATTCTCAAGGTTTGTCACTAGAAAAGTCCAATATAACCATGAGCAATTACTAAAAGAAACTAACAAACACGTATACAGATAGGACCAAAAACTGCAGCACTTTTCACACATAAGCATGTGTTGGATAGGACCAAAAACTGCAGTAATTTTTAGTAGAGTCGGCATTTTGTTGGTGTTTTTAAACTACCGAACAGCAAAATACTATTTTGATCTTCATCATCTTGGTATCAAGTATTTTGCTGCTTGGTAGTTTAAAAACACCAACAGTACTTACACAAGGCCTTTAATTCACTTTTCTTCTTCTAATGTTTTTCTTCTAACCTCCTCACCTTATCCTTCATGGCTTGGTGGAATCATCGAATCCCCCCATAACTTGTGCCCAGGAAGCATGACCTAGATTAATTTTTGCAACATGGTACACATCCGTAGCAATTTGATCCTTCGTCTTGTTAATTGCAAGAAATGCAATTTGCAAAACTCTAGATCCCGATTCCCCCCTTACGACCTTTGTTAACTTTTTTGCTTTTCCTAGTTCTCTGATCAGTTGATTTGGTCCAAAATTTCTTGCAATTCAATTGCATGGTCAAACTACTCTGTTCTATGTATCCTTTGCCTTGGCCATTTAAGAACATCAACACCCTAATCGCTCTTCATTGTTAACTATTTGTAGGGAAAAGTTAGATGATACATGGTCAAATATTGAACTTCTCCCAATAACCAATGACTAATGTTGGAATCAAATTCATTATAATTGTATAAAATCATGATCATTACCATAGTAATATTTACAAGTATTTCCAAGAGCATTATTGTTGGAATGTATACCTAGTATACCATTGAATACAAATATCTGGAGAATTTTGTTTGTCGTGGCTCAATATTCATTACCACTGTGGACACAAGAAAAGGGATTTGTGATTTGATGCTAATAGGATCAAATGTTTTATGAGCAAACATTAGGGAAATCAACATACAAAGGAAACCTACAAAGAAATGATGGAAGACTATCATGTGTGTAGGGGAATAGTCATAGCCTCGAAGCTATCTATGCCCATATTGACTAATAATATGAGTTGTGAGCTAACTAAATATTTTGGTGATTTAACTAAATAAACCTCAGATACAATATCTCCTAAGTACTGAATAAGAGATCACTACATGTTTGCATTCCAATGCAACGACATTTTATGTACAACGTGTTGTTGTGATTTTATCCATATTTTCTGAGGCTAACGCTTCATTGTAGAACTATGAACTAACTATCATGAAATACTAATATTATGGGCTTCTTTGAGTGATGATGAAATAAGCATTTCTATCAAACTCTACCATGTAATCTGGAGCTAGGGAATAAAATTGTCTTCCAGAAGATTGCTTTGGTCTTAAAAAGAGCTCCATAACATTTATAGTTGGATCTTATTGCACTAGTGCCAAAGATGATGAGCACTCTTTGGCTGCATATACATTATTGGAAGTTGAGGAAGAAGAATGACTTGCCTCCTAGTCCCAGGCAATCCGCATATTAAAATCAAAATAAAAGTCAACAATTTAATTATGCTTGGCCTAGACATGTGAAGATTTGATATTAACATCAAATTACAAGGAGCTTTAATGATAGTGTAACTGTTTGAATTAACAGTGAGGAAGTCTTGGCATGACTTTTCTTTTAGCCCATGGAGAATTTATAGAGATGGTCAAGAGGTTGGGCATAATTGAAGTTGGGCAATGTATTTTATGAGTGCACCTTGGTCATGTTTTGGTCTTCACAAATTGGTCTAGTTGTTACAAAGAACCGTGCAAAGCAAAAGAGCTCCCTAGTTATGCATTGTAATTGTTTCATAAATGCTCTCATAAAGGCATTTTTTGTATTGATGCATATGGAAGGTCTATTGCTTTGTGAACAACATTTTTTTTTGCCTTGAATATCAAATTTTTAATGATAGGGCCTTCATTGGAGCATCTTATATCATGAAGGATATTGATGAGTATTTACTCCTAAATAATGAGATAAGTATTTTTTATATTTTGAGTATTACATTTATTTGCTTATTGTAGGCACTCTTTTATATGTATTCATGTATATACTATAAGAGTGATTTGCCTTGATCTTTTCCTTTGTCTCTAGGGATTTTCTTACAAGAAAAGAAGAAAGGTGCATTAGGTATTCTACCGAGGTATTTTATAGGTCTCAATATTAGGACTGTATCTCCAAAGTGGTTTTGGATTTTAGTCATATGTTGATCATGCTAGAAGATATGAGTCTATTAAAGATAATTATCTTCTATGATTGGAATTATGTAAGAAGGATATCTCTCTATTACAAAAGGGAGTAGCCAGAGGATCTGATTCAATTGATATTCAAGGATAGATGGATACTTAAATGCTTGCAATCATGGGACTAAGTTGATGGCTGAAACATTTTCAAAGAAGAGGAAAATAGAATTTGGAGGGACCTTGACATTACATTAGAAGAAACCTTGGACGAGAATATCAGGAGGTTGATGAATGTACTTGTTGTGAATCAAGATTTGCGACTATAGCAAGATGTAAAATCTAGCCATCCTGCTAAAACATGGAAACTCTCTCGGGTGGTGGGTTGTTGTCATGCCCCCTAATTTAGGTAATATAAGTAAATTATTATGAATTAATAAATATATTATTTGTTAATTTATAATATATTAAAAGAAATATTGATATATTATTAATGGTATAATATATTATTAAAGAATAAATAATAATATACTATTAATATAATAATACCATATATAATCATTAAAAATAATATATAATTAATAAAAATAATAAAATACATAATTACAATATTAATATAATTAATATTATAAGAATGATTGTAAAGGACAAGTTAAGGATTCACAATTCATTTCTAGAATTCTGACTGAGGCAATAGAATGTTGGGCAGTGTGTCATGAACCTCTAATAAGACCCAACAACTATACACTAGTAGGAATATGTATACCTAAACATTAAAATATAATTAAATGATATAATTCTCTATGTCAACTACATATAATAATAAACATATTTAAGATGGCAAATTCATATTTCACTTAGATACTTTTATAAATAAATCAATTATAATCAATTAATAATCCTTATAAACTAACACTCTTATATTGACATTATTAAATCAATAACAAGTTGATACTTTAAGTTAAATAATGAAAATCATTAACACAAATAAGAAAGATAATAAATAACATATAAATGACCAATATAAAACTAATTATACCTAAACACCTAACCATGAAAGGACACATCCCAAGTTGAAAAGCACATATATAAGGTTGTTGAAGAGGATGGTTAAAGACATGGGAGTTGTCATGTTTGTGTATTTGTATCCATATTTGGATCTACTCAATCAACATTTGCCTTTGGCATCAAACAGGTTGCATAGTTTGAAGGATAAATCGAAAGGTGCAGCACACACATTGCATATATCCCTAGTCATAATCAGAAACAGTAGTAATCCTTTGTAACTGTAGTTGATAGGAGAAGGTTATCAGCAGATTGTTATTGCCATATTAGACACAACACGTTATGGCATTATTGTTATCATCGAGGAGGTTCGTAGCATATATCCCACATTGAGACAACAATGAAGGCAGAGATCTCTCTATAGTTTTGTAAATTGGAACATCCCACATTTGCATAATTCCTCAAGTCATATCAGAAACAACAGCGATCTACCATCCAAGGAAGATGTTATGCCAAAATGGAATTCTAAACTACATGCTCAGATTAAGCTACAAACCTGGAAATGGGGATCTCATATTTTTAAAAAATTATTATCAGGAAAAATGTGTAAAAAGTTACAAATAAAAGTAAAAGTCATAAATAAATGAATGACCCAAAAAGGGGTCATTACAGTTGTCCTAAAACGAGAGATGAATCTCCGGAAGCTAGGCCAGTTCCTAAGTTGTGATCACCTAATCCTAAATTATACGTGAGATAAGGGTAAAAAATGAATAACAAGTAATGAAAAAACTAATCCTAAATGAGGTGATACACCAATGGTTTTGAATGTAACTTTGATCAAACCAGCACAGATTACAAAAAGACAATTGATTCACAATACTCAGACAAACACGTAACCACAAAAGTGTTTCTATGCAAGGACCGAGATCTTCTGCTTTGAAAGGGATACCTAGGTTTCACCAATTTTTTGCAAAAAGACAATAATCACAAACATAGACCTGTAATCACACGTATCAAGATTCAAATCTACAATAAGGAACGTAACTAAAATGAAGGCGAACACAACATTAAAGTAAAAAATCCACAATATTGCACAAGAACCAATGAGAAGGAACCGCTGAATCTCTATAATCAATGTTGAAAAACAACCTCTGCTACAAAATGCCCTCACAATCAACTCAAAATCTGCAATGTGCAAAAATTTGAATCCGAAAGAAGGTCCCTCATAATGAGGTGAAAGTACAATATATAGAAAAATAACCCTAATTCAGATTCCAAGATTATGCCTAGAAAAAATCACCCAAAAATGATGAAAACTATAAAAAAGCCTCCGAAAACTCCTCTCAACTACCTGCCCAACTGATGGATAACTCGAAAACTGTCTCTAGCTCCTCAAAATCATGCAAAAAACCCCAAACTCGGATGCATTAAGTAACCCAAAAATATAACATGTAAAACTACTCCTTATTATGCAATATATGCATAAAATAAGCTCTCAAGATGAACTGCATGCATAACTGATCATAACTGCTCCATAAACCGCTAAAAATAGCACTCTACAACCCCATCAATGCATGAGAAACTAAAACTGTCCCTGGCCTCCAAAAATAGCTCCTTACTTAAGTCTTCACTAAATGTCCCTTCTTGGAGTTCAAAATTAGCCTTCCTTCTTCCTCTCCTTGCATTTAGGCATTAAAACATTTAAAACTCTTATAATGTCCTTTAATTAATTAATAAAATCAATGGTCTTATAATTACGACCACTTGACATATTAATTTTACAATTAAAGCTCTTTTTTATTATATTAGTTTAATATAAACGTGTTTATCATTATATTTTATCATTTTCTATAAACATGTTAATATTAAATTAATATTATAAGGAAATTATTCATTTAATTCTTTTATTTATATTAATACTAATATGTTTTAATAATTAACGTGTTATCTGTTAATTTAAAACGTATTAATACTAATATAAATAAAAGGATATAATTTTTTTTATTAGTTTTATATGTATTAAAGAAATGATAAAATATCATTCACTACATACACATAAAACTAATAATAAAAATAGAGTTTCACTTCTAACTCTTACCTTATGGACCCAAAACTTTCATCAAATATGGCAAAGGAATAAAATATGAAAACGTCCAAAGGCAAAAGTAGAAGGCATTTGTCTTGTTTCATTTTTGCTCATTCACGCAAGAGCAAGGGATAGAGGGTTTTTTTCCCAAACCCTAGCCACAGCTATGGAGGTCTTCTTGCTGCGAGTTCATCTTTGTTTGGACGCCATATATTTTCCTTTCGCCTGCTTCTATACTCGAGTTGCTGGTCCTGTAGTAAAAACCATGAGCATTAGCTTTTGCTGTAGGTTTTGGAGTGTTGGACGGCTTCTTTATGCTGCTGGAGAGTCTTTTTTTTTGGGCGTTTCTGTTTTGGACGCCAGTATTTGTCTTTGGCAGCGGATTTATGTTGATACTGGGCAGTATTTCTTGCTGTGAGCTTCCAGCTGTGAGTTTTGGACACTATGATACTAGCCTTGGCCGCTGGTAATGGGTTCTTTCATAGCCGTGAGCTACTGGTTTTATCCATAGCTGAACCTGGGTGATGCTATTCTTTGCTGTAGACGTCATGGGTACTTCAAATTTTCCCTTGTTGCTGGACGGCTTCTACTTTCATGGCCATATGCTAGCCGTGGACGCCAATTTTACTTGCAGATCTAAACATGGCCGTTGAATTTTCATGGATTTATACTGGTTCAAGACGTTTTTATCTTCATTGCTAAATATGAGGAGACTTTTGGATGCCATATTTGCTGTAGATTCTTTGATTGGGCGTATTTTCTTCTCCATATGCTATGTTGTGAGTTTCTTCCATCTTCTCGTGAGTTGTTTTATGGCTGCTATGATACTTTGTTTTCATCTGTTACACACGACGGCCCCTTCATCTTTGTGTGCCATTATGGAGCACCTTTATTTTAGCTCAAATGTAATAGGTTATTTTTGCAAATTGTAAGGTTTCGGATATGACTGTTGTCCCTTAAACAATTGCATACTTGCTGCAACTGTGATCTGTATGAGAACCTCAAGGGAACCTTTTAATAAAATACCATCTTGCCCAGCTAAATCCACCATTTGTAGAGCACTTATTGCTGCAGGACGTGTCTTGCCAGTGGCAATAATAATATTCACTCACCTTGAATTTGCTTCTCTAAGGGCTTATGTTGTAACTGAATTATCCTTTCACAGTTTTATCTTTTTTCATTTTATTGGCTTCAGTATCTTTGAAAGGTTTTTTCTTATTTTCACCTATCTGATGCATACTTCCTTTTATCTAGATCTGCTCCTATAGAAATGGTTTTATATTTCGCTGGATCTTCTCCTTTATGCTAGCCATGTATGGATAATTGTTAGCACGTTCTGTATGCATTTTTTGTGCCATTTCCGCTTCTAATTCACTGAAAAATGGTAGATTTTACTCTCCTTTCATAACTTTCTATGTGATCATGAATTGAAGAAATTCTTGTAAAGGCATCAGAAACTTGTCCTGCTGCCATAAATGTTGTTTAAAATATATAAACTGGTCTCTCTTAAATTTCTTCATCAGTTTCTCTAAACAGTTGTAAATATCATAGCTCTTAATAAAAAATTGGAATCTTTGTTGTGCTCGAGGTTGATCTTTCTTCCATACATTGCTATGGCTGAATATTTTCTTCTTACTGTTTAAGGGTTTCCTTTTCTATAAATCTGACCATCATTTGATGAACCATGACATCTTGAAACTCATCACACATTGGAATCTTACTGTAAAAATCTTATTCTTGCTGGATCTGTCATTTATTAAGAAATAATTGCAGCATGAGAATAAAGTCCTTTCCATCCAAATTCTGTTTTCTATTCTTTTGAAATATACTACAATGTTGAAGTCCTTGTTTACTGCATCATTATGGAAGAAGAATATATGACTGGTCATTCAATATTTTCTCATTCGCTTTATAAAGAAACTCAAAAAATCTGCAACCCTGTTTATGCACATTATATTTTCTATAGCAGACTTCTCCCTTTTTCTATTGATTTGACACTCATAATTCGTTCTGACTGATCTTGTGACTGATTGCATCTTTAATTCTTTCTATATGTTGAAGTATACTTGCAAAGATCCTTGAAATTCCTTTAGCCTAAGACTCAAACTTTATATGTCCTCCATGATTTGACCAGAAGGTCCCATACCTGTATTTTATGTATACCCCCTCGACAGTCTCCTCTCGTCTTCAATCTCCTACTATGGTTCAACCAGAAGGTCCCATACCTGTATTTTATGTATGCCCCCTCAACAGTCTCCCCAGTGTCTTCTGCCTTTGCCGCTACATGATTTGACCAAAAGGTTTCACGCTTGTAGTTTATGCGTGTCCCTTCAATGATCTCCTAAATTCTTCGGTCTTCGTGTCTCCTTGATTTGACCAGAAAGTTTCATGCTCATAACTTATGCATGTCCCTTCAATGATCTCCTCAATATCTTCAATCAGTTACATTGGTTTAACCGGAAAGTCCCATACCTGAAACTTATGTATGCCCCCTCAATAGTCTCCCCAGTGTCTTCTGTCTTTGCCCGAACAAACTCAGCCAAAAGGCTTCATGCATGTAACCTACGCATGATCCTTCAATAGCCTCAAGTCTTCATACCTGTATCTGCACATGGAACAAACTCATTAGTATAAACATCTTTTATCCTTTTCAGATTTTTCTTGCCTTCTTGCCTTTCAACATGTTTATCTAAATAACCACGTTGTAGGAACAGTACAGTATAGATGATAGGAAAGTTTTCTATTGCTCAGTTCATATGAACTGACCCATTTCTTCCTTCACTTTTTTTTTTTTCTGGCTTACTGCCAGATGGAGATGCGGGATCAGCCCTTCAGCATTCAGCGCAACAAACCTTCTATTCAGGCAATGGATGCCTTTCCTCTTATCTCTTCTTCAGTACTTTTATGTTTGTACAATGTGTTTAATTCAGATATCTATGTTAGGAGCTGAGAATGCTTGTAATATTTGAATGCCTTGTATTTAAGTACTGTGTAAAACATGAACACTTTGTACCTCCTCAAAACAGTTTTGGATATTTCAATAAATAAAAAATGATACTATTTTGGTACTTGTATTCTGAATCAAAAGTAATCAGTTCTTTTGTTTATTGATTCTTGTACTTTACATTTTGCACTCTTTTCATTCTGTAATGTGTATTCTCAACAACTAAACACACTTAGTCAGCAGATGAAACATACTTAGTTCAGCATATAACATAGCAATTTAGGAGGTATGTTAAATTGGTAACAATACTTGGAGCTTTTGAAGGAAGCCAAATTAACATGAATGCTTGATGTAGCCAGATTTGGGTATAAATCCACAGTTTATTGCATCCACTCATGTTACTGTGGAATCAAACAAGTACATTTGTGTATGGGAAGTTGCTCTTGTGAACAATGTTGTGATTATTAAACTAATAAATCATGTGCTTGATGATGAGTCCCTTGGAACAAGATATTTTTCATGATTGAAGTACATGAACAGGACATGCCTCCGCAAATAGAGGGAGCAACTTAAGGATCTACATATGTTGACATCCAACGATATTGATTCAAAGGGAGTAGAACATGTCAAGATGGTTACTCTAACTTGCAATTGAGGTACAATTATACTGAAGAACAGACGACCAGCATTCTTGCCAAGCCTCATGCTAGAGAGAAGTTTTGTGTACATCTAGGACAAGCTTGATACGTTGGAAAATGAAGCCTTAGCCAAAAATAAAATTCACCATCAATGATCTATTATTTGTATCCTTGCATATTCTTTCCTTTGAGAGAGAAGTTAGGGGTGAAAGCCATTGTTTTCACACTATGGATTGAACCATAGCAGATCCACCCTTTGATATGGTTCATGGTGTATGTCATGTGTGTGACGCCATGACAACACTACATGAGAAAAATCCATGGTGACTCTGTGTAAAATCTTTTCTTGTCATGTGTGTGACTCCATGACTTATGGGGGGCCCTGTGTACATTATTGAAAGGTGATGATCTTATAGACAATATACACTTGTATCTAACATTGTAAGCTGACAACTTTACAATGATTAGTTTTCTATTGTGATGAATATCATGTGACTTGATATCCGTGGACATGTCATGATAGTTAAGTATCTCTTGGACATTTTGATAGAAATCATGAGACTTGACATCACATGAAGATCATTATGTTCCTTTTGAGATAAATCATGGTGGATAAGTGTTTCTATGGATATGCCATAATTAGTTATGGTAGACATCATGAGACTTGATGTCAGTGCACATACCATAACTTGGATACATAAGAATGTCACGTGACTTCTTCTTGAGCATATTATATCTTCAGATATCACAAGATAGATGATACCTCTTCTCACAATAGATGAGCCTATTGTGATATATATACTTGGTTGGATTCTTTATCTTCCCTAGCTTCATTCAGAAAAAGCTGGATGATAATATAACTATTTGATCTGTATTTAACATGCATGCATACATAACAATATAATTTGCTTATATTAATGCATACACATACACATTGGAATGTAAATAATTATATTATCATCAGCTAAATCTGTTCTTTATCTCCAAGTATAAATCTGATTCTATCGATCTTTTCTGGTTGATTTATTTTATTGATTACAGGCATTGATTGCTAATCGATATGAGAGAAAATATTGCTTATTTATGACAGACCCAAGTTTGTTCGTATCACTGATCATATTTGCCTTAATTAAGGTTTGTTATTACCTAATTAAATAGGCAGTGTTAAAGGTAATATAATACATTTGTTAAGTGGAAAGGCATGCCAATGAATGGACATGTATACACACATATGGAAGCATGTCTATTCATTGACATGCCTCTACAATCTGAATTTAAATCCATACTCGATTGATCTAAAGAGCAATCATAGTAATCAATTAATGCTCTTCTCTTCTAGATCGAATATCATTCATACCAGAAATTCATAATCAGCATTTCTATAAATTGATTAGATTTCACCTTTAACTCATATCAAGTTCAATACTCTGATTATAATCTGCAAGAAAGTATACTGACTGTAAGAATTATATGATCAATTCTGAAAGAAATTTAATCTGTATTTACAAACCTACTCTGCATTGCTCAACTAGCTTTATTGCCACAACAGGTAATCTCATGTGGAGATTTTTCTGCAAAGTCTTAACAATGCACATTGCAAACGCATCATTAACTCTGACATAATAAATCATAGCTTGCAAATGAAGTTGAGGATAGCATTCTTGTACTTTCAAACGTGAATTGTCACTCTCGATTGTCCCTTTGCACCTCAATCCATCATATCTTGTATGTCGCACCAACATGTAGATGACATAGGAGCTCATATATTGCTCCAGACTCATCAATTGCTCCTCAAATACCAGTTTGACAAAGTACAACATCCATATCTCAAACAGATAGGATTTTGGAAAGCCAAAAAATTTACTTAGCATCTACGAATATCGCTATATTCCCAGTGAAAATCCAGCCACACTAGCTCCCTAGGCAATTGGGAGAACCAGTCTTATTCTTCATCATCCATTTATCATTTACGACAATCTCACAATACTGAATCTTGAAGGTGTACAGACTTTGTTTGCTTGTTCCTTTGTCTTCAATACTAACTTTCAGAAGAAGGGATTCCAAATTCTTATGAAACAGTTCATGAAGCAAGATATGCAATGCTATTTCCCTCTGAATCCTTGATTGTTTTACCTCTGAAATCATAGTGTTTTGCACATTCCATGATCAACTCGGCATGCTGAAAAGGAAGGAATTCAGCTGCAACTATGATTCCAATATTCATGATCTGGATGGCCAAATGTTTTGGCTGACGATCCTTATACACAAACATTCTTCTATGAAACTCATTCATGTCCAGGCATCCAAGGTTGGTGCCTCCAACTTTTGCCCTTTCTGAAACAATTTTGGATTTTGGATAGAATCTCCTCTGGTCATTTTTTATCAGCTGCCTTCTGGTTACATGCTTGTTCCAAGAATTATTGTACTTTTTCACAAACTTTTCCTGCTTGAGAATTTTTTTCTTCTAAATTTTGAACTTCCAAACCGAAAGTGATTTTCACGCATTCCCAAGAAACCTTTTCTCTTCAAGATTTTTTCCTCTTCTCTTCAAATGAAATTTCAACCTGCCTTAAAAAAATCAGAATTTCACCAAAAATCTTTGAATTTCCTTTTGAAAAAAAATCACGATCTTCCAAACCCTTTGAATCTTCAAACTCTGACTCTCAACTCTAGGCAATTTCGATGTGATAATGAAATGGGATGGGTTTTATTAGATAGGCTTTCATCCCCAAAACTGCTTTGAATACTGCAGGCCAAAATTAGGAAGTCACGTCGTTTTTCTTCCAAGTTCCTAATTTGGACGAAGATTTCCTTAAAAAGAATTGCGACGTGTCATCATTTTCTACTGCTTTTCAAAAAAACTGCTAATTTGTTTGTAATGTCTCCATAAAAAAAGTTTTATCCATTTGAGATGTTTTTTACTTTTACATTTTTTTATGATTAGGAATAAATAACGATTTGTTACATTTTTAGTAAATTCAGCTTCCTTGTTGCTTTTTCAAATATTTAATTAATTATATCAATGTGAATGTGAATGTTAATCAATATTTAATTAATTTTAGATTTAAATACAAAAAGCAATTTTCTAAGATATTGAATTTTCACCGCTCCTTTCATAAAAAGCAATTTTCTCAGTTTTGGATTTTTTGGCTCTTTATCGACTTTTCCAAAAAGATTATTAATAAAATCAATATTTAAATAATCTTGCCTTAAATCCAAAAAATCATTTATTTTGAATTAATCAAATATCAACTATTAAATTCAATATTTGATTAATTCCTAATTTCCAAAATATTTGATTTTTTCAATTTTTTGCCATTTTTTAAAAGTTCATCAATTTTCTCAAAATTTAAAATATTAAAATGAAATTTTATATTTAATTAGTTTTTGAACCTAATGAACCTTCTTCAACAAATCTTGGAGCCCACCCCAAATCTCCCATTCGTAAACCAACTTCAAAATTTTGTGACATCTACCGTCGAACAAAATGATTGAGTACCATTCAATTATGTAGTGATTATTTCGTTGACTTACCTAGTCCCTTACCATTCTCCTAAATGTGATTCAGATATTGTTTTGTTCATTTCCCACGAAATATGCAAAAGAATAAGCATTTTAAGATGTTCCTTGGCAATGCCCTTTCTCACGGACTTTATTTTGCAATTTTTTGGCGACCAAGCCAAATGTAACTGAGTGCATTTTGGCATGAGTGGCGGACTTTTCTATTTTGGAAAGAATATGTGACCAAGCCAAATATACACTCAAACGCATATTGGCATGGGTCACAGGATTTTTTATTTTTGAAATAATCTATGACTATCTTTGTTTTGCAATAGAGCATGTTTTAAACTATGTGACAATTTTTTTTCCACTCTCCACTTTCCTTTCCTTTAAAGGATCCCCCCACCGCACACCCAGAAGTTCTTTCAACAAATGTCAAATTTCCAAAAACGCATTGACCATAGAGGTGGTTCTTCATGGTCTTCAATATCTACCAAGGGAGGGCTCGATGCCTCATAATTTGTATCATGGATTCATTTTCAATATTTTGTGCATTTTCTTATTATATGTTGAGTTAACTCTGTTATCCACGCGGTAGGTAATTTCTTCATCACAAGTCTCGTGACCAAGATTTGGAAATAGCCTTTTATTTACACTACGCTCAGGGTGCATTCTTGGGTTCAAGATTAGACTATTATAATCTCCCCCTTTACCATCTCTCATTCCCAGTAACTTTTTTATTTTTGGCTTCTTCTCATTAATTCAATTCGGCTTAAGACTTCTCAAGCAATTTTTTCCTCCACGTAGAACTCCAAAATTTCAATGTAAGCATTATTAGACTATTATAATATTTCTTTAATTGTCATCTTAGTTAGCCTTTAGTTTATTAGGTAGTTTTTATTTTTGTCTTTGGTTCAAGATTGTTTATTTTAGAAACATCATCTTTGTAAAACTATATAAAAAGATTTCAGCTCCTTTGTCTAATACAACTACAACAATATCAATTTACAATAACATCTTTTTTTACGAAAAAATTATAATTTTTCAAATGAATTTTATATCTAAATTTTTTTAGAAGTAGTTATGTGATTCATTTGCAAAAAATCTTTGAAACCCAACTAGAGTTTCGTGGCTATTCCTCAACAAATCGCTTCTTTTCTAGTCATCGTTTTGTGGGTCTTTATCTTCGCAGATTTTCATTTTTCAAACATTTTTATTTGCTTGAATCTACAACTTTCAACAATCTACTAGCGTTTATTTGGTACGACTCCAAATGAGGCATTCGTGGTCATATTAGCAATCTCCCCGGTCTCTATCTGCACACTGTGATTTCTGGGTTTGTGTTTTTACAGTCACATTATTTTTGCGGCTTTTGAGCTTCAAGCCTATTTCTGTTGTCACCGGCAACACCATTCTTTGCCAATGTGCAAACATTTGAAGACATTTTTTCCATACAAAGCTTTCTTTTATACAAAACGATGACCTTCTTTCTTGCTCATGTCATTTTCTGGTTTTTTCTGAGCTTGCATGGTCAATTCCAACTTCTTTGGTGTCATCCAGGGTTTCCAAAAACCCTACATCTTTGATTTTCTGCCAGATTTTGTATATCTACAAGTTTTGGGACTTTTCAAAAACGGTTAGGATTTCTTTCAAAACTCTCAGATTTTCTATCATTTTGAAAAACTACTTACAAATCGCCTCATTTTTTGTGGCTAAATTTTGTGCTAGTGAATTTAAATTTCACATTCAGATTCTTTTTGGGTTTTTGCAAGGATTTATAGGTTTTTAGATTATATTAGGTCAACATGAAAATTTTCTCAATATTTATTCTAGCCATACTTCACCATTTTTTTGAAGTCTACCCTTGCATTTGCTTATGTTTTTGCATTGGGATTCATGTTTTTTAATGTGTTATCATCTCTTCTTTATTCTTCATTTTTTGCGCATTGGAAAATGTGCAAGATGGCATCAGTGACCAACTTAATGTTGAAAGGGAATCAAAGATCTTCATGGCACACAAAGCAAAAAGAGTGCCTTTTACGCCTCCATCGCTAAAAGACTATCTTTTATGCCTTCTTGGCTAAAAGCCCTGTAGACCATGTGATCTTCTATGCGATATATAGATTTTGGTTCTTCATGGCATTTCACTCACAGGTGTTGATTTGTTTACAAATTTTTCTCCCTTTACTAATTCAATTATTTTTGGAGGATGTGAACAGTATGTTGTTGTTGGCAAGGGCAACATATAGATATAGTCCGGTGGGAAGAGTCTCAGTTGCTTCAATGTAAAATACATTCCTGGCATGGAAGTTAACCTACTCTAAGTTAGATCATGCAGCATTCTCCTCAGCTTGATGTGATATTCAGTTCACACAAGTGCACAATTGTTGATCTTGTGACATGCACCACTATAGTTGTTGGCATTGAGTATCATGGTCTATATAGACTTGTGGATACTAGTGATTGTCTTGGGCATACTTCTGCCGCAAAATCAGCTTCTATCAGCAGTCTCTGGCATGAACAATATGATCACCTGAACATTCACTACCTTGCTCAGCTAGGTCGGGATGATTTAGTACTTGGCTTACCCAAAATTCAAACCCAAAATCAACAAGTTTGTGGAGTTTGTCAGATCAGAAAGCAGCACAAAACGTTGTCAAGGATGGTGAGTCATTGCAAACATCTAAGGTATAGCAGTTGGTCATGTTGATGTATGTGGTCTAACGAATACTCCTTTTGTTATTGGGTTCAAGTATTTCTAACTTTTTAGTAGAAAAATGTGGGAGAAACGTGTTAATGTTGGTAGCTTCAATTGGATAAACCCATGAGACTAAACTGAAGATGGATGTGTGTGTTTGTGTGTGTGTGAGAGAGAGAGTGAGAGAGAGAGAGAGAGATATATATATAATATATTTATAGTTAAATAATTAATTGCTATATTAATTAAAAAATAATGAATAGACATGTCCCATGAAGTGGCATGTCTCTCCATGTATTTTCCACAATATAAGAGAGAGATCGATGGTCTTGGAAATCATATACCAAAGAGGCAATGTTAATAAATTTGCAGCAATAGTGATAAAACATGGTATCAAAGCCATATTTGTTTCCTCTGCCTGTGATGAAGAAAGAATATAAAAAGTGTGTATGAGCAGACTATAAGTGTCTGAGATTAGGCACTCCAAATTGGTTTGATATGCATATGATTTGGCATTGCTTTCAGTTGTTACTCTTTGCAGTTCAATCTGCCGAAGTGAATAATTTACAAAGCCTATATCAATTAACAGTATTGCTGAAGATTGCAGATTATATTGTCAACACTACATTTTGCAAACAAAAGATATTGAAAAGATTACTCGAGGCGGGATTTTATTATTGGCAACATATGGAATCTGGATTGTAACGGGTTATGGAAAGAACAAAATACATGAAATTTATACTGAGCATGATTATTGATTCATCAAGCAATATAAGGATTGTAATTGATACACCAAAAGTTATGTAAAATCAGGTGAAATTGTATGAAGGTCGAATAAATTATCAGAAGACGTCATTCAGACAAATATATTCTCATTGCCATTCCATGAATGTATTCATATTTTTGGTTTTCATGAGATAGTGCTGATTGGTGTCATTCCGGTTGGTAGAAGTATCACCAGACATTGGGCCTAAGAATTGTGGCATCAAATACGTGGAGGCAGCATTGGTTTTTTAATTTTTTATTCTGAATGGAAGAAATAATTGCATGCTTATTATCGAGAGAAGTCCTTTGACATTGATAATCATTCTCACCATGCTCACAACTGACACTAATTGTTGCGATCAGGTTTAGCGACATGAATTTATGAAAAAAGACATTTGCAACTGAGAATATCAGCTATCAATAGAAATGGCTCAACGTATTATGAAAAATCAAATTTATTTATACAGTTACCATCCATCCTCTATGTTTTCCATCTGTCAAGACATGTGGTCTCATCTGCTATTCGATATTGTTCTCATTTACATGGAGATTCAGCATAAATTTCTTTTACTCTAGAGTGGTGAGATTTTTGCCATCGTTGGAAGAATGTGAGAAAAGACCATCAGACAAGGTAAGAAATATTTGATCAGAGTGGAAATTCGAGGAAAATTTAGGTGTCGTCTCAATTTTTTGGGACTATGTTGTTTCATGAAACCATAGCGTTAAGGTTTGTGTCCTATGAAAAAGCGGAAGTTGCAAGGGCTAAGTCAGTATTCCTCTCACCGGCGGATCCAACCAAGAGGGAGAATGGGGTTCATAATATTGATTTTGTGCCCGACAATATAAATTCATATCAGACCGAAGCTTCTAAAATTGATGTTTTGCTTATCCGCATAGCTAGTTCATCAGTTTCAGGTGGTCTAAGCATAGATGAGTATAATATGTTAAGGATATACCAAGATTACATCATAGTATTTGCTGAACACCCCAGTTCTTCGTTTGCTGCACAATAATATTTCCTTAGATGGTGAATAGACTAGTCAAATAATAAAATCAAATTGCGACAGATGCTAAAATCCCTGCGCATCATCTGATTGCCTGCATAACACAAAAAAATGTGCTATGATAATTTACAGCTACATACAATGAGATTTTCAACATGGAAAAAAGACCAATTGAAAGATATATTTATAAGATACCAAACATGTCATCCATTATCGATTAGAGAAGTTAAAAAGAAGCCATTGATTGCAGATTGCATCCTTGATGCTAGGAAAAGGGAGACTGATATCAGATTCAGAGGGAGTCTGACACTTCTTTGAAGGCAACTTTGGATGAGAAGCTCAAATGATTGATATTCTTCAAAGGGGGTTTGGAAGTCCTTGTGTGTGATTGTATGATTTTAATAGGCCTACCCATTGTGTGATCATGAGGAAGTGATGACTTCCAAATGATTATCACCTGTATTTGCTTAAGTTATTAGAAGGTAATGATCTCACAATAACTTAAATCATGATATATATTTTATTTAAATGTTGAAATAGATCATTATGGACTATATCTTGTAAATCAACAACTAAGTGGTAGATGTCATTCACTTGACAATCTATGCATTGTTTGTATAGATATATGATAGGTATTTGGTGAATATCATATGTTGATATTCTGTAGGCCATTACCTTATTGAGTATTTGGTGAATATCCTATGTTGATATTCTGCGGGCCATTTTTGTAACAAAGGGTTTTTCATAACAAAATAAGACGATCGATAAAGAGTTTTCCCCAACAAATTATTGAACAAATAATTGAATTCCTTTTCATGGGACATTAACTGCTTTTAACTACCAATGATTAATTGAAATAATTATAATAACAATTAACTAAAATAATTGTATCAATGATCAACTATAATAACTGGAATAACAATTAATTGAAAATAATCATAGCAATGATCAACTGAAATAACTATAATAACGATTAACTGAAAAACTATATCAATGATCAACTATAATAACTATAATAACAATTAACTGAAAATAACTATAACAATGATCAACTGAAATAATTGAAATAACGATTTACTATCTTTCCCTACATACAAGTAAAGTAAATGCTTAACATGAAAAGAAGAAGAACATACAAGTAATATCCAGTGAGTCTTTAGTTGGTTGTGCAAGCCTCGGCTTTCAGTAAGAGGAGAAGCATTGACTTAGGCTTAACCTCCCAACCTCAGACCATACTTATCTTCACACAATCTATTGAATTAGAAAGGCCCTCCCTACCCCAGGATCAAACTTGGGATACTTTTAGTCCAGCCACCTAAGCATTCTAGTGTTTAGAATGTCCACACAGTTATGGACGGACATGTCTGAATAACTGGCTCCACTACCATCAAGTGATCATAGATGGCAAACATGTCTTTAAACAACCTTGGCCAAGGTTTTCTGATGGGTTCAATAACCCGATCACCACTGCTCGACTTGACAACAGGGAAACAATAATATGGACGAACATGAGCTATTAAATAAAATTATTTTAGATTATTGTATCTTGTCTAACTTTTGTTTCTCTGTCATTGCAGATTCCATCTCACCTCTTCACCTTTTCCATAGCTATCCAGCCGGTGAGTCCTAGGTGCTCGGATTTCAAAGCAATCGGCTCTGTCCATTGATTCTCAACTGATTCATAAATATTATATGTTCCAACTTAGCACAATTTGTGATTTGAAGAATGTGTTCTTTAAGACTTGCAGAAAATATCATTTGGTTCTGATTATCAATGGCATAAATAAATTACGATTCCATGTCATGGATACTTTACTATCATTTATGATAAACAACTCCTTCTTAAAGGGGTCTAATTAATGATACTTAAGCATGATGAATATATAATTGCAACTTACTACTATGGAAATCGGAATACAATAGCAACTAATAATGAAATGCGTAACATTACTTGGAATTTGATGGACCACATAACCTGGTATAATCTGGAAATGTTTGGAGGTTTGCCAAACGCTAACGATTCGGCTCTTCCTCTAAATGATCTCTAGGTGCATTCACAGTGGGAATATAATCACGTCTTCAGCAAGGAAGATTAATACAAGGCAGAAAAGAGATTGACAATGTTATAAATGCAAAGGTTTCGGATGGTATTTGCAGAGGTATCGGGTGGTAAAAAGGAAGTCAGAAATGAGAAAAAAGTCGGAAAAATGAATTGTATGTCCTTAGTCTCTCTCGACCTCATGATATATAAAGGTTAAATGACTCTTTCGCTTCCAAGAAGCCGTAACATAAGAAGAAGAGTCTTGGCTCTTAGATGCCAATTAAATATGCCAAGTGTCATTCAATTTCCTAGCAAAAAGAATGAATAAAGATGGAAAAAGATTTAAAGGTTATAAATCAAAATAATTATGGTTTATATCTATCTACATGCATGTAGATACAATTATGAGGTGACATCAAACTATTATAAAAGAAATAATAATATTACGGTGTCACTTTATTCTTATATCTATGTGTACATACATAGGTATTTATTATAATTATGTGGTGGAAAGATCAATCAAAATCTTTTGAGGTACGTATTATATTTTAATTAAATTATTTTATGTTTCAAAATATTTACTTAATAGCTCATGCGGGTCCTTCAATTGCATCCTGAAGTTCAAGTCACTAGGTCCTCACCAAGGCAATTTAAGGTCATACCTGTCAACCTGATGATTGGACTAAGCTAGCATCCCATTCCATCGATCATGTATCTTCTCCTGCAATCACCAGTGCAATATTTCCACGATAATAACAGGTTCCATAATAATTTTCATATTAACATTTAAAAGAATTTAATTATTAACCATGATTCCAAAATCAAGCAACTGCTAAACATCACATGACAAATAATGGATAACGACCATTTTCATTAAACATTTAATACAACAAATATAAATAACTACCTACTTCACATGATTATGAAAGAAAAATCCGTTCAGTCTAACGGCTATGAATAAATTTAAAATTAGGTCAAAATTTGAGATCTTACAATTTTACTCGAGTATTTGATGAATATCATATGTTGATATTCTAGAGGCCAACACTCATGATATCAAATGTGATATCAAAATAGTGGATATCTTCTAATCAACTATATCCTTATATTTTGTCATTCTATATATTACCAATGGCATAATATCTTTGTATTCATCCTTCCTAGCTAAGAGGGAGTGTTCATGTTTGGTAGCTTCAGTTGGACAAACCCATGAGACTAAAGTGAAAATATACATACATACATACATACATACACACACACACACACACACACACACACACACACACACACACACACATATATATATATATATATATATACGCTTGAATAATTAATTGTTATATTAATTAAATAATAATGAATGGACATGTCCCTTCATGGGACATGTCTCTCCATGTGTTTTCCACAATATAAGAGAGAGATCATTGCTCTTGGAAAACATATACCAAAAAGGCAATATTAATACATGTGCAGCAATCCTGATAAAACAACAAAATCAAAGGTGTTTAATGTATTTCAAAAAATTTATGCCTTAGTAGAAAAAGAGTCTGGTTGTTCTATTATGTATATTAGGTCTGATAATTTAGGGAGTTTTGTTCTAATGCTTTCTCCACTTTCTGTGATAAACATGGCATAAAATGTCAGTTAACCACACCATACACCCCTCAACAACATGGCATTGTAGAGCGTCATAACCGCATCATTACAGAAATGGCCAAGTCTATGATGGAACATAGAAACGTTCCTAAAAAATATTGGGTAGAAGCAGTTTACAAATGTTTATCTCCTTAACAAGTCTGCACAAATGTTGTAAAGGAAAAGACTCTTGAAGAAGCCTAGACTAGTCGCAAACCTTGGATCAGCCATCTGAACGTTTTTGCCTCTTTAGCATATCTTGGATTCCACATGCCCAATGCCCCAAGTTGGATTCCAAGAATTAGAAGCTCATGCTTACAAGTTACAGTGACAACCATAAGGCTTACCAACTATTTGATGTAGACATTGATCGTCTTATCTTTAGTCATAATGTTGTATTTGATGAAGAACGAGGAACATTTCTCTCTTCCTCATCTGAGCAGAATTTTGAGGATCAACCTTTGAAGGCCTCTGATGTAGGTGCCCGTCATCCATTAGGTCCACCTGATGGGAGCAATGATGTAGAATCTAAATTTAATGACGCACTACCTGACCTTCCTTTGAATGATGCTAATCTTCCCCCTATTGTGGATCTTGTTCCACCTCCAGTTATTCTAGCTCATGTTATTCCTCCTCCTGATTTCGACACATCTACTCTCCGGCCTAAATGATGGGCTAAGACTATCAGTGATCTTCGCCTTATTGAGCTCATTAAGGGTAGGTCTTCTAGAAATAAGGGAAAGCAATCAAAAACAAACCCAGGTTATTTCAAAATATTTTGCCTTAAAAAGATTCTGATGGATTTTCATTAATTTTTCCTTTAAAAAAATCTCTTTTGTGTTTATAATTTTTCCTCAAAAATTATCTATTGGATTTTATTGTCTTTCCCCAAAAATGATCTTTTGTATCTTATTTGTATGTTAATTCACATCTCGGATTCTATTGTTTGCTTTGGATTGATTTTTCACCTCAAAAATCATGTATAGTTTTCCTAATTTTTATCCTTCAAAAATAATTGTTTTCTGCAATCTATTTTGGGGCATCATGTTCATCTGTAAAGTTTGTGGATTTTCCCTCAAAATCATGCTAGTTGTTCTCAATATTTGTCTGTCTAGGGAAGAGCAGCTACGTTAGAGGCTTGTGATGAATTTTGGTCAAATGTTCTGTTGATTCTGGAAGGGGTTAGTGGCAGCCTCATCTCAATGACAAAGTTAGTGACAAGCTCTTGCCTCTTTTTGTAAACCTTTTTGAAAAAGGGGACACCCTTCTCTGTTCTTTTTTGGACAAATTTTGGCTTTTGGTTAATAACATTATGCAAATCCAGGGAGGGTCTCAGCAGCAACAAAATGTTTTCAAAAATTTGTGACCAAAAGACAGCAATTAAACAATGACCATTAAGGTAGGTATTAGATTATTATAATATTTCTTTAATAGTCATCTTAGTTAGTCTTTAGTTTATTAGGTAGTTTCTATTTACATCTTTAGTTCACGATTGTTTCTTTTAGAAACATCATCTTTGTAAATCTATATAAGGACTTTTCATCTCCTTTATTTAATACAACTACAACAACATCCATTTACCATAGCAAGCATGAGCAATCGCAAACCCGTAATTCATGATGGCTCTGTCAATGGTTTCGATAATCAATCCCAACATTCTTTTCAAAAAAATTATCAGTTGTGAGAACTCTCCCGACCAAGAGACTCCCCTTTTCAGAAAACAGGCCTCCTCTATTCATGGTCTTGATGCAGATTTCAAGGAATATTTTTTCTTGATTTTTGACTTTGTACACGTTCCTTGTGCTAAGTGAAGGTTGAATTGCAGGCCCAAATTCAAAGGCTTGTTTTGATTGTACATACATATGTTCAAGGCTTGTCCCATTTTGAACTATTGCCATGGATTGGATTTTTGTATGCTCTAGGCACTTTTATATTTCTTCAAAAGGTCACTCATTCTTGGTTCTTTTTTCTCTGCAAGATATACAAGCAGCATGTCAAAGGTTCCCTTGTTGTCTTCGATACTTCGAACTGCAATTCTTCATCATTCTTAGAATCACAATGGCCTGTGGATTTATGTGGAATTCGCAAACATCCTTTAGTGCTCTGAGACCATCATCGAGCCTTAAAATGCATGCAAGGAGCTTATTCTTTCTCACTCTTCCTTTCATCAATATGACATGTGCTTGAACAAGCATGCGGACAGTTTCGTGACATGTTTTCCTTTGACACTTCACAAGAACTATTTTGTCAAACCTTCAGTGTCTTCCTTCATCATGTTGTGCGCTTGGGCACATTTTCTTACAATTTAAAGATGTTCGATTTATTGAACATTTCCCTAACAAATATGATTTTGTACTCAAACGTGATTTAGGGTCTATCATGGATTTTTTTACTTTGAAACTTTCCTTCATTTTTTGAAGTATGTGCTTGAGCACATTTAGTGTGCGTTAATGGACTCTTCCCTATTTACTTCTTTATTTGAAATGAACATGCGCTCATGACATGATATTGGCCAACATCGTGAAATTGGCCTCCCAATGTTTCCCTCATTTTGAAATGTTTCTCGTGGTGTAGGGCATGTCTTGGACTTCCCTTGGTATTGCTTGCAAGCTTTAGAGAATTCCATTACACTGTTTTATAAGTACCTCGAGTGTATTTTGATGCCTAAGATGGATCTAAAATAAGTGCAAGGTTCTAACTACATTCAAAGTTGGGTGCAATTTCATCATTCATAGTTCATTTGTAATGTGAGCACCTTTACTTTTGTAGCATTCCTTGTTTTGGTGCATGTGGTGTGAACATTCGCAATAACTCAGAAGTGGGGTCCCCTACTTTATCACAATGGGTGACCCATTTTCTTCATTGTGTACAGTTTGATCACAATAGAAAAAAATCATTGTTTTTCCTCGCAATTTCTTTGAATGACTTGGAACATAGTGGGTGACTGCATTAATTTTGAAATGTTTCTTTTTTGCATTATGACTATATCATAGATGTTTAGGAGATAATCAGTTTTCAAAAGAAAAACTAATGTAAGGGGAGGGACCCTAGGTGATTCAAGAACTTCACCAAAGTTTGGAACAATGGGCACCAATTCAGTTTTGTGGCAACTATTCTAGTTTCCTTTAATCCATAGTCACGGGGAATATTTTAAACATCGAGGTGTTTCTTTCTTGTAAGTCCTTTTGAATAATGAATATTGAAGATAGATTGAGATTCATTGTTGGTTTTCACCCCATCAACTTTTTTTTACTTAAAACTTTGAACATTTCCCCCAACCTTTTGAGAGTAGATCTCCCTAGATGAAAACTAGCATGCGTGATGAAACCTTGTCCTTGTTCATATTCTCTCAGATTTGTTGACTCCTTCTCAAAGTTAGTCATTTTAACACCTTTTTTGGTTTGTTTAAACAATCACTTGATCACTCAATACCTTCTTTGATTTAGGTGCATCTAGGAATTGGCAAGAAAAATTTCAAAGTTCGTTTGGATAGTGTCCCATTTTGAAGGAATCTCAACTTAACCCTTTTTTCTTCAAAATCCAAACCTTAAAATGATTGGGAACTAACTCCTGAATTAAGGCTTACCAAACTTCTAATACTTCTCAACTAGAATGGAAGGAGAAAAAACAAGAAACTTAGAGCTAGAGCCATCAAGACAACGCAAACCAAAAGGGAGAAGCAAGCAAGAAGAAGGGGGTCCCATCTTTGATGGGTGATGTGTGATTAGGTCACAATAGGCCCACTTGAGGCCAAGGGGTACGAAAATTCCCATCCTTGGGCCTGATGGAGCCTAAAATTTTGTCTCTGTTTGAGAAACAATGTTAAAAATTTTGCCATTGGTATCATTAAATTTTATGCAAGAGCATAAGGATATTTATACAAAGTTACAGAAAATAGCATCATAAATTGTTGAGAACAAATATAAAAGAAATGATGCAAGTCCTGTTTGCATCAAATGCAGGCTATGAATAAAGCGATCTGCACAAAATAGAAACTAAGAAATACCATCAGTATTTTTCAAGGATTGTTGACTGAGGAAGAGATAACAATGATGACAAGAAAATATGTGTCTCCTATACAGATTGTGCCCAGAATAATGCAATCTTCATCAAGCAGGCGGGCTTTGTAATTGTAGCGGATAACTACTTTAATGGTGCCTAAGAATATATCAGGAAAGACTCAAATTGTAAGTTTTTTTTCTAAGTGTGTGGATGTCTATGCAATTTCATCCAAAGCACCCTTCTCCATAAGCAGCATAGTTTCAACAGTTTCCGGAAGATGAACCTGATATTACATCGCAAAACTCTTGTACAGAACCACGTGATTTGGTGTTGTGGACAATTACAGTTATAAGGCTCGGGGATTTGATGGAACCATGGAAAGTGATTCTATTGGCATCATTTTGAGTCAACTAAGCGATACTAATTGCTCATTTGTGTTTGTTGCAGGCTCCCAAGCGGAAGAAGTGATTGGAGAAAAAAGCATGATTCAATTTATTGGCAGACAGGAAATGCTTCAACTCCATTCATTAGGAATTTAGAAGTCTGTTGGACTCTAGAAATACCTGTAGCATTAATTTTGAGTCATGTCTAAACGAAGTTGATTTGTAGGAAGCTATTAATCATAAATGGAAACTATACTCGAGCATCCAAGTCTAGGAGAGAAGGCATTTGTGTATTCAAATTCACACACACATGTCGTATTCATATTGCTTCCTGTAGCCATGCCTTTAGAGCAGTCAAGCACATAGTCGTTGAGTGCATGTCCTAGAACAAGGAGCCAAGTGCACCATCTCTGGTTCATTTGTGTCAAGGAATGGCATCATGTTCTCAAGTCCCGAACCTTTCAAGGCTATCTATTAGGGCCTGTTTGGTTGCTGGAATAGGAAAAGGAATTTTGGAATAGGTTTGGTATTCTCCATTTGGTGCTTCAAAGCAGAATAGAGAATAGGGATACATATGCTCATTTTGCCCCCAAAATGAGTATATGTCCATTCCAAAAAATAGTTGTTATTGGAATGGACCATTCCTATTCTCAATAACACTTTCCCAAATTTGACAATTTTTGGAGTCCGTTGGGTAGGGCATGTGCACACATATCATTTTGCCGCTCACTTTTACTTGTTCATTGTAAACATTTTACCAAGGGTTTCTGTTGGAGATCAAGGATTCTGCTGGACATCGTTTTGGATTTTCACATCTTCTCCTACATGGGCAGCTTGCAATTTTGTTATCTTCTTATCGGCAATTGCAGGTTTATGTTCAGCTTTGTAATGTTTGTGTCTGCCATTGATTTGCTAACTTGTACAGGTGGGTCATGGTTTCGCAGGTCGTGGAGCATTTCTATTTTCGCAGGTTGATAGTGTGATCAGACTATTGTGTGGCCATCAAGACCATCTTCTAAGCCAAGGTATTTATTTCAATGGTTTTCCTCTGTTGAACATGGCAGTAGAGTTAATCTTGTAGAGTTTTTTTACCATTCTCGAAGAAAACCTATCCTTTGTTGTCCAATAATTTACTGCAACAAATTTCTACCATTCTCGGTGAAAACCTATCCTCTGTTGTCCAATTAACCTGGAATAGTGATTGCCTGAAGGAAGTTTTGGGTCAGTTATGGGAAATGGGGGTAGTTAGCATATATGGCCTGTAGATTTGACAATTGTTTCTCTACATTGCACTTTCACGATGTCATTTTCTCTCTCCTTCAAAAGTATTTATCATGTTTTCACCAAACCCATGTGAGAATGCTTTAAATAATGTGTTTCCACGTTTTAACACAGTATAGTTATTTCAGCAGTAGCCCTCTTTTTTTAACCTCCATGTTCCAAAAGATTTCTATAAATTGGAGTGAAGCACAAACCTCAAAGTAAAGGAGCACATAACTAAAAGTGAGGAAAAGAAGAGAAGAGAACGATAGCATTAGTCTGTAGAGCCAAAATGTCTCTAGGTTGCATTACACCATTGGCTTCCACTATGGTTGTACCACCCAAGTTACAGAAGCCTCTTTTTCATCATAAGCACAGGCCTCTTTTTCATCACAAGGCTTGCAATACTAGAGCGCATAACCTTAACACCAAATTAATCCATGTCCGGTCTAGAGTTGCTCTAAATCCCATTAACATGGCATCAATTACCACAGATGAAGGCATAACACGACATATTGGCAATCATCACCCTAACTTGTGGGACGATGATTTCATACAATCTCTCTCAAAAGCTTATGAGGTATTGTTTGTTTTGAGCCGGTTTAATGACTATATAGTTCTAGTAGTACTTTTGGATTAGTTTATGGGTTTTTTAATCTTCCAAAGTTTGGGATTATAGTTCATGAATGAACAAAGACTTATAAAAGTCACTGTCATTGCATTATATGTTGTGTTATTTCCCTATTTCTTAATTCATATTCACTTTAAAGATAATTTTAGTAAGTGCATAATTTGAATGTTCTTGAATTGGATTATGTGAATGTTCTCATTGATTAATATTTTTGACAAAATTTTATGATTGACCATCTAATGGATTGGGGGTAATTCTTGAAGAGACAGACAGAACGCAAGGAGGATTGAAAGCAGTTGGGAAGACACGAGCCATTGGGGGAATAGCATTTTAACGACTTCTTTAGGATTACCAGGTTTCATCTTTATTCCATATTTTACTTTAGAACTGTCAGAAACGAATGAATGATTCTTCTTGCATTGTGTTCTTAGATAGCTGAATTAATATCCATTCTCGATACCATGTGTGTTGGGTGCTGAATCTTGAATATTCCATCTCTATAAATTGATCTAGTTAGTTTTTCAATAATACTCTCCGTATAAATGATTGAGAGCACAAACAATTTTAGCCACCCCAGTTAGGAAGAAATGTTGGTCTGCGATAAAAGACAGAGATTAGGCATTCCGAGCACTGTGCAATGGTCAGAACTGCTAAAAATTTAATGTTATTATGATCAAACCGTTTTAATTAGGCATATACATTCATGCACAACCAAACCTTTGTTATTTCGGTTGAAATTCTCACTTCTACATTATTTTCTTTTCTTTCCATTCGAAAGTTCAAATCCGTCCCTTCTTGGCTAATGGCCTGTGAACATAGTTAGAGCTGTATGAACTAGCCAATGCATCTAATAGACATTTCAACACATAATTTGTACAATTTCGGAGCCTTCAACTAGTGTTAGATAATTGAAATGCTTAAAATCATTTGGAATCATGTTAGGCCATTGGTGTGAACTGTGAACCATTAGTGCTAAATGGTGGATTTAACTATATTTTGAGATCCTCTTTCTATAACTCGCAGTAAGTGTAGACTGCGTGTGAAATATGAAGAATTATCACTTCTTTTCTTGACATTATGTGGTCATTGCTGATCCTAACTCTGTTGTCATGTCATTACTCATTTTCATTTCTTAGTTTGAGGCCGATTTGTTTGAGACGTGCATTAGTATAAAAAGAATTCATTGTTATGATCTCAATGGCTATTTTAATTGAAGGCTGAGATAAATGATCTTGCTTCTATAATAAATATTCTTGCTGTTGTAGTGAGTTTAATATACAGAAATAAATGTTCTTGCTACTGTAGTTAGTTTGGTATACAAAAAATTCATAATTTACTCTCTATATTTCTTTCTTTATAACCTTGTAAACACTAACCAACACGTAGTTTTCCATAGTCAGCTAACAATAGTTAGTACGGATCTTTAATTGACCTGTTAATTGATTTGTATGGCAAGGAAATAACAACTTTATAAAGGTCTTAGAATGTTTTTCAAGATAATGGATTAAGTTTTGATTTGTGTGTTGACTGTGTAGTTGTGGAGTTTGGTATTTGAAGCCAAGCAGTAGGAAAGAAAGGTTTATGACTGTCAGAACTTCTTAAACACTAACCAACACATAGTTTTCCATAGTCAGCTAACAATAGTTAGTACGGATCTTTAATTGACCTGTTAATTGATTTGTATGGCAAGGAAATAACAACTTTATAAAGGTCTTAGAATGTTTTTCAAGATAATGGATTAAGTTTTGATTTGTGTGTTGACTGTGTAGTTGTGGAGTTTGGTATTTGAAGCCAAGCAGTAGGAAAGAAAGGTTTATGACTGTCAGAACTTCTTATGACTACTTCACAATGCATGGATTGTTACTAAAATCACTCTTTGCAACATTCCTTCATGACTCTTCTTGTCATTTATCATGCATTCAACTCTATGTGACTAGAGTTTCATACTGCTACCAAAATCTTCACACATGTATCTATCCAAACTTCTTCATGACTATCCCCTTGATGGTATTCACTGTCATACCCTTAATAGTGGTGTTGTAATTTTGATACTTCTGCTCATTGTAGATCACAAATGACTTGTCTTAAGAAATCTTTCACACTATCACAATCATAAGGCAACTGTGTCTTTCATCATTTTTGCATTCTTTTTCAATTTAGTCCTACCTTTGATGCTTTGTGTCTTTCTTCATTTTTGTGTTCTTTTTCAAGAAGCTCTACCTTTGATACTCTGTGTCTTCTATCCTTATTTTGACTTAGCTCATTGACTTCACTTCATTATTAACTAGCTATACTACTTGACTGCATGATGACTTTATCTGCTTGCAAGACTTTTGACATGTAAAACATCTCACACATATTACTTCATCTCTGTTCAGAAATCTTCACTGCCAGATCTCTTTTGGGGCTTAGAAACTGTTCTTTAACATGTTCCTTAGCTATGATCACTATCCGTCATCTTTCTCTTGTGTGTCATGAAGTCTCTGAATGACCTTGCAGCTCTTTTAGGACTAAAACATCCTGAAGATGTCTTAAAATGACTTCTTACTCTTCCTCTATTTTCCTGTTTGTCGAGAAGGGATCATAACTGCCTCTCATTTGGAAACAAGATTGTCCCTAGCTCAACCACTGTGCTCCATCATTTCATGTCGATCTCTGTCTCTCCAACTTCTGTCATTCCTATAATCTCATTTGGTCCTAAATATCTATGTAATTGTCTTTGACCTTGAAGATTTTCTTTGTAACCTTGAAATGCAAAGCTGCAGTCAAAGCTGTTGCTAATAACTTGATTATGGCTGTCCTATTCAACTTGATTCACTCAAGTGTTGTACCTCCCACATGCCATGGTATCATTATAGATATTAACCTATCCAACCTTGCATTACTTCATCATGCACCTCTAATCAGTAGCTGCAATTTGTAAGAAACCCAATTAAAAGATTCACTTACAGTAGAAAGTTCATATTGTTGTTGTTTGATATATTATTGTTGTTTCATATATTACCATTATTTGTGGTGTCCATGGGAGAATAAGTTATGGTGGATGTTGGATGTTGGGAGAAGATGTTATGCTTCCTTACTGTCATAATCTTTCTCTGTTTGTGTTGTATATTCTGAAATATTTAGTTCATATTGTGGTTCTAGGTATTTGATGGATTCTATTGATGATGTTGAAGTTCAAGGAGCCATTGTTAGGAAGTTGAAGGTCATGCGCTTGCTTATTGTTTTGCTTGCCACCCTTACTGTATACATAGTAGCATCTTTCGAAGAAGGTAGAAGACAAGGGTGTTAGCGAAGAAGAGTTGCATGTCTTTTTTATTAGCATATTATCTATTCTAATCACACAGATTGCCATGACCAAATACACATGAGTAGAGTAGCCTTCTTTCGCTTGGCCGAAATTCTAAGACAAAAAGGGAGCATTCAAGATACAGTAAACATAACATTAGAAGAACAACTTGTAATGTTCTTGCATACACTTGACCACAATTTAAGGAATCGTACGATTGGCCATAACTTTGGTCACTAGGGAGAGACAGTGAGTCGATACTTCCACAAGGTCGTGAAGGCTATCTTAGCATTACATAAAGATTATCTTTTACCCCTTGCTCCAACCACTCCTCTAGAAATCACTGGTAAGGACCGTTTTGATCCTTTCTTCAAGGTAAATATCGTAGTGACATGTATTATTTGCTATATATTCAATAATATTAATATGTATTTGATAATACTATTTATTTTTATAGGATTGTATTTGTGCACTTGATGGAACCCATGTGTCAGTTACTATTGAAGTGGAAAACCAAGCAAAATATCGCAATAGAAAAGGCAACTTGTCATAGAATGTTTTGGGTGTTTGCCTGTTTGACTATAAATTTCAATACATTCTTGCTGGTTGGGAAGGATTTGTTGCAAATAGTCGGGTGCTTGCTTCAGCTCTCTCTAGAGCAGATCCACTTGTGGTTCCTCCTGGTATATTAATTCCTACTTTTATATCATTATATGAAATCTAAACTTGTATGCTATATTTTGACTATAACATTTTTTCTATTTGCGTAGGAAAATTTTATTTAGTTGATGCCGGATACCCAAATGTACCTGGGTTTCTTGCTCCATATCGCTGTACTCGTTACCACCTAAAAGAGTTTTGTAGAGCAAACCCTATCAGCAATCCTCAAGAGTTATTTAACCACCGACACTCCTCTCTTAGGAATGTAATAGGGCGTACATTTGGTATTTTGAAGCAACGGTTTCCTATCCTGAAACATGCAACATCCTATAATATCATGACCCAAACAAAGATTGTATTAGCATGCACCATACTACACAATTTCATTACGGTGGAGGATGGTGTTCCATCCAAAGTGGAATTAGAAGACAATGATGGTCGTGCTCCGATAAATGTGTCAATTCTTGAGACTTATGGGATGAATCAACAAGATAGAGATGACTGGACAAAATTTCGAGATGAAATAGCTTGAAGGATGTGGGAAGACTACAACTCTCGCACTTAATTGTACCACAAAACATGAACATTTATTTGCAGTCAAATGGAGGCAAGCAAATTTACTATGACCTACAGTATGGATCTGCTTAAATTACCTTGACATTTGTTGTGTTTAAGAAATATTTATATGAAGATTTGATATGAGTAGTTTGTTATCTGTATGTTTGAAGGGGATGTAAGTGTGCTGTATTGTCTTCTCAATAAATTTTGCTATATCTCAATAAAACTACTTTATAACATGTTCATCAGTAATACTTTATAACCTGTTCATCAGTAATAAAAAATACTTTATAACAGCATTAATGAATGAAAGGTATAATTGTAAACTTGTTCGAAGTAAAACAAAATGCATGCCTCAGCAACCAGCATATTAATAAGTATTTGTATTAAGTGTGAATAAGAGAAGAGTGTAATAAACACATCAAAGCCAAAGCTAAAAACAACGTTCATCAAAATGCTTTGTTAAAATTTAGTCAGGCATACCCTACAGTCAATGCAAAACCAAAAACAAGTTAATTTTAAGCAGGGACTGCAGTATATGAGAGAGGACAACATAGTCAATTAAGTTCATACTTGAGACATTTCAAAAAATGAGGATACAAATCAATTTATATGACATTTCATAAAAGGCAGGATGAGTATCAGCTTATTAAGAAAATGTTGGACCTACCATATTACAGAGCAGTGCTTTATCAGCGCAGACAAATTAGAGATAACCATCAAAATACATTGTGACGTGCTGAGCTATAAGATATTCACCAAAAGTTCATATTTTACAAATAACAGTTCATCCTGTACCTTTGTTATGTGATCATTCTTTTCTTGGGGCATATCATCAATTAATATTCCAATATTCTGTCATAAATTTTCATCTTCTTTTATGCATCTAAGATATTGTTTTCCAGCTAGAAATTGCTGGAAAATGTCATTCACCAATCTCTAGACAATCATTGATGAGTGAATTCGTGTCACTGTTGTTGTTTCCTCACCTAGAAATGTGAAAGTTGTTTGGACACGAGAGATGGAGAGAAAATTGCTCGATATACTCCTTGAGCAAGTCATATTAGGAAGAAAAGGCGAAGGGGGGGGGGGGGGTTCGGAAACAAGCTTGGACCAGCATTGAAAGGAGGTTCAATTTGAATATGAAGATGAATCTAGTAAGAGACAACTTCAAGAACAAATTGAAAACATGGAAGCAAGCTTATCGAATGATGAAAGACTTGAGAAATATGAGCGGCTTCGCATGGAACGAGATTACTCAATGCATGGACGCTGATGATACTGTATAGGAAGAGTTGTTAAAGGTAATGTACTTTACACAATGTTTGTAAGTAAGTTAAATATCTCTTAATCAATTGTAATGAAAGATAAATATCTAATATCTTAACTTTGCCTTCATGTAGCAAAAGGATTTCAAGAATACCAAGGTGTACAAGAAGCAACCATTCCTCTATTACAATGACTTAGCAGTCATTGTTGGGAATGATATTGCTGATGGAACTCAAGCTGCAACAGCCCAAGAGAATGAAGATGGGCACCTTTTTTATGAGGCAGTTGATCTTGATGATGATGGGGGCTTCAATATGCCTATGGATGACACTCCCGAATTTGATGTGATATGTGAAAGTATTCAAGATATACGGGAAGGAATGAGGGAGTCTCAAGTGGTCAAAGTTGATAAAGGGGAAACCAAGCATGATATATCAGCTGCATTTGCAGCCGTCAAGGGCATACCTGGACTTAGTCGACAAACTCTGATTGTGGCTTATGACACTTTTACTTCAGAACCTACAAAAGCCTGGGGGATCTTAGAGATGAGTCCAGAGGAGAAGAAAGAGTATGTCCGATATAAATTGGGAGGATTGTAGTGATTTCCCAGCACAACATTCCATGTTTAGTTTGTGTTTCCATTACGACTTGATCACACTTTTGCAATTGTGGAAGCTTCAACCATTATGTGCATGATCAGATTTTCATCTGCTGCCATTTATATCATTGTTGTAAATGTATTGGTTTCTTCCAATTATAAATTATTTGCATGATCAGATTTTCATATGCTGCTACAATTTTGTGCATGATCAGATATTCATCTGCTGCTACTATTTTGTATATATTGGTTTCTTCCAATTATATCTATGAAGTACAATTTTATTTGCATTTGATTGCTCTAGTCTATCAAATGTTTTCAACATGGTAATTTTAGGCATACCCTGCAACTTTTTTCATTTCATGAGATTACATCTTCAAGATGTGTTTACTAATTCACAGGATCTAAGGATTGTATGCATCAAAAACTAAGATGTAATGCCTACTAAGTAACACATCTATCTATAGGAGTAAGACATCTGGAATTTTCTGTTTACATGAAGGAAACAGGGCAGCAACTGGGGTATACACTCTTATCTAACTGCGATTTTTATACGTGTTTGTGTGAGGAATATAAATATATGGCTTATGGTTTAATATACATCTTTGTACCAGTTCTTGTGTCTTCACCATTGTTGTTCAGCGCTGAATGCTATCATTTTCTCCCACAATCTCAATGCCTCTGGCAATTTGTTCACACTACAATAGTCGTCAATAACAGCTGTATAAGTGATACGGTTGGGAATAAATCAGTGATGTTAACACCCCTGCTGCAAAAACACCATCCCAGTAAATTGTGCTTCTCAATCTCTCCACATCCTATCTTTTCTTTATGATATAGAAAATGCATGCATTGGTATGCTATATATATTATAGAGTGTTCAGGCATTTGTGACAATATACAGTTGAGATATAACAAGAATGCACTCATACTGATCTAATTATCTGAAAGATTGCATACTTATTAGACATCAATTTCCAGCTGGAAGTACCAACACACACAATCGGATCTAGAAAACAATTTATTTTACAAATGGATTGTGGAAATCTGATAATGTTAACTATGCATTAGTTTGAGCTGGATTTGAATTCTTCATATTTGATTGAGCAGATGATTGCTGGTGTGAGACCTAAAGACGTGTGCTTTGCAATTGCAATATTTGTTAGTGATGTTGCTCACCCTTCCTACTTATCTTCAATCCAGTGTTTGATGTATTTATGTTGGTGATTGCATGAGAGGCTAATAAGAATTGCTTCCATGTTATCGTGGACGGCTGCTCCATGTTTGAAGGCAGTGCTTCCAGACTGGTAGCTGGGTAATATGAAGCCTGGGTGGGTGTTTTAAGTGTCATACCTTTTGAAGTCTCATCCTTGCTGAAGAATATGGGCATCACCATCAATAAACGAATCATTCGAGCCAACTGAAGAATATTGGAGTGATGTATTGAAGCTTCACAAATATCACAGCTTGCCTAAGGGAGACTCATGTGTCTTCTGATATGTTTTGCTCAATATCCATGTGTGTATAGCTTATCAATATAGCTTTGGTCAAGACTTGATAGTTTATTCAAAATACTATCTTCTTGATATCATTACCTTTTTGGTTATGTACATGTGACTTGGCTTCATTTTAAATAAATGTTTGCGTCCATGCTTCAACCCTTTATGACCTCTTTATTTGTACCCTGAAAATCCTAATAGGAGCCTGGATTGGCAAAGTATTGGGATAACTTGCATCAACATTCAGAAACAGCCCTCTTTTTCACACTCTTCTAGTAAAATTGACTTCTAGGATTTAGAATGGCACAAACACATTTGAAGATGTGGATTTACACACAATCACACATTTAAATTTTCCCTTTAGTGTGGTATTTGGGACTTCAAATTTTGCCATCAACACTCTTATCTAAGTGAGATTTTTATATGTGTTTGTGTGAGGAATATATATATGGCTTATGGTTTAATATATGTCTTTGTACCAGTTCTTGCATCTTCGCCATTGCTTAGTGCTGAATGCTATCATTTTCTCCCACAATCTCAATGCCTCTGTCAATTTGTTCACACTACAATAGTCATCAATAATAGCTGTATAAGTGATACGGTTGGAAATAAATCAGTGATGTCAACAACCCTGCTGCAAAAACACCATCCCAGTATATTGTGCTTCTCAATCTCTCCACATCGTATCTTTGCTTTATGATATAGAAAATGCATGCATTGGTATGTTACATATATTATAGTGTTCAGTCATTTGTGACAATATATAGTTGTAAGTCATGTGTTATGTGTCAAAAGTTGTAAGTCACGAGGTATTTGCATTGCTAGCAGGATTGGACTGATAAGTCACAACATAGTCCATTGAATACATATATCAAAATATATTTTACACTTTTGTAGTAATTTCTCATTATATTTGTTCATTATTTATAAAGGGTCGATGGATTTGACGACTATTCCAATGAGTCGATGTGGTGCTGGACCTGTAGCAATGAAGATATCACGTACAGAGAAAATCCTAAGCGTAGGTTTTTGTGTTGTCCAGATAAAAGAAAGGTTGTTACTAATCTTTTATATGTTTATTTTTTATTTTATTATTGTGGCAAGCCCTAATGTAGTTTTGGAATGCAGGGGGACAATGACTGCAATTTCTTTGAGTGGGTCAAAGATGGCTCATCCGCATCAACCACATCAAAATCTCCAGAAGAAGAAAGGAAGCATTGCAAGTTGTGCACTGTGTGGGAGACTACTACTAGGGAGATTAGTTCCATGGTGAAAGTCGAAATCGTGTTTCAATGTAGACTTAATTCTATTCTAGTTTTTATAAACACACTATTGGTGAAGGTGATTCTAATTTTAGTAATGAAATGACCATGTTGTTGTAAAGAGCTTTTATGATCATGGAGACTAAATCTTTTATGATTTTGTATATAAACAATGAGCAAATTTTACTAATTTCACTAATATATTATTGTGTATAATTTTTTTATGTTTATATCTATTCATTTAAAAAATGTTGAAATAAATTAATTTCATTGAATAAAATAGAATGGAAAAAAAATTATTTTCTTTACAATAAATTGTAATAATTAACCAAATATTATATATTAAAACAAATAAAATATATTAAAATATGAACTTAACTGTATTCCAATTCCAATTTTGTACAACCAAACAAGGGAGTAACATATTCCAAATCAAATACCAGGCGAACCAAACAAAAATGGGATTGCTATTTTCCATTCCCATTCCCCATTTCCATTTCTATTCCAATTTTCCATTCTAATTTTCTATTCCTATGCCGACAAACAAGCAAGCCCTTAACGATATTAGAACTAGAGACGTATTAATTTTATTTGGATGAATTCAAAAGTTTAATTAAATATTGTAGATTGCCAGTTATGGTGTGATTAGGTGCTCTGAAGGGGTGTGTTGTTATGTTGAGCACCTTTTCATCTTTATAAATATAAGATGTAAAACACAAATACAAACAATTCATATTTTCTCTTTAAATTTTTTACATATCCAAGTGATATATGCACACTTGATATATTATATTCTTCTATTGGCCAAGATTGAGTGATTGAACAAAGCTCGTGGATTTGAATTATTGGGTGAATTTTGTACAGTCGAGATAAACTCGCAGTAGATGGATCATCTATAAGGATGTCTTTATTGCGATTTTATTTCCAACATAATTATTTTTGGAGTTGAAATATTATTAAGTTGTGTCCTTTAACAAAAAAAAATTAATTATATAAATATTTTAATTGGATCGTTATTGCATTTTAATCTTGATAAACATAGATATTGTGAAATATTTGATTGTTTTTGTATTTATGTCTAGTTTGTATCCATATCATAGGAGTTCAAATGCATTCTAGACTAGTTTAAAATTGTGTTTGTATAATTGATCCGTCGCATCTGGATTATTAATCTATTTATAGTTTAAATACATTGAAGTTTATAAAGTTGTACGTTTCAACTTATAATATTGACTCTATTTGCCCATTTAATTAAGCACTGGTCTTTATATTACTCTTAATTCATGATCCATACGCTGGCAATTATTTCACATCTTTCCTTTGAAGAATTAATTTATTAATTTGTTGTGATCATCCATAATAATTATTTTTATTTAAAACATTTTCATATTTATACAATCATTTACTTTCATTTCGTAATTTTCAATATTAAAAGTTTTCCATAATTCTTGTCGTTTGGGAAACTTTCATTATATTTGTATTCTGACCAATATGCTATAAGGATCTTGGATTCAAGTGACCAATACAAGATCAAGTGCACCTACCTTGGCCTTGCAGAGCCAGAAGCGCGGAGGATTTGGATCGCATCTATCAATCCTGTCAAGTTGGCCATAACCGGATGGATATCCTAACATCAAGTTCACAAGACTTGTAGGATTCCAATCTGTGGTTTTGGGAACCAACAAGGCCAAGGGTAGAGGATTGTAAACAGCTATGGAATCCCTCACTAGGTACACAACCTCATGAGAATGGTCTTGTACCACGTGAGGCCAATGGGGGCAAAGTTTCCACCCTTGCGCATAGGGTAAAGGATTGAAAATGACTACGGAATCTCTCATTAGGCACACCACCTCATGAGAATGGTTATGGACCATATCAGGCCAAGGGGGACAAAGTTTTTGCCCTTGAGTCTAAGGTAGAGAACTGTACAAGCTATGGAATTCGTCACTAGGTACACCATCTCATGAGAATGGTTAAAGATCAGATAAGGCCAAAGTGGACAAGGTTCTTCCTACTCTTGGGCCTACGATTGAGGGTTATTTTAAGGGCACCCTATTGCAGCCTCCCTTCCAATCCCATACTGATCAATTGTTCAAGTGAATTAGAGGGAATCCTCAATCATAAGAGGTAAAGAGGTTGACATGGTGGAGGAGAACAAAGTAGAAGCCTCACTAGGTACAACAACTCATAAAGATGGTTAAGGGCCATGATGCCAAGGAGCACAAGGTCCCATGTTTGGACCTACGACAAAGAATATTTGGGGCACTTCATCGTGTCTTCCATCACAACCCTCACTTTGAACTCCCACACAATCATTTAGATTTTCTAAGCAAATTTATACATACCTAAACCCTTGAATTGAATATATCTCATATGTTATATCTGCATTATTATCTAACTTGGTCTGCAAAGTTCCTAAAAGACTTAGTTTATTCTTAATGATTATATCTCTAATTATATTATGCTCTTTATTTCGATTGGGCCTATCAATTCAGGGCAAAGCACAAAGCGATCCAAGAAAAAGACATTACAGTTATATATCCCCGTACTATCTAAAAATAGATATTCATGACTGGAAAGTAAGAGTATGTTAAATTCCACAATCCGTCCTGTACTTTCTAAAAACGGATATTCAAAATTGGGAAAAAGGAATATGTTAAATTATGCAATTCCTCCCACAAATATAACTTCAAAAAAACATTTAATTTCTCATTGTGAGCAGATTTCTCAAGGGAGAAACCAGTGGAGAAAAAATCAAGAGAAAAAAATGAAGCAGCAAGATTTATCATCAAGACAGAAGAATGAACAGCAACCTTATTTCTGTTCTGAGAACTTTGGTTAATGTGCTGCCAGAGTGTTTGAAACGAAGCTTCATTTGTATACATTCCACTTCCAATCAATCCACTGGCTGCCTTGCCTTTCTTTAATTTTCACTTTTCATTGTACAGCATGAGAAAACAACCCTAAAAACAAGAGGCACAGTAGCACTTTGAAAAGCAGCAGTGAACTAAAACACTAAGCAGACAAACAGATGAAACAAGGAGCAAGAGTGATGTTATTCAAGGAAGGTTTTAAATAAATTGAACTTTCTTTGTCAGTATGTAATCAGAATAAACTCTTGTAATTTCAAGTCTTCTGATGCTATTTCCAACTCCTTTAATCTGCAATTTAATAGTAATGTAGAAATGTGGACTGCAGGTATATTGAACTCTGATCAATCTTTATATATATATATATATATATATCAATCTCCCTTTGATCTCAAACAGGACTGATAAGGATATTGAACTGCACTTGAATAATATGAATAGCTGAAATTATGATTGTGGAGGAGTACAAGTCATTTATAGATTTCAATGCATATACTCCTTTGTTTGACAGCACGCGCGCGCGCGCGCACACACACATATAATTTCCAAGAACCAATTCTGATTGGTCATGATCATTCATTATCAAGTCATGATGACATTGGTTTGGTTAGTATTCACTAACCCACCCGATCCTTCATGGATCTGGTTAGTTAGTGAATGCTAACTAATCAATGTATCATTGATATGAATTAGCAAATCAGTCATAGATCGATTTACATTTTAATCAATCAATACTTATGGAATGCACGATATCGATATGCATAAAGTTCATCTCCTTGTATATGATGTTTCTGGTCAATTATCTCATATATTTCAGACTAGTCTATAATATGTACATGTATGTGAATATATGCAAAACATATATTCACATACATGTGCAAAATAGAGTCTACTTATAATCTGACCAAAGCTACCATATCTCAATACTCCCTCTTAGCAAGGGAAGATTAACTAAGTATGAACAGATTTAAATATTACATTACTCATGATATCAAGGATTATATTGAATATCAAGATAGCATAATCTTCAGATATCTTGATTATGGTATGAGCGCTGACATCAAGTTGCATGATGTCTGCCATAACACATCATGGTGTCTCACCGTGATTATCTCATAAGGAACATAATAATTTGTAATAGGTACCGCGTCTCATGATATCCATCAAAATGCTCAAGAGATACTAAGTATGACATATTTCTCATGATATCAAGGAGTATATTGAATATCAAGTCTTGATATTTATATATCCCGGTTATGGTAGTGCATTGACATCACGTCGCATGATGTCTACCATAACTCATCATGGCATATCCATGAATATTATGTCACATAATATCCATTGTGATTATCTCATAAAGAACATATTGATACTCAACCGATATCAAGCCAGCATGATATCTGTCAATAAGTCCAGCGATATTAACTATCAAGACATTTCTAGGAATATCAAGTCAACATGATATTCGGCTTGATAGTAAGCATTCTAAAGTTGTCACCTTACAATGCTGAATACAAGTGTATATTATTAGAAAGATCGTCACCTTTCTGTAATGTACATAGGGGGAAGGCCCATTAAAGTCATGGAGTCACAATATGACATCAAAACATGAAATCGCCACGGATTCTCTCACATGGTGTTGTCATGGTATTTCTCACATGACATTCACCATGAACCATATCAAGGGTTGGATCCATCATAGCTACTTCCAGAGAGTGGAATAAGGGCTTTCACTTAAAGCTTCTTTCTTATACAGAATAGTGTATTACGAGGGGTTGCATTTTGAACTTCTCCTTCATGAAGAAGAAACCATGAAGCAAACACTAACCTTTTGACCTCTTCGTCAAGGTTACTTCGAATGAAATGTCAAACTCCCTCTGAATTAGATATCACCATTCTAACTTCCTCTTCCAAGGTTGCATGTGATCGATTTTCAAACTTTCTTTGAATGTGATTCTTCCTCTTGAAGAACTATAACCACATTTTATAAAATGTGTCCAACCAACTCAGCCTCATGGAAGCAAGCTATGTCTTCATTCTTCAACCTGTATGACTTTCACACAAGATCCGTCATTCTTTTGTCTTGAGTGCTTCTGATTTGATAGGTGTCCATCTATCTATGAACATCACAACCTAGATATCCTCATAAAGGTCTTCCAATCTACATATATGGAACTTCACCCTATAAATCTTGATACTTTAATCACTAGAGAAATTGTCTCAACATGATCAACTTCCCTCTGAAACAAAATGTCCAAGATCCTCCAATGTTAACTAAATTAGATCCTGTAGTTGCTCACTCTGTCATGGAAGCTTACATGATCTCAATCATGATATCTATGTCCCAAGAGTCTTCTTATCATGTTCCCATTCGACTAAAAGTGCTAGATCTAATACTAAGTTGGACCTGTTGTCATAAGATCATTCTGTCACGATCTTCTCCCTCTCAATGGAAGATCCCTTTGTCTTAAATTTATTTAGATGCCTTAACAGTATTCCTAATGCATCATTCTTCTCTTCCTAGAAGAATATTCCTATACATCAACATCCTCGATATAAGTTGTTCCAATGAAGGTCCTTCAAATCAAAAATCTTGTTCTTTCTTTGAAATTTCCCTTCTACAGGTGGTTCAAATGGGAATGAAACATTGGTTATTATTCCCCCCCACAATGTAAAATTACCACAAATGCCATTTTGCAGAGTTGATTCCAATGGAGTTCTTTCATTTTCTTTCTTTCTTTCTTTTAGCAGTCGCATTGCTACATGAGCTTGCGCTCTTCCTTTGATACTTAAGATCCCTCAATGGGAGAACCCTCTTGTTTCTTAAAGGAACAATACCAGATGAAGAACAGTTTCAAAAAAAAATTTGTATCAATGAATACAACTAGCCAATGAATTTGTTGCTTTCCTTTGAGAGTCCCTTCCCTCATAACTTTCGCCAATGGAAGAATAACATCTGCAACATTTTGTCCATCTAATAGGGAATTAGCTTATTCTTTGTAAAGTAGATTTGTATATAGCCACAACCTACATGAGATCAAAGTCATGTGATATCTGCATCAACTAGATGGCAAAAAAAGTTGCAGTTACATGTAATTCCCACAAGCACTAACCATTACTCAAGCAATTGAGTGACACCCGTGAACTTTGAGCTCTACTCCATCTCTTGAATAATTGTAAGGTTTGTACATGAAAGTACATAGGGATTCTTGTGCCTAAGCAACGTAATTCTATCTTATTTGCATACGGGGCTATAGATATTCCAACTAAAGCATCCAAATTGTGATGACGTCTTCCTCTGTCTCACTCATAATATGTGGAAACAACTTTCATTCCAAGGACTAAAGAAGTATTTTTCATCGAAGAGCTTTTTTATGAGAGAATGCCTTCTCTTCACTACTACACTAAGATGTTGTTTATGAATCACTACATGGGAGAAAATCTATAATGATTAATGATGATCTGTTGTTGTCAATGAACTTCAGCAATATCTCCACATTAAAAAGAATCTCTTCTTATATCTCTTCAATTTCAGAATGTCCACTATGGTCCATCTATCTGTATGACACCAGCAAGTCAATGCATCTGAGTATTGCATCTTTAATACTAGCACTATCCTCTGCTTCCATCTGTGCTTAGGCTATCTTGCTCTAAGCTACACAATAATTCTAGAAATGAATATGTAATTAAGTGCAAGGGAGCATGTATCATGTGTTTTCAAGAATAGAAAGTATTAAATTCTCCTCGTTGCCTTTGCAAAACTATGTGAAAATATGCTCCAAATCTCGTTTGATATGCAATCCTGCTCCTTACCTCCATCCAAAATGTAATATTTTTTTATTTTTATAATTATGTTTTCATCGTCTTCAAATAGCATGTCTTTGACTGAGTCAAAGCTCAAATATATCCTTGGATTCACTTTATCAATGAGAGGTCCCACATCTTTGAGCTTCCTTGTGATTAAGAACATTAAGAGAACCTTCAACCAGTTTACCCTCTTTGTAGAGATCGATCAAGACTCTAATTTTCTTGACAAAGACAACACATCCTTCTCTTTGTTGTTTGGTGCTATCTGTCAATATAGTTTCCTTTGTAACATCTCTTCACGCGGCTACCATGCATAGGCAACACCCAATAATAACATAGCATAGTTCTTCTCGTGGAAATTCTAGTACCCGACACCAGTAGTCGCTCCTGTCCTCAACATTCACCCACAACCCATGCCATATGTAGCAGCATTCGAGAGGCCCATGGTAATCCCTTCTCCTGTGTGAACCAAGCATCATAATGCGGGATCAAACAAATTTGATCATCATCGTGGCCTTGAAATGTTGTTTACAACTACTATGAACTCATTCATTCAGAATTTACTACAGGGTTTGACTAGAAGTTGCCTTATGCAAATCTTAAGAAAATTAAAAAATTGTATCAATGAATACAACTAGCTAATGAATTTGTTGCTTTCCTTTGAGAGTCCCTTCCCTCATAACTTTCGTCAGTGGAAGAATAACATCTGCAACATTTTGTCCATCTAATAGGGAATTAGCTTATTCTTCGTAAAGTAGGTTTGTATATAGCCACAACCTACATGAGATCAAAGTCATGTGATATCTGCATCAACTAGATGGCAAAAAATATTGCAGTTACATGTAATTCCCACAAGCACTAACCATTACTCAAGCAATTGAGTGACACTTCCTTGAACTTTGAGCTCTACTCCATCTCTTGAATAATTGTAAGGTTTGTACATGAAAGTACATAGGGATTCTTGTGCCTAAGCAACGTAAGCCTATCTTATTTGCATATAGGGCTATAGATATTCCAACTAAAGCATTCAAATAGTGATGACGTCTTCCTCGGTCTCGCTCGTAATATGCAAAAACAACTTTCATTCCAAGGAATAAAGAAGTATTTTTCATCGAGGAGTTTTTTTATGAGTGAATGCCTTCTCTTCGCTACTACACTAAGATGTTTACGAATCACCACATGAGAGAAAATCTATAATGATTAATGATGATCTGTTGTCATCGATGAACTTCAGCAATATTTCCACATTAAAAAGAATCTCTTCTTATATCTCTTCAATTTTAGAATGTCCACTATGGTCCATCTATCTATATGACACTAGCAGGTCAATGCATCTGAGTATTGCATCTTTAATACTAGCACTATCCTCTGCTTCCATCTGTGCTTAGGCTATTTTTCTCTGAGCTACACAGTAATTGTAGAAATGAATATGTAATTGTGTGCAAGGGAGCATGTATCATGTGTTTTCAAGAATAGAAGGTATTAAATTATCCTCGTTGCGTTTGCAAAACTATGTGCAAATATGCTCCAGATCTCATTTGATATGCAATCCTGCTCCTTACCTCCATCCAAAATGTAATATTTTTTTATTTTTATAATTATGTTTTCATCGTCTTCAAATAGCATGTTTTTTACTGAGTCAAAGCTCAAATATATCCTTGTATTCACTTTATCAATGAAAGGTCCCGCATCTCTGAGCTTCCTTGTGATTAAGAACGTTAAGAGAACCTTCAACTAGTTTACCCTCTTTGCAGAGATCAATCAAGACTCTAATTTTCTTGACAAAGACAACACATCCTTCTCTTTGTTGTTTGGTGCTATCTGTCAATATAGTTTCCTCTGTAACATCTCTTCACGCGGCTATCATGCATAGGCAACGTCCAATAATAACATAGCATAGTTCTTCTCGTGTAAATTCGAGTACCCGACACCAATAGTCGCTCTTGTCCTCAACATTCACCCACGACCCACGCCATACGTAGCAGCATCCGAGAGGCCCATGATAATCACTTCTCCGTGTGAACCAAGCATCATAATGCGGGATCAAAAAAATTCGATCATCATCATGGCCTTGAAATGTTGTTTACAACTACTATGAACTCATTCATTCAGAAAATTTACTACGGGGTCTGACCAGAAGTCGCGTTATGCAAATCTTAAGAACATTACATGGGTTGTATCTTCACGGGATAACGATATGTCAAACCTGCAGCAGCTTTCGTCTCCAGAGATCCCTTCCACATATCTAATTCGTTTGGAAGACTTTCTTTGTCAGGATGTAATCAGAATAAACTCTTGTAATTTCAAGTCTTCTAATGCTATTTCCAACTCCTTTTATCTGCAATTTAATAGTAATGTAGAAATGTGAACTGCAGGTATATTGATCTCTGATCAATCTCTAATATATATCGATATCCCTTTGATATCAAATAGGACTGATAAGGATATTGAACTGCACTTTTATAATATGGATAGCTGAAATTATGATTGTGGAGGAGTATAAGTCATTTATAGATTTTAATGCACAAACTCCCTTGTTTGACAGCATATATATATCATTTCCAAGAATCAATTCTGATCAGTCATGATCATTCATTATCAAAAGTCATGATGACATTGGTTTGGTTAGTATTCACTAACCCGATCCATCATGGATCTGGTTAGTTAGTGAATACTAACTAATCAATGTATCGTTGATATGAATTAGCAAATCAGTCGTAGATCGATTTACATCTTAATCAATCAATACTAATGGAATCCACAATATTGATATGCATCACGTTCATCTCAGTTGCATATGATGTTGCTGGTCAATTATTCCATTTATTTCAGACTAGTCTATAATATGTACATGCATGTGAATATATGCAAAATATATATTCACATACATGTGCAAAATAGAGTCTACTTATAATCTGACCAAAGCTGCCATATCTCAACAGAAGGAAACAGAAATACTGCTGCAACCTCTTCAATGTGTTTTTGAATGCTAATCCAAAGGCACTTGCAACTAAAAACAAAATTACCTACAAACAAAGAGTGGTGTGGTTCACACCATTGGTAGTCATATGCGGTATGGTCTTAAAGGAAGCTATAGAAAAGTACAAACACTCCTCTCCATTAGTGAATAAGGGTAGAGAATTTGTAAAAACAACCCTTGAAGAAGAGGCTGAAGGCTACAGGCCACAAAGAAAGCAGAGTCTTAAGTACTCTTTCGTGTGGTTTCTTAGACCTCAACCATTTGTAGAGCCAATGAATCTACAAATTTCTAAAGCATAGAGAAAGAAAATCCAATCATAGTAGGAAGGATAGAATAATATTACTGAATTTTTTACTAAGAAATGTATAAAAAATAGGAGATGCAATTGGCAGGTTCTTCTTTTCCAACAGCATCACATTCCTTTGTTGCTCATTCTCCTCATACAAGCATATGTTCAGGAACAAAGCAATTGAAAAACTCACAAGTACCCCAAATATAACCATTGTTAAATATTTTTTCTTGGATAGCTACTATCAGAAAATTAACTCACAGACAGAGAGTTGAGTTAGACATGAGTGAGTATTGTATGCTCTACGGTAATGGATGAAGATATGAATATTAGATGCAACCCAATATTGTCACATCCGTGACACTTTGATTCCATATCTATTTACTGCTTGTTACTTAAAAGAGTGATGTCTTGTTCTCATTAACCTACTTTACCTATCAGCACAAGAGCACTTTGTTAAATGACACACCTGTGGACAAATAAAGAGGAGGTGCAAAGCCTCCACAAACCTCAGTTTGGTTGCTTTAAACCTACAAGTCATGATATTCGTAGATTGCACAAAATAAATTTGTAAAGCGTGAAAATTTAATGACAATGAAAATTGAAGAGGCCAACCTACTGTCACTCGAATTGATAAAACACCCCTATCACTACACAAACACCGGTGAGTAGACCACTCAAATTTAAGACCAAATTCATTATCCATGTTATTTCTTCACAAATTAAAATAAAGCTGTTGCTCGTAACCTAGCGCGGTTCAAGGATCAAGCAAGCATGAACTTAATAGCCACCTAATTAGAAACTTGGCTTCTGCAAATTATCTCCAATGGGGAATACGAACCAATTTCCGGCACAGATTCGCCCAGGGATCGCACAAGGGATCATCAGAAGCCCAATTGCTAATTTCTGAATGCCCCGAACAAGAGTGTGTGTCCTGCGTTATCAGTCTTTATCTTATGAGAAATGAAGAGCACGTGCACGAGGTGGATGTAAGTTTAACATGTTCTACTACATATTCGGTATGGTCATTTTTAACAGCGCCCTCGGCCCTGTGAATTAAACTGCCGAACTTACGAAAAATTCAATCTCTCCGAAGCTAAACCTCGTGCCCAAGAGAAAATATTCACTAGCTGAACCTCAGACACGTATAAAAACATATGAAAAGAAATTGTTAAGATTGCAATTCGGCCTACCTGAAACCTTGACATCTCCTCTTCAATGGCATTATTGGCCTGAACAACTGGGACACTGCAGTATTCTACACAGTTACTTATTTCCTGTTGATTTCTCTGCCTGTCGAAGCATTCATAAGCGCACTTGAAGTAGGCTTTCTGCATTTGCATAAGTATTAAAGTAAGAGAGGATAAAATGACACGGAATTTGAATAAGTAAATTCAATGCAATGAGTATACCTGCAGATTAAAGTTAACATGGTCCTGGACTCCTGAGAGTTGCTGTTCGACTGCTTTCTGTACTTGATCAACTGACCTTTTTACTCTTTCTGCGAGAAACCTCTCTTCTGGAGAATAACTCATTTTGTGCGTTTCACTTTCTTCCTGACCACTTTGGGTTGAAAGTTAACAAGAAAGCTAGGGTTTTGGGTTTAAGGAAAATATGAAAGAGTGTCTCGTCGCCAAGGTTGTGTTTATTTATTCGTGGCTATCCAACGAGTAAGTCTCACGAGACATGAAGTTGGAGAGGGATCAATAGTGAGAAGGGTTTACTAAGGAGTGGTTGTGTAGATCTAACTCATTAAATATGGAGTGGTTATGTAGATATTGTAGGAGCTTAGATTATTTTTATTTTTAAGAAAGTAAAATAGACATTTGATTAGGGAAACAACTTAATAGCAGCCTTCATTCTAAAAGTAAAGTAAAATAGATATTTGATTAGGGAAACAACTAAATAGTCGCCCATGTTCCAATGACTATTAAGTTTATCATTATAGATCTTCCAATTACGGTTTATAAAAAGTTTCAAAATCTAATAACACATATACTATTAGTTTATCATCTTTATAGCTTTCTTGGTTATTGATTGGTCCATTTGTGTAAAAACTTTTTTTTTTGGTGAACAGCTATTTGGGGGTTAACATAACGGGTTTTAGGAGAACGTTGTAAAATGACACTTTTAGACCACCTCACACTCTAGGAGTTCTATAGATAGCTTCGTAAATGCCAAAAAGTTCAAAGGTTTAGCTTTGAACTCTTCACTCACCTACGGAGGTTCACCAAAAAAAAAGGGAAATTTCAACATATGGATTAAGAGTTCTAGGTGCCCGAAATTAGATTGGGTGGCTATTGGGTTGTCTTCCCTACTTACAATTAAAGAGGTGTAGCTCATCATTAATTCATTAAATTAAGTGTCATGTAAGTACTTGACATTGTAATATTGTAGTGGTAATCATGTTAAATATTATATTATATTATAAAATTGCATTTTGTTTAAATTTTTTAATTTAAATAGAATCAACTTTATTTTATTGTTTCTTAAGAATTTGGTAATATAAATATTTAATTTTGTTTATAATTTGAAGAGATTTTGGAAGTTTTTGTTTGTTTGTTGTTATATATCAATAACTACAACAAATAGAATTAGTTTTATGAAATTGTACACTTGACTTCGACAAGGGCCCGCCTCCCAAAAAATATTTCTTTTTAAAAAAATTAATTATATTTTATATAATATAACAATCATTAGGCCCTTTCGCAGTTTTTTAATTGGTGAAAATAATTACCACCACAGTAACAAATAATTAATGTGGTGTTTATAAAAAAAAAAATTGATTTTTATGTCTTTTTCCATTATAGATCCGATGGACAAATACAAATTAATCGAACAAATTTACAAAACAACACTCTTTTCCTTATTCAAAACCCTACCCACGAACTAAATTCTTAAGTTAAGCTTTTTTTTTCCACTAAGGGTTTTCAATATCTTCTACTAGATTTACAGGAATGAAAGAAATATAAATTTTCCATATATTTGTCACCAAATTTTCATGTTATTGCAGGCATGAAGAAGACAAAGCTTTTAAGAGATTTTTCTAAAATGGGTTTCTACAAGATCCTACCTCAATCTGATTCTAGTCAAACCTATAAATCTTTGTGCTTCCGAAAATCTCATCTCCAAAAGCCCACAAAGAAATTTATGCATGTCAATTCTTTGGTCGCTCCTCCAAAACCTAGGTGTGAAGAAATGAGCTCTAATTCTCTATTAAAGGCCTCTAAACCTAGTTAGGGTTTGTTTTCCAAATGGCCTCTCGCTTTATATATATATATATATCTTAATTTAACAAGCTACTTTTAGAAAATAATATCATTTTTGAAATTTTCTAAAAATATTTATTCCTCAGCATTTAGAAAGCAACTTTTAAATTTACAAAGGTTAAATTAAATAATTATTATTTCACCAATTTTAGCTTTTGGAAAATTTAATTATTATTAATTATAAAGTTAGACTTTTTCACTAAGTCTTTTAATTTAACGTTTTTATTTAATTAATTTTCAATTAATTAAATAAAATTTGGTAATGTTTTCCTTCCTAAAGTTTTCCATTTAAATTATTAATTTAATTAATTCATTTAGTTGTCTAATTACACTTAAAGTCACAAGGTAAATCACACACTCAAAGAAACTTGACAACTAGACAAAACATAAGAATCAAACTCAAGGCTTAAGTCATTGAATTCACATCACTTTGATGACTTCAAAAGGGTGGAGTAATCAAATGCTTGTCCTTTTATACTGACTCCCCTAAGATTTGGACTTGAAAATTATCTCCCCTCTTTTACCATTGAGATATTACGATAGGGCATGGCACACTCATCCTAGCAATTTAGGGAAGTCGATGCTCGGTACCTGCAACTTCCATAAAAGTCGAGCATGTACATATGCATATATATAACTAAACTAAACAAGCAATGGCGAGGAGTGGTACATCATGTAGATCCTAACTAGCAGGTGACTATGACTCCCTCCCTCAACCACATCAGTCACAACAAACAAAAAAGTAAAACAAACACACTTATCATATACATGCAAATATGGGGTAAGTGTCCATAGTCAATATAAAACATCATCATAATCCTAGCTATAATCATTATATAAAAGCATTTAAACATCATCACATGAGTAACCATGAATCGTAGTAACACATAAATATCCCAAGTACAAAGTATGCAATCAATATATACAAGAAAATCATGAAGATAGTAACAACCCATCTGGGTAACCAAGTACCACTACATCAAATAACATAACATGAAAAGTGGCCTAAAAGTGTTTAGCAACATAACTGAAAGCAAAACTGGGTAGGCACTACATCCTCCCCCCATAAAATTAGGCTTACTCCTAGATGCCTACAAACAAATAGGCATATAAATCTCGTAATCTAGTTGCATCCTCCCAAGTAGTCCCAAGTAGTTGATGCCTCATTAGTATGGTCCCATTGAACCCTTACCTGCTCTATGGGTTGACCCCTAAGGGTCAATTCCTATCACTACGGAATGCCCATTAGCTCCAAAGCCAGTTGCCCATCCTCTAAATATAACGCAATCCAATCAAAAACATGTACCACATTAGGAATATATTGTCTAAGTACAAAAACATGTAAAACATCATGAATACGATCCAAGTTGGGTGGTAATGCGAGATGGTAGACAATTAGACCCAGCCTCTCGAGAATCTCAAATAGACCCACAAACCAAGGTGCTAGCTTCAAACCCTTTCTATAACAAATCAGACTTTTTTGCGGGTGCACTCTCAAGAATACCTTGTTTCCCACTACAAAATGCTCATTTATCCTATGAGCATCTGCGTACTTCTTTTGTCTATCATGTGCTATAGACACATGTTCACAAATGCACATTACCTATTGCTCCATATCTCGAAGCATCTTAGGACTTAACAAGATTTGATCCTCTAGACTTTCCCAACTCAAAGGTGTACAGCAAGGATGACCATATAATGCCTAAAAAGGTGCTAACTTAATCAAACTACGATACCCATTATTATATGCAAACTTAAGTAGGTAAAGGTAATCCTCCCAAAGGGTTTGTCGATCCATGACATGCGTCCTCAACATATCCTCCAAAACCTAATTCACTCTCTTTGTCTGACCATCTATCTTCAAGCAATATATTGAGCTGAAATTTAGTTGGGCTCCAAGATCATGTTGCAATGAAGTCCAAAATGTAAATGTAAATACAAGATCCCTATCAGAAATGACTTTTGGGGAATACCGAGTAATATCACAATGTCGTGCATAAAGACTTTGGCTACTGAAGTTGTTGTGTAGGATGACTTCATCGATAAAAAGTGTGTCACCTTAGTCAACCAATCAACGATGACCATGACAACATCATGTCATCAGGGAGTCATGGGTAATCCCACGATGAAGTCCATAGAGATAATATCCCACTCCCATGAAGGAATGAGATTAGGCTAGAGAAGCCCTGTAGGATGTTGATGCTCTGCCTTAACTCTCTGGCACTCAAGACATCTTGCCACAAAATCAATGATATCGTACTTCATCCCAAACCAATAATACAATTGTTGCAAGTATACATGTATCTTCTTGACACCTGGGTGTGCTGAGTAAGGTGTATGATGGGCCTCAAATAGGATCAATGTATGAAGATCATCTAGTGGGGGTACATAAATCCTCCCTGACTATCACAAAACATCATCTAACTCCAACACATAACTTGAAAAGTTGCCCTCCAAAGGTCTTCTCGAGTCAATTTTTGCACTCACTTCATGATACCATGTGTTTGTAGGAAGTGCCTGAAGTATACTACTCCTTAAATTGATGCTAAGAGTCAATGTATCATGTTCTCCTTCCCTTGAATGTACTTCACCTTGAAGTTGTATTCACACAAAAACTCCATCCAACACCTTGGCCTAGCATTCAAATTGGGTTGTGTAAAGATGTAGTATAAGCTATGATGATCGCTATGAAGCTCAAAGCAATGCCCCGATAAGAAGTGTCTCCATCTCACTAAGGCATGCACAACTATAACTAACTTAAGATCGTGAGTAGGATAATTTAGATCATGATACTTGAGCTTGTAAGACTCATATGCAATCACCCATCCTTATTGCATGAGGATTAAGCTCCAATCTCCTCTAGGGAAGCATTAATGCACATCATGAAATCACCTACTTGATCAAGTAATGCTAGAATAGGTGCACTAGTTAGAATCTTCTTGAGCTTCTCGAAGGCCTCTTCACTTGTCTTCGTTCAAATAAACTTATTTCCCTTTCTCTGGAAGAAAGTGATAGGATAAGAAACTCTAGAAAAATTTTGAACAAATCTGTTGTAGTACCCAACGAAACCCATGATAAGCTACGAATCTTAGAAACATTAGTGGTGCAAGCCAATCCACTATAGCTTGGATATTTGTGGGATCTATTGAGATACCATCTCTTGAAATAACATGACCCAAATATTGTGCCTCAAATTAGAAGAACTCACACTTTGTTGCGTTGGCATATAGTTGATTATCTCTAAGACAATGTAAGACTAACCGAAGATGCTCCTCATGTTCCTCCTAGGACCTAGAATAAATCAATATATCATCCAAGAATACGAGTACAAATTTGTAAGCACGAAATAGTCCACTCGTTAAGCACATGAATACTAAGGGAGCATTTGTTAGACCAAAAGGAACCATTGTGAACTCATAGTGACCATATCAACTGTGAAATATTCTCTTATGGATGTTTACATATTGAATGTGCAATTGATGGTAACCTAACTTTAGATCAATTTTAAAGAACACTTTGTCTTCCCTAATCTAGTCAAATAAATCATCGACCCTTGGAAAGGGGTATGTATTCTTAATCATTACCTTGTAGTCAATATGCAAGTGTAATGATTCATCCTTCTTCTTCACAAAGAGCATAGACGTTCCCCATGGAGAAATACTCGATCTAATGCAACCCTTAGCTAGGAGTTCTCTAGCTGCAATCACAACTCATCCAACTTTTATGTACTAATATGATACGAGGCTTTAAATATGGGCTCTGCTCCTAGAATGAGCTCAATACGGAAATCAATGTCCCTCTTGTGTGGAATCCCCAAAATCTCAGTAGGAAAGACATTAATAAAATCTTGCAATAAAGGTGATCTAGAGTCTTATCCTTAGATTATTCTTCCTCCTCTAGTTCATTCGTTGTGATGGGAAACACCTGACATCTCTCTTGGATGCTCTTTCTAAGTTCCATCATGAACATCATGCATAGTGATATGGATTTGTCCATGCCTATGATCTATGTATCCTTACCCTCGTCATCTTTGTACTTAATGATCTTTCTTCTATTATCAATGTTGGCTCCGTGCACTCCTAATCAATCCTTACCCAACACCGCATCATATGATCCAAAGGGAATAACTCAAAGGTATATTGTATCAATGAATCATCCTAGGTATAACCCACATTAATGCACTAGAGAGTCAATGGCTACCTTAGCTCTTGGAGCTAGTTCCACTTGCCAACCTATGTCTTTCTTAACCACCTCAAGCTTGTACTTAGCTACTATAGAAGATGATATGAAAGAATATGTAGTACCAGAGTCAAATAAAACAAAAAGAGGTGTACGTTTGATAGCTCTGATGGTCTCAACAATGGCACCCTACTAATCTACCTAACGGTGGTCTACTGCTGCAAAGACTCCATGTGACCTCCCCGCATCACCCATTGTAGGCTCAAAAATTGTGGGTCTATGTCCAAAATATTGTGAAGCACATTGTGGGTGTTTGGTTGCAATATGCCCAAACTGTCCACATTGGAAAGATCTTGTACCTTTGCTTGAACTTGTACCAATTGGAAGTGCACTAGATTGCTAGTGGTTGCCCTTATGAATGAAGGAGTGAGTACTCTTTGCCGATTGATTGCTTATTACATTGTGCATTACAAAAGCTCTAGGAATTGAAACCACTGCCACTACTCTAAGTTGAGTGAAAAGATCCTCTCTACTAATGCTACTATTGATTCCCTTGATTTTCCTAATTGCCCTTTGAGAAAGGAGGCTTCTTGTTATTGTTTTCTCTTTGGTTTTGTGTGCCCCTAGATCTTGAAGGTGCATTTCCCCTAGTAGGTTCCCCCACAAAACCACCATATCTAAAAGTGGCATTATTCTTCACAAAAATATATTTTGGAATCACATCCTTAAGGGTCTTAGGTTGTAATACCGTCACACCCCCAATGATGTAGTTGTTTCATCCCTAAATAAAGTGTTGTACCATCAATGGTGAACTATTATTGATCCTTGCATATGACATGAGCTCAAAGAAATTGTGCTCATACTCCACCACGATAATGGTAGACTACCTCAAATTGTGAAACTCATCTACCCTCTACTAGTGCCACTACTTTGGTAAAAAATTATCATGGAAGCTTTCAATGAACAACTTCCATGTAATAGTATTCATGTTCACTTCAAGATTCTTTTCCTCTAATTTCCACCACGTGATCGTAAACATATCCAAGTTGATAATGATATATGTTGCTTTGACATTAGAATCAATGTCTTGCATAAGCATCTATCTAAAGAAATAAACTAGTTATTTGCATCATAAATGATACCTTCTCCCATGAAAGTTTTAACCTTAGCCCATTATAGGTCCTTCATCTACGTGGCTTTGATAGACCTCAGCCTATTGTTAGGATTATCTCTCTGAGGGATCCTATATCTTAATCTCATCATTCTTAGAGTGACGTGATTCCTCTTGATCCATACCCTTTTGAGGAGGTAGGTGTTCTAAGATAATCTCTAGCAATTATCTATTGTTGGCCTCTTGTGAATTAGCATGATGCTCTCCGCTATTCTCCTCCATGTTCTCCTCCTAGATAAGACTCTCATGATCATTCATATGAGGGTTATAATGCTTGCCCCTTCCTTGACCTCTACATAGTTCTAATCTATGACCCCTCAGCCTGATCTAGTCTTAGTTACCGTCTTCCTACAACAACCAAGTGAAAACAATGGCATAGTAAAATCAAACAAAGGAATGGAATCATAAAAGCAAAAACCAAATGAATATTTTTTTTGAAGACAAAGGTTATAAGTTCTCCTAATTTTGCCATCTTCCTATGTTTTGTTTTTCACAAGTTTTTTGTTCAATTTGTTTTCGATTATGTTTCAAGCTTGTAGTTGTTGTGCAAGTTTGGTTGCAAGTTGTCTAATTGTCATCTAATAGGCACCTATTATGCCTAGGGTTCCCAGTGTAGATATTGGAGCTCTGATACTAGATGTAATGCCCCACGAGGGAACCCAAGAGAAACTAATCCATAATGATGCTAAGTTTGCTAAACATTTTTTTTTCCTTTTGAAGATTAAAACATACAAGAGGTAACAATGTGGAAGAAATAACTCAAATACGCATCACATACATACATAAGAAAAGCAATAATAGTTACATTTCTCGATTTATGTGTGTCATCCTTGTGCAGGGGCCACATTAATCTTCTCTGTACCATTCCAATTTATGCAAGGGTCATGCTAATCTTCCATCTATCATTCCAATTTTATCATATAAAATTGGAAATATATAGAGAAGATTAGCATGGCCCCTGGGCAAGGATGACATGAATAAATTGAGAAATGTAATTGTTGTTTCTTTTCTTATGTATGTATGTGGTGTGTATTTGAGTTATTGCTTCCACATTGTTATCTCTTGTATGTCTTAATCTTCAAAAAAAAATGTTTAGCAAGCTTAGCATCATTATGGGTTAATTTCTCTTGGGTTCCCTAGTAGGGCGTTACACTTCTCATCACCTTCTTGAATGTGGATCAAGTGATAGCCACTTCATAGACCAATCTTGCTAAAGTACTTGGCATCTACCAATTCATCCATCATGTCCTTTATGTGAGAAGTTGGAAATTGGTACTTAGCAGTAATCATATTAATACTCTATGATAATTCTTAATCATTATTAGTTATTAATTGTCTAGTCACTCCATAAGTTATACCAAATGATGGAGCACAAAACTCCACCAGAAACAAATATACATTTAGACTAATCCATTTATCTATTAATGAACAAGAATCATGAGACAATAATGCAATTTCATAACTTCAATTATTTTCCATTCACTGACCTTTGTCTACAATGTTCAACAAATTCTTAAATAATTGTAGAAACCCTCAAAAGTAGAAAAAAATGAAAACCAACCTTTTTGGCATATTTTTGCAGTTCTCAAAATTGTCCATTTTTCGTAATCTTAGAAATGACTCTTGGAAAGCTAGATTTTCACTATAGTTGCCTTAGATTGTCACAAGAAAACCTGCCAACTAACATTCATATTAGAAGCATGATTTTAGAATTATTACAAGAAATAACACTTTAAAAAATAGAAAAAACATAAAAGGCTAAATCAAGGGTCTTAACAAACTTAATGACTTGTGAAAAAATATCGAAATGGTCACCAATGAAGAAAATTTGAGTTGGCAATTTGTGTAACTCCTCCCAATGAAGCCACATGTAAAATTTCATGAAAAAACCCACATTCAAGTCAAAATTTATGACCCTCAAAAGTATTTGCATCATTCTACCCTTGTTGAAAGAAATGCAACTTGCCCAAGTGATTGGTTGTGAACTTATTCAGTTTTATGAGGTCCAACTTCATCACTTCCCACTTTTATACCAATATTTTATCTATTTTTGGTAACCCATCCCATTGTATCAAATGCATGTTCTATTGACGATGCCTTTTGAAGGTGGTTTGCCTGTCCAAAATTTGTGCCATATTTTTCTTCTTATTATTTGGAAGGTGATGTTTCTACTCGACTTCTTGTCCACTATCTATCTCATGAAGTTCTCCATAGAATGCATATAAATCATAAACATTAAATATAATAGAGATATCTAAATTGTCTGGTAAGCTAGCATCATAAACATTATCATTGATCTTCTTATTTATCATACAACTTATGATATGTCCTAGAAGGAAATCTCTCATGTCTCAAGTATACCATAACCAAGCCACCTTTTGTAAATATGTGTTGTCTTCTATTGACATCCACAACAATCTTGTAACCCTTATTAATGTCCTACAAATTTGTTGTACATCATGTTGGAGTTGTTGAAGGAATTTAGCAAAAGATTCCCCATCATCAATAATTATGTCTCTCGATGGTAGTTGTACTAGATCATGAACACCTTTAAGATTCTTACCTAATACAATCTAAAAAAGATATTTTTCATGTTGATCTACTAACCTAACTATTATAAGCAATTGTTTATTGGGGTAGTGTGTAATCCCCCTTAATGGGCTTCTCACCAACAATACATTGTAACGAATTCCCAATGTATGATTGACTACCTATGTTTTCCCATTTGTTTAAGAATGATAGGCACTTATAAACTATAAATTTGTCCCCACTTTCTTCCATAGTATCCTCTAGAAATGATTCAAGAGCTTAGTATCTCTATCTAATGTAAAAGTCTTTGGAATACCATGTGACATAATAACCTATAAGAATAAGAATTTTACTATTTTGGTTGCATCATTAGTCTTTTGATAGGCAATAAAGTGAACCATTTTTGTGAATCTACCAACAACTACAAAAATAGAAGTGGTACCTCATTGGGTCTGTCAAAGTCCCAACACAAAATCCATAGTTAGATATGTCCATTATTTAGTGGGTATCAATAATGTCATGTACAAGCCTATATTCAGTGAATGTCATTTAGCCACTTGATAAATTCTACACCTTGCCATATATTTAGTGATATCCATTTTTATTTTTGGGTAGTAATAGTTATTTTCTACCAAGCCTACTATCTTGTCCTTTCCAAAATGCCCAACGAACCCACCTTTATGAAATTCTTTGACAATATTCTCTCTTATAGAACAAATTGGTGTACATAATTATTTTTCATCTAAAGAGATAATCATTCTACATAAAATATTAACCTTTTACATGATGTGAATTACCAAAAGATGTAATCTTTAATTGTTTGATAGTCTCCCATAAATCATCATCGGTCTCATTTAAAACTTTAATGATATCAAAACTAATTAATTGAATTTCCATGGTAGTTACTAGTGCAACATGCCTACTCAGCTTATGTAACTTGGTTTTGTTTTCCAAACCTATGCTTCAAAATAAAGGTATATCCCTACAAGAAAGAGACCCACCTGGCATGTCTATTATTCAACATATTATGTGTATTTAGGTATTTCAAGGAAAATTGGTCTATAAATAACACAAATTCTTGTGGAAGTGAATAATGTCTCCAATTCCCTAGTGCTTGAACAATTGTATAAAATTCCAGACCATGGGTATAATAATTCTTCCTCACTTCATTCAACTTTTCACTAAAGAAAGTTATCATTTTATCTGCTTGGCTAAGAACAACGCCTATTCCAACATGGGAAGTATCACATTCTACTTCAAATGCCTTATCAAAATTTGGGAGTGCAAGTATAGGAGTCTCATTTACCTTCTTCTTCAAAATCTTGAAACTTACCTTATCATCTATTGTCCATGCAAGTTCCCTTCATTTGGTGCACTTTATTATAAATGCTACAATGCTACTTAAATTTCTAATAAACATTTGCTACAAATTTTCTAACCCATCTAAGTGTATTACCACTACTATCTTGTTGGGACTAGGTTATTCCAGCATTGCCCCGACCTTCGCAGGATCCATTTGAACACCATCTTCAAAATTAACAAAGCCCAAAATGTAAAACTACTTTGTATGAATTTGAACTTCTTCAAATTTTCATAGAGCTTCTCCTTTCTTACTAAAACCGATATAATCCCCATGTGTTGCAGGTGTTCTTCTCTATTTTTGCTAAAAACCAAGATCTCATCAAAATAAAATACCACAAACCTACTAATGTAAGGTCACCATAAAATATTCATGAACGACAAGAATGTACTTGGTACATTAGAAAGCCCAAATAGTATAATTATACATTCATAGAAACCATCCCTAGTCTTAAAAGTTGTCTTCCACTCATCCCCTTCTCAAGTGTGGATCAGGTGATAGCCACTTTATAGGCCAATCTTGCCAAAGTACTTGGCCTCTACCAATGTGTCCATCACGTCCTCTTTGGGAGCAACTAGAAAGTGGTACTTAATGGTATTCTTATTAATTACTCTAATATCATTCTAAATCACTACTAGTTATTGATTGTATAATCACTCTATAAGTTCTACAAATTGCCTTTGTATATTTTAGATTGCTCTATGCCTTTGGGCAACACCTCCTCTTCCTCTCTCAACCATCTTCTTAGTCTAATACCAAATGATGGAGTAGAAAACTCTACTAGAAACATAAATGTATTCAGACTAATTTGTTTGTTTATTATCAAACAAGAATCATGAGACAAGAATGCAATTGAGAACTTTAATTGTTCTTGATTCACCAACCTCTGTCTACATTTTTTTTTTTATAAATCCTCACATAATTGAAAAAAGCCTGAAAACTGGAAAGAATTTAAAAATTAACCTTTTTGGCAAGTTTTTAAAATACTTATTTTTTGTTTTTTTTGGTAATATGTGAAATAACTCCTAGAAAGTTGTATTTTTAACTAAAGTTGCCTTAGAATTTGTTAACAAAAACAAACTAACATTAGAAACTAAAAGCAAAATTTTGAAATTATTACACGAAACAAAACATTAAAAAGCATGAAAAGCTAAAATTAGAGGTATAAACAAACTTTCTAGCCTTGAAAAAATATCGAAGTGGACTCCAACATAGTAGAGTTGAGTTAGAAATCCAAATAAATCCTCTTGACAAAGCCATCTATAATTTTTTTACAAAAACTTCACATTTGAGTCAATAGTTATGATGCTCCAAAGTATTGGCATCATACATACAAGTATTATTTGTCATTAATATTGATGGAAGTGGACAAGACTCCAATGTGGAAAATAGTTCTTTAAATACAAGCCATGTAGCATGGTGCTCCAAAGCTAGGAAACCACTTATGTGATATGTTGATTGTATGAGCAAAGAGTGTCATCCTTAAATTAATGGATGATGATGATAGAGTAAAGGAGGAACCACGTATCTTGAATGTAGGCAATTGAATATGGTGTTGTTGAAGAAGACACCTTCATTCATCATTATCATCTTAAAAATATTGATGTTCTCCATGTACTAATTTATTTTTCAATGATTACATGTCCACATCTCCTTAATAAAATTATGAGGGGGATAAAGTATTTAATTTTGATTCCTTAGCTTAATCCTTAGTTTCCTTCTTTCCTTAGTTCGGAATTCATTTTTTCATCTCCAACAATTGATGTTATTGTAGCTATGGTTCGATTTCTTCAACACAACACAAGTAACATAAAGATTATGATTATTGAATCATTGTATTGACAATATTTATGTTATATTGATTATAGTACTATAATAATTTAATAACATTATAATTACTAGATTTATAAATATATATTCATACCATAATAGAAATGGGGTCCGTTGATTATAGGGTACTACCAACATATATGTAGGAAGAATGAGTCTTCCTTTAATAATAATAAAAATACACAAAGATATTCTCAACACCAACAATAACTTGAGGATTTAATGGCTTCATTATACCCATTTCAATCAACTTGTCTTGTTGCTTAGTAAGATTAGCAACAAATTCATAAAGAAGAATCATTTTGTATCTATACCAAAACTATTATATTGGAATAAAAGATATAAACAAATGCAAAATATTTAGGATGTAACTTTGATAAGACAACTAATGCCAAATGATCATCTTTTTTCTATTCACATTTCTTGAGTTAAAATATTAGAAATTTTAGCTAAGAAAAGAATTACGAAATTGTGTAAAATTCTTGTGGATGTATACTTATTAGTTAAATATCCAATTGATGTACCCATGTCACATCTTTCTTACCAAACATACATTCCAATGTTGTTCGAGTATAGCATTATGTGTCGTAGCAAACTAAAGTGAAAGAGAAGATCAATATATGCAAAAATGTACAAAGTACCTGTATCATCTTAAAATGGAAGCACTTTCATGTTAAGAGCATTTAAGTGGTCTGGGGTCATGTCAAGTGCCTTGAACAGGTCTTTACATGGATCTAGTTGTTTTACCCTTGTTTTGCTTCTCTCTCTCTATTTCCAACCTATTTTTGATGAAATGCTCTATAAAACTGAGAACTTTGGCCTCTGGGTCAAGGATGACCTTCTCAGTCAAGGTCAACCTCAATCCTAACCTAGGTCAAGGATAACCTTGACCTTGACCTAGGGAAGGGTCGACCTCGTCCCTAACCCCAGGTCCCATTTTCAATTTCTAGGAGTTTCAGGATCTCGAGCTTCGAAAGTTTCTTTTCCCACTTTTGGGTCGACTGTGTCAGGTTTTGGAATGGTAGACTCTTAAATTACATTTAATCTAGGTTCATTCCTAGGGGTTAAGGTTAAATGGGATGTAATGCTCCTATGTCAGCCTTCTTTAGGAGTTTGTGCCCTAGATTTGTATATATGGATGCATTCTTCCCTCATTTTGACATCCATTTTTCTATGAACAACTATCTACAATCCATCTACCTACACGAAGTGAAGATCTACAATCCACCAAGCATTCAAGTGTTCAAGCATCCAATTCATCAAGGAGGTCCATTGTTAGTCATTGAAGGATTCAATCTCTATGGAGCCCTCTTGCTGAAGATTTCTCTTTCCATATTCATCCAAGCCTTCTATGCAAAGATACATTTAAGATTGGTGTTGAAGATCTAACGACATTAATTTGAGACATCCTACATACAGTTCTACATTCATTTGGAGCATATATATTTGTGGGCTCAAGGATTCGAATCCTCCACATAAGTAAGGCAAATAGTTCCATTTACTTTGTTTGTGCATATTAGAATTTCAATACTTCAAGGTTAATTCCAAACTAGGGTTTAACTGAGGCAAACCCCCCATCCAACAAAAAAACCATTTTTCTTGCAAATATAGGCATGAAACAACAAATTGGAGAGTGGATTTTGATACCCTTTTCATCAAACTTGCAAGATCTAGGAACAAAATCTTCCTTAAAGCAGTGCAGGTCAAGGTTGACTTTTCGAGGTACAATTGTGCGTCGGGGTAAGATTGTGCCCTACCAACATGGTCAAGGTTGACCTCCCTTCAAAAAGACAAAAGATTTATCGGTTTTCTCCATCTCAACATTTCTAATCCATAATAGGTTGCAAATTTACCCAAAACTGTACACAGACATGAGAAATTAGCATTTTCCAAATTCAAGGTTAGTATTTTCCTTTCATCTATTTCAAGATTTAAGCACATACTCCCCTCAAAATAGAAGGAAGACCAATTGAACCTCTTTTCACCCTTTTCTCCATCACTTCATCCATTTCTTTCATTAAACACTCTCTTCTGCTTAATCAATTTGGATCATTCCTTTTGGAAATTAGGGTTGAGAAGAGGTTTCCATTTTCTTTCTATTCATTTTGGTAAACCTGACATGCTTACCCCCTATCTCTTGTGGAATTGGATGCCCTATTGTGCTTTGTGGTGTTATATTTTCTTTCATTTCATTAGGTATTTTCTTGCGTTGAGATTAGATTTGGTTTATGCTCTTGCATTTTAAATTCAAAATATGAAAAAAATTGCAAAATCTCTTTCAAAATACAAAAAAATTGTTGTTTTATGTTTACTTAGTTTAGTTTATTTGCCTTGCATTGGTTTATATGAGCTTTATTATTTCTAGTCCTAGTTCTAATCTTAGGGTTAGACACAGTCGTAGACTTATGGGTACCTGTCGTGCCCAAAATATAAGGGCAAAAACACACACAATTTTTTTTTTTGATAATAATAAATAATTAAACATGCTCTAAGTTGAAATGATTGATAATAGTTTTAGTACAGGTTCTCTACATTATGTCTTAGGATTACAAAGATGAGGACGATTACCTCGTTAAGATTGACGTCGATAAACTCATGTTCCTACATTAACTTTCCACAATAAGAAGCAATTATTTAAAAGACAATATAATGTATTCAAGTTTAGATTCATTGAAAGTACATAACCAGAATCAACTATAGAACTCTTAGACAATTATCAATTTACAAATTAATCGATATTAGAAAGTCACTTTAAGGACAAACAACTTAACTGGAGTTAAAACTGAACATATATCAAATTTATTACTTTAACTTTACAACTATTTTAACATATTAATGAACCATAAAAATCTTACTAACTAAACATAAATCAATAATATATTTAGACTAGTTTAAATTCATTATAGTAGAGAGCTAAAGTTATACTAATTTAATTGACAATAGATCTTATAAAATTGATATTAGTTTAACATCATACTCATGGAACTTAAATTAAACTATATCCTAAAACTAAATCATTTAAAGTTTAGGAATCTTTCTAGAACGATACTAACATTAGTTCCTAACTAAAGTTGAATGAAAGAAATCTAAACTAAAACATACTATGACAATTAATATTTAAAACGTACCCATTATCCTTCCTTACCAATGAGCACTTAGTGTTACGCTAATCGAACCTTTACTAACCACTTAATTTTAAACCTAACTTTATTAGAAATAAAACATCTCTAAAGGTAATGCAATATGCTTAATGTAACTACGATTAGATAATAAGATTGCACAGGCTTTCATAACTTACCAATCTTAACATTTCAATAGACAATTAACTCCAACATACCTATACAATCTAATCATTTAATTTAATGTTTTCTATTAACGTTGGTGACCATAGCACAAATTCAATAAATCTATATTTTAATCTAAACTTTATTTGAACTATCATAAATTTAAGTCCATATTAAGATTGATCTATAAAGCTCACAACAGTATAGAACTAATTAATAAAACGTTAAAACTGTTCTAATTGAAATATTCAAATTTCACATTTAAAACTTTTTAAAATTAAAACGAATTTCATACTTTAACATCCAAATCGCTATTTAGTATTAACATTGTTACTTAACAATTAATACATTACCTCCTAATGCCATCAAGATTACTAATCTAGTTTATAGATTTATTTGCCATACTTAATTTAAAATATAAACAATCTGTAACTTAACTAAACACATTTCTAACATTGATATTACAACACCATTTAACCACACTATACTAAAACTGATCATGAATTAACAAAAGACTTTAAATAATATAACTAAACAAAAATAAATAAACAACATTCAAAATTAAATCTAAAACTAACTTGAATCTAACATATTCTAACTACACATAATTTACTAACAAACATTCAATTTCTAACCAAACATTAAGCTTACTTACCAACATAATACAAATGACCCTACTAACAACCTACATTCCCCCTCCTTCCTAGTCCTAGACCTACTTTTCCCCCCCCACACCCCCTATGCCAAGTGGGCAGCTTAGACCCCACTTCCCTAGAGTCTGCGCGCTACCCGAGGGCCTGCGCATGCAGGCTTGTCTCTTCCATCTGCCCACGCATTGGGTCGCGTGTTGAGGAAAAGAAAGGCATGGGGTGGGGTGGTTGAGAAGTGCAGGAGAGTGGAGTGCACAATACTCATTTTATTTAAAACAAAACTTAATCGCCCTCCCATCCCAAGACAGGGTCAACGCATGAAGTTGGGATAAAAGAATATGGGGGGGGGGGGGGGTGCTTAAGTTAATCATAAATTACTATAATAACATTTTCTTTGCCCTCCCCACAAGCGATTTGACCCATGTACTTGCTGGGGAAAAATAAATATAGAAGGTAAGTTATGTTTTTTTTTTTTTTTTTTTTTTAAACAATCTTACAAATGGAAATGATGGTCTAGCAAGGTACCCTGCTCATTTAGTCCTTAAGAGTTAAATGCAAAAGTTTAATAGGTGGGCTATGTCAACCAAATTTGCTATTAAATAGTTTAATTTCAAAAGTAATAGATTTATATTTCTTTTGTAAGATTTTAATATTAGATTTCAATTGGAAACCAAAGGGATAATACAGAGAATATTCTCTGTGACTTGGGGAATTAAAATTTTCTTCCCATACATTTTCCAGAGGGCCTTTTTGACCTGGAGGTGCACATTTTTTTTCAAGAGGACAACTTGGCTAAGTGCTGGCATGCTTCTTTGCTAAAATTCTTTGATAAACAAGATGAGTTAAACAGTTCTAGAGGCAATGTGGAGTTATAATCTTCTAAATCAATTGACACACAAGCATGCAAAGGAATATAATCCTCTTAATCAAATTTATTTTATTCTTTATGAAGCTTAACAAGAAATTGTGATCTCATAGTCAGAATTCAAGGAAAAGGTGAGGAATTAATCCTTATCAAATTTAATTGTATCACTATTGTAACTTAACAATGAATGTGCTAGCTTGGTGGTCACTATATAGAATTGATATTATAACATGTTAATGTTCAAAACATTGAATTTAAGCTTCAACACATCCATTTGCCTTTTATTATCATTATTGAAACTCAGAATTTTCCAATTCAAGACATTAACTATCATTCTAATTTCTCACATACATATGCAAAATTTGAATTCACATGAGAGCAACACAAGGAAGATTTCATAATCTCTTTTATTTTCTCTATTATTCATCCTGGTTCAAGGCTCCACCGGGAAAGAACCAGTAAGAAAACCCGATGTCTTTGCCAATACCTCCATAACTCAAATACATTCCACATGATTCCAATTACATTTTACATAATTATTTCAATTCAAAATGAAATCTTTTCTAAAACCTTCACAAGTACTCTCTTCCAATACCTTCAAAACTTCAAGGAAACACAAGGAGGACAAGAGCTGACCCAAGGTGATTCAACATAACACAAATAAACAATTCAACATACACCCAACCCGGTTTAACACAATAGATCCATCCATAGGACCCTATTTAGGGGGGAGGTGGATTTTCCCAATGGGAGATGTCAATCACTATATCTTAACATAACCCTTTCGGGGTTAAAACTCAGGAACTTTCTTTGTTCCTCAAATGCCCTTTTGGGGCCAATTCATCAAGAATTTTCTTTCCTTTCTATACTCAAGATTTCACAATATCAACCAGGTATGTGATGACCAGTAGGGGCCCATACACCCTACCCTTTTTCCCTCCTCTCACTATGAAAGGAGACTCTGCACCATTGAGGTCCAACTAAAGCCCTACCCCCACATGGCCACTTCTTCCCTATCCAAGGGTGAGTAATGCCAAATACAACCCCATGAAAACCCCTCAATACAATACATCAAGATGAACAAGAACCCATCAAGAACAACACAAAAGAAACCCTCCAAATCAACCCAACATACAAGCAAACAACAATTAACAACACACCACAATGTGCAAGAACAAGCATGATCAAAACATGGAGAAAACAAAATACAAAGCCGAGAATCCTACCTTCACCAAGGAGTGATGGTAACAATGGAGGTTTGAGAAGAGCTTCCTTTTTCTCCTTCCATCCCCAACTATCTCCCAAGCTTTCTCTAAAAATAGAGATTGGGTGACCCCCCAAAACTCCTCCAAAAATCCACTAAATAGGTTCCCTTCACTCAACTAGGCTTCATGAGTCCCTAGGATGGAGTTTGGGTTCCACTCAAGTGGGTGACAAGCCATTTTCGCAATCAACCATAAATGAGATTTTAAGTGACCCTAAAAGTCAACTAGGGTGGCTAAAGTGGGTGGAAAGTACCCCCAACCCTTACCCTTACCCATGGGTGCTTAAATTTAACATTTTTAAGCCTTAGAGACTTGGTAGGAACACATAAAAGTTAGGAAATACTAAAATCAAATAACAACCTTTAAGGGTGGACAATACAAAGATGACACAAATCAAACAAGGGGTTCAACTTGTCACTCCATTGGATTTTCCGACTAGCTTTCCTGCACACTCATTGCACATGTCAGTAGTCCAAGAAACATATAGGTCCAAAACATGCATTAAAATTTTCATGAAATTAAAGACATCCATTTTCCACAATTCAATTATTTGTCTTATCATATTCATTAAAATTGGAAAATTCAAAGTATTAGTTGCATTCCTTTACTTCATCAGCATATATATTATAAGGCATTAACTGACATAAATCAAATATCTAAAGTAAAGCATCATACGTCATAGATAGCATGATAGTGTTCAGTGCATCAATAATGTTCTTGACATAACGAGTCAAAAGTATCAAAATAACAGAGTATCATCAATGCTAGGATGGGTCAGGGTGAGGCCTCACAGTACCTTTGAGCCTGAGTCTTCTTCTCCTTTCCTCAGGATTCCGGATGAAACTTTGATTCTTCCTAATTCTAATCCTCTTATGGAGAAAAAATCTTCTCACTCATCTTATGATGACCATTATGATTTAAGAGTTTCTCTTGAACAAGTCCAAAAACTTTCAATCAAACTTGATGAAATGGGTAATTGGCTTCTTCAAGAAAACCATAATCAAGATTCTATTCAAGCTATAGAGGTTCTTAAGAAAGTTCTTCCTGACAATGACCAAGGTGTTGATCTCTTGTGTGGTATTACTCACCTTTTGCATTCCAATGGTAAACCTTTAGCTCAAGAAGCTCAAGATTTAAGGTTGACTCCTCTTGTCACTAGTGTAGAACCTTCTTTTGTTCCTTTCCCTAATGTTCCTAACTATACTCCTTTGGTAACTATGATGGTTCCCTCTATCTCTATGAGTGTTCCTCATGTGTCCCTTCATAATTCACACCCTTCTTATCATAATGTTCCTTTTACTTATTCTACTCCTATGCCAATTGTAGTTCCTAGAGTTCCTCCAGTTGTGTCTTCTATTCATGTAGCTTCTTACACTTTACCTAGTGTCTCTAATGTTGCCAGTTCTCCTATTTCTTCTCATGATTCAACAATTTTTAGTTTGGCTCAAACTATGTTATCTTTACAACAACAACTTGCATCCTTGACTCAAAACAAGTTTAGTATCCCTACTTGTGACATGGTAAGTCCTTTGTTTCAAGATATTATTCATACTCTTATTCCTCAACAAGATGATATGCCTCATCTTTAGAATTATAATGGAAAGGGAGACCCTGTTTACCATGTTAAAACATTTCAAATCCTTTGTAGTGATAATGCTTGTGATCATAGGATTTTAGTGAAGTTATTTGCTCAAACTTTTCATAATAAGGCCTTACAATGGTTTTGTTCTTTGACTCCTTATTCTATTCATTCATTTCCTCAACTTGCTAATGCTTTTATTCAACAATTTCAAAACAACATAGGCCCACAAGTGTCTTTGACTGATTTGATGCATTATAAACAAAATTCTAAGGATAAATTGACTGAATTTATTAGTAATTCAAGCATTTGCATGCTCAAATTTCCTATCATGTTCCTGATATTGATATTCAACATATCTTTATTTCAAATTTGTAAAAGGATATTAGGGATATGATTCTACTTACTGAATTTACTTCTTTTCAACATTATCAATTACAAGTGAATCAATTTGAGAGCACCACTCCAATGGCTCCTATTCCTATTGATAAAGTGATGTTGCTCCTAGTCCAAATAAATTTAAAAAATTCAACAACTATGTCAAGATAATAAACAAGCAAATACAGTTGTTGATCAAGTTGTTGTTGCATCTCACAATGTCACTTTTGCATCCACTGATTTTTTATTGAAACATATGTTTACTCCTCTCTCTAAATCTTTACATTATATTATGAATAGGTTGTTAATTGCTAATATGATTACTTTACCTCCTATTCATCCTCTTTTACCTGCTATAATGGTGACAAAATATTTTGATCCAAAGATTTTTGTCAATATCATCTCTAGAATGGTCATGATACTAAGAAATGTTATTTTTAAAACATAAGGTTCATGACTTAATTGATTATTATGCTTTATCTGTTCATAATTTTGATGGTAGTGGAAATAAATATGTTTCTCCTCCTAATTAAAATTTGTAAATCCATGCTAATCCTTTACCTGCACATGATACTAATATTATTTCTCAGCCATTTTCTATGGATATTGTGTATGATTCGAAGATGGCTGATCTTAATCATGTGGTTAATCAAGTAGAGCATGTGGTCCCATCTGTATCTCCACCTCAATCTCAACTTCTGCTTCAATCTCAAGTTTTAGTTCCACCTCAATTGAAACCTAAGCCTACATTGAAACCTCAACCTAAACCTCGACAACAACCTAAGAAATGACTTCAGGTACTTTTGATTACCTTTGATGATTCTGAGACTACTAAAGCTCATGATGATCCCCTTTATATTTATGCTAAGGTTGCTGAGATACCTACTCATGGTTGTCTTCTTGATCCTACCTCCTTAGTCAATGTTATTATAGAAGAAAATCCTTTTACGGAAAGTTTGCAACATGATTTTTATGATAAATCAGATGTATGGATTCAAACTTGTAATGGTTGTCTTTATCCATCATTTGGTTTTATTGGTTTACTAGTTGAACTTTGTGGAAAGATTGTGAACACCACCTTTATTGTTGTTCCTACTTCTGATCAATTTCAAGTTAAGCTTTGTTTACCATGGTTAAATGCCATATATGTTGTTGCTTCACCTATTCATAAATGTCTTAAGTTTGTTTATGATGATGAAGTAAAGATGGTTAATCATAGCTTATATCATACTCTAGGCCATGGGATGTTGCTACCATTGACTTCTTTTGGCCTTCATTACCTAATTCATGTCCTGCTTGGCCTGATCATCTTTTATGTTCATATCAAGTCTATAAGCAGTGGAAGATTCTTGAGTTAATCTTACCTCCTATGGATCTTAACCATGGTCTTTTTCCTACACATTCCATACCTCATGTATCTATGGCTTCTACATCCGTTAATCAAGTTCCTCCTATTACTTGTTAGTCTCCTATTAATTCTCCTATAGAACTTGTGAAGGATTCAATAATTGTTCCTCCTAGTTCTCAACACATTTCAAGTAAGGCAAAATGTAATAGATCTTCTAATGAATGTCGTAAGAAGCATCATGCTCAAGCTAAAGCCTGTATTTCTATTCTTCAAAAATCTTTACCTTCTTTGGATACAACTATGCATGATGTGTTAGAAGAAGTTGTTGGTGACAATAAGTTGCATGATTATGATGATTCTATTTGTATTTCATATCCTATTTTGATTAATTTAGATGAAGAAGATACTCTTGAAGATGTTGATGATGTTAATGATGAATATCAAACTATTGATATTGACATTGATTTACCTAAAATGTTTTCCTCGCAATTGACCCTTACACCTAGTATTAAACATTGTGATTCTCAAGAGGATCCTTGTTTGGAACTGGCTATCATTCCTACAATGTTTGATATAGTCCCTCTTATGAGTTACCCACCCTCCCTAAATGATAAAAAATGAGATGGGGAGAGTAGGTGGCATGCTTGATTGGATAGTCCTTCACGGTAGCATCTTTTGTGTGTTTGTCTCTTGTATTGTGCTTCTTCGATAATATGTTTGTTAAATGTTGTTAGATTCATTTATACAATCTTTCTTACTTCATTAGTGCAAGGTGATAAAATAATCAAACCTGTTGTATTATTCTTTTATATGTATCTCTATTCTTCCATATGTTGTTTCATGTTATGTTGTGCTTGTGTTATTGTTCGTACATGTTTCCTTATGTAATCTTCTTGAATCCGTGACTTGGTAGCACTGATTCACTTTGGTCTCTAGGTCATGGTCCGAAAATATTCTTCTTTGTATTTCTTATGTGATCTTTCCTTCTTTGTGATTGTAGTTCTATTTTCTTTGGGGAATGATGTCAATTCATTTGCAATAATATAACACACACACACACACACACACACACACACACACACACACACACACACACACACACACACACATGTGTGTGTGTGTGTGTGTGTGTGTTGTGTGTGTGTATATATATGTATGTATGTATGTATTCTTATGATCATACTAACCCCACATTAGGTAAATCCCTTATGTGTTCTCTGTATGTTTATTTCCATTGATTTGTCTTCGTCTGGGGGCATCTCATATATATATATATATATATAATCTTATGATCATACTAACCCCACAGTAGGTAAATCCCTTATGTGTTCTCTATATGTTTATTTCCATTGATTTGTCTTCATCTGGGGGCATCTCATAGTGGAAACATAATTAGTGGAGTTATTTATGTTTTTGTCAAATCCATTGCTCTTGTTAAAGTGTAAACAATTACTTCAATGTAGGGGCATACACTATGCTCACTTATTGCACACACACACTTTTCAATACATTTTTTTTTAGATAAATTTTCTCCCTTTTCATATTAGTGACTAATCCTTAAAGCATGGATTTATATTTTGGGATCTCTTGATCCCTCTAGTTTGAAATATTTTTGATCCCTTAAGGTCAAATGTGTCCTTAAGATTGGATCTCTTTTGCTTTTTGGTTTTACTCTTATAGAATAAAATATTCTTGAGGGTGAATCCTTGATGGGTTGACTAGTGAGTAGCCACATTCACTAGGTGGTTCAATTCTATCTTTCCAGTTGCACAATTTCCTTGTGTGGTTCACAATGGGACATAAGTTCTCATTGGGCAAGATAATCACTCTTTTTTCTTTTCTCTTTTTTCTAGAGATGTCTCTCTTATTATGATCTTGGAGTTGATGAAGACTTAAGTCTTTGGGGGCTTGAGGATTTCTTTTTCCCTTTGATTTTAATAAGACTATATTTTTGTTACAATCTACTTTACCAAGAGTTTGCATCGAGTCCATACTCTTGTTAAAGTGGGGGCTTAATGTATCATCTTAAAATCGAAGCACTTTCATTTTAAGAGCATTTAGCCCTCCGAGTAAGTGGTCTAGGGTCATTTCAAGTGCCTTGAATGGGTCTTTGCATGGATTTGGCTATTTTCCCCCTCTTCTCTCTCTCTCTCTCTCTCTCTCTCTCTCTCTCTCTCTCTCTCTCTCTCTCTCTCTCTCTCTCTCTCTCTCTCTCTCTCTCTCTCTCAAGCCTATTTATGATAAATTGCTATGTAAAACTTATGACTTTGGCCTTTGGGTCAACGACGACCTTCTAGGTCAAGGTCTACTTTGGCCCTGACCTAGGTCAAGGATTACCTTGACCTTGACCTAGGACAGGATCAACCTCATCCCTGACCCCAAGTCCCATTTTCATTTTTTGGGAGTTTCAGGATCTCGGGTTTCCAAAAGTTTCTTTTCCTGATTCCGAGTCAACTGTTTCGAGTTTAAGAATGGAAGACTCTTAAATTAAATTTAATCTAGGTCCATTCCTATGGGTTAAGGTTAAATGAGATTTAATGCTCTTATGTCGGCCTTGTCTGGGAGTTTGTGCCTTAGATCTCTATATAAGGAAGCCTTCTTCCCTCATGTTGGCATCCATTTTTCTATGAACGACTATCTACAATCCATCCAGCTACATGAAGTGAAGATCTACAATCCACCAATTATTTGAGAATTCAAGCGTTCAAGTGTTCAATCATCTAATTCATCAAGGAGGTCCATTGTTAGCCATTAAATTATTCAATCTCTATGGCCTCTTGTTGAAGATTTCTATCCATATTCATGCAAGCCTTCTTCTATGTAAAGATACATTCAATATTGGTGTTAAAGATCTAATGAAATTGATTTGAGACATCCTACATACATTTCTACATTCATTTGGAGCATCTGTACTTGTTGATTCAAGGATTCAAATCCTCCACAAGGATTTCCACATAAGTAAGGTGAATAGTTTCATTTACTTTGTTTATGCATATTACAATTTCAATTATATTTCAAGGTTAATTCCAAACTGGGTTTTGACTAAGGCAAACCCCCCATCCAAAAAATAAACCATTTTTCTTGTAGATATAAGAGTGGATCAACAAATTGGATAGAAAATTTGGATATCCTTTTTGTCAAACTTGCAAGATCCACGAAGAAAAATTTCATCAAAGCAGTACAAGTCAAGGTTGACTTTTCAAGGTATAATTGTGCCCTGGGGTAAGATTGTACCCTGCCAATAGGGTCAAGGTCGACCTCCCTTCAAAAAGATAAAATATTTATGGGTTTTCTTCTTCTCAACATTTCTAGTCCAGAACAGGTTGCAAAATTCCCTGAAACTGTACATAGACATCAGAAATTAGCATTTTCCAGATTCAAGGTTAGTATTTGTCTTTTATCTATTTTAGGATTTAAGCACATACTCCCCTCAAAATAGAAAGAAGACCAATTGAACCTCTTTTCTCCATCACTTGATCCATTTATGTATTGAACACTCTCTTGTGCTTAATTAATTTGGATCATTCCTTTTGGAAATTAGGGTTGAGAAGAGGTTTCCATTTTTTTTTATATTCAGTTGCACTGGCTTCATCTTTGCAATAATGACATTTAATTTTTTTATCTACACTTGTATATTCATATTCCAAGTCAATAATGACCTGATGTAATGCTATTCTTAAACTTTATGTCCGTTGATATTTTTCGTTCAAAGCAGTTGAATGGAGTTAGGATTAGGTCCATTTTTTAAAATAAGACAAGAAGATCCCTCTTCATTTAAGATTGAGTGATGGTGCTAAAAAATATGATGGTTTAAAATTTAATGTGTTTTACAATATAAATAAAACCAAGGGTTGGGATATAGGAAAATATTAAGTTTTTCGAAAGACAAAACTTAGTCTCGAGTCACCATTCAATAGTCAGTGCAAATATAAAATCTCATTTAATTAACTTGTTTTAAATTAGTAGCATAAAATTTTTAAAAATATATTTGTTCAACTAGTCATTGGAATTGACACAAATTTATTTTTTAAATGACTATGTACTCATTTAAAATACTCTTTATATTATCTTAAAATTATGGAAGCACTTTTATTGAAGACCCTTTAGTCTCCTTGATGTGGATTGGTACAGTACGACCTATGTTTGTATTTAATTACTTAACTTTCTTCTTCTGACCTTGCTCAAAACTCTATGTTGGCACCAATTTATATGATTGACTTCCTATTTATTCCTCCAAACACATAAATAAAAACAACATGCCACACTAGATAAAAATGATAGGAAACAAAGACCAGAGGGAACCTTACAAAACTTGAGGCTCAAGGTACCAAAAATTATGCACTCTTAGTGAAAGAGTCTCAAATAGATCCTCAACATGATATCAATTGTGCTCAACTTGAATCCAAAAGCATCAAAGACTACTTCATGAACAACACTCTAGTATAGAAGAATAGTAAATTTTTTTGGTTGATGCAAGACTGCTTCATAAGCTAAGATGCCCCTGCATCAGATACCTGAGGTAAATAAAGAACTAATGTTTACATTAGGAAACCTTGATAATCTAACTTGAATCATAAAGATCCAAATCAACTTGTGCTATCCAAGAATTATCTTAAACTAGTTTGTCCTTCCACTGAACTAGATACACCATGTAATCCTTTCGTCTACTGCTTTTACTCACTCTACTATCCAAAACCTTCCAAATACCTTCAATATTATTCTTAGGATAATCTAGGTTATCTTTTATAATTCCGCATCTAACTCATAATACTCAAAGATTTATGTAATATTAACTAATGATGAAATATCCACATCCTCTGGTAACTCAACTTCAAAGGTATTTCCACTATCAAATTTATTCGAGATCTTACAAGGCTCAAACTTCTTCATTTTCAACTTACTATATGTACCAACTAGAAATTTATTTTTCTTCAAATGAACCATAACCTCATCCTTTACTTCAAATGTTTTGTGTCTTTTCTTTCTATCTACTCTCTATTTGTACTCAAAATTACTATCCTCCAGATTATTCTTTACTTCCTCGTGTGAAGTCTTCATGAAATCCACAAATTACTTGGCTTCAAATTTTTTTTTCATTTTAGTACTCAAATCCCTTAATTCAATAGTTCCCTTAGGATTCAACCCATTAACTATCTTCAAAGGTGTTTTCTTAGTACTTTTGTTCACATAATTGTTATATGTAAACTTTGCTTGTGTCAAAATCAAATCCCAATTAGCATGCTTATCTCTAATAAAACATCTGAATAAGTTACCCAAGATTCTATTAACAACTTTGGTCTATCCATCTATGTGTGGATGAAATGTAGAACTAAACTCAAGCTCAGTATACAGTTTCTTCCATAGTGCTTTCCAAAAATAACTAGTAAACTTTGTATCCCTATCTAAAACAATAGTTCTAGGAAACTCATGCAATCTTACCACAACCACATGTATTGCATTAGATGTCTTCTCACAAGGTATGAAATGAGTCATTTTAGAAAACCTATCAAATAATACAAAGATAGAATCATTACCCCTTTGTGTTTTAGTTAAGCCAAGTACAAAGTCCATACTTATATCTTCCCAAGGCTTGTTAGGTACATGCAATGGTGATTTCAATCGCAAACTCTAACTAGTTCCTTTAGTTATTTCACAAATTTGCAAATTCTAGTCATCTTCTAAACATCCTTAAAAATTTGAGGCCAATAGTATCTATCATCATTCAACTTCATTATTTTGTTAATCCCAAAATGTCCAGCAAGTCCTCCACTATATTTCTCATTCATTATATTATCCCTCATAGATCCTCTAGGTATACACAATTGAATTCCTTTGAACAACATATCCTTTTGAATGAAATAATCACTCCATTTGTGCTCACTTACCATGTGATTTTTACAAGCCTTCCAAGATTCTACAAAATTAGGATCAGTTCCATACAAATGTTTCAAATCATCAAAACCAAGTACTTCAACTCTTATTTTTGTAAGTAAATTCATTCTTCTACTCAAAGCATCAACAACTTTATTTGACTATCCACTCCTATGTTTCAACACAAGGGAAGAGTTCTGCAAATATTCTACCCACTTCATGTGTCTCTTATTCAACTTATTTAGACTTCCCAAGTATTGCAAAGCTTTATGGTCAGTGCAAAACACAAAATCTGTAGGCATCAAGTAATGTTCCCATTTTTTCAGGCTTGAACAATAACATATAATACTTGATCATAAACTAAATACTTTCTCTTACCATTATTCCACTTCTCACTAAAGAAGGTTGCAAGTCTTCCTTCTCAACTCAAAAAAACTCCAATTGTACCTCCACTAGCATCACAATTAATTTGAAAAACCTTGTTAAAATTAGGTAAAACAAGCACAAGTAACTCTGCCACCCTTTTTTTGAATGTTTAAAAACTCTTATGCACTCCAGGTATCCATTTGAAATCCCTTTTATCTCTTCTCATAGTTTATGTCATGGCATTACAAATTGAATTGAAAAATTTAATGAACTTCTTATAGAAACTCATCAATCCATGAAATTATATAACTTCTCCAACATTCCTAGGTGTAGGCCAATAAAGAATAAATTTAACCTTTTTAGGATCCATCTTCAATCCATCAGCTGAAATAAAAAAAACCAAGGCACACAATCTCCTCCTTCATAAATGAACACTTTTTAAATTTATCAACAACTTTTCTTCCTTCGATCTCTACAACACGTGTCTAATATGCTCAAGGTGTTCTTCCCTATTCTTACTGAATATCAAAATGCCATCAAGATATACCATCACAAATTTATCCAAGAATCTCTTTAAAATCTCATTCATCAATCTCATGAAAGTACTAGGTGCTTTAGTTAGACCATAAGGCATAACAACCACTCATATAAACCTTCATTTGTCTTTAAAAAAATTTCCATTCATCCTTTTCTCTAATTCTGATACAATGATAACTAATTTTCAAATCAATATTTATAAAATACTTTTTCTCAACTCAAATAATCCATTATATCATCCATCCTAGGCAAAGGGAATATGTACTCCATTGTTATCTCATTTATAGCTCTAGAATCAATGCACATTCTCTATCTCCATTCTTTTTAGGTGCTAAAATGATAGGTTAAACACATAGACTTGAGCTTTCTCTAATCAAACCTTTCTCAAGCAATTATTTCACTTGTCTATTCAATTTAGCATTTTCAATAGGTGTTAGCCAATGTGGTGTTTTATTAAGTAAACTAGCTCTAGGTACCAAATTCATACAATGACTAAGACTTATTATAGGAGGTAATCCATCAGGTACATTGTTGGAAATAATATCTTAAAATTCTACCAACAAAGATTCAGTCTCAGGTGCATGCTCAAGTTCATCCTTTTTGCCAGTCTTTCTAGGGATCAAGGCAAATAAACATTCTACTCCTTCACATATATCACAAGAAATTTTCTTCAACCAATATTATCATTAGGTTTCTTGACTGAAGACAACCATACTTCTTTATTTCCATCAACTGAAATAGTATACTAATTCAATCTACCATCATGCAAAGCTATTCTATCATATTACCAAGGTCTACCCAACAGAATATGACAACAATCCATAGGCATAATATCACATAAGACTTCATCATAATAATTTCAAATTTTGAATTTAACAAGATATTGTTCTCTTCCTAATAACTTATGCTTCTTCTGGATCCAAGAAACTTTATAGGGTTTAGTATGTTTCAACCTCTACAATTGTAGTTAACAAACTAGCTCCTTTGATGCCAAATTATCTAAACTTCCAATGTCAATGATTACTTCTCAAAATTATCCAACAATTTTACATCTAGTCTTGAATAAACTCTTTTTCATAATAGGTTCTTCATCAGTTTCTTCATTCCACAATATCCTCTCAACATCAGGTTCTCACCATGCTTAGGCTCATTAGGTGATTCAACAACTTCTTCACAAGCCAATGTATTTCTACTACTACCTCTCATCTTCTTTCTAGAATTAGCACATTCAAAAGCTTTATGTCCTTCTTCTCCACACTCGAAACAAGTCCCCTTCAACCAAGATCTTGTTGAAAGAGGGAGATTGTTGAAAATAGATAGATACAAGTATGATAAAATGTGTTTCAATCATTGTTTTGTCACTGATGTCAAACTTGCTTTTTTTCTGGTAAGACAACTGCTTATATGATTTAAGTACTATCACTTGTTTGATTAATGAAGAGGATTTGATAAAAAAGATGTAACAAAAGCACCTAGAGGAAAGGTTGAGTTATGATATAAAAGAGGAGTATAAGGATCAGCTAAGACAATGATATCATAGTGCATTGATAATCTACTTAAGGTTACAAAAGTTGGTTACACTAAGCAAGTTTAGAAGAACAAGTTAAACAAAGTTTGTCTGCCAAGCTTGATTGAAAGGATAGTAGGCGCTGAGCAAAGTTAGTTCAAGTCGAGAAAAAAATAAGTCAGAGCCAAGTAAAAGTTCATTTTAGTGTATGCTGAGCAAAATAGTAGATGCCAAGTAAAGTTTGGTTGATGTCAAGCACGAGTAAACTTTATTTTGTGCCAAGTGATTTTTCAGAGGATGTCGAGCAATCCAGTATGTGTCGAGCATAAAAAACAAGTAAATGTTGAGTGCCAAAATTATTAGAAAGATTGTGAATTCAATGGATTTGAGCTAATGAGTTTGTTTTCTTGGATTGTGTGAACCAAGTGGAAGATAAGATTGATGAGCTAGTGGCACATAATTCATGATAAACCATTTTTTAGGCAAATTTAAAGAGGATTGAAGGAGAAGTTTCTAGAAATGATATGGAATGAGGGGTAGATTCATTGAATCTTACATAATCTATCCTAACCCTAAATTGGACGATGGAGAATGAACTACAAAAAATCTTAACTCTCTATTTATAGGTATGGTTGGTCAGAAGTAAGGGTTTTCATGTGCGAGAACCTAGGGAAGACAAGGAGTCAAGGGTATTGCTTCATCAAGTGACCTAAGTGAAGAGTTTGTATTGGCATGTTAACCAAGAAGGCTTAAGGGTATGAATGCTTGAAGGGTGAACAAGCTATTAGAGCTAAAATGTGTGAAAGCTAAGTAGAATGGAAGAGTTGTAACAGAGATCTGTAATCTACAAATGGAGTTGTTAGTTGTTATCATATCAAAGCCTTATTGTTACTCTCTAATAATTGTATTAGTCTAGGGTAAATCCTTTGGATTAAGGTTGACCTAATAGTCATCTGTAAATCTTGTAACTAGGTGACATTCCAAGTGAATGGTCTAAAGTCCTCTAACAAGGCTCACTCCTAATAGGGTGATTGAAATCCTTGAACAGGGTCACATTTAACAGTGTGTATTGTAACCTTTAATAGGGTTGGCCTTTCGCAAGGTATCACTTCATAAGAGTGAAAAAGAGTAGCATGTTACTGGTGGTTTTTCCCAAATTGGGTTTCCATGTAAATCATTATGTCAAACATGTTACTAAATCTATTATGTTTCATGTTTACATTTCTGCAAATTGATTTGACAATAAGCTACAAGTTTCAAGTGAATGCATAATCGTATGGATGCATGCATGATGACAGATGTTTTATGGGTTCACTAAGCTGTGAAAAGTTTTATTTATACATCTAAACCTTAGATAACTGATTCACCCCCCCACCCCCACCCCCACTCTCAATTATTCTAAAGAATTCCAACAATTGGTATTAGAGTCGTCTACTTAAGAGGACTAGTTTAAAGGTACTAGAAGCACAAGGATCAATATGTCAAAAAGAGATGTACCCCAGCTTAATAGAGACAACTTTCTTGCATTGATAAGTTTGATGAAGTTGCACCTTGAAGGACTTGGAGATCATGTGCAATCTACCATTACTACTGAGCATGTTGATCTTGCTGGAGCCCTAACTACCGAGGATATAAAAAAGAAGAAAGAACACAACCAAGCAATGTTGGAGATTGCCTCTACCCTAAGCTATGATGAATTTGATGATATAAAAGGTCTTGATAGTGCAAAGAAAATGTGGGATGCTTTAAACACCATCTATGGAGGAGACACTAATGTTCCAAGAGCCAAAGCTAAAAGTCTCAAAGGTAAGTTTGATGACATGAGAATGTAAGAAGGTGAAAATACTGCTCAATATTGGTCAAGGATAAAAGATGTTGTTAATGCAATAAGAGGAGCTACTGGTACAATAGATGATGATATTGTACTAAGAAAAGTTTTAAGAATGCTACTGCCTATATATGCTATTAGAGTTTCTACAATACAAGAATTGAGATGTATACCAGGGAATATTCTATCTCTTGAAGGTCTAGTAGGTAGACTCATTGCTTTTGAGTTATCTAACTTTGACAATTACAAACCTAAAAATATTGAATCTGCTTTCAAAGCAAAGCTATCATTGAAGGAACCTGATGAGAAGAAGAAGAAGAAAAAGGCAAAGTATGTGTTTAGTGACAGCGACACAGATAAGGAGGATGTAGAACATCTTAAAGCACTATTGGCAAGGAGATTTCACAAAGGTAAAGGCAAGTTTAAAGGTAAATTACATATCATTTGTTTCAATTGCAATGAAGTTGGCCATATTGCAGCTAGATGTCCAAAGAAGAAGAACTACAGAGGTGGTGACAAGTACAAAAATAGAATAGATGAAGACAAAAAAGAATACAAAGACAAAGGCAAGAAATCTTGCTACATTATTGAAGAGGAAACAAAGGATGAATCCGATGAACATGATGATGAAGTGGGTATGTTGCAATGAAGGATGAATATGATGAAGATGAAGCAACACTTATGTCTTGTGTGAAAAAGAATGACAAATCAATCATTGACAGTGGATGTTCACGTCATATGACTAGAGACAAAAGTAAGTTCATTACCTTGAATTGTTATGATGGAAATAGTGTAAGATTTTTTAATGATGCACCATGTTTGATAAAAGGGAAACGTTCTATCAAACTCATAGAAAATATTTTATGTGACAATGCATTCTATGTTGAAGGACTTAACTATAATTTGTTGAGTGTGTCACAATTGAAAAAATCAAGATGTAACTTGGTTGAGTTTGAAAACAAGATTGCTAAGATATATGATGCTGATGGAAAACTAATTGGAAAAGGTTATGAAACTAGGAGTAATCTATTCCATCTTGATATAGAGGATGCTACTTGTCTAATTGTAAAATTTGATAATGTGTGGCTATGGCACAAAAGGCTATGTCATGTTAATTTTGATAACTTGGCCAGCATCAGTAACATGAGAAAAGTTAGAGGTTTGCCTAAGTTGAAGAAGCCTGATAATATAATGTGTAAATAATGTTAGTTAAGTAAAATGACAAAGTCAAGTTTTAAGAGCAAAACTCATACCTCTAAAGAAATACTAGAAATTGTTCATACTGACTTGTGTGGACCAATTGAAGTGCAAAGCTACAAAGGAGATAAGTATATTATGTTGTTTGTTGATGATTATTCTAGAATGATGATAGTTATGTTTCTGAAATAGAAATCTAATGCTTTCCAAATGTTTAAGTGGTACTTAGCAAGAGTTGAGAAGGAAATAGCTAAGAGTCTGAAATGTTTGAAATCTAACAGAGGAGGAGAATTTACATCAAATGAGTTTGAGATGTTTTGTAATGATAGAGTAATCAAAAGATAGACATTTGTTCCCAGAACCCCTCCACAAAATGGAATTGTTGAAAGGAGGAACAGGTCTATAATGGATTGTGTCATGACACTCATGATAGAGAAGAATGTTGCTTTGAAATACTAGAGAGAAGTTGTAAGTACAACTGTCTATACTTTGAACTATGTACAAGTCAAGAAAGGTACTCATTCAACACCTTTTGAACTATGGTATGCATACTCACCTAATGTAAAATATTTTAAGGTATTTGGAAGAAAATGATTTGTTCTTAAAGATTCCAAGAATGGTAAACTAGATGCAAAAAGTGAATAAAGTATATTCCTAGGTTATTCCACAAGAAGTAAAGCTCATAAGTGTTTAAATACAAACACTGATAAAGTTGTGGAAAGTGAAAATGTAAATTTTGATGAATATACAGAAGTTCATGAGGCTGAACCTATAAAAGAACCAAAAGAATACAAATCATTTTTATACTTTATGAAGGTATGCTTGCTGAAGAAGATGTTGCAAATCAAGCTACAAACCAACAAGTTTTAGTGGCTATTGAGTCACATAATGTGAATGTTGAGTTGCATTTAGGAACTGCGCTATATTTAGATGTCGAGTATAGAATGAAGTTGAGGCACATTCTGATTCTGAGATTAGTGTACATGAGAGAGATGCCAAAATACTTGGTAGAGATGTACATTGTGACTCTGAAGTAGACAGACCAAATGAAGAAACTAGAGCTGAACCAAGATTGTCCAAATATGTCAAGAGACATCATCTTGCTATACAAATCATTGGAGATAAATCTAGACCAATGACAAGAAATAAATTGAGAAATGATACATGCTTTCCAAGCATAACAGAGCCTAAATTGGTAAAAGATGCCTTAAAAGATGTGGACTGGAGTAAAGCCATCGAAGAAGAGATTGAACAAATTGAGAAAAATAAGACATGGACTCTAGTTCCTAGACCAGGAGACAAAAATGTGATTGGCACCAAGTGGGTATTCAGAAATAAACTAGATGAAAATGGTGAAGTTACAAGGAACAAGGCAAGATTAGTCTACAAAGGATATGCACAAGAAGAAGGAATTGACCATGGAGAAACATTTGCTCCTATTGCTATGTTGGAAGGAGTGAGAGCTCTGCTTACTTATTCTGCATACTAAGGTTTTAAAGCTTATCAAATGGATGTTAAATGTGTATTTCTTAATGGTATATTAGAGGAAGAAGTTTACATAGAACAACTAGAAGGATTTGTTGATGTTAACAATAAGAACATGGTATGTAGATTACATAAACCTTTATATGGTTTGAAACAAGCACCAAGAGCATGGTATAAGAGACTTCATAATTATCTTGTGAAGATTGGATTTGAAAGGACTAATGATAATAGCAATCTATACATGAAGATAGAGAAAGGTAAAGGTATTTTGTTATCTAAAATTTTTGTTGATGATATCATATTTGGAGGTCAAGATGCTTTATGTAAAGCTTTTGCAAATGAAATAAGGCAAGAATTTGAAATGTCTATGTTTGGAGAGATCAAGTTCTTTGTGGGTTTGCAAGTATATTAGATGAAATATGGTATATACATCACTCAGTCAAAGTATGTCAAGGAGATACTAATTTTTTTTGGATTGGAGGATTCCAAACAAGTAAGTACACCTATGCTGACAAGACATAAATTGTCAAAGAATGATGATTCAGTTGAGGTGAATTAAACATTGTATAGGTTTATGATTGGAAAATTACAATATCTAGTACATAGCAAACCTGATATTGCATTATCTATAGGGATAGTTGCAAGATTCTCTACTAATCCTAGGGAGAATCATTTGATGGTTGCAAAGAGAATTATGAGATATTTGAAAGGAACAGAGGAATATGGTCTATACTATAAGAAAAAAGAGAAATTTGAATTAAGATCCTGTACTAGATGTTGACTGGGCTAGAAACATTGATGATAGAAAGGGCACAAGTGGAGGAGCATTTTTCTTAGGCAAGAGGCTAGTTACATGCACTAGCAAGAAACAAAACTGCACTTCACAATCTACTACTAAAGCTGAATATGTTGCTGCTACTGTAAATTGTACAAACATTGCATGGCTCAAATAGCTACTCAAAGATATAAAGGAAGAGATCACTGAACCAGTGACACTTTATTGTAATAATACAAGTGCTATAAATATATCAAAAAATCTTGTGATGCACACAAAGACTAAGCACATTGCAATCAAGTACCATTACTTAAGAGAATTAGTTCAAGATAAAGAGGTGAAGATGGAATATGTTGAAACGAAAGAACAAATTGTTGATATCTTCATAGAAGTATTACCTAAGGATGCTCATGAGTATCTAAGAGGTAAGCTACGGGTGATATCCCTATCAAAGGTTATATGAGTAACAAAAGGAGTGCCCTGCATCAAACAAGCTAATTGCCATATGTTACAAATTGATGCAGTGGATCTTACTTTAGGAGCTTTGTAAAGTAATCAATGAGTTGAAACTTCAAATTAGTCACAAGCAAGGTGACATAGGAGAAACTAAAGAAGTTCATAACTACATATTAAGATGACAAGTTTTTGGCATTGTTGTCAAAGAGGGAGAAATCCTAACACGCAGTATGAGGGAGAAAATGGTGACTGCTAAGAAAGATAGTATATTTTCTGATAACATCTACCTAGTAAGAGAGAGACACTATAGAAGGGAGATATAAGAAGTAATTTAGAGGGATTTATAAGGATGAGAAAAAAGAATTTTGTAACCTATTCAGAAGATGAAAGTTGCTGATAGAGGGAGAGATTTTAGTACAAGGAATTATTTTCTTTTTGGTATTTTGTTGGTTTTACTATTTTAACCAAGTCAGTTTGGTTGATCTGTTTGGTTTGCCATCTATGCCAAAGAGGGAGATTGTTGAAAGAGGGAGATTTTTGAAAACAAATTAATACAAGTATGATAAAATGTGTTTCGATCATTATTTTTTCATTGATGTCAAACCTGGTTTTTGCTAGTAAGACAACTACTTATATGATTTAAGTACTATCATGTGTTTGATTAATGAAGAGGATTTGATCAAAAAGATGTAACAAAAGAACCTAGAGAAAAGGTTGAGTAATGATATAAAAAAGGAGTACAAGGATCAACAAAGACAGTGATATCATAGTGCATTGATAATCTACTTAAGGTTGCAAAGGTTGGTTACATTAAGCAAGTTTAGAAGAACAAGTTAAACAAAGTTTGTCTGCCAAGCTTGACCGAATGGATAGTAGGTGCCGAGAAAATTTAGTGCAAGCTAAGCAAAAAATTAGTTGAAGCCAAGTAAAAGTTCATTTTAGTATATGCTGAGCAAAATAGTGGATGTCGAATAAAGTTTATTTGATGCCAGGCACCAATAAACTTTAGTTCGTGCTGAGTGATTTTTTAGAGGATGTTGAGCAATGCAATATGTGTCGAGTATCAGAAACAAGTTAATGTTGAGTGCCAATATTATTAGAAAGATCGTGAATTCAATGGTTGTGAGCTTACAAGTTTGTTTTCTTGGCTCGTGTGAACTAGGTGGAACATAAGATTAATGAGTTGGTGGCACATAATTCATGATAAACCATTTTTTAGGTGAATTCAAAGAGGATTGAAGGAGAAGTTTCTAGAAATGATATGGAATGAGGGGTAGATTCATTAAATCCTACCTAATCTATCCTAACCCTAAACTAGATGATGGGGAATGAATGACAAAAGAACTTAACTCTCTATTTATAGGGATGGTTGGTCAGAAGAAAGGGTTATCATGTGTAAGAACCTAAGCAAGACAAGGAGTCAAGGGTATTGCTTCACCAAGTGACCTAAGTGAAGAGTCTGCATTGGCATATTAAGCAAGAAGGCTTAAGGGTATGAATGCTTGAAGGGTGAACAAGCTATCAAAGCTAAAATGTGTGAAAGACAAGAAGAATGGAAGAGCTGAAATAAAGATCTGTAATCTACAAATGGAGGTGTACGTTGTTATCAAATCAAATCCTTACTGTTACTCTCTAATAATTATATCAACCTAGTGTAAATCCTTTGGATTAAAGTTGACCTAACAGTTATTTGTAAATCCTTTAATTGGGTGACATTCCAATTGAATGGTCTAATCAAGGTGATTGAAATCCTTGTGTATTGTAACCTTTAACAGGGTTTGCCTTTCACAGGGCATCACTTCAGAAGAGTGAAAAAAAGTAGCATGTTATTGGTGATTTTTCCCAAATTGGGTTTCCACGTAAATCATTGTGTCAAATGTGTTGTTGAATTCATTATGTTTCATGTTTACATTTCGACAAATTGATTTGATAGTAACCTACAAGTTTTAAGTGAATGCCTAATCTTATGGATGCATGCATGATGATAAATATTTTATGGGTTCACTAAGCTATGAAAAGTTTTATTTATACATTTGGACCTTGGATAACTGATTCACCCCCCCTCTCAGTTATTCTAAAGAATTTCAATAGATATTTTTTATCTCTTACCACCATTATTATTCCTAGAGTAACTAGTATAACTACCTCTAGCATAATTGCCTCTTTTGCTAGTATTGTCATCTTTCCATTTTAGTTTTCATTTGTCTTACATTGAATTTTTAATTTTTCTACTTTCTCCATAAGATCCATCTTTGCTTCTTTGAAACCTTTCACCTCTTCCTCCTTACCTTTGATCGTGTTTCTTTGCCAATCTTTCTTTGGCTTTGAAGACATATTGGCATACTTCTTCCATACTATTCAACTTGACATAGCTAATCTCATCTTGAATAAATGCCTTCAAGCCATTTAGGAATCTAGCTACTTTCTCAATTTCATAATCTAAGTGTCCAGATCTAATGTCCAATTTATAGAATTCTTTAATGTATTTCTTCACAGTCATGTCCTTTTATCTTAAATTTTACATTCTTCTCAACATATTAACTTGGTAATTCATAGGGAGAATTTTCTTCTTCATCTTTCGAAATATTTTCTCCTATGTTTTGATATTTTCTTTTCCTCCTTTCTATCTTTCAGTCTATAAATGATCCCACCAAAGTGAATCACGCCCCTTCAACTTGGTGATTGCTATCTTAACCTTCTTGTTTTTAGGACTACTCTCATACTCAAAGAACTTATCCATCTCAGAGATCCAATCCAATGCTATATTAGTCTCAAGTCTTCCATCATAACAAGAAACTTCAACAATAAGTCTAGAGTTAGCTCTAGACAAAACTCTCAAAAGCCTTTCCTCATCTTGTTCTACCTTAGGTTCATGTTTAGGATTAGGTTCTACTTCTTCATCATCACTAACATCTTCAAGATGTACACCTCTTCTCTGGGATGTCTCAACAGCTTCAAGTCTTGCTTCAATCTGCTTCAACATATTCATAATAACATTAACTACATTTCCTCTACCTCAAACCATCTTGACAATAGTTCTAGCAAGATCATAATGTTCTACAAGTCATAGGTTAGAATCCAGGTTTGCCACCCAACAACCAATTCAATTCAAGGTTCTCTATGATCCTAAACTCACAAGCAAAGAAATCGTTAGCTTCAATACCATGTAACACAAGGCTAATACAAAAAAGGGTTAACCAGAGATCAAATCTAATCACCTATTAACTCGTTAAGAGTACACACAAAAGCCTAAAACACAAAATTGCAGCAAGGAGACAACTTCCTTTATAGATTTATTGATTAACCTTCAACATCCCCTAGTGTACGATCTTTTGACTTGCAACTATATACAAAGAATTACAACATCAAAGCTCAAGCTTGTAATGTTGAGACTTTTTTATTACTTACAAATTAGTTGAATTGAAAAACTTTCTTTCCTACATCTAATCCAGATTTCTTATATAGCCAACTAAGCCACAAATCAACTAGTCAGGCATTTAATTACAATATAGGTCCTTCCTCAGAGAAGAAAATCAAAACCCAAGCTAATAAAAACAAATTAACTCATGCTCTTGAAGATAGGTCCAAGCATGATCAAGGTGTCAACTCCCAACTATGTAAGATGCCACATCATCACTAGAAAATGCGCAGAAAGAAACAACATGCCACGCTAGATGAAAACAACAAGAAATAAAGAACGGATAGAATGACACAAAACTTGAGTTACAAGGTACCAAAACTTGTGTACACTTATGGAAAGGATCCCTACAAATAGATCCTCAATATAATATCAACTATGCTCAAAATGAAAACAAGAGCAACAAAGGCTACTTCATGAACAACATACGGGTATAGAAGAATAACAAATATTTTTGGTTGGTGCAAGATTGCTTAATGACCCAAGATGCTCCTACATCATATTCCTAATGTCATAGTATCATTTAATAAAACCCCTGTCCTTCTATAATTAATTAGTTGACCTAGGATTGTATCACCAAGTGTCACCAACTCACAAACTCATAGCTATCAAATTTTCACCTTCACTAACTAGTGTTATGTTGTGACTAATGCCAAGCCTCTTTATGTGTTGCCACAACTACTAGAATCATTCCTTTCAAACCATGGAGAAGATAAGAGCATTGTATTCCATAAACCTTTCAACCTCACAATGTCTTTATATTATATGCTTAACCACTTCAACCACGTGACAATCTACTTTACTGGCTTTTTTCATTTAACTCACAATGTCACAACTATTAGATGAACCTTTTGTTAACTATTCTAACTATGAAATTGTAAGAAAAATCAATCACCATATCCATGTTGTGACCTTGCAACATCAAACTATTACTTTATCTAATTGTGATGAGGTTGTCATCAAGGCCAATTTCACATTTCATTTGTCTCTCACTTTCCATGTGGCAAATTATAACACACTCACATCCACAATAATCTACTATTAAAAAAAGTTTGCAAGGAAATGATAGCATGAAGCATTAAATGTTATATTAACCAAATATCTTCCCCTCACTCATTTGTAGCTTGAGCATTTTACTTTCTCTTGGTTGTTGTGATGATGTGACTTAAGACTTTTATTAACCTATTATAACTTGATTCACGATCTCGCAATCACAAAGAGATTAAATATACATGTACAATAGGGTCATGATAATGAAAATCCTACACCCCTCATGAGTTTAAATGTTAAATATTAAGACACAAACTAGGTTACAATAATACAACTAACATGAAATTCAATCAATGCTTGATGCACTTGAATTGCAAACGTAGATGTATAAAAACAAGACACATGGTATTTAGCTTGATATAACCCACCTCCAGGGAAACTTTAAATAGATTTGCAAATTTGACAACCACAAGAATTTTTTTGAAACAAATACAAGATTTTTTTGAAAATGATACCAAACCTCAGTACAAACCAGACATACCAGGGAAAAAGAAAGGAAATGAGCCAAAAAATTTAATACTAGTAATAACTCTAGTTAGGACATTTATTTTATTGGAATGAAGTGGGAAACTAGAATCTTAGGATGAAATATACTATTCACATGGCTAGACACAAAACAATGACCAACAATAGGGCATCACAATGTTTGATGCCCTAGAGTTTATCATGCATTCTTTATAACTTTCCCTTTAATAACTACAAACAAAAAGAAATGCTTTATAGTGTAAACATGCATTCAAAGTATTATCTAAATACATTTAGAAAATCTAAGAATCAATTCCCACTAACCCCTTTCTTTTATTTTCCTCTTTATTTCCTTCCACATTTATTTCATGAGAATCATCTAATTGTTCAATTTTTACAAATGAGGCACTCTTTACCCAAGTCATAACCTTTTATTTATGCTCATCTATCCTCATCATTTCTAATGAAGGTTCTTTTATAGTAGTATGAGAAATGAGGTGTAACATATCAACATGTGTATAATTTGATAAATAAAATGACATACCTAAATTTCCATCTTCATTTTTGGGTTTGTTAATTTTAGCCTTTTATTTATGCTTCAATCCATCTCTAGTAGGTACAACAAAACTTTAAATCAATTTTTTCTTTACCTTTTATGAAGTAACTTCCTCATTTGGCTCAAAATTTTCCTTTTACTTCCTTGACCATAACTGTATCCTTATCCTTATCATGTTTTATTTCCTTGCCTTGGCTTTTTGCTCCTTGATGAAAAGGCCAAAAGGTTTCCCTTGCTATGATGCAACGAGAATCTGAGGGTACCCCTGTTGGAGGTAATTGGATCCCTACAAATAACCACACAACAGAAACATAACAACAAAGCAAGATATGATACCAAATCACAATACTTTATTCATAAATATAATTGTTCATCCAGTTGAAAGGCCTTCCAGGTTAGGGCCAAATACAATATCAATTACAAAACAATTTTGCAAGATCCCACAAGATCCAACTCACAATTCCAATCCCAGCTAGTCTAGATCTACACTCTAAAAGAAAACCCTAAGGAAATCCTAACTTGTGCTCATAATCCCACAAAGCAATCTTCTAGTTTTCCAAGCCTCAGCTACTAGCTCCTCAAAGTTCACTCCTACATTTCATCCTCTTCTCCAAGATGGATGATCTAAAAACTTCCTCCCAAAGACTCCACAAGACCCCCAATTTATACCCAACTAAGCCACATATCGACCTAGTTCATTACAAATTAAATTAAAACCCTTGCATTAAATATGTGTTGAGCCACAAGTCGGCTACTGTAAGGAAACTTGCAACAAATAATATATTCGTTTCCACATAACCCATAATAGATCTGAAATAAACATGCAATTAAAATCCACATGAAAGAGAATAAACAACATACTCACAAATTATGACACAAGATATACCTTAGGAAACCCTCATTGAGGGAAAAGCCCAGCCTCCAAAAGCATCCATTACCATGTATTATTTAGCAAAAGCATCATTGCAATACAATCATGGAAGCCTTCAAATTTATAGCCACAACCAAGCAATCCATGTGAACAAGAATGAATCCACACATCCCATGTCATGCTTTTAACCTTCACAAATGCTCCCTTAGCTAACCTATCAAGCCTTGTCCTACTCAACTCTTTCCCTTTTTGCCTTCTTCTTCTTCTCACACAACAACTACCCTTGTGGCTGCTTATATAGTAGCAAGTCCCACAAAACCACCAAGTGGTATAACATAAACCATGTGCTACCTAACCCATTGATCCCACATTTAATATTGGAAATTAAAATTTTCCCCCAATATTAAATAATTACATGAAATATTATCACAATGTTACAATACAACTCATTAAGTATATCCCGTTGGAATATTTACATGTTGCATGTCCATCTAGGTGCAACATTACATAATAAAATAAAACAATACAATATAACAATAATATGCAATGTGTGCAACACCCATTATCTCAACAATCTACCACTTCTTGTATACATTGAATAGGGTCAATCTGTAGCCACATAAATGAACAAGGGAACAATCCCTCCTAGCACATCTACCATCATGGTTCAAAGTCCGCAAAGTGCTCCATCCTAGTACCTGCAATAAAATCAAAGTATCCAACATCTCAAACATGAATGATCTCACATCCTATTATACCACTGCCATTGGACATACATAGAAGCCATCCAAAGAGAAAGCTACCCAACCTATCACATTAGAAGATCATAAAATCCTATACCAACTAAAATGCCAAGCACAAAAAATTGATTCAAAGGTAATCACATGTATTTGTAGTTGTCAAAATATCCATAGCTGAAATAACACCCATAGCAAGTGTCAACCCATCCAACTAGCCATACCTCCAAAGGTATAGTGAGTGAATCTCACATCATCCACATATTCAATCTGCAACTTGCAAGAACAACCCTCATAAAAAAATCTTCAATGCTCTCCCTAGTTCTCCACAACCAACAGAGGAAAGAGATAAATAAATAACCATGTCATCTCTCACATGACATACATGACCAAAAACTAGTGATCACAATCTTTACCCAATCTCAAATCCAATGTAAGTAAAACCAAACATCCAGGAAGACAACCAAGACCAAAGAGAAACCATGTAAATCATAACCTGTATCATGTCCTTCTACACACACCTCTAGATGTAAATTGTGCAAGTTTGATCTCCTCCATAAAACCCCAAAAAGAAGCCACAAAAAAACCCAAACCATACCATATAACTAATCATGGATGTAAGCCTCTCACAAGAAAATCAAACTCATAAATTATTCCTAATTCAAGGAACAACCATTCCTAATTAAAGGAATATGCTCAATATAAAAGCATCTCTCAAACTCAACCAACATAACAACATATGCAAATGGAGATAACCAATGCTAAACCATCTCTCAATTAAACCCTCTAGAACTAACTCATGTACCATAGGTCAAGATCCATATCCATGAAAAACAAGCATAAACATAATGCACCTAAGAGAAATAATGAGCTATACCTATCAAGTAGCGAAATTGCCGAGTAGACCAAGAGTGGGGAATGAGAATTCTCATCAAGATGTCCAAGTCTCTAACTAAAACTCATCTAAGAACAATATCCTCTCAAGTCCATATTAGGTGAATGCCCCTTGGACTTCCTATTGAAACCATCAACTGTCCCAACAAATACTTCTCTAATCCAAGAGAAATCAGCATCACCACCATCTCTAAGTATCCATGAGCACCTATAACCAATCAATCCATGCCAACTCCAAATGCAACATAGCAATATCATGAAGTATCCAACTTATGATCAATGTACTCAATACCGAGAAACTAAACCAAGATCAATGTCAAGGTTCCAACCAAAGCCTCAGGAACATAAACATGGCAACATGATCTAAATTATCTCAACCAAAGAGATAACATGCTCCATATGAACATACTAGAAAATGCCAAAACTCTAAATGTGTATCAAGAGTATACCCTGACATAATAATGAAACTATCTTAACACCAAGGATAACATGCCAAATGAAAGCATAAACCACACCTTTACCAAGAACCCTATTAGTCCTCAAGATGAAACCATCTCTACACACCATGAATATAACCAAGAACCCCATGATTCCTCAAGATCTAACCATGTTCACACACCATGAAGATAACCAAGTGCACCATGTAAATGTTAACAACATTTCTACAGCAATAGGGTCTAAGACAGACCTCTAACATCTGTAAACAGTCAATAAATATATCAATGCCAAAAAATCCCACTCAACCGCAGTACCAAGTCACCTATGGCATCATAAAATCCATCTCCTACATGAAGATCCTCTAGGTCTACACACACAAGCAAAGTGTCAGCACCAAGTGAAACCAAGATCTCCAAACCATCCTGCACTGTCACAAGCTCCCGCTAAACTGTGTATCCAAGCTATCCATGACATCATGATGAAAAGACCATCCTATAATCATGAGAATCAAACAAGGCATCAAATCATCAAAGAACTCAAAGTGCACATCATGAGCTCCTTAAAAGAAATTGAATAAACATGATCCTCAACCAAGAAGATATACCACCATAACCAAATCAAGAATCCAAGCCAACTGACATCAAGGATGTATCTGTATATCTAATCATGTTATGCCAAAATATATGGCACCATGATCACATCTATGAATTAAGCATCTAACTCTCAATATGTCCAACTTGTTAACAGAAAATAGTCAACCACAATCCTCCACCATGACTATACCTGATAACAACATCTCATCCCTTCTACATGAAGAAAAAATGAGTAAATCATGTAACTTAGGGCATAGACAACCCAAATCCAAGCCACCAATTTGAATATGCATCAATAATGAAGATCAATGGGCAAAGACAACCCATATCCAAGCTATAAATGAAACCTATAAGTATAGACCACTTACAACACTAAACCAAATCTAAACCAATGTGTAGAGCTCTTGAAGATCTTTTCGTTGATTATTTGAAGTCCAAAATCTGACTTTGTGCCCAAGTTATGCCCTAATTTGTGCTCAAAATAAATAACATCTAACTTTTGAGCTCTTAAAACCTGACAAAATTTCAAAATAATAGAACCAAACCTACACCATGTTGTAGTGCTCTAAATTATCTTTCCAACACTTATAAGAAGTCTAAAATCCAATATCTTGAGAGAAAGTTATGGTTGTTTTACTAAGATAATCTTTTTACTATTTTTACTGCGATTTTTTTTTTGGTGACAAAAATTCTGACGGGATTAAATTTGATAACCATCACGGCCTGAAACTAAAAAAATATTTCATTTCCTTTGAACATGGCCAAACTAGGGCATATTATATATCAAAATTTACAAAAACATCAACCCAGATCCAATGGTAAGGTATGTTTTTACCTAAGAGGTCATTTCTGCAAGCTCCCCCTAAAATCCTCATTTAAATGAAACATCCAAAAAACTGTTTTGTCCAACAATTTTACATGCCCAAAATCTACCAATATCCCATCATAATAGCAAATCCGAAACCATCAGATCTACAATAAAAAACCCATATATCTTGTCCTTTCTTCTATCCTCTCACACATTCCCATGGATTCAATAAAGGGTTACAATAATAAAACCATAGCTTTGATACCACTTGTAAGGACACTTGCAACAAAGAATATATTTGTTTCTATACAACCCACAATAGATCTGAAATAAACATACAATTGAAATTTACATGAAAGAGAATAAACAACATATCCACAAAAAATTATGACACAAGATATACCCTGGGAAACCCTCACCGAGGGAAAAAATCAGTCTCCAAAATCATCCATCACAATGTATTATTCAACAAAAACACCATTGCAATACAACCATGGAAACCTTCAGATCCATAGCCATAACTAAGCAATCCATGTGAACAAGCATGAATCTACACATCCCATCCCATGCTTCTAACCTTCACAAATGCTCCCTTGGCTAACTTGTCAAGCCTTGTATTACTCGATTCTTTCCCTTTTTGCCTTCTTCTTCTCACAAAACAACTGCCCTTATGGCTGCTTATATAGTAGCAAGTCCCACAAAACCACCAAGTTGTATTACATAAACCATGTGCTACCTAACTCATTGATTCCACACTTAATATTGAAAATTTAATTATTTTCCCTAATATTATATAATTATATGAAATATTATCACAATGTTACAACTCATAAAGTATATCCCATGGGAATCTTTATATGTTGCACGTCCATCTAGGTGCAACATTACATAATAAAATAAAACAATACAACAAAATAATATTATGCAATGTGTACAACACCCATTATCTCAATAACTACAACACAAATTAAATACCCATACATAAATTAAATGCCAAAAGTCAGCTCACCGTCAACTCAACACCTACACAAACCAAGACCAGATTAAGTCTCAGAGAAACCAAGTTAAGCATCAACCAAGCCACAAGAATAACTGAGTTTCGAGAGCATGCCAAGCTCCCAGTGCATGTTGAACTCCTAGTGCATGCCAAGCACTATGGTGGATGTTGAGAAATAGTATCTGCGAAACTCCTTTAGTGATCAAGCCCCCTTCAATGGCCAAGCTCCTTGGCCAAAACTATATCCAATAATGACCAAGTTACACTTCCTTCTTTGACTAAGTCCTCCAATTCCAAGGTCAAACTACACCATGCTATAGGATTTCCAACAAGCCTAGGATGCTCTTGTATTAGATACCCCAGGTTGGAGAAGATGTTCTCAGTAGCTAGAAGAACATCTTTTGGGATTCAAAACATAAATCTAAAATTGGTTCTTTACATACATATCCTTCAGTCCTCAAATTGCACACTCTTTCCCTTGTTCTTCATCTACTTCACATCCATTCTTTGTGTTCCACAAGTCTGCTTTCCATGCTGATCTCCAACCCTTTCAGAGTCCTTCAACTCAATTCATCTACCAATACTCAAGTTCCTCCTATCGTGCTCTTTATGCTGCAAAGGAATCAGGGAATGCAACCTACCACCATTAGTACAAAAACAACAATATGTAACTAAAAAAATCACTAAAATTTGTATATGTGTGACTAAATGTAGTCACATGACTAATAGTAGTTAATATCCAATCATTTATAACACTACTAAATTTACTACTAAGAAATTTTAGTCATGTATTTGATCACTAATTTTGATCATTAGTTTAGTGGTATATTTAGTAGTATATGTTGGAATTACAATAGGAAAGGTAAACTTCTGAAGGGAGGGGGTGAATCAATAGTTTAAACTTGGACCCATAAAAATTTCAACACACATCCATCTCACGCATTCAATGTACAAACTAAAATAACATGTAAAGCATGTAAGCAAGTAAACATTCACACACACATAACACCAAATATGATTACCCAAAAACCCTCCAAGTGAGAAGGTAAAACTGGGGTGGGGATGACACCCACAAATCTTCACTAGTACAGTAATAAAGTATATCCAATGAAAGTTACAATGTTTTGATCATGAGACATGATTTTCCCTATTAGAGGCTTATAAAGACTATTAGATCTCACCTTGTTAGAGGATTTCAACACCCTATCTGAAGTGTGCCTTGCTAAAGGACTTTAACTCACAACTAAGTAAGCACCCTATTAAAAGATTTCAATACAGCCTATTAGGACTACTATGTTAAGAGATTTTGACTGAAATCACCTGTTAAAATGTCTCAGCTTTGATCCTATGGTTAGCCCTTGATTGCTTGATAATAGATCACCTCTAAACACTTGTCTTCTTGATCCTTCTTGATCAAAAGTCTCTTTGTTATATCCTTTTCATTCCACTGTTCTACTCTAACTAATTTTGCAATGTTGTCTCACTTCATAACTCTTAAGCCACCATGAATGCTCTATTTGTGAACTTCTCTCTTCACTCCTTTAACACCTTACACACTCATAGAGAGTTTAAAGTTTGTCCTCCTTAAGAAGACTTTGGTGACTTAGTGTTAGGTATGAATCTATGGCTAAGATTCATCCATTTTTTCGCTTAATCCTTTCCATTTTCTGATTGGCTGCATGTAATTGCATAGGAAATCCAACTTGACATTAGTCCTTGTCTCCAAAATATTGTTATTCATCCTTAAGTTGACTCAAAAATGGTTTACATAGTTGATTGTGCCATTACAAAAAAATATGTCAAAACTATCTTACTCTGAAGTCTCTGATGCTCAGCATACACTAATCTTTATACTATGACTTGACATCTGTATCACTCGGCATCCATTGTTCACTCAGCTTCTAAATCACTCGGCATCCATTGTTCACTCAGCTCCTAAATCACTCGGCATATACTATCTACTCAGCACATGAGTGACTCAACACTCACTATGAACTTGGCATGGTCTATGTTTTTCTCAACATATACTACTTGTTCAGCATGAACTAAGTAAATAACTTAAGTGTGTTGACACTCGTCAAAACCAACCTAAGATCAACATTCTCCCCCTTTTACATGAGTATCAAAAACACTTGAGTGTACATTATCATCCTTAATCTCATGAGCATAACACACCTATAACTCGACTTATATACAAAACTTCAAAATTTCAAAATTTTGCAATAACTTAGATACATCAAAATCTGATAACTCCCCCTAAGTTGATATGTCTATTCTATATCCAAAAAAATTCAACAATCTCCCCCTTTGACATGAGTGTCAAAAACACTTGAGTGTACATTGTCATCCTTAATCTCATGAGCATGACATACCTATAACTCGACTTATATACAAAACTTCAAAATTTCAAAATTTTGCAATAACTTAGATACCTCAAAATATGATAACTCCCCCTAAGTTGATATGTCTATTCTGTATCCAAAAAAATTGTACTCCTACTAAGTAAATATGCCTCAACTAATACTCTTTGACTTCATGCTTTGTCTTGTGCTTGCTCTTCCTTAGCTTGATCTGACTTTTCTGTGTCCCTTTTCTTACTCTCCTTATATCTCCCCAAAAAATTTATTCTCTCCCAAAATATTTCTTCTCCCCCTTTGTCTAATTCTCCCCCTCTATCTTACCCTCCCCCTTTTTGAAACTTATGTCAATGGGCTATACACTTATAGTGTGTTTGTCCATAAAAGATTTATGGACATCTAATATTATCTTAAGAGTTGCATCCTAGTTCTCACATGCTACATCCAATGACTTTATTTGGATAGCTAGCTTGACAGTAAGGTGAATTAGACCATCTAAGATAGAAAGATTTGGGGCTTTCTTCATTAGGGTCTTGGCATAGCCTAGCTCCTTGTGCAAAATTTCCATATGGGGGGTGAGAGTTGCCTAGATGCTAGTTAGTTTGGCCCTTATGTTGGTCTCATCTATTGTTAATATAGTTAACTGACTTTGGGTTTGAAGCAATGCCCTAAAATTCTTCTCACTCTGAGCTAGATTCATAGTCAACTTTGTACCTGATGCATTGATGCATCTCTCCAACCTCAAGATGTGACTTCTGGTCTCCTACGTGAAGAGTGATGGATTGCACAATTTAGTGTACAATGAGAATATGTTCTCAAGTACCTTCTTTACATCCTCAACCTTAGTTTTTAATGCAACTTGTGTTAGTGCTATATGACTAGTTATCTTTTCATTGACTTTGTTTTGAAACTTCTTTTTCTGACCATTCTAATAGTTTTGCATTTGTATCTAGGTCTGTATTACTGACCTTCTCCACTATGTCTATCAACTGTTCCATAAGTGGCTTGGTCTCATCAGGAGTTGGCAAACTGAATGCATCCAAAAATATGTCTTTTATATCCTATAGTGCTTGCTTCTACTTGTACTCCCTTCTAAGCATTTCTTGATGTTTTTTCCTTGATAGGGCTTGTTGGAGTATGCCCATTTGTTTTTAGGAATTGTGTCAACCTTGAAAGATGTATCTTCTGGTATTTGGATCAAAGGTTGTACATTAGTGACTAGAGGGATGATAGAAGGTGGTTCTTGTGGATTCACCTTTTCCCTTTCAGTATTAGTCATTGTCTTCTGTAGTTCATCCACACTGACCAGTACAGGATTACTACAAAGTTTTGCCTGTAGAGTGAACTAGTCTAGTATCTTCTTGAGATCCTCCTCAGTAAGGTGATTGATGTTCTATTCTATGACATCAGAAACATCCTTAAGAATGATTGATTCAACATCCATACTTGTTACATGTTGAGGGCTGACACAAGGTACTTGTGTGTCTTGCACACTCTATTCTTCATGTTGCTTTGGCTCAGTTGTTGCCTTGTCATCTATTTACATTTTTCTCCTCCCTCAACTAAATTTTCTTGATCATCTTCTTCATTATCCTTAACCTCTATGGGCTCTTTCTCACCTTCCTTTGTTGTAGTTAACCCATAAGTAAGTTTCCACATCTGAGTGGTCTTCTTAATTACATCTTCAATATTATTTTGTAAAACGTTGAAGGCTTTGTATTTAGGTACAAATATAACTACACTCTTCTTTATAGCCTTAGCAATCTGTGCCTTTTTTAGTTCATGCATCACTTGTACTAGTGAGGTTTCTCTAATTTGCCTCTCCAAGTTCAAACAATAGTGTCATTTTTGCTCAACTCTATCATATAAATTCTTTGGCATAGAGTTGGCAAGTTCTAGTGGGGTTGTCTTGAACTTTTCCATCATAGCATATATGGCTTCCTCCACTTGATTTTTCTCCACTTTACCCAAATTGTCAAAATTTACACGACTAAATCCTGATAAGTCTGCACTATTTCTAACATTTTCACATAAATTTTCTAAGTCTGAAAGAGGATTATGACTCACCACCTTAAATTGGTTGTTACCATCTAGCTCTATTTTATCTTCATCAGACTCAGCTTGTGCCACATATTTCCTTCTTGGTTTCTTTTGTACTTGACCTCGTTGTTCTACTAGTTTGGTCTTTTCCTTGGCCTTTTGAGTTGTTGCATGTGTACTAGCTCTTGTAGTACATGTAGTAGGCTTGGATTGGCTTGGTTTTGCAGTTCTCCTAGCCCTTGCCATAGGTTGTCCCTTGGCCTTCCTCTTCTTTGTATCAATGGGTGTAGGTGCTTCATCAACTTCTTCTTCCTCGACACCTTCAGCTACTTCAGTCTCCTCCTCTTCTGGCTGATCTTCACCCATACCTTGAGTTAATACAAGAGGTGCTTGTGTCTGAGAGTCTTCTTCCTCTTCATCCTCTTCTTCTTCTTCTTCTTCTTCCTCATAATCGGCACCCTCTCCAAATTTTGCCTTTAGTTTCTTCACTAGCCTATCCTTTTTCTTGATAACTAAGGCAGTCTTTAGTTCCATTGCAATTTTGGACTTTGCCAATTCATAGTTTCCAAATACCTTTGCATTTTTATCCACCTCTTTTGCAAGTAATGTATTTATAGTTATAGAGGCTTCATCCACATTTATTTTATAACCTAAGGGTCTCAACCATCTCACCCTTGGTGTAGGAGCTTGTACAAAAGTGTAGTTGGCATCCACTAGGAAACAAATGTCATCATAGTGTTTCTCTACTAGTGACACTAGTATTCTCAACCTCTTCTTCATTGACTACTAGAAGTCTTCAAAATAACTTGTCATTAGAGAATCAAAATTCTCACCTAATTGCTCAATAAATTCACCAATCTGTACTGTTGTTGATCTGTTTGTTTTCCATCCCACAATGCTAAATGAAGGGAATGTATTCTGAACATAAAAGAATATGCATATCAATATAGAACCAAATTTACATTGTGCACTCTTTGTCTTTCTGATTGCTCCAAGGTTCTCCATCAATTGTTGCAATTGTAGCTTTGCTAGATCATGTGTGTGATCTTTCTTAACAATTTTATATCCCACATCCACAACTATATAGGGAATACTATTTAATCTACTAGATTGATAGAATTTGTGTGATATAACCCTTACAACAAAGTCTATCAGAGGATCAATGATTGTATCAATTGTCATGCCTCTTTTGTTCCATATAGCTCTAGTATTTTTCTCAATCACTTCCTTTGAATCACTTCTCAATGTCTTAGGCTGATCTAGGGTTAGGTAACTAGTAACCCTATTGATTATTCTTTTAGTAATTTTGATAGGTCCATTGTCTAGCCATAATAAACCATCATGAATTCAGCTAAGCACTATCCTTTTTCATTCTATTTTAAACACATTTGGAAAATCTAGGGCTCATGTCAACCCTTTCCTTTCAATAATTTTGAATTCCTCCTTCAATACACCATTATCATAGAGTTTTCCATACGCTTCCCTAATCTCCATATCACCAATTCTTCTTATCTTATAGTTATAGCATTTTCTCACATCTTGTATCATTAACACATTTGGTGGTATCATAGATAATGCACCAGAAGGGTCTATCTTGTAAGCAATGTCAAGGATAGCTTTGCAAATGGGTTGATTGACCTCATTACTCACTAACTAAACATTCAAAACTTCCTTTCCCTCTACATTCTTTGAACTCAATGCCATAATGTAAAACTAGGATTTTCAAATATGTAAACTACATAGCTCAGCTCTTGATAGATACCTTATGAAATCTGACGAACTGGTGATGAATCATTGCTAGAATCTTCTACAATCACTTTGGATGGATTTCCAGATCGCCTTATGCTCTACTCAGTCTTTCTTGAATTTGAAATGATGTGAAAATGAGCTAAAATCAATCAAATACCTTTTGAAAACCTTGCAATAAATTTTGAGTGCTTACACAGTTGTAAGCTCAGCATCAACCAATTTTAGGCTCACTTAGCATCAATTAACATTCCACTTACTCGTCAACCACTATGAGCTTAGCATTGACTAGCCAGTTTGTTAGCTCGGCATCTTCAAGCATTTCACTCGACACACAAGAAATATTTCATGCTCTGTAGGAACATAAAAAAAAACTTAAAGATTTATCTTGGATTTCTAATAGCATCTTGCTTCGTTGTTCATGCTAATGTAATCTTTTCAGTACTAACTCCTTTGGAACTGATGAATGATATAACCTTTAAATATTAGTCCCACATACCTTTTGATTGCCTAGTTTGATGAGGTGTGATCACCTGACCCATTGGGTGAAGTGATCCCTTCTCCATTTGATGTGCTACAATCATCTTTCTTCTTCCATGTCTTGTTCATTTCATTTCTGACATTTTCAACATCTGCCTTGCATTTTCCTTTAGCAAATTCACAACTTGGTGCCTTTGACCTTGTCAGACAGTACCTACTGATGTAACCAATCTTCAAATAGCTAAAACATGTGGTTTGACTCAACCACCTCTTATAGTCACCTCTTAAGTGTGTCCTAATACAATTCTCAGGAACATGCCCATATTCTTGACAATAGTGATAGCTATATCTTGTATGATAATCCCAATTATAAGATTTTCCATTGTTCCTTACCTTTGTTTGCTTGTTTGATGACCACATGGATTTGGATTTGCACTCAAAAGCTCTGCGTCCATACTTCTAATAGTTGTAGCAATATCCTTCAAATCTTTGTGTGTGCATGTTCTTAGTTCTGCATTCATGTGCATGATGACCTTGTTTGTTGCACTTATGGCAGTGGACCATGCTTTTGTGCTTGAAATTCTAATTTACAGTCTTGCTCCTGCACACATTAACAATATCTCCTTTCTTACCACAATTATGACAAGTAGGTTTGGAGTTCTTACCTTTGTTGTCCTTTCTTCAACACTTTTGGATGACTCTCCTTCTTTAGTGCTTTTGTATCCCATTCCTAATTTGTCATTATTAGATCTAGGGGATCTCAATAATTTCTCAAAGTATTTGATGGCTTCAATTGGTTTATTGAAACTTTTAGCAAATTCATTTTCCCTTTTTAGGTCACTCTGCAATTTCTCATTTTGCAACTTCAATGTAGTTATCTCAATGTCCCTAAAATTTAGCTCATAGTTGGCATTCATCATTTGACTTAGAGTATCCAATTGCATGTTGGTAATCTTTGTTAATTATAATGACTTCTATTTCCAATCTGTTGGCCAAAATTCTTTTGTCTTCTTCAATCATTTCTTTGTCTTCCATAGCTTTCTTCTTCTATTCAGTCACCTCACATAGTAGTATAGCTTGTGATTCTTGCTCTAACTTGACATTTCTGATTTCCTCAGCATGGACTCTATTCTTTTCCATTAGATCTGCAATTGTTGCATCAAATTCATTGGAGTCTCCATCTTAAAATACTTCCATTTCAAGATCTTTCCTCAAACCTGCAAAACTTCTCTTTTAGAGAACAAGGCTCTGATACCAATTGTTGGAATTACAATAAGAAAGGTAAACTTCTGGGGGGGGGGTGGTGAATCAACAGTTTAAACTTGGACCCTTAAAAATTTCACCACACATCTATCTCATGCATTCAATGTACAAACTGAAATAACATGTAAAACATGTAAGCAAGTAAACATTCACACACACACATAACACCAGATATGATTACCCAAAAACCCTCCAAGTGAGAAGGTAAAACTGGGGTGGGGATGACACCCACAAATCTTCACTACTGTAGTAATGAAGTGTATCCAATGAAGGTTACAATGTTTTGATCATGAGACATGATCTACCTTGTGAAAGGTCTACCCTATTAAAGGCTTACAAAGATTGTTAGGTCTCACCTTATTAGAGGATTTCAACACCCTATTAGAAGTGTGCTTTGCTAAAGGACTTTAACTCAAAACTAAGTAAGAACCATGTTAAAGGATTTCAATACAACCTATTAAGACTACTCTATTAAGAGATTTTGACTAAAATCACATGTTAAAATGTCTCAGCTTTTCTCCTGTGGTTAGCACTTAATTGCTTCACAACAGATCACCTCTAAACACTTTTCTTCTTGATCCTTCTTGATTAAATGTCTCTTTGTTGTATCCTTTTCCTTCCTCTATTATGCTCTAAGTAATTCTGTAATGTTGTCTCACTTCATAACTCTTAAGCCACCATGAATGCTCTATTTGTGAACTTATTTCTTCACTCCTTCAACACCTTACACACTCATAGAGAGTTCAGGGTTTTTCCTCCTTAAGAAGACTTTGGTGACTTGGGGTTAGGTATGAATCTACAGCTGAGATTCATCCATTTGCCACTTAATCCTTCCCATTTTTTGATTGGCTGCATGTAATTACATAGGGAATCCAACTTGATATTTGTTCTTATCTCCAAAATATCATAATTCATCCTTAAGTCAACTCAAAAATGGTTTACATAGTTGTTTGTGCCATTACAAAAAAATGTCAAAACTGTCTCACTCAACATTTGAAGTTTCTGATGCTTAGCATACACTAATATTTATACTATGACTCGACATTTGTATCACTCGGCATCCATTGTTCACTCGGCTCCTATTCACTCGGCTCCTGAATCACTTGGCATACACTGTCTACTCAGTAGTTGAGTGACTTGGCACATGAGTATCTCAACAATCACTGTGAACTCGGCATGGTATATGTTTTTCTCGGCATATACTACTTGTTCGGCATGAACTAAGTAAATAACTTAATTGTGTTGATACTCACTTGTTGAAACCAATCTGAGATCAACAGTATATATAGTGGTATGTTTAGTAATTGATTTAGTGGAATATTTAATCATGTGGTTAGTCACATACTTAGTAGTATATTTAGTCACATATTTAGTTTTATATTTGATAGTTGATTTAGTAGTATATTTAGTAGCATATTTAATCATATATTTGGTCGCATATTTAGTATATTTAGTCACATGTTTAGCAGTATATTTAGTAGCATATCTAGTAGTATATTTGAACAAATATCTAGTAGCATATTTAATAGTGTATTTGGTCATAATAGGCCATGATAGAATCGAACCACCATCCATCTGCTTGTAAAGCAAGTGCTCTTCCATTGAGCTATCACCCTTTTAAAAATGATCATACAATGTGTAATTTTCTACATTGTCTTGGTTCTTATCTTTTGAGTTATTGTTATTTAATATATCATCTAATTATTTATAATTGAGATTTTTGGTTTCATATATTTAGGTGGACAAGAAGCAACTGGGCATTTTTTAGTAAGCCTCCACTACTAGAAATGGAAGGAGTTGCACATAAATATATTGATCAACATCATGTTGCTATGATTGGGGGCCAAAAGCAAGGCCTAACACCCACATATGTAATGACATCCACATAGAAAAGATGAGAACTTTGTATATACGAACTACATAAAGGATGTATAAATGTAAATATTAGATTGGTTTCTACATGGTAGTCAATGATAGATATTGTGAAGTTGGGAGAGCATTGTAAGAGCATTAGTATTTGAACTATATTGGGCAACAATTTTGTGTTCTTGCATGGAGAAAGATGGAGAAAATGGTATTTGAGGTGACAACATGGATACAGATGAAAAGGATGTTTATGGGTGCTAGCAGGACAAGCTTTTACTTCAATTTTATTCGCAATGAAACTACATGGTATAAATTAGGGATAGAATTGAAGATATTCACTGCATGAGTCATAACAATTCTTGCATTACAACTACAAGTTTATAGAATAGTTATTAGCATTAAAAATATGACAAAATCATGTACATGGGATTACCTTTCTTGCACTATTGCATTGATTGTATTATGTTCTTATGGGCTCAAGTTACTATTTTTAGTGTCAACACTTCTTGTTACCTATAAATATTTAACTTGTATTAGATCAGTCTGAGGATGGGTACAAGCATAAACAATAAGGACAATGTGTGTTGTGTAAGTGTATGTTACATATAATTCAAGGATTCTAGTAAACTTGTAAATATTTTTTATCCAACAATATGAATGAAGTTTCAATTTTTTAAATTAACAGTGCATTTGAAAAGAAGCATAAATAAATGATATACAACCTATCCATTTGCAATTATCAAATGAACATGGTATTGCCCCCCAGTTTGCTGCATAATATAGATCGTTGCTTTGATGATTGGTGCAAATGATGTTAGCCCTAATAGAAAAAAATAATATATGAAATACATTAGTAAATGACATAACTATATTCAATACCTACTGCATATATGAACAAAATAAATATGAACCCAATCAATCATTCCAGAAAGACATACTTTCTGAGCCCAAGACTTCAATACACAAGCCATTCTACTGTTGGTCTCGAAATGGTTTTGACAATTGAGTGTCAACACACTTAACCAATTCTCAAGATGATGCCAAGTATAATACAAATGCCGAGCTATAGTATGTGCCCAGCCAAAAATTCAACAGGTTTCGAGTGAACTTCAGGTGCTGAGCAAGTATATAGTGCCGAGTGATAAGTGATGCCAAGTCACTATAGGTGTCAAGCATAGTACAAATGCTAAGCTAAAAAAAATTACTATAGGATCCGAGTGAGATAGAATTCCTATATGTGTCGAGCATCAGCAATTAGTAAGTGTTGAGTAACACAGAATCAACATATGAGTTTGTGCCTTCACAAACTCAGACGTAAACCATTTTTGAGCTGACTCAGGATGAATCTCGAAGGATCTTGAAGATAAGATCAAATCTTTTGTATTCCCTATGTAATTAGCATGCAACTGATAAGAAAAATGGAGAAAGCATGCAACCAATAGGAAAAGTAAAAGAATTAAGTGGGAAAAGAAGATGAATACTGATTGTAGATTCATACCTAACCCTAAGTCTTCAAAACCATTAAAAGGAGGATGAAACCCCATTATTTGTATGTATGAGTAAGAATTTATGGGAGAATGCTAGAGAAGTACAGAGGGGTGTAAAGACTTAGAAAAGGAAGAGCAACATTGCAGAATCCAGTTAGTTAGAATAGAGGATCAACACTTCGAGGAGAAACATATTAGATCAAGGAAGGATCAAAATAGATAGAGCAAAACAAGGATCTAGAATTAGAAATTGAAGATTGCAAGTCATCAGGTCAAGACTTTCTAATAATTTCTAGCCATTGTATTAGGAATGAAAATCCTATGATGTTAGGTTGGTTTAATAGCCATGTTGTAAGCCTTTCAACAAGGTGTTAAATCCTTTAATAGGGTAACATTCCAAGTGAGTGATTGTAAATCCTTTAACCAAGTCACTTTTAATAGAGTGTAAAGTCTTTAACAAGACATGCCTTTCATAGGGCAGACCATTGGAAGTGGTTAAACTTTGTAAACTTAAATAGTTACATATTGTTGCAGTGATACTTTGTAGGTGTCATCACCACCCCAGTTTTACCTTCTTATTTTGGAGGGTTTCTGGGTTACCAAAATCTTGTGTTATCTATTTTCATGCATGTCTTCACTTTCATGTTTATAGGATGAATTAGATACATGTGAATGCTTTTAGCTAAAAGGTCTTAGAAGTTAAATTTTGTTACTTCTGATTCACCCCCCCCCCACCCCCCCCTCAGAAGTAAACCTTCCCAATTGTAAATTTCAACAATTGGTTTTAGAGCCAAGTTCTCACAAGGAGGAGCCGTACAACTTGGAGAAAAGATCTAGAAATGGAAGTCTAAAAACTTGGGAAGATCATAGAGAATCAGGAAATTGATGTACAACTCGCTTTACACACTTTGGAAGAAGCTAGGAAAGAACTGAGAAAATCTCTAAAGAGACGAAGAGAGATTGCCATAGCTAAGAATGATACAAAATACAAGGAGATTGACATCTCAAAATTGTTTACAAATGGAGATTCCAAAGAGTTTGATGGAACAATAGCAGACCTAATGGAGAAGAATGGAGCCCAAGAAGAAGAAATCAAAACACTCAAGTTTGAACAAGAATCACAAGGCACTATGCTTTGTGAAGTGACTGAACAGAAGAAAAGAGCCATTGAAGATAAGGCTATGCTAGAAGAAGACAAGAGAATCCTTGCTAACAGATTGGAAGAAAAATCAATTGAGATTGCAAGAATTTCAAGCATGCAGTTAGACTCCCTAAGTCAGATGATCAATGCACATCATGAATTGAATGTCAAGGATATTGAGATCTCCACACTAAAGATGCAAAATGACCTAAAAAGAGAGAAGGAAATTGCAAAGAGCTTAAATAAACCTAATGAGGCCATCAAGTACTTTGAATAGCTACTGAAATCACCAAAAGCTAGCAATGATACTTTAGGACTAGGTTACACCAACACTAAAAAAGGAGTCATCCAAGACTGCAGAAGAAAGAAGTGACAAAGGTAAGAACACTAAACCTACTTGTCATTTCTGTGGTAAAAAAGGACATACCTCTAATGTGTGTAGGAGCAAGAATGCCCATCAGCATGAAAAACCTAAGAATGTGGGTCACTGTCACAAGTGCAACAAGTAAGGACATCAAGAACATGACTGCAAGACTAGGACTATCAAAACACCAAGATTTGAAGGTCACTACTACAATTGCAAGAAGTATGGGCATAGAGCTTTTGAGTGCAGATCAAAGCCTATGTGGACACCTAATCAATTAGCAAGGGGAAATAATCATGGACATCACTACAATTGGGATGACAACACTAGGTACAATTGTCATTACTATCAGGAATATGGACACATCCTTGAAAATTGCATAAGAACACACTTCAGTGGAAACTACAGCAGATGGCTCAGCCAAATCACATGTTTCAGTTGTTTAAAGATTGGTCATATTAGCAAGAATTTCCTAACAAGGTCAAAGGCACCTAACTTAGAGATCAACAAAGGAAAAGAGGAGGTAGATGTTGAACACATCAGAGGAGAAATAAATAAGATGTGGAAGAAGAAAGATGGGAGCAACACATCAAATGAAGGGATCACTTCACCTAAAAGGTCAAGTGGTCACACTTCAACTAACTAAGCAAAAGAAGGAATGTGGGACTAATATACAAAGCTTTATCATACATTAGTTCCTAGGCAAGCAAGTACTAAAAAAGGATAGATCTACATGAATAGAGATGCAAAGCTAAAACTTTAAGTTTTCACCAGTATTGCCAAGTAAGAAAAGTTGCCTTCAAATGCCGAGTAGAATCCCAGTACAAGTTGAGTTGATTGCCAAAGTTAGTAGAAGCCAAATGAAGGATACTTCAATGGATATCGAGTGGTGGAAAGATAATAGAAGTCGAGTAAAGCAGAAATTCTTAAGAAGCTGAGTAGATAGTTGTAAATGCACTAGCATTAAATGCTATGAAAATAGGGTATATTATTGCATTTTGAACCATTTTTATTCATCATGAATGAAGAGCTAAGATGAAGAAGAGTGCAAAATGATTTCCAAATAGAGAATCCAACATTTGAGCTGATTTCAACAGTGATTCAACACAATTTCATCGATTCAAGGTATTTATACTAGTGTCGAGCTATGCAGTTTCACATTTTCTTCCTACTTAAACCCTAGATAGAAGAAAATGGCCTCTAGTTCTAAGAAACCCCAGGAGAAAGGGTTGTTTGAGGTCCAACTTGTGTCGAACGAAGTTAAACAACCAAATTTTTGACCAATCCCAAAAGTAGCTTAAAAATGACCTAGTCGGAGCCCTATCTATTATACCTCCTAAGGTAGTTATGGTACAAGATGTTAGGAGATCTTACAACTACAAAATTGGAGCCATAGGAGATATAGAGATGAGGGAAGCCTATGACAAGTTATGTGAAAACTTAGTCTTGAAAGATGAATACCAAATCATTGAGAGGAAGGGTTTGACACGTGCCCTAGAATTCCCCACTATCTTCAAAATGGAATGGATTAGAATTGTACTTAGCAGGATTAGTCATGATGGATGAATACCAAATCATTGAGAGGAAGGGTTTGACACATGCCCTAGAATTCCCCACTATCTTCAAAATGGAATGGATTAGAATTGTACTTAGCAGGATTCATGATGGAGGTTTGTGGCTAGAAGATGGCCTAGTGAAAATAACAAAGAGGATTGTACATAGAGTAATAGGGTATCCAACCCTAGATCGACCAAAGACCCTTATAACTAATTCAAAGGAAGCAATTGAGAAGAACACAGGTGTCAAATGGAACAAGAGAGGAATGACAATAGACACTATCCAAGACCCTCTTGTTGACTTTGTTGTTAGGGTTATTTCATACAAATTTTATCAATCCAATAGACTTAACAATATACCATGCATTGCAGTGGATGTTGGCTACAAACTAGTGAAAAAGGATCATACTTATGATCTTGCAGAATTGCAATTGTAACAAATCAATGAGAACTTAGCAGCAATAAGGAGAACCAAGGGAGCTCAGTACAAATTTGGTGCAATTTTGATTTGCATATTTTTTTATGTACAGAATGAATTTCCATCCTTTGGAAAAGTAAGTTGGAAAACCAACAGGTCTACAGTAGCTCAAGTAAATGAATATATTGAACAAATGGGAGCTAATTTTGAAACTCTTATGACAAGTTACTTTGAATATTTCAAGAAGACCATGAAACAAAGGCTAAGGATACTGGTTTCATTGGTAGAATAGCATGTAATGATGTATGCTTTCTTGTAGATATTGACTATACTTACATGCAAATAGCCATACCAAGGGTTAGATGGCTAAGACCTCTTGGATATGAGATAAACATAGATGAGGCATCTACAGCTATAATTGCATTATTAGTAGAAGAAGTGGACAAGAGTGCACCACATTTTAGTACTTATGATGTGGTTAGATCAAAGGTGGACATGGAGTTGAAGATTGCCTCCACACTGAAGAAAAAGGACAAATTGGTTAAGAAGTTAAAGGCAAAATTTGGCGAGGGCATTGCTAAAGAAGAAGAAGATGAAGAAGCTGAAGATGAGGAAGATGAACAAGGTCAAGAGCCATTAGCATTGACCCAAGGCATGGGTGAGGACACAGAGGAAGAAGAAGGTGCTAAGCAGGAAGCACCCAAGGCTAAACCTAAAAAGAGAAAGACACAGAAACAACCTGTTGCACAACCCAAAGGGAAAAAGAAAGCAACTAAGTGGAGCCCAGCCAAGCCTACTACCAAGGAAGACACAAGGGCTACAACCAAGGTGGCAAAGGAATAGGGGAAGCAGAAATCCATAGAGTAAGGAGGGCCTATAGAAAAGAAAATAAGAAAATATGTTGCACCCCTAGAGTCAGATGAAGAGAAGACTGAATCTGACAATGATCAATTCAGAGTGGTAAGACATTCCACCAAATCTAATTTGGAAAATGTTTGTGATAATATTAGAGATAATGCAGATTTAACTGGATTGAAAACCATTGATTTTAATAAATTGTCAAGAGAAGAATAGAACATAGTGGAAGAGTCTATCTACACTATGATGGCCAAGTTCAAGACTACTCCACTTGAACTAGACAATTCTATGCCTAAGGAGCTAAGCTCCATTGTAGAAAATAAATGGCATTACTACCTAAATATGGAGAAGGAAATAAGGGAGTCAACATTGGCTCGTGTGATGCTTGACCTAACTAAAGGTCAAATAAGCAAGGCTAGTAAGAAACATGGGAGAAAATTTGCACCCAAATATAGAGCCTTCAACATTTTATAGAATAAAATTGAGGATGTTGTCAAGAAATCCACACAAATGTGGAAATTGATTTATGGATTGACTACTATCAAAGAAGGCCAAGAAGATCCCTTTGAGGGAAGAAATGATGAAGAGGAAGAGGAAAATGAAAAGGAAGAAGGAGAGAAAGAAAAAGAAGAGGTAATAGTGGAGGAGAAGACACATAAAGGTGATGAGGAAACATCTGAGGAGCAACAACAATAACAGAGTGTCTAAGATACCCAACTGCCACCATCCAGTCCTCCACATACAATACCTACATCTATAGCAATAGTAATTGTAAAAGATGTTCTTGACACCTCAGGTCAAAACATCAATCCATTGACTGTAGAGGATCTCAAATAGATCCTTCACCAAACAACATTGCAATCACAATTGTGCACAAATCTTGTTTTGGTGAGTGTAGAGGAGTTACAAAAGGTTGTAGCTGAAATTACCAAGGACAAGGTGAACACAGAAGAACCACCTTCACGACCTCCTACAGCTATGTATGATCAACCAAAAGAGCAAACAACACAAGACACAATTGCTAAGGTTGATCTAATAGTGATAGTAACAACAACTATCAAGGAGTTAGCAAAGGAGCAGATAGGACAAAAGGTTCCTATAGCACAAAGCCAAAGTGCACCTCCTCAAATCATTGTAATTGAAGATAAGGAAGAGGAGAAAACCCTGAATGGAAGAGAGCACAAGGAAATACATACATTGGTTAATCTGCTACTACAGGGACTCCTACCAAGCAGCCGAGCACTGATGTAGTACCCCTGCAAATTTCAACACCAGGCTCGAGCTCCACCAAGTTAGCAAGGGTACTTCACTATAATGACCATGCACTTGATGAAGAAATAGTCATACCAAGTTATGACTATAAGACAATGAACCTAGCACAAATAAATGAAGTGTAAGAGGCACTAGAGAGAAAGAAGCAAGAGATACTCATAAATGAGTATAGACAAAAGCAAGCATTAGTAGAAATCAAAGACATGTTCCTTGATGCATTTCGCTTGCCAATACCTGATGAAACAAAGCCCATTATGGAGCAATTGTCCAATATAGTGGACCAGGTACAAAATTAAGACCTTGATACTAATGTCAAATTATTAGAATGGTCTGAAAAGAAATTTCAAATGAAGGTTAATGAGAAGATATCCAATGAGATAGCACTATCACAAGTGGAACTAGCTAAGAAGGTAGAAAAGGTGAAAACAATACTTGAGAACATATTCTCATTGTACTCCAAACTATGTGACTCTTCATATTTCACATAAGAAACTAGCCAGAGAATATTGAGCTTGGAGAGGAACCTTAAGATATCTAGCACACAGCTACCTAAGGATCCAACTCAAAGTGAGAAGCATTTGGCAACAATACTTCACACTCAGAAGGGGTTAGCTATATTAACAACAGAAGAGGCTAATGTTAAGGCCAAACTAATACAAATTCAATCTGCAATCACCCCACATCCGGAAGTATTACATAAAGAAGTGGCCTATGCATAAAATAATTTGAAGAAAGATCCAAATCTTTCTACATTAGAAGTCCTTGTACATCTTGTAGCAAAGACAACCATCCAGCTCAAAGCGTTGGAAATTGTCTTAGATAATTGGGATGCTTCTCTAAAGATGATAATGGAGGTAAATAAAACATTTTTGGCTAAATATTCCATTCATTCTTAGGACCCTCTGACATAAGTTTCAAAAAGGGGGAGAGATTCATTTTTGAAATAAGAAATAAAGAAAGGGGGAGATAATACATTTTTTTGGAGACATGGGGAGAAGTATATTTTTGAGATATACCCAAAGGGGGAGATAGTAAAAATTTAGAGAGATAAGGAAACAAAGCCAAAAGGATAACAAAAACTGCAAGGCGATGTGTAAAAGGGGGAGCAGAAACAAAGGGGGAGTACAAATAGAGCAGATACATACCAGAAATAGATCAGACAAGGCAAAGAGTATCAGACACATTAGCATGAGACAAATTCAGTTTAAGGGAATTTTGGTTATAGAAATGGCACATTAGCTCAGGGGGAGTTACAAGTTTTTAAGGTATAAAATCTACTACAAAATTTTGAACAAGTTTTGAAGTTTTGTACACGATGTGTATTATACTCATAGAGACTATATTCATAATGTTTAGTTAAGTGTTTTTGCCAATCATGTCAAAGGGGGAGATTGTTGGTCTCAGAATGGTTTTGACAATTGAGTGTCAACACACTTAACCAATTCTCAAGATGATGCCGAGTATAATACAAATGTTGAGCTATAGTATGTGCTGAGCTAGAAAGTCAACAGGTGCCAAGTGAACTTTAGGTGCCAAGCAAGTATCAAGTGATAAGTGATGCTGAGTCACTATAGGTGTCGAGCAAAGTACAGATGTCAAGCTAAATAGAATTACTATAGGAGCCAAGTGAGACAGAATTCCTATATGTGTCGAGCATCAACAATTATTAAGTGTCGAGTAACACATAATCAACATATGAGTTTGTGCCTTCACAAACTTAGATGTAAACTGTTTTTGAACTAGCTCAGGATGAATCTTGAAGGATCTTGAAGATAAAATTGAATCTTTTGCATTCCCTATGTAATCAACATGCAACCAATAGGAAAAATGGAGAAAGCATGCAACTGATAGGAACAATGAAAGAATTGAGTGGGAAAAGAAGAATGAATACATACTTAACCGTAAGTCTTTGAAACCTTTAAAAGGAGGATGAAACCCCATTATTCATATGTATGAGTAAGAGTTTATGGGAGAATGCTAGTGAAGTACAAAGGGGTGTAAAGACTTAGAAAAGGAAGAGTAGCATTGCAGAATCCAGTTAGTTAGAACAGAGGATCAACACTTCAACGAGAGACATATCAGATCAAGGAAGGATCAAAACAGACAGAGTAGAACAAGGATCTAGAATCAATAATTGAAGACTGCAAGTCATCAGGTCAAGACTTTCTAATACTTTCTAGCCATTGTATTAGGAATAAAAACCCTATGATGATAGGTTGGTTTAATAGCCATGTTGTAAGCCTTTCAACAAGGTGTTAAATCCTTTAACAGGGTAACATTCCAAGTGAATGTTTGTAAATCCTTTAACGAGGTCACTTTTAATAGAGTGTAAAGTCTTTAACAGGACATGCCTTTCACAGGGCAGACCATGAGAAGTGGTCAAACTTTGTAACCTTAAACAGTTACATATTGCTGCAGTGATACTTTGTGGGTGTCATCCCCATCCCAGTTTTACTCTCTCATTTTGGAGGGTTTATGGGTTACCAAAATCTTGTGTTATCTATTTTCATGCATGTCTTTACTTTCATGTTTATAAGATGAATTAGATGCATGTGAATGATTTCAGCTAAAAGGTTTTAGAAGTTAAATTTTGTTACTTCTGATTCACACCCCCCCTCCTCAGAAGTAAACCTTCCCAATTGTAAATTCCAACATCTACATTTACATTTTATTGTAAACATCAAAGCTTAATCAAATACAAATCCTTACTAACCAGCAAGTCGTAGTTGGGGACTATTTCCCTATATTATCTTAGTGCTTCTTCAAATTTGTTGAATAAATTACCATCTAGATAGAAACTGAACACCTACTAGTCATGAGTTGAAGTTGTATGATGCAACAAGAATGTATTGTTAGTAACAAGAATTTCACTTTATCTCCTGTGAACTTTGTAAAGTATCATATAAAACAAATGGGCAAGATAATATGAAAAGAAGTTTGAAAACTACCATCCCCAAAACTAAAACACGGGATTAATTTGTCCTCATCAAAAGTAGACAAGGTTCGTCCAATAACTGAAATTGCTTGTTTATAAGGATTTGGACTATCTCCAAGATGGTGTAAACTTTGTCAATTAAAAGACTTTACACCTGATTGCAATCATGATGTTGCAGTAGTTGTTGCCTAGTAAATATTTGATTGCAGCCCCAGTACAAAAGAATCATATCTCTATTGCATCAAAGAAATCACACTCATTCCAGGGAAATTTAATGTTTGAAGAGTGTGCTTTCCATTATCTCCTTGCCTCCACATAAAAGGTGTATTCATGCTACTATCACCTTCTTTAATACATAATGAATGCCTCTTTGAAGTCCTTGGATTTTATGCTTATGATAGCATATTTTTGATTGCTCACTTTATCAACAGATAAGTAAGGTGGAATATAAGATTAGTCAAATAATGAAGGATTATATAAGATGCTTTAATGGAGGCCTTAATTGTAAAAAATTAGGGCTCCATCATACCCTTTTGTGCACAACATCTAGACACACTCTGAGGAAACATGTTTAATCTAGAGATATAAGGTATTCCAAACATGGTCTAAATTTCTAATCTAAATTTTAACTCTTTTTGATTGAGTTTAGTTGACTTGCATGTGTGGATTTATAGCTCTTCGAAGTTGCATCTAAAAGGTGCAGTTGAAAATTTTTCTAGTACCCAAGGTTTTTTCGGAAAAGGAATATTTAGTATTTCGTAAAGGTAGTCATGTGCTTATTATAAAGCTTTGATATCTAGTAGCAAACCTACTAATGAGAATTTTAGTAAAATCCATAAGGGTGTGGTTCTGGATCATTTTTTATCTAGCCATCAACAAATGGTTATAGTCACTATAAATGGTGGCTAGAAAATAAGTGGAAATAGATATATCATAAGGATTACTTGATGAGGTTTTGTTATGGAAGAAAAATCTCACAATGAAAATATTTCATTTTGGAGACTTCAATGTTTGTTGTTTCTAGATAGGCCATATGGTAGTGATATTCAATGCTACTTAATCTTCTCCTAAAAATTTGACCTAGTGGAAAAGAGCATGTATTGGACATTTATTTGTTAACCAACCTATTCTAGACCCTTTATGTGATTCCATGAGCTCCTCTTTGAAATCCCCTTTGTACTACTCGATAGATCATAGATCTATGGCCTAAAACAAGGTAAAGTTGGATATGTAAAAATGTCCTGATAAAAATATTTTGCTAAATACCTCAGTAGGAAGAGGAGGTTGTGGATGACAGAGGTTGGCTTGGCTATGCTCAATAACTACAACCTTGTTGATTCTTGGAATAGAAGATGACATCAGAACTAATTTCCCTACACTCTCAAAATCATCCATTGTAGAAAAGTCAATGGTGAATATGATATTATGTAATATTTAGATTACTTCACCTAAAGGCTAAAGCTCTTTAGGCTTACACTCATGTTATGTACATCCATTTGAAGTGGGGAAAATTATAAGTAATCTAATCTGTCCTATGCAAAAGTATGGAATTTAGGTGATTCATTTTTGCATAAAATTAATCAGCCCCAATTTGTGTCTCTAGTTTTATCAGAATTTAAGGAAGAGGAGGATATTATCCAATGAACATAAGAGTCCACATTTCCTACAAAAGGAAATTTTATCCTAAGGTCTCATAAGAAAGAATGGTAATATATTTAGTTTAGAATTTTATTTACTTTTAAGTACAAACTACTCTTGCAAGTGTTTGCACGGGTTTTCACTTTTAGTTTCTTGTTGGCATGATGGTGTGCTCCATAATTGATCCCCATATTTTATTCAAAAATACACATAAATTGCAAAGCAACTATTTATAGCCTAAGGAACTTAAATTCCTTCATTGAGATCATTGTTAACAAGAAGCTTGGGCTTAGGGTAAGAATGCATAAACATTAAACTAATTCCAAATATAAACCACATATAATAAAACTACAAGTTTATGAAAACTGTCATCTTCAGATACTGAAACCATGTGTATTTGCAAACTTAGGAATACTGATCCCTGAACCATGAAAGGAAAGAATAAGACTTATATGTATATTCATGATAATATTCCATGACTAAATAGAATTACTAGCAAAATACATAACAAAACAATAGAAACAATGTTAAACAAAGATTTATAGATTTTGGACTTAGTTGTCGATTTGTGAAATGAATTCAATTCGAGCACTGAATCAGATCTGTAGATTTGGGATTTTTTTCCCCAATTATGATACATGGAGAATTCCTATGCATGTGTATATAGTAAAAAATGAGAGAAATATACATAATTCTAAAAATAAATCATTTCATAGTATGAATCTATGATTCTAGTATGGATCTATGAATCTAGTATACTTGATAATTGATTTATTTTCACAATTATAAAGAAAACTAACACATTCACATTGAATTACTGAATTAAAAAATGAAATTATGATCGTTGAGGATTCTCGAGGCTATGGTTTGGATCCTCGAAGATCTGGGCAAGATCCTTAATTCTGCTTGTGGATCCTCAGGCTGTGGCTTGAATCCAATTAGAGGATCTACGAACTCTACAGATCCTTGTGGATCCACAGAAAGAATCAAGGATCCTTCCCAGATAATCAAGTATCACATCCTAATCTAGATCTGGCCTATCTAGGATGAATCAAACAACTTAGTTTTCTAGCTATGGGTTGCACCTTACACTTTCTTATATGGGATTTGGTTGTTGTAATAATTGGCCAAATGATCTTATCTATATGTCTATTTTCTAAAATATAAAGTATTGAAAGGACTACCATCTAAGATTATTATTAACATCTCTTCGTTATAGGTGACCTTTTAGCCTTCAAAGCACTCTCCATTCTACCATTTTCAGTCAACTTGTTGATAGTTTCAACTCTCTTATAATAGAATGAATATAGTGGCAGAAAAATAGGATGACCGCTTCTTCAGTGTGACCTCATATTTTTAAAATAAAGCCATTTCATTTGGGAGCAAAAATTTCTTCAAATTTTCAACTTTATGCATATATCATATCAGAACTCTATTTAAATAGCTAAAGACATATAAATTATTAAGTGAATTCAAGAAATAATAATAGAAACTAAAACATCGTAACATTAGGAAGTGTGAAGGATAAAAAAGGATCTCAAAATTTTGCCTCTAGAGAGAATTCTTTTACGTACACCAACTTAAGAAAATTCTTGTGCATGGCCTGGCCCAAAAGTAAGAGTTCTAAATGATTAATCTTTCTGCATGAATTTTTGAATATGCATCTAGTCATTGCATTCAACTCTACCAATCAAATTAACTGGGACACTCATTTACTTCCATGACAAGATGGAAGTATAATCACTTTATAATTTTCATATAAAATCCTATGAGTTTGGGATCATCAATAGCTCAATAAACTTTTAATTATCTACAATAATCATGACCAGGATTTTAAGATGTAGACAATACTCATTGAAAAAGATTGCTACCTAAGAAGAGAAAAATTCTCCCAAATAAATAGAATTATCCTCATTATAATGATATTGTTTAGTCTTAGTCATTTCTCTACAATGATGTCGATACTCAACTAAAGTTAAGTTAACATGCAACCTAGAAGATACACTTTGCTAGAAACCATTAATCATTCCATTTTTTTTCCTATATTAAACATATTTTATCCACTTTCAAAATTAATAGCATTAAAACCTTTAATAGACAAACTGACAAAAATATCAAAACAAAAAGGATAAATTAGTAGGAAACAAGACTTAATTTTGTTGATATATCTGGTGTCTAGGCTATTAGCATTCCCCCAAATCATAGCTTGACCAAGATTGCACCAAACAAAAAATAAAAATGAACTTAAGGGGTTTTGGATGTAGATATATACCAAAACATCATGTTGAACACAATGATCAAGGGCAAGAACAACAAAAACATGCTTGATGAATTCCAATGCACTATCACCCATTGGTAGGTAGGATCCTACCAATTTTGGGAACTCATGGGAAATAGCTTCTACAATAGCATCCTCTCTTCTTCCTTTAACAGTAATGTGATGTTGTGTGTCACAGACAATTATGAGAAGTTTGTTTGTGAAGTATGAAGCAATCTGCAAGAATAATGCAAATCTTTACTGTAAAAGAACTTCTATACCATCCACTTGGTATTATTTGAAGCATGTTGATTTTGTATTTAATACTATAATAAAAACAAGTGTCAATAAATGTAATCCGATTTCCACAATGCATTAGAAATGCATGTCATTTTTTTGGAATTTGATTGTGTAAGAATTTAGAAAATTGAAGGAGTGCAAGAGAATACAAAAATGAGTTACAATTTTACATCAGATACTCGTTCCTTGAGGAATGACGCTTTCTCTTATTCAACATCAATTGATGTTGCAATTGTAATAGATGGCATGCAAAAACTTCCATCCCTTGCAGCAACCCACAAAGCAACCTCTTCTTGTGAGTGCGTCCATGGAAGGTATATAAACTTAGAAACTATGATAACAAGAAAATCCTGCATCCAAGAAGCAATGTATTTTACAACCTTTTAATACATTTTGATTTGACATTAATTAATAGACATAGGTGTGATTGTCTATCGATCTATAATGCTTGCAAATAAAAATTCAAAAAACATAAAGGCCTTTGGAAGGGAGTTCCAGATGCTAAGCTAGAAGAATCTTATTTCTAACAAGAAGACTGGTAGAAATCTATTTTTGTTTTAATTATGTAAAAATAGGTTTTAAAGGACCCAAAACCTTGTACAAAGAATCATAAAAATAAGAGTAGAGAAGAACAAACAATAGAAGGCCTCATAGCCAAAAGAGAATAGACAAAACAAGCCAAAACCAAAAACAAGAGGCCAAAATACAACTATGCATGAAAAGATAGCAAAAGAAAAGCAAAAAGACAGCCCCCGAATAGCTACAAAGTCTTGAGAAGGTTCGCAACTTGGTGTACCAGGATATTCATATTTTCTGTAGATGCTTTCATGTCATCCAACTTTTTTGCTTCCACACCTTCATTCTTCTTGGATTTAGCCCTTGTGCACTTGCTCGAGCCCTGGTCCCCTTTCATAGCATTAGAGTCTTGGCCTTTACTCTGTTCCAACTTGTTCATCAAGGTGTTAAAGTCGTCAACCATGGTCTTCAAAATAGTGAAGTTTTGATCTACCTATTTCTTGACTGTTTTCTCCAGGTTATCCACTCTAATATTCAAACCATCCATCCTTTTTTGAAGATGTCTGCCTAGCTAATCTAAATTTCTATTCTTGGCTTCAAGTGGTGGCACACACTTCATCAAATTCTTTACCTCTTCTGCATTGCCTATAACCTTAGAAAGTCTATCAATGTGTTGATCCAGTATTCTCTCCCCCCTTGCCATCTTGCTGAGCTGATCAAAATCCCTTGATATGTCCTGCATTTACTACTTTAGGGTGCCAATATCCTTCATCATTATCCTTAGGTTACCAAAGATTCCCTTTAGAAACCCCTGGTCATCCTCCTCCCTATTATGCTCAAAGAAGTCCTTGTGCTCCCCCTGTTTGTTCCTATCCATCTTTGTCTCCTTAACTTCTTTCTTAACATCCACATCCTAAGCAAGCACTTTTTTCCTTTTTCTTTCCATACTCTTAACTAAGAGTTCATCATCAGAGGGGACAAAATCTCTTTTAGCATTCTTCCCCTTGTTTCCCAAAGCCTTGCCCAATGTTCCTCTCTTCTCAATACCCTTTTCCTGCTGCTCCTTAGAATCACTATATTTTTCTAATTTAATCTCCTTTTCCTTCCTTTTTCTTCCTGGAAGAGCTCCCAAGATCACCTTTCTTCCTCTTTTTCATTTCAACCTTAGCCATTTCATCCTCTATCTCCTCATCAAATTCCTCCTCAGTTTCACTACCCTCTGTCTCATAATCTAAAGATTTCTTGCTCTGCTTGGGGCTATCCACTTTTTTGGATTTCATAAGGTTCATTATTAAAACCATTAACCCCTCATGACAGGTGTGATCACCCTCAGGATCATTTTGAATGGCTAAAATAGAATTACTGAAAGATTGTCTGAGCTTAAAGGGTAAATTTATCCTAACCCTATGCCTAAAATGGTTAACCAACATGAAATGATGACCATATATATTAGTAAAGTGATCATCTAAAGTAAGATACTCTATCACCGCAAACATAACAAATCTCCAGGGGTGAGAAATGGAGCTAGAGCTAAAGTAAGAATTATCGATTTTTGTACTAGCCTGTTGCATTCCTTAGCCGAGTCCACAAACTCTTCAACCGCCCAATTTGACAGCTTCTTGTCCCAACAAAAGTTAATACCTTCCATGTCAAGTCTCGTTGCTTCAGCAATGATATCTTCATAAACCTCCATTCTTTGATTCCCCATCAGAATACTCCTGTCTTTCCATGTTTTGACAAATTGTTGGGTAATGGCAGGGTTGCTGCCTTTCTATTTCTCCATATAACCTATAAAGTTCCCTTGCTAGAGTATGTCACAAATCTCACTCTCTTCTTCCTCTCTTTGCAGCTTTCCAGTTCAATTTTCTTTCTCCTTCCTCCCATCTTCTTCTCACTAAAATGATGGCTCTCACTTCTCAAAAAAACCCACTGCAAGAGAAGACCAGAGTCGAAATCATAGCCAACGATTTTAGTGGGAAAAAAGACCCACAATATGTGTGGTATTGAACGATAATACACTGTCCTTCTCATAATAATTTGTTGCTTCTCAATCCTACCCATATCATTATTACTCCTAGATGGCATATTCATCATTAATGAAACATTTTTGTTTACTTCTAGCTTTGTCATGCTTAATCAATAAAAACCCCTTGATAGCGATAATATCATTTTGATTCCAAATTAGCTTTTCATCACTCTTGCATGCCACATTAGCTACCTAGTCAGCAACTTGATTAGTTTCTCTATAGTTGTGAGTGACAACACACTTTTCAAAGGAATTGATAAGATCAATGGCCTTACCTATAATATTATTAATAGTCCAAGAAGGATTAGTAACTTTATTAAGACAATTAATTATATTAAGGGAATCCCCCTCAAGCCAGATCTTATTCAAATTCAAACTTTTTGCATGGCTAGGACCATAGAGGGCCGCACTTTATTTTGCCACATGGTTAGTTTGACCCTAGTAGGAATGGCCATTCCACCCATTCTATCCCCATTCATATTTCCAATGATGATACCATAGCCATCTATTCCTGGGTTGCTCTTGGAGGCCCCATCAAAGTTAATCTTGTACCAATCCTTTGAAGGATAATCCCATCTTGCTAGATCCCTGAGGTTAGGAGCATTTTGCACAAAACTAAGACCATTCAAATTCTAATTCTGAAACACTGATTCTTCCCAAGCATTCTGAGGTTGGTGCCCTTTTCCACAAGATCTGATATTCTCAGACACCATATTCTTAATCTTACAAAATAGCTGACCTGGATTAGTTTCTTACCCCTAAACACCCTATCATTTTGTTCCTTCCAAATACCCCAGCAAAGGAATGATAGTATAAAATCCCACAACCTCATAACCAAATTATTAGTAGAGGGAGACTTCCAACCATTGAAAAAATCTTGAATTGTAAAGGGGAAAATCCAGGTAATATTCAACAAGCCACAAACCTTTTCCCATAATCTTCTAGTATAAGAACAATGAATAGTAATATGATTAACTAATTCATCAGCTTCCTTACAGAGATAACATTTGTTGACAATGTTAAACCCTCTCTTCAACAAATTATATGTTGTCAATATTTTATCCTGCAAAAGAATCCAAAAAAATATGTTAACTTTGGGAGTCATACCTTTAAACTAAGCTTTCGCCTAGCAAGGCTCTTGATGCTCTTCAAAAGCATTAGCATACACTGAAGACATAGAAAATAATCCATTAGGATTATATTTCCATATCAGAGCATCCTCCACTTGGCTTAAAAAGACAACATTGAAAATCTTGTTGAGATCATTAATATTTTTATCCACTTTATTGAGGTTAAACCAATTATTCTCCTCCCAATAGTATTCTACAAAAATCTCAAAGAGATTCTTGCACTACTCCATAAAGTCATTCTATCTTTGATCAGAACTAAGGGGGTGATCAAGAATCCAAATATCATCCTAAAAAAGAACAGTCCTCCCATTTCCCACCATCCATCTGACCCCTTTATTAATAATGTGCTTTTTTTTGTGCATGTTTCCAAATCATTTAACCCCATTGTAAAGTCTCATTGCTTTTTTTTTTGTGCATGTTTCCAAATCATTGAACCCCCTTGTAAAGTCTCATTGTTAAGGAAGAGTTTAAGATCTTGATTCACCCTATTATACTTATCATTCCAAATATGTCATCATTCTCCTTCCTCTTTATGCCATCTCCATATCAACTTGGCAAGCAAAGAATCATTCATAGAGGCAACTATTCTAATACCAAGGCCACCTTTATTGAAAGGCATGCAAACTTTCTCCCATGCAATCAAGGCCAATCTTTCTTTCTTTTTTCCATACCCGTCTATAAGAAAAGCTTCTGAATTTTTTCAATTGCCAAAGAAAACTTTCTAGGGATCTTAAAAACACTCAAAGCATACAGCGAAACATTCTATAAGGTGGATTTGAGAACAATAAGGCTGAGGAGGTACCCTTCCAGCTCGCTAACTTTGAATGGATTTCATCAATCAACAAACTCCAAAAAATCTCAGGTGGGTCTAAACAAAGGGGTAAACCAAGATAAGAGTCCAGTAAGGTACAAATCTCACAACTAATAATTCTTTAAATTTTATTCTTCCTATTATCATTGGCATTGATAAAATATGTCGCACTTTTGTTCCAGATGATAGTTTGTCTAGAAGCTTGCCCATAATCCTCCAGAGCTTTCTTGATATTTCTTGCATTCCTAACTGAAGCTTCTCTCATCACTATAAAATCATCCACAAATTGCTGATGACAACAAGTCAACTCTTTAGTCGAGGGTTTGAGCCCAAAAAAATCCCCAATAGACACCATTTTCTCCACAAATCTACCTAAGCATTCAATGATTAGAATGAAGAGGATAGGTGAAGGTAGGTCCCCTTGCCTCAAACCACAAGAAGCCCAGAAAAAAGGAGTTGGAGAGCCATTCACTAGAACAAAGAAGGTGGTAGAAGAAACCAACATAAGGACTAGCTCCCTAAATCTCTTATTAAAACCAAAAGCTTTCAACCCTTTTTGTAAAAAAGCCCAATCCATGAGCTATCATAAGCTTTAGATAAATCAAGTTTAAGAAGAAATCCCTCTCTCTTGGACATGGTAAGGGAATGAATATTCTCATGCATCAAGATGTAGAATCCAAAATCTGTCTGCCAAGAGCAAAACCATTTTGCTATCTGGAAATCAAATTAGGAAGAAAAGAAAACATTCTAAGTGTTAGCGCTTTAGATATAACTTTATAAAAAAAGTTACAAAGACTAATTGGTCTAAACTGATCCTTGCAATCAGCACCCAACTTTTTAGGAATCAAAGCAAGGAAAGTACTATTCAGCTCCTTAAGAATTTTCCTAGATCAAGAAAACTCCTTAACCCCATTACAAACATCTTCTTGAATGATACACCAATACTTGTGGAAAAAATGGAAAGGGAACCCATCTGGCCTTGGTGCCTTGTCCCCGTCAAAGGAGAAGATTGTCTTGGTAATTTCAGCATTATACAGAATAATAGTGAGGAATTTATTATGATCCTTTGATATACAATTTGGGATACAGTCTAGAAACATTTTCTACTTATCCTTGTCCAGATTGGGATTACCTTTCAGTAAATTACTGAAAAAATCCATGGCTTCCCTTTTTATAATCTCCTCATCCTTAGTAGGAACCCCATTAGCAATACGTCTATAAATTCTATTAGCCATTATATGCTTCAAGGCAGTCATGTGAAAGTACTTAGTATTCTGATCTCTTTCCTTCAAAAAGAATTTTCTAGACCATTGTCTCCAAAACATCTCCTCATTTGTGATAATATCATGCAACTCAGTCAATTTCACACTCTCCTCTTACCTGGAGACTGTCCCACATCCTTCAACCTAAATATTGTCCTGAATCTCTTTAAGTTCCCAAAGGTATCCTTATTCCATCTTTTGATGTTCCTTTTAACATTTTTCAACTTATTTGCAACTTTGAACATGGCAGTACCCTCCACTTGAATGCTCCACCATTCCTTAACAAGGCTTTCCAATCCTAGATGAAGGGTCCACTTTTTTTCAAACCTAAAGGGATAATTCTTCTTAAAAGTTAAAGGATTAGCCACAAGGAAAATGGGGTAGTGATCTGATCCAACTCGAACCTGAGTAGAAAGAGAACATTTATACTTCAAAAACTAGTCACTACTAATAAGGGCTTGATCAAATCTGACTTGGATGATATCCTTCCCAAATCTTCTATTCATCCAAGTATAATCAACCCCATTCACATCCATATCATGCAAGAGATGATTATCAATAAAATCCATTGATTCCAATCTACTATCCAAGTTAGTCTGACTTACTCCCATCTTCTCTTTTTCTTTCAATAGAGTGTTAAAATCCCCCATAATGATCCAATTTTCATCCACAATTTTTTTTCTCTAATTGGTAATGGCTTCCCAAAGTGCCTTTCTACCCCATTTGGAATTGGGAGTGTAAACATTAGTGAGCACCCAAGCAGAGCCATCCTTAAAATTGGTAAATCTAATGTTCATCATATTTCTATTCTGAGAGATAAGTTCCCCATTAATAAATTTGTCATTACAGTAAACCACCATACCACCTGAGGCCCCATCAGAATCATTCCCAATAATCTTACCTCCCCGAAAAATCAAAAGACCTTCAACTTTATCCTTTAACATTTTTGTTTCTTGAATAAGAACAATATCCGGTTTGTTATCCCTAATCATATTTTTCATTATATCTTTCTTGTGAGCATTATTTAATCCTCTGATATTCCATGATATAAAATTGATTTCTTATGAGAAGATTTTGAATCTAAGATAATCCTCTGACTACCATCTGCTATACTCCTATTCGTCTCCACTATTCTTCTCTGCACATTGGAGGGTCTTCCTACAGAAGGAGATTGACCAACATCTCCAACTTTGATACCTTTACCAAACACTATTGAAGGTAAACAATAGTCCTTAGCATTTTGGCTCTTAAAATCACCTTTTTCAATGCCTTTTCTAGATGGTGTGTTGGGGATATCTCCTTTCTTATTACTCCTATTTTTTAACAGAGTATTCTCTATATTCTTTTTAGAAGATAAAACCTCAATTTTCTTTTTTGATTTAGTGGCTTTTTTAGCCCCCACTTTCATCTTGTCTACACTAGAGTCATCATCCTCCCCCTACAAAGCTTTGGAGATTTCCTCAACATCCCCACACTTTTGATTACTCTCTATGGTTGTAACATATGAAAGAGGTCTAACCAGACTTTGAGTTTCCTTTCTAGCAATGATACAGTCATGGTCCTCATGGGATTTAGAATCATCCTCATTGATATCTTCAATCTAAATCTCTCCATTTACTTTTCATCCCCTTTATGAGGACTATCCACACCTTTTTCCCATGCCAATATAGTATTTTTGACATCCCTACTGTGATCCAAAGGTACCCATTTCTGGTTCTCCACTTCAACATTCTCCTTTATCTGAGTTGATTCCACCTGTTCAGAATCATTAACCACCAAGGTTCCCTTCACCATACCACTTACCTCTTGAGTATTCCCTTCCTTACAACTTCTTTTCCCAGCTTCAACCTGAACATTCAATCCTTTTCATACCCAAATATTTTAAAACTTTTTGGGAGCTCCATTCAAAGATGGGCATTTTTTTCCCAATGACCAGATTTTTGGCAATGAAAACATGCAAAGGGGATTGATTCATACTCTATTTTTTGCTTCCAAATTCCTAGTTTAGATTTGAGGGGAATAACCTCTGGCATATCCATACCTTGAAGAACTCCCACACAAATTATGGCATAGGTCAATCTTCTTCTTGACATTGCAATCGGGTCCATAGAAAGAAGTTCACCAAAAGTATTAGCAATACCTTGAAACACATCCTCCACCCAAACTCCATAGGTAACCCTATCAGTCTAATCCATATTGGTGCTTGAATCCTAGATTCATCATGAGAGTTCATATTTGGTGCCCATTTTTGCAAAATCAAAGTATGTTTACCCACAACCCAGGGACTGTTGCATAGAATTTCTCATTTATCTTCTTCACAAGAAAAACTAAAGGATAGACAACCTTTCGCCATAAGAGCGATGCCAACCTAGCCTTTTAGAATCCATTTCCTTTAAACAAAAGAATGAACAACCTCAATGCTGAGCCTGGCTCCTAAAAACCTCCCCACTAGAGTTGAATCCATCTTGGAAATATTTCAATCTATGATTTGATCTGGGATTTCCAATGTTAACATACCTTGCTCATCCAAAGAAATATTCTTTATCGATGGAAAAGAGCACTTACCTACCAGCTTGATGCCAAACAGACTGGACCACTTTTTTGTCAAAAAAATAGTAGGCCTGGGACACTCCCCCCCCCCTTTGTTGTCCCACCTTCATCGGGATCTTTCCCCTTTTTAGTGTCCACAGTTGTCCCTACTTGATCTCCAAATCTAAACGATTATGCCCTATTCCCTCCTGAATTTTTGAATCCATCCTTCCCACTCACCACACCCACTTTGCTCCCCATCCTTTCCCTTCCTTAGAAATCCATTCTTGTTAATAATAACTAAGAAACCCAATAAGAAGTAGAGTCATGTCACTCTTCTAACAGAAGAAGTAGAAGACAATGTAATGCCTTCAATGCCATGCAATTCTCAAACCTATGGAGAAAAGTTGACTTTATGGAAGCTTTCAGCAAAGGAAGATGTTGAATGTTAATAGATTGAATGCCTATTTCTTTGGACACATCAACCACGTTATTTATTATTGTCTTCTCTATGAAGTTCAACAAGTTGGATCGGTTCCTACTTTCCATTACATAAAATGTTTGAGACTGAATGGAATAAGATTGAAAGATTGCATTTAGAGAGCCAATCAAACAGTTGATAAACCTGGCGTACTCAAAAGTTTTCATTGTCCACTCAAAAATATTAGATTATATTATTTTACCTAAAGTACATTTGGTTACACCATTTTCAAAAGATCTCATTGGGCATAGGCTAGGAATACTTTGGCAAAGATTAAGGAGACCTTTTTAATAGCCGTAAAAGTCATTTTATTAAAAGTTTCTAAATCCCTTTCAACAAATATTATCCATATTATGCATTTAGGACATCCCATGAGAACATGGTTTTTCAAAGCATTCTTTCAAATAGTTAAAGTGCTTATATATGCTTGTCAATGCTTCTCCTACATTGTTTTGTAAAAATCTAGTAAGGTTTTTAGTATTAATCATATTCTGCATCATTTGGATGAGTGTTTGTGTTATTTGTTCTTGCCTCTATATGTAGGTCCTCCCCTCATTCTTTTATCTTCTTGTATTTGATTCCAATTTCTTGTTCACTTGTTGTCATGCCACCTCTAATCTCTTCTTTCTCTCTTCAAGCCCTCTAATACCTTTGACTTAGCTTTGTAAAAATACTCAACCCTTTAGATTGGTAGGATAATCTACTTTGATACAATTGTTATGACCCTGGATATCCTAAGATTATTTCATATTATTTTCAAAATTGTGTAAAATAAGACAATACAAATAATAATAAAACTAAAACCACTTATGATAAGCTTGAGAAATGTAAATATTCATTTCCCATTGTGGACTTAGCTCTCTCAATCCACACTCACCTATTCATTCTGAGGATTGGTATATCATTATCAACTCCACCATCTTTAGTAGACTTATTTGAGCTACTAACCCAAAATATATGCATCTTGTCTAGTGTAGAGGCCTCAATCTTAATTTCTATTTTTGGTTATTCACTTTAATATAATTTAAACTTTAATGAAGATATAAAGTAAGCTCTGTACTATAGCTGGTCTGAAGGCATTTCACCGTGTTATAGTGAAATTATGCTCATTTTAGTGCAGATAGTTTCAAAACCCTTGCTTACCTAGGGTTTCAAATTAAAATGAAATAATCTTAACTTTCCACCCCTAGAAAATTCTAGTTGGTGGTGGAAAGTTAGGGGCTTCAATGTACTTTAGAATGAATGAGGTCTTAGATTGGGAAGTGAAGTTGTTGGAGAGATATGATCATTAAATGACTAGACATCTCCACGTGAATAGTTACAGTTGATGCAAATTTCCATGATGATGATGGGCTCAAGATATATTCACCATCTTCTGAAGCAAGGCCAATACATCTTGAGCCCATCATTAGCATGGACATTGCTCTGCAATAGACACAAACTTTAACGAACAAGACTTAAAGTAACACAAGAAGTTATGACTTTTTGTCATATTTTTTTATGGTGGCAAGTTGCATGCTTGCTGGTGCTCCATTTAGGCTTAGGTTATTTCAAGAAATTATGCTTTTGTTATGTTTGTTGATATACTCAATATACAACACAAAAACAAAAATTAAGAAAGAAATTATTTATCATGGACACACACCATCATCCATGAACAATAGCTAGAAATTTATTAATTTTAATAATACAACTTCTATTAGCACCATCTCCTAACAAGAGGTTCTTTTTGCTTCTTGTACATAATGTGATGCTTGTGTGAGATATTTGTCTTTTATTCATGCTATTTATGAGTTATGATCTCCAAATTTTTGAGTAATGGTTGGGTTCCTTTGAAGTGATTACTATAACTTTTCAATATCTAATTCTATTCAAATTCACTAGCTAATGTGGAACATATGAACATTCACTCAATGAGGATATGTTGAAAATACATTGTTATTATTACATCTTATCAATTGATTTTTAAACTGTAAAAATTTTGTTATTATTCTTTAATGTGTATCTAATATTGCAACAGGTACAATTAGTTTTGGGCTTGCTTAGACTACGACGATGGTTTCGAAGATAGAATTTAGCTGGAAATGATCTGGAAGTGAAATTTTGGGTCCTCTGTTTTCTGCAATGTAGTTTGGCAATTAAAGTTGGATTCTAGTATTTGGTATGTGAGATAGCGTTTTCATCCTTTAAAATTATTTATTGAGTGTTTTGTTATTGTCTTGCAACATGGTCCCCAACACTGGTATTCTTTCCCAATGTTGTTGTACTACACACTTTTGGAAGTATCCCAATATTATTAGAAATCTCCTTCTATGAGACTGTTGGCAGCACTTTGTTGAGATGAAGTATGCCAATGATATCTTGTTCTGATTGTGAGTAGAATGGCACTATTTCTCCTATTTTAGTTGTAGAAATGTTTAGAAAATGTTTCTTGTCCAATAAAAGAACTATGACTGTGTAGGCATTAGTTGTAGAGGGAGATTCCTTATCATGATTAATTTGCTAAGGAAAGGTTCATGTCCAAATCAACATGAATGGAGATTGTTGTAGGAGGCATAATCTTTAAACATGCAATTCAAGGACATATGTCCTCATGTTTTTGTAGTCATTTAGCCTCTGTTGTGGTAGCAGGTTTCTGTCTTACTACAAGTGGAGACCAAGAACTCTTGATTGCTCTTAAAATGTACTTCCCTTGTCTAAAATGGGGAATGAACATAGTTCAATATTCAATCCTTTTTATAGCTTTTCCTTTCACTATATTTTTGACAAAACATCAACATCTTTCAAAAAATCATAATGCCAACACTAAAATAGGCATAATTTTCTATGGTATAAAGAAAATTTTGTGTAGCACTTTTTTCATGTTGGATGATGCATGAGAACAACAGATATTAGTGATGATTTAGTGAGTTCCTACATACCGACTCTAATCAGCTAGGAATGACATCTTTAATTTTGGGTTTTGGTAGTTTCCTTGCTTGGTCTCAAGAGGATGCATCATGGGAAGTCTCATAAAGTGAGAAATGCCTACCTATGTAGTAGAGTGTCTAATAAGCATCCTTAGTAATATGTTCAACTGCCAAAAGATGTTCACATTATTTGTAGAAGCTATGCTTGGTGAGAATGATCTAGGAGTTGCAAGTCCCCCCTCAAAAGATGTCATTAGTTAAGATTTCATATCTCAATTAGTTGAGGCATTGCTAAATGTTGAATAGAGAGGGTGGATTTTGTGTCTTCTACTACCATTTCACATATATCCATGTGAAATGGTGGATTTTCTTTGATTGTCTCCTGCTACCATTTCACATAAATCTTGTTCAACATTGAGAAAGTGAATAGGATGGTCATTGATGCCAACATATTGAACAAAGAGGGTGGATTTTGTGTCTTCTACTCACTTATTTAATCACAAACAACCTATAAAATAGAAAAAAATAATCCCTTTGAATATTGAACATGGTGGTCTAGTATTCAAACCCTTTCCAAGGTATTGACAACCCTTAACTAATATTAACTACCTAGATTTGATTCAATACTTATTTTAAGATTTTATATGGTTTTTTGATGACCTTTTATAAAATTTCATATGTTGATTTCCTGTTGGGAATCTAATCTATCATTTACAGGCATAGTGAAAAAAATAATTGAAGAGGAAGATACCTTTGCTTTTTCGACATTGCTACATTTAGCAAAGATTTTAGCAAGCTTCTCATTGGTATATGTCCTAGGGGTATTGCCTACATAGAATTTCCTTTCAAACTCTTGTTTCTACTTGCCAGATACTAAAGCCTCCCAAACTTGAACTTGTGTCATGATTCTGAGGACCTTCATGATTCAATGTAGATAACAGACAAAAAATGAGATGTAGTTGGGATTGAACTAAATGAGAGATGAGAAGAAAAAATAAATTTTGGAATTGAAAATTACATAGGCATATGGGTGTGAGCAAAAGTGACGGGGGTTATGGATAAGTATGCAGCTACCATTGTACATTTGTTGGAGGCTCTAGATATTGGAAAATGCTTTTATATCCACTACATGATAAGTAGGTTGATTTCCTTAGAATTAGTTGGAATGCATTGGAAATGAACTCAAGTGGAGAACTAAAATTGAGAGAGTAAACAACCCCCAGATTAATTTGTTGAGGATATAGATTGTAAAGTGTTCCTAATCAACCTTAAAGTCATCTGCTCATGAGGAAAAAATTCACATTTCTTAATTTTGTGATAATGAATTTTTTGACATGCTTTAAACACAACTAAAGTCTCTTCAAAAAAGGAAATATCTTTTGCTTTCCCACTGCATACAGGCCTACAAAAGTTGCATGAACTCATTTATCACTAAAGGAGATTGGCATGGTAAATCAACTTTGAAATAGTAGCCCTTAAAGTCCACAATTAAATAATTGAGATATTCTTTAAATTATAGCTTTGTGGACACATTCAAAGCTTCTTTGAAAACTAACACTTTCATTGTTCAAAAGCTATTAAACTTGTAAATAATCTCTAAGTAAAGGAACTCAAAAATCAATGATTAAGAGAGAAATGGGTCAATTAATGACACTAGAGAGTGGCCAATTGCCAAATTTGAAGGATTCTTCTTGGAAGAGAAGAGAACTAGGCAACATCCATGTTTTGTTTAGCCACAGTTTGGATCATTATATTGAAAAACAACTGAAAAAAGTGAGTTGGGATTTTTCTTGGTAGTTTTTAATGATTGTTTAATTTCTTTCCCTCTTGTTCTTACAAGGATAGTTGGTAGATTTTAACAAAAAATGGAGGTCACCTTGCATCTTTAGCAGCAAATTATACTCACTTTGTCACAGATAAGTTTGCTAGGACAAGGAACATGCTAGAAGCAATGGTTGCTGGTAAATTAGTTGTAACACACTTATGGTTGGAGAATTGTGGTCAAGCAAGCTATTTCATAGATGAAGAGAAATACATTCTAAGGGATGAGAAGAAGGAGAAAGAGATTGGTTTCAACACGACTGCTTCCTTGGGAGTTGCACAACAAAATCCTCTTTTACCTGAGTTGGTAGTTACTAAATTACTGAGATTCTCCTATTCATTTTAAGAAGAAGGTAAGAACATAGAATGGATTTTTGTGTCTTCTTAGCTCCCTTGAATGCTAAATACTTTGTTAGCATTGGCAAAATTATATTTTCCTGAAGCACCTTTAGAGATAGATTTTTTTATGATTGTGTTTTAAAGCTCTCCTCTTGCTTCTTTTAGATGTTGGAGCTCATTTTTTTTACCATCTTACTATTGTACCTGGGTGTATGTCTGGAATGTTCCACAACTCATCTTTATTTACTCTTGCTATTGTAACTGTCTGCCTCTAGATTCTTATTGAACTACTTTTGGTTGTTCATGGATAGTAATTAAATTTCTTTCTTCCCATTCTATTGAATTCTACCTCTTTCTTCAGGGAAAATAAGTATCTTCCACCCCCAGTACAAAGCCTGAGCAAGAATCAATTATAGTTATGGTAAAGGCAACAAATAGGCAGGTGAGGCTTTATATCTCATTTCCTATTTCCTTTTATCCTTGACAAAAAACTAAAGAATTGTCTAATTGTGTGTAGACTGACACAAATAGAGGATAGTAAGTGGATTTGAATAACTACAATAGTGGATACAAGTAGGAACTAAAAGAGAGGATAAGATAATAACAAGATTACATCATGTAACTCTATAAGCTGGAGCTGTAATTTTTTAAATGAATGTAGGATGGATATGTCTTAAGACATTCTTCAAAACTAAAGATGTTTATGGTAGGCTGCAAGTTTCCATTCAAATTCTAGACATACTTAAACATGAAGCAAGTCAAAAAAGAAGAAAGGATGAGAACTAAATTAATGTCACACATTATGTATGTAGGTCAGTGGGACTCAAATGTTATAAGGTAGATTGGTAAATTGGTAATGCAAAATTAGCTACAGTCTAGAATATGAAACATAAGTAGGTTTCATGATTTTGATAAAAGGATCTCTTTTGGTTTATCTGCACTGAATTGAACATGTTGGGTAAATTGTCAATTTTAAGTGGTGGCTTTATTTATATTAATGTTATTCTAATGATGATAGTCATCACTACTATGCATATCCTCTACCTAACTATTGAATTAAAATATCATCTTTAATACATACCATTTTCTCATCAACAACATGTAAATTTGTACAAACTTTCACTCAAACCCTTACACGATAAGATTCCACAACCAAATCTACATAAAATAAATGAAAATTCTTCAACAGTGATTCATCATATAGAAATTGGAAATGTAAAAGACATGGGCAAAAAAGAAACCTAAAAATTAATATGTCAATTAAACAACAAAATACCAAATACTTAAGAACCCAAATTTGGTGATGATATTGCAGGTAAAACCAACAGCTAAGTTAGCAGAATGTAGAACAATGATCCATGAGGCCCTCTATATAGCAGGCTAGGGTGGCCAACATTAGCAATGAACAACACAGTGGCAAATTGCAAGAAAATATTAGAAACACCGCTATGCCCTATGAGCATATTGTGGCCTGTGTATAAGTGGTAGGGGAATAACCTAGAGCAAATGCCAAATAGGTGTTTGAGGATACAAAAACTAGCCAAGGAGGCTGGGAGCAGTGGATGAACATGATTAATCCCATCATCTTTTACCCCTAAGTCACACCTGCAATCGTAGATAGAAAAGACAAGTGGAGATAGTTGAGAAAAGGTACGCCTTCAGTGTAAAAACATCATCTAAAATGTCCATGCCATTTTGATAATATAATGTTGTGAATTAAGTTTGACCACACTTGGTTACTTCTAGCCAAACCATTAATAATGCCACTTAGACAATAGTCAAGAAGAATGTTCACAGTTGAATATGGACATATTATACTAATTATAAGGCCAATTAGGTTCAATGGAAACATACAGACAATCTATCGATTCTATAACAGGCCATTGGAACATAAGAAATACTTTAAAATGCAGAGACATGTCATCACACAAATTCAAAGCATGACAAACCTTTCTCTCCAACTCAAATAGATAGCCCTCAAATAGTTCCTCTCTATCTCTTCCTTGGTCAATTCCATGAAATCTTGCATCACTCTCAAATAGAATGACAACCTTGTTGTACAATGCAAGTTAAAAGTATTTGTTTAACCAATCACAACCTATGCCACAACTATTCTAAACTCCAAACATAATTTTTTTTCCCAAAATATACTAGAATGTAAATCAAATGAACCAACCTCCATCATGTTGTCGATGTAAGTTCCTTACTTTCTTGAGAATAATATATCAAGCCAATATTCAATGGAATTTTCATTTTTGTTGAATTCTACTAATTCAATCCTCCAAATACATATTTAAGTAAATTACATTTATTTTATGAAAATATAGCACAAAATTACCTCCAACATAATGATAAACTCTTACCAAGCCCTTTTCTGCCATATGCGTCATTCTTTAGCCTCATGCTTCTTACACTGCGCTAAGTACTAATACACAAGAACTATAGAGTAAATGAATAACATTAGCATTGACATTCCATCCTTAACCATATTTATATTAACCAGTACATCTAAATATTATTTTTGTTTATGTAACATTAAATTGAATTTCTTAAGCAGAAAATTATTGTCGTACTTCATTCAAAGCTTGTTTCCTCTACCCAAGGGTTTTGAGAGCTCCATATCACTTTTCATTGATGATTATTTGCATAGCCTATAAAATAATATTTTAATTTTTTCCTCTTAATTAGGACATCAACTTTAACAAATCACTAAACTCTTAGTAACAATATTTGAAAATTATCTGCATTGATTTTTGAAGGTTACAAATACAACTACAAAAGATATCTTAATCCAAGCAATCTAGCTAGGTTGACATAGAAAAATGAGAAGAATAAGGAAAAACAAATGCTCAACATGATAGGGTAATTGGTAACCTACAACACTACCAACACGGATAAACAAAATATTGTACTTATCAATAATCAATAATTTCCAATATAAAATTGGCAATAAAATCAATTAACAACATGATATTTTCTTAAACCATTACATAGAATTAGCGAGCAAGTCTTGTATCAATGTTTTAGATCACACTCCGTAGAATGACAAAATTCAATTCATAAATGCTTTTGAAATGTGACCTAATGTTTAGACAAGTCTCTCTTTGATGATATCTAAAATTATACCAAGTATAAACAATACTATCTCCATGACACCTAGCCACTTTAATGTTCTTCAATTGATATCATCCTGCTTTCAAACCATATTTTCACTATAAAAAAGTATTGGATTGTCCAGATTTGACATTCCTTAAGTTGACATAAAATATTAAATATGAATAAAGTAACTTAGCCAAAGTGTTTAGGATGGTGAAATATGCACAAATCCAAAACACTTCCCAGATTTATAATCAAATCAAATATAAAAAGAGATATTAGCAAATATAAACCACTGTTGTAATTATGGCAAACCAAAAATGCTTCAGAGTGACTCCCATTGTATTGTGCATAGATATCAACTATTCCTGTTTGCATTGCATCTCAAGTATGAAGCTTCTAGCAACCTAATATTACAAACATGGTTTATATGTTCATTTTTTTAATTTGCATTTGAAGAGATAATCGATAAGCATTTGATGACTCTGTGTCTACATTTAACAAATCTCCTTAATAAGCTAATGCAACTATTCCTATTTGCACTACATCTAACATTTTGAAGGTTCTAGCAAACTAGTATTAGCATTATTTTTGTGTTCATTATTGCTATGTGTTTGAAGAGATGATATATAAGCATTTGATGACTTTAACAAATATGTTTCATAAGCTAATACAACTGCAATACAAATGTTTCTAGCACTATAAACAGGATATTAGAACCTAATAAACAAACAATCTACAATAGCTAGCTAATGAAGTTAAGATGAATATTGTTGTAAGAATAAATAATGAAATTTACAAAAGGAATATTGATGCTTCTCTATAATGCATTCCAATATTACTTGTGTGCCTTTAGTTGGCATGCCTTGTCAATTAAACTGGTCTTTCTCATTCCTTACCTTTGTATCATCACTAAACATAGAACGTAAAACTACCTAATTCATTAAAACATAATAAGCAAGAAGCATGCCAACAATGTCTATCTACTTGGCAAGCTTAATTGCAAAGATCCCATCAAATACAAATTTTGGGTTCCAAATAAAGCTCATCTTTGAAACTGTGGAGCTAGATCATTGTATAATGGGCCTTGAAGAACTAGTCAACTGCCATGTTTTGATCCAATGCATTCATTTGTTTTGTTGAAAGTTGGTTAATGTCTTTCATTATTCAAGTTGGCTACATTGGGTGTCTAAGAAAGTTGTGTTAGCTCAGAATTATGAGGATTTGGATTGGACATGGGTTTTGGGCTTCGATAGAAACATGGGAGCAAAGATTCATCACACATGAACAAGCACAATGAAAACTAGGAATGGTGGAGCTTTTGATACATAATGAAATGGGCAAGAAATGGAGAAAAAGTTTTGAGTTAGAAATTGCATCAACAAAAAAAGGTATAGAAATTAATCCTTTTGGATGACTTTCATCTTGTTCAAAGTAACAAGCTTAAATTCGTGCATATTTTTTCCATTATCAATACTAAACATGTAAGCAAGAAAAAGCAAATATCTTAGATACCATTATGTAAGGCCAACAGCGAGGACTGTCCGTTGTTACAAATGCAACTTTTTATTGAGAAAGTCTAACCGACTTGTTTCAATATCTTAGGTATTCTTAATGTTCTTGTTATCATAGTGGAAAGAACCTTGGACATGTGCAAGCTCTAGAGTCCATTTTTGCGCTAATCACAATCTTGATGGTGGTAACTTGAAAAGTCCCATTGTTGGCAACAATTGCTCATGTTTGGAATAACTCAAGGAAGAGATAGACTTGGAGAACGTGTATTGGGCCAATATGGTGTTTCAAATTTTGATAAGAACCATTTGTTCTGATTTCTAAAAATATGTAGCCTATATGGATGGGTTCCCCCCATAAGATACTTAGTTTGCTTGGCAATTATAAGATCAAATACATCATTGACATAATTGAATACCAGGTAGGGGTCTGTGATGTCCCCATTTTAGCATACAATTCAAATAGGTATACTAATAATGATATTATATTATAATATCATATATATAACATATTATAATAATAATCTAATATAATAAATAATAAGATATATCTTAATATAAAAATACTATATTAGTAAATGTATTACAATATAATAATATATACTTGACATATTAAAATAATGTTCTTTATGACATTATTATAACTAACCTTATTAATTAATATAATTATATTATCATTAATATAATATAATAGTTGATATATTATTAAAATAATAATATATGGTATAATTATTAAGTAACATAATAAAGTTTATTAATATAAATAATATATGTTATATTATGCTTATTAATATAATATAATATATTTTATGAAATAACTAAAACTTATTAGTATGAATATATGATTTAATATAATTAATATGTAACATAACTAAGCTATTAATATAATTAATATTAATTTGAAAAGACAGGACTCTATAAATATACTCATATATATAATATATCAACGCATTGGAAAATACATCAGAAAAAATATATGGAAAAAGGGGATACAAATAAAAGAAAAAGTCACAAACGAATGACCCCTAAAAAGTCATTACAAATGGAAGGACCCGGGAGAAAACATATTTAAAATAAGAAACCCTAATGTCGCAAAAGGGGACATTACAAATGGTATCAGAGCTAGCATCCTACCAGCCTGTGAAAGATAGTTAATGCAAACTAATCTGAGGGAGACAAAAACATATAATAGATTTAGGTCTTCTGAATAGAAGAGAAAGGCATGAAAGAGACATTCAATCCACACCTGAAGATACAATACTGACAGAAAAATAAATAATTACATGGCAGTCCAATATATCTAATATAGAGAGCTCGAGAAGCCACATCAGCCAATGTATCTAATGCAGCACACTTTTCTTCACAAATATTTCATCATTTTGAAGCATTTTCTTGTATTTGGAATTGAAGAAATTGAATTCCATACTTGAACTTCTAACTGGCACGCCCAAACCATCTACAGATTGAGACACTGTTGTAGAGGATTTAAAGAGGAGCAACTAAAATAGTAGGAAAAATAAAAGATATTGTCGATAAAGGTCTGAGAATGAGAAGAGTATCTCCAAGTAGGTATTTCAAAATTAACAAAGGGGGCGTGAGAGGAAATCGCAAGAGTATTAATTTTGAAAGAACAAGTATTGCTAAATCGGGTTATGGAGGCACGCGAGCTTAAAGAGATTAACGCCAAGTTTGTGAATATGGAGAAGATGATAATTAATGGCAGTGCACTACTTACAAAACTCACAATTCCTTTTGAAGATTGACAAGAATAACTTTACAAAATTGAATAGACATAAATGCTGAAAGACAAAATACGTTTTTTAGATCTTCCCAAATTACTAGAAGTTGTCAAAATGCTGAAGGAGGAAAAAGGCATTACCTACATGCCGTAAAAGGATAAGATGGCAACAATGGACACATCAGTGGTCTAGAATACATATAGTAAAGTATGACATGCCATTTTCTAATCTAGTTTAGATAAAATTTTGTACCATTCAAGGATTCCCTAATGTCATATTCATGTAAGTACTTTGATAGTCCTAATGCTGGATTACAACTAACAATCACTAAGCACTATACAAGGAAAACAAGACCCACCTTAGTGACAAATGCAATAGAGAACACAGACAAAAATAAGGATATATCCGAGACACTAAATTACCAAAGGTGTCTAATTTCAAAAAGTGAACACACATACCCAACAACATGCAGAAAAGAATACCAAAAAGAATAAGAAAGACATATCTATACTATGTTGTGCAAAATCAGGTTCATTCGAGAGTTCATTCAAATTCATGTAGAAAACATCCATTAATCTGAAATGGATAAATCGAGTATATGATTACAAAATAGTGAGCCAGAGCATTAACAGGAGGTTAATATCATCAAGTATACTAAAGAGAGAGCGAACAATATATGACTAAAGAATAAAAAATATAACATGGCATTAGACGACAATAAACACAGCTCAAAAATAATAACCATGTCAGATATTAGCAATTTCCTACAGCCTTGTAGAATATGATTAGCAAAGAAACATAACTACCCAACATTGGCCATTAATACCATGACCAATGGAAGTCAACAAAAACAAGTTATTGATCATATGAGAACTATTGTATTGACAAAAGACTTCTAATTTTGAAAGTACTTAATTTGGATAGTTCAAGTCTACAGTAAAAAGGGAACAAGATATATGGACAACATAAGACTTTATGTCTATGATAGCTATAGCCTACTGAAGACAAAGCAACGTAGATTCTCTTCATAGTGATTTTTTATGAGCTGCTCCCTTGATACCAATTTTCATCGAAGAAGATGAGATATGATCAAGGGAACATCAATAACATTCAGTCAATGAATAGAGAGGGAAGCCAATGGAGCTTTGAGGAAGTTCAACCATAGCTAAAAATATGAAATTGTAAGTTTTCTTAATTAACGTAATCATAAAGGTGTAAAATTGATTATTTGAGAAATGATTTAGGGATTTCAAGTAGCTTTCCTATGGAGTCTACAATCAGGGAAGGTCTATAAGACGCCTTATTGTAGTACTAGTTAAGGGAAAGACTATATAGAAACCTTATTGTATATAACTTTCCTATGGGGTCTACAATTAAGGGAGGTCTATTAAGACACCTTATTGTAGTATCAGTTAAGGGAAAGGCCATATTTAACTTTCCTATGGGGTCTGCAATTAAGGGAGGTCTGTTAAGACACCTTATTGTAGTATCAGTTAAGGGAAAGGCCATATTTAACTTTCCTATGGAGTTTGCAATTAAGGAAGGTCTGTTAAGACACCTTATTGTAGTACTAGTTAAGGGAAAGACTATAAGGGCATCTATCCTTCCTATGGAGTCTACAATCGAGGAAGAACTGCTATGATACCCTATTGCAGTACTAGTTAAGAGGAAGATAGTAAGGGAACCCTACCACTTTCCTATGGAGTCTACAATCAAGGGAGAGCAGTTAGGACACCCTATTGTAGTGCTAGTTAAGGGAAAGATAGTAATGACTCCTTTCACAAGAACCCGTCTAGCCAAATAAGCAATCCACTAAGTAGACTACCTCATGTGGATGCCTAACACCTGCCACCGGGGCCAAGGGGACCAAAGTTCTGCCCTTGGGTTTAGTATGGAACTAGATTGGATTAACTTATTATTATTTGAGTTTCTTTGAAGTTTATATATTTATATGCATGTATTGATGCTTATTTTGTGGTTGCAGGGTTCATAAGCCTGATGAAGAAGTATAGTCATTGTGTATTGTTAATTTTAGGATCTAATCAAGGTTATGTATGATGTGTCTTCATCGTGTTTGCTTCGTGTCTTCAACTATCTGCATCGTCTCTACTTCGTGTCTTCATGCATTCAAGTGTTTACTTTGTATCTACTATGTGATGTACATCTCATAAATCTTTTAGACTTTGGCATGCAAACATGTTTGGTGTGTGTGAAGGAGCTTGTGTATGAATGATTTTGCTTGAGGACAAGCAAATTCGAGAGGGGAGGACTGTGATGTCCCCATTTTAGCATATAATTCAAATAGGTATACTAATAATGATATTATATTATAATATCATATATATAACATATTATAAAAATAATCTAATATAATAAATAATAAGATATATCTTAATATAAAAATACTATATTAGTAAATGTATTACAATATAATAATATATACTTGACGTATTAAAATAATGTTCTTTATGACATTATTATAACTAACCTTATTAATTAATATAATTATATTATCATTAATATAATATAATAGTTGATATATTATTAAAATAATAATATATGGTATAATTATTAAGTAACATAATAAAGTTTATTAATATAAATAATATATGTTATATTATGCTTATTAATATAATATAATATATTTTATGAAATAACTAACTAAAACTTATTAGTATGAATATATGATTTAATATAATTAATATGTAACATAACTAAGCTATTAATATAATTAATATTAAGTTGAAAGGACACGACTCTATAAATATACTCATATATATAATATATCAACGCATTGAAAAATACATTAGAAAAAATATATGGAAAAAGGGGATACAAATAAAAGAAAAATTCACAAACGAATGACCCCTAAAAAGTCATTACAAATGGAAGGACCCAGGAGAAAACATATTTATAGTAAGAAACCCTAATGTCCCAAAAGGGGACATTATAGGATCTACACAGAGTTCCTAGTATTTTCATAAAATAATGGAGACATGGAATTGGAAAACGGTATTAGAATGCTTAGATAATAGTTGGACATGACCTTCATCCTCCTGCAACTAACTTTGCAACTAGTTTTATGATGTCTTGCCCTACTAAATATCCATTTGCTAAACATTGCTCTGCCTATCCTTTCCGATAATGAAAAATGATAACCACATGCCAACAAAACCCCACTACTAAAGAAAATGCTAGAATGAAACATTATAGCTTTTTGAATATCAATGCCCCAAGAAGGCTCACCCTAAAATGGACACCTCAGATTGATGGGAAGCATCTACTCTAGGCAGTTAGAACAAGTGGCATCATTAATGTTGTTAGGTGGAAATAATTTTCAACGAGCATTAATGTTCAATCTAGGTCAAAAGAAATATTTTTGGGCTATATTAGTGGTGCATTGGGCTTAGGTGTACTCATCTTCCATAAAAAAATTAATTCAATAAATTATTGCAACTCAAAAATGGTTGAACATCGTCAACAGTTGGCCTTCGAGCATACATCAGACCATGAACCAAATTTGCATGTTAGCATAAGAAATGCCAAAATGCCAAAATGAATTGGCCTGTTGGTCATCTACCATTCCTATACAATTAATCATAGTTTCATTTTACAGTCATTTAGGGTTTTCCCTAAGACATACTCACCTTTATACCAAGAAACAAAGAGACACAGTATGAAATAGAGAATACTTGTAATGGTTATATGATCTTGAGCATGGTCAAAAAGAGAATTTATTCCCCTATAATCAAAGAGATGCTTTCCTACACTTGAATACTTGCCAAATTGATAAAACCTATGATAATAATACGAGTCTCAACATTGCACTGATGGATAGAGTTTTACCCCTCCTACGCTTGCTTCTACATTCCCACAACAACATTCACAAAAATCACAGTGAGGTCTCCTTTGGTTTTTGCACTAAACATTTTCATTTCCTCCTAAAACTAAAATATTTTGATTCTTTTCCAAAAGTTAAAGAAATATATGTTGAAGTCGAAAGATATGACTTTGATGGGTCTATTTTCTTAACAAGGAAAAATAACAAAATTAAATAAAATATTATTTTAATTTGTGAATTTATTTTATATATTTTATAGTGAAAGTGAGTTATGAATTGTAAATATAATGTTAGATAATTTAAAATAATTAGGTTTTTTTTTATTGTAGTTTATTTCTATTCGAAAATATAATAACCTTGTTACTGCCATATATTTATATTTTAACAACTTTTGAAGAGAAAATAACTTAATACACAATAAATATTAATGTCAATTAATAATATTTTTAATATAAATTAATTTTTAGTGAGAAATTTAATACTAAAATTTTATTAGTTATATTTTAATTATATAAATTATATAAATTAAAAAATATATCAAATTAAATATCAAATATCTTAAACTACTATTTTATTTAGTAGTGTTAATAGTGTTTTATGATACTCTTTTTAACCCTCATTCTTAATATGGAGGTATTCATCATCCTAACTCAAGGAAACTCCTAAAAAAATAAGAAACACGAAAAGGAAATAAATAGATAAAACTAATTAGTTGGCTCTACAATCCAAACACAACTTAAAAAATTCTTGTCCTTCTAGTATGATATTTGGAGAAGATCACTTGTTGAGGCTAATCAACACCACATTATATGATGAGATCTTCTTTGATGTGGCCCACCAATGCAAAGTAGTGGAGGTATATACAACACAATCCAAGCCATTTGATACCAGTTTTGTAGAAGTTTCTCCAAGGTGAGCCAAAAATGTTTCACTCCAAGCTTGATATTGTTAGTAATAGTGTTCCAAAGAGAATCTTTATTTGTCCCCATGAAGAGGGGTATGCCTAGATAGACACTTGGTAGCTCACTCTATTAGAAATTCAAAGTCTTTACAATTCATTGTCTAAGACCTTTTGCAGTATTCATAATATAGATGTTGAATTTATGATTGTTCCCCTTTTGCCTAGAAACTTAACTATAGATTGCTGAGGTGTTCTTCATTTCCAAAGCAGCTTGTAAAGAAACTTTACCACAAAGAAGAGTATCATCAACAAATAAAATATGTGTGATGTTTAAGGGAGTATCAGGTACCAACATTCTTTGCCACAGTCCTTTTGCATTTTTTAGATATACATTGACTAAGAGTTTCTACCATTATGATAAATTAAAAATGAGATAATGGGTCTCCTTGATGCACTCCTTGCATGACATTGAAAAACAAGTTGGAGTATCATTAATGAGAACGAAAAAATAAGTCCCAAATAGATAAAAAAGGATCCACTTGAAGCATTTATCTAAAAAGTTATTTTTTTAAAGAACCTTGATAAGAAATAATCACTAGACTATATTGTAAGCCTTTGTTTAATAGTTTGGGTGACTAGTTATTAGTGACTAATTATTTAGTAGTTTGTTTAATCATTTATTTAGTAGTTTTTGTTTGAGTAACTAAATATTAGTGACTAAAAATCATTTAATAGTTTATTTGGTGATTTGTTTAGTCACTTGACCTTATGATTTTACCAATTGATAGAAGTAGTCACTTGTTTAGTCACCTATAGATGTAAAATGCAAAGAAACAATGGAATGTGATTAGTTTTAGTCACTCGACTAAACATTTTAGTGGTGTGACTAAAAGTTTTAGTCACTTAGTCACATATTTTCCAAAATGTACTAGTGCACCTTGTACAACAGTAAACACATTCTTGACGCAATCATGCACAACCCTGCAATCATACTACCAAGGTCTACCAAGAAACACATGACAACTATTCATGTCCATAATATCACACAACACTTGATCCTTATGCTGCCCAATTTGGAAATCAACAAGGCACTACTCCCTTACTTCCAAAGCATGCTCACCTTGCAACCAACCAATCTTATAAGGATAAAGATGTCTCATTCTCTTCAAACCAATTTTCTGAACCATCTCCTTAGCAACAAGGTTATCAATACTACTACCATCCATAATCACATTGCAGACTTTACCACCAGAATTACAACGAATCTTGAACAAACTAGTCCTCTGACAAGAATCTGGTTTCCTCTAACCAACCAATACTCGTCGAGCCAATAAATTCTCTCCTTGCTCAGGTTGACTATCTTGGACTTCAACCTCATTCACAACAACAACTCTCCTACCATGAGGAAATTAAAAAGATCTAAGCCCTTCTTCACCGCATCTGAAACAAATACCGTTGAACTCACCTCCACCTATCCTCTTTTCTGATCAACAGGTTTTGGTTCACCTTTAGCACTCAGTCTTATGTCAAGTTATCCCGCCTCTCCTTTCCTTTAGCATTACCTTGACTTTTCCTCTTCAACTTATCTTCTCCCTTCAGGGCATACTAATAAGCATCCTTAACCGAATAAATCTTCAACATACCAACCTCATCTTGGATATTGAATCTCAAACCATTAATGTACTAAACTACCTTTTCCTTTCACAATTCTCTATGTTTAGACTGAATAGTGAACTTGTAGAACTCCTCGGTATACTATTTCACGGACATATCTTTCTGTTTTAGATTCTGCAACCTCTTAAACAACTCAAGTTCTTAATAATTAGGAATGGACTTAACCTTCAACTTAGTCATCACCAACCTCCATCCAGTGATCTTCATTTCACCTTCCTCCTCTTTGTCTCTTTGCAATTCTTATAACCAAATAGCAACATGTCCTTTCAACTTAGCTTGTGCCAACCTTCCTTCGAGTGGATCCTCAATATCCTCAAACTCAAAGTAGTCTTCCAACTCACCAATCTAATCAACCAGGTCTTCAGGATTCAAAATACCTAAGAAATTAGAAACCTCCATCTTATGCTTCAACTTCAACTAAGATCCAAGTCTAACAAACTGACCAACCTTAGTTCCAATAGGTCTCTCCACAAGATCAATTTTGTCCTCACCACTCGATCCAACAACTTCAAACTCTTCAGCAACTTCCTCACAACTACCTTTAGTACCCAAATGCCAAGGTACACCACCTATAACACTTACAATTTCAAAAATCATGTCACTCTTCATCAATGCCATCTAAGATCTAAAATTGGCTTTAACCTCCTCCATTTCAGATCTAAAATATACTTTAACCTTCTCTGAGATCCTTTCTTCCACAACATCACTAAGATCATCAATCACCCTAGGGTCCAATCTTGTTGGAGACATCTTCCAAGATTTTCACAAGCCCTGAGTAATAAATCCCCAAATCTAGAAGATCAATCAACTCCACAAGATCAACCTTCTCCAACCCTAGATCCTGGTACAAATTGCCTCAACTTTGATGATCGTCTACACACTCAGGAATGACCTTCGCTTTGATACCACTTGATGCAACGAGAATATGAGGGTACCCTTGTTGGAGCTAATTTGGATCCCTATAAATAACCACATAGTGTAAACACAACAACAAAGCAAAACTTGATACCAAATCACAATAGTATATTTATAAATATAACTATTTACATGCAATATGCATGACTGTAAGGCATTCCAGGTTAGGGCCAAATACAACAACAATTACAAAACAATTCTGCAAGATCCAACTCACAATCCCAATCCCTACTAGTCTAGATCTACACTCTAAAAGAAAACCCCAAGGAAATCTCAATCTGTGCTCGCAAGCCCACTAAGCAATCTCCTAGCTTTCCAAGCCTCAACTACTAGCCCTTCAAAGTTCGCTCCTACACTTCATCATCTTCTCCAAGTTGGATGATCTAAAACTTACTCCCCAAGATTCCACAAGACCCCCTATTTATACCGAACTAAGCCATAGGTTGGCCTAGTTCATTACAAATTAAATTAAAACCCTTGCATTAAATATATGTTGAGCCACAAGTTGACTACAACACAAATTAAATACCCATACATAAATTAAATGCCAAAAGTCAACTCACTAACAACTCGACACCTACAAAAACTAAGACCAGATCGAGTGTTAGAGAAACAAAGTCAAGCATCAGCCAAGCCACAAGCATAACTGAGTTTCCAAAGCATGTCGAGCTCCCAGTGCATGTTGAACTCCTAGTGTATGTCGAGCACTACAGTGGATGTCGAGCAACAGTATTTGCCGAGCTCCTTCAATGATTGAGCTCCCTTCAATGATCGAGCTCCTCGGCCAAAACTATATCCAATAATTACACTTCCTTCTTTGACCGAGTCCTCCAATTACAAGGTCAAACCACACCACTTTGCAGGATTGTCAACAAGCCTAGGATGCTCCTGCATCATGTTCTTTATCAACTGTTCTATTTCTTAGTTAATAATTACTTTTTACTTGGGAAACCAGATTAGTAATAATCTTCACAATCTATTCATTAGAAAGCCTTCTTGTTTTAACTAAATTCTTACATTCTTCTACACTTCACATTTCATCATCAATGTTGCATTCTTCATTAGAAAAAACTTGAAGTTTACTATCTCGATCAAGTAATAACAATTTATTGTTTTGTTCACACATGATAAATTTTCTAATCTTGTTTATGCAATAAAGTTTACTGTCTTATAAATATGGTAACATTTTTAAGATGATAAAAAGAAACGTAGTTGATAATTTTATTTTTTTATCGATGACCTTGCACTTTACAAACTTTGTTACATTTCTACCGATTACTTAGAATGACAAAACACTCATCTTCTATCCTCTAAGATCTTAGGGATGGTCATCCATTTTTTAGCCAATAGGCTATTTGTGGGAGCTTTGCTACTAGAATTAATTTTTTCCCCATAAAAGTTGTTAGTATTAATTAGATTTTCAATTTTCCAATTGCTGATTTTTTTTTTTGTGATTGTGGGGTCGTCTATTGCGGTGAGAACATGGGAAGCAACGTAGAATGAGCCTTTCACTGATGATATTAAGCCATTGATCTTAGTGGAACACATGAGTTGCTTGGTAATCCAAGGTTGTGATTCTTCCGCATTGAAAGTTCGCCATTATTAAATTTTAATGAAAAGATTGTAATATCTTATTTTAGGAATTATAACCAAATTATTATTTTTAGTTTCCTTCAAATTACCATTATTGTATTTGCCATAGGCAATGTACTATTGCATTCACTTTGACTAATAACTCAATTAACTCAATAAATATGCACAAATCACAAATAATTATTTTTAGGTAATTTACATATTTCCTAGGTTTTGTAATTTATTTATGATTTTTTATATTATAAAAATAAAATATCTTAAATTTGATTGGCTCAATTCATTTTGTATTACAAGAGCCCTTTTTTTGGGAAGGTTCTCCATATTTCATATTTTTCGGCTAAAATTTTGATACACAAATTGTAAATTGTAATATATATTTTAAGAGTTAAATAATATACTATAGTTATATTTAAAAATAATATACAATTAAAATTTCTATACACAATTTATAAATGATAATTTTTTTATTAAAATATATAACTATAGTTCATAAAATTATCTAACTATATTCAAACTTGGCCCTTGGTCTACTGGTGAAGTTGAATGACTCACAAAGAGCCCACCAGGAATCAAGTCTTACTGAGTGCAAAGGCCCAACATCATAAGAGATGAGGCCAAGATTGTGCCCTGGGTGATTTTGATGACGTAGATGCTCCTCAGTCCTTGGCTCTAAGCTAAAGAAGTGCACGTGTGGGCCCATATCAAGTTCCTAAAACCTTCCAACAAAAATATATATATATAAAAAAATTAAAATTATATAACTATATATATATCTATTAATAATTTACATATAATAATTAATTACATAAATTTGTAATATATTACTATTATAATTGAACAATAAAATAATATACAACTACTATATAATATTAATATACACTATATATCTAGTTTAGCCGATAGGCTATTTGTGGGAACTTTGTTCTCGAAAATTAAATTTTTGATGAAAAATTTGCAAGATTTTGGTCGAAAAATTGAAAATCCTTCCCGTTAATTATTTACCGGCCAGTTTTTATCTCCCTCCACTTTTAACTCTTGTTTTGATATTTATTAGTTGTTATCTCCACTTTTAACTATTGTTTTTCTTTTTATATTTATCAGGACTGATCTCCACATTCAGTTAACTTTTAATTTTTTAAATTGATTTAGATTTTAGTAAATATTATGATATTTAAATTAAAAATTATTAATAATCTAATTTGTTCACATAAGATTATAATTTAAATATCTACTTTTAACTATTGTTTTTATTTTCTTATTTATTTAAAAAACAATTACTTGTGATCTCCACATTAGATTATGTTGTGATTTCTATTTTATGGAACTTTTGATTTTTTAAATTGATTTAGGTTTTAGTTTTTAAATTACTTTAAATTATTTTTTATATTAGTTTAGTTTTTCTTTAAATATTATTTTTTCAATTTCTATAATTTATTTAGTCAATGGAATATTTGTTAGAGATGTCGCCACTTTTCATATTATTTTTTTGTATTTCTCTTATTAATTTTTTGTAATGAATTTTTTTTAAATGATTATTTTTTTCATATTTGATGAATTGAATTTAATTGTAAAATATTGAAATTATTGAACACGTTTCTTAAGCAATATTCAAATTTCTTAAATATTGTAAATTCTATATCTATGTTTTAATCGTCAACTTTTTTATTTTTGTATTTTTATTTTTTTAAAAATTATATTTACATTATTTAATGTCCATTCTACATTTTTCTCTTAAATCTCATCTCCTATCGGCGCACTCGTTACATGTACAAAAGCATGCAACTACTAGTACTATATTAACTCTTACTATGTATAAAATAGTTAACTATCACAATTTAAAATACTTACAAAATATTATTCTATATTGTATATGTAGTATTATAATTATCACAACTTTAAATTTCAAAAATAAAATTATTGATTATACATATTACGAGAAGTACATTACACTTGTTTAGTTGATAGGCTATTTATGGGAACTTTGTTCTCAGAAATTAAATTTTTGACGGAAAAGTTGTGGCTAGAAGTTGTGCCGAAATTTTTTAAATCCTTCCTGTTAATTATTTACGGGTATGTTTTTATCCCACTCAACTTTTAGCTATTGTTTTTTTTTAATTTAATAAAATAATCACATGTGATTCCATTAGCTCATGTTTGATCTCTATTTATTTAACTTTTGATTTTTAAAATTGATTTAGATTTTAGTTTTTAAATTATTTTACTTTATTTTTTTATATTAGTTTTTTTTTTTAAATATTGTTTTATAGTTTATATAATTTAATTAGTCAATAGAATAATTGCTAGAGATGTTTTTTTTTTTTTTTTTTTTTTTGTATTTCTCTTATTAATTTTTCATAATTGATGAAGACACAAACCACAACCATAATGAATGCAACAGGGGAAAAGTGGAATATTATTACCAGTAAAATATGCTACTACATTCAGTACATGTAAACAGACCCAAATACATGCCTTATGGGCTTACAATGGTCAGATCCTGGAGAAAAATCCTCCTTACAATACCTTCTCTCAAACTCCAACAAGAACTGCCTTTACAATGCCAGAAACATTCTTAAATAAACCTCAATTAGGTTTAGGGTTAGGAATACATTCTAGAATATGCCATTTGGAATCCACCGCCAAAACAGAAGGTTCTAGAAATCATGTTAGAAGTTGGTGTAAAATTAGAAGAATCCAGAAATGGTAGTCCAACTTTCGAGAGGCATAACTTTTGATCCGGGACTCCGATTGACAAACTGTTTACATTTTCAGAAAGCTCTCGAAGCGCTCTATAGACCTATAGACCAAATTTGCTCATCCCCCATTTTTAAAGTCTTTAAGAGGTCATTTAATGCCTCAAATCTGACTCGAAAGCACTCTAAGGAGGTCTCTAGGCAACTTAAAACTGTAATAACTTTCAAACCGTAAAGCCTTTTGACTTGATTCTTTTTCTGAAGTGTTTTAAATTACAAATATAATCATCCCTCCAATTTACACCCTCTGAATCATCATAATTATGGGTCAATTACAAAATAATCCATTTTCTACATTAACACGTATCCCAAGGTGCTAAAAAACTTTAACCCTGAAAAACCTATAGTGGAACTATGAGAGTTGGAATCTTCATTTGACCCAAATGGGTATCCAGAAATGAAAACACTTTAAACAAAAACTAACACTAAGCATATTTTTGGGTGATACAGGATTGCCCTTACACTACTGGATGCTCCTACATCAATAATAGACTTTTTTCATAAGTTTTTTTAAATGATTACATTTTCCATATTTGATGAATTAAATTTAAATAAATAAATAAATAAATATATGTATATATATGGCAAAAGTGGACGAACCACTGAATATATTATTTTTAATAAAACTAGTTCAAGTGCTCAACTGGGAAAGAGCCAAAAAGAAAACCCAACATCGTCGCAATATGTACAAGTATTAAACATCAATATTTACAACATATTATATCAATGAACGTGATCAAAATTACAAAATGAGGGGATATTCCCATCAGAGTTCAAAATTTGTCAAGTTATTACAATTTCAAAAACATTTCAACCACATGGGCATGAAGGTTCCAAACTCAACCAAAAAATACAAAACGATTGAATACATGCCATTTGTCAAAAAATCCCCCAAAACAGAATACCTTAAAACCTTAAAATTTTCATTCCTCCACATCCTCACATGAAACACCATTAGTAGAAGTTGAGGCCAAACCGATTTGTAGAGAGTATCCCCACCCAAAAACCAAACTTGGCAATGGAGCAACCTCCCAACCCAAGCCCGAACCAAGAGCAACATCATCTATAGTATCTGTGACAAGAGGCTCCTCCATAGTTATGCATGCCTCCTCACGAACATGTCTTGGTTCATGGGATGTAGTCTCGATCGGAGTACCAAGCCAATGCACCTGATTAGTAATCACTATGTCATCTTGCAAATCAGGACCTAAATCTTGGAATGCACCTGAAGGAGGCCCTTCATGAATTTGATAATCAAGGTTGGAAAGGCACAACAAATCCAATATAGCAAAACTAGTGCGCCTAACTCTATCTTCCAATTGGTGACCCAAAGCCCTTACAGTAGTTTGGAGAGCAGATTTCATAATGTAAGGATTCTTTTTTTCAAAAGCTTTCTAAAGAACATCGAACATACCATGTATTCGTGTTGCCTTAATAACTGAGATCTTTAGAAGAGACCACCCACTAATGCATGCCCAAACCAAAGATCATAATGTTGCATGGCATTTGCAAGTTTATTTTCATTCCAAAATTGAGGAAGAAGCACTTTCACCACCAAAATTTCCAGCAAACAAACTGACTATAACAAGTCCATGGCGTTTGAAAGAAAGATGGACACAACATTTGATGGGTATTGGAAATGTTTCATAGAAGGGCATAGAATTGCTTCACCAATTACCTATTGAAGACCTCGACGAATTGAAGAAGACTTGATGAAGAACATCATTTCCATGGCCCTATCATCAATACGTAGGGGCAAAATAGCTTCATTGACATTGGGGTTAATCCATATACGATAATTTTTGGGCAGCAGAGACCAATGAAATTGATTGTAGGATTCACACTTGGCAAATAATTCCAAAGGTGAAGACATTTTCAAGCAGGGTATGTCAAAGATTGCTCAACTCCATCGATATATGAAGCTAAATAAGCCATTGTCGCCATTTATAAAAAAAAATAACAAATATCTTCATAGTACCTGTGCAGGATAATAATTATTCACCTGATGTGAATATGTGTCGAGCATATGAAGGATCAAAAACCATGTGAATATATTGCAAAGTCGATCTCCGTATTGATCTCGCCATGTGTGATAAAACCACGCGACCAATGTGAAATCAAATCGTACCCGAGTGATGACAGCTTACATGACGCTGGGCAATGAAAAAGAAATTTGTAGGAATTATCTTAACATCACCAACTACATGCCAGAATGATTTGAGAAAGGGGCAATAATCAGTACTTAATTCTGACACTCCACTAATTCATTATTAATTAGAATTTGTAAATCTTTGCATTTCTCAATGAGAATTGAAGGTTGCATTGTGAAATTTGTAAGCCCATTGCATCAAAAGTTGGAAAGATAATTTGCAACTTTGTTCCCCTCTCTGTATGTGTGTGAAAATGTGACCACATGAAGCTTATCGATAATGTCCCAAATTTTTTGTAGCACATACTTAACTTGCCAAGCTAAGTACAACTTGGTGACAACCAGTCACTTGGTCAACACTACCCACTCGATCATCACTGCCTCACTCGGTTAGCATGCCACCACTTGGTGCCTGATAAACACTCAGTCATCATTGGCCTGAGTCACTCGGCAAGACACTATGGCTGAACAACTCGGTCAACACTAGGCCCAAGGTCACTCAACAAACACTATGCTCGAGTAACTTGGTAAGAGCATCGCCCTACCTTGCATGGAAAGCACTGGAGCTTGGCAAGCACTAGAGCTCGGCAAGTGCTGAAGCTTGGCAAGAGTATTGGAGCTCGACAAAGACTGAGCATTCACCACAATATCATCAATACATATATGAGTAAAAAAATCCAATTATTGTAAACAATCCACTATCTCATTATAAATAAATTTCTGCAAATCTTTATAATGCTTAATGGATGTGAAAGGCTGCAATGTAAAAATTGTGATCCCATAACAACCAAGTTTAGATAGGCAATCTACAACTTTATTTCCTTCTCTATATGTATGCAAAATTGTCACTTCATTAATTTGGTCAAGTAAATTCTAGATTTGTTGTAGGATATAATGAAGCTACCATGATGACATTTGCCTCTTAATACATGCATTGATTATAAATAAAGAATCACCTTCAATATGGACTTGTTGAAAATCCCCTTTCTTGGCAAGAAGTAAACCTGAAAATAAAGCTTCAGCCTGTGCTAAATTGTTAGTCCCAGAGGGAAGGGGAGCCATTGAAATTGCAAGGACAAACCCTCTGCAATCTCTAATACAAGCACCAATACCAGACTTACCTGGGTTTCCTCTGGAAGCCTCATCAAAATTGAGCTTCACAAATCCTGGTTGTGGATGCTACCAATGGATTGAGTATCTATCAATTTTATTTTGATTTCTTTTTACTCCGACTCTCGATGGAATATATACTAATTTCCATTCACAGATGATTTTTCCATCTCATGTAGTAATCTGTGGATTGATTTTACAATTATTGACACTGGCATTAGTAGTCTCTAAAATTGATCATTCAATGCCCTCTAGGACCTTTACTAGAGATGAGAATTCTTTTCTGAAGATCCTCTTATTTCTTTCCCACCAAATTGCCTAGATTACTAATGCAGGAATGCATTTCCAGATTCCCTCGAAGAATGCATCAAGAAAGAGGATAGGCCATGTTTGAAAAATATCCCAAATTTTATTATGCAAAGGTGTGGAGTAATTAAATTTTCAAAGAACAGACATCCAACACTGATACACAAACTGACAACTTGCAAATAGATGATCCACTAATTCATATTCATCTTGATAGAGAACACATTTAAAAGGGGGAGCAACTTTCAACCTTTCCAAACGATCACTTGTTGAGATTCTATTGTTAATAACTAACCATGTCAAACACCCTGCCTTTGGTAACACCACATTATTCCAACAGAACATATATACTCTAGAAGGAGTTTTCTTCGAAGCTATATTTTGAAGAAGTTTATAACCCTCTTTAATTGAGTATTTCCCCTTTGCAATTGGAAGCCAAATTAATCGATCCTCAAATTTGGAAATGAATGTTGTTATGTCCGCCAAAATCTTATGAAAGAGATGTTTGTTTTGGTTATCTAAAAAGAGTTGATTCAGATCTTTCCAAATAACTGTCCTTGAATGGAGGCAGACTGCATCTATGAAATGAATAACAAGATTGCCCCAAATTGATTTTGAGGCGGCCAATATCTTACAAACATTTGGAAGTGTGATTAATGGGGGTTGACCATTCCAAGCGTCTCTCCAAAAGTTGATCTTATCCCCACAATTTAATTCTCGAGAAATAAACCTGAGGACAAGGTCTCTAGAAGCAATCATAAAATCCTATATAACGAATCCCTTGGGGGGATTTAAAATGGAAAAAATTCTGTGGATCAGAATTATCAAGATATTTCTGCTGCACTATTTGACACCATGGAGAATGATGTTTAGAGTAAATCTGCCATACCAGCTTACTCCCAAAAGCTTTGTTCCTCAATGCCAAGTCATGCACACCAACACCTCCAGTTGCAGGAATAAAGGCCATATCTTGAAGGGAAATCAAAATAATTTTCTTTTCATTTGTCATATTTCTCGCCCAAATGAAACCTCTGATTAATTTCTGAATTTAAACTAAGACTGACGAGGGGGCCTATAGAACTGCCAAATAATAGTTTGGTATTGCAGAAAGGAATAATTTTATAAGTAAAATTCTGCCTGAAAGTGAAAGCCATCTAACTTTCCAAGACATCACTTTGCTCTTAATTCTTTGGAGAACACCTTCCTAGTAACTTGTTTTATTAGAACCCATGAAGAAAGGAATGCCAAGATAAGTAGACAACAAGGTATCCTCAGAGAAGCCTAAAATCTGTACTTTCTTAACTGAGATAGCTCTATTAGTGTTAAATAAAAAGATCTTAGATTTCAGAGAATTATTTTTTTGCCCCAATACGTTTGAGTATAACTGAAGAGTCTTCTTAATTTGTTTAGCCTTTGAGACTTGTGAGGCTCCAAATAATAGGGTGTCATCAACAAACAAAGAATGTGTGACCGAGATAGATGTCCCCCCAATTTTTGCACCTTTCCACTTACCCATTAAGTGATAATGCTTGATAATTCTACTAAAAGCTTCTACCATGATAATGAATAATGCTGGAGAAAGTGGATCTCCTTGTCTTACACCTTGAGTAGAGGCGAAGAAACTTGAAGCAGATCCATTGACAATCACTGAAAACCAAGCTCCAGAAATGTAGGCTTTAATCCACTTACACCAATACTTAGAAAAACCCCATCTTCTGAAGCACTAAAAAAAGAAAGGACCAAAAAACTCTATCATAAGCCTTTTGCATGTCCAATTTGATGACAAATTGGATGATTGGTTAATGTTGATAGAATGAAGAACTTCATTAGCAACAGTTGCTCCCTCCATAGTTTCTCTACTTGGAACAAACCCACCTTGTTCACGGGAAATGATGTGTGGGACAAGGTGTTGAAGATGAAAATAAATAGCTTTGGAGACAATTTTGTAAGTTAGACTTGAAAAGAGATATTGGGTGGAAATCAACAAATGCTTTGGGCTACTTAATTTTTGGGATTAAAACAATATTTGTAGAGTTGAAATACTTGAGCATAGGTATGGTTTTCCTAGATTCTTCCAAAGCAATAAGTAGATCCCAACCAATAAATTCCTAGCAACTTTGAAAGAATAGTGTAGTCAAACCATCTAGGCTTGGAGCTTTGTTAGGAGGAAATGAAAATACTACCTCTCTCAATTCTTACAAGGTAAAAGGAGCCATAAGTTTTGTATTCTCATCCGAAGACACCATTTTTGGAATAGAATGAAGGAGATAATCCACTTGTGAAGGAAGAGGAGATGGGTAATCTACAGGGGTGAGAAGATTTGAAAAAAACTTGACACCTTCATCTCTAATTTGTTGAGCATTAGATAACATATTTCTTGATTCTGAGGCTTTGATTTGAAAGATAGTTTGAGCAACTCTTTTTTATTATGTGGAAGCATGAAAGAAATTTGTATTTTTGTCTCCTTGTTTTAACCATACTTCTCTGGACTTTTGATGCCAATATTCTTCCTCCCTACTACACAATTCTTCCCACTCTTGTTGAAGATCTTTTTGCTTTACATAGATATCATGATTCATCCCCTACTGAATGGTGATGTTAAAGATTTCCTCCAATTGTGTCTTGACTACCTCTTTATGTTTGAAGACATTCTTAAAATTGTGTTGATTCCAATTTTTGGTTTGAGTCTTAATATGTTTTAGTTTACATGCAAATTGGTGCATCCTCGAGCCTAAGACAAAAGGAGCGCTGACCCACCATTGTTTTACAAGTGGCAAGAAATGTGGGTAACACAACCACACTCTTTCAAACTTAAAAGAGGCTTTGTGCTGATCCTGATATACACTGACAGGCTTATTGATATTAATGGAGATTGGAAAATGACTAGAGTTTGGAGTTGACAAAATTTCAGACTAAAAAATAATAATCACCTAATTTCCAATCATGCGATAGCAAAAATCTATCTAACTGAATTGCAATTTGTGCAAAACCCACCCTCCTGTTTGTCCATGTAAAATTTCCATTCAAGGGTTTAAAATCCATGAGATCATTATTTGCCACAAATTGTGAGAAATCCTGAATAGTTTTCAGAGTAGGGTAGATGCCACCAACCTTCTCTTCTTGATTCAGGATTGCATTAAAATCACCTCCCAAAATAACTTGATGAGTGTTTTGCTTTTAAATTAACTAAGAGAGCTTATCCCAAATTATGAGCCTGGTCTTGTGAAGAATTAGGACCATATACATTTATCAGAGTGAAGGAAACATCAAAATCTGACATTTTCAGCACTTGAAAATTGGAATTTTGAGAGATAATCTGTCCTTGAATTAATAAAGGATTCCAAAGAACACCAAGACCACCAGAAGGTCCACTGCTAGGAGAATGAACTAAAGACCACTTCGGCCATTTGGCTAAGATATTATCAAATGAGACTTGTGATAATTTGGTCTCTTGTAACATAACAATATCAGCTTTCATGTTTTCAATTGACTGGTGAATCTGATTCCTTCTGTCAGAGGCATTAATGTCTCTAACATTCCATGAGTTTGTTTTCATTGCTGACAAGGAGAAACCTTTTTTCTCCTTATCACTCTTTTGGTAATAATGAACTTATCATCCAAAGTAGATTGAACCCCTGAAGCTATCTCAGATTTAGTTTTAGAACCTTTACATTTACCTCTTGATTTAGGTGTCTTGCAAGAATATTGACGAAGAGGAGACTGAACAATCGAGAAGGGTTGATGATGATCAAAAGAACTCAAGGAATTATGGGACTATAGTTCAGACCGATCCCTAGAAACCTCACATTCTCCCAAAGTTGTGTCCTTGTATTGAGAGAATGAACTATTATTTACTTGCTGAAATAAATAGTCCTCCACTCCTAAAGGATCATCAATGATAAGGGAATCTAATAACTGCTCCACTTTATCAACTTGACCTATATTCTCCTCAAGATTTCTAATCTTATAATGATTAGCATTCTTAGGAGAAATCTGGCTATTCCAAAACTTAAAATCCTTAAGCATGTCATCAAGGTCAAAAGGTATTTGCTCACCAATATCACAACCTTCTTCTTCTGCAATCTCATTAATAATATTAAAAACAATTGAGGAAACAATCTGATCACCAATTTGAAGAGCTTTCCAATCTGCAAACTGATCTTTAGCCATCCAAACTTGAGATTTAGAAGACTTTGAATGATTCTGCAATAGCAATGGAGCCTTGTTGCATAGAGGGAATTTAAATGACATAGTAGAATGAGATTCCTTAGAACAGGCAGTAGAGCTTTTACGAAAAAATAAAAGAGTTTTCAAACCAAGAAAAAAATCAAAACCTGTAGCTTTCCTCAAGACCAAGCTATTATGACCATGTAATGATTCCACAGGAGCCATGTCCTTTTCAGGAACTATTTTGTTCGAACATAAGTTGGGATCTGAACTATGATTAGAACAAACAAGTTGTACTTCCTGATCTGACTTTTGGCATTGAGAAGTGAAGTGCCCTAATCGAATTTGAAATTTGTGCATCGTTTGCTCATCTTGAACCTTAAGGGACTAATTCCAAATACCCCACTGAGATTTGATGGAAATATGTGTGTGGAAAGATTTTCACATGTCAAGAAGCAGTCAAACTCGAATATTGAGGTGTGGATGATCATAAGGAATAAGGTCATATTTAATAAAGATTCCCAATTTATTAGCCAGAATTTCAATAATTTGGGGGTCTTGATACCCAAGAGGTAAAGACGGAAAATAGATCCAATAGGGATAGAATTGAATATCGGCAGGCTAAACTTTAAAATTAGGAATCCAAACCATAGTGAAAAAACCCGCCCCACAACAAAACCAACTTTTTTGCTTATGGACGAAATCCCTAGACATCTTGGAATCAAATAAACCTACAAAGTATTTAGATTCCAAATCAATATAAAAGATATCTTTAAGGCCTGACCATGAAGAAAAGGCCCATGCTTTTACATAAGAAAAAACTAGTAGATTCGATGAAAACTTACATATCAAAGCAGATTATCAAAGATAATCAATAGAGTTTTGCAACAAATGACTCAGAAGTGTAATTGCCATTTGATATGAATGCTACATAGGAGGTTGAATGGAATCAACTGTGGGGACTTTCTTTTTTTGCCAGATCTGATGAGATTTATTTGTTTTGAGGGGAGCCCTAGATGGAGCCTGGGCCACACAACTTGGGTTTGAATCATTCAACAGTAGTTGTGATTTCGATCCATCTGGTCCAAGCAAATCAGCTGATGACATAATATCCCTTCCCTTCTCCAAGCTGGAACTATTGACCATATCTCTTAGGTGGGATTGTGTGATGGGGGTTGGAGAAATAGGTGGAGCTCTGGAGCAAATATCATAAATGAGTTGTTTCTTATAGCAAAGATAGTGGTTATTACCAAGCACACCCTTCTTCAAACCCAGATGAGAAAAGGAAAGTCCCTTTTTCCTCTGGTCAACATTGGAAGGCAAGATTTTTGAAATAGTTACTTCCAGCCCAAATGAATAATTTTTGGTATTACAAATTGAGGCCTATTTGGAAGATTCCCCCTTATCGAACTGCAAGGGACCTTACCATTGAACCACTTTTTCTCCACTACCCAAAGATTTGCCTTTCGCCCGATGATCGTGAAAGTAGGGATTAACAAAAAAAGGTTTTGCAGGCTGAACCACTACTTTCCCTCGAAAGATTGATTTTACCACCTTACTGAAATTTGATTCTTGAAATTGGCACCATTGAAATCGAAAATCTTCTGAAACCCTCGCAACTAGTTGTACATAGGGCGTTGAAGCAAAAAATACTTGCCCAATCATCATGAAGCTTGGTTGTACTATTCAGAGGATCCCTTGATTTTGAACTCCCATAAACAACACTTTGCACAGTCAAGCCAAACTGAAAACCTTGTTTTGCACTTGCACCTGGTTGTTTTTGTGCGCCTGCACCTTCACCTTCTTGAGCTCCCATCATTACACCACATTATTTAATAAATAATATTTATTAAAATTATTAATAATCTAATTTGTTCACATAAGATTATATTTTAAATTTCTTCTTTTAACTAGTATTTTTCTTTTCCTATATATTTAAAAAATAATCATTTGTAATCTCCATATTATTTAACTTTTGATTTTTAAAATTGATTTAACTTTTAGCTTTTAAATTATTTTAAATTATTTTTTATATCAATTTAGTTATTTGTTTAAATATTGTTTTTTATAATTTATTTAGTTAATAGAATATTTATTTTTTCATATTACCTTTTGTATTTCTCCTATTAATTTTTCATAATAGATTTTTTGATGGAGTTTTTCAAAAATAATTTTTTTCATGTTTGATAAATTAAATTTAAATAAATAATATTTATTAATCAATTTAAAAGATTTTAATAAATATTATATTATTTAAATTGAAAATTATTAATAATATATTTTGTTCACATAACATTATATTTAAAAAAATAATTTTATTATCGAGTACCTATCGACTTATGTTACAAACACAAAAGTGTGTAACTGCCAGTTTTATATGTAACCAACTTTACTCAAATTACTACTCTTTCATTTTAATGAAAACTAATTTACATTTTAGAAAAAATAAACTTATTAGTTCTATCAACTTACTTTGAACTCTCAAAAACCAACGAATGCTAATTTATGACTATTTTATGATTGTGATGTGAATATCAGGATTTAACTGTGTGATTTTGAGTCAAACTCGATGACCCATGTTTCATGAGTAGTGATTCAACATGAATCCATCTCTCATGAGAATAAATGGAACATTTAGCACTCATTGGATCTAGGTGATGCTCACAGGGGTGAAGCACCGGGACTTCCCGGGAGGTCACCCATCCCAGTACTACTCCAGCCTGAGCGCGCTTAACTACGAAGTTTCCTCCACAATTAAACCCAAAGCTTGCAACCCCATTTGCAAAACCTTCACCAAGTGTTGTGCCTTATGAACCATTCATTAGAAAGCCCCTTAAGCTCATCAATTGATAAGTAGGACATGATTTCCACAGCGAGTCAAATTGTGATGTGAATATCAGGATTTAACTGTGTGATTTTGAATATTTTATGATTGCTTTATATGTGCATAGTGTCAATTTCCCCTCAAAGGTGCACTTTGTGAAGAAGATAAGCATGTCCATACTAAACACATTCAACATAATTATATTTTTAAATTTATATTTACTTTTAATTATATTAATTAGTATTAATTTTATATTTTTATTATTATATTTACCTTGATTAGTATTTTACTTTAAATAAAATAAAATAGACGCATCCTCATTCCTTGAATATCAACGGTATCTACAGAACCATATACGCATGACCTAAACCCGGAAGTTTTTACTATGCCCGTGGTTCATAAACCCTATCAAATTCTCACTTGCCGCTGTCTGAGGTAAACTGAAAAAATTATCGATCAACATTTTCTGTTTGCGAGGTGCATAGGAATCGGAAGGATACTGCGTACAGGTAAGAAATACGTTCATATTTCTTGTGGCACTGGAAACAAAACCTTGGCATCCTCTGACATGGATTTTGTTTTTGTGCGCAATTTTTCTGTTCTCGTTTATTGTAGAAAAATACAAAGAATCAAACGTTGGTGTCAATTTATCTTTTCTGTAGTTTTTACTGATTTACACGAAAGTAATGAAAAACCTAACTGGGATTCATTTTTTCCTTTTTCAGTTTTCTGATCTTGATTTGTAAAAATGTTAAAACCGTTGTTAATTTGGAATCGGATTTTGTATTTGCAGCAATTTGTGGATTGATCTCCCAAAAAACCCTCTTTTGAAGTGTTTTTTCGTTGTTATCAAACCCCTGTAAAAATGGCTGCTGATGGTACAGTCGCCGACATGTTTACAGTCCAGAAAACTATGGGTCAGGTTCTGTGTTGTATGTGTGGCATTTCTATGCCTCCCAATGCAGCCAATATGTGCGTGAACTGTATACGTTCCCAAGTTGACATCACAGAGGGGTTGCAGAAACATGTTACAATCCTCCACTGCCCTGAATGCAGTTCCTATTTACAGCCTCCGAAAACATGGATCAAAGCTCAACTAGAGTCTAAAGAGCTCCTGACATTCTGTATCAAAAGGCTTAAAAATCTCAATAAAGTCAGGCTTGTCCATGCTGAGTTCATTTGGACTGAACCCCATTCTAAAAGAATTAAGGTCAAGTTGAGAATACAAAAGGAGGTCCTCAATGGGGCTATATTAGAACAGGCTTATGTTGTTGAGTATGTACAACAAGAGCATATGTGCGACAGCTGTAGGAGGGTTCAGACAAACCCAGATCAGTACGTGGCTGTTGTGCAGGTGCGGCAGCATGTTAGCCATAGGAGAACGTTTTTTTTTCTTGAACAGTTGATACTCAAGCATGGCGTAGCTTCTCAGGCAGTTAATATCAAGCAAGTTCATGAGGGTGTTGACTTTTTCTTTGGTAACAGGAGCCATGGTTCGAAGTTTGTGAACTTTTTGGGTAGTGTGGTGCCTACTTTGACTCGGAATGATAAGCAGCTAGTATCACAGGATTCAAAGAATAATACTTACAATTACAAGTATACTTTCTCTGTTCAGATTTGTCCTATATGCAAAGAGGATTTGATTTGCCTTCCTCCCAAAGTTTCCTCTAGTTTGGGCAACTTGGGTCCTCTTGTTTTGTGCACCAAAGTAAGTACTAATATTATGCTGCTCGATCCATTTACCTCAAGGCATGCATTTATGGATGCAAATCAATATTGGAGGGTGCCTTTCAGGCCTCTTCTTTCAGGCAGGCAGTTGGTAGAGTATATTGTTTTGGATATTGAGGCTAATGCCGGCTTGATTACTGTGGGTGGTATGAAGTATTCATTGGCAGATGCACAGGTTGCTCGTGTTTCAGACTTTGGAAAGAACGACACAATTTTCAATGTGAAAACTCATCTGGGTCATCTTCTCAATCCTGGAGACTATGCTCTTGGTTTTGATCTCTATGGTGCAAATACTAATGATTTAGAAATGGACAAGTATAAAGGACTTAATCTTCCAGACGTGGTTTTGGTGAAGAAAAGTTATGAAGAGAAACGTCAGAAGAAGAGAGGCAAGCCTAGGCCATGGAGGCTTAGTAATCTTCCTATGGAGGTTGAACCATCTTCAAGAGGTAAAACAGAGGATGCAAAGGAAGCTCAAGACTATGAAAAGTTTTTGGAAGAATTGGAAGAAGATCAAGAGATGCGGTCCAAGATTGCTTTGTATAGAAATAAGAATTATCAACCATCAGAGACGGCCTCAATGACTGATGGTGAAGACGCTCCTTCTGTACCATTAGAAGAGTTGCTAAATGATCTTACACTAGAGGATGATGAACAAGAAGACGAAGAAATGGAAGGCTGAAGTTTGTTTTTCTCTTTTACCTTTTATGTGAATGACATGGTCAATTTGGGTTTGAAAGAATTAATTCTAGACTAAGGTATGAGATTTCTTTGTACCGTGTATTTGAAATGAAGAGCATAAAAATCATTTCATCCAATAGTTACAAGAGTACGAATAATTTGAAAGTGACTTTTACTTATTTTGTAGACTTAATCAAAATTCAAGTATGTAATGTATGGTACCTTTTGAGTTGAGGCTGGCCGCTATATATTTCACTGTGCTTATTAGTAGACTAGATTTAACTTGTACTATTTAACCCACAAATGTTGAAGGATTGATTTAGCAAATGTGATTGTTTCTAATGAAGTTTGTATCCTAGCCAAACTATCAACTTAGCTACTTGTTGAAGGATAGGAAGAAGTTCAGGTTGTGGGTGACCTATAGTGGAGATGAACCTCCATAGAGGTTTGGTTCCTCCTTTCTAGATACCCTCCATCTCTCAGATATGATGATAATGGTGAACTATGACAACTGTTCCTGAGTGGTATTTATTCCTTTCTTACTGTTCGTACATGGTAATAGGAACATGTTTTTATCTTTTTTTTTGAACTGTCGCTGATTTTTAGGACCATTGTCATCTCACGCTGAACAGCTTTCATTCTTTATATGTATTCATTCTTGATTATGAAGATAGCTTCAATCTGTCATCTCAAAGGATTATCATAACAGTACTGTTTTCAAAGATTTCGTTCATTATTGTTCATTTGTAATCCCTTGCACTTCCTCATAGTTGTCATTACACAAAAAGTGCTTTGTCAATGCCCCTTCATATGACACAACAGCTTTTAGGCATTCTAGTACTGTCTTTCTATTTCATGGGGATTGTCTTATTTGCCTTTTTATTATTTTAACTCACCATTCCATTGGTTTCATGGCTCTCTTATGATAGTCTTAACTTGGCAATTCATACATTATCTCTTTGAATGAACCTACCTACCATTATGCAATTAACCTGTTGCTTTTACTTGAGATCACTGTCTCTTCTCATGAATAGTCTTTTATCTACTTTTCAAAGTGTTTGAACTAGTATTTTTTTGTTTAGCATTCTATCGTACTTAGTGTTGACAGCTAAAGGTCTTCGGATGTGACATCCCCTTCCAGAAATACAATTTAATATTGAATTATAATCATCAATAGATATAAATCAATACTACTGATATTATTGCCAATCAATATAATAATTAATAAATAAACACCAGGCAATAATATTAATATTTTGACCTATTTAATATTATTTATATACTGATATTAATTACGCTAATAATATCAACCATATTTGATCAAGGATAATTGTAATGAGTCGATAACTAAACAATGTAATTCTGAGATGACGGTCAACAATAATAAACAATGGTAAATAAACTAATATTAATAGCTGATGATTAATATCAATAGCCAACGATAATAAAATAATACTAATCAAGCCTTCCAAATGAGGGCTTGTGATGTGTGGGCCCATAATACAAGCGGTATATACAAGTATGGCTTGGAAGCTGGGGGGGTGGTGTGTGTTGGACATAACATTTATTTAAGGAATCACATTGGGAGTAAATGCGATGGGAAATCTTTAGGTATCTATGGAACTGCAGCCCTCAAAAGGAGAACTTCTTTTCAGCGTTTATCAACGAGGAGAAGATCAGCGTATGGAAAACAAATACCTACCCGCAAATAGAAGATAAGAACTCATTTCACTTATTATCTATTTTGTATGTTCGATGTTGAATAGGAAATACAATAGGGCGTAAGTCAAAAGGAATGAATTAAATGAGTATACGACAAACATCATGGATAAGGAGTAAGAAATGTTAAAGTTTTGACCAAGATAATGATAAACAACAAAAACCAAAAGAAGAACAAAATAGATACATAAAGACAACAGTTATCCTGTGAAAATCTTCCAACTTGAAGGGAAAAACCCAACCACACCAGGGAACTGTCTCTTTTGTTAAAATAAGAAATGTCCCATTACAATGCTTTCTACTGAATACAATACTATGTCTAATGTCTCTTCATATAATAAAATGTTGGATATTTAGGATGAGACACCTAGCACACCTTGGATGCCATGTCGCACTTACTTGGAAATATTATCACGAATCTTTTCTTTGGCTACTAATGCAATACAAAGACATTTTCTCAATTTCAACATATAGCAATATTAGTGGTATGGATCTCTATTGCAGCTATAATCTTCAACATTCCTTCTTAGCAAGAGATAGATCTTTAGAATGGTAGTAGCTGCATCCAAAAATGTCAAACTAAATCCTCATCACAATTTTTCTTAATAAAACATTGTCATCTTAGCATAACATTATTCATGATAGCTACTTCATAAAAGCGTAAGATTAAAGTCATGAAGTCACACAGATGACTTCCACCATGCTTTCTTGCAGAGGATGGATCCACCATACCTACTTGTAGAGGGTGGAACAAGGCTTTTCATCTCAGACTTATCCTAGAGAAGAATGCATTTCCAGCATGCCTATTTGTAGATGGTGAATTGAGGGCTTTCATCTCATACTTCTCCCAAAGAAGAATGCATTTCCATTTCCACCATGCCTACTTTGAGAGGGTGGATCCACTGTACCTACTTGCAAAGGATAAAATAAGGGATTTTGTAAGGAAAGTCGGGTGCGGAAACAACTTCCTACACTTATCCCTTAAGGAAAATATTGTGCAAATTCCTATTAAATCCTTACAATTTCAGATTTGATATTATGTAAACAATAATATTGCAGTCAACCATGGATACAAAAAACAGATAGAGAAATAAAACACATAAACACAAAGATATGCCGGTGGGGAAAAACCTTTTGGTAAAACAACCCCACCCCTCCAAAACTTGCACAATGTATTATCTTCAACACAGAATGTTACAACACACTTGCAATGCAGGTTCTTTCAGGAGAACAATGACATAAAAGACCAATCTAGTAGAAACATACCATACCAACAATACACTTTCTCACTATCCAATCTGCAACCCTAAAAAATGCTTATAGCATGCGCCTTCCCTTTTAGGGCAACTTCCAAGGAACAATCGTATTAGGGTTTTACCATTCTCTGGAAAAATATGAACCCAAAAAATTTTCTGCCGAACCCCGCGCGTGAGTTGGAGACTCGAGTGTATAGTGCTCAATGATCAATTGCCGCATGTCTTCACAACTTCACCCATCATCGAATCTTCCAGAGATAGCTCTTACACGTCATAGGAATCCGTCATAACCATTTCAGCCATGATCTCTTTACACACAATTCAAGATGTCGACACATACAAGTGGATGACACATCAACATGCCAACTAGACAGGTACACTCGCACTAAAAAATACATTTACAAAACAAATAATAAGAATAGGAATTATCCAAGGTTGAGACACCTTATTCCTAATAGATTTCACCTCGAACTTCTCTTTCTTGTAGAGAACTCATTAACAATATGCATAAGAGTGGCTGAGATTCAATAGAGACTTTGTCTTAGCAAGAGCAACATTCTCACTGCTTTGACTATCTAAATAAGGGAACTGATTCCAAGTTGACTAAACAGGGAGCTTTAACAGTCACACTGCTACACAAGCTTGCAAAGAATTACACAGTCTCCCTCTATTATGCAAGCTCCCTTTGAAGTTGAATAGTCTCCTTTTGAATATCATGTCTTCCTCTTTAAGGAAACTAATCATAATAACATCCTGTATATTATCTTCCTCCTAAATGAAAATATGCATCGTCAATTCAGTCTCATGACGGCAAACAACATCCCATGATCCTTTCTATAGCCTGCACGACTTTGCATATAATCTCTCATCATCCCATTGCTTCTTGTCGGCTCTATAACCAAGAGAGATTAATAATAACTCATAAAATCAACCTATCATGAAGAGAAATAAAACACACTATTTCCTATGATATAACAAAAATTTATGATCAATATTATGAAGTATAATTATAGAAAACTTATCTCTTTGTTATCTAATCTCCTTTGAGACAAAATTTCATCACCCACACAGTTATCTCCTTTACAATATTGAGCATCTCACCCTGATCGAAAATGAAACAAACAATATATATATGTCTTATTGTGATATTGTTATTAGGATTTAACTGTGTGATTTTGAGTCAAACTCATTAACCCATGTTTCATGAGTAGTGATTCAACATGAATCCATCTCTCATGAGAATAAATGGAACACTTAGCACTCATTGGATCTAGGTGATGCTCACAAGGGTGAAGCACCGGGACTTCTCGAGAGGTCACCCATCCCAGTACTACTCCAGCCTGAGCGCACTTAACTATGGAGTTTCCTCCATGGTTAAACCCAAAGCTTGCAACCCCATTTACAAAACCTTCACCAAGTGTTGTGCCTTATAAACCATTCATTAGAAAGCCCCGTAAGCTCATTAATTGATACGTAGGAGATAATTTCTATAGCAAGTCAAATTGTGATATTGTTATCAGGATTTAACTGTGTGATTTAGAGTCAGACTCATTGACCCATGTTTCATGAGTAGTGATTCAACATGAATCCATCTCTCATGAGAATAAATGGAACACTTAGCACTCATTGGATCTAGGTGATGCTCATAGGGGTGAAGCACCAGGACTTCTTGGGAGGTCATCCAGCCCAGTACTACTCCAGCCTGAGTGGGCTTAACTACGGAGTTTCCTCCACGGTTACACCCAAAGCTTGCAACCCATTTGCAAAAACTTGCTATGGAAATCATCTCCTACTTATCAATATATATCTTAATCGTTGAAAACGCCTTGCTGAAGTTTGTTACTCAAACAAGTGAAAAATTGCTTCTTTTGAACTGCTGAGAGTTGAGAGGCAAAGACAATTCCAGATCACCACAAACATATGAGCCTCAGGGAGACCACCTGACATAAAGAGCGAGGCAAAAAAAAGAAAAAAGAAAAATAACATCCAACTCCTGAGAAGAAGAAATACAGAAACAAAATTCTTGATCATACTTGCTTACATGCAAAATAAATTTGTAGCATGTAACATAGAGATATAACAATGAATAAATAATAGAAGAGATTCACACACACAGCTGTTGAACCCTCTGTTGTTAATTCTCACCCACAATATAATAATCTAGGATAGTGATTTGTAGCTAACAGGCCTGAAGGCAGAAGTGGAGGTTGATGGGTACGGATTCTATTGTTGATGTTCAGAAGCTGGCTGGAAGCCACTCACTCCCGGTGGTGTCAGGAATGGAGGTCCAAAGGAGGAGGAGCAATGCGAGCAGACGAGACACAACCTAGAAAACGAGCTACACAGATCTGCTGTCAACAAAGGCAGCAAAATCGAGTAAAGGAAATGCCACCTCCTCAGCATCATCCAATGTGAAGAAAATGCTGATGACTACAACAGAAGAATTAGCTGTTTGCATAGGAGGAACACTAGAGAAAGCAGTGACGGCGCCCAGAAATGTTGCAATCTAGTCAACCAACAAACAAAACAACACAAAGCTTAGCAGCAACGAATAAACAAGTACAATGCTATGTAGAGCCCAACAACAATCAATCGAATGTAGCACAGAACGAAAGCAGACGGGGCAACTGCGTCCGTTCTCTGCATCTTATGGTTTATATTTTATATTTTAGTCTACCAAATGTTTAAATACTCAATATTCTTTTATAATATGGTTTATATTATATAATACTAAATAATCTATCATATGGTTTATATTTTATAATCTTATTCAGTTTTTTAATGCAAGCTATCAAATGTTTTAATTTTGTTTATTTCTTTCATTTTTTGCACATACACACACATCTGCGTCCCCCCTCCCCCCACAAAAAAATAAAAATCGTACATCCGCATCCACTTCCGAATTGGTAACTTAGATAATAATCATTGCAACTTGACAATGAAAAATGCCCGAGTCACCATAGAAAGTGATCATACCAGGATACAACAACAGTATAATGAACGATGCAGAACATCAATGGCATATAATGAGTCTTCTTAAAATAATAATGTGTTGTCTTAGAATAAACAACCCGATCATTTCTACACACTGACTTCAGCAACAGATTCGACACATTAAATCATAAGAATTGCACTCTTCTCAGACAGACTTCAATACATTTTATTTTTCTGCTGACACAGACCCGACTGCAAAGGACATGACACCTTTTCAAGAAAAAATGATGATATGCAGACTTCCGACCCAATGTAATAAGCTGGAACGACCCTTTTTATATAAAATTAACATGAACCAACATAAAAAAAAAGAAAACCGAAAAACATAGGCACCCTATCACAGCTCACTACTGATGAAAATACCAACTTAAAAACAAAAACAAACAGTATCACCATAAGACACATACTATGCTCAGACTAGAAGATAGACATACTGAGACCGAAAGATTGCCAATTACTGGAAAAATCTAATTTTGAATCTGCCCAGAGTAATCAGGCAACAAAATTTTTTATCAAATAAGTGCCAGTCAAACACTTAGCTGATAACATATATCACCAATTTTACAGATTTTTATGCCAAAACATTAGAAACAGATATCAACTTGTCTGCATTAAGCATCCTAAATTGATTGAAAAATGAATCAGACGCTCTTTGGGCCAAAATCGATATATGTCAATCGAGTCGATAAAATACGATATCCGCATAAGAAGGATTAAAACCCCCCGCACCCAATTTAAAAAAAAAAAGTTTTCACGAACAAGGACATGCTCACAAACTGAAATATCAGAAGAGTCTCCCCATTGAGTGCTACCAGGTAAGCTGAATCTGGATCAAATTTCTATGTCAACAGAACTTTCTTTACGAATATAGATGGACTCCTTTTAATTTGAAATAACTTCCAATGAACCAACACCAAGAAAAAAAAGTCACTCTTGAATCATTGGCAACCAATAAAAATATCCGAGCTCATAAAGAAAGGAGAACTGATGCTATTAACTGGAAGACGATAGAAAAAGACAAGGATTACGTGCCTGCTGATACAATGGAAGCCCAAAGAAATTGCCAACTGAAATATAAGAACCTTTGCATAAGAAGGAACCATCACAAACATGAAGATGAGACAAAATGCTGGTCAAAAGAAACAGGAACACGAAGAATATGAACCAACTAGAATGTGCGGCAGGAAAAAGCTCTATGATGGTAGGCATACGAAGAGATTGATGGTGGAGAGAGAGTAGAGGCAGCACGCAAAACAAACGATCGTCCATAAGAGAATAAATTGACTGTCAACAAAAACAGCGGATGAATGTTCAATGCTAAGACATCAAAAATATAAAATATATAATGTACACCAGTCACGAGAAAATTTTGAATCTGGAAGAGCAGGTCCAACACACGACCACAACAAAAAAAGATACGATGAGAACACCATGTCGAACTTATTTAGACAAAGATCATAACAGGACTGAATAGGCATAATACTGAATATATCAGTGGTAACAAGATCTCTATCACGGCTGCTATACAACACATATAGGTTACCTACAAAATACTCATAGTAATCTGTAACAGATACACAAACTAATGAATAAAGTGAGACTCCTTTATTGCTGTTATCTAACCTTGCTCTGATACCATGTTAAAGTTTTGCCTAGAGATAATGAAAAACTACAATAAACAAAAGATCAAAGGTACATAAAGTCAACAATTTATCCTGGGAAAACCCTCCAATTTGAAGGGCAAAACCCAGCCAAACCAGAGAATTTCTTTTATTAAAATAATAAATGTAAGTACGAATGATGCTTTCAACTGAATACACAAAGCAATCATATATATATATATATTAAATTGAGAGACTCTTTATAATATAAGTGAAGGTCTTTTCATTTACCAAATACAAGTCTCTTCATATTTCCAAATGCATGTCTCTTCATATGTCATAGTCTCTTCATATAATTAAATGTCAGATATTTAGGATGAGACACCTAGCATTCCTTGGATGCCATGTTGTGCTTACTTGGAAATATCGTCATAAATCTTTTCATTAGCTGCTGACATAATACAGAGGCATTTTCTCAATTTCAACATATGGCAATATTAGAGGTAAAGATCTCTATTGCAGCTATAATCTTCAACAAGAAGCAATACTGATCAGTCACAAATAAAATATTAAAATTAATATATTCGTTGTCTGTATAATATATAAAGGTTAATAGCCACAGGATATATAAAGAAAGTATATAAGAGACAGAACTGTAGTATTCCTAATAGCAATACTACCAGGATATATGAATATATATTCCTTTATCAGCAAAGTATCATCAGTTATAAGACAGAGCACAAGCTATTTTATTAATAAATATATAATTGTGTACCAGGTATGTACAGAGGCCTGAAACTTTCAGTCCCACAACAAAGTTGCCGATTGCTCACCTGAACCTGAATAAGAACAAGCATTTTGGTTTCTGACTTGATTGCGAGACAAGTAGCCAAAGGCAGGGTTATCTTGCTATGGCTTCTTGTGATCCGATTCAATAAAACTTAGAGCTGTACATCAATCAATGGAAAATTCCTCAAAAAAAGGCCTTGTCACTGCTAGGTTTTTCAGTGGCTTTCCGGCTAAGTTGATTCATTATGGATCATTCTTTTATTTTAAATTCAATCAAGTGGGTCATTAGAGAAGCAGAATTTGGGAATGCCTCAGGCTAAGATTCAGGGGTTAACTTATTTTCCAGATTGTGCAGGTTTAATATTTGGTTGATTGTGAGTTCTTTGACTCTTCTATTGCGAATCACCGTGAAAGGGACATTGCTACTTGGTTTTGCTATATTCTTTTGTTATTGTATGGATTCATGAATAGAAAAGTGTGAAACTATGGTTCAAAGAGGTTTGGAATCAATAGCTTCTAGAGTGAAATTCTTCACGTTTGTGGCATGACGTTTGCTCCAGTCAAGTGAAAATAGGATGAACTATTAAGGTTGCTTCTTCTCACCGAATTTGGGTTATTGTCTATGTCTGTCTCAAAGTGGGTGTTTTAACTTTGATCCACAGAATATTTTTGAAGAATGGAAAGCATTTAAGCTACTATATGCTTATGAGTTTCTTAGGACAATTAAATTAATACGTTTATTTTAAGAATACTTAAATTTGCTTAATACTGAGAATGCAAAGGCATTATAAACCCATGCTCAAGTTTGTAAATGGGTTGATTTGTCAAGAACCACAATCTATGATATTGACCAACCTAAATTATGTAATCTTGTAATCAGCCAATTATGAGTAAATACTAAATACTGCATGAATGCACTTTTTTAACAATTTTGATCACTATATCAAGGATTGTACATTGAACAAAGCCGACGAGAAATAGTGCAAGGTACATGAGGATGAGGCAATGGTTCAATCAGAGGTTAAACAAGAAAACAGTGATGCATGTTTTTAGAAGGAATGTTAATAAAAATTATGCAAGGTATAGCATCTCAAGTCATACCCATAAAAGGCCAAGTTTACTTCATAGGTTGACATAGTGCACCTGAAAAATTTAAAAATTTAAGCCTTGCTGTCACAAGCCTAGAGTAAAAGACGAGAAGAGAGAACAATATGCACCTAGCAAATGTAAGCAGGACTCTGGAGATTTTTGGTTCTCAACAATAATGGTTTTGCCACCTTTTACAGCAGGAAAGCTTCTCCAGATATAAATATATGATCCTTTTTTCCTCTGCAAATGATTCGAGGAATGTGATAAATCTCAGAACTAACAATTATTCTGTTTTGAGCCTGAGGGGTGCATAGTCTGGCCTGGTTTGTGAAATTAATGTTTCCTGATTTCAAATTACCTAAGATAACATGGGAGCACTAATCAGCCTAGATACTTCCAGAATAGCGTCAGTAGTCATCCACTTTCTAGTTGATGGATGAATTGATCGCGTCCAATCCTTCAACTGCATTAGCTAAAAAATCCGAAGTTTGTCTGCTTCTTATAATAACTCTGAAGCTAATTTTATTCTTTTTGGATCTAATTAAAGTTGAACTCAACATCTAGCCTTTTATTATTGCATCATGGCTACCTGGTCCCCATGTCAATGAATGAATGAATGAAGGTATTTTAATGACGTCCATGAGATCAGCCAGCCTATGGGACCCTTTTCATGTTCTTTTCAATGTCAAATTACAGTAAGAGATTTGTGCTTCCTTTTTTGTATTTTACACTTAGCTGGTCATAAGATTTCATTGCACCCCAACTGGGTCTAGGATACATCTAGGACGAGAGTGGACCTTGCTGAGGGGTGGGCTCCACATCTTACTATCTACCCAATCTTGAATAATATTCATCATGGATTTGATCAAAGAAAATAAAGCACCCAAGTCTACTACACTGAGATTGGCCAAATTATCCAAGGCTAATTCCCTTCTTGCTAGGAGTGTCTATAGATGACTTTCTTGAATTCATTGTTAGACTTCTTGCTTCTTTAAAGATGTGATATAGTTGTTCTAGGCTGTCTATCATCGGATTGATGACCATTTAAAAATCTCCCTATACCTCCAAATAAGGAAATTTCAAGTGATGAGACATTTTTTATAGCTTCAGCAATGCCAAATCTTTTAACTTTGTTACTGGTTCCTTCCTGAATATTGTTGGGACGTGTAATTTCTCTCAACGACCACTGACAAGATAATTAGAATGTTCTGGGGAGGGATAGCAATATTGTAGGAAGATAGAGGTAAGGATTAAAGTATTGTTTGTGTTTACCAAGTCAGTCAATAATCTGGGTTTATCTATGTAATTTCTAGAATCACCTATGCAACTTCGTTAGTTCTCTATTTAAAGAGGAGGCTGTAATTTGTGTGAGCATCAAATGAGCTCCCAACTGATGTTTGTGTGTTCATATTTTCATCCACTTCATCACATATGCACCACCACAATCAGAATAAAGCTTTTTCTAGCATCTCTAACCCAATCAATTGATTAGTGGAAGATAAAGTGCAGCAGCACTTGAGCATGTGTTTGTATTTATTTCTAAACAAATATCTCCACCTCTTTATTCATCTATTACTTATTCAATCTACTCTCTCTATATACATATACCCCCCTTCTCTCTACATCACTCCATACGCACGTCTCTTTTGATTACTATGTTCCACTATAATTCTAAATTCTCTATCTCTCCACTTCTCTCTCTAAATATTCTCCTTTCTCTCTATCTCTCACTCATATATTGCAATGTCCCCAGTTTTGTTGAGTTCGTGGTAGCATGATTCAAGGAGTGTTTTGATATTTCCAATGAGCTCAAATGTCCTAGAGGAGTTAAATGACTCTTTCAGTTGTTATTTTTCCATAATTACATTGCCCTGGGAGACGGGGGGACGGGGGACAAGTTTCCAAGACGGGGGGACAGAGGGGCCTTGATTTGGGGACGGCAGGGGGATGGCGGCGGGGGATGGGGGGGTGGCGGAAGGAGTAGGGGTGTATATGCTATACATATGGTATAGCATATACCATATCAACTAGAATATCATGATTCATGATCAAATGACAAACAAACAATGAACATTAAACATTGAACATCAGCAAATAATAAATATTAGTCTAAACTCTATATATCAGCCTTCAAATCAATAGTATGAGTATCTAGATTCTACTATCTAATAGTAATCAATGATCATATGAGTCATGACATAAAGATGATTACAATAAGTATCATGTGCCATGAATCATGATATCAAAATAAGTATATAATGCAAACAAAAACTACAAGTCTCCAAGAGTCCAAATCAAAATGTCAAATCAATGGAGACTCCTTGGCATCCCCCCACAATGAAGGAGACTTCTTGGTGTCCCCCCTCAATGAAGGAGACTCCTTGGCGTCCCCTTGTACCCCCACACTCGGAGACCTCTAGCCGTCTCGGAGACGTCTTGCCGTCTCCGGCGGCGGTGGCGCTCTAAGTGGCGCCGCCTGAAACATCGAGAAGCCGTCCTCCCGTCCCGGGGACGTCCTCGTCTCCGAAACGACCTAGTTTGGGGGGGGGGGGGGGGCGCGCGTCCCCGTGTCACATTGTATTTTTCTCTTCTGGTTTGGACTCGAAGATTCTTGGAGAGCACCTATTTTTTGTAAGTCATCCATTCAGGATTGTTCATCATCTTTTATCATCAGGATCAGTCCTGTGCTGCCAGTTTTTGATTTCAATTGTTTTTCGCAAGGTGGGTGTACTATTGGTCATAATTTAATTAAATGTACTAACGTTTCTAGATTAATGAAAATTGCCTAGTAAGATCTTACCTTAACTGCTATAGCTCGTTCGAATTGAATCGAGAAGTTTTAAATCTTCGGCACATAAAATAGGGACCTTGTGTGTCAAATATCATTATATTAATGAAAGGTAGTTTAAATTAATAAAATAACATAAACTTTCTTTTGGAGGGAAAATGAAATAATAAAATAGATAAAAAGGTTACAAAAGGAGGGAAAGGGGCAAAGAGATTCATTATTGACATTTTCTTTTAATGCCGAAGACATTTCCTTATTTGAATGGGAGAAGCTAAAATTTGTATCCAACGGTGAGAATTGGTGCAGAGAGAATGACAACCATTGAAGTGATTTATAGTGTAGATAAATAATCACCTTTTCACTGTTCTGAGTGCATGCTGTACACTGACATTGATATTCAGCAATCAATGAACAACCACCAGACCAACAAACGATTGGACTGCACTCAGTGGCCATCATCTATCCTCCTATCTTGTCATTTTCTATTTTTGCTCGCTTTAAATGGTCTCACTATAGTTGACTTCTTTCTTGTACAGGAATGTAGTCCGATGTGCCTTGAGCTCTTGCAAATGTTCAATGTTAGACTTTTCTTCATGTTCATCGAAATCTTGGGATGATTGTTTTGGTTGAGGAAGATATTTTGAGGCATTATATCAAGTGCACAACTTCCAGTGTGCATTCTTCGTGCAGATAGATGATCTACCCCATGTTCTTCTTCTTGTGATTCTAATGCATGTCCTCCAACCCAGAAAGCTTCACTCTACAATTAAATTCATTTCCAGCAACCCATCGGCGACTAATTCACAACCTAGAGGCTTTTCTGAGTCCAGATTGCAGAATCCAGAAATGTGAACAAAACACTTGTAATTCTTCATGTCAATCATGCTTGTTTACATCCTAAACTAGGTTGTCAGTCCGTTGATCACATTATCATTTTTTGTTCACCTTTTGTTGTGCAATTTTGTTGTAGGGTTGCCTTCGTTTAAGTTCAGATTTGAAACTAATATTAGCTAAATGTCTTCACAACTAATGAAAACTTCCAAATTTAGAGGATAAATGATAAATATATTGGAATAAATTAGCTCCTACATAACGACTGCATATGTTTGTTGCAATATGATGAAGTTCGATCTTCTTTAATAGATCCAAGAGCAAGGATGGGGAGAAACGGGCTACTCCAGACTTTCATTAGCATTAGCAGTGATCGGTGGAGGAACTGAGACTTTGTGTCCTTGCTGAAAGGATGAATGATTATCATAACAATACAAAACTAGATATTTTATAAGAATAAATGAGTGATGAGTATTGTATAGGCTCTAATACCTTCAAGTTTTAAAGTTCATTTGGGCACCTGTGGGCTTCTTCATGAGATGTCAATTACAAGATCATAGTGCCTTGAAATGATTTCTGTTGTAAAATTCTTGATTGCACTAATTGCCACATGTCAATTACAATTTTATAGTGCCTTGAAATAATGTCTTGTAAAATTCTTTATTGCATTGATTAGAAGCTACTCTACTTAGAAACTAAGCCTGGCCAGTGTAATTGGGAATAGAGAAATGTGTGGCTACTTAGAGCGAACCCATGAAAAACTAACTGCAGGGATAGCGCATCACATCTTGCAATGTGAATTCCAACTTCTGCAGCACTGACACACTGCTTACCTAGCAAGCACCATCCTTTTTGGAAATGAAATAATAATCCAGTGGCCTCCACAGCTCCCATTTTGGCACAGGCAGGGGGATGCCAATATAGGTTAAGAATCTGGTCTTACCACACCTTCCAATTGCATTTACTTTTCTCTTTTTAAAGACTTTCAACAAATGCATTTTGTACATATCCTGCAATGATGGCATTCCATGAGATGAGATATCGTTGAGGCATTTTATTAAACAGTTCACGGGCATTCTTCACGCTTCCACTTTATGCATACATGCCTACCAACGTTGCTTTAACATGTGACAAAACTCCAATATTCTTTATGCTCTGACGAATGTCTATTCCCTGTTCAAAAGCTGCTCCCAATTTGACATAGGTAAGGAGGATGTCAACAAAGGTTGTGGAGTCTGGCTTTACACCTGCCAATTACGATTGCTTGAATGTTTCCAAATCTTTTTTCTTCAAATCCATTTTGTGTATATCCTGAAACAATTGCAGTTGAGGATAGGAAACTTTTGGGCATTCTATCAAACAAGTCATTGGCATGGACGGTCAATAACAAGCATCCAAATATTTACTGAAAGTATTTTTTTCCATGATCACAAAAACAAGTAACAATAAATTATCATTGGAAAATAGATCATGAAAATAAATAACAATAAATTAGCATTGGAAAATAGATCATGAAAATAAATAACAATAAATTAGCATTAAAACAGTAAAATCTCTGCTGTCTAGACCATTTAAATAACAAAATATCTAAATTAACTTTTCCTTAAATAATGGAATGACTGAATCGAATACTCTGTACACTAAATGTCGATCACTCTACTTGCACAGTAATACATCCGTGTTCTTGTGGATTTCTGTAGAATTATTAAATCAACGGTGGTTTGATGGTTAACAAGGTACGAGTTTTCAGCTGCAACTTACATATATAGACTCCCTTCTACAATGTCTTAAATACCATTTGTATAGTTGCTCTATTGTTTATTCTTAATTAGAAAAAATATTAACGAATGGATGCAGGAGATTGATGAATTATTCTTTGCAGTATGTGGAAAGAAATAATAAATTAGTTTTAATGGCTATGACGTTTAAGTTAGCCTATAGGATCACTTTACACTTGAGTTTTGAAATTTTTGTCTTCATCTTGTGCGACTTAATGATGAATGTTCCGAACTGCTCAACAGTCCCCTTACTGTCCTTGAATAAAATATATATTATTGTTATATATACAACGATAGAAGTATAAATAGATAGAACATGAGAGGGAAATACAGGAGAGATAAAGGGATAGAAACACGGTGAAAATAGAATCTAACTATTAATTAGTTGTTTTATCCTAAATTAGGCATGTGCCCTTAGATGATATCATTAAGATTCTTAAGAAAATATTCTTTTTCATGAATGAGCTTCTAAAATTGATTCACTATGATAAAATTGAAACTTACTTATAATTGGTTGTTAGACTTATCACACTTTTTATTAGAAAGTAAGTTTGTATAGATTGTGCATTGCAGGGGAATCCCTAATATCCATGCATTGGGGCTTCCTAATATCTTGACGCTTGGGCCCCCAAACGATTTGGAGCAATAAACACCTATTGCAAATATGCTTGAAAGTGCCCATAGAGAATGGTTTATGTCCCCTTCAAATGCTAGGGCTATGCTAGTGAGAGATGACCATAAATTATGCCCCATATTCACAAGTAAAGAAAGGAAAGGGAAATGTTGGAGGTAGTTTGGAATAAGAAGTAAATTTGATGCAAGGAAAATATAGGAGAAATGAGGACATGCATGGAGAAGGGAGATAGAAAATTTAGGAACATGGTTTCTAGTCATTACAAGCAAATGAACTTCTACATTGTGATAGGCTTGGATCTATAGAGGGTGTTCTACAATTGGATTGAAGGATAGCATAATGGCACATTACACAAGAGAAGTGGAAATTATTTATGTTGTCTACTAGGTAGTAATAGCAACTTGTACCATAGATTCTACCCTCGCTTTTTTAACCCCTCTTTTTTGTTTTTATTTTATTTTAATTAGGTTTAGTGACTTACCAGTTAATTCAATTCCATTGCCCCAACTCATATAAATTTCTTTGGGTGTTACATGTGCTCATCAAAATTCTATCTAAAGCACTATTTTGGGGTTTATTGATAATGTTCCTTAGTGTGGATAGGAGAAGTATTGAGTTTATGTTGGTGGAAGCTGAATATTAATGTTGTTTTGATGGTGGAAATTAAGGGCTCAAATTGTCTTAAGTTCACTGAGTTCATAGACTTGCATCTTTTTGCGACATGAGACAGTTGGTCATGAACTTTGAGAAGACTCGTGTTATGGTCTTCAACAGTCTAAAAACCTCACATCTCCATTTTCACTTCCAGAGTCGGGAAGTTGAGATTACATCATCTTACACATACCTTGGGGTTAAGTTTTTTGGATCACGTTTTAGCTTGAGACCAGCCGTTCAGCCTCGAATTAGTAAAGTGTTGGGTTCCCTTGCCATGCTTGAGAGACAGTGCTTCAGACATCACTTTTAGGACACATTGTCTAAGTTAACCCTCCTAGATTCCTTAGTAAGACCCACAGTGCTCTATGGTTCGGTGGTTTGGGGTCCTTCCCTTTTATACTCAGATTGGGCTATGATCGAGCGTACCCAGACTTTGCTCCTCCGTCGGATTATTAGATGTCATAGATCTATTCCCCACAGTATTATTTTGGTTGAGTTTTGAGCTCACCCTTTCAAGCTTGCAGCCATTTTTGACTTGATCTGGTTTCTCCACCGTCTTCGTGGCTTTGCAGACTTGGTTGAAGGCCAACACAGATACCCTTACTTAGCCTACTGCTCCTTAGTTGCTATTGCAGACTTTGATCCAACCACTAGAGCTCATTGTTGGTATGCTTGGGCTACTATCTTGCTGAGTTTGGTTGGGATTGGCATTGGCCATCTCCCTTCCTACCAGTTCTCATTGGATGCTCCTGCTCATCTACTCCCCTCTCGACAAGAGTTGAATGGGCATGTCAAACTTGACATTTACAGGTAGTATATCATACGGACCTGGGTGGATCCTTTATGGGGACTACATCCGAGGATGGCTTTCTACGCCAAGCACTTCTTAAATATTCAGGATGGGATTATTGTATGCCCTGAGTACTTACACAGATCCTGGACACACGCCTTACGTATCTCCCTTGGCTCCTTCTGGGTGGGCTCGCATAGACTCTAGATACAGGTCAATCACCATATTGCTAGAGAGGATCGGGTGTGTAGACTTTGTACCTTAGAAGGGGCAGAATTTGAGATCCATTTTCTTTTCAGATGCCCCATACACTACGAGATAAGAGGGAGATTTTATTGTCTGTTTAGAGATTGCAGATCCCTCTCGGATTTTTTCAGCTACACAAATCAACGTTGGATTGCGCTCTATCTCCGTGAGTCCTTATAGCTTTGTGACCATACTTTACAACTATCATTTCCCAGGAGTTAGACCCAGGCACAACTTACTATGACCTTCTCGCCTTTAGCTCTAGCTTAGGGTGTGAAGCAATTGTACAATTTCTCTAACATAAGCCATTCTGGATCTGTGAGACCTCGCAGGGGATCTCGTCACTAGCAACACTCCTCTTGTAGCACTCAGCTTCATCACAGGGCCTCTGGTAGCCACACAGATCAGTCGTTGTTGGACTTTTTCCTTGTGAGGACAGATACCTAATCTTTTCCGTGATGTCTCCTGCTTTCTTTTTCTTTTGTTGTACTTGTTCTTTTTTGGACACTGTTTGGTGCTTCGTTTGTCTACTTTCTTCTTGGTGTAAGCTTCCAGTTCCATATACCCACGTTGTGGTCTTTTGTTGGACATTAATCTTATCTTATCTATTGGAGTTGGGCAAAGGAAAATGCCAGATATGAGGAACAAATGCTCGAGCTTAATCTTGACAATGCCTCTAATATAAGACTAGATACCATTTCTCTAATTTTATTTTTATGGGAATGTATCATGTTGTTTTGCAACAAACAATACAACTTACATTCTTCTTTAATGAATTGCTATTGAAGAGTACCCAGTTACATTTATGGTCATTAAATGCACTCTTATTTCAAACAAAACTTGTGATTGTGTGCATAGATTATCAATTTTGAACGCCTTGTGTTGAATTGTATTTAATCTAGTTACATGTAAATATCTTTGCTTAGAGATTTCTTTGTAATTCAAAAAGAGTGGATTCCCTTTCACTTGTTTCTTATTTGCAAGAATGTCTTACAAAGTTTGTCATGGTTTAGAAGAAAATAATATAGCTTGTACTCTCTTCTCCGACATGAGTACACATTGATTGAAACATGAGAGTAAATAGATCAGGTACCACCAACATAAACTCATTGCTTTTCCTACTCTCACCAAGGAAGCTTATCAATAAACTCCAAAACTGTGCTTGAGATAGAATTTTTTTTATTTCAATTTAATGTTTTAATTGTGTTCATACTCTTATCAGTTTTGAAGCATTATTTACCTATTATAACTCAATCTCTTGTATACTAGATTGAAGGTTGTTACATGAAAATGTCTCTCTTATTGCATTTTGTTATAATCATGTGAAGTTTTGCATGGTTTGAGAGGAAAATATTATAGCTTACAATCTACTATATTGAGCAATTATTTGGAATCAAACTTGCAATTGTATGCATAGGTTATAAGTTTTAAAGCATTTATACCAATTTTGACTTTTGCCTTATGTGTACTGGATTGAATGTAGTTGTGCAAATGTTTTGCTTAGAGATTGCTTTGAAATTTAATAAGAGCATATACTATTTCTCTTGTTTCATATCTACAAGAATTCCTTATTATGTTTTGCATGGGTTAAGAGTAAGCAATATAGCATACAATCTTTTCTAATGAGTAGCCAATGTTTTGTATCTACCTTTCCCTTTCATATACTTCTTCAAAAATTTATCTTCATTATATCTTTGTGTTGATTTTCATGAATCACTTGCAAATGTAGTAACACTGCTTTCTTGATATATCTCTTCAAGTGCAACTCTCAATGTATTTATATGGAGAAAGAGTTATGAATAGACATGTCTTTTCATAATATTAAGAATTATAATTATGTATACAAATTATATATTATCTCTCTCTAATACTCACACACGCACACACACACACACGCATGCACACACACACACACACACACATGCACGCGCACGCACACACATGCACACGCGCGCGCGCACGCACGCACACACGCACACGCGCACACACATGTACGCGCACACACGCGCACACACACACGCACACACACACACACACACACACACACACACAAGAGTTTATTGGACCGAAGCTACAAAATATTAAGACTTCCTCTTAGCTAGGAAGGATAAACGCAAGATAGATATTACACCATAGGTAATATTAGGAATGACAAATTTTAAGGATATCTCATTAGATATCTCAGAATTTTTCTACCATTTGATATTGCATTCAATATCACAAGTGTTGGTCTTCCAGAATATCAACACATGATATTCACCAAGTACTCAAATAAGGTTTGATATCACCTCTAATATCCAGAGTACTGGCCTCCCAAAATATCAATGATAAAGATTTTGATATCACATCTAATATCAAGAGTATTGGCCTCCCAGAATATCAATGATATTCACCAAGTACTTAAAATAAGGCTTGATATCACATCTGATATCAAGATTATTGGCCCCCCAGATATCAATGATATTCACCAAATACTCTTTGAGTAATGGCCTTCCAGAATGTTGAGATGCAAAACATTCACCACATACTCAATTTGTTTGATCTCATAATACAAATTACTATAAGATACATCACCTTATAGTAACTTCTGCAAGTACAAAAAGCATCATTTGGAAGTCGTCACTTCCTCATGATGCACATAGGGGGCAGGCCTATTAAAATTACAACCACAAGGCATGAAAAATAGTCTTCTAGACTGCTATAATTTATTGATCACTGGAGAATCCATTTCAGCATGGTTTACTTCCTCTGAATCAATATGACCAAGATTTTCAAATGTTGATTGAATCACATCCTCTATCTACTCCCTCTCCTTTTAGGTTGCCTTTAATGAAATGGAAGGCTCTGTCTGAATCTCAATCAATATTGTATTTACTTAACTTCTTCAACCCTTATACACATGGTCTATAAAATATGGTAATCCTTGTATTATGTATTTGTTATGAATTTGAGTATATATACTCAATTTTTCAAATGCTAATGACAAGATAGTCTGAAATATCCAATCACGAGAGAGAGGAAAATAAATTCACACTATATTCATGAGGCACCCCTCTAGGCAATGAGGTGAGAGAATCAAATTGCCACAACTTGATATAACTATAACACAATGATAATTAACTCAAGCTCTTGACATAATAGTCTACCCTTCGTCGAATGATTGTGCTCTGTATGTCAATATTGATTAATCAATAAATCCTACATATATCAATCGGTGGTCTCTACTTAGCGGGAGATAAAATAAAATAATCTCTCAAAATATTGGACACTCAACGTATAAATCGGTGGTCTCTACCCATGTAGAAAGTTCTCTATTCCTCAACACAACCCATCTATACGGCTGTTTCAATTATAGAGATGATTTATCCTTTTATCATTCCATTAATACTCCCATCGGACACCGAAATTTGATCATGTCAAAGTATAAGCTAAAATTTAAATAAGTTGGAACTATTAATAAGTGGAATAAGTGTTATGATCTTCCTAATTTTGTCAGCACGATGATGGACATTCTATCCACGTGGCGTGATCACCAATTTACTTTTAGCCCACAACGTCTTATTTATGTTGCTTCAATAATAATATATTTTGACCCTATTCTTAGCATGCTTGTTTGACCTGTCGAATGTCTCAACAAATCCATAGGATATTCCCTTATTCCCTTGTTTGGCCTACTCTCTATGTACGGGTTGGTAATAGATCTCTAAATCTATGTTAATTTTAACCAACAATAATACTGTTATCCCCTGGTTTAATTTGGTTGACTTAGGCACGTCAAATACTCACCGATCACATAAGGTAATCAAGCCTTGTCTTTCGTTAAGTATCCTCTTACTTTCTATGTTTTCTGACATTTGTAAGTGGCATATATGATACACTTTCTTCACATTGCACAATAACCTTTAATCCTTTTCCATCTGATCCAGACCAATATAGGTTTGGAAATATTATTTATGAATTTGTTTAGGTCTTAAAATTGACGTGAACTACCCAGCCAATTCGGTACAATACTCCTTGTATAGATATGATACCATTTTTCATGGCCAAATTAGATTGGTCTTCGACTTGTTCATAGATCGATGCGGACCCAGGTCTATTATTTTTTAAGTTATAATAGGTTAGTTAATATAATCATCCTAACTGTAGAAAGCTGTCATACATATAGTCGACTATATTATTTGCTGAGTCCTTTTGTTGTCTTTTATTTCTTTTGCAGATATACGAGTATCTATTTTTATGCATCTTCCTCTGTATTTTCAGTGAAATGAAGTGTGGCCTCTCCTGCTTTGCACTCTGATGTAGGTATAATAAGATGTCAACATTATTGCAGAGACGAAGAATATCTTTCTCCCTTACTCAGTAATGGTGGGTGAGTCACATGTTCGATGTTCACATTCACATACATTTCCCGAATCCTTCCTCTTTCCTTATTTCTTTGTTTGATATATACATTTCTTCACTAGAGTTTACTACACCAAAGCTACAAAACATTAACACTTTGACATATTTATTGCAAAGGTGAGATTGCTAGTTATAAAACTTCTCATGGAGGGCTTTGGCTTCTTAGTTGAGTGACTCTAGGATGAATAATCTAATGGCCCTAATTTTCTATTTAAAATTATAGATTGATCTAAACTATTTAGACAAAATTGTAATGATTTTTTGGCAAAATCATCCAAAATTCATAGTTTCTTCCAATGGAAACAATTTTATTGCTAGGGTTCAAAGATATTTTATCATTTCAGCTACACACTCTTCCTTGAATGGTGACTAAGTATTAAGATGATGATGTTGAGTTTTCAAGGCAATATCATGGTTGTTTGATCATGTTTTATGCCCAACTTTGACATCTAGAGTTCTTGCAGGGTTTGGAAGTTAGAAACATGTGTTTTGGAAGATGTTATGACCACTATTTCACAACTTGACTCCATATTGGGATTGAGCCATTCCTAGAAAATGGTGCATGAATTATGAAGTATTTTATGAAGAGTTAATGCATTCTGCAAGTTCACTTTTTAGTATAGGTTTCTTTTGCAATAGTTGTAAGGCAACAATAATGTTAAAATGCTGATATAATATTGATATAGCTCAAAAACATCGAAGTCATCAAAGTCAAGCATTAAACTCATAAAACAATATACACGAGACCTTGCATGACAAGTGTTTGGCAAAATGCTAATACACTAAAATTGAGAAAATTAGGAAAAATCCCACCTTGAATCTTAAAGTGGTATTTGACTTTGATCCTACTAGTTCGAGGGCAGAGATCAATTGCTTCACTTATTGTCAGAATTAAGGACATCATGTAGATTGTTACCTACTTTCGTTTAGGTTCACCATCAAAGGAAAAAGTGCCTAGTTGGGAGAAAATAACTAAGGATCCTACAGAGTTGAGGGAAACACAACATAGCAATTGTTTAGATTTTCTTCTAAAGAAAACTGGAAATTCTAAGGTTTCATCTTCTTTAACAAGTACAAGTAAGAGGCTTCTTGTCAACACTACCATTGGTGCAATTATGACAAGCTACCATAAGTATTGCACTCTTCCTAAGGAGACATGTGACCTCCTTCACACAACTTATGGGCATACCAGAGGATGATTATGGTCAAGTATCTACAAGTTTATGTTAGAAGCGAATAAAGAAATAAGAATCAACATGTAGTAAAGAAAGCAACGAGAAAGAAGAAGAGCAAGGGGAGCAAAAACAAGGAAAGAAAAAATATCTATCTGAAGAGAAGATAGAAAATAAAGAGGAACTAACTTCTTGTGAATTGCAACCTACACTTGGTCATAGGAAATTTGTTATTGATTGCCCAAGTTTATTGGTAAGAAGTTTGGAGGTAGAGCTATCCTATGAGGTGGATCACACTATTGCATATGGTGGTCATATTGATAGTCCATTTTGAAGATGTTCACAATCTGTCAATGAAGATGAGTGTTAATGCTTATGTTCGTCCATGTGTAACGGTCCCTATATATGATGCACATACTTCTTGGGATGGATCTACTCTTGACCATAGTGCTGATCCCACTTTCTCTATACAAGTGGGCATGAAACATGATATTAGTAGCTATGATATGTGTAATGAAAGACAATCAATTGATACATGCGAATCTCATTTTGCTCATACACATTTTCAAGAATCAATTGAAAGTTATATTAAAGAGGAAATTGTTGGAGCATTTTTACATTTTGGACATGTATGAGATGGTTGAAAAGTATCTTTGGAAGGTACAATTGGAGATGAGATAGAGGGGACTCAAAGAGGAATTTTGACATTTACTAGTGAATAAGGGATGAGAACACTGAAGTCAAGTTTTCCTTGTAGAAATGTATTCAGAGGCCTTGAGGAAGAAGTAGACACCCCTACCCTTGAGCTCTCGAATACTAAGGAAACCTTAGAGTCTACTGTAGTGACACTTCATGAAGCTAAAATTAGGTATACAAGCTTGGTAAAATATTAATTATGTCACATTCTTCTTCAACTCAAGATTTAGATATAAGGAGGACGAATAAGGTAAATCAAGTCCGTGAACTTATGTGAGAGTATTGGTACAAATTAGCTATGGAGGAAGCTTCATTTTTTGGTAACTATAGCTAGGTTCAAATAGGCTTCAAACCATAACACATGATGAAGCTTAATCATGGAGGAAGCTGCGTGATGCGAACACATGAAGAGCTAGAACCCTTCAAAGAGGAGAATATGTCATAGGGATGTGGAACTTGAAGCCATGAGGGAAATTTCTTGATAAGGAATACATATAATTTCCAACATTGAGCATGCAAACAATTAGACACGCACTTGGGGTAGTAAAATTAGATTACCTACAATTGCTTTTAGGTAGAGATTGTGCTAGCACATTTGCAAGGCATAAATACATAGCATTTGCAGGGGGAGAGGTATGAGAGGTTAACTTTAGGGCTACAAAGATTGAACAAGTTAATGATTATTGAGCTCGATTGAGATTGACATCGATCATCTTTTGCCATACCAGTTCTCCTTGGATGCTCCCGCCACCTTCTCCCTTCTCGACAAGAGTTGAATGGACATGTCAGACTCAACATTTATAGGTAGTACATCTCCACAACTTGGATCAACCCTCTCGGTGGTTTACGCCCTCGGATGACCTTCTACTCTCAACACTTTCTAGTGATCCACGATGGTATTATTATTCATCCCTCTTACTTGAGTTGACATTGGAGCTATGCCCTTCGTATTGCCCTGGGGTCTTTTAGAGTTGGATCACTGACTTCGTTGCCAGATAGACCACCACTTGACTAGAGAGGAACGTGTGTGTTGCCTTTGCACCATATCAGAGACAAAGACTGAGACCCACTTCATTTTCAGGTGCTCCATCTATTATGAGATCAGAGGTAGGTTCCACCGCCTTTTCAGAGATTGTAGATCTCTCTTGGCCTTTTTTAGTTACTTTGACCAATGATGCGTAGCACTCTACCTTAGGGAGGCCTCCTAGCTTAGAGACTATACTTTGCAGATCTTGTTTCCTAAGAGTTAAACCTCATATCAGCTCATCATTGACTTTTTTCCTTCCATGTTCACCACTTCTATGGGCATGAAACGACTGCATGCACCCATCTCCGGAAACACTATATTAGTTAGACATCACCTTGGGTTCCTTAGAGGGTGACACCCTACCCCCATTGCTACACAAAGACAATGATGGAGCCGGGTCCTGACCCTTGCTCATCCTAGGCCTTATCCTTCTGTGTGGGATTTCTTTATACCCAAAAAGGATTGTTGATCCTTCTCTCTTCTTGTTGTTTTCCCCTTTTTCTTGTTTTTTCCCTGGACACCTTTTTGGCGCTCCCACTATTTTAATCTTTTCTACATTGCTGTATCTTTTAGTCCCATAGACCCTAGTTGGTCTCTTGTTAGACATTAATATCATTGTCTTATCTATCTAAGTATAATGCTGGGAGTAATAAAACGACTAAGGGCAATAATGGTTCTATTATCATTGACCATGTGCATGATGATGTCACAAGGGTAGAATACGATGAATATGATTCATCAACACTTAGTAGGAAAATTGTGTATGATAATGCATTTCAATGTGTGAGATGTGAATATTCTTTTTCATTTAGCCTAAGTACTCATGACTTGATGCTCCAAATAAAATATAAGTTTGGGATGGACAATTGGTAAGAGGTACTTTTTCCTGCAAAGAAAGGACTCAAATCTTGTAGTCCTTCCTATTTGCTTCTCCAATATGGTCACCATTTTGGGATACATGTTAGAGGGACAATAGTGTGGCAGTTGGGCATTTCATCTATAATCATTAGGAGCAATAAGATATTATAGATAATGGGAAAGGTGGACGCCATTTTCACTTATGGGATCTATGTGGAGTATTCCCATGAGTAGTCATGTTCCAGGGAGTTGGTAACAATTTGAGGATGCTTCTTTTGGTGAATTTATAAAATCATGTCCACTTGGTCACTCATGGGGTGTATTCTAAAACCAAACCTAGGATCCATACATTTTAATAATTGATGGCATATTTACAAGGTTGTTGTGGGATGATAGTATGGATGAAATTAGTAATATATAGTGGCACAACATATTAGCAAAATAAAGTTTCTAAGATTGATTTGAGATCCTGTGGGGTACAATGAATCATAGCTTGTAGACAAGCAATGTTGAGAAGACAATATTGTAATGGCGCCATTTTCAAGTCCTTTAGCAATGCAATTGTGGCTAGTATTTTGAGCTTGTGTCAACATGATTCAAAGGGCGCTTTGATATTTCCAATGAGATTAAATGAGGTAGAGGAGTTAAATGATGCTTTTGGTTTCTACTCCAAGATTCTTGGAGGGAGCGTTTATTTTATGTTACCTAGTCAAGACCGTTCATTGTCTTATCATCAGGATCATTCCTATTACCAGATTTTATTTGGATGCTTTCCAGTAATTTTCACAAGATGTGCGTATTATCAACTACAATCAAATTATATTTACTAAATTTTCTATTATAATGAAAATTGTCTAATGATAACCTTATTGTTATAGCTTGTTGGAAACATGATGAGGAGTTCTATATCTTGGGCACATAAAACATGGACTATAGCTTTTGACTTTGTTGTCCTTGATGACACAACACTATCTGACATGGTAGTAATGACATATTTGATGGTACTTGATACATTGATCATACATTATATTATGATTCATTAGTTATGACCTCATGCACATAACAAATATGATACCATACAAGGTATCACATAACACATATGATATGTCCTAATTCACATAACACAAATGATACCATACAAGGTACTGATATGAATCACATATCTACCCATTGGTATAAAGAATCTTTGATTGTAGAATGCTATACATACAAGGTAGTGATATGAATCACATATCTACTCTTTTGGTACAATGCATCTTTGATTGCAGCAAGTCATAAGCATTTGCAGATGGAATAACATAGTGGTATATTGGTCTTCATATATCTTTTTTGTATTCACAGGTCATTGGCATGTGCATTTTCACATTACATCTTATTAGGTTGTCATAAACAATTCGGTCTAGTTTGCACTATGATTATGAGCAATGCATTATCATATGACAATATTAAGGCATATGGTTAGTTGGTTTGATTGATGGGCTTTACAAGTTACATATTTTTCTTCTTTTCTAGAGAATACATCTGGTTCATATTTAAATATTTTTTTGATTAAGGAAAACAGGTTTTGAAGGGTACCTGAAACCCTTTACATATCAAAATATATTCAATAAAGCCTAGTAAAAAAAACTATAGCCCAAAGGTGAAATAGGTCACCAACCAATACAAGGTGATTGGGGTGGCCTCACAAATAACACCGTACATTTCAACCACCAAGATAGGTTTAGAATGGGAACCTGAAAACCCCATGGTTAGAAAAGAAAAGGACGATTAGTCTTGAACCATGACAAACTACAAAGAACAACATGCCAAAAGTGCAAGGAGAACCATCAAGGATGACCTCAAACATCCAAGGCCTCAAGATTTACATTTCAGTCCCATCTTTTGAGAATGTAAAGACATATCAAAAGATGGAGTGGAGGCCTTGGCCTTTTTTCCCTTTACTATCATCCATCCATCCTCCACCATCCCAACAACCTTCTGCCACTAGTCAACAACACTGCAACTAGTCCCCAAAACCCCCACAACAGGAGAAGGAACTCCACTACCACACAATTTTTGGACCCCAGCAGTAGAAGGGACAATAGCAACATCCTGTGACAGAGCCGCAAGAGGGGCCATGATCAAATCACTAGTTACAACATCCGTAGGAGGGGCAATAGATTTGGTCACCACCATTGGGGCAATATTTGAATCTGAGACAGTGACAAAATACACCCCTTCCAACCCTAACAGAGGAAGCTTTCTGAACCATGTAGTGATCATCCAAAACCCCCATCCACCAAGAAGGTGACTTCTTTGATCTAACCCTTTTAGAGGAGCAACATGCAACAAGGTGATTGATCTTTATGGCATTTCTTGCATCTGAAGGGGATTCCATCATAATCAAGAAGCTGAATCCAAGAGCCATTTGGAATGGTCAACTTAATCTTTTCAAGGAGCCCCTTGGAGACGTTGATCTCCACAAGAATGTAAGCATACATTGTCCGAAACACATTGGAAGATGCAGAATCAACTAGCAAGAAGTCCCCAAGGGCCTCCCCTGTAACCTCTAGGATAGAATCCAACCATAAGTGAAGGGGAAGATTCAACAACCTTACCCTCAGAGGAATCTAATTCAATGATTTCGTCGACAGGTCAAAATCCTTATACCAAGGTTTAGCCAACAAGGAGAACTTCTCCCACGAGAAACCATGATGCAGGATGACATTTCTATTAGTAGATGCAAATTTCACAATTAAGAAACCCCTTGCCACAAGGTAAATCTGAACTAGATCCGAGATGATGGGCTCCCAATATCTAGATACCCAAGCATGCAAATTCGATAGAGAGGGCTAAAAATGAAAAATAATAGCGGTAGAAGAGAAGTCCGTCGTATAAATAGAAATCTCCAGATCAATCATAATTGGGTTACTTACATCAACAAACACAACAACACGAAGCCCCGAACAAACTGCTTGACTACCAATCCTGGCCTCATAGGTAACCACATTTGCATACGATATGGCTGATCTTTCCGCAACAACAATAGGCAAAAAATCCACCCCAACAGGAGCCATAGATGCAACACCTCTAGACACAACAGAAGGGCCACCGAGCGCCATGGCCAGACGGAACCCAACCCCATTGGCAGCCCGAGCATGGGATAGAGACGTTAGTGATTCAAACCTACTAGGGCATTGTCATTGAAGACGGACACGGAAGAAGGAGAAAGAAATGTGGAAGGCATTATGGGCAGGCTAGAGTAGGAAAAACCTTAAGATCACAAACCGTATTCATATTTAAATATGTTATGTGAAGTGACTAAAGACATATAATTTTTGTTTCAATATTAACATTGCAAAGGTAAACTGACAAGATATCAAATAATTATTTAAATTGTAAACTTTTTGGTCGACATTGCATATATGTATTATGGCATACAAGTCTCAAGCTTAATGAAGTGAAAACATGCTTTCGTTAAAAGAACATAAGCAATGCTTAAGCTATCAGTATTTTGATGTTAGAAGTTTTATATCATTCATTTTACATCTTTGATTAAAATATCCTATGTGTTAATGTTCCTTATTTATTAATTTTGTCCAACTTTCTATTACGGTGGTTTTTTTTTCAATCTATGTTCGTTGTCTCTTTTTAATCATTTTTAATTTAATAAGAGGTTTTCTTTTGTTAAATTGAAACATTAACGTGTCTCCAAAAGTGTTACATCTCTGTTATGACTAATCAAATTCTTTCTTAACCCTTATACAAGTCTTATTAGGTCTCTTGTTTAGTTAATAGTAAATTGGAATGCTTTAAGATGTAATTCATGTTTCTTGACTATGTGTTAGGGTTATGTAATTTGATTTGTGGCTTTGGTTAGAACCGAAGTGTTCAATTTATAATTCATCATGTAGCAAAGATTAATATTTTCATTAGGATTTTATAAACCTTAGTTAGGCTCTAATGTTTCTTAAGGGTTTATTTTTAACTATATCTATTGCTTTTGAAGTTTTTAACGATTTATTATAAAGTTCCTTCAATTATACCCTAGTTTTACGCAAGCTTTTTGTGTTGTTTGTGTTTAGTTTGGTTGAGTTTATGGGCCAACGATTTGAATCAATGTTAAGTGTTTCTATTTAGTTTGGATTTATACTTGTTTTATAAACTTGAAGTTTAGAAAACAATTTGTAAGAACGATTTTAGTTTAGAGGAAAGCTATTTCTAAGGAAAGAACATAATCAATGCATCATGTTGAAATTTTTTGGGATGTATAGTTTAGAGGAAAGCTATAGACAAAGGCATAGGAGCTTTCTGAAATATATATTAGAGTTTTTCTCTGATGTTTAAACATGAAGATTTGATAAAAGAGTATATAGATTATATTATTGTATATAGAATGAAAGATTTGTGCAATGATATGGTGTACATATACTTAGATAAAGAAATACACATGCTATTTAGAAAACCAAAGTTAGCACTCTTTGTTGTTTCATAAATAAGCTGAAAAGAGAACACAAATTGTCAACGATATGGATAATCAATGTGTGAAGCACATAATACATCCATTGAGACATCAACTAGTGAAGCTTTGTAAACAAACTTTAAGATAACTTTTTGAGTGGTTTTATTCCTCAAGCGGTTTTTCCACTTAGAACAATCTTTGTGTTGTGAGTTGTCTTTATCTTTGATGTGATTAATTTTTATATACATTTACTTAACAATATCTAACATCCACAAGTTAAATACTTATCATCGAGTGCTTCATAATACCATGTTGATACATCCTTGACAATGATCTACCTCTTTAGATGCGATGATACCTATCTTAATACATCAATGTTAAGATATCATGTTAGCCTTGTCAAAAGTACGAGTTGATATTTTGAAGTATTAGTTCTTACCTAAGTTTTCATAGTAGTTGATGAGATCCATTTATGACCTATTTTATACCATCTTTCCATTTATTTTTTATACTATTATATTCACTTTCATATCCCATTTCTATTCCATTTTATATAATTTTGCTCTTTTATGTTGCATGTAATTAAATATTAAAAAGAGATATTTAATATACTTTTGAAGTAGAATATGGAAATAATTGTTGATTGTCTTTATTAAAAAAATATTGTTGCATTATGTCATTTGTCAACATGTTGGATTTAGATCTTCCTATCGCCTATTTTATTGGAACCTCTTGTCACTTGTTTTATAGGCATGTCACATGTTTTACAAGGACTTCTTGTCGCAACTTGGACAAGAGTTGGTTTGTATGAAAAATAATATTTATGAGGTTGCACAACTCATTCTTATATTTCTATCTTTGACTCTTACATTTGCAGCTGTGTGGAAGAAAAATCATGTCTAATTTAATAGTTATTTGAAATATTCTTGCTTCATTTGCTATTATAATCAACTATTTTAGATTTTATGGAGATCTACCACATAAGGGGAAGGATTAGTAGTTGGACATTACCTACTTTGGCTGCTAATATAACATACACATTTTTAATATATAGTTAGCCATATAAAACAAACAAAAATACTTTCTCATTGGAAGGTATAACAAAATTTGTTGGTAATATGTGATTTGTAGCTCCACATATTTGTTGGTTTGATACTTCAACAAATTGTCTATTATGGACAAAATTCTGTGTAAGCTTTATACTATTTAAGCATGAATAAAAGTAATTTGTGCTCCATCACCAAGTGTACCGAGGAGGCATGATCCAATTCTCAGGATGGTTGGTGATTTGTTTTTTATCAGATGCATGTTTTTATTTTTATTTTAATTTGATTTCATAAATAGAATTATTTTAATTAAGTAAAAACAAGTTTTAAAGGACCCGAAACTTTTTACAAAAAGTCATGAGAGAAAAAAAGAAGAAATCTACAGAGAGAGCTATCCAGAGCAAACATGAAACAAACCTCCAAAAAATACATCATTAAAAGAATTGTTATATTAGTTTATATATTGTATTTCATGTAATTGTAAATAGTTATCATTGGTTCATATTTTCTTTAGATTTAATGTATGTTTTTATTTTTGTGTGTTATTTAAATTTCATACAAAAAATTATATATTAGTTTATATATTTTAATTTATGCAATTGTAAATAATTAATCGTTGATGATCTATTTATTTATATTTAATTATAAATTTAGATTTTTGTGGTTTGTTCTTGCAATATTAAATTGTAGATTGAATTTCCATGCTTTGCAATGCTTTTAGATTCTTAGAAGTGTTTTTCTTTAACGGTTTCAGCTTAGCTCCTATCGCTAGGAAGTGACAATTCCTATTGCTAGGAAGTGAGAGTTCCTATTGCAATTTTTGTTTTGGTTTGTTGTAGGTTTTCTTCATCGTGTTCTAACTACATCCATCCCCACTTGGCATGCTATCTTCATCCCTTGAGCAAATAACCACTATACCTTTTATGAGTTTACGACCCTCTATTGACATTTAAATACAAGATAAATTGGCTCACAATCTTATCAACTATCCTTAATATTTGAACCATAGTTTTTCCCTACAATAGTTATCATTCTGTCTTAAAATCTCATTTCAAGGTTATTTGAAATTAGTATACATTGGTTTAGCCCCACCTCTTCATGGTATTGTACTCCAACACAAATCTTTTATGTCAAAATATCATTATCTTAATGAAAATGTCTTTCCTTGAGCAACATGATAGTTTAAATTAATAAAATAACTAATTTTATTTTTGATGGAAAAATGAAACAAAAGAAATAAAATAAAGTTTTTCTCTCAACTTTGGAAAATAAGGTTATCAAAGGAGAAAAAAGGGGAAATAAGGCTCATTCTTGACATTTAATTTATATAGAACTTCTCGTTGACAACTTTGGCTTCTCAATTGTGTAAATGTTTTGGATCTCTAATAGAGATCAATAGTGATAGATATTTAAGCAATGATAAATACTTATATTTTTGATAGAAATCTGAATATTATGTAGACTAAAAAATACTATAGCAACCTTGATTTTATTTTGTTTTGACTGATTATCAATAGTAGACTAACTATGACTAAATATTGATATCGATGCTAGAGAAGAAATATTGCTATTGTTATTGGTATCCTCTTCAACCAACAACTAGTATTATATATTCACTGGAGGAGTCATGTCCCTACAGGGACATGACTTGACATATACATCTCATCCGATAATCATATAAACCACCTAATAGCAAACAAAGATAATTGGGAACGATTAAGGAGAATAATAAATGTTTGAGGATAATATATATGTATATAGATCTACACACACACACACACACATTTACATACATACGTACATACATACATACATACATATATATGTACATACATACATACATACATACATACATACATACATATATATGTACATACATACATACATACATACATATATATGTGTATGTATGTATGCACACACACACACACACACACACACACACACACACACAGATATATATGTATATAGACATACATATATATGTATACACAACACACACACACACACACACACACACGTATGTGAATCAATGTGAAATTTCAACATAACTATTAGTGATTATAAATGAATACATATTTATATATGGTAATGATAGAATTATTGATATATCAAGTAATGTGTGCTTCACTTCAATTGAAGCTACACTTTAAAACTCCTCCTTAGCGAGGGAGAAGTGAGACACAAGTTTTTTCATATTCTCGTGATGTGTGCATTGGTATCATCATGAATGATATCCATCAGGAGAATGTATTATCTGATTTCCAATACTTAGATATAGTTTATCTAGAGTAGTTTAATAGATAATTGAAATCACAATATCATGAACACTATCACGACAAATATTATGATTTTCGACACTCTGGGACAATAAGTCAAATCATAATATGTTTGTTATCATTAATTTATGGCAATCCAAAACAACATAAATTTGTTAAGATAACAAGTCTACCACTTGTAAGATCGTCACCTTACAATGTTACCTTCTGAATATATATGTCAATGAAAGATCATCACCTTTCATTACATATCTGATGCAACCATAAGATAGTAGCATATGACACTGAATATAAATAAATAAAAGACTAAAACATGATTTCAGTGTTTTCAATTACAATTTGACCATACCAAGTTTGCCTATGAAATATTCCAATTTGGGCTTGGCAAGAGGTTTGGTAAATACATCTGCTGTCTGTTCATTTGTACTTATGTATTCTAGCTTGAGTTCATCTCGATCTATCATTTCTCTAATATAATGATAAGGCATTTAAATATGCTTAAATTGATTGTGAATAACTGGATTCATTGAAAGCTTGATAAAGCTTTGATTATCACAGTGGATGACTATAGGCTTCAAGGGTTTCCCGAATAGTCCGATTAGTAATTTTCTTAACCATACTGCTTCTCTAGCTCCCATGGAAGAAGATATGTATTCTACTTCAGTAGAGCTTAAGGTGATTGATGATTGTTTTCTGCTAAACCAAGAGATCATTGCTGACTCAAGACTGAAACAACATCCTATAGTACTCTTATGATCAGTAGAGATGCCTGCCCAATCAGAATTTGAATATCCATGAAGATTAATTTCAACTTGATCATATTTGAAACCCATACCAATTGTACCTTGTAAGTATCATAAAATGTGCTTGGCTACCATAAGATGTATCTTCTTCGGTTCACACATGGATTGACTTGAGGCACTAGTTGCATAACATATATCAAGGTGAGTGTTTTCCATGTACATCAGTGACCTAATAATTTTCCTATAGTAAGTAGGATTAGTAGATTCATATTCAAATCTGCCATTCTTCAGTTTATGTAGATTTGCTTCCATAGGAGTAATTAAGGGTTTATAATCCATCATTTCAAACTTAGTTATAATGTCAACAATGTATTTTCATTGATTTAGGAAGATGTAGTTCTTCTTTTGCCAGAGTTCTAGACCTAGGAAGTAATGAAAAAACCATAGATCTTTCATGTTGAATTCTACTATTAGTTGTTGTTTGCATTTTGCTATAAGATGTTCTTCACCTGTCATTCATAAATCATCAACATATAGTACAAGAATAATCATATCACCTTCAACTATTTTGAAATATATGTTAGGATCAACTTCATTTTTGGAATACCCTAAGTTTGAGAGGTAGCTGCCTATTCTTTTGTACCATGCCTTGGGAGCTTGTTTAAGACTATACAATGCTTTCTTTAGTTTACATACATGATAATTTTTGTCATGAGTGATAAATCCTTTAGGTTGTTCGATGTGTACTTCAATTTTACCATTTATGAATGTTGTTTTGACATCCATTTGGTGTATCTTCCACCCTTTGGATGCTACAATAGTTATAATGGTTTTGATAGAGTATCGAGCGACTGGAGCAAAAGTTTCTTCATAATCTATTCCTTCCTTTTGTGAGAATCTGCGAGCTACAAATTTGGCTTTGTATTTTTCAATGCCGCCATCTGGTGCATGCTTCATTTTGAATAGCCTTTAGAAGAGATATCTGATTTATCTTTGGGTATGGGTACAACATCCCACACATAATTTTAAAATAAGGATTGATATTCTTCAATCATTGCATCTTTCCAATGTTGACATGACAATGCTTCTTCAATATTTGTAGACTCTGTTTTGTTTAGAGAGTAGTGCTACATAGCATGAATGGTTCCTTGTTCTCTTGTTTTCTTTGACTACTTCATTTGGTTCTATATGATTTTCTTCTATCATTTTTCTTGCACAAAGTGGTCTCTTTTTATTTTTAGGATTTTAAGTATCTTCTAAATTTGGATTAGGAGATGCAAGATTTACAGTATCAATCTCCTTCTCTTTCTCTACTATAAGATTATCATCTAGTTCAGTAGTAGGTTTTGATTATGATGAATCGATGTTCTTGGAGAGGTTAAAAGAAATGTCTTCTTCAAATTTTATATCTCTACTGATTTCAATAGTTCTTTGTTTAGGGACGTAAATCCTATAACCTTTGGATGATTCATTGTATCTGATAAATATGCCCTTATTTCCTAATGGTTCTAGTTTAGTTCTCTTTTCTTTAGGGATGTGAATATATATAGGGCACCCAAATATTCTTAGGTGGCTTAAATTTGGTTTGTTTCCTGTAAATACTTCTTCAGGAGTTATATTTTCCAATATTGAGTGAGGACATCTATTTTGGATATAAATTGTGGTATTAGAGGCCTTAGACCAGAAGGAGGTGTGAAGTTTTTGATCTTGATCATAGCTTTGGCTGATTCAATAATGGATCTATTTTTCCTTTCTACGATATGGTACAAAAGACTCCCTTTTAATCCCAATAGAGATACAAAAATATTTAATTTTTTTTGAGATGTATTCACCCCAATTATTTGATCTTAGGGTTTTGATTTTATGTTTAGATTGGTTTTTAACTAGTACCTAAAATTCTTTGAATTCTGATAACACTTCGGTTGATTCCTTTTGTTTAAGGAAGTAAATCCAAGTTTTCCTAGAATAGTCATCTATGAAAATCATGTAGTAGAGAAATCCACTTAAGAAAGGTATAGGCATTGGACTACATAGATCAGTATGAATGAGTTCAAGTACAAATTTAGATTTGTGTTCACTTTTGGGGAAGGACCCTTTTGTGTTTTTAGCTAGGGCACATCCTTTGCAAATACTAGAATGATCAAGTTTTAAACTAGGTAACCCTATTACTATTTTTTTCTATGGATGATAAAGCATGAAAATGAAGATGACCCAGTCTTGTATACTAGATTCAATTCGTGTCTGATCTTTCATGATTTAGGGATAGATTTTGATGGTTACAAAGTTTGTACAAACTTCCATCTCTAAATCTGATGGATATAGTATTCTTAATGTTGGAGTTCTTTGGCCAAGATAGTACTTTATCTTCTTTGAATGTGATTTGATACTCTTGGTTTGCAAGGCCAGATATGGAGACCAAATTTATTTTTTACCAGGTACACACAAAACATTCTTTAGTTGAAGAGTGATATCTAAATTTAGTTGTATTGAACATGATCCAATACCCTTTATCGGGTGTGTCGAGTTATCCCCAATAGTTACTTCTTCAGAGGAGTATCCTTCAAAGCTTTCAAATTTATCTCTAAAGCCTTTGATATGACATGATGCTCCACTGCCCATAATCCATGTGTTTTTGTTGGAGTTTAGTTCAATTGAGAGTCCTAAGAAGAATGCAAAGTATTCATCTTTGACTTTTGCTAGACCTGCTTGAATTTTCTTGTGTTCTGGACATAAGTTATGAGTATGGCCAAATTTGTCACATTTGAAGCATTGTACCTTTGACCAATCTCGTTTCTTGTATATTTCTTTTGAATTCCTTTATTTTCGTTTGAATTTACTTTTATTTCCTTTGTTGTTGGCATTGACTTGGAGAGATTGAGTGTTTCCCTCTTGATTTAAACTGGTTCCTCTAGAAATTAATCTGAACTCTTTTGAGTATATTCTTTTTAAGTTGTTCAAATTTCGGAAGGCCAGGTCAAGAGCTTAGCTCATGAATAAATGTTTCCCAAGATAGAGGTAATCCTTTTAGTGCTATGATACCAAGTTCTTTGCCATCTACTTGATTTCCAATAGTTGCAAATTGATATTTCAACTCTAAGGTTCTTAAAAAATAAGATGTAATTGATTCTCCATTGTTCATTTTGATGTATAGTAGATCTTGCTTCAATGTTAGCAATCTACTAGTGTTATTAATTTTGAAAGTATTCTTAATAGTGGAAAACATCTCATAAGCTATCTTAAGGCTTGATATAGATGGGAGGATGTGATCTTTAACATAATATATAATGATCTTAATAGCTTTATTGTTGTGTCTTTTCCAGGTTGTTTTGTTCGGATCATTTTTTGAAATAGACTTATTTTCCTCTAGATATCCTTCTAATTTCATTTCTCGTAGAATAATCATTACTCGTATTTTCCATTATGCAAAGTTGGAGGTCCCTTCAAGTCTGTCCTCTAGTCTTATGTGATTCACCATCGTTTTAGATTGAAGATATTTTAAAAGATTTAAATATGATGTAAGACTGACTGAATTTCTCTATCAGTGTGGCTCTGGTACCATGTAAATGTTCTGCATCTCTGATAGAGATCAGTAGTGATGGATCTTTAAGCAATGACAAATACTTATATTTGTGACAGAACTCTGAATATAACGAAGACTGAAAAATACTATTGAAAACCTTGATATTATTCTGTTCTCATTGATTATCAATAGCAGACTAACTATGACTAAATACTGATATCGCTGCAGGAGAAGGAATACTGCCGTTGTTATTGTTATTGGTATGCATAAGTTATTGTTGTACATATTGGATTGATTTGTGTTTGATAATTCTAATGACAATAAGTTTATTTATAGGTTAGATGATATTTTATCATTCAACTGCACACTCTTCCTTCAATGGTACAACTGTGTATTGAAAGGATGGTGTGGGTTTTGAAGGTAATATCATGGCTACTTGATCGTGTTTTATGTCCAGATTTGACATTTATATTTATTGCAGGGTTTGGAAGTTAGAAACACATAGAGTGATATTATGATTGTTATATCATATTCCTACCCGATATTGAAATCGACCTATTCCAGAAAAAATGATGTTTTAATGGTGAAGTATTTAATGAAGAGTTTATGCATTCCACAAGTTCAACTTTTGGTGTAGCTTTCTTTATTATAAGGCAATAATAAGGGTCAATTAGTGATATAACATTGATATAACCCAAAGTTATTGATATAACCCGAAGTTATTCCTTGGATGAAATCCACCATTATTGGGAAGTAGCGCTAGCATGGAGAAGTAGGGTAACTCAGAAATGCATATGTAGTAAACTCCTCTTTCATCTATATTCTTATCTATATTTGGAGCACACAATTCCATTTATGAGGAACATGTTTTGATAATTAAATATTTAATTTAATACGATTTGTAATTGCTACCAAGCTTATATCAAATTTGATAAACATTGTAATTAAATATATAATTTTAATATGATTTGTGATTGCTACCAAGCAAATATCAAATTTGATAAATATTGTAATCAAATTTGTTATGATGATTGTAAAGACATATTTGGTGATAGCATTTTGACTTCTTTGGACAACACACTATAAGTTACATTTCTTTGACATTGGCATTTGTGAAAACCGTCTTAAACAACCATCAAAGCCAAGTTTTAACCTCATATTAGTATATAGTGACCTTGGACGGTAAGTGTTTGACAAAACTTCAATACCCTTAATTTGTGAAAGTCAGGACAAAATTTAGTTGGGATCTTACATACACATACAATTAATGTTTCTTTCTCCCTCTATATATCTTTGCCTCTCTATCTACGTCTTGGCTCCTACTTATCTCTTCCCCTCTTTGCAAGTTATCCATCATGTTTTCTATTGAAATGAGCTTGACACACATTTCTCTTTTTATTCCAATTAATTACTATGCTAATGTTCCTCTATATCACTCTATCTATATATTTTCCTCTCTATTTATTGAATTATTTCCCTCCCACTACTTTACACCCACTACTTATATCTCTCCCACTTTTCTCTCATCCTCTTTCTTCTCTCCCTTCAACCTAATATACTCTCCTCTTTGCCCTATCTGTTTCCTTTTCCTTTCCTTCGTCTCCCTCGATCTTATATCTATCTCTTTCTTATGGGATTCCTCCTATCCCCCCTCCCTCTCCCTCTTCCCCCTCCCTTCATCCCTCTCTCTATCTTCATCTCTCTCTCTCTCTCTCTCTCTATATATATATATATATATATATATATATATCCCTCAATCTATACATCACTTCATATATAATTATCTTTTTATCGTACTCTCATTCTCTTTCTATATCTCTCCACCACTTATCTCTCCTCTCTCTATATCCCTCTCACTATCTTGCTTTGTCATATATAAAAAGTTCATGTTCCTTTTTCCTCATCTCTCTCTACCTTTCTATCTAGCTTTCGACCCTTATCTATCTCTTTTAGCTCTCTCTCTCTCTCTCTCTCTCTCTATATATATATATATATATATATATATATATATATATATATATATATATATATATATATATATATATATATATATATATATATATATATATATATATATATATAGGAATGCATTTGTCACACCAATTTTTTTTACTTCAATAGAACAAATATGATGATTTCCTCTATCACTCTCTAACTATATCTCTCCCTCTCTTTATATCAAGTTATCCCCATCCTCTTGGTCTATCCTCCTTATGTATAGCTATCTCACTCTTCCCACTCCCCTCATGCCCTCTCTTCTCTCTCTCTCTCTCCACCCTTGCCATCTACCTCTCCTCTTTCCCTTTATATATCTCTTTGTCATTCTCTTCCTCCCTTCCCATCTTCTTTCTCTTTATCTCTCCAGTATGCACTTCCTCCTTATCCCTCTAGCCATCTCTCTCTCTCTCTCTCTCTCTCTATATATATATATATATATATATATATAAAAGTCACTCTCATTCGCTCTATGTTCCCCTATATATGTGTGCATGCATGCGTATATATATATGTATATACACAATCCACTTCACTTCTTTTCTCACTATCTCTCTCTAACCCTATCTATGTACCTCATTATATTTCTCTCTCTATTTCTCTATCTCATTGTTTTATATCTCTATAACCCCCTCTCCTCTTTTCATCTCTCTATCTACATGAATCTTTATATTTGTCTCTTCCCCATCTTCTCAATATTTCTATTTAACTCACTCTCTTATACACATATGCACATATTCTATGTTTCTATATCCCTATATACATATGCACACATACATATACATTCAGATATACACACACATAGATATACAGATAGATACACATACACATATATCTATACACACACAAATATATGTACACACACACGTACACACACGCACACACGCACACACACGCGCGCACACACACACACACACACACACACATGTTATATGATTTAGAATAACTGAGAGGGTGGGGGTGAATTAGTTATCCCCAGGTCCAGATGTACCAATTTAACTTTAAACAACTTCAAACAATTTAATCGCTCTCATAAAATAGCTCGGTCCATATAGCATATCACTAGTAATTTAACATTTCATGCAATTACTTAACTCTCTGTTCTATCTGTGAGTGCTAACTGCCAGTAAAATAGATAACAATAAAAATAGCATGCATAAAGAAACATGCATACATATAAATAACACTTTGTCACCAAGAATTAATGTGGAAACCCAATTTGGAAAAAATCACCAAGTAACATGCTACCAAATTTTCACTCTTCTAAAGTGAGCTCGGTTAAGAGCCAACCCCATTAAAGGTTATCCAACACATTTTTAAATGTGACCCGACCTTGTTAAAGGATTTAATCACCCTATTAGGAATGGTCTTGTTAGAGGACTCTGGATCATTCCATTAGAATATCACCTTGATTAATGGATTTACAAAATGACTATTAGGTCAACTTTGATTAAAGGATTTTGACTGCCACAATGGTTAGAATGTAATACTAGGTTTCATCTGTAGAGTACAACTCACTTTGTAAATTTAGAGCTCCATTCTCTCATCTGTTGGTTCATTGTCTGGCCTCAATTCACATCTCCATTAATGATTTACTTAGAATCCCTTCAAGTAGTCACACCTCACCAAACTCTTCACACTTCTCCTCTGCTTCTTTGCTCTTTACAATTTCTCCTCAAGATTTCCAATCAACAAAGAACGAAACTTAGGAAACATCTCTTATGCTTCATTAAATAGGTAATTTTGATCTTTTTCCACTTAAACATCGCCTTTGCTCTTAAGATTAGGTCAAATTCATTGAAACCTTCCATCATTTTGTTCTCCTTCTCCTTCTGGAAACTTCTAATCAAATCTTTACCTTTGATCGCACAACAAAATGTCTTTGTGCATTAAAGATCCCATCTCATCAATCTTGATCTTACATGTGCTTTGACTAATTCAAAAGTTCAACTATGTCAGCTTAAAATTTGATTCTTTCTAAAACTATAACTTTTGTTGTCACTTGACAATCACTATGTTCTTCTGCTCGGTCAATATTGTGTATCTCGCCATACTATTTTGTCTCGGTTAAGAGCCAACCCTGTTAATAGTTATATAACACATTGTTAAATATGACCCTATTAAAGGATTTAATCACATTGTTAGGAGTGGTCTTGTTAGAGGAATTTGGATCAATCCATTAGAATGTCACCTTGATTAAAGGATTTACAAAATGATTGTTAGGTCAACCTTGATTACAATATTTTGACTGTCACAATGGTTATAATATAACAATAGGTTTGATCTCTAAAGTACAACTCGATTTGTAAATTCAGGTCTCCATTCCCTCATCCATTTACATCTCCATCACTGATATGCTTGGAATCCCTTCAAGCAATCACACTTCACCAAACTCTTCACACTTCTCCTCTGCTACTATGCTCTTTACAACTTCTCCTCAAGATCACCAATCAACAATGAACCAAACTTAGGAAGCATCTCTTATGCATCCTTAAATAGGTAATTTTGATAATTTTCCGCTTAAACATCATTGTTGCTCTTAAGATTAGGTCAAATTCATCAAATCCTTCCATCATTTTCTTCTTCTTCTCCTTCTGGAAACTTCTAATCAAATCCTTATCTTTGATCACATAGAAAACTCTCTTTGTGCATTAAATATTCCATCTCATCAATCCTTATCTACCATGTGCTATGACTAATTCAAAATTTCATTTGTGTCAGCTTCATATTTGTTTCTTTTTCAAACTATAACTTTTGTTATCACTTGGTAATCACTGTGTTCTTTTGCTCAATCATCATTGTGTATCTCAACATATACTATTTTGGCTTGCTCGACCATTAGTATGTTTGGTCTCTACTAACACTTCTTCATCAGCTTCCTTAGCAATAACCAATACTCAACATGAATTGTTTGTTCAACATCTTCTTAAGTTCCTTCATCTTTTGCTTCACTTGCTTCATTAACCAAGCAATCCTCATACTCAGTCAAGCTTAGAGTTTAACTCAATTCTTGTATTTCTTTCATATATCAATTCGACTATCTTCTTCACTTCATGTAATTATCAAAAAACACATTATCTTTTCAATGAATAACTTATCAAGTTTCCATTTTATTTTCATGATACTTAATTTCTCATCACTCAAAAACATTCACTACCTCACCTTGCTATCTCTTCTTTCCAAATCCTCTTCATCAATGAAATGATTTGGCACTCTATACTGTTAGTAAATGGTCTCTCCAGTAGGTTTTCCAGTTCCTTTTACCATGAGGTTTAACATCAATTACAACATAAAAATTGCTCCAATTGTAGTTTCCAACAATCTCCCTCTTTGACATTGATGACATCTCTAGTTACTATGCAATCCAAAAATTTCAAAACTTGCACTATCTATTCTCTCTGTGTTTGTGTTCTCTCTTTCTTAGTTTCATTTTGACTCTCATACATGCAATCTCAATATTCTCCCTTTATCATTTTAGTACATACTCTTTTCTCTGATTTGAACACTCTCGCCCTCTTACTGATAACTTCAACACTTCTAGCATCATATATCTCCTTTGATAAATCTGGCTATCATATATCTCCTGCAATATATATGAATGGTAACTTGATCATTCTCTCCCTCTTTGACAATAATTCCAAAGAAATCAACCATTCACACACATCTTCATGTCATTGTTCAGAATGATATAAAAATGTTACTTCAACATTAACTCCTTGTAGCTTCATCTTCTTATAGTTCAATGTCTTGATTTTCATACCTTTAGACCGATCCTAAAGTGTGACTTCCTGCATCAAAGTGTATGATATTCTGACTATAAAAATTGATTTAATACAACATCTTAGCTTAGTTTTCTAAAAGTAGGGGAATGACCCCTAACTAACCTCTTTGATATTCAAAAGCATCCTTAGGCAGTGGCCTAGTGAATATATCAGCTAACTGTTCTTTTGTATTCACATATTCTAATCTCACCTCTTTGTCTTGTACTATCTCTATCAAGTAATGATACTTGATCTCAATATTCTTAGTCTTTGTGTGCATCACATGGTTCTTTGATATGTTAATAACACCTATGTTATCAAAACATATAACAACAAGTTCAATGTGTAGTGCCTGCCCCTAGTCTACATTTTCGAGCTACATTTAAGATATGATTGCCAAACTCTTTTAGGCCAATTTATGTTTGATGATTAGTATTATTATTTTAGAGATTATCAGATGATGTTTACACTCAGTTTATTATATGATGATATTACTTGGTACTCTATATTTCATGCATGTATGATGATTATTCAATGGTTTCAGTTATCGATGATGATTAGTTAGATGGTTTATTATTCCATGTGCTTCTTATGGATACTTACCCCATACTGCATGTGTATGGTGTGCGTGTTGTTTTATTTATGTATGGTGTTTCTGATATGGTTAAGGAAGGGAGTCGTAGTCACCTGCTAGTTGGGATCTACACGATGCACCACTTCCTGCCATTGTCTGTTTAGCTTAGAATATTGTGTTTGTACATGCGTGGATTTTATGCAAGTTGTAGGTACCGGGTATCGACTTCCTTGAATTGTCAGGATGAGCGTACCCTATCGCACTGTCTCAATGGTAAGAGAGGGGAGATAAACTCTTAAGTCCAAATCCTAAACCCTTTAGCCAATTGTCCTAATTGATAATTAGGACAAGTGTCTGAGTTAAGTACCCTCCGAATGCATCAAATGATGTAATTTCGTGATTATAACCCTTTTTGTTGTTTTGGTATGTATTTCTCTATGATGGGTTTTCGTATGTTGCTTTATGAGTCCTTGGTGTATTTTCTATTAATTAAGTCGAATTAAAAAAAAAGAAAGATTAATTAATGATTTAATTTAATAGAGAATTATTATGATATCTTTATATTTAATTAATTAATTAATTAAATAAAAGAATTAAAGTTGGAGATTAAAGTTCAAAGATAAATTTAGAACATGATAATATTTATTTAATTTAATAATAATACATTTGGAGTCATTTTTAAATAAATGCTAAATATTATTGTTATTTAAATTAATTAAATATGTTATCAATTAAGTTCTAAAATAAATTAAAAGTTGAAAGATATTAATTTATTAAGAATTCTAGATCGCATGATCTAAACATGAGTTTAAATATAAGAATTAAATTAAAAGATTAAATTATAAAAATTAATAATGTTATTTTAATTTCTTAAAAGTGCACATAAGATTAAAGTAATAAATTAATTAAGAATAGAAGTCAAGTGGAATTTTAAATAAAGTTATTTAATAATTCAACTTAATGTGCATGAAAGTTGAATGCAAAAGAATAAGAAAAGATAATAAAGGTTAATTTGGAGTTAACTGAGTTGTGCAAAGAGTCTTCTCGGGTAAACGCACAATTAGTGCCCCGATTTGAGTAGAAATTGCTTATCACAACTTTGGGGGTTCATTTTGGAGAGAGACGAATTTGGACGAGAATTTTTGGGAGACAATTTTTGGAAGCAAATTTCAGAAGGCTGATACCAAGAAAGTTTTCTAGGAGAAGGTTATTGAGAGGAGCGAATTCGCATACAGTTCCTGGAGATTGCATAATAGCATCAGGATCATGTAGGGTCTTGTGTTTTTGATTATCCATTAAATATGCAATTATCCCTTCCTGCCTTCCTCGTGTCTGAGGTTTGTAGATCTGAATTCTCTGTGATGAAAGTTTTAAGCTTTCAATATTGTGAAGTTATTAATTGTTCGTCAATAATTTTTGTATCCATGGAGACTGGATGAATTAATTAGAACCCTTGTTTTCTTGATTTAGAAATTAAGATTTAATTTAGTAAGGGTTTTGTTTTAAAGAAATTGAAAGTTCTAGATATAAAATTAATATATATATCATATATATATATTCTTTAAAAAAAATAAAATTGTTTTATTGAAAATTAAACAAAACTAATTTTTAAAATAAAACTGGATTTGTTTTATTTATATTGAAAAAAAAAAAAAAAATATATATATATATATATATAAATATATATAATAATATATAGTGGGGGGGGGGGGGAGGGAATCACCCCGTACTCGTCCCCCATTGTCGGAGGCTGACAGTACCTGCGTCGCAGGTACTGCGACGACAGGTACAAAGTACTTGCCGCCGTAGGCCCTGCGACCGCAGGCCTGCGGCCAAGCCGACGAGCTATAAACGTTTGTTTTAATTTAAAAAAATAAAAACAAAAAAACTTTGTTTAATTCATTTTTTTTATATATAATTTTAATTTTTAATTTTTGTAAAAATAAATTTTATTATTTAAAATTTTTAATTAATAAAATTATAATATATTTTAAATTAATAATAGTTTTAACTTTATTAATATTTAATAAATAAATATTAAATGCATAAACATAGTTGTAAATATTAATTTATTAATTTTGGTATAAAATTAATAAATTAACAATTAGTGATTAGATTAAGATAAGTAAGTAGAACAGGCAATTATTGATTAATTTAATTAGTTTAATTAAGTTAATTAATAATGAATATTATTTGACTAAATTATAGATTTGGATTATGGATTTAATGAAAGTTATTATAGAAATGGGTTATTCGTAAAGGGTAGTTGTGAAAACTTTGTTACTTGAATTCGACATTAAACTGAAACATAAACCTTACCTTAACTCAAATAATATACTTTCAGATCCAATCTCTGAGACTTTGATGTTGTCTTTGTACTTTGAATGTTTTGGGGTTGGTTTAGCGTTGACCAGTTTAGGTTGTTACCAGAGGCTCGGGGGTTGTGAATGTGATGTCATGATGAATTGGTCTCGATCTTTCTTAACCCGACCATGGTAATGTGATGAAGTGCTCTATGACATGATTGTGTTTACTGTTTGTTATTGCTTTCCAGTTTCCTTGTGTGAAGCTGAGGTGTATGTATTTGAGAATACCTAACTTAACCATTTCTGAGTCTCGATCAGTTATACTTGTATTACTTTCTGGTTGCTCATTGGAGAACCATTGGATTTTGTGACTTATCATTGATGCCTTCAGTTGCTGATAGAGAACTGTCGTGATTACATGATTACTATTTGATGTTATCTGTTGCTCATGAATAACTGATGTAATTTTGTGGATTATCTTTTTATGATATTTTTCAGTTGCTCGTATAGGACTGAGGTGGTTTTATTATGATTCTTTGATTTACGAGTTCATGAGCTAGGGTAGGTTATCTATGTGTAGAGTCGGGAAGTGGCTTGCAATGGGGGTCAGAGCCCTAAGAGGCTTCCTTGAGAAACCCATTGTAAGTCATTTTTTTAATAAGTGAAAACATTTACACTAAATGAGAGAAAATGAACCTAACAAGATAATTGTATGTTCTCTCCCATGCCATGAGTGCTAGTACAGACTAGGATGGGGTAGAGAGGACGCTTGGTTACGACCTTGCATTCCATAGTATGCCTCGTCAGTACGAGAGGATACTAGTGGCCGCAGGATCAGTAGGGACCCGGGATTCCTAAGGGATTGCTCGGGTAACTTCTACATGACTTTTGCGATGACACTTTCCCGCTTGCATATTAGGTTTCCTACGTGTCTTGTGGTACCTCTGGGATTTAGATGTCGATCTTTTTAGGAACCCTTAAGTTAGCATACTTATAGGATTTCCTGGACTTAGAGAGTATTTATGATTATAGGTTTTGTTATCCTATTTGGGACTTGAGACTATCTCCTCAGTGCGGTGGGAGTGGACCATTTAGGTTCCACGCGGTCGGGTGGTAGTGCTTTTACTCTTACCATTGAGATCCGTTCCGTGGTCACCGTGGCTGGAGATTTCGTGATTGGCATTTACCTTCACTATGTTCTTGGATTATTATGATGGATGGTTAGATTTTATGATAGATGTTTTATCATTATGGATGTATGGATGTATCATGTATGGTGAATAGTTTCATATATTTTTACTGTACTTTGTATCATGGATTTGAAGATGTTGTATCTTGATCTTTACATATGTATATTCTTTTAAGCCTTTCATACCCTGTGACATGTACAGTGGATGATTGAGCATTCCGAATTAATTTGCCAAGGAGCATTCGGAACAAATGTATATTATGGACATTGGAGTTTTTGATTATTCTTTCATATGTATGTGATAGTTGTTAGACTTAGAATTAATTAAATTTAAACTTGACTCAACGTCTTGGGATCTTTAAGAAATGTAACTTACAATGTATGTTTGTCGATGATTTCATGTTATTGCTTCTGCTACTATGTGTTTGATGTGTATGTTATACTTTCTTACTTTAAAAAAAAAAAATGTTTAGCAAACTTAGTGAAACTTTAGGTTAATTCTTTTGGATCCCTTGGCGGGGTGTTACACAATGATCTCTTCCTTCATTCCTTTTAACAATTTCTTGATCCATGCAATATTTGAACAATTTACTATTGCAACAACATATTCAAACTTCATTGTAGATTGTGAAACATAGTTCTTCTTCTTGCTTGTCCATGAAATCAATATCCTTCCTAGAAAGAAAGCTCCCCCACTTGTACTATTTCTGTCATCAATGTTGCCTTCCTAGTCAACATCTGTATAGGCCTTTAATTTAAGCTTGTCACTCTTTTTGTACCATAGTCTACAATCTTATGTTCCTTTTAGATATCTTATTATCCTTTTTATTGCCATCATGTGATTTTCTCTAGGATTAGCAAAGAATCTAGCAATAATACAAACTGCTAATACAATGTCAGGTGTACTATGTACAACGTAGTGTAGTTTTCCAATCATTGACCTATATAATGTTTGATTCAACTCATCTAAATCATCATTATTTGACAATTTATGTCTAGTCACCATAGGTGTTCCAACTAGTCTTGAGTCTTTTATTCTAAAAGTCTTCAAAATTTATTTGATATACTTGGATTGTGTAATGTAAATTCCTTTATTCATTCGATAAAATTGCAATCCAACAAAGAAATTCATTTCTCGAAACACTAAAACCTCAAATTCCTTCATTTCATTAGCAAAATATTTTCTCAGCGAATACTTTACTCCAAATATGATATCATCAACAAATATTTTAGCTAGCATTATCTTACTTTTAGATTCACTTTTCAGGTACATATTACTTTTTTTATTTGTTCTTACAATACCAATTTGTACCAAATAATTGTGTAACTTTTCATACCATTTTCTAGGGGCTTGCTTCAAACCATATAAAGCGCTGTGTAACTCACATACCATATTTCTTTTGCTTGGATCACAAATCCTTTGGGTTGTTCAATGTAGACTTCTTCCTCCAAGATTCCATTAAAAAATACAAATTTGATATCCATTAGGTACACTTTGAATCCTTTGTAAGAAAAATATATAAGAAAATTTCTTACTCCTTCCAACCTTGCAACTGGGCAAACGTTTCACCATAGTCAACTCCTTCTTGTGCATAACCCTTACAAACTAGTATTTCCTTGTTTCTTGTAACTTCACCTTTCTCATTCAAATTATTTTTGAAAATCCACTTAGTTCCAATCACATTCTTGTCCTTTGGTCTAGGAACCAATGTCCAAGTCTTCTTTTTCTCAATTTTCTCATTTATTGCTCCTTTCCATTATTCATTCACCAAAGCATATTTGGCATATTTGGGCTCAAATTCACATAATAAGCATTTATCATTCTTCAATTTTCTTCTTGTCATGACTCTAGAATCTTTATCTCTAACGATTTGATCTAGTGCATGATGTCTTCTCACATACTTTGCCAATACAACTTCAAGTCTTCTATCTTTTTGTTGTAGTTCACTTGATTCAACTTGTCCATCTTCTTCAATTGTCTTTGGTTGCAACTCGGCTTCCTCTTGCTGATGGTTGGAAGTCTCTATCTTTGAATTGACTCCTATAGCCTGATGCTTGAGATTCTACTGATGTTCGATAGAACTCTTCTATAGAACCTTAACAATGTCTAACTGTTGTTGCATGGTAACCACCTTTTCTAATTTAGGTAAAGTGCTAGGTTCACCTTCAGAGATATAGACAAAGTTCTTGTAATATTTAGGTTCTTTCTCATAGTGTTCTTCATTCTTTTTTGAAAATTCATCAACTCTAACATTCACACTTTCCACAATTTTGTAAGTGCTAGAATTGAAACACTTATAAGCTTTTATTTTGGTGGAATATCCTAGGAATATGCCTTTATCACTTTTTGCATCAAGCTTACCTTTTCTCGCATCTTTCAATATGTAACATTTTTTTCCAAAAACTTTAAAATAATTCACATTAGGTGCATAGACATACCAAAGTTCAAAAGGTGTCTTCTTTGTTTATTTCTTCACTTGAACTCAATTCAAAGTGTATATTGCAATTCTTACAACCTCTCCTAGTTCTGTGACATATTCTTCTCCACCATCAATGTTCTTGTACAATCCATAATTGATCTATTAATTCTTTGAACTATACCATTCATTGCAGAATATGTTAAACTCATTTGATACAAATTCACCTTCTCTATTTGATCTCAAGCACTTTAGACTCTTTTATATTTCCTTTTCAACTCTAGACAAATAGCACTTAAACATTTGAAATGCACCAAATTATTCTTTAAGAAACATCACAGTCATCATTTTAGAAAAGTCATCAACAAATAAAATGAAATATTTTCACCATAATAGCTTTGTACTCCAATAGGACCACATAAGTTAGTATGAACCAACTCCAAAATATCACCATAAGAATAGGTCTTTCTCTTGAAACTAGACTTTGTCATTTTACCCATTTGACATTGTTTGCACATGACTTCGTCAGGTTTTCTTAATCTTGGTAACTCTCTAACTCTTTCAATATTACTAATGCTTACCCAATTATTAAAGTTCACATGACATAACCTCTTATGCCACAACTAGATATTTTCAAATTGTGCAAGTAGACAAGTATCTTTAGATATGTCTAGATAGAACAAGTTTCCTCATTTTTTCTCTCCACTTCTAACTAGTTCACTAGTAGCATCATAGATCTTTGCCTTTTTGTTTTGGAAATAAACTCTATAGCCTAAACTGATTAACTGTGCCATACTCAAAAAGTTATATTTTAAACCATCAACCCAATATGCATTGTCACATTTGACCTTGTTATTTAGTTTAATTGATCCTTTACCTTTTACATAACATGGTGCATCATTACCAAAGCTAACACTACTTCCATTATAATGTTCTATCTTCTCAAACTTGTATTGCCAATCATATGATGTGAGCAACCACTATCAATTATCCATCTATTATTCTTACCCACATGTGAAATCAATGCAATTTTCTCATCTTCATCAGAATCATCTTTCATTGCAACATAAAATACATCTTCATCATGATCATCAAAGTTACTATCATGACTAACTCCTTCAACAATGTAACAAGATTTTTTTACCATTATCCTCGTAGTCTTTGTAATATTGCTTACCTCAGCTATCTCTATTGTCTCTCCTTCCTCCATACTTGGAATCTTTCCTCTTGTCATCTTTGTCAGGACATCTTGCTACAATATGACCAATTTTGCTACATGTAAAACAAATAATAGGAAGTTTACCTTTGTATTTGACTTTCTCTCTTGGCAGTCTTCTAACTAATAATGCTTCAAGCTCATCGAGGTCATCATCAGATTCACTATCACTTTCTACATACTTTCTCTTCTTCTTTTTCTTAGGTCCATCGAGGGTTAGTTGTGCTTTAAAAGTAGATTCAATATTAGCAGGGGAATAATTATCAAAATTTGACAATTCAAATGCAATAAGTCTACCAATTAGACTACCCAAGGTCAGATCATTACCAGGTGCACATCTTAGTTCTTGAATTGTAGATACTCTAATGGCATAGATAGGAAGTAAGTCCTCAATACCTTACTTATCAAAGTATCATAAGATATATGTCCTCGAACACCTCTAATAACATTCACTACCTCTTTGATTTGACCACAATATTGTGCAACAGTCTCACCATCTTTCATTCTCATGTCATCAATTTTCTCTCTCAAGCTTTCTACCTTAGATATTAATGTAATTTTTTCTCCTCTATGGATTTGTACCAAATTTTCCCACATTTATTTTGTAGTAGTGCAATCCTTCACATCATTAAACTTAGGGTTTCTGCTAGTTCAATCATTATTTGGTTATGTTCCTTCTTCTTTCATTTGTTCAACTATCATAGGTATTTATGCCTCAATGTACTCATTGTCTAGGTACTATGATGTAGAATCTCCAATACTAGATAGGTGCAATCTCATCAGTCTTTTCCATGTTGGGAAGTTCTCCTTGCTTAGCTTGGGAATCTCTCTCTTGTACATATTGAGCTTTATCTATACGTCCTTCAAACTTTACTTACAAGAACCACACTTTAATACCAATTGTTAGAATGATTTAGAATAGCTGAGAGGGGTGGGGGGGAATTAGTTATCTTTGGATACAAAATTCAAATTTTAATAATTTCAAACAACTTAACCAATCTTATGAGATAACTCGGTCCATATATCCTATCATCAACAATTTAACATTTTTTGACTCTCTGTTCAATCTATGTGTGTGCCGACTAACATTAAAATAAACAATTATAAAAATAGAATGCATAAAGAAACCTCCACACAAGTAAATAAAAATTTGACACCAAGATTTAATGCGGAAACCCAATTTGAGAAAAACCACCAAGTAATATGCTACCAATTTTTCACTCTTCTGAAGGGAGCTCAGTTAAGAGCCAAACCTGTTAAAAGTTATACAACACACTGTTAAATGTGACTTTGTTAAAGGATTTAATCACCATTTTAGGAGTGTCACTGTTAGAGGACTTTGGATCATTCCATTAGAATGTCACCTTGATTAAAGGATTTACAAAATGACTTTTAGGTCAACCACGATCAAAGGATTTTTACTGCCACAATGGTTAGAATGTAATAGTAGGTTTAGTCTGTAAAGTAAAAATCACTTTTCAAATTTATATCTCCATTTAATAATATGCTAGTTCATTGACTTGCCTCTATTCACATCCCCATCATTGATCTACTTGACATCTCTTCAAGCAATCACACTTCACCAAACTCTTCACACTTCTCCTCTACTTCTATTCTCTTCACAACTTCTCGTTAAGATTGCAAAAAAAAAAAAAACCAAACTTATAAATCATATAATATACCTCCTTAAATAGGTAATTTTGATATTTTACCACTTAAACATAAGTGTATATTTTAGGGTTTGGTTAGATTCATTGAATCCTTCCATCTATTTGTTCTTCTTTCTCCTTCTAGAAGCTTTTGATCCAATCCCTGCCTTTGATCATATACAAAACTCTATTCATGTATTAAATACTCTAGCTTATCATCTACATTCTTTTACTAATATAAAATTCCAACTATGTTGGTCTCAAATTAAATTCTTTCACAAACTATAGCTTTTGTTGTCACTTGGCAATCACTATATTTTTCTGGCTTGGTCATCATTGTATAGCTCGACATACAATTTTTTGCTTAGTCATTATTAATGTTCATTCATAAGCTTTCTCAACAATAATTATCACTTGTCTAGAACTATTTATTCAACATCTTCTTAAGTTCCTTACTCTTCTTCTTCACTTCCTTCATCGACTGACCAATATTGATACTCAATCAAACTTAGAGTTTAACTTAACTCTTATCATTTCCACTCAATGATATTAACTTCAACTGTCTTCTTCACTTCATGTAATGATTAAACAACACATTATCTTGTCAAGGACTAACTTATCAAATAACCATTTTAATTCCATAATATTTAACTTCTCATCTCTCATCAACTTCACTAGCTCACCTTGCTATCTCTTCTTTTCAAATCCCCTCTATCAATAAATGATATGTCTCTCTACATTGTTAGTAGATATATATCTCTAGTGGTTTGAAAATCTCTCTTACCATTAGGTTTTACATCAATGAAAACATAACAATTTTTCTAATTTTAGTTTCTAACTTCTAGAAGTTTCTTAAGATGGCTATTTAAGAAATGTTTCAAGGATAAATTGAAAAAAGTTGTGTGTGAGTGAGTTGAAGGAAGCTGAAGGGGAATCAGTGAGTTATGATGGAGTAAGGTAATAAAGAAATGTAGTAAGGAGTTATTATAGATCAATCACAATGAGGTGATTAGTTATTGGAAAGAAAAGATCTATTAGCAACAATCAGTGTAGACTGAAGGATCAAGGTATTATTACATTCTAATCACTGTATTAGTTGAACATGGTCGTAACAAGACTATTGTAAATCTCCTAAGAGAGTATTCACTTAATTGTGAGGTTAAATCCTATTATAAAAGGTAGACTTAAGAGAGTTATAAGTTAATAATAGAGCATACCCCTCATAGGGTAGATCATCAAAGTGATCAAATTATAGCCCTAACAAGAACTTTGTTACTACAATAGTGAAGATTTTGTCTATGTGATCCCCACTGCACTTTACATTCACCTTGGAGGGTTTCTGCATGACCAGATCTTGTGTCAAGTGATGATTACTTTTTAATATGTTTTCTTCATGTTTATAGATGTTAGATATGGTATTACATGTTATTACATAGAGTTGCATGATTAAGTTTAGCGAGGAGAAGGTGAATTAAGTTTAGTATGGTTTATGTTTGAAGTGGTAAATGTTTTTGGAAATCCTAATTCAACCCCATCTCATCATCTCACTTTCCCATTATAATTCCAATGATTAGTATCAGAGCACAATTCTCTAAGAAAGAAATCTAACCACTTAAGAGTAAAAGTTCTTGGAGATGGAAGCCTACAACCTAGGAAAGGTTATTTAAAATCAAAAGCTTAATTTGTAGATTGCATTGGAACAAGTTAAGGATGCAAACGAGGAACTAAGGAAATCCTTGAAAAGAAGGAAAGATATAGAAATTCAACAAAATGACACACAATACCAAGATAAAGCATTGAGAAATTATGTGATAAAATAAGATCTAGTAAAGCTAATGCAACAATAGCAAATCTTTTGAAAAATAAAAACAATATGAATGAAGAAGTAAGAACACTAAAGAGAGAGCATGAAATGCATTAAGTAAGGCTATGTGAGGTTATTAGACAAAAGAGGAAATCTAAAGATGATAAGAAAACAACTGATGAAGATAAGAGACAATTGATTACAATACTTGATGACAGGGTCATTGAAGTACAAAGGTTGATACACAATCAATTTGACATAGTCAATCAATTATTGAGTGCCAATCATGAAATTGATAGGAAGGTGGAAGAGATAGTAGATCTAAGATCACATAATAATCAATTGAGAGATTAAAGGGAAATTATTGAAAGAATGAACACATCTAAAGAGGCCATGAGACAACTTGACGAACAATTAAAAGATCAAAGAAGACCTCATTATACTACTAGATTAGGTTATACCAAGTTTACATCATCTACTAAGAAGGTGAGTTATTAAAGCACAAAGAAAAAGGACATGGAAAACTAAAAAACAAGAAGTCTACATGTTTTCACTATGGAAAACTAGGTCAAACAACAAATATTTGTAGGAGAAAAATAGGTAAGTCCAATCCTAAACCTAAGTTTAATGGTTATTGCTTTAATTGCAACAAATTTGGGCATCAAGCATATGAGTGCATATCAAAGGTAAGTAAGACACTAACTACATCTAGATTTGAATGTTATTTCTACACATGCCAGAAGTATAGTCATGAGGCACAAGATTGTACATCTATTGCAAAACATAAATGAAAACCTAACAATCAAGGCAATGCAACTAGGCAAGGTAATGCAATAAATTGGGATTACAACACTTTGGTCACTTGTCAGTTATGTGGAAGGTATGGACATATTGCAAATAATTGTGAAATGACACATCTAAGAGGAAGATTAAGAAACTAGAAGAATTTAATCTTGTATGTTTTCACTGTCAGAAGGTCAATCACCTAAGAAGAGACTATAGAAACCAAGCACAACATCCAATAATGAAGAGGAAAAAGGAAAAGGAGTTAGTGTTTAAGAAGTAAGAAATCAAATGAATCAAACCTACAAAAAGAAATGTGAAGGAAATAATAGTTCAAACAAAGAAGTTGTGATCACCCAATCCAATCGATCAGGTGATTCTAGCTCCATCAACTAAAATAAAGAAGTAAGTATGGAACTTGTTGAGTAGTCATTTTGCATGATGCTAACGATAAAACTAATCAAAAATATCTTTCTTGAAAAGTTGATCTATGACCAACTCCAAGGTTCCAGATGGTTATTTTTCAATCTATTGGGTACCTCAATTGATAATAAATGTGAATGTTCACAAGGAGACCTTTGGTGGTATCTACCAATTCTGTACAACTTTTTTTAAATGTACCCAATAAACCAATTTATTTTTTATATTTTCTATTTTATGATGAATAAAATTTCTAATCAATGCAACTATATGAATTCCTATTCTAACCAAGTGTTTTGAAAAGCAAATAACATAGATAGAGTAATGAGAGATTTAAAACAAATTATTGAAAGGAAATTCCTAACACACATATGCCAAAGCAACAAAACATATGTGAATTAAATTATCAAAAGTACATGGTAGGAAACTAATGAAATTAGGAGCAACACTTCCTCAACTCCACTGATGCAATCATCGATGGAAAATTTAATGAAAACTAAAAGATGTTTCACGATTCATCAAATTAGGTAGCCATGAAAAGTTGTGCACACGAGACAAAATGCTATGCCAGAAGAATAGTGATCCTTTCTCCAATTCGTCATGACAACATAATTTTTTTAACATAAGGCAAACACGAGAATTTAAAAGATCTCACGATTATCACAATGCAATAAAAACATTAGTTCCATTATAATTCATGAATGTGAATTTGCAAAAAATAACACACTCTAGCAAGTTCTACTACACATAGAATGAGAGCACCAATAACATTTATTATTCCATCAAAATATTAAGCTAGAGTATATATTACATCCATTTATTTATGAGAACCCTCTCCTTATTTTGTGTTAGGGGTGAGAGCTCTTCTAATACAAACTCATGCTAAAAACTAACAAAAAAAAACTAATTATATACAAATTGACTCTCTAAATGGTGCTAAATAGGTCTTCATTCTTATTTATATCAATTAATGGGTGCATGTGACTTTACATGACTTAAAACATTAAAATAAAAAGAAGATAGGGAGAAAGAAGCCACAAGATGATCTGGGAGTCACTGGGACTTCTTAAAATGAAGTTTGACATTCTCTAGGCATTTATGGGCATTGAACTACTGTTAAAGCACATTTATAGTGCATGGAATACTTAAAAATAGAAAATAACAGTTAATTGTTGACGCACTACTTCATCTTTAAAATTGTCAACGCACCTCTTGATTTGGTGCACCTTGTAAAAAGTGCACCTTGGTGAAATGAGCGAAATTGATGGAACTTTTCGAACTCCAAAATTTTCCAAGTGAGAATATTTTCTAACTCCATAATTTTCCTAGAATGAGAAATTTTCAAACTCCACAATTTTCCAAAGTGACAATTTATCTACTCCACAACTTTCCAAGAGTTTTTCTAACTCCACAATTTTCCAAGAGCTAAAATTTTCTAACTCTACAATTTTTCAAGGTAAGAATTTTTGTAACTCTACAAATTTTCAAGAGTGAGAATTTTCTAACTCCACAATTTTCCAAGAATGAGAATTTTTATAACTCCACAATTTTCCAAGAGTGATAATTTTTCTAACTCCACAATAATTCAGGTGAGAAATTTTCTAACTCCACAATTTTTCAAGAGTGAGAATTTTTCAAAGTCCACAATTTTCCAAAGTGAAAATTTTTCTAACTCTACAAATTTTTAAGAGTGAGAATTTTTTATAAGTCCACAATTTTTTAAAGCGAATTTTTTTATAACTGCACAATTTTTCAAAGTCAAAATTTTTCTAAGTCCACAATTTTTAGTTTCCATCATCTAGGTCTTGTTGACCTTCAACCAAAATGATGTGTGGATGTTCTCCTTTGAACTATTGGATGAAAGAGGTGATATCTTGAGGAGATAGAAAGTTTATAACTTCCTAAATTTCCCTCACGTCTCTATGGAAATCATGAAGTATGATGTCTTGGGCATTCCTTGGAACTTGAAAGTCATGGGTTTGAGTGTGATCTTAGCTGCTATAGAAGATGAGGAATCCATGGTAATATTGGGGACCTTAGGGGCCTCTAGATACTTTAGATATGCACACATGTGCACCTTTAGGGACAATTCATTTACCAAATCTTTAAATTGCACACTTGCACACCTTGTGCACTTGCGCACCTTCAGGGAAGTGCACAAGGTGCTTAATTTAGCCAAACAAAAAAGTTCTCAATTTTGAAAATGGTTTCTAGTTTTTTCTCAAATGGGGTCTTGGACCACTCTTGTGTATTTATTTCTAATATTTTCAATGATTTTGGCCCATTTGTGCACTTTTTGCACCTATGCACTTTGCTCACTTGCACACCTTGCACTTATGTATATTTAAAATTGAAATGCACACATGGAAACCTTCATGAGTCCTTGAAATTATAAATTTTCAAAACTTCAAGGTGCACTTGCACATCTTATGCACTTACACACCTTCAGGAATTTGCGCAAGGTGCTCAATTCACCAAAAATTAAAGTTCCCAGTTTTGAAAAATGGTTTCTGGGTTTTTCTAAGACAAAGTCTGGGGCACTCTTGTGTACTTATTCCTGACCTTTTTAATTGATTTATGTTATTTCTATAGTCCAATATTGTCATAGACTTGAACTCCTTTTGCTTCTTCTATCTAAAATCCAAAGACACCTGTGTTGAATATGTACATGCAATACCATGGTAATTTTTTGTGCTATAGATGATGAGGATGCCATGATGACCTACACAAAAGATAAATATCAATATTCTAGCTGTAGGGGCTAAAAATGATGCTAACTAACTGGACTCCTAAATCCTAACTACAAAATTTTTGTTGATCTCATTTTGGTTTTGACAAAAGAGTGACAACACGCTTAAGTCATATTCAAGAAGAAACATAGTGTATGCTCAATGATCAGAGCAAGATGAGCAATTAATGTGAGTCAAATGATCAAAGCATTCCAAGCATCAGTTGCCAGACAATGCACACCGAACAATATACTTAGTGCTGAGCACTCATACGTGTCGAGCATATAGTATGTACCAAGTCACTCTAGTGATGAGCAAGTCTATACATGCTAAGTGATTCAAGTGTTGAGTAAAAAATTGATGCCGAGTCATTCAGAAGCCAAGTTATAACATTGAAGATACAATGAGTGTTGAGCATTAGAGCCTTTGGGTGCTAAGTAAAAAGTTTTTGATATAGGTGTTTGTAATGGCACAAACTTCTATGTGAACCATTTTTGGGCCGACCTAAGGATTGCTTTACTATTCTAGAAGATTAGGATGAATGTATATTGTGAATTCCTATGCAGTACATGTAACCAATTAGAAAAAGGGATGCATTTTGCCACAATATGGATGAATCACAATCATTGATTCTAACTAACCCTAGTCCACCAATGTTTTTAAAATGAGGATAAACCCTAAAAAGTTTGTATGTGTGTATGTGAGGAGAAGGACGAATGCTAAGTGTAGAGAGAGCATTCATGGTGACTAAGGAGGTTTTAAGAAAGTAATGTATTGCAAAATCAGTTAGAGGAGAACATAATAGAGCAAAGAGAGAGGATAGAGGAGACATATCTGATTAGAATGATCAAACATACATCAGAAAAGAGAAGATTTGACATCTAGCAAAGAGGTGCTAACTGAATGATCATTGTGCTAAATTATTTTAACAAGTGATGCAAAGTAAATCTCCTACCAGAGTAGCCTTAACATTTATTTGAGTTTTGATAGGCACTTGTAAAATCTCTTAACTGAGTGCTTACTTTATTGTGAGTTTAAGTCCTCTAACAAGACACATTTTTAACAGGGTGTTAAAATCCTTTAATAGGGTAAGACCTAAAAATATTTGTAAGCCTTTGATAGGGAAGACCTTTCATAGGGTAGATCATAATTTATGATCAAACAATTGTAACCTTCATTGGGTACACTTTACAATAGCAGTAGTGAAGTTTTATGGGTGTCATCCCCACCCCAATTTTACCTTCTCTTTGGAGGGTTTCTGGGTAACCAATATCTTGTGTCAAGTGTTATTTACTTTATGTTATGTATGACATGCATGGATAGTTATTTCAATTTACATATTAGATTTTGAGATTGATGTGTGGTGATCATATTTTGGTTAAAGTTTTGAAATGTTGATTCACCCCCCCCCCCCCCCCCCCCCTTAGAATTCACTCTTCCATTAAGTAATTCCAACAATTTTCATTCCCTGAGGCACCTTGGAAGATACCCTATTATGAGGAATGAGCTTTTGTGAGTGAAAAAAGGGGGTCCCCATTTTTGACTTCAAAAATGGGGTGTGTTGTGTGGAACCACAATGGAACTGTATTTAAAATTATCAAATTATACATTAGTTCCTAAGATTATAAGCATGAAAGTCCAAATCAACATAAGATTATATGCATAAGGACAAATTTATAGTATCAACCAAGTGAATTCTTTTGGATATTGAGTTACAAAGTCAATAATGACTAAGTGTCAGTATTGAAGGATAAAAGGTGTTAAGTGGCCAAGTAAATTGTTAAGTGACCAAGTCATGGCTATGGCTGAGTCTATATTGAAGAAGTTATGTAGTGTTACTATCAAGTTTCATAGTAGTGGACAAGACAACATGTATTGGACCCACTATAAGCACAAAAAATTAGTGATGTCCTAATATTACATTTTTGACCTATATAGAAAATTTTAACATTCATTTTGATCACTTTGCATTCATGTTTTCAAGAGGCTGAAGAATTTATGTGTGTTATTGAGTGATTTTTAGAAGATTTATTGCGCGTCATCGATATCAGAAGAATATTTGTGTTGAAGTTGAGTGAAGAAGATTTTTTTTTATCAAACCCTAAGTGATATAATGACATCCGACTCATTAGTTGTAGAGAAGAACATGGAATTTAAGGCATCAAAGGTTAGTAATGTTTAATTGGTTAGAAATGAAGTATGCAAGCTACCAAATTCAAGGAGTATCCTAAGATTGTGGCGAAGAGAGATTCTGTGATGTCCCCTTTCGAGACATTACTCCCTTTCCTTTGATTTATATTATAGACTTCATAAAAAATACCTTTCCTATCCCTTTTCTCGTGTTAATATTTCTCTTATGTACAATATCAAGGGAAAAGATGTGTCTTTTCATACATTATATAATAATAATATAAGGTTATAATTTTATATAATATTATTAATATTAATTTATCACATACACTTTAATTTTTACATATTAAAGAGTATGTAATAAATCATAAATTATATGCTTAATATCTATATAATATCAATGACTATTTTATTATTGTATAGTAAAATAGTTGTTATATGTTATGTTATTATTATTTCAATATGTATATGCCTATTATTTTATATAAAATATATTACAATTAACCTTATATATATATATAATATTTAAATATATCCAAAATATTAACATTATTTATCTTATTTATTATAAATAATATTTATATTATAAAATAGAAGATAATAATATTACTTTAATAGTCTAGTATTGATAATTAATCCTTATTTCCTATTAAAACCTATTTTGAAATTAGGAACATCACAGTCCTCCCCTCTCAAATTTGCTTGTCCTTAAGCAATTGATTTGATCCTCATTAGTTCATAGTCTAGATTCATTCTCTTTCCTGCATATGTGTTAGACACTTGCAAAGTAAACATGTTAGTATATAATAGCATGTACAAGAACATATGAATGAAAACAAAAAGTAGACATATTAATGCATGAAGACGCGATGCAAACACATGGTAGAAACACGAATGCATGAAGACATGAAATAGACATATTAATGCATGAAGACATGTGTAGACACATAGTATACATATTATAATCCTGCTTACAATTTAAAATAAGAAAAAGGTAAGGAAATGGTTTTACCACTTTGATTGTGAATGTCGTGCTCCTTTCCCCTATCTCAAAATCAAAAGTTCTTGAAGATGCATATTTTAAACATTTTTTCTAAAGCTAGTATTATAATAGGGTGTATAATTCCATAATGGATGGTAGATTTACTGCTGCTTGAGTTTGGACATGCTCAGCTTGGGGTTCCCTCAGATTTTTAATCCATATTGGGATTCTCTTGCCCCAACGTGATCTATTTACTCCCCCTATGCACACTCCCTACCCACTATGTACATGTTTAGTTTCATTATGGATGGAAGGTTTACTGCTTCTCAAGTTTGGACACGTTTAGCTTGCGGCTCCCTCAGATCTTAAAATTCATATTGAGATTCGTATGCCCCAACGCGACTGATTTACTCCTCACCCTATGTACACTCCCTATCCATTATGCAATAGGTTGCAAATATTTTGAATAATGTCTCCTTATGAGACCCAAAAGGGATTTCTATCCACTTCATTAGCAACATTATAACATTAATCTTCTTTGTCCCTTAAGTTTTCATATAACATTAATGTTGATCTGTTACACAATATTATTGATACTTATTTATGATAATTCTCTGTTATTCTATTTTCAATAATAATTCCCTCATAATATCATTCCATAAATAACATTCTAACCAAATTTTAATCATATAACATATTCATAGTACTTATATATATATATCTATAATCATAAAGATTTCAAATCTCTTATTTAAAACACCAAGAATTATGTCATGTTTATGATATATATATCCAATGAATATACTATATGGTTCTACCTTATACAAATATAACTTTATAAGTTACTTATTGCTTTCATATATAATCTTACCTTTCTATTCAAGATATTATATTCAATAGTTTAATAAATAATAAAATATTATAACGTACCTCAATTGAATCCGCATCAGATATGAATCAAGTCCCATCATTGGCTCAGTCAAACTATCATTGATTGGATATCTCTTATCTCTCATGTTGTGATTGTTTGTTCGCTCAGTGCTCAAACATATATTTATAATGTTAAATTTTGTCCTTCAAATT